>OY720166.1:29412400-30667746 GCA_963082805.1 Hemicrepidius hirtus
ACAATGAGCCTTATGGGACACCCAGATAGAATTAACACCAACCAGATAAAATAGGTAGGTACCGATTATTATTTTGTTTTCAACAGTTTTTTCTAATCGGGAAATTTTAGACTAGAAAAGTTTGCAATGAATCTTGGAAAGAATCTTCAATTAAAATTGAAATTGTCAGAGGGAAAGAGGAATGATTTCTATTACCAACCCTTAATTTGAATGCTAGATTTAGCTTCCTTAAGATACCGATAAAATATTGCTATTGCAGTAGAGGTTGGCAATGCTAGTCTCCAAATGTTCATTATATATCTAGGTTGAGAAGAATGTTATTATAGACTCGCGACAAGAAATTAAAAAAAAATTAGAGTCTTTCATTTTTGACTTGGCGCCCTTGAATTTTTGGACGTCTTTGGCAATTCCCAGGTTTTTAACAATCTTAGGACATCCTTACAACCAAAAACACTCGGTATAATACATTTCCTAACTCTAATACGTTGGCGTCGCGACCTAACAAGTAAAAGAAATTAAATAAAATTTACAATCTTTCATTTTTGACTTGGCGTCCTTAAATTTTTGGACGTCTTTGGCAATTTCCAGGTTTTTTACAATCTTAGGACATCCTTGCATCCAAAAACACTCGGTATAATACGTTTCCTTACTCTAATATGTTGGCGTCGCGACCTAACAAGTAAAAGGAAATTAAATAAAATTTACAATCTTTCATTTTTGACTTGGCGTCCTTAAATTTTTGGGCGTCTTTGGCAATTCCCAAAGTTTTTACAATCTTAGGACATCCCTGCATCCAAAAACACTCGGTATAATACATTTCCTTACTCTAATATGTTGGCGTCGCGACCTAACAAGTAAAAGAAATTAAATAAAATTTAGAGTCTTTCATTTTTGAGTTAGCGCCCTTAACTTTTTGGGCGTCTTTGGCAATTCCCAGAGTTTTTACAATCTTAGGACATCCTTCCAACCAAAAACACTCGGTATAATACATTTCCTTACTCTAATATGTTGGCGTCGCGACCTAACAAGTAAAAGAAATTAAATAAAATTTACAATCTTTCATTTTTTAGTTAGCGCCCTTAACTTTTTGGGCGTCTCTGGCAATTGCCACAGTTTTTACAATCTTAGGACATCCCTGCATTCAAAAACACTCGGTATAATACATTTCCTTACTCTAATACGTTGGCGTCGCGACCTAACAAGTAAAAGAAATTAAATAAAATTTACAATCTTTCATTTTTGACTTGGCGTCCTTAAATTTTTGGGCGTCTTTGGCAATTTTCAGGTTTTTTACAATCTTAGGACATCCTTGCATCCAAAAACACTCGGTATAATACGTTTCCTAACTCTAATACGTTGGCGTCGCGACCTAACAAGTAAAAGAAATTAAATAAAATTTACAATCTTTCATTTTTGACTTGGCGCCCTTAAATTTTTGGACGTCTTTGGCAATTGCCAGGTTTTTTACAATCTTAGGAAATCCTTGCATCCAAAAACACTCGGTATAATACGTTTCCTAACTCTAATACGTTGGCGTCGCGACCTAACAAGTAAAAGAAATTAAATAAAATTTACAATCTTTCATTTTTGACTTGGCGTCCTTAAATTTTTGGGCGTCTTTGGCAATTGCAAGGTTTTTAACAATCTTAGGACATCCTTGCATCCAAAAACACTCGGTATAATACATTTCCTTACTCTAATATGTCGGCGTCGCGACCTAACAAGTAAAAGAAATTAAATAAAATTTACAATCTTTCATTTTTGACTTGGCGTCCTTAAAGTTTTGGGCGTCTTTGGCAATTTTCAGGTTTTTTACAATCTTAGGACATCCTTGCATCCAAAAACACTCGGTATAATACGTTTCCTTACTCTAATATGTTGGCGTCGCGACCTAACAAGTAAAAGAAAATTAAATGAAATTTACAATCTTTCATTTTTGAGTTGGCGTTCTTAAATTTTTGGGCGTCGTTAAATTTTTGGCAATTTACAGGTTTTTTACAATCTTAGGACATCCTTGCAACCAAAAACACTCAGTATACTACATTTCACAGTGACTTCATTAGCAAAAACTTTAAACAATGAAACATTTTTGACCTGCAACAATTTCTCGTATCGCAGATAAGTTGGTACGGGCAATGCTTTAGGGCAGTATAAAAAATACACTTTTTATGCCGAAATGTTGTAAATTAATGGCCTACTTTCCGACCAAGACCAAGAAAAAACGTTCTAACAATTTCAAAAACAATATTATTTTTAAAAACATAGTGTACGGTGGTGGTACATTTACAAACTGAAGCAAAATGTCTGATTAAATTTTTATATTTTCCGGTTATGTAAACTGTGAAAATTAAAAGATAATTAAAAACCAACATTGATTATAGAATAAAAATAACATCAAACCACTGTGAATAAACCCAAACTTTGTGACGGATTTAAATTCCCAAGCAAATCAATTTCCCACTAATTTTAATTAAATTAGAAAATATCCTACACACTTAAGGGTTGCAATTTACAGGAAACTCGAAACGTACGTCTTAATTCAATCCTCTTGAGTTACTAGATTGACAAAATCTAAAAAATAATATTACATTGGAAGACTATTTGAAGCTTGAAGTGTAATTATGAAAGTCGCGAATGCGAGAAGTTTTCTATTAACTCTTCCGTTCCTTAGGGATAGGAACGTAAAGAAATGTTTTGTTGTAAAGGGGGGAAACAAAAGTTATTTTATCCCAAGCTTAAGGAATAAATCTAGTAATTTATAAGGACAAATCTTCTTAAGCCCACAGGTTTGTTGCTAGATATAAGGAGCAAGGAGGTGTTTTATAGCACCAGTTTCCTGCTGCTTCAAACCACTATAAGTAACCATCAGGGTAGGTCTAAAATTTACTTAGTTTTTACAACCCTTCATTGAACGTACTTTAATAACAATAATAAATAAAAATTAAAAATCACAACATTTTATCCTTTCATCGAAGGTTTGGACATTACTAAATTATTCAGTTCTTAGTGATGTTACCTGTTGGGTTTAGTGGATGAACATTTTCACACTCATCAATTATTTTAGATACAAATCCAACACGGATGCGTGTCATTCTAAAACTTTCTGAAGGCATTACCCTTATACAGAGTGATGATAAAGTATCGCACAAAAATCATATTCTGGTTATTTAATGGTTTTACGGAAAATCCTGAGACCCGTCGATTTTTGTTTTTAAATTTCCATTCAGACATATAATTTTCAACCCCCCACCCCTCAACCCCTAAGTGCTAGCAACCCCAACTTTAAAAATTTAAATACAAACATACCCTTTGTGATACCTCTTTTTATAGGTCTTTTTATTCTTAATATAACTAAAAAAAGTTTTTCAAAATCGATTGATAAATAACGGAGATATTTAACAAAATGTAATCAATGTAAAAAATGGGGTTGACATTCAACAAAAAATTATGACGTCACAGCGTAGAAATAATGGCACAAATCCTGAGACCCGTCAATTTTTGTTTTTAAATTGGCATTTAGGCAGGTAATTTTAATCCCCCCACCCCTCAGCCCCTAAGTGATAGCAACCCCAACTTTAAAAATTTTAATGGAAAGATACCCTTTGTGATACCTCTTTTGATAGGTCTTTTTATTCTTAATATAACAAAAAAAAGTTTTTCAAAATCGGTTGAAAAATAACAGAGATATTTAACAAAATGTAATCAATGTAAATAATGGGGTTGACATTTAAAAAAAAATTATGACGTCACAGCGTAGAAATAATGGGCGATCAAAACCACACTTTTAGGTCAGGAAGTGCCCATTTTAATGTTACCATTTACGGCGTGTTTGAGCCGTTTCTTGTCGAATATTGACATTTTCATTTGATTACATTTTGTTAAATATCTCCGTTATTTATCAACCGATTTTGAAAAACTTTTTTTGCTTATATTAAGAATAAAAGGACCTATCAAAAGAGGTATCACAAAGGGTATCTTTCTATTTAAAATTTTAAAGTTGGGGTTGCTAGCACTTAGGGGTTGAGGGGTGGGGGGTTGAAAATTATATGTCTAAATGGAGATTTAAAAACAAAAATCGACGGGTCTCAGGATTTTCCGCAAAAACATTAAATAACCAGAATATGATTTTTGTGCGATACTTTATCATCACTCTGTATATACGGCATTGCATTTCAGGCAAAGTCGAGCTAAACTTAATTTTTCAGGAGCTCTTCTTCAGATACAAAAAGAAATACATGACTCAAAGTCCCTATCCTTTACTAAGATTGACGCAATAATTTCTGCTACTACTCCAAATATATATTATTAATACGCAACCCGGTTACGTACTAATAGTATGCAACGATCGACCGAGGAGCGTAATCGGGGCACCTATTAAAATTCCTTTTTTTTTTCGATGCGCTCAGCAATCTTTCACTGAGTTACCCAAAATTCCCTATTTGCTGAGTAACTACAAAAAAAAAATGACAGAGATTTTACATAACTTCCGGTTTGGATCAAGGAAGGATCGTTAAACGTAACAGCAGCAATTGAAGTTAGCCTGTGTATATTAGAAAGAGATCGCAACACGAAGATTCGTAATAGTAGGGGCACCATCCTCCTTATGACGTTTCGAATATTCTATTCGATAGGTCTACCTTTTAAATCTGACAATAAAAACATCATTGACGCATTTATCTGTTCTAACCGATTAGGACTGATACATTTTATTCCATCTAGCTAAGGGACTAAGGACCGGAAATGTAGGGCAACAACGGATATTTGGAACGGAACTGCAACAATGCCGTAGGTTAGGTCTAAAAGGGTTGAAATTCCAGATAACGGTCATTATTAATGAAACGAAGGGTTAGGTTGAAGGATTCCTTGTTAGGTAAAGGAAAAATTTTGTCGAAACTATTTTTTATTTTTAACCCAATATATTTAGTTTTAATTTATGAAAAAAATTGAAAAGTCTTATCTTTGATCAGAAAAATGATATTTATTTTAATGAATATTAAATTTTAAATTATGATAATAAATAATAATTAAAAGGGTAAGGATTCATAAAAGATTTATTCATGTACAATATCGATTAAAAAGGCTTTTCACCAGTTGGTGCGCTCCTATAAAATCTCAACTTTTATCTGTTATCGCCACAGAAAAGGGTTGCGAGATAAACGTCTAAAGCATTAAAACAAAACCCATACTACTCTGAAAAGTAAAGGTCCTGCTTGTATTCATGAATAATTGACAAGCAATGTTAGGTGTCTTTCAGCTTTTTTAAACACGAAATTGAATGCACTTTTACTTTGATACAAAAAAAATAGGGCTTTTATTGATCGAACTTTTTTTAGATTCTTGACCTTATTTTATCTAAAATTTTAAAATAATAATAAACAGTTTGATAAAAAATAAAGTGAATTCTGAAATAATACCTCCCAGCTCGAATTTTTTTCAACACTTTTTCTAGCGCTATAAAAAAATTTGTATAATAGATAAACGCGAAAGGTATTGTAAGTACCTACATGTAAAAATATCGAACAAAATTTTAAATTTCACGCCTGATAAGGTATTAAACGTCAATTCTTTAAGTACGATAGAGAAATATGGGTTTAAATAACCATGCCGTTATATTTTATGGTTATTACATTTTCGCCTTTGGATATATAGGGTTAAAAGGATATATCTGGGTGGTTGGTTTTACAGATTTAATCTTGTAAAAGTAATTCTCCATACTTTTACTATACAGCTGCATTTAAGTACTTATCAGAAATTGTTTAACTGCTGAATCTGACTGAAAATTAGGTAATAAAGGAATATTATTTTATTTTATGATAAGGGGATAAAGAATTCATACTTTTACGTTTTTTATTTTGGTGTTAGAATGTTCGATGGAGTATATTTTTGTAGATTAATGAAAGATAAAGAAATTTGACAAACTATAAAAGTTATGTAGATACAGGAGGTAAGGTGCCAGCAGGCCATGACAGAAAATGCCTTCAATCAAGTAGCCCTGTAGAATAATTTTATTAATACAAAAGCTGGAGTAATTTTATCTTATCTACCTATACTTTTTGATGTTATTATAAGGTAGACAGTTACTAGGACAATGAGCAAAGTTCTAGGCCCTAGGCCCTACTTAAAAATCAAATTTTCGGAATTGGTATACCTGTGCGTTACGATCACTTTTTTGTAACCTTTGTTGGTTTTTATCTAATAACTCTTTACCAGTGCGTCATAAGAAAATAACTGTTCTATAATTTTTTGTAGAGCATAAAATTTTTTACAATTTACTTTCATAACATTTTTTTCTAAACCTTATATTTACCGAAATATAGAATTTCAAATTACAAATCTTTTTTTAAAAGTTTCAAAAAACTTAACCCCAATGTAAACCGAATGGGGGGAGGGGGATGAACCGAGAGGGTTATTTGTTCATGGAATGTGACAACCACCTTCTATTGTTCGCGAGTTGTGAAACGAAGGGGGGGGGGGGTGAATAGTTGTAGGATTGTCAGATATTCGAATCAGACGGCAAACATATCATAAATTTAACAAAATTTTCAGTTTTTCACTTTGAGGGTACGGCAATTTTTTTTCGGGTAAAACCTTCGCCGGTTTATAGTCCAGAGTACTGAGCGTCAAATTATTCGACCTTTAAAGGATAAGGGGAATTTTTTTAATTCAATCAATAGGGAGGGATCAAGTACCAAAACTTTTTTAATTTTTTTTTTAAATAATATTTGAAGGTGTATATTTCGGTAAGTATAAGATTTAGATAAAAATATTATGAAAGTTAATTTTAGCAAATTTTATTCTCTACAAAAAAGGATAGACCACATTTTTTTGCATGACGCATTAATAAAAAGTTATTGAGCAAAAACCAAAAGAGGTGACACAAAAGTGTTCGTTACCTACGCGCGCCAATTCTGAAAACTTTTATGTAAGGCTTCGGTGCATACAACATATCCAATATCCAGAATTACATGACTTTTGTCAGGTAACCCCCCCCCCCCTTTTCATGATCTGACCACAGAATTAAACAGAGTGTATGAACAGAAATCCTCTTATGCCATTCTCTTATGAAATGCAGACTTTACCTAACATTTATTTTTTTTCTTTAAAATTTATTTCAGAGACTTGTTTATCAGTAAAAAAATATTTTTTATGACAGGTTTAGAAATTAAAATCTTCAAATATAAATTTGTCGTAACTGATTCTGCGTGTGACACGAAAATTATACGCAACACTGTCAATCAAGAATATTCTGATTTATTTGAACACGTAACTCGAAATGTAGGGTTTACGTTACACCGAAATTTCTCTTCTAGTTCAAAATTTAGATTTAGATCAATAATTAATTAGAAGAATTATTATTTATCCCTTGAATACACTTTAGAAGTAAATTTTGAAAAACTTTTTTTATTATTATGTTTTCTTCTTTCGTTATGGGAAAGAGGTTTGAAGAGTTAAACCAATATCTTCTTTCATTTTTGATGATATTCCCGAGGATATTCAATTTTAATACTAAATTATAAGTAAACACGGCATAGTAGTTTAATAACTCAATTAAATTGCAGTAACCAAGCGAATAAGTAACCGTGAGGGAGTTTGCACCATTAGATATTGATTGCCTACACAAAATTAAACTTG
This sequence comes from Hemicrepidius hirtus, assembly GCA_963082805.1. Taxonomy (NCBI): domain Eukaryota; kingdom Metazoa; phylum Arthropoda; class Insecta; order Coleoptera; family Elateridae; genus Hemicrepidius; species Hemicrepidius hirtus. The sequence continues at coordinate 29,420,033 of OY720166.1, forward strand.
CAGTTTATTGAATAAATTAGCCAAGCAAATTGGTAGTAGATAATCGACTCAAGCTGACGAAATGAATTAATAATTTAAAAAATATTCAAGCATAAAATTATATCCCTATGCGCGTAGCGCCGAGGCTTATCATATTTTTTTTTATTATCCTTTAAGTCATTCATTATCCACCCCATAGATAATGAAACATTTTTTAACCTAAACTGAAGGAAGGGTAGGGTAGTAATGTAAAAAAAAATATTTATATCGATATGAAACAAAAGCTATAGGATCACCGAAATTAAACTGTTCACGGATTTTATGTAAATTCACGATTCTATATCCGTAGAATATAAATCCGGACTTATTTTTAAATCGATATTTCATGAACGTATCCTTCCTACCCACTTAGATCCAGAAGGGATGATATTATCAACACAAACTCTTCCATGCTCACATGAATAATAATTACAGTAAATTCCTGTTTGTTTTGCAAGCCAGAAACGTTTAAAGGGTTGGTGATAGCTTCTGGTTTTTGTGACTTGGACAAGCCGCGTTAACCTTAGAGTGATTTTAATTAAATTAAGTTGTTTGTATTTACTGTCTGCCAATTCACTTCCTGATGACATTAGTGCTAATTTCTCAAGCGTTATTTGCTTACTATTAGTGCGTAGAGGTCTCTAAGCCATCACGTTTACCCTTCTGTAGTTCTCGTCTAATTTAACATGCTACCCTTAATTGCCGCAAGCTTTCCTGAATATATTTCATACTTGCTAATATAAACATAATAATTCTGCTGTACTATATAAACACATTTGTTCTACCAGACAAGGCAATAGTTTAGTACACAGATTGTCTCGATAAACTTTAACCCAAGAAAACCCAGATTGACTTCATGTGGAGGATACAGGAAAATATTTTTTACACTTCTAGAATAAAAACCTAAAATATCTTTGAGACTTGCGAAGGTTGTTATAACCGAGGCGCTACGCGCTTAGGGATATAATTTTTTGAAATGAATTTTTTCTTCAAGCGTATCATAATATCCATATTGTTGTACAGAACTGGCTATGTAGAAGGAAGTCATTTTGTTAATAGTCAAAAAAATGAAAATAACGTTACTAGTACAATAATGTGTTTACGTATCCATGGCAACGGCAGTATTTTGCCCATAGCTCCGCCCCCAAGGTTGGTAGAGGGAAGAGTGTTGTCCTGTGGAAATGACTTTTTAGGAAATATTTATTTACAGCAACAGAATATTTTTACACTTGAAGAAAAAATAGTATATATTATTCGGAGTAGAACGTCTTATTTGTGTTTCGCTCACTTGCACAGCCTCGGCGCGTGCGCCTCGGCCGCAATATGAGCTCAACACAAAAAGAACTCTTTCTACTCCTAATAATATAATATACTATTATGTCAAGTACTTTTTTTAAAAATATCAACCCCTATAAGAAGCTTTTTATTTATTTTCTAAGAAAAAAAATGTATGTATACTTTTGTCAGTAAGAAAATGGGTATCACGAAGAAAAATCCTTTAGTCAGCGTGTAATTCCGTTCAAAATGTGATAGGTTGTCGAGTGTCCTGCTTTGATAACCTTATTTGTTTCGCAGCAAATCCCAGATGCTACTCTTCTTTTCCTGTTTACTGAAAGTATATCTACTTTCAATTCAACTCCATTTCCGACACAAAAAGAATGTCTTAGTAATTCCCCAAAGAATATTTTTTAATAATTCATACAGTTGTTCATAATTTAGTAAACCAACACGAAAGTTTATTATATGGGAAGCTAGATTTTAATTAAATTCCTCTGAAAAGTTTATTTCAGTACCAAGCTGAAAGTTTAATAAAAATAATAATTATACCTAGTTTCCTGTGAGAAAATTTGGGTTAGTTTAATATTTTATTTGATTATTTACGATTCAGCTTAAGAACTAGAAATAAATTCAGTTAATATTTACGAAATGTGAGGTGTTTTATTGATTTACTATTTTCCCTCCCCTAAGGTAGTGTTTACGTGTTGCGCTTTGGTTTTCTCTACAGGGTGACAATAATCTACCCACGTTGTATGGGTAAGTTTTTTTTTCTGTAAGACTAGCGAGAAACACCAGACTATACGAGTTCGATACGTACAGAAGAGAGACAGGCATCTAATTTACAAAACGTAGCGGAAGTTCGCGATTTTCTCATCAACCGTACATTTTAGCTATATGACTACCTTATACTATGTGATAGACAATTCAATTTTGCATTCAATTATATAATAATATACAGGGTGTTTCATTTAAAATAACAAAGTTGCTTATCGTACTGTGAAAACCAAACACCCTGTATACGTAATATAAATTTAGGAGAATGCAGAGCTATATACTGAACAACTTTTATATTTAAACTTTTTTCATATTTTGACTAATAAGGGAGCTATAGGGGCATCAATTTCCGATTTTCAAAACCACGTGAATAATCATTATTCACGGCAGTGTATTAAAGATAGCTTTATGATTAACTAAAACACGTAAATCGTTGAAAGACTATTAAAAATTTAAAATTGTATATTAAGTGCTTTTCATAATTTTGTGGGGTGTCTAAATTTTTTCTTAAACAACAATTACGATTCTATTTATAATGGTTTAATATATGACCCAGGGTGGTTTTGTCTGAATATGCACTTAAAGTTGAGTTAGTGAAGGGTGCACAAAGTGTGGTGTTAATGAACATCAATTAACTACATCGCCTCATTGCCTCTCGATAAATTAGTTTGATTCAGTAATTAGTAAAACCGAGTCCTAATAGCATGTACTCACTTTAACGAAAATTATTCCATAATACAGAGAAGGTTATTAATCTCCAGTTGATAACTAAGAAGACAGTTATTTCATAATTAATTACATTTCTCTAAATTTTACGGCTCTATCAAGATTATCCTAAAACTAGAACGTAGATCTAACAAATAAAAGACGTAATTGAAGCACGTTTGCGCTTTCTGTTATGAAGAACAAGATTAAAGTTTTATATCCGTTTTCTGAAACCAATCTGATCCTTAAAAGAGTTTACGTGGCAAATCTTTCATAATTTGTTGAATGGGTTATTCAGGGAGATGTTGTTAAGATAATAGGGGGTTGTCAATCCTAAATTATGTTTACACGCCTATAGAAGAAAATGAAAAAATCAAGGGACCCTGCCTGCTGCTTCTGATCGAATTTTTCTCAACGAAAATAATTTCTTTAAATTTTTTTTCTTGATAGTTTAATAATCTACGTATTATAGTATTGTTGCTGAAACGATTACGAAATTAGACAATGTAGGTAGGGGGGGTTGTGCCATTATATTCAAAATAAATTTAAAATCAAAAGAAAAACACGAAACAAATGATGTAATGGGTATTATTCAACATAAATACCTGAATTTTTTTTTTTTTTATAATTCTTGCATCTCCATTGTTTATGAAATAAAAAAACCTTTGTATAAAGAAGAAAAAAAACATTTTGTGACAATAACTCTTCACTTTCAATCCTAAACGAAATTTTAGTACGGTGTCGTAAAAAAAAGTTTGTTATTCAAATGAATAGGAGAAAAAAAAATAAAACACGCCAAATTTTACAGCTTGGTATATTTTTATCATACCTTTACGATATTTGAATAACTTTGCATTCGCAGCTGTTATTTGGAAAATGAGGTGGTTTTTTGAAAGCTTTCAGTAAAATGTACGTCGTAATGTTTTTAAATTAATTTAGGGAAATCTGTTTGCATTCGTGTACCTACACATTCGTAACCAACACTATTTGCTATCCATAAATTCGAAAGATGTATTTTAATCCTGATACATGTTGGGTGGATTCACGACGTGTTGTAAAATACTGATGTGGGTTTTTGCTGAAACGCTGAATTTGCAAGACATATGGCCCCCGCTTTAGGTTTTTGTAACATAAGTTTAAAATAAAAATCCTAGATCGCCGTGGTCATTGTTGAATTGTTTATTAGACAATAGTATATTATACAACGTGTCCCAAAAAGAAACGGCATCCAGTTAAGTGCATGTTATTCTTTTCATGAAAATAGGAGGATTAGGGCGTTGAAATTTTTTTTCAGATATTCCGAAATGATGATTATTATTATTATTATTATTATTTTAGAAGTAATGTTCAAAATGACCGCCATTAGCTTCAAGACAAGCTTCTATTCTTCGAACAAAATTTTGAGGCTAAAGGCGGTCATTATTCAAAAAACGGATTTGCAGAGTTATTTTTTTATTCGCATTTTTCATCTTTGAAGTGTGATTTACACGAAAACGGTTAATGGTAGGAAAAAATCTCAAGAGACTGTTTCAACCGTAAATTAGTTGAGAAATTTGAAAATTGTGTCAAAAAAAAAGACAGTGGCGTACCATTTTTTCCTCCTGAAATATCCTCATAGCCATCCGTAGTTACGCCACTGGAGAAGGAAAAAACTGACTAATATGGTCCACTTATAGCAAACGTACAGACATACGTATTGCTTACTTTTTAAAATTTAATTCCTAGTCATTTCCGAATAAATAAAAAAAAAATATTTTTTTCAAACTTTCAACTCCCTGTACTTCGGTAACGAAGCATTTGCGGACCCATGTCAATAGGAACTTTTCCTCTTATTTTCATGAAAGGAACATGCCCTTAACTAGATCCCGTTTTAATTTGGGACACCGGGCGCGTAGCGCCTAGGGATGTAAGGCGTTCGGCTATAATACTAACCTTTTCAACCGTGGTCTATAAATATGATAATGACCTCTAGTATAAAAAATTACTTCCTCTAAATTTTTAAGTTTAAAATACAGTAAAGAATTTAAAAATTAAATTTTATTCTTTTAAACTCACTTGCTCTATTTTTCCTATACTATGCAAATAATTGGAATGCTGCAGTTTTACGGAATTCCGATTAAAATTCTCCTACATCGTTTGAGTGAATACCAGGAAAATCAGATATCGAACGAGTAAGCTAAAGCAGTTTACACCTAATTTACAAACATAATCCGGTTAAATATTAAACCGATTTATTAAGACCATAGTGTTAAAGCACCTCCGCCATTTATAAGATGTGTTTGTCTACAGGTCGACACGAAGGAAGAGCAAGGAGAGAATATTTCTATCAACCGGCGATGTGTTTGTATTTATTATTAAATATTCTGTTTAATTGATAATTTATAAAATTCGTGAAATAAATGGTTTGCTTTCTGTTTATTTCGACATCAAAGTGTCATTATCAAAAGCATAGGAGTTTTCAACGAAATAAACAAAATATAGTTTTCAATTTTTTTATGTCTCAATTTGAAGGGAATAAAAAAAATAAATAGTAGAATGAATTCCTTATGAAATTTACTTTCCAACGATGTGCCACACATGGTATGGTAATATTTGAAATTTTAGAGGGGGTGGCTGTGGCGGTCAAGGGGTTAATGACAGACGTCCGGATTTTACGAAAAATATGTTCTCTTCTTGACATGTCTTGGCGATTTTCAAGCAAGCAATAGTTTTGAAATATACTGAGGGTGGTTCTAAAATTTTCTGAAAAGAGGTTTATATACAGTGTGTCCACGGATTGAGTGCATATAAGGTGTAAATGACAAATATTTTTAGAGTTGGATCTTCATGTTCTGAGGATCGCTCCTGCTTAGTCTCAAACTAAGATATTGAAAAAATGAGCCAAATCAATTAATATACAGGGTGTTTTTTGGCCGAAATCTAAAAATTAGTGAAGAGTAAACTGTCTTTATTTTAGCAGATATAACAAAAATGTATTAGAAAAAGTTGTTTAGAATTAAAAGTTATTGAAGATTTTCAACTTTTATACAAATCGGCCTACTTTGTTTTGTTTCATCTAATCCAATACTTTTGAACTCATGTTTGTAACAAATAAGGTGTAGTATTTTTTTAATAAATAATTATTTGTTTTTCAAGTACTTTGTTTAATTACTCTTTATGCATGGGTCATTAAAACCACAAATAAAAAATCTCATGTTGATGAAAAAAATCAAAGTAGGCTGATTTGTATAAAAATTGAAAATCTTCAATAACTTTTAATTCTAAACAACTTTTTCTAATACATTTTTGTTATATCTGCTAAAATAAAGACAGTTTACTCTTGACTAATTTTTAGATTTCGGCCAAAAAAACACCCTGTATATTAATTGATTTATCTCATTTTTTCAATATATAGTTTGAGACTAAGCAGGAGCGATCCTCGGAACATGAAGATCCAACTCTAAAAAAATTTGTCATTTACACCTTATATGCACTCAATCCGTGGACACACTGTAGGGTTTGACCTATATATACTGAATTACAATGTGAACAATTTAATTTTTAAACCCCTGATTTAAATAAATCATGATCGCCCGACTTAGTATTTACTCAATTCTTTTGATATAAAATCATATTTGATAAATGTATCATAGATACATAAAATGTAATACAACTTTGTTAATTTATTGTACAAAAGCGTTTCTGTCAGTGTCTTCATTGTTATTTCGGTTGTTAATGCGTATACTTTAACATTCAACAAAATTTACATATAAAAACAGGATTTTGCTTTCCATAAACTCAATATTTTCAGAGAAAGCGTGTTGTTATCCAACCGGGATGAACCGAATTCTTCGTGTTTGACATTCCGTTTAATTCATAAATGCCTCCAAGCCTCAAAGTTGCCTCAGCCTTCAATGTCACAAAATGTAACAATGGTCAGTATTGAAATGTAAAATCTGTATCCAAAATTTTTACAGTATCTCCACATTCGAGAATAATATATAGAACTCGATTCCGAAGTTCCAGTCATTTAAATTGTAAATATCGAGTTGGACGGGACTTCAAACCTAAGTTGTGTCCTGATTATATTCCTCCAACTTGAACACGAGAAAATATAATTTATCCTGCTGTCATCTTCTTGTCTATTCGAATATGGAAAATAGCAACTTGCATGCATGCCTCAAATGACAGAAAATATGCGGCACGGGTGCAGTCAAAGAGGAAATGCATTTTATAAGACATTTACATTTATATTCGTTTTTGAAAGAAAATCAACGTTTCCTAAGATTTAATTTTTTTAAGTTATTTTCAAAGAATAATTAAAAAATATTCGCACAGTAAATAATCTATCAATTATTATTATTCGTTGGTGAATAATAAATATTCCGTCATGGCCTATTCGATTTCCCATTTTTTATTAAAAACTGTCCGTACGTTGTTCTCATATTTTAAGGATCTCTTGTAGCAATTATTTGCATAAATATACGTCGATCAAATCCTTGGATAATGATTTAGAAATTACAGGATAAGGAATAGGAAATGTTCCTCAAGGGGAAAAACTCTTCTTAGATTACAGAGAGTCTATCTCATTTAACAAATTGCAGTTCAAACTTTTAGAAAGTTTTATAAATGCACATTCAAACCACAAAGATCATTTCATTGTAAATTAATCTTAGGGGTAAAACTCAAAAGTCAACCCGTTGAGTAATTTAAAAATTTTCAAACGGATTAATTATTTCATCTTTAAGTTACAGAGAGATCAAAATAATTGTTCTTTTGGTAATGAAAATACGGAATTTATTTGTTTAGATAAACAATAAGTTAGGACAAGTTGGTTTGGTATTAAAATTATTTGCTGTGCTTTATTGTTACCCTTGTCTTAAAATGGAAGAATATGGAAAGACGACATGATTTTGCAAATGAAAATGGGTACGAAGGAAAACCTTTCTATGCTGAAAGATTCTTTGGTTGTCGCTTGGTAAACGTAACACCGTTTAGAAGAAACGGTCATGCCTGTGTGGTGCCTTATGGTCAACAACAAAGTGGAACTAACCTTTTTTTATTTAAATTTGCGTTGTCCTCTTCTAAATCCCTCGCTGTCATTGTGTGGATCCTCCAGCTCCTCGATCAAAGCCTCTAGATGTCCTAACAGAAGAGTTCACTACACCACACTTCCAAATTTCGTATGAATCGACTCATTCACTGTCCAATACACAACTGAAGTTTAATTTTCTAATATTACACTTCTTCTTTCAGTCACCAACTTTTTCTATGAAATTGCATCAGACTGTTTTTGTTAATAAATTTAAATGACCACCACGAACAAAACATATTCGGTTCACATAATAGGAACCGCTAGGTTGAATCAACTGGGGAGAGGAGAGAGACTGAGGTCTTGGAGAAAGTCATTTTCAATTCCTTCAGAATGAAATTCGTATCTGAAAAAGAAAAAGAAAATAATGAATAGTTTAAACCCTTTTTTTTTGTTTATGCATACCGAGTTCGTGTTATCGCAAGGCTATAATTAGGACTTTTCTCACCCTCTCATACAGGGTGTCCCAAAAAGAAAAGGCATCCAGTTAAGGACATGTTCCTTTCATCAAAATAAGAGGGAAGGTTCGTTACCGAGATACAGGGTGTTGAAAGTTGTAAAAAATATCGATCTATTTTTCATTTATTCGGAAATGACTAGGAATTAAATTTTAAAAAGTAAGCAATACGTATGTATGTACATTTGCTATAAGTGGACCGCATTAGTCAGTTTTTTCCTTCTCCAGTGGCGTAACTAGAGGTGGGTATGTGGATATTTCTGGAGGAAAAAATGGTACGCCACTGTTTTTTTTAATTTTTGACACAATTTTCAAATTTCTCAATTAATTTACGGTTGAAACAGTCTCTTGAGATTTTTTCCTACCATTAACCGTTTTCGTGTAAATCACACTTCAAAGATGAAAAATGCGAATAAAAAAATAACTCTGCAAATCCGTTTTTTGAATAATGACCGCCTTTAGCCTCAAAATTTTGTTCGAAGAATAGAAGCTTGTCTTGAAGCTAATGGCGGTCATTTTGAAAATTATTTGTAAAATAATAATAATAATAATCATTTCGGAATATATGAAAAAAAATTTCGACACCCTGTATCTCATACTAATCAGAACGGATCCCGTTTTTTTTTTGGAACACCCTGTATAATGAACTATTTATTGACCTTATTTTCACGTAAATCATACCTGCAGAATAATAAACATTAATGTTCTTGTTATACAAAGCTTTTTCGGTGTAAATCAAAATCCAAAGCTAACTTGATGTTCCAATACTCAACGAGCTTTGTATCTTTTAAGCTCTAGCTACCGTGCAAACATTGATATTAAATTTTATATTACCTAGAGCTGGATTTTACATTTTAATCTGAAGTTCTTTGTAAAGGTATTAACGCAACATAAAACGCACTGAATTTCGTTTAAATACAAGCCACTAACTGGGACGTGGTTTACGGAATACACTTGCGGGTTAGCTTGTATGTTGATAATGGTATTTGATTTAGAATCGCAATTATGCTTTACCAAACTTGAATATTTGCATATACTAACTTATAACCTACTCGTTTATTTTCTCAGTTACAATCCTGCAATAAATATAAATCGAACTTGCAACAACTCGGTAACCCAGACAATATTTTTAAAAAGTACCTTTTTTCTATAGCAGATGTTAAAGTGTGCTTTGTTCGACTAAAAATAGTTGATCAAGTATTACTTTAACCGCAAGGGTAGATAAAGTAACACTTTAACCGCAAGGATAGATAAAGTAGTTTAATTTTCTGGAAACTCCATGGAAACCGAATGGAAACCTTTGCTACTGAGATTTTCGGGTTTAATATAATCTAATTTTAAATTGTTTTTTTTACAAATTTTTCTTATTTTTTTAACATCTGCTATAGAAAAAAATAGAATTTTATACACGACGATAAAATTTAATTATCGACTCGCGAAAATTAATTCACTTGCGATTTCATCGCTCGTGAATTAACACTTTCCGCTTGTCGATAAAATATAATTTTATCGTCTTGTATAAAAAATAACTATTGTTTAATTAAATTCTTTTTTTAAATATGTGTTCAATGTAATGTAAAATAATCTCTGAATAGCTTTGATCAAAATTCAAACACATCACAAAACAATATTCGGTTTGTTCAATTTTGACTTATATGTGGGTGGACTGAAGCGAAAAGTAAAATACTGACTGTAAAATTTAATTTAAGGTCTTTTCTGACAGCTCGACGTTTGTACGAGGATCTGGATGTAGGTTAACCCTTAAACTTTGGGAATATAAATTCTAATTGTGGTTCATTATATAAGTCCGGTTTATCTACCGGAAAAGTATTTTTTGTGATAAGGTGTTATAAGTTTAAATAGTACGGAATTATTATTAAAGTTTTAAAAATTAATTTAAAAGGAAAAAAGAAGACAATAATTACGGAAACATGTTTGGTATTGTTGCGTTGCGTTCTGAACTGTAATTCAGCCAAAGTTCCCTATCTTTCAGATAATTAATAAAAGAAACAATCCTAATCTCTTTATAAATAATTTCTTTCCGAAAATAACTGTTATGATTGTGATAATCCTTTGAGGCAGGAATAAAGTTTCAGCCCTTCAGTATTATCTCGACTCCCACGAATTTATTGATTCCTACAGTTATATTACCTCGAAGAAAATAGAAATGTGATCTTTTCATCAATAAAATTTCAGAAAAGTTCCACAATCAGCATTACAAAAATGTAGGAGTTACGTAGTGGCTTTGGGAGTGTGTGCTGGAGCACCATGCTGTTACAATCAGATTCACTTTTATACAAAGTGAAAAGGGAACGTTACGTGGATTTAAAATTACAAACAGATTTTTTTTATAACTGATAATAATATGGGTCAATAATTTAATATAAACTCGCAACAAATTTATTTATCTTAAAAAAATTTTATATAAAATTTTATATAAATTTTTTTTGGGATGTTATACTAAATTTTTTTATTACTTCGTGAACTTTTAAGGGTCATATTCCTATACCTACATTCAAACTGTAATGAATTTTTAAAACTTTACAAAGTTTTTATTGTCAATATGTCAATCTTTTTTACGCAAAGCCAAAACTTTTATGGGGCAACGACTTGTTACGTACAGGAATTTTCTGTAAAACTGAAAGGAATTTCTTATTAAAAAAAAATATTTTGATAACCAAGGTTAATTGAGTGTAAGTTTATCTGTGGGACAGTTTTTATTATTCTACACGGTAGGTAATGAAACTTTTTGACCTGAGTTAGAGAAAAATAATTTCCTGGATCAAAGATAGGTTGATAAGGGTATGTTGGAGTTAAATATGTACCTACGTGCAGGTTTTAGGAAAATGTGCGGACACGGAGAGGGTAGACGAATACAAAGGTACTGTACTGCAGTGTACGTAGTTAATTATCCCCTAAAAGCTTAACATGTTTAAATTAATTACTCGTTAGAATTATTTAAGTTAACTAATGGTACAGTTGTCAGAACACGGGATATTCAATGGCAGTAAAGCTATATAATAGAAATTCTGAATCCTGAGCTTGCACATCAATCAAAGTTGTGTATAAATAGAGGACAGGGAGCAATTGTCAACAGGTGACAGCAGGACATTGGTGGGAAATATCCAGATAAGGAAAGTGGGGGAAACCACCACAGTCCTGACTGTAGCGCAAGGATTCTGCTTGTGCAGAAGCGCAAAAGCCCTCTAAGGGTTGCATATTCCAGTCTACGCATTCCGGTCGCCTATAAAAGATCGCGGAAACTTTTTTGAACTTTTAAAAAGTTTGTTCTTCATTAAATATTGTTTGGTTACTTTCTCCTAACATAAACGCTTTATTTTATTCTACAAAATTATTTTATTTTACGATAATTTTTCGTTTGCTTTCCCCAAAACTTTTAATTTAAAATTTATAAGCCTTAAACTTTTCCCATAAGCAACTGAGAAAATAATTTTCAGAAAAAAAAGTGCTTGTTAAAATTAAAAAAAATCTTAAGACTAATTAATACGCATTTAAGTGTAGTAATTAGAAAAATATTCTCAGAATTTCCCCTGAATGTCTTTTTTGATTTTAATTTGCAATTTAAATTCGTAATTCGGTGAACCGGAAAGGGAGTTTTAATTTTCCTTAAACAGACGTATTACTTTAAGATTTCTTTTTTCCCCCATAAATAATTTAAAGAGACAAATCCATTTGGAAATTTTAATTTGGAAAGCTTAATAGAAATTTTGATTGAATGATTATTAAATCTACTTTAAGTAATATTTAATACCCCTTTCCGAAATGAATTCCCAGATAATTCCAGTTTAATTAACTTTTATTTTGAATAGGTATTAAGAAGAAAAAAAATCGGTTAACTTTCCTTACAGGTGGTACTTAAGAAGAAAGTTTTAGTTCTAGTGAAATTTACATTAAAATGTGCCTGGATTAGTTAAAAAGTGAAAAATTAAAAAAATGATAAACAGCAACCATATTCCGGTAAACTCCGGTTATAATAGTCCAGGGATTCAGAATTCGCCTGCGGCCCATAAGAAACCCATACGTCTGAAAAATGTAACAACGAAAGCTGAGGCCTTCGACACCCTTAATTTTAAAACTAAAGAAGTAAGTTTATTTAAAAAAAAAATATGTGCATGTGAAAATCTTTAAAACATTTTAAGGGTAGATAGAAAAATTTATTTGCGAAATTAATTTTTGAGAGGCAGATTACTTCTACGTCCAATTTCTAATGAGCCCTACAAATCTGTTCCTTTATATGCAGTATAACGACTCAAACCACCGAGTAAATGAACCACCCTCAAGATTGGTATTTGTACTAGGATCATTTACTTGGTTAATGTACCATTAGGGTTGTATTTAAACTTAACTTCTTTTTTTTTATTAAACACTCTTATCTGAAAAGTCAGTTTCTATGTTACAAAATATTATGTTAACAGTATAAAATATTCACTGAAAAAATATATTTTGTTATGAATATAAGAATATTATGAAAGAAACCGTTTCTTAAATCCCAAATACAGATTGATATTGGTATTACGTTGGTATATACCCCTACAGTTATCAAAAACGGATATTTAAAAAAATATATCTATAATATTACGGAAATTACAAAAAGGAATATAATACAAGCTTACGCGATTTTGCTTTAAAAAAATTTGTTCTTAAGGATTTTATCTGAATGACTCGTTTAGACGGTCATGATGGCATACTGCCCTGAATTACATTTCTTGTTTGTTTAACTTTACCCTATATACATCCTTTTAATTTTTCTTGTAAGGATTGAAGTATTTTTTTGAATAAAAAGGGTATCAAACTAAAAAAAAGTACGTATACTAGTACACGTGTGTTATATTCAAGTTTGATGTTGAAATATGTCCTGTTGTGTTTTTGAAATTCAATTCAAGTTATAAAACGCACGTGTAATTTATCGTCCTGTATCAGGACTTGAATTTTAAGTTTATCGTGAATCACAGGATTTGTAATTTAACAGTTTAGAGAAAAATCAAATTTATTGTTTCTTTAATTCAAAATTGTAGACCGCGTATTAAAATTGACTGTATGCTGAAATAAAAGTTTCAGTTGTTGACTTTTTCCGTGAAATGTGACGGGAATATTGCCAACTGGTCTGTAAGGACAATACCAGAATGCAAGTTAGTACTTTTAGGTACTTAAGCTGGGAAGGATTAAGAAATGGATTCTGGACACTTTTAAATTGGTGCAGATGCAGCAAACCTGTAGAAAATTTTCAGCCAAAAAGATTTTGCATCAAAAAATGCTGAAATATGCAGGGATTTATGAAAATTTCGCAAATATGCATTTATGAGCACTTTTACTATTTTAAAACTAAACTTTTTTTTTAAATATTTAAGGACGTTTCAGAATGAAATATGTTGGATGTAATAACAAGTCATTAGCTACTCCAGAGATTATATTTTTTGTAATTTTTTTAAAGAAAAATCTAAGGTACTAACATGTACATTTTTTTAGATAAATAATAAAATGTAATATGAAAAATTTAAAGAAGAGCAATTTAAACATCTTTTGATTACAAAAAAGTTCTCGAGTTAAACAAAGTAAAAATATGAAAAACAAAAAAAATCTATTCTTGATTTTTTATTAAGAAAAAGCAGGGAGAAGACAAATTTTCTTTTTTAGTCTAAAAATATAAATCGAAATATGTAATGCAAAATTATTTATCCACGACTAGGGTATAATCTGTCGATTATTTATGTTTAGGCAAGGATAATGCTATCCATAATACACCGCCGTGAATAATGAAGTAGGAGCGCTTTTGCGCGTGCGCATAAATACCGAGATAACAACTGAACCTAATTTTGTTTCTGATAATATGCACAAAATAAATTTTCAGACATGAACTATGTCATGATTTATTTGATGACGTTTTTAAAAAAAATATGTACGGATAAACTTACGTCGTCGTCTCGGATTTTACTCGTAGGTAATGGCTATTATTCACTAGGCTTAGAAAATTATGTAAAAATAATGACAACTAAAGTCGTTGACAACTTATGTCGTAAAATCAGACACCTTTACAAAGTTGCAACAATGATTGATTTTGTGGAAATAGCAAAAGTTTTCGTTACGCTGCAGGAGTTGCGAGTTCTTTTTGGGTTAGACCGGAAATCTATGTCAAAAAATGTGGTCAAGGTCGTAACTGAAAAACAATACCCTTCGCCAACAGAGTTTTATCTTTACGTCATTTTAACAACATTCGAAAAATATCCTGTAAAGGATAACTGGCATCCTAGTTTCTAATCAAACGAATAGGTTAACGGAATAGAGAGTAAAATATAAAAAAAAATAGAGTAGGATTAACCAGCGTTTAACCCCCCCCCCCCCCGACCTAAATCCTATTAAACATCTTCAAGGCTCAGAGCACGCTTTGCTACCCCAAAAGGTCTGTACTTTTGGGTTAGCAAGACGTGCTCCGAGCCATGCTCCGAGCCTTGAAGATCTTCAATAGGATTTAGGTCAGGGGTGTTTTACGAAGAGGTACCAGTAGCGGTAGTACCATAAGAACGATAGGATATTCTGCAGAAAAATATCCTCAAGTTTCTTCTTGGGCTTAGAATACGATCCGCAAGATTCTTGACTTTTTTTTGCACCTTTCAAAAATTTACGACATCTTCAGGTCTGTTAGATTCACGTACCCAGCGATATTGTTTTGGCCAAAATTCAACTAGTATGCAAAATATGAAGGAGCATCGCAATTATTCCCTGCTGAATTGTTTTCGGATTCTGCCTTTTTTATAAGCAATTTGATTACACTTCGCGGTTTCAATTTCAAAGACTTATTTTTAGACACAAAACACGTTTTACAATAAAAAGTATCTGACATACTTGATTCAAAATTTTACATGAAAAAGACTGACTTGTCAAATGTGTCTGTTGCGGCAAAGGGTAGTTTGTTATCTATATTGTCGTGGGGTTTAACTCGGTGGATAATATTTCTATTCGTTTTATTAAAATAAAAGAAACGAATTTTTAATAGAATTTCCTTTAAGCACAGGACGCTTTTCCTAAACATTAATGAAATTTCCGAAACTTCTACTCAAATACATTTTCCAGTTACTCCTGCAACAATTTGGAACAACATTTTACCATTTAATTCAGTATAGGTACGTAATTCGTTTAGAAACCGCATTTCCAGGATACCTAACAATGAAAAGTATTATGGACTTCCGAATTGTAATCAAATTGTCACAGAAAATTTGTTAAATAATGAATTTGGTGCATTTTAGGATTTATTTAGTAGCCTTCTAGGACACGCGATTTGTCAATTCTTCCTTTCCTTGTTTAGGGATTTCTAAAGAACCAAGTTTATGATACCAAAGGTAAATTTTTACGTTCATCCACTAAGGGACATTGCTGAAAATTTTATTTAGTTTTCAAACTAATTCTTTCTGCTCTTAAGAAATTCTTTTTCGATCTCTACAAAACATGACGTAACACTCCGTATTATTTTTTTTTATAGAAATTCCTTCTTCCTAACTTAAAAATAAACAAAGTTTTGAGTGCGATACATATAACATGCAAGTCACCTAAGCTTAGTCTGTTTCAGTATTTTTTATTTAATTTCTGATGCTACGGCTTAACGCCAATGCCAGGGAATAAATCTTTAACCAGATTATCGTATTACGGTCGTGGGTAACATTTCTAATAATAGTCGATTTAGATTTGTTTATAATAGAAATTAATTTTCTCTTAATCCCTTAGCGTCCTAATAGAATCCCAAAGGGTTGGTTGACTTTAGGGTTGAATTTTACGGGAAGTATTTAGTTGTTATGAAATGGGGATAGACTGATTGGTTTTTCTTGTATCTTAATTAATTATTTAGGGTGTTCTAGAAACATAAAAAAGGAAAGAGTGATTGGAATAAGATTCCGAAAAGCTTATAAAGAAATTATTTTTACATAAAAGCAAGGTAAAAATTTAAATTCCTCTGTATGTTCTCGAATAGCTATCTTGAAATTTTTATGAAATTTGAAATTAAAATCCACACGACTTGAGCGCACCTCTCACGGCAAGCAGATCGTTATTGTTGCCTTCGATAGACATTAAAATCGTGTCGTTAATCCACGGACTTTGGATTGGATCCCACTATTTTTTTTCTAAAGGATTTTGACGGGGAAAAAACTTTACAACAATCATATCTACCCTTAAAGTTAGTATTACCAGCGCTCCCTTGGGAGTAAAAATTGCAAATTATGCTGAAAACTGAAATATTTAAACATGTATTGATTTGGACAAAAAATTAACGAATTGATGAATCATTATTTAGACATCATAGAATTCTATTTTGAACAGAAGAAACCTTTCCAAGCAAATTTTTTTACAAGGGTTTCGATAACTCCTTAAAATTTTATTAAACCCGAAACAAACCATTGACCTTTTCATGTTTCAGAATATTTATGCGATTAGGTATCGGATTCAGAATTTCTGTTTCATCCACATAATATGAAAATCACATCTGAAAAAAAATATTTGCTACTTTTTCAAAAATAAATCCATCTTTCAGCACTTTTGGAAGCATGATTGTTCCAGAAAACTTTCGGAATTTTTTTGGACCAGATGGGAGGGGATGGGGGATGTTTGGCACATATTTTTCAAGTCTTTACCCTTCATATTACATTCTGAAATTTTCCTAAGGAAATCGGAGAGGGTCAAAAAATCTTCGAAAAAAAAAGGAAAGTCTTTGCTCATTTTTAGGAAAAAAATTTCACCCCTTCAGATCTCGCCCCGATTTTCCCAGAATGTTATTTGGAGGGTATACACTTGGAAATTATGGGGCAAACTTCCCTCACCCCTTCCCACTGCTCCACACCTGGCTAGGAAACGTTCAGAATTGGGTTGTTCCAGAAAACTTTCGGAATTTTTTTGGACCAGATCGGAGGGGTTGGGGGATGTTTGGCACATATTTTTCAAGTCTTTACCCTTCATATTACATTCTAAAATTTTCCTAAGGAAATCGGAGAGGGTCAAAAAATCTTCGAAAAAAAAAGGAAAGACTATAGTCTTTGCTCATTTTTAGGAAAAAAATTTCACCCCTTCAGATCTCGCCCCGATTTTCCCAGAATGTTATTTGGAGGGTATACACTTGGAAATTATGGGGCAAACTTCCCTCACCCCTTCCTACTGCTCCACACCTGGCTAGGAAATGTTCAGAACTGGGTTGTTCCAGAAAACTTTCGGAATTTTCTTGGACCAGATGCGAGGGGATGGGGGATGTTTGGCACATATTTTTCAAGTCTTTACCCTTCATATTAAATTCTGAAATTTTCCTAAGGAAATCGGAGAGGGTCAAAAAATCTTCGAAAAAAAAAGGAAAGACTATAGTCTTTCCTCATTTATTGGAAAAAAATTTCACCCCTTCAGATCTCGCCCCGATTTTCCCAGAATGTTATTTGGAGGGTATACTCTTGGAAATTATGGGGCAAACTTCCCTCACCCCTTCCTACTGCTCCACACCTGGCTAGGAAACGTTCAGAATTGGGTTGTTCCAGAAAACTTTCGGAATTTTTTTGGACCAGATCGGAGGGGATGGGGGATGTTTGGCACATATTTTTCAAGTCTTTACCCTTCATATTACATTCTGAAATTTTCCTAACGAAATCGGAGAGGGTCAAAAAATCTTCGAAAAGAAAAGGAAAGACTATAGTCTTTGCTCATTTTTGGGAAAAAAATTTCACCCCTTCAGATCTCGCCCCGATTTTCCCAGAATGTTATTTGGAGGGTATACACTTGGAAATTATGGGGCAAACTTCCCTCACCCCTTCCCACTGCTCCACACCTGGCTAGGAAACGTTCAGAATTGGGTTGTTCCAGAAAACTTTCGGAATTTTCTTGGAGTTTCCTGCAGTTTTTTTGCTCCATCTGCACTAATTTACGCGCCCAGAGTCCATTTTGGGCAGTTTATTCTTAATCCTTGCATCCGGATATTATCCTTGAAGGCCGCCAGGTATTAACTCGTGTTGGCAGACTAGAATTTTCAGTTCACTCTTCCGGATTTTTAATTTCAGTAATAAATTTCTTTTTATCTTCCTTTTCTTCCTTTTGTTTTTTCATATTTTATTAAAACAAAAAATGAATAATTTTAAATTGAAATTTAAACGCTTTGTCGTAAATTCTTAATAAGGTTTCAAATTGATGTCAATTGCAAAGCAGAATAATTCAACTCTCTGTTAGATCACAAAGGGACTTAAATAATAATTTGCAATTTGTCTAGTAAAATTTAAGAAAATAGATCTTGAATTAGAT
Source organism: Hemicrepidius hirtus (assembly GCA_963082805.1). NCBI lineage: Eukaryota > Metazoa > Arthropoda > Insecta > Coleoptera > Elateridae > Hemicrepidius > Hemicrepidius hirtus. Next base: position 29,438,614 of record OY720166.1, read on the forward strand.
TTAAAAGTAACAGAATGTCGTCTTGAAGAAAATGGAATGCTTGTAATCTGATTTGTTCGATTTACGAGCACCCCTGTCCTCTTCCTATATTTGAAAAGATAGCTGTGAAATATCACAAGGGTAATTGTATGCAAAAGATAGGTTAGATTCCTGAAAAATATTGGATACAATCTGATTATACAGTTTGAAACATTTTCATGTTATACCTCAAGGCTTTTTTTTTATTAATTTATGAGTTAGATATGCTGAACCAGATTCAAAAGGCTTGAGCCTGAGATGAATTTTTAAATTTATTGATCGATCTAATTATGTCATGTTTTCAAGCCCTTTTTACTCTACCCCTGTTTGTTTTAATTATGTAGTTGTATCATTACTTTAAAATGCAAGGAAGCAAAAAGTAGGTCATGTCACATCTTAAGTAATTAAACAAATCATTAGCAATTATAATTAAATTATCACAAATACAGATACAATTCAAAACAAACTTGAATCGTAAATAGACAATTTAGATTAATTTCAATTCGAAGAGACGTAGCAAACTTCGATATTCAATCTGATTCGATCTAGTGGAGGATTTCAAACAAACTCTTCAAAACAATATATCCCTCGAACGAAATAAAGAAACTTCAATATTTATGTGCAGAAATAAAAACGTGTGTGGAAACTGAATGGAAATAATTACGTTAGCACGGCTTCGTACATCCACCAAAAAGGAAATGAAAATGAACCAATATTTATTATGTGTCTTTATCGAATTATCGCCGTATTAAGTTATCCGCTCGGTATTCGGAGAATTGCAATGGTTCCTGCAACGATAAAGCATGGTGGATGCACACATTGTGGCTTTTTGTTTAATAAAAGTATCACAATTAATAAATAAAGTAGCAATTGTGTTTGATCTAGGATAATAATACACTGCCGTGAATAATGAAGTAGGGGCACTTTTGCGCGTGCCCACGAATAATGAATGTGACGCCTCTAACGCAAAAACTGGCGACCCGATTTTGATGAAATTTATACTGAAGGGGTATATCGTGTCATATTTTTTTGGTAGCATTTTTTTCAGAAGCAGAATTTTGAAAATCTGAGTAGCGGATATGAAAGAAGACCATAATTCAAGGGAAAAAGTTTTTTACAGGACTCTCTATCTTCAAAATGGCGGCCGCTATGAATTTTTCAAAATTTTGACTTTAACGCCCCACAACTCAAAAACCAGATATCTGATCAGGTTCAGGAACAGCTTGTTTAAAAGCCCTTTGGCGGTACTATACCACTAAGAAAAATTTATTTAGTAAATCCAGAAACGGTCACAACGGCGCTCTTTCAAAAATTTTGAAATTTTTGAAAAATTATTACAAAAAAACTGGCTACACGATTTTGTTTAAATTTTCTACACTTATGCAGCTTGGTATTAGGTACATTTTCGTTTTTGATGAATGCTAGAATTACACTGTGGCGCCCTCTACGAGGTTTTGAAAATCGGAAATTGATGCTCCTCTAGTTCCTTTATTAATCAAAATACGAAAAAAGTTTAAATATAAAAGTTGTTCAGTACATAGCTCTGCATTTTTCTAAATTTATATCATGTATACAGGGTGTTTGATTTCCACAGTACAATAAGCAACTTTGTTATTTTAAATGAAACACCCTGTATATTATTATATAATTGAATGCAAAATTGAATTGTCTATCACATAGTATAAGGTAGTCATATAGCTAAAATGTACGGTTGATGAGAAAATCGCGAACTTCCGCTGCGTTAGTAAATTAGATGCCTGTCTCTCTTCTGTACGTATCGAACCCGTATAGTCTGGTGTTTCTCGTTACGCATTCAAGTGATTTCCAATACTGCCTCGCGAACTACTGTTGAATGCCAAAAACGAAATGTTTATTTTTATTATGGGAAAGTTCAGGAGAGGTGCGCAACTCCACTTTTTTTTAATGCGAAAGAATAGTCGTAGGTACATCCTCGTCTAAATTATTACAAAAATTTATTATTTAACAATATTTTTGGAATTTTACAATCATGTAATGTTTATTATTCGTGAAGGTTACGAAAGCGAAAACAATTTAATGTAAATAAATTTTTTACACCTGTTTTGAAAAATATTTTCCCTTATAAAATTTTCATTCCTTGGATAAATCTGAATATAGTTTTACTTGCAAATACATGCGATGTACCAAACATGAATTCTGTTGATCCTGATTTGTAAACCAAATTATCAAATATGTACCGAATCATGTACCTACCAACTGCTTGCAGAATGCAGGGATTTTCACAATAAGACCACGACCCTAAAGATCTCGCTTGTATAAAGAGACACATAAAAAATGAAATGCAAACGTGGTCTAATCTTCGTATCTTCTTACTTTAATCGATTTTCCATTTCCTGTCGTTTGAAAAAAAAATAATACCTTCCAAAACAAGCAAATTTGAGAATTCAGTTAATTTAGGTACGGAAATTAAGATTTTAACGTAACATTCCATATCTATTATAATATATTTGATAATATTGTTGTAATATTCCTAAAGGATGTATCCAGGCTTGTGCAAAATTATCTTAAATAGCAATCTCTATATTATAATATTATCAGATAATGAAGAAACGATCAACAAGGCAAATATCTTCAGTGATTGTGTTTGTTACTTAGGTGTAATAGGAATTTTGATTATAAGGGGTAGTATAATATACCTACACATTGGCTACCCCCAATAAGGATCAAATTTATTTTTTTTAATTGCAAATTATATCAAAATTTGTTGTGTCTTTAGGTGAGGAGTTATTTTGAAGTAAGATTTACAAAAAAATATCTTCATGACAATTTTCATTATTCACCGTGTAAGTAATGAAACATTTTTGACCCGAGCTAGACAAAAACAATTTCAAGGATCAAGTACGATAATAGCAAGTAGTTTTTCGGGTAGTATAATATAAAAAACACCTTCCTTCCCAATAATATTTTCAAACAACACAAGATGGATGTTAAAGAGGTATAATATCTACAGTGTGTCCACGGATTGAGTGCACATAAGGTGTAAATGACAATTTTTTTTAGAGTTGGATCTTCATGTTCTGAGGATCGCTCCTGCTTAGTCTCAAACTAAGATATTGAAAAAATGAGTCAAATCAATTAATATACAGGGTGTTTTTTGGCCGAAATCTAAAAATTAGTCAAGAGTAAACTGTCTTTATTTTAGCAGATATAACAAAAATGTATTAGAAAAAGTTGTTTAGAATTAAAAGTTATTGAAGATTTTCAATTTTTATACAAATCAGCCTACTTTGATATTTTTCATCAACATGAGATTTTTTATGGTTTTTATGGTTTTAATGACCCATGCATGAAGAGTAATTAAACAAAGTACTTGAAAAACAAATAATTATTTATTAAAAAAATACTAAACCTAATTTGTTACAAACATGAGTTCAAAAGTATTGGATTTTGATGAAAAAAATCAAAGTAGGCTGATTTGTATAAAAGTTGAAAATCTTCAATAACTTTTAATTCTAAACAACTTTTTCTAATACATTTTTGTTATATCTGCTAAAATAAAGACAGTTTACTCTTGACTGATTTTTAGATTTCGGCCAAAACAACACCCTGTATATTAATTGATTTGGCTCATTTTTTCAATATCTTAGTTTGAGACTAAGCAGGAGCGATCCTCAGAACATGAAGATCCAGCTCTAAAAAAAATTGTCATTTACACCTTATGTGCACTCAAACCGTGGACACACTGTATATTCCTCATCGAGGTTTCCAACAGTTTACGAGGGGATGTAATCTATTTGCAATCTAATCTAAGTTAGAAGAGAATGAGAATGTTATTGATTTGTAGTCTGCATTATGAATAACGTTAGCTAACATGACTTGACTTTAATCAGGGAAACTAACATAGTACTATAGTCGACAAGTTCTTCGTTTTTTATCTTGCAAATACAAAGTATTTTCTAGGAAATTAAAATCTTTAACAAGCCATACATGTTAGTGCTCCGCCTCAAACTAAAAATAATTTTCCTGAACGGTGGATCATCAATTTTATAGCCAGTCCGGTCACCGGATTTAAATCCATACGATTTGTTCTTGTGTTCGAGTACTTAACATTTAAAAAAAAAACTTCATTTACGCAACAATTTTCATTATTCAACGCGGTTAGGTAATGATTAATTAAACACTGCGGAGATAAACAATTGCGTAGATCAAGGATAGGTTGATAATGGACAGGATTTCAGTCTAGAAAATAAATTAATGTTTTTTTTCTAATTTTAAATTATTATTAAATTATTATTCTGTGAAGTGTACACAAACCTTCCATTTTCGTATAACCCTAGCAATCAAAATGTGAAAAATAAACACTAATTAAAATTTTTTGTGTACACACATATTAAAAAGTAACACAAATTTAAATTTGCTTGTTTTAACACCTTCTGCAGAATTTTTAACGAACCGTACGCTAAGCAAATTACTCACAGCTGAATAGATTTGTTAAAAATAAAGTTTGTTGACTTTATTGAGAAGAAGGTTTCACTTTCGAAAGCTGAAAATTTTGTGGATTAAACAATTGAAGAAAATAAAACAAGACTGAAATAAATGTAGAAATGCTTGTTATATGCGATACAGAAGGATAGTATTGTAAAACATTCTTTTATCTTTTTGTAACAGGTCTTTCTGTGGCAAAAGCTTTTGTAATTAGAATTTTTTATATAAAGTGAAGCATTATTATTATTTTGTGGTTGAATTCTGTATAGCTTTGTTATATAAAGATAAAATGTTATCATTTAATTATTGTTTTCAATTTTTCCCTTTTTTTTGCATTATTACCGAAATAAATTCATGGAAAGAAATCAATAAAAAAATTTTGTAACAATTCATACGACGACACTTACGTCTATCCTTTCACATTTTTTAAAACATCATAAATATTAAATAATCCGTTTTTATTCACTAGTCATTAATAATTAAACATGACAATGTGTGTGGTCCATGACCAAACACATTTAAATAATTCAAGGATACTTCATTGGACAGAGAAACATTTAAATTTTCTTTTTTTTAAGTAAGTACGTGGCACACCATGATTTATAAATTCCTTGCATTGTAATACCTGGACCTTTTATCAAAATTGTTAAAATTCTTTTCCACAGACCTAAGAAAATTTATGTTTAATATAGTAGCTGACATTAGAATAAAATTTATGTAACAGAAGAGTTATAACTATTTCGTTTTTCTTATCTAAACAAACTTCTGTTTAAAATTTCTGTTTAACTACAATATTAGTTCTGTAATATTTCATCGAATGCAAGCTTTTAATGTAAACATGAGTTTAAATTTAATTTTAACTCTGTTGCTTTTAATTTAATATAAACGCACTCAATTTGCAAATGATGAGTTTCTTTTATCTTCCAATAAATCTTATTTTTTAAATTACGTAACTAGAAATCTTCATTAATCATTTATAACCTGGCAGCTTTCTTATTAAATTGAATTTTTGTTTGGTGTTTAGTAATTATCTCAGATAAAATATTTAAAAAAAATATAAACCCCCTAAAATGTATTCTTAAATGATTTTAAAAAGTTCTTGTGTTTTTATTATAGTATAGTGTACTGGGTTGGGTGCTACCATTACATTTCCCCTTCTTCTAAAAATTACAACCCTATAAAATGAAAGTGATGTGTTAAATTCAGTCGGAGGAAAGTTCTGTGTTATTAGAGGTAATTACTGCTAATTGTCTTAAAACAGTAAATTGGTTTAAACCGTAAAGAAAATCCTGTTTTATTCAAAAACCTTTAATGATCTTCTAAAAGCCTAATATTAAAATAATTAGTTAAGGGGTTCTTTTCAATTACCACTAGATAGCTACAATCACACGAAAAGAAAATGATTTTAAAATTGAGAATAATTTTAAGCTTTAAAAATATTTGGACAACTATAATCTAGCCAGCTAGTCAATAGGAAATCATCTGAAAATATTTCAGTTTCAGTCCAGAGGAAGATAAGAAATAATCAACTTTTTAAATTAGAAAGTCCTAACTTCGGTACGTAATACTAAATCTTCAAAATTTACAAAACGCAGCTGAACTTCGCGAAATTCTCATCAACCGTACATTTTAGGTATATGAATGCCTTACACTATATGATAGACAATGAAATTCTGCATTCAATTATATAATAATATACAGGGTGTTTCATTTAAAATAACAAAGTTGCTTATTGTACTGTGAAAACCAAACACCCTGTATACGTAATATAAATTTAGGAGAATGTAGAGATATATACTGAACAACTTTTATATTTAAATTTCTTTCATATTTTGATTAATAAAGGAGCTATAGGAGCATCAATCTTCGATTTTCAAAACCTCGTAGAGGGCGCCACAGTGAAATTCTAGCATTCATCAAAAAAAGAAAATGTATCTAATACCAAGCTACATAAGTTTAGAAAATTTAAACAAAATCTCAATTTCGAAAATTTTCATGATTTCAACACCTACTTCCCATCTACCAGCGCGCAGCAGCGGTGGTATGGTATGGGAAAATAAAATAGTTCGGTTCTTAAGTACCGAGCAATTTTAACAACAAATTGGTGCTTCACGTAAATAAAACACTACAAAAAAAATTCCAATTATAAATCAGTTACGCGACGATGAGTTCCAATAACGATTTTCCAGCAAGATAATGCACCACCCATTCTAAAAGGAACACTTTACGTTTGGCGATTAATTTGAATTGATTTATCTTGTAACGCAAATTATTGTTAAAAGGGTAGGTTGTTTATAAAAAAAAATGATACTAATCTTTAAAGCCCTTGAGTTATGAATATTTCAGCATTTAAAGCACTTACGAAAAATTTGTAGTCAGTTTGTTGTTTGATAAAATAGCTATTTTCCTAACAAGTGCAGAAAATCGATTTTTCCGCACGCAAATGCTGACAGCACGACGCGTAGCGGAGTGGTGTCAAGCATTTAAGTGCGGAAAAATAGGTTTCTGCACGTGTTAGGAACAATAGTTTTTCTACTAGCGTGCGGAAAAAAACATTTTCCGCACTGTTTTAGTGTTTTAGTGCGGAAAAGTGGATTTTCCGCACCGTGCGGAAAAGTGGATTTTCCGCACTAAAACATGTGCGGAAAATGCGTTTTTCCGCACGCTAGTAGAAAAAGTCTTTTTCGATCCTCAAGGGTTTAGAAACTGCATTTCCTTTTTATTAAAGTAAGAGACACATAAAATCCATAAACAGGAAATCTTATAAAAGCTTCTTTAAAACCCCCTGAATAGAACAAAAATTTGTTAAAATGGATTAAAAAAATCTTGTGAATAATTATAGCAATTACATTGCGAGGATAATCCTGTACTTTATCCACGACTATAATATAATAATAATTTCTTTAATAATAATTTATACGACAACGTACATGACGGCATACGAATAATGATTATTCCCGGTAGTGTATTATGGATAGATTCCTATCAAAAAAAATATTACGTTATATTACTCAGTTTCTATTTTATTTGCGAAAATTTAAATAAAACTTTTCGTATTAGTTGTAAAATCTTTCGTTTGCTAATTAAAAATTTAATTAATAAGACTGGCTTTATAAGATAAGCCTGTAAAGCAATAAGTTTCCACGTTCTTCAAACTTTTTTCTTTTCATCAAAGCTCAATGACCTTGAATTTTTTAAATTACATTCTTTAAATTCTGAAACGTCGTAGATTTATAGTTTCCGTTTTTAAGAGAATTTGGATCACGTCTGATCAATTTATTACAATTATTGACATCAGAAGGAAGGCTTGTTTGTGAATGTTTCAGGAAGCTACTGAAAACGCCGATTTTATATTTTTAAATGGAATTTCAAGTCAGTTACTTAAAAGATTAGAGTTTAGAATTTAAAGTACTTTAATTTCAATCATTCTTGGAATATGTAAAACATGTTCTATACCCATGACATAACAATTCCTTTATCTGTTTGTTTTTGTCAGACAAAGTGTCATTACAAACGTTGTTTGGAACTTCCAGTTGTGGCCATGAATTGTGTCTCCTTTTAATGGGTTGTATTGAATTGCAACTCAAACATTTACAGACTGATTTTCCCTAAAATAGATCCACTCCAAAAATAACTTTCTTTATCAACAAAAGAAAAACAAAAAGGAAAATATCATAATAGCTAATTATTTGACCACTGTTTTCATATTTCTAAGAAAAAATAGCAAATATTTCCAGTTAATCGAAATCGGTTAATAATTTGTAATTACAGGAAATGCGGACGCCTCATTGGCCATTTCAATCACGAATGTGTGATTAAATCCATAATGCAAGGTCCCTATCAAACGATCGATAACTTCCCCCTAAGCTAATTATTTAAAAAAAAATTATAGAACTTTGAAAATCTGTATAGAGTGATCTCAATGGCGTATCCTGCTAAATTTGTCTCAGAAAAATGTCAGCAATGAATGCTTGATTTTCGTTGATTACGGTTACATGTTCGATATTGTTGCGTTGCGTCCTGACCTTGCTCTAATATATCATAGTAAAAAGTAAAGACAAAAAATAGTGCTAAGGAATTATTGAACTTTTTTTTAAAGAGACAAATATTAGTGCTGACAATTTCCGTCACTAATGTTTCAATTGAACAAAGTTTCTCGGTACTAAAATGGATTAAACACTGTTTCATTTAATCCACAATAAAAGATTAAAATATTATTATTATTTCGAATAAACGTAGGTGTAAAATAACCAAAACGGACATTGTATATTTTTTGTTGTAAGTCTAAAATGTGCGATAAGGTCACGATTTGCTTGGCTGTCAGCCTATCGACTTATCGAGTCTGTCATTCTGCCAATATTTGGTAATTCTCGTTATGATATTGCTTCCATCTCTCGCTTTATGTTTAAATCAACGCACGCAATCAGAAACAAGTAAATTGGGTTTGAATATTACGTTTGTTCACGACTAGTAAATAATATCCATGAATTATTAATGTGTTTGGTCAAGGATGATTCTAGTACACTACGGTGAATTATCATTATTCCCTAGTGAATCAAGAAGCACGTGCGTTGATGCATGTGTGCATGAATACTGAATTGTTTCTGCTGATATTATTCGAGATACAGACTGGACAACATCCAGAATTTGGATTAGAGAACAGCCGAAAGCTTTTTTCTAGGTACTCCAAATAAAATTTTCAGGAAGTTTAATTTGTAATCTTTGACTCTTGGGAGTTAGGGCAGTCCTGGGCAACCGAAAGCTTTTTTGTAGGTACTCTAAAAAATATTTTCAGGAAGTTTAATTTCTGATTTTTGACTCTTGGGGATTAGGGCCGTCCTGATCAGCCGAGGGATTTATTTGTAAGTACTCAAAACAAAATTTTCAGGAAGTTTAATTTCTGATTTTTGACGCTTGGGGATTAGGGCCGTCCTGATCAGCCGAGGGATTTATTTGTAAGTACTCAAAACAAAATTTTCAGGAAGTTTAATTTCTGATTTTTGACGCTTGGGGGTTAGGGCCGTCCTGAGCAGCCAAGGGATTTATTTGTAGGTACTCCAAACAAAATTTTCAGGAAGTTTAATTTCTGATTTTTGACTCTTGGGGGTTAGGGCCGTCCTGGGCAACCGAAAGCATTTTTGTAGGTACTCTAAAAAATATTTTCAGGAAGTTTAATTTCTGATTTTTGACTCTTGAGGGTTAGGGCCGTCCTGGTCAGCCAAGGGGTTTATTTGTAGGTACTCTAAACAAAATAAATTCAGGAAGTTTAATTTCTGATTTTTGACTCTTGGGGGTTAAAGCCGTCCTGGGCAACCGAAAACTTTTTTGTAGGTACTCTAAAAAATATTTTCAGGAAGTTTAAAATCTGATTTTTGACTCTTGGGGGTTAGGGCCGTCCTGGTCAGCCAAGGCGTTTATTTTTAGATACTCCAAACAAAATTTTCAGGAAGATTTTAATCTGATTTTTGACTCTTGGGGGTTAGGGCTGTCCTGACCAGCCGAGGGATTTATTTCTAGGTACTCCAAAGAAAACTTTCAGGAAGTTTTTTTTCTAATTTTTGACCCTTGGGGGTTAGGGCCGTCCTGATCAGCCAAGGGCTTTATTTGTAGGTACTCCAAACTAAATTTTCAGGAAATTTACTTTCCGATTTTTGATTTTTAGGGGTTAGAAAGTAACTTTTAGTCTTATTCGGTTAAGGGCTGTGCATTTGATTTGATTTCCGGAATTGTGTGTCCGGTCTTTCAAGTCGTCTAAAAATTAGTTACCGAACTCTTAATCAGTGACAGAGCAAGTTCTGTTTGTAAATAAATTGTACTCTTAATTTTCAAAATTATAATCCCTACTTGAAGTACAATAGCTCTCGTAATAAGAACTAATTGTTGGAAACAAGAAAATAAGATTATTTTATATGTCTGTGACTTCTGAACCAAAATTAATTTAGTAGCTTTTAATGTAATAATAATAATAATAATGAGTTGAACAATAAGACGCCTAAAGCAAACTGAGCGGAATAAAAGCATCCAACATATGGTCCGTAATTCTGAAGATAATGGTGCGAAACAATACAATAATTGGATTGGTCGAGCCCATCTCTATCTTGTTGTAATAATTGTTTCATTAGGTAAATTAAATTATACTACCATGTTCATTTGCATATCAAGCTGTTGTATTTGTAAACATGCACTCAGGTTAGAATTCTACCAATTTATTGTAAATAGATTGCATCTGACGGTTATCAATATGTTTGTGACGTTAAGTTGTTCGTACTTACGAGTACAAGCAATTCAGATTTTCGAAAAAGCACTCGTTTGCAGAAATCAGTTGGATTGAAACTGGCACTCGAACGTCACTAAGGTTTAGATATGCTTTATTGAACCTTTGAATAAGTTGTCGCGTTCCATTTTTGTGAAACGTTTTATTCTTGACTATATAGTCAAAAAAAATCTATCTCTTTATTGACATACAAAGTTGTATTTTCACGGTGATAATTTATTTTTGTGGTCCTTTAGAAATAATAACTTTAGGGAGGACAAACAAAAACTTCTGAGAATAAAACAGAAAGATAAAGGCTTTACAAAAAAACGGTAGCAATAAAGAAAACAGTAAGGGTTGAAATATGTTCGTTGAGATAAGGGTTGTAAATAAAAGAGATATAGAGAGGAAAAACATATTTAAGACGGTACCTGAACCTACATCAAAGGGAATGAATATTTTAGATATTTGATAAAGGGACTTTAATTTGTACTTCTTCAAATAACACTCGTAGGGGTACAGAGGAAGGAAATATAATGATGCGGTTTGAGTTTGGTTTTAATTGATATCTCAGTATCGGTTGATATAGGACGTTTATAATATAGTGACGAGTTATACTAAAAATAAACATTTCGTTTTTGGTATAATTCAACAATAGTTTGCGAGGCAGAATTGGAAATTGCTTGAATGCGTAGCGAGAAACACCAATCTATACGGGTTCGATACGTACAGAAGAGAGACAGGCATCTAATTTACTAACGCAGCGGAAGTTCGCGATTTTCTCATCAACCGTACATTTTAGCTATATGACTACCTTATACTATGTGATAGACAATTAAATTCTGCATTCAATTATATAATAATATACAGGGTGTTTCATTTAAAATAACAAAGTTGCTTATTGTATTGTGAAAAGCAAACACCCTGTATACGTGACATTAATTTAGGAGAATGCAGAGCTATATATTGAACAACTTTTATATTTAAACTTTTTTCATATTTTGATTAATAAAGGAGCTATATGAGCATCAATTTTCGATTTTCAAAACCTCGTAGAGGGCGCCACAGTGAAATTCTAGCATTAATCAAAAAACGAAAATGTACCTAACACCAAGCTGCATAAGCATAGAAAATTTAAACAAAATCGTGTTGTCAGTTTTTTTTGTAATACTTTTTTGAGACTTTTCGATATACCCCTTCATTTCAAATTTCATCAAAATCGGTTCACTTGTATTTGATTTTATTTTATTATTTAATATTTTCATTCAATTTCAGCACACCCTATGTATAAACCAATAAAAAAAGTACAGTTCTTGTTATACAATTATTTTACAAGTTTTCAATTATAAAACTTTTTATTTTTCTGAAAAGCAACTCAAAATATTTGATGGTATAATAATAATCAGTAAATTAATTAAAAGTTTTAAATACTTCAATTTTCTACGCATGATGTCTGTTTTTTAAGTAGTACTCGAAATTTATTTTTAACAGTCCTTGCTCATTACTTCGGTTAGTATTCGAGTAATCAGTAAAAGTTTTCCTTAATGTAAATGTAAATCTGTGTCCGCAGACTGTGACAAGGACGAGCGCAATTGTTGGAAGTATTACCGGCGCATTTATTTATTCTAGAAATCTTTTAAAGTTAATTTAAACATTTGGAATTTTCCCCGAAAAGTTATCCTCAATTAATTCACACCGAAAATACCGAAACGTGAAAATCAATGTACATAATGATGGCTATTATCCACGAGAGTTAAATAAATAGTCCTAGCGTCGAGTAATAGATATTACATAATAGGAGTAAAATTTTAAGCTCTAACACCACGACACGATTTTTCTCCTACCAGCTTCATTATTAACTAGTGAATAATGATTATTCTAGAAGACAGTATACACAACACATAATTAATTGCTGCAATTAATTAAAATTCTTCCTTAAGTCATCAAAACAAAATCCAATTAGTATAAACTGCTTGGTACTCCTACTTATATTATTTTATGTTCGTGTAAATGAGTAAGATATAAACATAAGTATTATTACTACATTAATTGGTAGTAAAATATTAAATAAGTATCTGTTAAATGCAAGGAAAATATTTATTATTATTTATTGACATTCTCAAGCGTCACTTTGTTGAAATCCATGATTATATAAATAATAAATATTAAATAAAATATCGATTTCAACGGGAAATATCAAGATTTATTCGCTTTATACGTATTTCGGCATCACTGTGCCATTGTCAAAAGCTATATAAAATTTTATAACAAATGCAAAATATAGTAACTCCTTGATTCTATTATTTTAACACTGCGTGAAGCAGCTGGCCCCAGTCAACCCGTCGGAGGTCAGTCGCTTATCAGTGTTTTAAAAAGATATTTATTCCAAAATCTTCAGTAAAGGAGAATCTAAGAGATACCTTTAATGAATGAGCAAATTGATCTCTTAGATTCTCCTTTACTGAAGATTTTGGAATAAATATCTTTTTAAAACACTGATAAGCGACTGACCTCCGACGGGTTGACTGGGGCCAGCTGCTTCACGCAGTGTTAAAATAATAGAATCAAGGAGTTACTATATTTTGCATTTGTTATAAAATTTTATATAGCTTTTGACAATGGCACAGTGATGCCGAAATACGTATAAAGCGAATAAATCTTGATATTTCCCGTTGAAATCGATATTTTATTTAATATTTATTATTTATATTTATTATTATGTTTATTAAACACCTGAGGCAGTCATTATTCAAAAAACGGATTTGCCGAGTTATTTTTTTATTCGCATTTTTCATCTTTGAAGTGTGATTTACACGAAAACGGTTAATGGTAGGAAAAAATCTCAAGAGACTGTTTCAACCGTAAATTAGTTGAGAAATTTGAAAATTATGTCAAAAATAAAAAAAACAGTGGCGTACCATTTTTTCCTCCAGAAATATCCACATACCCACCCCTAGTTACGCCACTGGAGAAGGAAAAAACTGACTAATATGGTCCACTTATAGCAAATGTACATACATACGTATTGCTTACTTTTTAAAATTTAATTCCTAGTCATTTCCGAATTCCGAACAAATAAAAAAAAGATCGATATTTTTTACAACTTTCCAACACCCTGTATATCTCGGTAACGAAGCATTTACGGACCCATGTTAATAGGAACTTTTCCTCTTATTTTCATGAAAGGAACATGCCCTTAACTGGATGCCGTTTCTTTGGAACACCCTTTAAAGTTTTTAATTTTTTCATGTCTCGATTTGAAGCGAATAAAAAAAAACGATTTCATTGAATTTTCCCCTGATTGGGATTCGTGATTTTCTATACAAGATAAAAATCAAGTGTATGTAATTGTTTATCTTTACATAATGCTGCGGTTTTGTCAACGTAATTCGGAAACCTTTCCTTTTCCGTTTTAACTGTAGGTAGTACTTCCCAAATTTAGTTTGGATTTTTTTTTAAGTCTGCAAACAATTTATAATGAAGATAGGAGACTTGCACTTTATGTATGGTCTTGCAAAAAAAATCAGTACGAAGCATGTAAAAAGATAACTTGTCACCTTAGTCAAACGTAAAAAATTCACGACCGTTTACGAGATCCTTAGACAAAAGTATGCAAGATAGAAATGGACGAACTGTTAATCTTGAAAAAAAAAAATTGTAATCTTAAATTATTTAACCACTACGCCATCGAGTTTACTACTACACGGGAATTTATTTAAGTTTATTACAATTACGAAACCGAAATGCAATATAAAAATACAAATAATACACTCCTGTTGGTGACTTTTATTTTTCTTTCCTATTTCCTTGTGGAAATGGGCGAGAGCTTCTAAGAAAATAATTTTCCTATACTAACTATATGTCTAGATTGTTTAAGGTATACATCGTAATGATAAAAAAATATTTCATAATTTTAACTGATTACTTAAAAAAATTTAATGTCAGTACATATTTACTTTAAAAAAATCATCATTACAGGCTCGTTGAATAATATACCATTATTATTAACATATAATGGTTGTGCAATGAATTAATGACAAAAAGGGGAGATTATATTATAAAAACCAAAAGAAAAAAAATTAATTTTATAAATTAGATTGTGGTTTGTCAAAAACCACAAAAGATAAAAGAGCGATTAATTTAGTAAAACGCTTGAGTTTTATTTTTTTTTTGAAGTAATTCCCAATAAAAATAAAAAAGGTACAGTTAATTAATCGGCCTTAAAGTGGTTTCCCTTAATCAAGTATTTTTAATTGAAAGGAGGAAAAAATACTTCACTCTCCACTGCTTTAATGTTTTTTCCTATCTTTATTGTAATTATTCCTTTAACTGAGGGAATTTATCTAACACTACATACTTTCTGCAAAACAAATGAGTATCTTAATGAGTAAATTAGTTTTCATTTGAAAAGGCGTTCAGACATTTAAATTTTATTCAATTTGTTCTAAACGTTAATTAATTTGGTACAAACCCTAAAAAAATTGATATTAAAACCCTTTGAAATAATCGTAAATATTTAAAGTTCAAGGTCTTTTTGTCATGTAAATGATTAAACTTTTTTGAAGATGCTGATTGTTCGACCGTATCGACTCGATTCGTTAGATTTGTGTCGTCTTGGGAGGTGATTCGGTTTTCGATTTGCTTTTGTGTGAGCGTTGGGGTAATATGTCATCAATAATTGATCAATCAACCGCGAATTGCTGAAGATATTTTGATTTTATTGTTGCACTGAAAAGTCATGTAAATATATTGGTTTGACTCTATCTCAGTGCCAAGTATTTTGAGTGTCTATCCGGCCACTACGCGGCCTCGTACTTCAAGGCAAGACTAGCCTCACCATTTTTAAAAATATTATTTGCTTGAAAATCGCCAAGACATGTCAACAAAGACAGAAAGGGGGACATATTTTTACGTAAAAACCGAAAATCTGTCATCAACCCCTTAGCCGTCACAGCCACCCCCTCCAAAATTTCAAATGACACCATACCATGTGCGGCACATCGTTGGAAAGGTAATTTCATAAGGAATTTATTCTACTATTAATTTTTTTTTATTCGCTTCAAATTGAGACAAAAAATTAAAAACTACATATCGTTAATTGAGTCGGGCATTATGGCTTGCTTGATTGAATTTATTTTAAAGATCCTAAACGTCAAATTCTGATTGTACTTTATTTATTTTGTTATAATTTCAATCTCCAATTGTTTAGAGTACGCCAGAGTAGCGACCCTTTTTATTCTACGTCAGGATATCAAAGAATCTTTCACTTTCAGGAACTTTTATGTACACTCTGTATAAGAAAAAGAATCCGCAACTAAATACATCGCGAAGAAAATGAGAAATACGTTAACAAACTAACAATATTAATTTACGGGCAATAATTTACAGCGTAATCCTCTAGGACGTATAAAGAGAAATCTAATCAAAAAAGGATCAATGAAGAGGTGAGAACAAGAACATATTTTCTTTCGGTATTAGCTGCCACTTTTGTATTGCTTTCAAAGTTGGTTTTAGTGCTGATCATTGCTGTTGTTATATTTCAAACAAGTTCTTTGTCTTTCACGACCATGTGAGGCTTTCCCAAGACCATTAATTTTGTTTTCAATTTATTTTTACTTTTAGACATAATCGTAAAGGGGGTAGAATTGTAAACTGAATATTTTTTTTATAAACCATTAGAAAAACTCTTTATTTTTTAAAAATGAAAAACCGTAAACTAGTTTCTTAAAAATAATCCTAGTGGATAATAGATATTACATCCTTGTAAATTTTTTTATACCAACTTATACGACGATGTACGTCGATTCATTCAATTTTTTTTAATACCATCGAGTAACCCATGACAGCATAATTTCAAAATTTCAGTAGCCTATACTACCCTCTTTATGGCAAGAAGGTTTCATGAAATCAAATACATTTGATTGAATCGTTATGCCCTACAGTCAATAAGGAAAATAATTCTACCTTTTTTTATTTCTCGTCTTGTTTAAATCTGGAAAGGAATAACTGAATTTCCGGGTTAGGTAAACACAATTATATTCCTTGATGAAGAAGCCTTCGGTAAACTATTTCAGTCACAGTAATGGAAATGTTTCTTTCAGAAGGACATGTCCTTGAATATCTTATTACTTTTCGTAATACATCTACATCTAATCCGGAGTAATATTTCTAGTTTTTTTAAAATTATTCATGAAAAAAATGTTCTTATTTCAATTTTTGACTATAATCTGTAATCAGTTACTTTTGGACCACAAAAAACTCTGAAGACAAGACAGGACTTCTCTAAACTGCACCGTCTGCTTCTAAAAAATTTCCTAATACAACTCTGTAGTAACAAAGAATCAGGTCTTCTGTCATAAATGACTAAAATATTAAAGAAACTCGTAAAAAAAACTTTTAAGCCTAATTGCTTGATCAGATTCAAAATAATCTGATATACCTACTAATTAGATCTTGTAGAAATTAAAACTTTCCAAGATTTAAAATATTAGTTTACCTACGTGACTTTTTCTGTTTTTAAAAATTCGGTGGTTTATTTAAAATACGAGGAATTACAATTTGGAAACATAAAAGCCACAGTTACCACACACGTCTTGTGGTTACTGTTCTGTAAAATCAAGGAGCTACTGATAACAGTTAAAAAAAATAAATTTGGATGCAATTATTGTCTTTTTTATTGGAAATTTGCTGTAGGAACCCTAAGTAGTTCAGGATAAACTTTTAAGGACGAAGTTTAAAGCCGGAGCTCGCCCCTAACTAAAAAATACCCTATAGCGATTTTAACAGGCGCCCTCCTGTCCTTAAATTAAAATAGGATGAAAATTCTTAACTTAAAAAAATCAATTGTAGATACTTGAATACTTTTATCATCCGAATTATCGGTCAAAACACTTGCAGCTATCTAAATTTCGATTCCTTATAAACCAAATATCTTGGGAATAGAATGCGGGTCTTCCCAGCTTAGTGATCCTGGCATATCAGCAAATGCTCGTAAATAATCAACTACTCTTTTTTCTTAAAGCTGCAAAACTCATTTAGATAATCCGCAAGGGTTTATTTTATCAAAGGGAACGGGTATAAGAATCCTGATTCAGAAAGATTGAAGAAGATCGTCGACTTTCATTTCCGCGAAATTAAAAATCAGCTTTCATAGAGTATAGGTACACACAGATTTCTGTTACTGCGAACCAAAAATTTGATTAGAATTCAGTGGATAAAGTAATATTTTATAGAACGAAGTGGTACGAGGTCGAAGGCTGAGTACAAAAATAAATTTAAAATTTGGACTAGTATTTTAGGTGGACATACAGGGAGGCCACTTTCAACTGTAAATATAGAATACCCAATGGAATTTTACATATTTTTCACATTTTTATAGAAAAGAATGACACAAAAAAATCCAAAGATCATCAGAAAATATTTTTCCCTTGCAGATTTTGAACCCCCTACCCGTAAGGACAGAATCTTGTAGCCAAAAGCCCAATCCGTTTGACTACACTGACTCGTAGACACAGTTCTAGTGTATTTTTTGTGTCAACATTGAAATTTTGGGGGTCCTAAGAGAATAAAACTTCAGTTATAGGATCATTTTGTTGATGCTTCTGTTTATCCTAGATAAAAGAAAAACTAAACTCCTCGTTTTTAAAAGTCTCTAGATAATAACTATAGCTTTAGTTTTTTTGCTGACGAGGATGAATAGATATAAAAGGTTAGAGTAGAATTTTCATAAATGACTCTTTTAGTTTTTTATAAGTTGGAATGTTCCAGACGGTATTTTCTATCTATCGTCTTGTTTAGAAATTTTGTTGTTTTAGAATTTCGCAATAATTAGAGAAGCAAAAAATAAACAAAGATTTTTGCAATATGGCGCATGAAGTAAACCTATACATCCTGTACTGACGCAATTAATGAGGAAAACTTTTATTTAAAGGAAAACCTTTTGTGGTTTTAGAAACAAATTAAAAATATATCCTTTTTAGGCTAACCCCACGTACTTATTTTTTTAAGGAAAATAATTATACAAACACATCCTGAATTATGGTTTATGACTATTGCTGCCTGTAAGCAGGGCATGAGTCAATCGTCAATGTCGTAAAAATCCTAAAAAACACAGACCCTAATTTTGTTTCTGATAATATTTGAAAAATTATTTTTTATTATTTAGTAACAATTTTACAATAAATATTTATAATAGTTCTTTATTTCGTAAAACATTTATTAATTCCCGTTCATAGTTTTAATCGAGGAAGGAAAACTTTTCTTGTGAATTCTTAAAATCAAAAAATTATTCCTTCATTTGTAAGAAACGATAAAGCAAAGTAAATCGAGACAAAGCGCACGTATGCCAACTAAATATTACCAATCACCAGGGAAGGCCCAAAACGTACCCAACTAAAAAAATTTATAATCTTAATCCTTAGATAATATCTCTCATCCTGCGTCAAAATGGGGAAAAACTCTACCAGAAGGAAGTGTGTTATGGTGGTACTACGTGCAAGTAAGTAAATCCACAAGTACCTATGACTAAGTCGGGGTTTACTTGCGAATATATGTTTGCCATTTTCCACGTGTTGGTTAGTACAAACGTGTATGTATATAAGAAGGCATGAAATTTAGATTTGCTTTCAGTTTACGGTTTTTCGTACAAATCGATTGTTTACTAGTGCACGGGTGATTTTTGTTAATAATAATAGACCTTTATAGTAATCAAGGTAGTTGCAAATTTTGTTTTATTAATAAATTTTAGTTGGATTTTCAAATAGCAAATAAATAATTTATAATTATTTTTTTTAATTAATAGAACATACATAATTACGAAAAAAAAATTAATCAAAGTAATATTTATTAATTATTACCCACCTGCGAATAAAATCTTTTAAACTTTATCCACGACTAAATAATAACAATTTTTTTTAACAACTTATGACTTAACGTGTCCTTCTTTATTATTTAACAGTGAATAAAGAAAATCCATTATGGATAGCATTATTCTTGATCGAATACTTAAACAATTAAAAATTATACAGGGTGTCCCAAAAAGAAACGGCATCCAGTTAAGGGTATGTTCCTTTCATGAAAATATAGAAGAACAGTTCCTATTAACATGGGTCCGCAAATGCTTCGTTATCGAGATACAGGGTGTTGAAAATTTATTTCATATATTCCGAAATGATTATTTTTATTATTTTACAAAAAATGTTCAAAATGACCGCCATTAGCTTCAAGACAAGCTTCTATTCTTCGAACAAAATTTTGAGGCTAAAGGCGGTCATTATTCAAAAAACGGATTTGCAGAGTTATTTTTTTATTCGCATTTTTCATCTTTGAAGTGTGATTTACACGAAAACGGTTAATGGTAGGAAAAAATCTCAAGAGACTCTTTCAACCGTAAATTAGTTGAGAAATTTGAAAATTGTGTAAAAAAAAAGACAGTGGCGTACCATTTTTTTCTTCAGAAATATCCACATACCCACCTCTAGTTACGCCACTGGAGAAGGAAAAAACTAACTAATATGGTCCACTTATAGCAAATGTACATACATACGTATTGCTTACTTTTTAAAATTTAATTCCTAGTCATTTCCGAATAAATGAAAAAAAGATCGATATTTTTTACAATTTTCAACACCCTACCCTGTATATCTCGGTAACGAAGCATTTGCGGACCCATGTTAATAGGAACGTTTCCTTTTATTTTCATGAAAGGAACATGCCCTTAACTGGGACACCCTGTATAATAGAGACATCAAGGAACCAAGGACAAAAACATTTTTTTTTGTATAAAAATCTATAAACATTTGAACATGCAAATAAATCTGAATACAACCTTGTTGGATATGCGCTATTTTAATGAAATAATGAAACGTGTTTAATGTCGCGTTGTGCGCGTTCAATTCCAACAATTCTAATAAATTTCCTGTATTTCCTTATACCACGACCGTGGTTCTAGGAATTGCAATCCTTTCACCTGCGGAATTACCGCGCGATTGCTGATTACGTTTGGTACTCAAAATTAACCACGAAACCGCAGAAATCCCTATTACTGAGAGTAATAACCGATCAGCTGATATATCCCACATAATCTCTATTATTTTCTTTCGGAGTTACTTATAACAAAAAGAAAAAATTAAATTTGTTTAAAAAACTTAAAATGCTCTTGAAAATCCAACGCATTAATTTATTTTTAATTAAAATTTTTATAAATTAAAGTACATCTTATTAAAATAAACATTGTTGCTGATAAGTAAATTATTACAAAGTGACGTAATATAAACTTTAAGACTTATTTGTGTATTTTAAGGAAATTAAATAGTTCACGCGTTTTTCTGTGCGACCAAGATGAGTAACAAACGCGCAATTTGTTTGAAAAATATTGAGGATGCGGATAAGGACATTTACGATACCTTACATGTTGGCGATCTTAACAAGGTAATTATGTTTTGCTTTTGTTTTGTTAAATCTATAGGTGATTCAGTAAAAGCAGTTTTATTGACGCTTTCAAGATTTTATAAAATCAGGTATTTGAAAAGTTAATTGTTCACATTGTAATTCAGTTTACATAGGTCAAACAATTAGAAATATAGACACAGAGGACTTATACATTGTTACAAATACAGGATGTCCCAAAAAAAGGGCATGTTCCTTTCATGAAAATAAGAGGAAAAGTTCGTATTAACATGGGTCCGCAAATGCTTCGTTGCCGAGATACAGGGTGTTGAAAGTTGTAAAAAATATCGATCTTTTTTTCATTTATTCGGAAATGACTAGGAATTAAATTTTAAAAAGTAAGCAATACGTATGTATGTATATTTGCTATAAGTGGACCATATTAGTCAGTTTTTTCCTTCTCCAGTGGCGTAACTAGCGGTGGGTATGTGGATATTTCTGAAGGAAAAAATGGTACGCCACTGTTTTTTTGTTTTTGACACAATTTTCAAATTTCTCAACTAATTTACGGTTGAAACAGTCTCTTGAGATTTTTTCCTACCATTAACCGTTTTCGTGTAAATCACACTTCAAAGATGAAAAATGCGAATAAAAAAATAACTCTGCAAATCCGTTTTTTGAATAATGACCGCCTTTAGCCGCAAAATTTTGTTCGAAGAATAGAAACTTATTTCCAGTTGAAATATTTTAGTTAGTACTTACAACTTTTAAATGTTTACAAACAAAACCAACCCTAAATTAAAAAATAAAATTCCACCCTGCCTATGTTTTCGTCCTAACAAAGGTAACCAAATCTATTCTTGGATTTTAATTTTTAAATTTCCAAAGCTTAAAACGAGTCCGTGATTGCATAATACCCCATTTGCTGCCTTTTTACTCGCAAAATTATGTAAATCCTAAAACAACTTCTTACCGGTCTACCATATTTTAATTTTAACTTTTTATTCATCATAATAGAACCCACTTGCGCTTTTCAATTTCTACAGCCCGGTTATATTTTTTATAAACGAAGAGATGGGTGGGTGGGTAGTTTCAAGCATTTACCCTGTTAATAAATTTAAATTTAAAATTTTAATCTATTAATGGTTTCTGAAAGAATTACACAAGGAATAAAAGTTAAGCTTGTTTTGATTTAGTTTTAGTTTTAGTTTTGTACATAAAATGGTGTTAGTACCTACATACTTTATTGAATTTTTATTCAACTTTGTTGGGATGTTTGTAATTATTTACGTAACAAGTCAAGAAAGGGGTGTATTACAAGATAGACGAATTTGAAAGTTGAAAGTCAGCATGCGGTGCGGTGCTGCAGAATTTTCAAACAAACGACTGGAGGTTCAAATCCAAATTTACCCTAACTCGCTTTTTTATTTAAACAAAAAATGCAATCACTTTTATTTCTTTTTTTCTTATACTATTGTCTTTAACAAAATCCTTTGGATCGATGCAATTCCAAATTAAGACGCTTCCAAGTAGCAGAAACTAAACCAGTTAGCACCCCATGGGCTTCCAAAATAAACTTACAATAAAACACCCACGTAAATGAGAAAATTTACTGACAATTTAATATTACGTAGTTGAATAGGGGTACTTACCCACTTTCTCACGTGTCACGACATTCTTTGGTCACTTTGGGGTCAGATTCTTGGTCCTGAAACAAGAAAATTGATCGAAGTGATATTGGAAACCTTGTATTCGAACTAATTACTTACAGTAACAAAAGACAAGACATGTAATAGAAATAAGAAACCAAAAATGGGTTAGGAAGGATGAGTTGTTCAATCCGATACTGAGTATACAGGGAGGGATTCTCAACAAAAAATAGCCACCCTCAGTATCTTTCAAAAATAATTGTCAAGATTTTACGTAAAAAGATGCCCCCCCTTGCTGTCTTTGTTGACATGTCTTAGCGATTTTTTTCGTTGAAAAACCCTGTAGGTTCTAAAATTTCCTGAAGAGATCAGTTGCAACTCCCGCCACACCCCGTGAATAATGAGACATTACATGCTTGTAAAATAACTATACTTTATCCACCCCTATCGCATTATCTTCGATCAAACAAACAAATAAATAATTTTTCTTATTAAATCCAAAGCAGAAACTTATTTTTTTATGCATGTTTATTAAGGTTCACTAAAATAAATTCGTAGGATCAAGATAGCGTAACATAATTAACTCTAAAGTGGTAAATAATTATGAGGAAGAGAAATAAAGTAAATAATTTAAGATTAAGGCTAATTCCAGCATAAGGTTTTCTGTTGTAGGAACTAAATTAAAGCTAATATCCATTACGACACATACTGAGATGTGTCCTAACTTCCTCCTAACTTAATGGCGAGGATTCTTAGCTTACTCGTAATAGGATTAGCGTGCATATTTCAGCAGACTTGAATAAAGTCATTTATCGTGCGGTTTATGTTAATTTGTTTCTAAATTTTAATTACAATGACTAACCCAGTTTCCTATTTTGTTAAGAACTATTTCAAGGAACCAAATTGTACGGTTCGGCGAGCTTCCAACAAAAGGGCATTAGTTTCTATTGTCGGAATTCAATTTTAAGGGTTGCAGACAGAGGGAGAATTTGCCTTAGAAAAATCATCATAAACTAACATTTAAATCAAATAACATCTAGAGACCATTACATATTATATTTTTATGTTAAAAAAAATCAATGGGGTATATACAAGGCGAGTTAAAGTCGTTGGCTTTCATTTATTCTTTGAGTTATTAGGTAACTAATAGACCTCTTGTGAATTTTCATTATTGACTGGTGAGTTATAAACTTATTACGACACTAAGATGACGTAACAATAAAAAATTATCCAACAGAGATATTCAGAGATAAACAATTTTTCACTCATTCGGTACATAACATTAGGATGTATTTCTTAGGGAATTGTGTGATATATTTAGCTTTATTATTATTAAATATTTTATCTGGCATCTGCGTTTCATAATATGAGTTTTTCTAAAAATAATTGCTTTCGTAATTAAGTAAACGGCAATAAATCTTCAAACACGTTAAACCAATTAAGTTGAACTAAAGAATTTTTATTATTGCACTCTTTAATCAAATCACATTTCTATCTTCTCTCCGCGATTTATTGCTTATTTTATGATCAATTCGTAGTATCTGTAATCTGCGAATGGCATTAAATTTATTACGAACACTTTCAAGTAGTATATACGCAGTAAGTTCTGTTTACAGTATTTTAGTAAACTTTCAGATAAATTATGTGCGAACTGGGGAAGTACTTCCCATACTAAAAATAAACATTTGGTTTTTGGTATTCAACAGTAGTTTGCGAGGCAGCATTGGAAATCACTTGAATGCGTAGCGAGAAACACCAGACTATACGGGTTCGATACGTACAGAAGAGAGACAGGCATCTAATTTACTAACGCAGCGGAAGTTCGCGATTTTCTCATCAACCGTACATTTTAGCTATATGACTACCTTATACTATGTGATAGACAATTCAATTTTGCATTCAATTATATAATAATATACAGGGTGTTTCATTTAAAATAACAAAGTTGCTTATTGTACTGTGAAAACCAAACACCCTGTATACGTAATATAAATTTAGGAGAATGCAGAGCTATATACTGAACAAGTTTTATATTTAAACTTTTTTCATATTTTGACTAATAAAGGAGCTATAGGGGCATCAATTTCCGATTTTCAAAACCTCGTAGAGGGCGCCACAGTGGAATTCTAGCAATAATCAAAAAACGAAAATGTACCTTACAACAAGCTGCATAAGTCTAGAAAATTTAAACTAAATCGTGTAACCAGTTTTTTTGTAACAATTTTTCAAAAATTTCAAAATTTTTGGACGAGTGCCGTTGCTACCGTTTTTGGATTTTATAATAAATTTTTCTTCATGGTATAGTACCGCCGAAGGGCTTTCAAACAAGTTGTTGCTGAACCTGATCAGATAACTGGTTTTTGAGTTGTAGGGCGTTAACGTCAAAATTTTGAAAAATTCATTGCGATCGCCATTTTGTAGTTACAGAGTCCGGTAAAAAATTGCTTCCCTTGAATTATGGTTTTCTTTCATATCAACCACTCAGATTTTCAAAATTCTGCTTCTGAAAAAAATGCTTACTGTAACTCTTTAAAGAGGTTGTATAAGCGTTAGGCTGCGAGTGTCATTACTTCTGTCTATGACTGTACACCATCCTACCAACTGCAAAATTATTTTGGAAACTGTGAGATATGATACTTGATTATTGGGATTGGTTCACGAATACATGTAATAAATGTCCCAGGAGATTACTTTACAACGAAAATGTAATCAGACACGGTCTGAATGCTGAAATACTGTTTGTGTTTGCAATTAAAAAATTAGCGATACAGAAAGGCAAAGCTTACCCTTTGAGGTTCTTTTATTACCAGTATTGGAATTTATAAAAAAATATTTCCACGTAAAAAAATATGTAAATCAAGAAGGTAATAATAATAATAAAAAAATTTACTTCAACATAATTTTCATATAAAAAATTTGAAAGAATGTTTCTGACACAACCACAAGCTATAAATTATTCTGAATTAATTTTCCATAACTTGCATAATTTATTTTAAAGCTACGTTGTTGCACATAAATAAATTTGAAATGTGAAATTTTGTTTGCAAAACCGAAAGTGAGATTGATGTATTGGAAACCAAGCTCTGACATTCAATTTAATAGGGGATAGCTAAATTTTGAAAATGACTAATGCTTGTATTAGAATACCTTCTTTGGATTAGACCCACTATGTCTGCAAAACCGAACACTACATCAAGTGTTGTCAGAACATAAATCTTAGATAAACTCCTTGGAAAGTTTGGTTAATTTTTTTTTGGAAATTTAAAAGCTTATCCTGAACATGTTTTTGGGAATGGCTGTTACCTTACAGTTTATGGGGTCCAAAATTTAAAATAACGAAGGCTTGAAGCTTTTTTTATGTAACAGCCTGTACCTCTATAAGGTTGCTTCTGTAAACTAAATTTTCATTCATTTTCCCTTTTATATAAAATATTAAATTTTATTCTGGACCTTAATCTCACTGTAAGTACCTCTCTAAAGTATTGCATTTCCTGAAGTGGTTATTACTAGAATCGAACGTGACCAAATTTACAAAGGGGTTGGTTCAATTGACAAATAGAAATGTTGCCTTTCTTGCTCAACACTATTTGTCAGAATTGAGTTATCTGCTACAAAAGGCAAGTTTAACAGGAGTTTAATAATATAATAATAGCGTTCTGTGAGCTAAAGGATTGAATTATCTGAACCCAACAGTCGCAGGTTAATTTTATTATGATTTAAAGTAGCAACTATTTTATCCTTATACGAAACGGTAGCAGAAGGTGGTACCTAATTCGATTTTAATAAAACAAAGTATTCCTTTTGCAAATATATGTTGTTACAGTAATATCTAAAGGTAGCACGTGGCACGTATGGGAAAGTAAAAATTGTTAAATTACTGAAACGATCCAAATAATACTGAAACTTTTCAGTACTAGCTGATATTGTTACATACACACTGTCCACGGATTGAGCGCACATAAGGTGTAAATGACAATTTTTTTTAGAGTTGGATCTTCATGTTCTGAGGATCGCTCCTGCTTAGTCTCAAACTAAGATATTGAAAAAATGAGCCAAATCAATTAATATACAGGGTGTTTTTTTGGCCGAAATCTAAAAATTAGTCAAGAGTAAACTGTCTTTATTTTAGCAGATATAACAAAAATGTATTAGAAAAAGTTGTTTAGAATTAAAAGTTATTGAAGATTTTCAATTTTTATACAAATCAGCCTACTTTGATATTTTTCATCAACATGAGATTTTTTATGGTTTTTATGGTTTTAATGTCCGATGCATGAAGAGTAATTAAACAAAGTACTTGAAAAACAAATAATTATTTATTAAAAAAATATTAAACGTTATTTGTTACAAACATGAGTTCAAAAGTATTGGATTTTGATGAAAAAAATCAAAGTAGGCTGATTTGTATAAAAGTTGAAAATCTTCAATAACTTTTAATTCTAAACAACTTTTTCTAATACATTTTTGTTATATCTGCTAAAATAAAGACAGTTTACTCTTGACTAATTTTTAGATTTCGGCCAAGAAAACACCCTGTATATTAATTGATTTGGCTCATTTTTTCAATATCTTAGTTTGAGACTAAGCAGGAGCGATCCTCAGAACATGAAGATCCAACTCTAAAAAAAATTGTCATTTACACCTTATGTGCACTCAATCCGTGGCCACACTGTGTATTCTAATTAAACCACCTATGGGATTAAAAATTTTGTCAACCCCATTTCTAATGCTTTTTTTTCTACCACGAAAAGTTTCAACGCATTCTTCTTCGACGAAATTCTATTGAAATTCCGATGTTATCTTTGATACAAAACCAATATTAATCTGGCAGTTCAAACCTTTTCCGATGTTCCTAGCATTCTAAACTGTCCTATCTAACTAAGTTAAAATCTGCCAGGCAAAAGGTTCACCAATATTGAATTTAAACCGAACTTGTCTACACCCAACGTTGTTCTGAATCCTGAGAAAACTTCTACAGTAATCAGTTATATCCGACCATTCAACGTAAAGTTCCTGTTTGAAGTTTGAATTCGTTATTAAACCAAAAATAATTTTTAATGACAATTTTTTTAATCAACTTAAACTCAATTATGATTTTGAAAATATATACTTGAGACCTTTGTATGCAGAATGCATAATTTCTATCTTTTTGGCTACTGAAGAAATTTCTTGCAGTTTTGAAAGCTTTTCTCCATTTTTGGGCTGTACGCAAAACCGTTTACGAGATCCCCATTCATGCGCCCTTTATCTTGGACACCCTGTATACGCAGAATGCATCTAAACTATTTTGACAAAAAATCTTTAAGGAGATGTATTTATATTTTAATTCTTTCTATGATAATTTTGGAAAATAAATTCTTCTGTAATCTAAGGATCCTTTTTTTTCTGCTGGATGCGTTCTTGCATTGAAGGAAAATAACTTTTAACTTTATTCTAAAGAATAAAATGAAATATAGCTTTAGATAAATTTAAATTTAATACTTCATTAATTAATTAGGTTACATTAATTAATTGCCTAAATTCTTTGCCTTACAACGTGGTCGTACAAAATAATATGCTCGTACATGTCAGTGTGAACCCGAACGCGTGTGCTGTTACTGCCTGGGGGTGAAGCAGGATCAACGCAGACAATTTTCCTGTCAAATCTATTTTGAAACAGCAATCCTTTTACGGGATCCACCAAGACCTGTTGGGGTTATTCAAACAAATGCTTTAATTGGTTAAGAAGAGCATAGAAAAAATTTAAGCTTTAAAAACTTGCCATTATCAACCCATCTTTGATCCGGAGGAATAATAATTTTATTCTAGGTCAGATCAAAAATGTCTTAGAATTTTTTTCTTAATGTTACTCGAACTAACCCTTTAACCGATTATTTTTAGTGGTCATGTTTATTCTAGCGAGTTGCTTTTTACATTTGTGGAATAACAAACTTTATCTACTTTAAATTAATTTCCTGTCTTGTTCTGTATAATCGGATCGTTTTACACAGACTTTCTGTTGTAAATGCGACGATTTAGGGAAGGTTAATTGAAAATTGTGTGTTTTCAATTCCTGCTACTTCAAATAACTGAAGTAAAATGGAATTTCTTAAGGTTATCAACCAACGTTACTTCCTCTTCGAGCTGCGATGCTTCGAATATTAAGGAAACCAAATATTTTACTTCTCACTTTGTTGACATAGTGTAGTGTTCTTAATTAAAAACTTTATTCCTTATAACTAAAAATTAAAGGCAATGCCGGCAGTTATACTGTCTTTACACTGACATAACGTATTTGTTAATTTTGGGAAAAATTTTGGATGAGGATATCTTTTTGGCTGTTTCTCTAGAATAATTTCCTGCATTTTTGAAAGCATTAGGTAATTCCAGTTGGCAATATGTTGCCGAAAAATTTTACTGGAATTTATAGTTCAATATGCAGTCCATTTCAATAAGCAATTTAAAATTAAAAGAGCCGAAGAAAGACCATCTACGCAAAAACAAATGGTGGCAGTTGCCGACAATCAAATCAAAATACGAGGTGTCACAAAAAGAAACAGCATCCTGTTAAGGGCATGTTTCTTTCATGAAAATAAGATTAAAAGTTCCTATTAACATGGGTACGCAAATGCTTCACTGCCGTGATATACAGGGTGTTGAAAGTTGTAAAAAATATCGATCTTTTTTTCATTTATTCGGAAATGACTAGGAATTAAATTTTAAAAAGTAAGCAATACGTCTCTATGTACATTTGCTATAAGTGGACCATATTAGTCAGTTTTTTCCTTCTCCAGTGGCGTAACTACAGGTGGGTATGTGGATATTTCTGAAGGAAAAAATGGTACGCCACTGTTTTTTTTGTTTTTGACACAATAATCAAATTTCTCAACTAATTTAAAGTTGAAACAGTCTCTTGAGATGTTTTCCTACCATTAACCGTTTTCGTGTAAATCACACTTCAAAGATGAAAAATGCGAATAAAAAAATAACTCTGCAAATCCGTTTTTTGAATAATGGCCGCCTTTAGCCTCAAAATTTTGTTCGAAGAATAGAAGCTCGTCTTGAACCTAAAGGCGGTCATTTTGAACATTATTTGTAAAATAATAATAATAATAATAATAATTTCGGAATATATGAAAAAAACTTTAACACCCTGTACCTCAGTAACGAAGCATTTGCGGACCCATGTTAATAGGAACTTTTGCTCTTATTTTCATGAAAGAAACATACCCTTAACTGGATGCCGTTTCTTTTTGGTATACCTGCTTTCCATGCAAGTTGATTTCCAAGCATTTTCTTTCCACTATCTACTATTTTAGTTTTTCTTTGTTTTTCCAAAATATTTTTCCAATGTTGTTATACTCAAACGTTCTATTCTCCTGAGAACTTTTTCCACATTTGCATAATAATTTAAACAAACAAAAGTCTCTACAAAACTAAACTTTGTTATCTTTAAATTGTTCAGAAAAATAATACCTGCAAGTTTTTATTACTTCACTACAGTTACGTTAAATGATTCATTTCCTTGACCAAACACATTATTAATTAAAGCACAAACAATTTTTTTCTAGACGTAACATTAAAAGAAAATGTTTTTATAAATCTTACTCTCCTAGTTTGTTTACTCATAGATTTCTAATTAAGATAAATGTACCCTTTTCTGTATCTTCCGTAAACAATTTATTGTAAAGAAAACGAGCAACCCTTTCTCCTTTTCAAATTAATATAAAGGGGTTAAATTTTTAATGCCTCGTGTTTTCTGTACAGAAACAGCAAGCTAAAATAATTTCCTAACAAATTCTTTTGATTCCCCACTTGAAAAGTATCAAGACTTTCTCCACTGTGTTATGTTTTAGAAGATACTAACGTACATACAAACAAGCCTCAAGCCATAATGGATTATTTTATGTCGATAAGAGGGAGTAAAAGTTCAACCCCTTCGTTGCCAAACCAGTCCCTTAATCGTGCTTTCCTACGTAATTAGTTTATTGACTTCGCAATACATTTTTTGTGCACTCCAACTAACGAGGGCACTATACGAAAAAAAAATCTTTTTGGGAAAACTTTTTACTCTGAATTTTCTACCTACGGTAATTTTATTTCTCATCACGTTCACGTTTGTGTACGTTAAATTAAACAAATTTAAAGGGGTAATTCGACGAAATTTCATAAAACCCCTGAAAATCCTGTGTTTGCGGATGACATAAAATGTTATATAATAAACGAAGTAGTACGCGGAATGCATCAAGAAAAATTCTCAAATGTTTTATTACTAGAAATATTTTTTTACAGTACTTGCCTGAAAATCTGCCATTATTAACTTAATCCTTAAGCCGATGTCTCACTGTAAAATTTTTATAAAAATTTGTATAAAAATTTGTATAAAAACGATTTTTACAGTGTGACAGCACGGAGTTTTATAAAAATGACGTCATGTAAAAATATTTTTATGGTGCTTCTATTTTCATGACGTCACGTAAAATGGGTGTCGGCGCCTAGCCCATCTCACTGACAATTTGAATTTGCGCGCGATATTCTGACGGAAACAACGTGACGTAAGTCTTCGTTCTCACTTTCCATTACTATAATAGGTATAGATACTATGATAAAATAAAACGCGAAAACTAGAACGAGTAAAAATATTTCAATAGCAAACCAAACGCTTCGCTCACAACACTAACCTCACTTTCGTTTTGTTTTTGTTTGTTTTGTCAAACGCGCGCTGTTTGACATCCAGTTTTTATAAAATCTTTTTACAAAAAGTTTTACAGTGGGACATACCTTAAAAATACTTTTATGGTTCATGACGTCACATCGTTTTTATAAAAATTTTTATAAAAAAATTTTATAAAAATTTTTACAGTGAGACATCGGCTTTAAAATTATTTGCGCCAGGACAGGTCAAAAATGCTTCATTACCTACCGGGTGGATAATAAAAACTGTCGCGCAAACGAAGCTACTTTTTTTAAACTATTTCTCGTTTTAAATCAATTTTCCTTTTCTATTAATATTTAATTTAAAAATAATTGGGTGGTCAAAATTGTAGGGTTGATTTCAATTTTCCCCGGTAGTCAAATTAATCGAATTAGAGGGGATGCTAATCGAATGTTTATACCATCAGAAAATATTTACCGTAATACCACTAATACAATTTTTTGGTAACTGGATTAAATTATTTGCCCTCGTTTAATTTTGGTAACGATTTCAAAATTAAAACAAAACCCTTGACATTTAAATCTGATCCAATTTTTATTGTGGATGCTAGATATCTCCACATAAACATGCGAAATGTCGTAGATAGAAACTTGAATTATTTAATATTTACATTCTCTTAACATCCTACAGGTGGGAGGCTTTGAATTTTCTGTACGATATAAATTTCAAAATGCTTGTCTGGGAGGAATTAATGTTACATTATTAATTGCATATTTTATTCGCTAATTGTTTGTGGACTTTTACTAATGTAGGGGATTACCCGAAACAAGCCATAAATTAAAGTTTTATACGTTCTGTTATTTCTGAAAATGTTAGCAGACCAATATAGTCCTAGTCCTACCCTTGCTTCTTTTTATTATTAAGTCCTAAAATATTCTAGCCCATGTTTAAAATATTATCAGAAAAAAAGTGGTTACTGCAGTATTCATTTACACCGCACCCACTTCATTATTCACTAGTGAATAATAATTATCCACGGCAGTGGATTACGAATAGAGCAAACACATAGATAATTATTATTAATAGGGGATGGGGGATGAAAGTGTATTACTAGGAAATAAAATATAAAACATTGCTTCTGTTAAAGCTTTCCGGGGTTTGACTTCCTGTTTCATGAAGCTAGAGTTCAAAATGTTTCAATCCAGAGACGAAATTGTCCTGTAATGTCCCGAATGATAAAATGTTTAATTTTGTACTAGATCAGTTTCTAATAGGGGCTTTATTTCATTGAACTTGAATCCTAAATTAATGTCTACTGTTTTTTTAGCTTTAAGTTGTTGGCTCATTTTTTAAATAACAAATGGAGCTATTATCCTTAATTATATCCTTTTTAAAATTAAAAAAAAAACTAGACAGTTTGAACAACATTTAAAAAATTTATACGATGGTTTTCATTATTCATCGCGGAAGTAATGAGTCATTTTTCACCTGATCTCGAAAAAAAAACAATTTCAAGATAATGTCGGATTTTTTTAAAAAAACTGTACGATTTACTTTTCGTTATAAAGACTCCACATTTGGTTTAACTTGTCGGCAATAAAACCAACATGAACTAACAATCCGTTGAAGTGTCCTCGTCGCAGGGGTATAGTTTCATAATTTCCCCGAGGGTTTTGTTATAAGGAGTCTAATACGCTAACTTTGAGAGATTTAGCAGCAACACGCACCAAATGTAATATTTATAGGTAGAGAAAATTTATGATCAAAATTTGACACTTTGACGTTAATCTTTCGTTCAACATGTTCAAGTTTAATTAATCAGACAGACGGCGTGCAAATTAATTTTTGTTAGGCCGCCACAAACGATCCCTTGCACCCTGCGATTTATAGTTAAACAAGAGTTAAAATGTTGACAAGAACAACCTACAAGTCATTTATTAGATTTACTTTTTATACAATTTTCTACTTATAATAAAATATACAGGGTAGGTATCCATGAGAATGGGGATCTCGTAAACGGTAAGAGATAGAGATTCGGTTAAATGAGAAGAAATGATAAATCTTAAACTTTCAGTTTTTGATACTGAAAACCACGCGAAATTTATGAAAACTACTCACTTTGTAATGTTTTAACTCCCTAAAAAGCATTTCAACAATTTCCATTTCCTCACTAGAGAGTTCCTGGATGTTAGGATATCCATTTCCCGCACTGTACTTTATTTCACTACACTACACTTTCCTCCCTTGTCCAATCAATAAATCATTTTTATTTACACATAAAGTCACATGCATTTTTTTAAATTAATATAAAATTAGTCAACATTCCCTGTATCCCGCACTTAACAACGAAACTACATCCAGCACAAACACCTTCAAGCAACGACGCGAAAAAACTGCCATAAAATAATTATTGCAGGCCCAACAATAAATAAAAACTTGAAATGTGAAGAATAATAGAAATGCGTCAAATATTATCAATGCCTGCAGATTAATCGAAGTTAAATTCAAACAAAAAACTTACCTTTAATTTTTATTACGAAATAAAATGTGCATAACACGTAAAAAAAATTATTTTCATTCAATAATAAAAATGCCTACCTATATTTTTATTGTACAGTGTGTCAGGAATTTATTAAAAAAAATTGGTCTAGTAGTACAATTGTTTCTAAAGATCGTCTGAATAACAAAATTCGTTAACCATTTTTAATCTTTTTTTTAATGTAGTCCAAGGACTTATAGTCCAGGAGCTAGCGGTATATTTTAAGACTAATTTCTATCAAGCTGAATTTTTTTTTATGAGCTGGTATGGTTATGTCTGCCAAATGTAGGTGGTCGGCAAAATAGGACCGCGGGACATAGGGCGCTAAGAAAAAAAATTGGCCAACTAACCAACCCAGGACGTCAGAGAGTGCTTCTGTCCCGCTCAAATTGTCGGACAAGGTGATTTTTGTGTTTGTTAAATTAGTATACAGTTATTAAAAAAAAAATCAGGTTGATGGTAATAAGTCAAATGTCTTAAAAACAATACGAACCCCAAACGGCAGACACTGATTCAGTTCCGACTCTTATGTCGGACAGTTAATTTTTTGTTGTTGGAATGTCTTAAATAACGAGCAAAATAGGAATTAGCTTGATTAAAGTTTGTAAATTTCATCAAAAAATAATTAAAAACAAAAAAATTCTGGGCGCTTTATGTCCCGCGGTCCTATTTTGCCGACCACCTACATTTGGCAGACATATCCATACCAGCTCATAAAAAAAATTTCAGCTTGATAGAAATTAGTCTTAAAATATACCGCTAGCTCCTGGACTATTATAAAATATAAATTTTGTAGAAAAATTTTTTGCGAAACCTGATTACCTAATTCATAATTAATTCGGTTCTATCAGAGAGGGATATTCTAAGTAGAAACCTTTGCATAGATAATGTTAGTTCTAAGATGTTTCATGTAGGAAAACAAGCTGTGGTTCATAATATACTATGTAGGTAGGTATTAAAAGCATCTATTCTGAAAGTTTCCGCTTGAAACTAATCTCTAGCAACTCTGAAGTTTATAAAACAAAAAAAAAAGCGGAAAATACGAGCCATTTATGAGAAGCTTCTTCACTGATTCAAAAAAACTCTGTTAATTGGCAAAAATTACATTTTTAACGAGATATCGAAATAATTTGTCAAATTAGCGTCAACCTGCCCTCTAATTTTTGAAGTTTTATTCGAATTTCACGTTTTCATGGCTCGTTAATCGGATTATTCCACTGCGAGAGAGGAAATTGCTAAACTAATCGATCAAATTGCTTTCGTAACTTTTATCATATTTTTGCACGTACGAGAATGATCCAATATTAAATTATCTGCTTAAATGAGGAAAGATACCTAAACACTTTGGGATTTTGTATATGGTGTTTGCCTTTTCAATTATACCTAGAGGTAAAATATTACATGTTTATTAGAAACTCTGCGTTTGTATGTAGAGACACAAATTAGTTTAGTCGTAACCATAGAGCACGCACGTTTACGTGTTCGCAATTTAATTCGAATATGAGAAACTGGAAATTTATGAGATTGCGCCATTCAAAGATTTGTTGATTCTCTTCGGCAACAGATTGTCAGCAACTGACTATATATTTTTTTGAAAATATGCCTAATTTCCTAATCCCCTGTAAGGATAATACCAAGATGCAATAAATTGATGCAGGTGCAGCAAAAACTCCAGGAAATTATTCTAGAGAAGCAACCAAAAAGATTTAATTTTCAATAACATTTTGGTTTGCATAATTGGGGGTTAAACTAAATATTTCATCTATTTCATTAATATTTCAATTTAGTCGTAAATTGTAATTCCGAAAACCTGAAGCATGAGAAGAATGTCGTTTAACTATTTGGTAAGGTTTTCTCACCTAATACGAAAATTTACAATTTATAGCGAACCGAACAACCCTGCAATATTAACATTTTGATAATAAATCTTCTGCTTACTAATATTTCTCCTGAAATAGATAATAAACCGTTTATTTGTTCCCTAAGTACTAGATACTTCAATTCTGAAACTTTATTCGACTGCTTTTAAATGTAACCGCGGTAGGTAAAGTTTGTATCCAGTTACCACACGCTAATAATAATAATTAATCATTAGTGAGTTCCAATGCAATTATTTATTTATTTTCTATTTAGTTTCCTGATAAAAATTAGAAATCAGTCCGCATCCCGTATAGTTTATAGCCCAGGGGGAAATTTCCCATTATATATCTTTAAATCAGCCGACCTTTCTCAAGAACTTTAATAATTTTTTTATTGGTTTCATGAAAAATCAGAACTTATGAGTATAGCAAGGAGAGTTAAGAAAGAAAAACTTTAAGGAAGGTTAACGAATAAAAAATAGTTATTTTTGTATCACGACCAAAAAGTGAACCTGAGTCTGAGTTTTCTGGTCGAGGCAACGCCGAGACCAGAAAATAGGCAAGGACGAAAAAGCACTTTTTGGCAGAAGTGCAAACAACATGGCGAATATCACAAATATTATAAACAAATTTAAATTTTTATTTGAATATTCCAACGACATTTGGTTACGTGACCATCCTGAAACGTCATAGCCGCATCAGCTGTTTTTATCATAGTCGCCTAAAAAAGTTATAAATAAAAAAAATAATGCGTTTGCAATTTGCAAACCAGTGGCTACAACGGCCGTGAAGTAAAAGCGGCCGTGAAGCAAATGCGGTCGTGAAGTAAATGCGGCCGTGAAGTAATAAGTCCACTGGACTTGTGAAAAATAATTCTCCAACTGCAACTAACCTAAATTCAGTGCTTCCCCCCCCCCCCAGTGGACTTGTGAATACAGAGACTCAGCTGCTGGGTCATTGCAGGGTGCTTCGCTATCCGCTTCAGGATAATGTTACCCATAATACACTGCTGTGAATAATCATGATTCACCAGTGAATAATTACGTCCACTTTTGTACGTGTAAATAAAATCCGCGGTTAACTCTCATTTCAAATAAATTTTTTAAAAAATTTATTTTGTAAAATTACCGAAAAAAATTTACCTTATAATTAAAAGAGTCGTTTGAGGTATTTTTTCCAATTCTCCAATGATAATAACCTAAATCATCATGTAGGGGCCAAAATCTTTTTCCGGCTACAAGGAGAACCCAAAAAAAATTTACTTTTCGGATTTTAATGAAAAATTTCGATCCCTACCTCTAAAGAATGGTTTCCAATCTTCAGTTTTCAGTCGCTGCGTGTAGTCGATATAACCAGACACCTCGAATCCTGTCGTCGTGTAATGCCTCACAAAAATGATAGTCTGAAAAAAAATACTAAAATTATTAACGAGGCGAAGCCGAGTCAGGAAGAGCATTCTCTTAATGCCAATTCGTGAAATAATTAAACTATTTACAAATTTTGATTTTGAAAACTCATTTTCATGATTATTTTCAGGAATCCATACAACCTAACACAGAGACAAACTTTACCGCATCGTTTGTTGTTCAACCACTACATCGACATTGCGCTGTGGTTTCGGTTTCGGTTTCGGTAATTACTTTTTCGGCTTCATTCAGGTCTGCGAACACGGAAAATTTTGTTTGAATGGTTATAACAACAGCTTTATTGAACGAACGAGTTATCAGCAAAGAGTAGATATTAATTGGGGAAATTTTTAAAACTTCTCAAACAATTAATAATTATTAGAAGTTTCAGGAAAGAGATGCCTTTTGTTTTCCAAATGATGATGATGTTTGTGGCTGTCTGATTATCTCAGTGAGGTATTCAAAATGTCGCTATCAAACGTGACCTATATAAGGGCTCGTCATTTCTGACATAATAGTTCAAGTAGTACTTCAAAGCTATTGTATAATACACTGCGTGAACTAATCATTTGCAGAAATGATGAACATAATATTCATCAGATATTGGAGCTTTAGTTTTCAGAAATTTTGTAAATAAACAACTTCAGGATATTAGTACATTATACACGAATGTTGAAAAAAGTGATATTATAGAAAGTTATGAAATATTTTGACCTGATTTGGGGAGAAAAAAAATTCTCCGATCTAAGATAAGGTTGATAATGGCTTGTTTTTACGCTAGTACTCTAAAAATATTATTATAGCATACAATATAACAACATAATCGCTTTCGACACGGTTCCTTTATTGGTAACCAATTTTTATCTTTTTGTTCTTATTAGGTGCGTCTTGTTATCTCTATTCCTAATTTTCCCCTCAAGTTCTATTACAATCAATGTCTTCTCTTTTTATATTTATGACACTTTTTCTTCCTCTATTTCTTTTTTTTAACTGTTTTATTATTAGAATGACTTCCGGGATTTTGCCACACATACATAATGCAGTCCTATTATTATTATTTTATTAACAACAAAACCCAATCAACTTCTCCTAATAGCACTTTGCTTTTTGCAATATGGTCTTTGGGTTTATCCTCCACGCAGCAAGTTTACTCCAAACTTTAAGCTACTTCCGCTACAGGATTACTAAAGAAGCAATTCCCTGTACAACCTGGTACACCATCCATCAACAGGACAACCGTTTCTTTTACTGAAGGCACTAAAAACAAAGCTAAACCTACGATTGTGTTCTGACAACTTTTCTTATTTGAGCTGCCGAAAGCGCAAACACATTTGTATCCTGCAATGACAGTAGTACATCTCCCTACTACCCTGTGTAAAATATGTCACTTTTTATGATGTTCATAACTTTTCTATTCCCTGAAATATAAATAAAAATAAATTTAGGAAAACGTCATATTATATGTAAAATATTGGTCTTGGAAATATTTTCTGAGGATTTCCATACAAGATCGATGTAACCAAAACGTTTTAATAAACAAAGTACCGTCAGTATTGGCCGTTTAAGATCCTCAAAAAATTAAATCTAGCAATCCATAAATCGTAACTCAAGAAAATATTTTATAATCACATTTTTGTCCTTAATTTCGTTTCACCCTGTATACCCGCAACAAAGCGATTATTCTAGTTTAATGACCCACAAGTTATAGATTTTGAAGACTTTCCGTTATAGAAGCCTATTTTCCGGTTTCCCTCAACATCAATCATGCCCGTATTTCGGAAATAATGACGAGAAACTTCCTTTTCGTAGTAAAAATGACATAACCACAGAAGGGGTGGTAAAAGATAATAAAAACCATTTACCAATTATTTGCCGAATTCAAAAAAAAATTCTACGTGGCCAACTGTATAAATTAAGATAAAGTTTCATGGTAATATAAAATTATATTGCATATAATAGGGAATTTAGTGACCATAGCTGTCGATATTTCAAATTTGCAATAAAGCACTCGCAAAGTGTAAATGTTTCCCTAGGGAGACTTTATTATTCGGTGAATTATACATTCAAATATAAATAATGGACTGTAGTTTCCAAAGGGACTACTTTAAAATATATTCATAATAATAGTTAAAAGCAAATAAATCAGCGGTAGAGTGCTCCAATTTTTACTCTGACCTAGAAAATCGCGTTCGAATATAACACGCGCATAGATTTTTTCAAAAAATTAAAACTGTATCGTCCATGGGTGTAGTAATTTTGTCTTAAATTAACTGTTAGAAGGGAGAGTTATTTTCAGGCGAATTTCATGGCTAGATGTTTCCTGAAAACTTTTTTCAGAAGGATATTATTCCTCCATTGAATCACATTACTTGCTTGTAATATTCCTAGGTAGTAACCTATCCGAATAAATTTGACATGCAATGTGGAGGGTATGCTGTGAAAATAAAAATAAAGACAAAATGTTCAAATTTCGTTACACCAAAACGGTGACTAGATCCCAAATGGATCAATCGATCTTACAAAACCTCCCAAAATCTTCCATACAGAGAGTAAATCGACAACAAAGGGTCACTAGATTCCGAATCAGGGGTAAATATTACCCGAAATAATCAGGACACTTCTAAAATGCGTCTTGAATCGTTGATGTACCGAATTGACTGACAGGCGGAAACGGAAATTAGAAAATTAAATTAAAACAAACAAATAAAAAATCAAGATGACAGCTAGAAACGAAAATAAAAAAATAAAAGATTGAAAATGAAACTTGAAATGAACTGTCAAAGTGACAGTCGGAAAAGGAAGTATAGAATTTAAAAAAAAATTATGAAACGTCAAAATAAAAGCGGGAAACTGAAAAAGGATTCAAAAAAGAAAAGCATCCAACCGTCCCGCAACGAACAGCGTGGCCTTGTCCAGTGAAAGATTTTATTCCGATTTTTTTTAAT
The DNA here is from genome assembly GCA_963082805.1 of Hemicrepidius hirtus. Taxonomy (NCBI): domain Eukaryota; kingdom Metazoa; phylum Arthropoda; class Insecta; order Coleoptera; family Elateridae; genus Hemicrepidius; species Hemicrepidius hirtus. Next base: position 29,478,768 of record OY720166.1, read on the forward strand.
ACAAAAAGGGTTAATCCCCTCCCCAATAAATGCATTAATCCTAAAATTTAATTTAATTCCCCCGCTATACAAAATAAAATTAACTAAAGATTCCGGAGTATGAGCTTTGAAGCACGCGCCAAAATTAATTTTTGTTTTAAGTGATTAAAAGAGAGTTCGGGAAAACTTCCCCTGTTTGTTTTTGTTGAAATAGGATCAAATTCGCGTTAACTTCTCCTGCACTAACTTTCTAATGGGCTTTAATGTTTTGAAAATTTCCGTGTATAGGTTTCGGGTAAATACTTGCAGTTCGTGGCATTCTGCACATTCTGAAAATTTACCGGCAACTTTGTTAAAACTATTAAAATACAGTAAACCGCTGTAAAATTGCTTCAGCGCTCGGTATTTTAACGCGCGACTATTTTAAAGAGGCTCCACACTGTTGAGAAAATTGATAGTCTCCCTTTAATTGCGTCGTGATAATTGAGTTGCGTATAATTAATTGGATGAGATGCCTAGGCTTGTAACTTAGTAAACGAAGTGTTAAACAAAGTTATAGATTAAGAAAGGTCTACAGAAAATTAATCTAAAAGCTGCTAAAATTTGCTTACTGCAAGAATTCCAACTCGATTTGGCCTTTCTCTTAGAGCTAGTTCTTGCTGTAATGGATCACTCGCTTTTAGACCTTCACTAGCTAACTCGTAGGGCTTGAAACTTGGGTATAAGTAAGCTATAACGGCAGCCAAACGTCTTTCAAATGACTCCCTACTGAGAGTTTCTCCGGAACTCCTGAAACCAGGAATCACTTTTTGTCAAAGTTGATTTATAGATTCGCAATGACATATGAGTGATAGACTCTACTTCTTAGCTTGAAAAATCGCTTAATACTAAAAAATATGTTATGCATATTAGAAACACCTTGAATAAAGTTCCTACTTCCAAGAAATATATTAAATAAAATCCAGAGCATTCTAGGAACTGCTGTACTTCCTTCCTTACCATTAAGTCTTAACCTAACATCCCTATTGGGTAATTAATAATTCAATGCGTGTTATCTATAGAGGGTGATCTTATAGATCAACTTTATTTATTTATTTGTACTTCATAGAGAAAAGAGTAAGCAAGAGCGAAAAAGAATAAATAAATTTAGGGGAGAAAACAGAATAAACAACAAAAGAAAAAGAAAGGTATACGAGGAAGGCTCCTGAAGTGTTTACAGGATCTGTAGAAAGGATTGGAAAAGTAAAGACAAGGAAGACCCGATATGCACGGAGACAGCAGCGTACGTAACCAAAAGCGAGAGAAAAGAGAGCGAAGCGAATAAGAACAAAAATCTGAAAAAATGATAAAGGAAGAAAATGGAAGCACAGTCGCTGTTTTTCAGGTTCAGTAACCAAACGTAAAATAATTTATAGATTATTTAGCTACTCGTGGACGAAATTGTTTACAATAATTTTTTGGTAACACCCCGGGAATTTTAAACAGGAAATATGAAAATATAAACAGTACAATCAAATCAATTGATTGTGTTCTGTATTTTTGTACCAAATGAGGGAGCCCCCGAGTAATGTTAAACTAATTTTTCGATGCAACAATAGCAACATTTCAATACTGATGCATAAATTAAATTCTGAAACAATACAATGACCCACAAATGTATATCCATCGACAAAAATATAAACATGTCACTGATTGGCAGTTTTTCAAAATAATACCAGTGTTTATTTTAATTTTAATCCTCGCATGCGGGTCCTATAAAAAAGTCAATGTTTTATTAAAATTCTAATTAGATAAGGGGTTGTTTATGAACAGAAAAATGATGTTAATATATTTTTTTGATGGGAAAAATTGCCTCGCCGAGCATGTATACCTACACCATCCCTTACAAATAATTTATTAAATCTTGCAACTATTTTCTCCTATGTTCTACATGTAGGTACCTACATAAAGTACAGAGTTACGACGACTAACCGTTCTACTATAAGATTTATTTTCAAGAATTTCTCCCTGCTCTGTATTTTCACACAAATTTCAATTTAACTCATGCATGTCTTAAATATTACCAAGCCACGTTTGCTTTTACCCTAAACAAATTGATTTTCTTACGCTAAGATTATTTTATAACGTACTTACATTAATAATAATCATAAGCACAATTTTGCATGAATAATAGATCCATATCCAATTAATTTAATTATTTAAACTGTGTCTACGATATAATTTATTAAAAGCTTGGCCCTTTCCAGAATAAACTTAAACCCTAAACAAATTGAAATGGATCATAAAAAACTATACCTGTAACCAAGTTCTGCGATAGTTCTAGATACAACAGTACTCTGTAAATTACATAAATCTTGTGGAGACACGAGAGAATCCAAATAGTCTTCGTAGGTCTTAAATTGTAAAAGTCGTTTATCTGCTTCAATCTGAGGCGTTGCAGGAACTGCCATGGTTAAATAAAATTAAAGAGAATTTGAAATTACAAAAAATTACAATCAAAAAAGGTTACATAAATATTTCTTTTTGACATGCATATCAAAATTTTTATTCTACGCCGACTTTGATTTTAATCAAATTCTTTTTGTCTTTTCAGAATACAATATGTACAGCGCAAACGTGTTTAGGAAGTATAATAAGCAATCCAGGACGCAGTTCAAGCGATCCTCGAAGTGTCGATGAGGTTTTACGACACGCCAAAGATTTTCTGGACCAATATTTTATCTCTATACGAAGGTAAGTTGATACTCTTTGTTATTCATCTCGAAAATCACAACGTAAACGTTTTCTCGGGAAACTAAGAAAATTCATAAAAAGTTATGACTCATATATTCCTCTTTTAATTGTTTTCATCGCATATTCTTTACGTTTCAAACCAACAAAGTAAGATAATGACCCTATGTCGTAAACATAAAAGTAGTTTTATTAAATATAATAAAAAAATGTTATTAGTTACTGGGTCTTATATTATGCTGTTTTTTTTTGAAAGTATGTAATAATCGTGTGGGTGTACGGCCTTTCAAAACACATGTCGATTATGCCAGGGAAAGTCATTAAATTAAGTCACAGATGGTTAGAAAATAAAAAAAAAACTAAATACTAACTTTGTGTCTCATTGAGGGTAGAAAAACGGACCCGGTCGGAGGCTAGTGACGTCATCAACAATGTAAGACGCGTTAATAGCTTTAAACTGAAATGTAACCAAAACCACGCAAGATAGAAAAAAATACTAAGAGAACAAAGTTGTAGAAAATAAAATTTCCTAGAAGAAACTTTCAGAAAGCTAACGTCTAATGTTAACAGTTTGGGCCTGGGAACCGTCAAAACTAAACCCACGAGCGCTATCCATAAAATACCAGCGTTAATAATTTTAAATAGAAACACAGCAAAAACCGCGCAATATAGAGAAAACTACCAAGAGACCAAATTTGTAGAAAATAAACTTGTCTACAAGAAACTTCAGGTAATCAAACGTCTAATGTTAATAGTTTGGGCCTGAGAACCGTCAAACTAAACCCATGCGCGCGCTCGGTAAAATACCAGCGATAATAATTTGAAATGGAAACACAGCAAAAACCGGGCAAGATAAAGAAAAATACCAAGAGACCAAATTAGTAGAAAATAATATTTCCTACAAGAATGTTCCGGAAAGCCAACGTCTAATGTTAATAGTTTGGGCCTGGGAACCGTCAGACTAAACACGCGCGCGCGCTCGGAAAAATACCAGCGATAATAACTTTAAATGGAAACAAGGCAAAGACTGCGCAAGATAGAGAAAACTATCAAGAGACCAAATTTGTAGAAAATAAACTTGCCTACAAGAAACTTCAAGAACTCAAACGTCTAATGTTAATAGTTTGGGCCTGAGAACCGGCAAACTAAACACATGCGCGCGCTCGGTAAAATACCAACGATAATAATTTTAAATGGAAACACAGCAAAAACCGCGCAAGATAAAGAAAAATACCAAGAGACCAAATTTGTAGAAAATAATATTTCCTATAAGAAACTTCTGGATAGTCAAGTTCGAATGCTAATAGTTTGGGCCTGGGAACCATCAAACTAAACACATGCGCTCTATTGACAATTATATTAGCTCGCACTCGCTCACTCTTACAGAGACTCGCTTAAAACTCATAAACATGAGACATCCCTTACATTATCTGTAACTTAAGTTGATTACAATCCGTTAAAATTCAAAACATTTCCTTAACATCAACAAAGGAATTAAAAGGATCCTTTTATTCTTTTCGTAACTTTTGGAACGTAAGCTAATTTTAAAATTAATTCTTATCCATCAATGATATTTCCTTCAAATTTTTTAAGACGAAAACCGGAAATTATGTAATAATTATATATTTTTTTAATTACCTCCATTGATTAGTACATAATTCAAATTATTTCCCTGAAGTTTTATTCAAAGGAAAAAGGCATGTTTCAGGAAAAGCCGTAAAGTATCCGCATTTATAACTCGTGAAATGTTTGTGGTTGCCTTTTGCTTTAGAAACAGATCAATAATAACTTATTTTGTGCATTTAAAATAATTATGGTAGCATAATATTTTATAAAAAATTATTACTAACTGTTTGTAAATAAAATATACAGTTAAAAAAAAATCTAACGAAAATAATAGAAATGGTAGTTTTAAAATAAATTATCGTCGAAGGATATAAGAGTATGACAAAAATAGAAAAGGAATTCTTTCAGGTCAATTCTTTCAGATATCGAAGTATGAAAGGATGAGAAGTCTGGGAATGTTGAAATGAAACTCTAAATGCAAATATTTCCTTTGAAGTTATGAGAGCAAGGAAACAAACAAAAAACTTGCTTTCATATAACCGAATAATTATGCAGACTTAACACAATAATTTATCGAAATCAATAAAAAAAATTAAAAATGAGGGAGAATGTGTTCCTACACCGATGTGCTCTCCTAACATTTAGTTAATACGTCCCTGTATGTAAAGAGAAAATTACAAAAAGCTGAGGTTTTCATATTAAAGGGAAACTTATAAAAACAGATCGTTTCCAATCCATGATTGTCGGTTGTCGTAACAAATACCAATAAAGGTAAAACGAAAATTCCTATGTATGACATCGTAGGCAAATAGGCACATTCCGTATACGGCGGTGAATTCCTTTGTGAGACATTATCACTCACCGGAATCCGGAATCACGATCTTCTAGTCGTCAACGTACGATTTTTACAGCAGTTACAAAGGTTGAGGGTTTCCCATTGGGACAATTGCTCGTTATTCACAAAGGAGGAAACGGAAACGTCTTCTTTACCTTCAAAACTTCTTACTAATATTTAAGCAAAAAAGTTTTAATCTCAATCAATCTATGGGTACTAAATTTTAAAATTGTTTTATAAAAACCTCTAAATTCCTTAAAAAGTTTATATCGAAGCGTGTTGTTTAAAATTCCTCCTGAAAATCTTCTAACCCATTTGCTGCTTATTCGCTTAATGAAAATATTAGTTTGATCTTGCGGGGAGAACTCGAAAAATAAACAGCAGAAAATGAAATTGCGTTTAAAGGCAACCCCTTGGGAAAAGAGGATAAGAAAAAATATGTTCAAGGTGGAGAGATTTTGCGAAGAGATTACCATTTAGCGCAACTAATCGTGTCACGAAATCTAAATTTGTTAGTTGTCATTAGCTGTAACATTCTTTTTCGAGGTTTACGTTTAATTTGAAACCTTGTTAACTTTCAGCGTTTCTCCTCTTAGAAGAGCGTTTAAAATTATGGGATCTACGAAACCCTTATTTGTTTTTAGATAGGAGGTGCTTAATAAGAAACGTACCTAATGTAAAAGATACAAAGGATTTTGACTTTTTTTTTCTAAAAATCATTTTACAGGACGGATATGATTTTTTTTATTTTTTCACAAACCATTTTAACATTCAATTTTTTTTTTAAATTAACAAAAGTGTAACATTGACAAAGGGTGAGATTTCAGTTTCACCCTTGGTCAAAGAAATTTTCTAGCACCTCCCGTCTCGAGGAAACGTTTTACGCACCACAGCGACAGCCGAATTTGACTTTCCAAAAATGTCACCACTTAGGTTGGTTTTGAGGAGCGGGGGATTACGGAGAGTCCTGGCACTTTTCGGACTACATGAGCAAAAACTTTAAACTGAAATATATAACGAAATCCGCGTAAGATAGAGAAAAATACCAAGATACCAAAGTTGTAGAAAATAAAATTTCCTACAAGAAACTTCCAGAAAGCTAATGTCTAATGTCAATAGTTTGGGCCTGGGAACCGTCAAACTAAAAACGTGCGCGCGCTCCGTAAAATACCAGCGATAATAATTTTAAACGGAAACACAGCATAGACCGCGCAAGATAGAGAAAAATACTAAAAGACAAAAGTTGTAGAAAATAAAATTTCCTACAAGAAACTTCCAGAAAGCTAATGTCTAATGTTAATAGTTTGGGCCTGGGAACCGTCAAACTAAAAACGTGCGCGCGCTCCGTAAAATACCAGCGATAATAATTTTAAACGTAAACACAGCATAGACCGCGCAAGATAGAGAAAAATACTAAAAGACAAAAGTTGTAGAAAATAAAATTTCCTACAAAAAACTTCAGGAAAGCAAAGGTCTAATGTTAATAGTTTCGGCCTGACAGCCGTCAAACTAAACACATGCACTCTATTTAACGCATTGACAAGCACGTTAGCATGGCCGGAGGTCTTTTTACAGGAAAATTCAGTACTCCGTAGTAAACTACCCTTGGAGGAGGAACAGAATGGCAGAATTGGTACTCCTCCGTGAGGTCTTGTGTTGGGTTGAAGAAAACCTCTAATGAGGACCCTGCGGTGACGGGGGCGGCCTGAGCGGGCGGAAGGATTTTTTTACTCTAGTTCACTCAAAAACAAATACTTCAGGAACAGGAGCAAACTTACTTTCCCCCTTTGCCAAAAAAAATTTCTAGCACCTCGCGTCGCGTGGAAACGTTTTACGCGCCGCAGTGACAGCCGATTTGACTTTCGAAACATGTCGCCACTTTGTTACTTTTGGGGCGGATTATGGAGAGTCCTGGCACTTTTGGGAACAGATGAGAAAAAATAGGAAATTTTGTATGCTCTACAACATCGGTCTGGTGACAAATGTTTGAAAAATGCCATCTTCAGGCTGCAATTGGCCGAAACACAGTGACTAGCGAGATAGTGAAAAGTGTTACTCCTTTCAGGAAGCAGGTGAGGTGATTGTGGTAGTGTCGGCTAAGGAACAAGGAAAACCCGTTTGACTGTAATTGTATTGAGTCAGGAAAACGTTATTTTCCTAATCCTGATTCAAAAACTTCCCAGTAATGGATAAATAATTACAGACGATTTTAGAGAGAAATATCTAAACGCGTGTTCTTATTTACATTTTCTAATTGCTTCCGGTCTGAAACTTTAACAAATTGTATTCTCCAGGGTAATTACAACAAATAATCTGAACTTTATTGTAAAAGTTTGTCTTTGAAACAAAACATTTAGGGAATGTAGCAAAGTCCTGAATTAAATATTAAATTTTTAACTGGCAGCTACAAGTGGAGCTAATGATATTAAATAAGGGTAGCCTCTGTAAATATACACAATCTCCTTGCGTTGTTTGAATGAATGGCAAAATAAATATATGGCCCTCTGAAATTACACAAAGTCAAGTTAGGAATTTCCCTGATCCCGTTTGCTTGTGGTCCTGCATCAACCCGCAGTTTGTCGTTTCCGACATTTAATTGTAGCAAATATTTTGTGGGTTTAGATATGAAAAATTTATCTACCACCTGAGGATAAGGAAAAATTATTTCAAACCTTTTCACGTAGTAAAAAAATATCTTATGCGTGAAAATTAATCCACAAAGAAAATTAATAACATTCAGGTTAGTACAAGAATATAAACCACGTAGGAGATAAATTTGATGTATGATATCTGAAAACTTAATCAAACTTATCACGCCAGATGCTGTGGGGGTTGTGATTTGCATCTTACACACATTTTAAGCAGATGTCTCTTTCGAAGGGCTATTTTCAAGGATTTCCAGCGTAAATTAATATTCAATGCTTTAAAATTTATTCCCTGAATTATTCTTCTCTTTAAAGGGAATTTTATAATCATACAGAATCTTAAATCGAATACAGGAGTTAAATTTAAATAAATTTGGTGATGTAACAGAACAGAACAAAAGAATATCTCGCAATCAATTTAACGGGCACTCGATTTTCCAGTTGTCTCTTTATTACAGGTGACAGACATTTCTCGTTGTTCTTATAAACTAAATGAGGAACCGCTTTGTTATAGCTGATAACTGATAAAGCAGACATGATTGTTCGTCCTCGTTTAATTCTCATCCACTGTCAGAGTTTCTCTTTTATCGCCAAGTTTATTGCTGTAGGCTTTCTGTCCCTAACCCGACCTATGTAACAATCAGCAATTCTCAAGTGGTTAAGTAATACCTACACGAAAGTTAATTTCATGTTATAATGTTTTGATAAAAATGGGATTTTTTGCTTCAACAATAACGAAAATACAAGGAAGGTATAACTAAACAGAGGTTTAGGGAAAACAAAAACAAGATTTTAAATCAAATACAGAAAATTTTGAGTAAGTAACAACAAAATATGGAAAGTGCAATCAGAATTTGACGTTTAAGATCCCCAAAAACGGTCTTCCAAAAATTTAGAAATGTTTGAAAAATTATTACAAAAAAACCGGCCACGTGATTTTGTTTAAATTTTCTACACTTATGCAGCTTGGTGTTAGGTACATTTTCGTTTTTTGATTAATGCTAGAATTTAACTGTGGCGCCCTCTACGAGGTTTTGAAAATCGGAAACTGATGCTCCTCTAGTTCCTTTATAAATCAAAATATGAAAAAAGTTTAAATATGAAAGTTGTTCAGTTTATAGATTTGCATTCTCCTAAATTTATAATACGTATACAGGGTGTTTGGTTTTCACAGTACAATAAGCAACTTTGTTATTTTAAATGAAACACCCTGTATATTATTATATAATTGAATGAAAAATTTAATTGTCTATCACATAGTATAAGGTTGTCATATAGCTAAAATGTACGGTTGTTGAGAATTTCGCGTATTTCAGCTGCGTTTTGTAAATTTTGAAGATTTAGTAAATTTCAAGAAAATTGCAGAAAAGTGCGAATATTCAAAGCTTCATGAAGTACCGTACCGCTAAGAAAACTTTTCTCCGTTAAATTGAGATAAGACGAATACTTTCTCTGATTGAACCACCCTGTATACGAGTATAAGCTAAAACGTCAAGTTTTCTCTTTTGTATTGGGATTTCTAAATCATATTAGAGTTTTCATCATAGAGTGTCACACAAAAAAGAAAATTGAACTTCCAATTTCTTTTATGCATAATAGATCCCTTAAATCTGCTTTGCTCCCGTCTTCCTCGACCTTCTTGGCCCTTTCAAACAGGACTGCAATACTTTGTTGTCATAAACATATCTCCATTAGAGACAAAATTTTCTGCTTTCCATTTTCGTTGTCACCTTCGTTTTGTTCTTAAATTTGTATTTTCCTGAAAAACCCATTAGCATTTTATCCCTTCGCTGAAATTTTATATGTTTGGATTTAAACTCTTCTTGTTAAGGATAGCAAGAGTTTGGTAAAGGGTTTAAATTTCTTTTATATAAACTTCTACAACTTCAGAGTGTCAGTTTCAGAAATACTATCTTTTCAGCGCGTTGACATTAATGATTAATTGTAGGGATGAAAAATTTTATTTGGAGCATTGTTTTCGTCGGTTTACGCTCCAGGGAAAATTATTTTTAATAAGATCAGATAAATTAATTTTTCTGTCCTTTTGTGTGCGGTTTTGTAACACGGTCTGAACTAAATATTTCCTAAACATACCACTGACAATATCGTTACATAATATTTTAGATATTTTGGTCATACCCGTTCTAATTAAAATGAAATTCCACAAGATTCACTAAATAACATTCCTCCTAAATTACTGTAGGTCAGAAATATATACCAATTCCCAAACACATTTATTTTTAATCAAGATCTCTCAGTCAATTTTCGCATTCATTTACAACGCAGCAGAAACAAGAAGGTAAAGTTAATGAAAACCAGAAAAAAGTTTCAGGAACTGAAACACATCTTATTTCATTTTCGAAATACGTCGTTTAGAAAATAGCATTGGAAAAGCACAGCCAATATCACACTTAATTAACCCTTCAAAAAAATCAAACGGTTGATCTGAAATGCAGATTTCGAGTAACGAGCCTTTTTTATCGCACTTTCCTAAAAGGAAACTGCATTCATTTACTGATTGCAAAAAAAGAATAATACCAGGGTATAAGTACGGCACTGTTGTAAAATGAAAATGACTATAAAGGACCACATTTAGGGTTAGACGTGACCTATTCTCCTGTAATTCTGAACGTACGAGGAATATTATCTGTATTCTTCGACTTGATTCCTTACGTCTGAACCTTTTAAATTTATTAAATGAGAAAGGTTTTTTCACAAATAAATATAAGGGATGAAACCAATTCGGTTTAGTTATAGATTAAATTTTATTTCTACCATTGTCTGTTAATAATTTTTGAATGACCCAAGAAGTCTTCTCTAGAAGATTTTTTATCAAAATAAAATAGGGGTGGGTACAAAATGAAACCTTATTAGAAAAAAAAAAATAGTTTCTCCCTCGTTTGCGTAAATCCCATGTTATACAAATAGAACTTGTACTACTAATGCGTATTTCAGGAAATGAAGTTCGTAGAACGCTAAATCCAGCATTCAGTTTTCGGGATAAAGATAACCTGCGTTTGCTTTTAACAAACCGTTCCGTTTTCCAAATTCAACGTTTTGCTAAACCTACGTCTATAACATTACAGCTAGCAAATTGTTCAAGGAAGAAATCTATCGATTTGAATTGTACGAGGTATTCATCTGGATCTTATTTTCGTCTTATCCGGAATGATAAAATATATTATTGTCACATACAGGGAGATATTTTAACAAAAGACTCTTTAAGTGATTGCGAAACACTTTTCAATTAATTTTATAAAACGTACGAGAAATATAATAAATCAGTTTTAGATTCAAAATCGAACAAATCTCTTGCAGGAATTTAGGAATTTAAAGGAAACTTCTTGAAAATTTGATTTTTCATTAAAACTTTTAATGCATCTGCATTGCCGATTTGCATTTCATTTGAATGAAGTAAAACTCGGTTTTATGTTTTGTATTCTTTCTAAAATGATAAACCATTACAATATGAGCAGTAAAGTAATTTTTAAAACTACTGAAAATATTCTATACCACACCCCTCAGGTATTTATAATTTATTAACTGTTCACATTGTAATTCAGACTATATAGGTCAAACATTTCTTTATACCAAGAAAACATAAAGAATTTGTTCTAATAGAGGGTAACAAAATGGCCGTTACAAATGTAGAATATAGCGAAAGGATGTATCCTGTTATTTCTAATTATCAAATGAGAATTTCCGGCAAGGTGCGGATTTGTATGTAAATTAAGATCCCAATTGTAGACACTAAGAGAAAGCTTGTTAAATTAACATAATATGTTAGTTTTACAAAACCTTAAAAGCACAAAAGAGGGTAGAGAATACAGACAGTACTCAGAAAGGGAAAATTAAAGTGTTTAAAATACAATTTCTGTAAAAGTTGCGTTACGAGAACTGATAAAATGTTTTATCTATTTAATTTTAATTCTATAGTTTATTTTATCAAAATACGAAGCAGGCATCACACAGGTTGATTTTTCTAAAATCTTATATTTGAAATTATTAATCAAATTTTATTCAGAATCGCTTGACGCAAACGCTACGAATCGCAGGAAATGAGACAATTCGCAGTAGACAGGGGAACGCCAAACGCAGGCGTTCTGCAGCTATTCACCACAAAGTGCCAAAAAGTGTATGGGCTCTTATGGTCCTAATGCGTGAAATAAACTCCATAAAAACTTCATAGGATTTTACGACTTCACCGATTAGTGTGTGAACCTGTTACTTTACGTACGGGAATAAAAAAATATTGAAAATAATTTACCTAAATGCCAGTCAGTCTTTCTAAAGAATGTTCCTAGATACGTAATATTTAAATAAGAAAATACCAACTTCACATATTCGTAATAAAGTATTTTAGAAAAGAAGTTTTAAAACCGATAGTCGTTTGCGACGCTCATTCATCACAAGAAAGTACCTTTTATTTTTTTCCCACGAAACTCTACCAACATTAGCGTCAGATATAAATCATTCCTAACTGAAAGTTAATATTGCATAAAATTCTTTCCAATCTGATTCTATAAAACGAATTATAAAACTTTACAGTGTGAACATAATTTTATTATTATGTCCACGACTAGTGAATTATTTAATAATTTTTTTTAAATGTTATTGGTCAAGAATTTATCCTTCCTTGAAAAACCATTATTCACTAGTGAATAAAAAGTTTAGTATATTTTATATTTTTTATTTTTATTATTTACTCGCCTACGGCTCGTTTCATTGAATACTTCCTAATTAAGTTTCGGTTCATTTTCTAACAATATCGTTTATCTCATCAAACTGACGTCAAAAACTTCATTTATTACAAGCTTTGTTTTTATCTGAAGTTATTATAAAACAAATTTAAAACGCCTTTTTTACAAAATCCTTTACAAAATTAACTACAGATGTGATTGATTGATTACCCTCTAACCTTTCTACAATTTTTATTTAACCTACATCCTATTTTGTATTGCAAAAGGTGTCACTGTTGATTGATTGAGAGATTTTGGACATGAACACACTTTACAGTCAATATTATAACAGACACCCCAAAAAATATATCAATTCAACAATCTTGAATAGATTTTTCAAAAATTTAATTATATCATCAATGCCAAAGATTATTTTTTGTATTGATATCCCAAATCCGGCTTTCAGAAAAATAATAAGGGTGTGTTATGTCCTAAACTAAATTTTATAATTCAATTTATGTTGTCTAATGGAATTGAAGAGTGAAAGTGTTATCTATTTTTCTATTTTCATTTACAGGTCTAACAGTCCAGCTCATATATCACGATGGGATCAAGTTCAAAAAGAAATAGAAGCAACCGGAAGCTATCAACTTTCAGAAACGGAACTTGTGTATGGAGCTAAGCTTGCCTGGAGAAATTCTGTTAGATGCATTGGACGTATTCAATGGTCAAAATTGCAGGTAAACTTTTTCAAACTCATAATTCAGTGAATGACTGAAAAATCTGAATGTATGGAATTTAAAAATTAAATTAAATCCTAGAAGTACAAATCTTGTAATGGGATGTTTCGGTGCGTTACACGATAAAATGAGCACCCTGTATTAAAAAAACGACAACAAATTTTTTTTATTACTTCCTAAATCTGTTGAATTTTTTACGCCGAAATGCCCTGCGCCGAATCAGCGGCGACGAAATAATCTCGCGCCGAAGCGGCTTCGCGTCGAACCGTGCGGCGCCGAAACGGCCTCGTGCCGAAACAGCCCGGCGCCGAGTCATCCCGACGCCGAAACGGTCGCACCGAAACGTCCTAAACCGATCCTAGGGGTTGAAAAAGTCCATAGCTGTCCTAAAACTGTAATTAGGTGACAGGAATTTTTATCCTTAGACCTCGACCTATTTTACTCAATAACTTGCAGGACGGTTTGGTTAATATTCGACCAATACTTCATTATTCACAAGTGAATAATGATTATTATTGTATTCCTAGATGATTTACTGATGATTATATAGTTAAATGGAAGTTATTCACGAAAAGGAAGATACTATTATGAAGTGGGAGTAAAACGAACTGTTAATCTGTGGTGTGCGTGCCTCTGGAATGCCAATGACATTTTGCGGGATAAAACCTTGCTATTCCCTAAATCCTGCTGATGAAGGGTAATCTACCGCGTACGTGAGATTTGCACTCTTTTTACAAGCAATAAGGATGTTCTTGTGCCAGAACTTGTTTGACTATCTAAGTTTTATTACAACCGGGAGCATTTTATCGCAGATTGTGGAATTTCTAAATGAAACGTTTCATTGTTTTATTAAGAAGTTTGCATATCTAAAGGATTTTCGTATGAAACGTGTATGGGAAGTTCGTAGGTAAATTATTTAGCCCTCGTCGATTTTAAAAGTTCGCAGACAATATTATAAGCACATAAAAAAATTAAAAAGCTACTTTTGTAAACATCCTAATTAAACTGCGTCTTGTATTCAAGAGTAAGAACCTTTTGGACTCAATTTGCGCTACACGCCACAGTTTTCATTAAAAAGTACTTACAGTGGCATATTGCACTAAGCCGCTCAATTAGGCACAATTTATAAAAACTGATTGTCTCTATAATAAAATTTAAATTTTAATTAGATTTTGTTAGAATATTTTTAAATTTTAAAAGGTAAGAAAAAAATTTTTTCTATAGTAGAGAGGGATGGATTGACAGAAAATATTTTACATCCACGATACTGTAAGGGGGAAATTTTTACCCAGGAAATAAATTATAATATCCTAAGTATGAAAAGAATTTTATTATAGCCTTGTGATAAAATTATATCCCTATGCGCGTAGCGCCTCGGATATAATAATCTTCCCTCCATGGTTTAAAATTGTTTGTTAACTGTTGCATAAAATCAAACTTTATTAACTTGCAATAAATTACTATCCCTTTCACTTTAATATCCCATTACAGAATATATTAAAACGGTTACATTAAGTTATAGGAGTTACTCAACTAGTTATCTGTTAGGAAAATCAGAGTACTCATCAAACTTTATTCAGTAACCTAGCTAAGTCCTTTGATCACTTTAATCGGGAGATAATTGCATCCTTTGACCGCATGTGACCACATACAAAACGCGCAATAGTGTTATAAAAGCCATCCCTGAAGGTACTTCAAATAATGTAAATTCCCGGTTATCTTCTTTAAAACCCCATGAGGTCAATTTTTTGCTTCTGAAATATTTAGAGCGCCCTTTGTCCCTTTATTTACTCTTTCTCCACGGGAATTTATTGTAGGTTTATACAAGAATTTTTGTTAGTAAAATAGTTTCAGTTTAAAAGCATAGTTCTTAATGCCAGGGTAATATCTACAGTGTGTCCACGGATTGAGTTCATATAAGGTGTATAAATGACAATTTTTTTTAGAGTTGGATCTTCATGTTCTGAGGATCGCTCCTGCTTAGTCTCAAACTAAGATATTGAAAAAATGAGCCAAATCAATTAATATACAGGGTGTTTTCTTGGCCGAAATCTAAAAATTAGTCAAGAGTAAACTGTCTTTATTTTAGCAGATATAACAAAAATGTATTAGAAAAAGTTGTTTAGAATTAAAAGTTATTGAAGATTTTCAACTTTTATACAAATCAGCCTACTTGGTTTTTGTTCATCTAATCCAATACTTTTGAACTCATGTTTGTAACAAATAAGGTTTAGTATTTTTTTAATAAATAATTATTTGTTTTTCAAATACTTTGTTTAATTACTCTTCATGCGTGGGTCATTAAAACCGCAAATAAAAAATCTCATGTTGATGAAAAAAATCAAAGTAGGCTGATTTGTATAAAAATTGAAAATCTTCAATAACTTTTAATTCTAAACAACTTTTTCTAATACATTTTTGTTATATCTGCTAAAATAAAGACAGTTTACTCTTGACTAATTTTTAGATTTCGGCCAAAAAAACACCCTGTATATTAATTGATTTGGCTCATTTTTTCAATATCTTAGTTTGAGACTAAGCAGGAGCGAACATGAAGATCCAACTCTGAAAAAATTTGTCATTTACACCTTATATGCACTCAATCCGTGGACACACTGTATATCCGAACTAAAGGGGTGTCCCAAATATCACTCCCAGACCCATTATCTCGTTTATTCGACCAATCAAAAGAGTTAAAAAAAATAATAATAAATTTCCTGTAAGGTATATTATATCTCGCACCGTATTTCAAGTTTATAAAAGTAACACCCCTTACACGGTTTCTACATTTAAAGTTTCAAATAAATGAGCATACGTTTAAAACGTACAAATTACATTCATTTTTCAGAGAAAGTTCTGCTTGTTTGGGTTTCTCCCTTAAATAAAAGTACATGTTGAAAGAGATCAATTGCATGTATGTCGCTTTCGCTAGAAAATTCTTGGTGGAGGTGCAAATTCGAAGTGTATTGTCCATTTTAAAAAAATTACGGAAGCTTTTTCCTTTGATAAAAATTTCTTGCTTTAATCCAAGAAGAATAATTTGAAATTTCTCACGCAGGTAAACTGTGCTGTAAAAAGTGTGATAATACCAAAAAGTCAAATTAAATTTTCTTCAATTTTTCTCAGCACATCTTTACTTAACAAAGCATAAAATTGGGTTCCAGTGCCGTTTAAATTAATCCTTTTCCTTGAAAAAGCTTTCAATTCTCACAATTTCTCAAATTATAAACTAAGAAACACTCAAGAAAATTGTACATCTCCTGGAAATATTGTAACACCTGCCGCTAAGGTAATTTTTCTTCATTGTAAAAAAAATTATATAACGTTATTCTAAACTAAAATTCTACACCAAAATTCCACCTTTTCTTAAAGAGGTTTAGAAATTTTTTTTAATATTAGAGACAGGATTTCTATGCAATTGCATGCAGAGTTACATATTTGCGATCTGCATCTTTTTGGCCGCGTCTCTAAAACAATTCCCTGTTGGAATTCTATAATACAGTTTCTTTTGTTGTTTCGGGTGCATAAAACTCCTACCCCTAGTTTATAATTGCATGTTTAATATTCAAGAATCCAGTACCGCTATGCACATCACACCGCAGGTTATCGGAAGCTCATACACGCTCCTTCCTAATTTCCCCCGCAATCCCTATAGCTTTCTCCTTCTCCCCATTTTCGCATATACCGTAATGACAAGGACAGGTAATTTACATCATAATAATCCCTCCCACAGGACTGTAAATAGGTGCATTTACGTGTAAAACCATCCATTTCGCGGTTCGGATTACAAATTGGTTTGGAAAGCGCTCTGTGTGGTGTGCTGTTAAATTTCGATAAAACAATCTGTCAACGTTTTAGATTTGATTACGAAAAACGAAAATTCCTGTGCTTTTTGATGTTTTGATTACTACCTGAGAAATACCCAATCTCATTTAAACTGTAAAGAAAATCAAATGTTTTTTAACAAGAAATTTAATAAACAGCTGGAAATAACAATTTTCTTTTGAGAGCAAAAGTAAAAGATATTAAATAGAAATATTTCGATACAGAAGAAAATGCTTCTAGGTTTTAGTATCCGAATTTGAAAGTAGAAAGGTTTTGGTTATCATATTTTAGGTCTTCGAACATAATGCTACAGGAAAGTAAAATCTTTGAGAGCTTTACAATCCTTATATCTATCTCTGTTTAATATATAAAATATTAAGGATACATACGTCAGTAAATTTAGAATCTTATAAGGCAAGTTCCAAAAAATGTATTGCAGAAATGTTTCTATAAAAAAAATAATAAAATTTCTATTCTCGTGTAAGAATAAACCCTGCAACGACAAGCTAGAGGACATATTTCAAACGTATACGTAATTACTGTGATAAAGGATAGCAAAAAATGCGTTTAAATTTCCTTTTACGCGGAGAAATAACCCCAGAAACCAGTTCAGTCGTATTTTTAGTTGAAAACGAGGAAAATGCGAGATTAAAGGACTTTGTGCTAAACTAACCATGAAAAATATCCTGGACAAATCTAGCTTACCTCGCGTTCACCTAGTTTGAATGTTGAAGGAAAAGAAGCTCCCCCGTCTATTGACATTCGGATTTAAGGTGATTAGCTCGCATCAGCATTTTGACGTTTCTTAATGTATCCGCTGGATCAGTTCACTCTGAATTTCAGATTCGTGTTTTAGTTGCGTGAATCTTGACTTACATTTCAAAGAAAAAAAGATTTGAAGTATTTTTATCGCAATTTCGATAACAATTTTTCAAACTGAAGGAAGGGAATGAATGATTGGACTAACATGACAACAAGTTTCTAATTAGACATATAAAAATGGAAGTAAACATTAATTGACATACAAACCGCAGAACTTGAAGATATGGAAGCTTCGATAGAAGAGGAAGAAGACTGGAAATAGTAAAAAAATTTAAAAAAAAACGAATGGGAATATGGGATAGTATCCAAAATGGTAAATATGGAGAGAAAAATAGAAAAAGCACATTTTTTATAACAGAGCATTACGAACAATGGGCTAAAAGAAGAAAAAAGTGATTAGATCGAGAGAAAAGTGGAAGGAATGGAAGAGAAGATGACCACAATTTGATGAAAATAAGTCCTCAAGGCTCTCAGTGTCCTGCAACGCTTCAGAGAAACAACAGAAATATTATAGGAATACAGCGAAAAATATTCTTCAGGGGCCTGAAACATTCCAAGCAAAAGAAGAACAGATTGTGGTGAAAAACAACTTCTCCTGGGTCCTACAAGAAGAAAAGAAAACACATTGCAGAGCAAATACTTCTTCAAGGCTCCCAAAGGGCTCCCAAAGGCCTGCCACATTTCAGGAAAATTGAAAGGAGTACAGTTTGCTGAAAATTCTTCATCGGGCTCTGTAGCGCTTTTTCCTTGAAAATGCGCACGTCGCGGAGAATTTTGCAAGACGTTCAAAGGCTTTCCACACTTTAGAAAAAAGAAGCAAAACACAGTGTGCTGACAATTTCTTTTCAAGGGCCTGAAACGCTCCAAAGAAAAGAAGAAAATGTGACAAAATTCTTCTTCTAGGACCTACAACGCTCTAGGAATTAAAAAGAAAAGCGCATTGTGGTGAAAACGCTTTTACAAGACTTCCAAGGACCTGAAGAATTTCAGGAAAAATACAGGAAACACAGTTTACTGAAAATTCTTCTTCAAGGCTCTGAAACGCTCCCAGAAAAAAAAAGGAAATGTGAAAACAATTCTTCTTCTGGCCTCCACAGCGTCCCAGGGATATTTTCAGATCATTTCGAACTGAAAATTTATTTTGTGCCCTACTAGACAATTTGTTTTAAATTTTTCGAAATTCATGCATCCAAAGACACCGCTAGCTTGAGGATTAATTTCCCGAGTAGATAATATTATTTTATCCACGTATACAATAAATTAAAAAAGTTTTTTTAATTCCTTTCAAGGGTTTGTCTGAATAAGACTTCGTTTAATAATTCCAGACAACCAGAAGTTTATTTCAGGTTTATTTATCTAACAATGAGAGCCGATAAAGTGACTCTTTAGCAACGAGATGTTTAATAGATAAAGTATAACTTTATCTGTCTTGAAAAAAAAAGAAATATTTTTGTAACTTTTTACTTTTATTTACTTTCCTCTAAGGCAGGAAATTAAACTTGTTAGAGACTTAGAGGGTACCTATATTTAATCTACATACATGCAATTTAGTTTCGAAAGCTTAAGATGAGATCAGATCAGTGTAGTTTAGGAAGTTAAATAATTGTCCACTTAACAACCAAGAGGTACTTAACATATCGGTCTGTTTATGTTTGTACCACTTTAAGTGTTAAACCGAAGCTAATCGTGCTAAAGGGGTTCATTCTCCAGTTCTCCAGCAATAAAAGTCTAAACTTCATTCCCTGAGACCACGACTAAATCACGTGACACATGACCGTAGTAGGATCTGTGATTGATTGGTCGCGGTCTCAGGGAATGAACTTTAGAACAAAAAGTATAAAAAGAAATTTCTACGCATTTTCCTCAAAACGAAATTGCAATTTAATAAAATGTTGATGTTAATTCTTATATAACACAAAAAATATAAAATTAATTTAAAAAAAAGTCATACTTCAAACGAAAACTGTAAATTGTTACGACTTTCTTTATATTAGATAAAAGAATAAAATTCAATTTTGGTCTTTAAATATTTTGCTTCTGGATGGATATCAAAGACAATATTAATTTAGGAACTTCTTCTACATTAATAAAGCTCGTTGTTACACCATCTGTTTTCTTTTGAGAATTTCCCATAATCTCAAAGAGGATCAGAATAACGAATGTAAACTCCAAAGCGTTTAAGATGTTTATTTGTCTGGTTCACTTCAAGAGAAACGTATTAAGAAACCTTTCAGGTGTTTTCTTTCCAAAAAAAGAGTATCCACTTAAGCAGCTTGTGTGAACACTGAACAGGAAAGTAAACTTGCTTGACATTTTTACACGAAAAAGTTTACTACTACAATTCAGTGTCAACAACTTTTTGTTACTATTCGTTAGCTCACACACGAAAATAATGTTTGTTTTTCAGTTTTCGGTTGTGTAAGTTATACTCTTGATAAATATAACTCGACAAACTACCTACCATAATATTTTTTTAAGATGTTTACACGTAAAAGAATTTTTAAAAAAATATCTATAACGTTTTGTATTGAAAATCAAAATCTACTTGTTTTAATTTTAAGGCGACGACGTTGTTGGCGCAATATATAAGGTTTCTAAGATAAGGATCAGCGTTGCCATGGGGATCTCGTAAACAGTTCGAGATAGAGATTCGGTTAAATGAGAAGAAATGTTCAGCGTATTGAGGACTACTACTGGATCTCGATTTAGGACGTTTTGGTGCAACCATTTCGACGTCGGGATGACTCAGCGCCGGGCCGCTTCGGCGCCAGGCCGTTTCGGCACCGCCGGGTTCGACGCGAACCCGTTTCAGCGCGAGACTATACATATCTCTCGACTCGCTTGTCGATTCTTGTTATACATTTTCGACAATACAAATAATTCGGTACATCCGAAAGAGAAGTTTCGTTTACATTTGAATAACATTAGTACCTTTAAAAGTGGATTACGCCCCTGTAACTACCCTAGTCGTAACAATAACAACACTGTCGTTACCAACATCCATAAAATCTTTGCATATATTCGAGCTAGGTGTTTGGAAAAGCCTACTAAAACGCTCTCGTTTACAAGCACACACATATGTAAATCGGTTTATGGATATGATTCAATCATGTAGAAAGCCCATGCCCTACAAACTTTTATTGAATGGCGTAGGTTGCAGAATCGCTTTTCTCGTTCGCATTTCGATTAATTTTCTAACTTACGCCGATTTTATTTTATTCCACGTCAAATAACAAAACTCAATTGTAAATGATTAAAAATATTATTTCTTCTATCAAGCTTAAAAATTGAATATTTATTTTGGACTTTTGGACTGACAAATGAAATTAGTTTTTTAAACTAGGTAACTCTTCATTTTATGATCTGAAAATTTCCAACTCTGTATGACACAAAAGGATTATTTAGACAAGTTTATAATAAAGTTAACTTTCCGAACTACGCCAGCAGTTTTCAGAACTTACTCTTGTTCTTTTTATAAACTTTTGTAAAGTCCACAATGTTTCTATAAGTTAATAAAATGTGAGCACTGAGCATCATTTTTCTCAATTCAAATTTTTAAATAATTATTCACTTAATGTTTCTTTTTCCTACCATTCACAGTCTGGATTTATTTTACATAAAGCTCGATATTAAAATAAGAGTTAATAAATCAAAAAAAATTAAAAATACAACCCTATAGCTAAGGAGGATCAAGATCACGCCACGTGCTTTTAATGTTGGGAGTTAAATATCCTAATTATCATTTTTCAGGAAAATTTCTGCTAACGTAAAAAAATTAAGATTGGCAAATTCTTCGGGACGGTTTTCAACAGAACATATCCAAATTCCAAGTTTCACACAATTTCTGAATTTTTTTCAGTTATGAAAAATTTTTCTGAAAAGAACTGAAAATAGTATAAGTTTGAATCAAACTTCAATAATTTTCCTGAACTAAATTTATCTCTTTCAGTTGCTGAAATTTTTTCCAGTTATGAAAAATTTTTCTGAAAAGAACTAAAAATATAAGTTTGAATCAAACTTCAATAATTTTCCTGAACTAAATTTACCTCTTTCAGTTGCTGAAATTTTTTTCAGTTATGAAATTTTTTTCTGAAAATAACTAAAAATATAAGTTTGAATCAAACTTCAATAATTTTCCTGAACTAACTTTATCTCTTTCAGTTGCTGAAATTTTTTTCAGTTATGAAAAATTTTCTGAAAAGAACTAAAAATATAAGTTTGAATCAAACTTCAATAATTTTCCTGAACTAAATTTATCTCTTTTAAGTTGCTGAAATTTTTTTCAGTTATGAAAAATTTTTCTGAAAATACCTAAAAATATAAGTTTGAATCAAACTTCAATAATTTTCCTGAACTAAATTTATCTCTTTCAGTTGCTGAAATTTTTTTCAGTTATGAAATTTTTTTCTGAAAATAACTAAAAATATAAGTTTGAATCAAACTTCCATAATTTTTCTGAACTAAATTTACCTCTTTCAGTTGCTGAAATTTTTTTCAGTTATGAAATTTTTTTCTGAAAATAACTAAAAATATAAGTTTGAATCAAACTTCAATAATTTTCCTGAACTAAATTTATCTCTTTCAGTTGCTGAAATTTTTTTCAGTTATGAAATTTTTTTCTGAAAATAACTAAAAATATAAGTTTGAATCAAACTTCAATAATTTTCCTGAACTAAATTTATCTCTTTCAGTTGCTGAAATTTTTTTCAGTTATGAAATTTTTTTCTGAAAATAACTAAAAATATAAGTTTGAATCAAACTTCAATAATTTTCCTGAACTAAATTTATCTCTTTCAGTTGCTGAAATTTTTTTCAGTTATGAAAATTTTTCTGAAAAGAACTAAAAATATAAGTTTGAATCAAACTTCAATAATTTTCCTGAACTAAATTTATCTCTTTCAGTTGCTGAAATTTTTTTCAGTTATGAAAAATTTTCTGAAAAGAACTAAAAATATAAGTTTGAATCAAACTTCAATAATTTTCCTGAACTAAATTTATCTCTTTCAGTTGCTGAAATTTTTTTCAGTTATGAAATTTTTTTCTGAAAATAACTAAAAATATAAGTGAATCAAACTTCAATAATTTTCCTGAACTAAATTTATCTCTTTCAGTTGCTGAAATTTTTTTCAGTTATGAAATTTTTTTCTGAAAATAACTAAAAATATAAGTGAATCAAACTTCAATAATTTTCCTGAACTAAATTTATCTCTTTCAGTTGCTGAAATTTTTTTCAGTTATGAAAAATTTTCTGAAAAGAACTAAAAAGATAAGTTTGAATCAAACTTCAATAATTTTCCTGAACTAAATTTATCTCTTTCAGTTGCTGAAATTTTTTTCAGTTATGAAATTTTTTTCTGAAAATAACTAAAAATATAAGTTTGAATCAAACTTCAATAATTTTCCTGAACTAAATTTATCTCTTTCAGTTGCTGAATTTTTTTTCAGTTATGAAAAATTTTCTGAAAAGAACTAAAAATATAAGTTTGAATCAAACTTCAATAATTTTCCTGAATTAAATTTATCTCTTTCAGTTGCTGAATCTTTTTTTTCAGTTATGAAAAATTTTTCTGAAAATAACTAAAAATATAAGTTTGAATCAAACTTCAATAATTTTCCTGAACTAAATTATCTCTTTCAGTTGCTGAAATTTTTTTCAGTTATGAAAATTTTTTCTGAAAATACCTAAAAATATAAGTTTGAATCAAACTTCAATAATTTTCCTGAATTAAATGTATCTCTTTCAGTTGCTGAAATTTTTTTCAGTTATGAAATTTTTTTCTGAAAATAACTAAAAATATAAGTTTGAATCAAACTTCAATAATTTTCCTGAATTAAATTTATCTCTTTCGATTGCTCGAATAAATCGCACTGTACCCATAATCGTATTAAGTTAAACGAAAGGCAATGCTAGAGACGTCAGAGAAGCAGTGCATCATAATTTAATTACGTCAGTGCTGAAACTTGCTTAAAACTTATTGTCTGATTTCCATTATTTTGTTCATTATAAAGCTCAGTGATCAAAGTGGATTCGAATTATCGGCATTCTAGGGGTGGTCTTCTTATCCCCTTCTCTTATAACATGTTGAAGTGGAATATGAATGATTAATAATTTAATATCAATTGTAATAATTTATTTCAGGCTAAAATAAATCCTGAAAAATTTAAAGAATAAAATATCGTAGTACTATGTATGTTTTACGTTTAAAATTTTATATCAACATTATATTGAGTAATATTTTACGTAGCTATATGCATTTCGCGTATGTTCGTGCATAGAGAAACTAAAATTTTAAATCTTTTCAGTCACGTAAACGTAATACTCAGTGCGATGCCGTAAATACGTTTTACTGCACACTACAAAATTGTTTAGGAGATTCCCATGCATGCGCTCCTTATCTTAAACACCCGGTATACCTACACCAAGGTTATTATAGTTGAAAAACTTATACCCCAAGGCGCTACGCGCATAGAAGTATAATCTTATAATAATATTGGGTTACGTTTTAAACTTTTAAGGTTCATGTGAATTATTCTGTATCGCATGCTTGTATTATTTGACATAAAAAGTTTAACAAAAATTATTGCTTTTAGGTATTCGACTGCCGTTACGTCACGACAACAAGTGGAATGTTCGAGGCATTGTGTAACCATATCAAATACAGCACCAACAAAGGCAACATCCGGTAAGAAGCGCACTTCCCCTTTTAAGGACTCTTGCTTTGTTAACTTGTCAAAGTTGTTGCTGATATAATTATTCTTCACCTCTCTTATTGTTAACTTGGGTGTTTATTAATGTCTTTGTATAAAAAAGGCACGAACTTTATTATACGTGAAGACGCACACGCATTTGGGAATAAGAGGTTTTGTTTTACCCTTCAGGTTTGGTTGTTTTATGGGTAACCGTAATGTATTCGTTGTTTAGCCCCTGTCGTTCGCAATATCTCAAGGTTTGTGATTTTGCACCGCTTTTTGTGACAGCTTGTGTTAATATGCTAATTTTCCTATTTTACACTATTATTCACATGAAATTCTAAATCAACATATTGTTTTTGGAAAACCATACGGAAACGTTCATCTTATTTCAAAGTCGAAAGGATTTCCTTGTATACTCAAGGATTCTAACCTTGACTAACAGATAAGGGTATAATGAGAAAATACGATTAAACAGAAAACAGAATTTATTAACGCATGGGAAAGATACCTGAAACCCACTCAAGCAAGTTGATAGCGTGAACCAACGTCAGACTTAATAAATAAAAATGTAAATTTAAATTGGTAATGTTATTTAATTACCTTCAAGTTAATTAAACTGTCTGACAGTGTAAATTTAAAAATTAAAACTCATTTACGAGACCAGAAACGGTTTGGTCATATCTTTCAAGCAAACCTAATTTTTACCCATAACTGTTATACAGTGTGTCCGCGGATTGAGTGCATATAAGGTGTAAATGACAAATTTTTTAGAGTTGGATCTTCATGTTCTGAGGATCGCTCCTGCTTAGTCTCAAACTAAGATATAGAAAAAATGAGCCAAATCAATTAATATACAGGGTGTTTTTTTGGCCGAAATCTAAAAATTAGTCAAGAGTAAACTGTCTTTATTTTAGCAGATATAACAAAAATGTATTAGAAAAAGTTGTTTAGAATTAAAAGTTATTGAAGATTTTCAATTTTTATACAAATCAGCCTACTTTGATTTTTTTCATCAAAATCCAATACTTTTGAACTCATGTTTGTAACAAATAAGGTTTAGTATTTTTTTAATAAATAATTATTTGTTTTTCAAGTACTTTGTTTAATTACTCTTCATGCATGGGTCATTAAAACCATAAATAAAAAATCTTATGTTGATGAAAAAAATCAAAGTAGGCTGATTTGTATAAAAATTGAAAATCTTCAATAACTTTTAATTCTAAACAACTTTTTCTAATACATTTTTGTTATATCTGCTAAAATAAAGACAGTTTACTCTCGACTAATTTTTAGATTTCGGCCAAAAAAACACCCTGTATATTAATTGATTTAGCTCAGTTTTTCAATATCTTAGTTTGAGACTAAGCAGGAGCGATCCTCAGAACATGAAGATACAACTCTAAAAAAAATTGTCATTTACACCTTATATGCACCAAATCCGTGGACACACTGTAGAATAATTGTCTAATTATTCAAAGAGTGTATAATAGTAATCATTACATGCCAGTAAAATTCTATACTTTATTCATGACCATACGCGACGTACGTCTATCCATTCACATTGCAAATATCGGCACATTTTTTGCGTTCTCGATTATATTTTGTTATTATCCTCCCAATTACCAATTTTAAATTACAAGCATTTCAAGCTGAAAAAACAAACATATTCCCTTTACACATGTAAGCAATTAATAACTACCCCTCATCAATAATGTTACCACTGGAAGTAATTTGTTGTGGATAATGAATGTGCAGTCCCGGAAAACCCCGGAAAACTGTAAATATTTGTACTTGCTATCTAAATAGTGAGAAATTTGTTGCACTACACATAAGAACGTAGGAAATATTCTACAAAATGCACTAGCAGAAAGTCCTCAAATATTTGAGTTGCAAATTAGAAGAGGAAAAATTTAATTCAGGAACTGGGAACTGCTGAAAATTAAAATGAGAAACTTTGTCAGGACTAGGAAATTGTTAGGAAATCATACATAATAGACTAGGTTTGCTTTTGCAAAACAAAACCTAATACAACAGGTTGGACTCAATTGCAATTTTGTAAAATTTTTAATAGCCTGCAAGGATCCAAGTACTTGCTGGCAAGGATTAAGAAATAAATCATCCTAAATGAACTCTGGACTCGTAAATTGGTACAGATTCAAAAAAAATGCAGGAAATTGTTCTAGAGAAGCAGCCAAAAAATACTACATACAAAAGTCCTGAAATGTGCATGAATTTATGAACAGCTCGCGAATATCCAGAAATACGTACTTCCCGTTAATTTGTACAATTACCATCAGACAACATAGGAAGATTAGGAACAGACCAAATCCCCGCTGAACTAGGCACGTTCTTTATTGTTTACTACCTTAATACATCCATAATACAGCACGAAAATCAATCGAACGTGCATTTAGATTACCTACTCAGAATTTTGACATCAATTAATTAATTAATAATAATAAATTATTAATACACGTTCATAAAATATAAACGAACAGTACAGGAAACCTCTAATAAAATAAATATTCCAACTTGTTTCAGGAATTAAATTTCAAAGAGTTGTGCACCTCCTCTGGACTTTCCCATACTAAAAATAAATATTTCGTTTTT
Organism: Hemicrepidius hirtus; assembly: GCA_963082805.1. Lineage (NCBI taxonomy): Eukaryota > Metazoa > Arthropoda > Insecta > Coleoptera > Elateridae > Hemicrepidius > Hemicrepidius hirtus. Next base: position 29,505,892 of record OY720166.1, read on the forward strand.
TATATTCAATCGTAGTTCGCCAGGCAGCATTGGAAATCACTTGAATGCGTAGCGAGAAACACCAGACTATACGGGTTCGATACGTACAGAAGAGAGACAGGCATCTAATTTAATAACGCAGCGGAAGTTCGCGATTTTCTCATCAACCGTACATTTTAGCTATATGACTACCTTATACTATGTGATAGACAATTCAATTTTGCATTCAACTATATAATAATATACAGGGTGTTTCATTTAAAATAACAAAGTTGCTTATTGTACTGCGAAAAGCAAACACCCTGTATACGTGATATAAATTTAGGAGAATGCAAATCTATATACTGAACAACTTTTATATTAAAACTTTTTTCATATTTTGACTAATAAAGGCGCTATAGGAGGATCAGTTTCCGAGTTGTGGGGCGTTACAGTCAAAATTTTGAAAAATTCATAACGGCCGCCATTTTGAAATTAGAGAGTCCGGTAAAAAACTGTTTCCCTTGAATTATGGTCTTCTTTCATATCCGCTACTCAGATTTTCAAAATTCCGCTTCTGAAAAAAATGCTACCAAAAAAACATGTCTAACTTCCGATTCCGGTTTCGGATTTTTTTGAAAAGCTTATTTTGTCGATGAATTTTCGATATACCCCTTTATTTCAAATAGTTTTTGCGTTAGAGGCGTTACATACACACACACCCACAGACAGACATTTTTTCTAAACCACTTTTTTGGGTTCCTGGAGGTCCAAAACACGTATTTTCGCGAATATCTCAATTTCAAAAAATTTCATGGGAAAGTAAAAAGCATGTACGATATTTCCCTTTAAAACTTTCGCTTTTATCCTCAACCAATTCTTATCTGCGCAAGTTCTGAAAACTTTTTTCAGTTAACAGAAGTTAACAGAAGCGTCTGAAACTAGTAATAATTATTATGTTCAACTAAATTGGGGGAATATTCTGCAAAAGGTTCTTTCATGACTAACTTCTGAATGTGTCTTTGAAGTGAGACGCAATCTTTCAATTACGTACTATTGCTAACGACAGACAGCATTTCGGTGATATAATTCCATATCAAATTGGCTGTTGCCATAGAAATCTCTTTTATTATTATGATTCATAAACCAACAGACCGTGGAAGATCTTCCAAGGTGTAATTCAATACAAAAATCAAACAATGTGAGACAAACTTTCTCATAAGTCCAGGGATATTTAGACAGTTTTCATTATTCATCGTGGTAGGTAATGAAACATTTTTGAGCCGAGCTTGAGAAAAACTATTTCAAGGATCAAATGTTACGTATATGTTAAGTTAGCATTAATATTCGTTTGGTAACCACGGGTTAAAAACAGTCAAAGGGGCTTTGAAACTTTTTCTCATACACCACAGGATATGTCATTAAGGGCACCTTTTTAAAAGGATTTTTAAAAACAAAAGCGAATATAGCTTTTTACTAAAGTGCAAAGTACTACTACTGAGTTTCTGTAAAGCTTTAAAATACAGCACAAAGCATAAGAACTCAATATAGGGTGTCAACCGCTGCACACATAAATATCTGATATTTCATAACGTTGATATGAAACATTGCATCCCCGTCAGTGTTATTTACTGAACGACTGTTCTAAATAACAAAAATCAAAATGAAAATATATAAGTGGGGAGAGAAACATTTTATGTCGATATATACATGAAATATTTGTTTTCACATTTATTTCGATTTCCGTTCTACCTAAAAGTTATTTTTCCGGGTCTCGTATTTCTTCCTGGGCGTGAAATAAAAAATTATTTTTTGCATAATCCTTCCATTTCCCTTAATCTTATTTCCTAACACAGCTGTTCATTTTACTTTGTATTAATTGCTTTCGGTGGAAACCTGAAAAATTAATTAACCCCCATACATAACACATTTTAATTAAAGAGCATTTTTCTTGAATCGTTCATAATGGTATTATACTAATTACAGTAATCACTTTTATGGAATGAATTGTTTGAACATTCTGTATACCAGTATTTTTTGTTTATACGCACCAGGATGCAACACAAATAAAACGATCTTGCCCACCACTAGCAAATAATCAATCAATTATTAGCGTGTTTGGTCAAGGATAATGGGTAATAAACCGCCATGGATTATTATAATATACCTAGTGTTACCTGTACATACCATGAAAAGAGTCACTAACCTTAATTGAGAAGCCAACAACTTCCCCACACTCAAAATTTAACGCAAACCCAGGACCTTTCTCAAAGGTGTACAAAGATGTACAGAATAAAATAGAATTTTATACACAATGCTTTTAAGAAATATAATTAAAGAAATTCCTACCTTTTTGATGTACATTTCTAGTAGAAGTTGGTGATGGGGCATGGGTTCACTAATGACACAAAAATTAATGTTTCACCCTGATGCACTACACAGCACTCACGTTAAACTAAACACAATTCAATGAAAAATTAAACCATTATAGAGGGCTTCGAGTTAAAACACATGTGAAAATTTATAGATAAGAAGAAAGACTTATTTTAGTACTTGACCATAATTTAAACAAGGCGGCAAATTTGGTAACAATAAAATAACCGTAATGCAAATTAATTGAATTCTATTGTGCCGCATATGTGGAATGGTTAGATATAATAATTCTTGCATTGACTGATAAGATTCTTTTCAATTTCTGTTACGTACTATAAAATACAGGTTTTGTCATGTAAATATACCTAACAACCTTTGGTTAATTAAATTTAAATTCCAAAATTATAAATAAAACGAACAAACTGCTTAAAAAAAGACAAAACAGATTATATACCAAACTAATAATTTTCAAGCATAAAAATTCATTTAAAACTTATAAATATTTGTCTTAATGCATTCTTTATGTAGATTTATAAAAAATAAGGGTAAAATACGTACACAAAGCGCAAAAACACCACTACAAAATCAAATTTCTTAAAACGATGGCGTTGGAAACTGCACAAACCCGATTAGAAACGTCAGAATTTCAAAGCACTCCTTGATTTTTCATAAAAATGCTAAAAGCGCGGCAAAATTAATTCTTTACAATTTATTAACGCAGGTACGTTTTATCCTGAGAAGGATTGGTACAATATTATTCACAAGGACATAAAATATTTTTAAAAATTGTGAAAGCATAGACGTACCTCAACCTATAATTTTTTAATATTATTTTGTAATAGTCCTCGACGAAGTATAGGATTTTGCGGATAGTGTACAATTCTAATGCCCCTATATATTTTACAAAAATACACAGAAGTTTATGTACTCCCTTACTTGATTTATTGTTTATTCCTTCTCTTCCAAAAATTCAATCAATACGATGTCGTAGTAATTTATTTCACCGTCAATTTCACTAGACATGTCTTCCTGTTTGGTATTAAATCTCACCCTTCGTTCTGTATTTATTGCCTTTTATTTTCAATTATTAAATGCCTATTGACATCCTTCCAGTGATTGTTATAAACGATATGTTTTATTTTCTTATAAACACACAATGCCGGTATATTTTACGGTAAAAGCCTTACCGTGTCCTTGATAGTAAGGGTCTAATAAGCTTTCTGAACATTCAAATAATAATATAATTTAAAAGAATTTCAGGATCAAAAAAAAAATAATAAACCTTTAAATACGTCCTTATTTTTAGTCGATCACAAAAAGATTTTTTAAAATAAAACCGTTTGAATTTGGTTATGATTTATTTGCGATATTTTTCTTTTTCCTTAGACTTTTTGAATTTGGAATTTTTTAGATTTTGAAAACTTAATTTTTTTATTTATTTCCAGATCGGCGATAACCATCTTTCCCCAACGTACGGATGGAAAACACGATTACAAAGTTTGGAATTCTCAACTGATAAGTTACGCAGGATATCGACAAACAGATGGATCTATCATTGGTGACCCTATGAACGTCGAATTTACAGAAGTTTGTCTAAAATTAGGGTGGAGAGGAACTGGTAAAAAATGGGAGATCCTCCCTCTTGTACTTTCTGCAAACGGACATGATCCTGATTACTTCGATGTTCCTAGCGAACTTATTTTGGAAGTGCCATTATCTCACCCAACGTAAGTGAAAAAAATTTCAGTTTTCATTTCCCTGTGTAATCTGATTATTATAAACAGTAGCGCAAAACGGTTTTGTCGTTATTAAAGTACCTACTTTTTTTTATCTTGGACACACTGTATAAAAGTCCTGAAGATTTACTGCACAAATATTGTTTGGTAAAGTAAATAAGAAACAAAATCAGCCACGATATTAAGAAAAGTGTCTTAATGAAGCTATTATTGTACACATTGCGTTACCCATCAAAATATTTCCATCTGCTTCGTTATTTTTGCTCGTTTCCGTAACATATGCTTTTTGTCTCACTGTCCTACATTTTTTTTTCATTATATTAACTACATTTCAGGCTGAAACCTAAACTGTCTGATTTATTATCCCCCATCGAATCTACAACGTTAATCCTTTATCCAGAATTTTTCCGCCTCCCTTATATAAATCAAATAGAAAAGTACAATTAATTACTGGAGAAAACCAGGTATTTTTTTAAATTAAAGGATTATCTTAAAACCCTTTTTATTTACACTTTAAGAATTTAAAAAAATGTACCTAAATCTTAACAATAATAATTTTTTTTAGAATGTTACTTTTATTAAATAAGCAAAATTTAAATTCCTTTTGCTACATTCAAGGATACTTTAGGTAAATTTACCGTGAAGACACAAAGTTGGAGTATGTTTAGGAGTCTTTGTGAATGAATTAAAACAAAGTAGTAGCTGGAAGCGAAAACTATTTTAATGTTCTCTGTGTAGCTTAACAAGTTGGAAATTAAATTTCAAATTTGCGTAATTCCTATGTAGCTACATTTTATTATCATAAATAAATAGAAATTACTAGAGCAATGGATCCGGTTTTTTTTAAATTATTCACTAGTGAATAATGAAGTAACTGCGCTTGTCCACAATATATTAGGACTTTGTTTTTATTAATAGTATGTAATATAAACTTACCAAAAGTAAAATATCGCGGAACAAATAAAGTATTTTACAAGCATATAATGTACAGTGTGTCCACGGATTGAGTGCATATAAGGTGTAAATGACAATTTTTTTTAGAGTTGGATCTTCATGTTCTGAGGATCGCTCCTGCTTAGTTAGTCTCAAACTAAGATATTGAAAAAATGAGCCAAATCAATTAATATACAGGGTGTTTTTTTGGCCGAAATCTAAAAATTTATCAAGAGTAAACTGTCTTTATTTTAGCAGATATAACAAAAATCTATTAGAAAAAGTTGTTTAGAATTAAAAGTTATTGAAGATTTTCAATTTTTATACAAATCAGCCTACTTTGATATTTTTCATCAACATGAGATTTTTTATGGTTTTTATGGTTTTAATGACCCATGCATAAAGAGTAATTAAACAAAGTACTTGAAAAACAAATAATTATTTATTAAAAAAATACTAAACCTAATTTGTTACAAACATGAGTTCAAAAGTATTGGATTTTGATGAAAAAAATCAAAGTAGGCTGATTTGTATAAAATCTTCAATAACTTTTAATTCTAAACAACTTTTTCTAATACATTTTTGTTATATCTGCTAAAATAAAGACAGTTTACTCTTGACTAACTTTTAGATTTCGGCCAAAAAAACACCCTGTATATTAATTGATTTGGCTCATTTTTTCAATATCTTAGTTTGAGACTAAGCAGGAGCGATCCTCAGAACATGAAGATTCAACTCCAAAACAAATTGTCATTTATACCTTATATGCATTCAATCCGTGGACACACTGTATATTATTCACTAGGAATATTTAAAAAAATAAATTACATTCAAACTAATATTTTCAGATTGGAATGGTTTGAAGATTTGGACTTAAGGTGGTACACTTTACCAGCCGTTGCCAATATGATGTTCGATTGTGGAGGAATTCAATTCACTGCTGCCCCTTTTAACGGTTGGTACATGAGTACCGAAATAGGATGTCGGAATCTCTGTGATACATACCGATTTAACATGTTAGAGGTACCTACCCACCTTACCGACCTTCCCTTAGATGACTTTATCTGTAATTTTTAAATTTCAGACCGTAGCTTTAAAAATGGGATTAGATACTCGTACTCCAGTAACCCTTTGGAAGGATAAGGCTATGGTAGAATGCAATCTCGCAGTTCTCCACAGTTTCCAAAGCAAAGGAGTTACCATTGTTGATCATCACACAGCTTCGGAATCTTTCATGAAACATTTGGAAAACGAAGTACGTTTACGAAATGGGTGCCCTGCTGATTGGGTATGGATTGTTCCGCCACTTTCAGGATCTGCTACTCCTGTTTTTCACCAAGAAATGGCCCTTTATCATCTTAAACCCTCTTATGAGTATCAGGTAAGGGTTAATATTTTTTTTTGTACAAATAATTTATTTTTAAATATTATCAAGGGCTGTGTGTTTTTAAAAAAACAATTAATATAGATTAGTTTGGAATTATTATGATAAGGAATAACCTTCGTCAAAATGCTCTGAATTATTTTCAGAGGGAACAGGGAACCAATTTAAATAAAGCTAGCTTTAATAATTTATAGGGAAAAGAAAATATAGACTTTGTTATTTTATAACTCAGTGAATATTTTGTATTTATACCATCCGCTTGAGTGAATTTTATTATGATCGTCTGAGTGTAAAATTTAAGCTAAATAAATGAATACAGGGTGTTCCAAAAATAAACGGCATCCAGTTAAGGGCTTGTTCCTTTTAGGAAAATAAGAGGAAAAGTTTCTATTAACATGGGTCCGCAAATGCTTCGTTACCGAGATATACAGGGTGTTGAAAGTTGTAAAAAATATTGATCTTTTTTTATTTATTCGGAAATGGCTAGAATTAAATTTTGAGTAAGCAATACGTATGTATGTACTTTTGCTATAAGTGGACCATATTAGTCGGTTTTTTCCTTCTCCAGTGGCGTAACTAGGGGTGGGTATGTGGATATTTCTGGAAAAAAAATGGTACGCCACTGTTTTTTTAATTTTTGACACAATTTTCAAATTTCTCAACAAATTTACGATTGAAACAGTCTCTTGAGATTTTTTCCTACCATTAACCGTTTTCGTGTAAATCACACTTCAAAGATGAAAAATGCGAATAAAAAAATAACTCTGCAAATCCGTTTTTTGAATAATGACCGCCTTTAGCCTCAAAATTTTGTTCGAAGAATAGAAGCTTGTCTTGAAGCTAATGGCGGTCATTTTGAACATTATTTCTAAAATAATAATAATTATTATTTCGGAATATATGAAAAAAAATTTCAACACCCTGTATCTCGATAACGAAGCATTTGCGGACTCATGTTAATAGGAACTTTTCCTCTTATTTTCATGAAAGGAACATGCCCTTAACTGGATGCCATTATAGAATAATTTAATCACAATTTATATACAGGGTGTCCCAGATAATATACACTCCCAGGATCAGTATCATGTTTATTTTTAGAAATAATCTCCCGTTAAATTAGAAATTTGATGAGAAGTTTTGTGAATGGCCATTTGTTTTTAAAACATTTTTCCCTGAAAATCCGACCTCTCAACTCCAAAGAATTATTATATTTTATTTTTCCTTACACTCGGATCTTTATACGTCATTCAATTATCATAAAAGTTAAATATGATTGCAGAAAGTAAATTTATAGGTTCTTGGAATGATATACATTTTTAGGAACCTGAAACAAAGTGTTAAAATATAACGTTTGCGTGCGTATACTTTTGAAAGAACGTCATGTACAGAAATCTCAGAGAGGCTGTTTACGTACTAAAGGGGAACGTACAGGGTGTATTTTACACCTCCCTGACAGTTATTGCTACGTGATCCTACTCAAGACTACCCGAAACGAAACTAAGATTACTTTGCTTTATCTGCTACAATAAACCCTAAACAAATAATTGATGACAATTATTTTGATGCCCTAATTTCTTCCCTTCATCAATTTTATTACAAAGGTCTAAGTAAAAGGAAAAAGAAGTTTAATATAACCAGAATAATTAGAAACAATTCAACCGGAATACGAATTTTTTTTAGTGTGTGATAAAAATCCTTTTGACTCATTATCACGTCATATTTCCATTTTGAAATGTTTACATCGAGCAAACATTTCGCAAAAAAATTATCCGTCTGGTCAATTTCACAAATTTACTAAAACCCAATATTATCAAATATTCAGTAAATATTTCCGAAAATTTAGGGTATCAATATTTGCCCAACGAATATATTCCTGAACGCAAACGAAACTCACACCCTATGAGAAATCCGATTAAAAAAATAGTGTACCTTCTACATTGCCTGAACGGTTTGATGCAAATGGAAATTTGCGAAGCACAAGCGGAAAAGTTCAACAAACAGCTGTGTGTGTCCTACTTCAGCAGTTTTATTTTACAAATCACGAACATATTCCGAGTTTAGTTTTTTTACCTAAAGGAAAAAATTGTTCACGATGTGATAAAGGTCATGTAATGTTTCAAATCTAACTACTGAATAGAATTTATTTAACAATGAAAAGCAATTCCGGGATCAAATTATAACTTGTGTAATTACAATTGAGAACAGGGCCTAACTATTGTTATAGCATGAAAGTCCACAATAAGGGGGAGGCAACACGACTGAGCTAAACCTAAACAGCCTATGAAACTTTTACAATTTGCAGTGATTTCTCTTTGTAAAGTTGGAGTGACCATTTGGCTTTAAGCATGACCACCTGGTGACAAAACAACTTTATAAACTCAAGACCTTTTGAATCCACATTCCTAACAATCTGAAAAATTCCTGAAATTAAAAGTAAAACAGATACACGTAAAATAAAAAAAAAACTCAAAATATTGTATATAAGTAGGTAGTACAAAAAAAAGCACACCTACTTCTTTATTCAATAGTGAATAATATGATAATATTAGAGATGGGTGCTTAAAATATTTCCCTCATACATTTTTTATTATTGTACCGGATGTATTTCCATCTTGGAAAACAAAACTTAAAAAGCATCGTATCCCCCTAGGTATTTGATTTTTGTATTTACATTAAACTAATGTTTACTGAAAAGGTTATTTCAAAGCCGTCTTCGATTTTTGTTATTGTAAACAGGCCAAGACATTAATATTACATTGTGTTTTTCAATTTAAGGAACCCGCGTGGAAATGCCACATATGGAAGAAAGGCAGAGAATCGGTAAAAAGTAAAAAACCTAGAAGAAAATTCCACTTCAAACAAATAGCAAGGTAAAAAAAATTGCTGCATTATTCAAGAAAAATAATAACAAATCTATTTTACAGAGCTGTTAAATTTACATCAAAATTGTTTGGACGAGCCCTTTCTCGACGTATTAAAGCCACTGTGTTGTACGCCACTGAAACAGGAAAATCTGAAGGATATGCTAAAAAATTGGGCGAAATATTTGGACATGCTTTTAATGCACAAGTTTATTGTATGTCCGATTATGATATTACCAGCATCGAACATGAAGCTTTGCTGTTAGTCGTGACATCAACTTTTGGGAATGGAGATCCTCCTGAAAATGGTGAAGTAAGTAGATTTTTAAATTCAAAATCAATTTAGGCCCGGTCTTTCCACCTCTTAATAAAGTTGCTAATAAAATTATTTGTCAAATAATTCTCAAAACCGTCTTTCCACCTCCTAATAGTGGTTATGTAGCTAATAAGGGCTCTTATTTGCCGAATAACTTATCAGGAGCTTGAAGCTCCTAGTAAAAGTTAAAACCTACTTATACGCGTGCGCAATAGCACTTTGCTTTGATTTAACTCGACTTTCATTGACAGATTCAGGTTAAGGTGAATGACCGCTGTCTCAAACTTTGAATTTTTTTGAATTTATTATTGTTTTTATTCGTTATACTTCGCGGACATTGAGCATGGACGTTTTTGACGACCTATTCGAGCAGGATCTGGTCGAAATTGTGGATTTTGTAAACCCCGAGCGTCATCCTTATACAGTGCGCCCCCGGCCCGATAATATGAATGTGTGGGATGATAACGAATTTATTCGACGGTTTAGGGTTTCTAAAGACTCTGTGAGAGAAATCTTGGGTTTGCTTATTATCAATTTTGTGGATATACCTGATAGCAATATCCACTAAAAACCGCACTTCTAACTCCGTAAAATTGACGGATTTTTCACGTTTTTGTTTATCCGCTGTACTCATTTTAAAAACCGATTTACTAACAGAGCTGTTTATACTTACACAATGCTTGTATAAATGCAAAAAGGGCGCTCTACTAGGTACTAGGTAGTATTTTATGATCACATCTGGCGAACAGACGTAGGAATTTACGACACAATGCAAGTGCATTTCAAATTTTATATTTACCGCTAAAATTTGAATTAAGGGATGATGCTGTATTGCATCTCTTTCTTGTTCACACAATATGTGCTATAGCCAACCTTATCTAACACATTAGAGTGAAGTTGTTTCGCACAACTTTTAGTGAGTTTTGGTACCAACCTTAGAAACGCTACTGCTCTGGCATTTATTTGTCAAATAGTTATTTGGCAGATAAGTTGTCTTGGAAAGACGCGCATGAGCTACTGGTCGGATAAGCGTTCCTAATAAATTTATTTGACAAATAGCTATTGGCCACTTTATTATGAAGTGGAAAGACCGGCCCTTAGACATATCTGTTTGTTAATATTTCCTCATGATCGGTATCTACGCAAACTTCATGAAGTTTCTGCACAATCCTTGTAATACGAAATTGAAACAAATAAAATTGCCTTGGCACATTCCCAAAAGAAATTCTAACTTGGTAACTCAGTACTGCTCAATACTTAAGTTATAGAGTTCAAATATTTCGTAACACACTTGCAACGACTTTCAAATGGGAAAACTTCTAATCGTTTCGGCTATTTTCGATCGTAAAATTTTGTAGTTCAATACAAAATAATTTAAGGAAATAGCTGCATTGTTATTGTATGAACTTTAGAAATAAACTGGGTTTTTAGACTTGCTCCCATTCACGATTATAATAAAAATTAACTGTTATAGTGAATCACCCTGTATGTCAATGTATCATTCAACAAAAATATTTTTCACAAACCTGTGAAAAGACCCATCCTGAAGAACTCCCGGTTTGCAATTAAAAAAAAGTGGAGGTGCAAACCTCCCCTGGACTTTCCCATACTAAAAATAAACATTCGTTTTTGGTATTCAACAGTATTGTTCGCCACAACCGATAAACTTAACTTGAAAATTAGTATATGGAAAATTAACACAAGTGCCGATTGTGTTCATCTGCGCATGTGTGATTATTGCTCCTAGGATTATCCGGCGACAAGGAATTCCCGTCCCGCGCATGGTCACTTGAACATATCGGCACTTACAAATTTCACCCTACACTGTTTTAAAGTTCAAAATTCACGAATTTCTCATTAACCGTACATTTTAGCCATATGAATACCTTATACTATGTGATAGACAATTTAATTTTGCATTCAATTATATAATAATATATAGGGTGTTTCATTTAAAATAACAAAGTTGCTTATTGTACTGTGAAAACCAAACACCCTGTATACGTGATATAAATTTAGAAAAATGTAAATTTATATACTGAACAACTTTTATAATTAAACTTTTTTCATATTTTGACTAATAAAGGCGCTATATGAACATCAACTTTCGATTTTCAAAACCTCGTAGAGGGCGCCACAGTGGAATTATGGCGTTCATCAAAAAACAAAAATGTAGCTAATACCAAGCTGCATAAGTATAGAAAATTTAAACAAATTCCTTAGACCAGTTTTTTTGTAATAATTTTTCAAAAATTTCAAAATTTTTGGAAGAGCGCCGTTGCGACCATTTTTGGATTTAGTAAATAATTTTTTTTCTTGGTGTAGTACAGCCAAAGGGCTTTCAAACAAGTTGTTGCGGAACCTGATCGGATAACTGGTTTTTGAGTTACAGGGCGTTAAATTCGAAATTTTGAAAAATTCATAGCGACCGCCATTTTGAAGTTAGAGAGTCCGGGAAAAAACTGTTTCCCTTGAATTATGCCCTTCTTTCATATCCCCTACTCAGATTTTCAAAATTCCGCTTCTGAAAAAAACGATACCAAAAAAACATGTCTAACTTCCGCTTCCGGTTTCGGATTTTTTTGAAAAGCTTATTTTGTCGATGAATTTTCGATATACCTCTTCATTTAAAATTTTATCAAAATCGGTTCACTAGTTTTTGCGTTAGAGGCGTTACATACATACATACCCACCCACCCACGCACCCACCCACGCACCCACAGACAGACATTTTTTCTAGACCACTTTTTTGGGTTCCTGGAGGTCCAAAAGACGTATTTCCGCGAAAATCTCGATTTCGAAAATTTTCATGATATCAATACTTCCCTATACCAGTAGTGGTATGGGAAAGTAAAAACGAGATAGTTAGTTAGTACTATCCTGTGAAGTTCTCGTATCCCATGAAGTGGAACCTACCTATTGTGCACTATGTTGACCATTTTTAAATTAATATAAATGTAAACTTAAAAGCCTTTAGATACGTTAGAAATAATTTGCAAACCGCTCACTACTGATCGAATAAAGTCCTCAGACACATTGGAAATACTTACAATACTCGCTATATTTTATATTGTACTCAGTTTTAAATTTTGCGTCTGAACACTATGAAATTCTGAAGCAAACTGAGCTACTTCATGTTGGAAACTATCGCATAAGTTTAAAAAAACGTTTAGTAGGCGCGCGATGACAAACAAACGAATTGTTGCATAATTAATACATAACGTGAATATTAAAAAATAAACTCGTTCAGTATCAAAAGTAATAAAAAATTATGTAACGATAAGTATTTAAATGAAAAAATAAAGAAGAGAAAAATTTTTCATCTTCCTCTTACATCCGACCCCGTGAATTGTTTCTTTCACTTTTGAAGTTGAACTTAGGAGAATAGTGCAAACGAGAGGTGGTAAATTTAAATCGTTTCTGTATTAACTGATTTTATTTTTTCTTTAATCCCAAAAAAAAAATAATTAGCCTGGAGGGTGATGTAAATTATTTTTTCAGGAATTCGCCAAAAACCTGTACACCTTAAAGATGAGTGAAAATAATGGCGATTCTAAGTTAAGGTATGTGTCTGTAATAAATTCCCCAGTATAAAAAATTTCAGGATAAATTTAATATTTCTCTGAAAATTGAAATTTGCGAAAATTTCGCGTAAACTGAAAAAAATTCTTTAATTTCAAATTTCTGTTTTTATTTCTAAAGTCCTCAGCTTGATAATTTTTGTGCTTTATAGAATTGTAATAATGTCTAGCTTTTTGTACTAACAATATGTGTCTTTCTGGCTCTGGTATATTTAGTATGACAATGGCAACTTCAAAATCCTTTATCAAAGTAAACAGCCAGAGTGATATAACAAGTATTAGAAAATTAGACCGTTGGGATTCTTTAAGAGGAGGATCTGTCAGCGACCCTCTTGCAGAAGACAACTTTGGACCGCTAAGTAACGTGAGGTAATTTGCTTTTGCTATTATTAATAATGTGATCGTTAAAAAATAATGTTACGCATGTTCGCCTTATCTGAAAGTAATAATCGTCCGCTTTATGCTTAAAAATTGTATGCAGGTCCAAATTAACTTAAAACATCAAAATGATGTCCCCATAAATTTTGATGAAGCCTACCTATATTTTACTTAAAGAAAAATAACATGAAATTTTTCACCGAGCCTACTTCCGCATTGAGGACTGCTCTGTTAATCCAAACCATTTATCAAATATTCTGTAACTCATTATTTGTGTAGTTCAACAATTTCAAAGACAAATAATAATGATAAAAGATAGAAATGTTGAGTTACACAAACAAAAATATAATATTGTTGTATTTTCCACTTTTTACAAACTACAAAATTAATTCTAGCAAGTTAAAGCGCAAAATTACAAATTGCCGATTGAGAAAAACGGTCGACGCGCAACCTCGTAACCCCTACGCAATTCTAAATAAAACATTTTCATTGTTTGTCTTCGTTTAATGTGTCTCGATAAGACACAGTACAGTAGAGCTGCAAAACATGCAGCCCCCATTACTTTCAGAAACAGATTCGGTTCTGTTTCATATTTCCCCGGTATATTTGTCTACAATTAATAAATATATTCGATTTGTTGACTAGGTTTGCAGTATTTGCATTAGGATCTAGTGCATACCCAAACTTTTGTGCATTTGGACAGTACGTGGACAATCTTCTAGGGGAACTTGGAGGCGAAAAATTAATAAAAATGGCATCAGGAGATGAAATGTGTGGCCAAGAACAAGCTTTTAAAAAATGGGCACCTCAAGTTTTTAGAGTAGGAGTTCGCAAAAATATCTAACCTTTCCGATTTTAACCAAAATCTGTTATTATAGGTTGCCTGTGAAACATTCTGCCTTGACGATGACGATACTTTTTTGGAAGCCACAATGACTTTACAAGCAGACACTTTATCTACAGCCACCGTGAGGTTTATTGAAGCAAAGCCTGAATGTGTAGTAGCATCTTTATCAAAATGCCATAATAAAAAGGTTTGTACCATTTTTAAAATTACGAAACTGTTGAGGTTACAATTTTTTTTAAGGTCGCCGCTTGTCGATTATTACGCCGCACAAACCTACACGGAGACAAATCCACCAGAGCAACGCTTTTATTAGAAATCGAAAGTAATTTAAATTACAAACCCGGTGATCACGTTGGGGTATATCCAACAAACAATCCTGAATTGGTTGAAAAAATTATTCAAAGACTCAAAGGAGTCGATGATCCAGATGCAACAATTGAACTCCAAGTTTTAAAGGAAAGCCACACTTCTAACGGTAAAATAAACATACTCGAGTCTAACCCCAAGACGAAATATAAAGTGAGAGAAACAATTCAGCGGTTTGGTTGTAAGAGGTCGAATCGACCGACCCCTTAAATTGTTTCTTTCACTTTTTAGATTAGGATTACGCCATGTACCAAAAAATCCTTTTGCGAGACTGTGGTACGGTGGTAGAGACTATGACAATATCAATTTTTTTAGGGGTTGTTAAATCATGGAACCCTCATGAAAGGCTACCGATTTGTTCTGTAAGGGAACTATTCTCCCGATTCCTAGACATAACGACACCACCATCTCCAAATCTAATGCAACACTTTGCCTCTATTGCTACGGATGAAGATGATCAAAAAAGGCTAACATTATTAGCAACGGTTTGTGTTACCTTACTAGATTGGGTCTTCAATAAACAACCTCAATTTTTTTTAATTCTAGGAATCCGCGTCTTATGAAGACTGGAGACATTGGCGCTTCCCGAATTTATTAGAAGTTTTAGAAGAATTTCCATCGGTTGCACCATACGCACCCCTTTTAGTAGCTCAACTTAGCATTTTACAACCTAGATTTTATTCAATCTCTTCTAGTCCAACTTTGTGTCCAAATGAAATTCATTTAACAGTAGCGGTTGTTGTTTATAAAACTCAAGGTAATTTTTTTGTATTAAAGCATTTACAAAAAAAAATAAAATATTAATTCCAGATGGAGAAGGTCCGGTACATTATGGGGTTTGTTCAAATTATTTACAAGATACAACAGTTGGTGACAACATTTGTTTGTTCGTAAGAAGGTAAGTAAATGTAACGGATGTCGTAACTTAACGTATGATTTTTTTATTTATATTTCGGTTAATGATGTCTTTAATTTAATTTTAGTGCACCCAATTTTTATCTTCCAAGCGATTCGCTAACGCCTGTGATATTAGTGGGGCCCGGAACGGGCATCGCTCCTTTTAGAGCATTTTGGCAACAAAGATTGTCACAAGTAATGAGCAAAAAAAGAGTGGGTAAAATGTGGTTATTCTTTGGCTGCAGACAAAGGGAATTAGACTTGTACAAAGACGAAAAGGCAAATATGTTACAAACAAAAGTACTTGATAAAGTATTTTTAGCACTCTCAAGGGAACCTAACATACCAAAAGTATTTATTTTGCTACATTTTTTTTCTTAATGTTAATTTTGATTGATTTTCAGACTTATGTACAAAATCTAGCTCTTGCTGAAGCCGCTGAAATATATAAAATAATAGTAATAGAGAAAGGACATTTTTATGTTTGTGGTGATTGTACGATGGCCGAGCACGTATATCAAACACTGAAAACTATAATACTTCGTTATGGTGGAATGAATGAAACTCAAGCAGAAGCTTTCATGCTTTCACTAAGGGTAGGTTAATAATTAAAAATAAATTTAAAAAAAACGAAAAAAAAAAACTGTAAAAATGAACAATGCGGTATACGGTAAAACTATGGATATTTCAGGATGAAAATCGGTACCACGAAGATATTTTCGGAATAACACTCCGGACAGCAGAAATTCATAATAAATCCAGAGAATCTGCAAGAATTCGCATGGCATCAGAACCCTAGCGATCGAGTAGGTTTAGTATGTTAAGAAAATGTATATCTTTCGATAATCATAAACTTAAATGATTATCCGAACTGTTAAACAAATTAACCATAATATTATAAACAATTACGCTACATCTGTGAGAAATACTTTTATTGCCTTAAGCAAGCATTTTTTGAATTTAAAATTTGCATTTTACACTAATAATAATTATGCACAAATTATAAATTATACAGCACGTTTATAGTTAGTACTGTATGTTAATAAATTTTCAAAATTATTATCAAATGTAAATATTCAACTTATTCTCCAAATATAGTAGGTAGGTATATTATATTAATTATCATCGAATGTTTAATAATATATTGTTGTAAGACAAAAAAATGTTAAAAGAAGTTTGTGATTTTATATGAAATATATCGTATTATTTAATAAATATCTAAATGTTTAAAAGACATTTATATTCATATTATTATATTGTAAGATAGTTACAACTCTTGTGAATATGTACATTTTTGTCTATTCAATTACTCTAGTAATCAAACAAATAAAAATTTTAAACTTACTCATGAAACTGTCGAAATTGATTATTTAATACGGAAATTGTACCCATTTGGAGACGTAATATGACGTCACAATAAAACCTGGGTTTCCTAAGTAAACGCTGCCGTAATATAGCGGACGTAATGTGACGTTAAATGACGTCACAATAAAGCCTAGCTGTGCTAGGAAAGCGGTGCCATGATACACCAGACATAATGACGTCACAATAAAACCTGGGTTTCCTAAGAAAACGCTGCCGTAATATAGCGGACGTAATATGACGTTAAATGACGTCACAATAAAGCCTAGCTGTGCTAGGAAAGCGGTGCCATGATATACCAGACATAATGACGTCACAATAAAACCTGGGTTTCCTAAGTAAACGCTACCGTAGTATAGCGGACGTAATATGACGTTAAATGACGTCACAATAAAGCCTAGCTGTGCTAGGAAAGCGGTGCTGCCATGATACACCAGACATAATGACGTCACAATAAAACCTGGGTTTCCTAAGAAAACGCTGCCGTAATATAGCGGACGTAATATGACGTTAAATGACGTCACAATAAAGCCTAGCTTTCCTAGGAACGCGGTGCCGTGATATAGTGGACAAAATACGAGGGTACATGACGTCACAATAAAACCTGGGTTTTCTAGGAAAGCGGTGGCGTGATACAGCGGACGTAATATCACGGTAAATGACGTCACAATAAGGCCTAGGTTTCCTAGGAACGCGGTGGCGCGATATAGCGGACGTAATATGACGGTAAATGACGTTACAATAAGGCCTAGGGTTCCTAGGAACGCGGTGGCGCGATATAACGGACGAAATATGACGATAAATGACGTCACAATAAGGCCTAGGGTTCCTACGAACGCGGTGGCGCGATATAACGGACGAAATATGACGATAAATGACGTCACAATAAGGCCTAGGTTTCCTAGGAAAGCGGTGGCGCGATATAGCGGACGTAATAAGACGGTAAATGACGTCACAATAAAACCTGGGTTTCATAGGAAAGCGGAGGTAGGGGATATAATATAACAGGATATACAGGACTATTTTATTAACATTTATGATAGACTTAAAATATTAATATCAAAGAATTAAGTGGGAATGGGAATATTGAAGACATTTAAAAGCTCTTCTATTACAAAATGCCGAAATCAATCAATCCGAATCTTCGTAGTAGTATTCGTCATCGTTTTCGACACGATTACACAAAACAGTTGAAAAACATATAGCGAGAAAACATCCAATAATCTGAAAATTATATTTTAGTAAATAAATAAAACATCTGAAATTATACCAAAGCGTCTATACACTGTTGCGTTATGGAAAGAGCATATACCGTTGGCTCAAACAAGGATAGACATATAATAGGAACTAGTATTATCTGCGCACGTGCGCACAAAGTTGAAACGCGCTAATTGGCTGTTAAGTCATGACGTCCATAGCGCCACGCCTACAATTGTTTGCTTTTACGCATGCGCACTATTAATTTAGTTCCTGTCTTGTTTATCCTTGTTGCACTTTCTAACAATTGTATTACATAAGGATATGCTCTTTCCAGTCAAGGAGCAGTGTATGTTCGAAGGTCTATAGTATACCTCTATAATACCAACGATAATCATTACCACGCCAATAATAGCAATGCTCTCGTCAATAAAAGCTACCAACTTTGTTGTACAACCTGTTTGAAAAGCATTCGTTTCCGTACAATCTTTAATTTTAATTTCACAACAACTATATGGTACACCACCCATTCCATTTCCACTTGATCCATTTGAAGAATACAACAATAACCACGACATATAGTCTGCTGCATCTCTATTTTCTTCAACTGTTGTTTCTGGTACTACAGGTGGTCCTGGTCCAGAAGATGTTGGTAGTACCGTGGTTGTTATCGGTGCCCAGTATCTAGCCCAATCTTGAGGACCATTAACCCCACAGCATTTCATCTGAAAGAACTATATTAATATAACACTAAAAAAAATAATAAAAACGAACTCCAAATTGTAAAGTATCAGCAGCTTCTTGAGCAGAAAAGTCCGTGTTGTATCTCATAAAAATGTTCTCGAGTTCCATACTCGTTTCGTTATTGACATTTTCTCCAGCGTGCTTCGCTTTTATTACAACATAAGATCCGAAAATTATTTGCAAGGTGAATAAAATTAGTAATAATATTGCGTACTGGAAATTTAAAGGTTTAAAAAATGTTTAAGGGAGATTTTATGTAAAAATTACTGTTACAAGAATACATATGTCTTCTCTTATTGCACCACAGCCTCCTAAACAAGCAATAAAAAAAATAAGAATGCCTGCACAAATTATTAAAGTTGGAGCTAATAAGAAGTAAAGGTTTAGTTTTTCAAACGTTTCTGTATATGCGGAGATTTCCAATTTATATACACCACCTATTGCTATACAAAGCATTGCAGCAAACTGAAACAAATGAAGTAAACTGTGGGTGAATAAATACTCTAGGTACCTCTTCAGTTATAAATACTACAAAATGTAAAAGTTAAACCCATTCCCTATCTACATGACATAAGTACCTACAGAGTGACCAAGTTAACTGAAACCCTATAATATGGTTTATGGAAATCTTTCATCTCACTTCTTTGTTGGCACATTCCATGGCTTTACCTAACATGGTCGGTCTGTAAGAGGGAGGCGCTATTGCATCAAGAACAATGAACAAGCGAATTAAAAAAATAATTACACAGAAGACGTTTACAAAAAGACTTACTCATCACTTTCAGCTACCATAAAAACTGATGATTATTATAGGTTTTATCGACTTTCCATGTACGAAAAAAAAATACCTTCTACTACCATTGCTAACCATATTCGTTCTTCTTGAAACACCGGCATGCCCATATAAATTCAAATGGCACATTCTCCATTGCAGGATGCAGCTGTAATGTTGTGGCATAAATTGGTCCAGACATTTAAACACTCTGTATAATTCCTGTTTATTAAGTTCTATATGCAATCACGATCAAGAAAAAGTGACCAAAAAGAGAATCAGGGAAGCGATAAGCACTTGATGGGGAAATTGAGCCCAAAAGTTTGCTCTCTCCTTCTATCTAATTATCTCTTTCTTTTAGTCACGAAAGGGTTCAAAAACCAAACCGTTTGGATTTGAGTTACACGTTTACTGAACTGTTTTATTATTTTGCGTAAGAGTTCATGAGATTTGGGCATCTTCTGTCCCAATAAAAAGAGAACACACGTCTTTCTAGCCATACCCAACTCGAAACAGTTTAATTTTCGAACACCCTTCTACAAAATTGGAAAAAAAAATGGGAAAGGATTGTTTGCTGTTAATTCTGTTTAAAAATTATCCACCACCAAGTACTTTATGCGTTCCTTTCTACTAAAAATAATATTAAGCTATCAGCAGTTAGTATTTTCAGCATTTTGAATGTTTTTCTTACATGAATTATTTGATCCTGAATATTATTAGATATTTTTAAACACATTACGTAAAAATAATGGTACTATGGATCAAAAGGTTAAAGTAACAACAAAGAAATCAAATTGGAATGAAACTACCTTGATTAAAATCAACAGGACATCAAACTTCTGAAAAATCAACTGAAACATTCATAATTTTACCTAAAATCTACCTCTACCACCGGAAGGAAGGACTAGAAATCAACTGAAATTGTCTTAAACATATTATAACCCGTATCTGATCGTTTTTTTGCTAAAAGCTTACAATTTGAAGTCTTTGAAACAAAACACACTCAGAAATCAACTGAAATCACCTAAAATTCGTTGCTACCACCTGAAATTTACTAGGAATCAACTGACATTAACTAGAATCAACCGAAATCGTCTAAAAATAGGGGGTTTAGAACACTTTGCCTACTACTATGCAAACAGCATTTTGCTGAAAACGTCCAAAACGCCGCCGCCGTGGTTTGGTCGTTTTGGCCGGGATCGTGAAAGTGTCTATGGCGTAATATTTCGCGTACCGACAACGTAAGGTTCGGCACTTATTCACTGTCTGTGGAGTCGTTTAGCATTGGTCGGCGTTTTGGAGACGATCGAAAAAATATCCTTTTGGAGGTTTCGGCATTTTGGACACTGTAGGCGTTTTGGATACGGTCAGCGGAATATCCAATGTACGATATTCGGCGTTTTGGTCAAGAAGTGTATGGTGTAATATTTTGCGTAGCGGTGTGGCGTCGTTTACCATTGGTCGGAGTTTTGGACACGGTCGGCAAAATATCGTTTTGGAGGTTTGGTCATTTTGGACACTGTCGGCGGTTTGGACATAATCTTGTATCGATATTTTGGCCGGGATCGGGAAAGTGTCGGTTGCATAATATTTCGCGAACCGGATACGCAAGGTTCGGCAATCATCTACCGTCTATGGCGTCGGCGTCGTTTAGAATTGGTCGACGTTTTGGACACAGTCGGCGGAATACGCAATGCAAGATATTTGACAGTTTTGATCTTTTCCGCAAAATAGTCTTCGACATAGTAGTCGGCGTTATGGGACCCTTTCGGCAAAACGTCCAGCCCCCTGGTACCATAAACAGACTTATGTAAACACTCACGTAATACCAAGCAAAAACAAAAAAAAACATCGTCAACCAGAAGAAAATCTAATTGACAATATATCCCAACATATCTCTCCTTCATCTATAACCCCACTCCTGAAAAAAAAAACTAAAGAAGAAAATAACCTGACATCACCAACACCACTCAGGATTTTTTTTAAGGAACATTCACTAAAACAAAAGTGAATTTTTCAATTGCTATCCACCATGTAAGCGATTTTATTATAACTTTCAAAATTACAGGCTTACACACACACAATTTACTTTTTCCAGGTGCGTTACAGTTAGTCACAACAAAACTGTTCTCCGTCAAAAACATTTTCATCAAAGAGATAAAATTTACATGATTGTATATTTTGGTCAAGCCAATAGCAAAATAAAATTTTATTTCTACTACATTCTATTAAACTACTCTACTAAGTTATTGTTGGTCAAACATTTATTAAAGATAACAATAAGAAGTCAGGTGTATAGTATAAATAATACAAAAATACTTATAAGTATATATTTTTTTTTAAAACATTCAAAACTCTGAAAAACTTCAAAAAGCTAAAACCTTAATATTACTTTTTCTCTCTTTGTTTAGGCATAGCCTCCTCTTCTCTCGTGGTTACGTATAGAACTTGCCAAACATAACGCAATTATAGCACCACCAAGCTACAACAAAAAAAATTATTGAGGACTTTACTAAAATATTTTTTCTTGCATCATACATACCTCTACTGCACCAATTACAATAACAACAATGCCAACTGTTTTAAGACTTGATTTTAAGAAGTCAAAAAGTTTAGGTGCGCAACCAGTATTGAAGGCATTAGCTTGGTAACATGTAGGAGGTTTGTCTCTACAACAACTTGAAGGTGCTGTACTAACCCAAGCAGGAGGTTGCCAATCAGATGCTCCTTTTACACCACAACATTCCAACTTTAAACAAACTCAAATTAATATTAAATTTTATGAAACGGTTAAAAACGTACGCCATACTGCAATGAATCAATAGCTTCCCTTGCCACGTTCTCATCATTATATTTATGCAGAGTAGTGTACATCTCCTTCTCAATTTCTGTTTTGATTTCACCATCAGAGTCTTTAAACTGTAAGAATGCATAAACTCCCACAGCAACTTGAACGATGAATATGGTTAGCAATATTATGGCATACTGTAAAAAAACAGAGCGAATAAAAAAAAATTAAGGCGAAAAATATAAATGATTACCGTTGTAAGCATGCATGTTCCTTCTCTAACTGCTCCACAACATCCAAAGAAGGCAATAATGAAAACGACAACACCCACAATGATCATCAATATTGGTGCTAATTGAAAGTGGCTGTCTACTTTTTCAATGGCTTCTGTGTAATCGCCAATATTAATTTTGAATAGTACACCGATTGCTATGAAAGCAATTGATGCAAGCTGAAAATATAAAATACAGTTTATAATATAATAAACACACAATCATACAAAGAAATCCCAGTAAACCAAACCAAAAAAAATATTTTGGAGATGTAAAAATCAATTGAAATTGATCAAACGTTTAAAAGTACCTATGTATTAGAATTTATTATATGAAGTTGGCGAGTAAAAAATGCTGTAGACACTGGTTAGGTAACAATGCAAAAACCACAAACAATGTTTAGAAAAATAAACGCGTTCCCCAAACCGACAGGTATCATAATCATAACTCAACTGAAATGAGTACACAGACATTTAAAACTTTTTGTCTTACATTGACTAACACTTTAACGTTTTGTAATTTATTACCTTGAAGCAGAATGGTTCGAAAACTCAACTGAATGTAACCAAAAGCAACTGCAAATTAACTGAAAGTGGTAAAGAGAACAAACGAGAACTGAAAATGTCCAACTCTGCTAAAATTCACTTTCTGTTATTAAAAATTATTTAAAAGTTTAAGAAATCAACTGAAACAATATTTAAAATCAAGTGAAATTATTTTAAAATCTCTGAAATTATTTTAAAATCAACTGAAATTAGTTTTAAATCAACTGAAATTATTTTAAAATCAACTGAAATTAGTTTTAAATCAACTGAAATTATTTTAAAATCAACTGAAACAATATTTAAAATCAACTGAAATTATTTTAAAATCCCTGAAATTATTTTAAAATCAACTGAAATTAGTTTTAAATCAACTGAAATTATTTTAAAATCAACTGAAAACAATTTTTAAAATTTCTGAAATTATTTTAAAATCAACTGAAATTAGTTTTAAATCACCTGAAATTATTTTAAAATCAACTGAAATAATTTTAAAATCAACTGAAATTATTTTAAAATCACCTGAAATCTTTTAAAATCTCCGAAATTATTTTAAAATCAACTAAAATTATTTTTAAATCAACTGAAATTATTTTAAAATCACCTCAAATATTTTAAAATCTCTGAAATTATTTTAAAATCAACTGAAATATTTTAAAATCAACTGAAAGTATTTTAAAATCTCTGAAATTATTTTAAAATCAACTGAAATTATTTTTAAATCAACTGAAATAATTTTAAAATCAACTGAAATTATTTTAAAATCAACTGAAATTATTTTAAAATCAACTGAAATTATTTTAAATTTCTGATCAACATAAATGAACTGAAAACTTTCATAACTCAACTGAAATCAACCTGAAATCAACTGAAAGCGATTAATATTATGTTTAAACACTTTTAGCCGATTTGGAACTAATAGAATTAATTATGTAAAGCTGAAATGTTGTTAAATCAACCGAAATCAACCAAAATCTTTCGAAAATCTTCAAAAATCAATTTTTGTTCCCAAATATTAATTTTTTCAGGAAACCAAGCAAGTGATACGAATAAAATCCTTCATAAATTTCAAGATTTCTTTTTCTTAATAAAATCCGTTTATTGTTTACGTGCTGGGCTAGAAATTCTTGAAGCGTATACCATTTTAATATTAATTCAAGATCTTAACCTCGTAACAAACTACACAATGCCATTCAGGGGTATTTAAAAAACTAGTTTTCTATTATTTATTTGAATGTAAAATAATTCAAGAAATGAGTTCAAGTTCTGTAAACGCGAGGTAGTTACATGAAGGAAGGGCAAAGATTTTACAGAAAGATAACTTGATTTTCATCTTCCTTAACACAAAAAAAATCGTTAACCGTATGATTTTAGGTCAGAACATGTTTATTGATTATTCCTGAATTTCCTTATACTACAGGCTGTTACCTGAAAGCAAAAGCTATTTCTATTGACATCGCCCTTTTGTAAATATCTATCGCCTTTTTAATTTTTCTAAATACTGATTATAAGTCAAGGAAGTTAATTCGAACTCATAAAAATGCTTCTACTTTATTATAAATTAAAATACAAAAACCTACAAATAAATCCTACGTAAACTACGAGCAGTTTCCAGACTCCAACCTTTTGGTATGTGGTGGGATCAAATTGTCTAATAAAAAAATGTGACACATTCAGTAAAGCAAATTATTCCATTAAAAAGTGTTTCAATCAACGTTTATTAAATAATGGTAGTAGCAATTCTGACCAAATACTTTTAGAGTATTTCAAGAAAAAAGTAATGGAGCCTTGTCCCACCCCCATAACTACCTAACCCAATCAATTATTTTTTAAAAGTCCCGTCCAATGGGTGTTGCAAATATTAGAAGAATGAAAAACTTATGAATGAAGGCTTGTCCCCTCGCGTAACTAACCGGATGAATTATTTTTTAAACGTCCCGTCGATGAGTGTTGCAAATGTTGTTAGAAAGGGACTCCATGGAAACATACTGGGTGAGGTCATTATTTTGTCTTAAAATAAAATATCATAGTGCAAATGAACTTTTCGTTGGAAAAACATGAACTAAACTGATAACAGGAATTAATCAGTAAATAATTTTTGTTTACAGAAGCATCAACAATTCCCAATTATCTATTAAATGAGAATAATACAGAAAACGCCCATCGTCACGTCACGTTCAAGAAATATTTTACCTATTATTCATCTTATTTTTACAATTATTACAAAAAAACGACATAATATCCCAGCAACCTTGCTTTATGAACATTACGTGTGTTCATCTGGGAAAAATAATTGTAACGATTACAAAGCATGCAATCAAACGCCTCTGTGGAACAGTTTGACCTTGCTAACTAAAATTTACCTAATTTTATTGGACAACTTGATATCCCACAGCATTGCATTTATGATGAGGGTGATACAATCGTCTTATTTATTTATTCGGGTTGTATAAACTCTTAGAAACAATTTCAAAAACACCTTAACAAATGACCTTTTATGTACCAAAGTAATTGCGAAATCAGTTTTCACTCAAACATGCGTCATAAAACCCAGAACAAAAAGATGAAGCATCAACAGACTATTTCACAGAAACAATTCCGTGGCAAAATTATCATAAACCTGGAGAAAAATAAAAATTCATTGCTTGTTTGCTTGCTTGTAGATAAGGTAGCCAAATATGAGACTATCTCTTAACCAAGATAAGAAATTGTGGAGAATGTTTTTTTTCGACATAGTTTTGCTTTTAAAAAGTCTTGTAATGAAATATGAGCGTCTGATAAACCACGATAAACAAAAATATCCACCCTAAAAAAATGATAACCGGAAATACACGACGACGCACATGGTTACACATTCCGGATTCGACGTGTTTCCTGTTTGTGGCTTAACCTTCCTAACCAGAATTTTAAAAATGATTCTTTAATCGACGTAAAGATTGACTAAAAAATTTATAATCAGGTCAAGATCAACTGAAAGAGACAGAAAACATCAGGGAAGAACTGAAACGTCCAAAATGCAATCAAGATCAACTGAAAACGTTGTGAGCAAAAATCAAGCGCTCTTCCAAAAATTATGAAATTTTTGAAAAATTATTGCAAAAAAACTGGCCACACAAGTTTGTTTAAATTTTCTATACTTATGCAGCTTGGTGTTAGGTACATTTTCGTTTTTTGATTAATGCTAGAATTCTACTGTGGCGCCCTCTATGAGGTTTTGAAAATCGGAACTTAATGCTTCTATAGCTCCCTTATTAATCAAAATATGAAAAAAGTTTAAATATAAAACTTGTTCAGTATATAGCTCTGCATTGTTTTAAATTTATATCATGTATACAGGGTGTTTGGTTTTCACAGTACAATAAGCAACTTTGTTATTTTAAATGAAACACCCTGTATATTATTATATAATTGAATGCAAAATTGAATTGTCTATCACATAGTATAAGGTAGTCATATAGCTAAAATGTACGGTTGATGAGAAAATCGCGAACTTCCGCTGCGTTAGTAAATTAGATGCCTGTCTCTCTTCTGTACGTATCGAACCCGTATAGTCTGGTGTTTCTCGCTACGCATTCAAGTGATTTCCAATGTTGAATACCAAAGGCGAAATGTTTATTTTCAGTATGGGAAAGTCCACTTTTTTTATTTTCAGCGAATTTCTAAAAATATCTTTTTTGACCAAGGAGGTAAACAATGAGCATCAATTATTACATACAGGACTATCTCTAAATTTACAAATTGGGTCATGGTCAATTTAAATTATCTAATGGGACTGTTACTTCTACTTCCGGAGGTTACATGGTAATTAACAAGTAATTATCAAAACAATTGTCACTCCCAAATTAAACCCAGTAGATTGTTTCAGAACGAATTATTTTTAAAACGAGGATTAGAACGTAAAATCAAGGACTTGTAATGAAATTTGTAAATCTCCCGTGGATATTGGAATTAAATCAAATTAATGTTATACAGGGTGTCCACGTGATTGCTGAAAGAAAGGATGCGCAATATTCTATAATATTGCATTGTACAAAAGTTGGCGTGTTATTATCTATCGTTCATAAGTTTTGAAAAACTGGGTCATCCAACCACAAATCAATTAATGGAAGTCGACTTAAAAAACAAAAAAACTTGTTGCTTCTTCAATTTACAATAATTCATGGCTTTAATGATAAATTTCTAGAAACTGAAACACTTTAGATTAAATATTAATATGTCAGGGTAAATAATTTTTCCTAGCAGTCAAACAACGTTAGATTAGATTACATTTCCAATAATAACCATATCGATTAGTTTTCCTTATCAAATATTAAACAAAAAACAATCAGTTTTAGTTGGAAACTATCTTAATCAGTACCATATTTTTTAATAAATCATATTTTTCTGAAAATTACCTCTATTTTAGGAATATGACAATGTCGCAAATTTTTTTATTGTTTTGTGTAACGTTATACAGGATGTCTAGAAAAGGGGGATATGAAAACAAAATTATACAAACATTATACAAGAGATTCAATTGCATGCAATGTCCCACAGTGCAACGCCACACAATGCAACGCTACCCAATGCAACGTTACGCAATGCAACGCTACCCAATGCAACGTTACGTAATGCAACGCCACATAATGCAACGACATGCGATGCGATGCAATGCAACGCCATGCCACGCCACGCCACGCCACGCCACGCAATTCAATCCATTTTATGGATCATCTATATTTTATTATGTACCTTCATTTTCAGAACACCCTACGTATAATTTTCTACGACATTCAGGTCTAAGGTTAGTACACTTCAACCAAATTTTTATACTTTAAACCTCGTTAACAAAAATACTTATAAGTAGATTTACATCTAACCACGAGGCTCTTAATCTTAATCGCTTGCTTAGTCATATTATTTAGGGATAAAAATTTCAAGTCCAAACTGAAAATAAATTCTTACAAGTCATAATAATTCCATGGAATAGTATTTTTCTCATAAATAATTTCACATCGCGTAAAAGAAACACCTGTAGGTTTGTTTTTCAAGGTCTGCATTGTTACAACGTAACCCAATTCGTACGCGAGCATTATGGAACATTTTATTATTCGACCTTCATTATAGAAATCGATAATTTAGTTTATTTGGGGTAAATACCTATCAAAACAATGCTTGAAAAATTTCTTATCCAACTTCGAAAAATTAGAACTTTCTACAAATTCCTTTTTTTCAGGCTTGAGGTTTTTTTTTTAATTAAGGGTAGAAAAGAAGTTTGCTTAAAAGGGAAAAGGTGCGCATTTTTATATTCTCCACCCTTCTCGCTTTAAATCTTAAATTCCGATCAGCACAAAGTGTCCTTCACCTCGTTTTATAAAACACCCTACATGGCCATGAAATCTAATCTTGAAATACAATCCCTCTCATAATTTTTTACCCGTTACAAATTGTTTTAATAAAAACATTAAAAACAACCCTTGAAAAATGAAAATCAAAACGAGCTCAAAAGAAATTTCGATCAAAGTTTATATGACCACGCTTTATATAAACAAAACAACAGTTTGTGTCTTGCATCTTTGTCTAGTAAACGTTATTTCTAATCTTCTATCTCTGTTTACCGCCTATTATTGCACTTTTAAACTTATTTTTGGGTTTAAACGGTGCAAGGATGGAAGGTAATTTTATTTCAATAAAATATTTAAAATAAATACTTACCACAAAGGCTAAATTAAAAAGGAAGAGAAGGTATTTCACCATAGACGTAGCACACCCCATGTTTGCGATTATTTAAGATTTTTCACACACTAGAAAATATATTCAGCGATGGGTGGAAATTAAATCCAATGTAATATAACAAGGTTGGGTCGAGATAAATTCGAAATAAAATAGCGATATCGAAGACACACTACTAAAGCCGGCTACGACTCGCGACTAAACGAAAATAGCGGTTGAAGCGGGCGAAGCCTACACTATTTCTCTCTGACGCGAAGTTTCGTTTATGGATAAACTTCCGACTTGGAGGCTCCAACTTGTCCCGTATGCTACGCTTTGTCGACAAACTGGTTTCGATTATATATTCTTTTTAAGACTGTATCCAATTAGATAACTGACACGTCACGAACGCCTTCCTTAGAAATTTTAAGAATTTTAAGACTTATCTGTAGTGGAATAGCTCGTCCACAAAATTCTAGTTACGATTAACCGCTTGTTTTTCCATATTCTGGACGATCGATAAGGTTCAAATCCGTATGTTCCTGAGATGAACATATCGATGTAATCGATTACTACTTCTTCAATCACATGAGGTCGAGTCAGGAACGTTGCTCTTTTTCTTTGAAACTTATTTCAATTGCAGACACAATACCGCAAAGTTCATTGTATTTGACGCTTTGCTTTATATTTTTGACGTTTCAATTTCAAGTTTGGTTAAAAAAACGCTTACTATTTTAAATCAAAATAAAAAACTTCGCGTGTTTGCTACAACCACCCCTTTTTCTAAATTTCGCCTAAAGAAACGCGAAAAACGCTTGCAAATCCTGAAAACGCCGATAAGTACAACAAAAGTGTCGGAATATAAAGCAAGAGAATCAAAAAGTCATAACAGGTGGCTGTGGAAAATACAGGGTGGTCTAAATTGGTTGCTTTTGTGGAACGATCCGAGTTAGACGAAGAGGGGACGCATAAATAAATGCAGTCGTCGACTGAAAGGTCTTTTACACCCATCTGGCACAGTTAAAGTCTTTGGGGTAAACAAGACAAGCAACACTTCAGAGTTTTATGAAAGTAACATGAAACGCAAGTAAATCAACTTTAACACCCCTATTCTGTAAAAATCGTTCACAAACGACTCGTTGTCTAAAGGACAACCGTTGGCAACTCGAGTCGTTACAGAATAGGGAATCACCAAAGAAGAAGAGTGGAGGACCGTCTGGTGAAGCTAAAAAAGTGACAGTTGGACATGAAAGACGATTGTTTGACTGTTACGCAGCTTAATGAGCCGTTCTGTATACGGTTGACCCTGTAACGAAACGAAGGGTACAAATCCCCCTAATGACAACATTTACGGTTGTTTGGGAGGGTGACAAATCCTTAAATCTTTCTTTGCCGCATCTACCTGACCTTTACTGATCCACCGTTTGCTAAAAAACACTGAATTTTTATTTACGATCAACATACAGGGAATTTACCTTAGGACCACCCTGTAACTCCCCTATCGGCAATTACTGTGCACTTTATATCGTATACCTAAAATAAACTATTTCCTCACATGTTTATTTTATAAATGCCTGCATGTACTAGATTTTTTTTCTTTCAAGTTTAACCACAAGATCACACCACACCTACGTATGAAAAACAACCGACAGAATTACCCTTAAAAGTGCAAGTTGTGGGTTTCATTACAAAAACAAAATTATTATTATTATTTTGGATTTAAATTCCGTACAAAAGAGTTTATTATTAAAAATAACAAAGGTAAAGTTCCTTACTGTGGGAGTGGAACGATCAATTTTTTTATTTATTATGTTCTAGGCGAGGGGGGTTAAAATATGATTCATACTTCGTCGGCTTTCACTATTTTGTCAACGAAAAATGTTTGTGTCGGTTTCAACGACGACAAAATTTAAACGGAAGTTCTTATCAGAGTTTTAGAAATGCTTTAAATGTGCTAATGAGATAAGAAAGAGCAGCGCACAAGAAAAACCCAAGTCACGTTGAAATGAAGAAAAAAAGACTTGTAAAAACAAAAAGTTATGAATAAACCTCAAACCTGCAAACCTGTTCAATGTCGCGAAGGAGTGACTAATCAAATTGCATCACTATATATTTCTGTTGTTTGTACTATAGCCCTTTTTAAAAAAATTAATATTAAATACAAACTTTTTTTTTCCTCAAAAAAATTAAGTCTTACAAACCTACCCCTAATGGCGACCAATAAATTACGTGGTATAGTATTTCAGATCATCCACACTAATTTTTTAAACGTGGTCAGAAATGGAAACAAAAATTTTATTACACTGAAACATATGTACCCAAAGAATTTATTAACAGTGCTAGAATTTTCAGGGGAAAACCGGAAGTAGAAAAAACTGGAAGCAACTTTGGAATTTCAAATGGAAACATGGTCATGTTTGGTATCGTTGGATAGGACTTTAAAAAAGAATTCGTTTTTATTTGAAAAGTTTTTTGATAATTTTTACGATTGAAAAAAAATAACCCCAGACAGTAGCAGGCTGTGAAAAGGAAGAAAATAAGAAGATCTGAATGCGACTTATTCCCACGTTATTCAAGGAAATAAATATCTACAGTTCTACACAATAGAAAAAAAGATGTCCATGTTAATATGAAAGCAAAAGTTTCCCATTACGTAGGTTTGATTAAAGCATCAAAGAGGAAATTGTATTGACACACGTATTTACCCGGAAACAAATGCTAATTACTGAATAGTCCTTTCTTCGTCACTTTTAAAAAAAATCTAAATGATTCAATAATAAAACTATAATGAATTGTTAGTTCACATAATTAGAACTGTTTATGAATCACTAACAACAATCGACGCAAGACAGTCAGTCTCAGAGTTCTTTAAACATTTACGTAACTGCAAATTTTTTTTTTTACTTTGCTCATCCGAAATCTGAACTCCTTATCAAACGACAGTCAAATTTCATCAGTTTCAACTGTAAATAATTAAATGTCTTTGTTTTATACGTCATCAATATATCATGCAGTCATTCTTAAAAGCATGACATGTAATAATTGAATAACGATACTATGTAGATTCCATTTTAAGTCGGCTTCTGATACGAAATTTCCAGGATGCCCACAATAAAATTGTTGATAAGGAACTGTTTTTAGCTGTTTTATAAGTTTGCCTGTACCATAATATTTTTTTTGTGCCTCCGGTCGGCATCACTGAGTTTCTGCATCGCGAAATCCGTCAGAAACAGAGCTTTTGCCGGCCTAGGCCGGCAAAAGTAATTATTTTAAGTTATTAGTTGGCTGCATCGGCTCAATCTGTCAAAGTCAAATTTATGCATCGCGGTCGGAGGCGATCAAACAAATAAATTAGCAAAATTTTACAAAAATATGATTACCTATTAGAGCCACTGTGGTGATTTGAATATAATCTTTAATATGCGCCGGTGTATCCATTATTAAATCAAAGATAATGAAATTTAGAAATAAACGTCAATGGAAATTGTAAGAAAATAAATGAATTAAGTTTAATGAATACAAGGAATCTTGATTTTAAAATCATAAAAAAAATTCCTAATACTAAATTTTAAATGTAAATTTAATTTATTTAAACAAACATCGGCACAAAAAATCTTGTATATTACACGTCCAGAAACAGTTTTGCGAGTGCTCCTACTTGCAGGACTCGGCGTTCCGCCTCGCCCTGCAACCTTACTCGCACTCGCAAATGTGCTGTTTCTGGCCTTGTGATACAAATAACTATTCATGGAACTAACGATTAGATAACCTAATAGTAATCTGAATGATTCACACAGATGTCAAATATTATATCTATATTATTTTATATTTTCAAAGTATGTACTAGTTCAATAATAATTAATATTCAAGAGTTAGTCAGAGTCGGAGTCTAAAAAACGGCATTGGACCAAACCGTTTTCATATTTCTAACTCTTTAAGACTTCGTCTGTCTGTCTGAGCCACTTCCAAAAATTTTGAAATTTTTGAAAAATTATTTAAAAAAACTGGTCACACTATTTTGTTTAAATTTTCTACACTTATGCAGCTTGGTGTTAGGTACATTTTCGTTTTTTGATTAATGCTAGAATTTCACTGTGGCGCCCTCTACGAGGTTTTGAAAATCGGAAATTGATGCTCCTATAGCTCCCTTATTAATCAGAATATAAAAAAAGTTTAAACATAAAACTTATTCAGTATATAACTCTGCGTTCTCCTAAATTTATATCACGTATACAGGGTGTTTGGTTTTCACAGTACAATAAGCAACTTTGTTATTTTAAATGAAACACCCTGTATATTATCATATAATTGAATGCAAAATTGAATTGTCTATCACATAGTATAAGGTAGTCATATAGCTAAAATGTACGGTTGATGAGAAAATCGCGAACTTCCGCTGCGTTAGTAAATTAGATGCCCGTCTCTCTTCTGTACGTATCGAACCCGTATAGTCTGATGTTTCTTGCTACGCATTCAAGTAATTTCCAATGCTGCCTCGCGAAATACTCTTGAATGAATTTTTTAAAAGTATAATCGAACTCAAATCCAATCAATGTAGCAAGCACGAAAACACAAAATATTGTTAGAGGTATTTGCAGGCCTTGAATATTCTTTTATATGGGATATTTTGAATTTTGCAACGAATACAAAAATATATGATAGCTTATAAATGCAACTAGTCTGAAGGAAGTCTAGACTACGATTACGTATCATTATCGCAAATTATAATGACTATACTGACTATTTGTTATAAAACTATCTCAAGTTAGTGTCAACGACACAAGATTCTTGAACTATTAGTTCTTTATGCCCTTTTTTTCCCCTACAACTTCCTCTATTATAAATAGATCCTGTTACGCCACTGATTTTATTCAATTTTATCAGTCAAAGTTGATGAGATTGTATTTTAAACAATAAATTTACTAGCGATACGTAATTTTCCATGATATAAGTTCCACTTGTAGAAATTTTTCGCGAAATGTGAGGGATAAGGATTCTGGATCCGTAAATTGGTTCAGAACTGCAGATGTTTCAAAAATTCTTTCTAAACTGCAGGAAATTGTTCTAGACAAGCAACCAAAAATGTTGATTTATGAAAAGGGCGCAAATATGCAAAAATATGCATTTTCTCATAAGATTCTTCCTGATGTACCTACAGCCAAGTGGTTGAAGAAATAATTAAGTAGGCGAATGCAAATTAAAACATTGATTAGTACACGTTAGTACAGGAAGGAAACTATTTATTATTAATTATTGTCGGTGTAATAAAAGATATGTGTCGTGGAAGTCATGCACTAGGAAATAGGTACAGGAAGAGGCATATTACCTACGTGCGCTGAAATTCTTTGTTAGATGATCGACGTAAGCAACACGCAGTTTTTGTGTCATACGTAAATAGGTACGAGGGTTGTTAAAAAAATTATGAAAAGAAAGGTGTACGATTTTTTTATTGAATATTTTCCAGCGGCACTATTAGAGAAGCACCAGTAGAAAAAAAAAGAATATTCTGGAGTCGCAGAACAATCTTTCAAAGTCTCCTTTATTTTGATCAGAGTTTACCTTTTAATATGAGGGCCTCCACAAGTTACTCGTGGTCTGTTTATTTTATTTATGATACCTATATACTTTTCAGGATTAAAATTGTTGGTACATAAACGTTCTAGCAATTACAAATATAAATAAAATATAATAAATAAAGCTCTAACCTGACAGTTTTATTTCAAACGCTTATAGATATACAGGCTATTCAACTTTGATATTTTAAAAGTAACATCCTGTATATTTTTATATACTTATTTGGATTCAGGGTGAAATTCTGGAATTTTCACGAATATAAAAGAAATTAAATAGTGCAGCTAGAAGCTTAAAAAAAAGTGTTTTGCATGCACACAATTCATGAAGCCTAGAACTTTTACAAAAAATCGTTATCAGACGCAATATGTATTTTTCTTCAAAAAAAATGATTTTGTTTTCTAAATGTATAACTAGCACATTTTTTAAAATAGTTACCTATTCGTATTTTTGTATAATTCAGGTCAGGACCACATCTGTAATAATTCTGCATTTACCTTGAGTGTTGCGAAAAGTGATGGTGACTAATAATAGTATTTTTACTTGCTAGTTGCAAAAGGTCGAGAAATAACCTTAATTAACAGTGCGACTATTTAAAATAGTTAGTACGTGATGCAGTTTAATAAAGCATGGTGCAGAAAACTTTAACCGATATCAAAAATGTCTCATAAAGAACAGAGACCGTAGGTAGTTTTATATAAATTGGCAATTTTGAAAATTCTACTAATGAAAGCCCTTGAGGCTCAGAATAAATGTTTACTCAGTTGTAAATAATCCGGGAGGTAGGAAGAACCGCCAGGCGATGATGTTAAACGCGAAAAAAATAATAATGGTACCTGGCCTCTTGGGGGGGGGGGGTAATTACCCCTATTACCCCTCCCCCACAAATCCGCACTTGATGCAGCCAAAAAGGATTAAAATATCAAATATCAATAAACATCTAACCTTCTATATTTTAGACGGGGTTTCCGGGGCGGGGGGGGGGTACAATTGCACCCTTTTGTGTCCACCTTCAGGGCGCCCATGCACTCATTGTAAGTTATCCAATAATTTTTTTGGAAACCATTTAATAAGTTTTTGTTCGTGGCATTCGAGGTCAACAATTCCCAAACGTAAAAGATTTCCGAGTAAAATTGTGGGGATACCCAACATTCTTTTCAGGGGCAATATTATACCACATTAGAACGTCATGTAACCTAGAGGGTTTTCACAATCTTTTGCGAGTTCAAGTATTGCAGAATTAATTTTAATAAAAAAAATAAAAACGCATAGGTACTAAGTAGTAGATTTATTTCGAGGTGTGTGCAAAACGCATCTTTTAGAGGTCTTCAGGAAAACTATTCATATTTCAGGATTTTTAATGAGATATTTTTCTTTTTCGGCAACTTTTCTGTAAACCGAAATAGGAACTTCCTAAAGTATCAAATGGAACTTCTTGCAATAAATGTGTAGGTAGGTACGAAAACAATTTATTACGAATTTAATTTTTTTAAGTGAAATATCTTATAAGAAAGGCGCATCCTATTTCACAAACCTGTAAAAAAATTGTTATTTTAAGAAAAATAAATGAATATTAGTACAACTTAATTAAACTTCTACCTGGAGAAAAGAATAAATTGTTCCAATTGTAGCAGTTTCTTCAGCAATTCTTTGTGAAAGTTCTGCAACGACTGTTGCACATCCACCTTTAAACCAAATATGCGAATAATTGTCTGCTAATTCTTCTAAGCAATTATTAAATCCACAACAGTAATTATTATTTATATTCAACCAATCACCAAGAAGATAATCTTCTGGACTGTCGATTCCACAACAATCTACCTGGAATTATGTTAAAATTAGCGCGCATATTCGTGATCTCTTCTTAAATTCATGAAAATTTCAGGACATTTGAAAGTTTCTCTAGAACAATTTTTTGTAGTTTTTAAATTACGTTTCCAACGATGCGATGTGCCAAATATAGTATGGACAGTATGTCAGTGTCATTTGAAATTTTAGTGGGGGTAGCTGTGACGGCTAAGGGGGCTAAGGAGTTAATGACAGACGTCCGGATTTTACGTAAAAAAATGTCCTTTTCTTGACATGTCTTGGCGATTTTCAAGCAAACAATAATTTTGAAAGATACTGAGGTTGGCTTTACTAAAAAAAATCGTAGATCACCCAGTGATATCGCTTCCTTAGAAAAAATGGTTTAAACAATAGTTCAATATTTTATTAGTTTGTTATCGTGTTCTATTGAAATTAAAAATAAACGTTTGTTATTAAGTGGAAAAAGTAACCCACATCTGCGATAAGCGATTAGTCATAAATTACACTCATAGGGTAAGGTTTAATTTTAATTCCATTGTCTGAAGATTACCTTTTTTATCAAACATTTTAATTTTGTTAATTATTTATACTATTTTAAGTTAAATTGTTAAATAAATATAATTATTCCATACGTAAATAAATTTAGAGAGTACTATAAGTACTTATGTACGAAAAGAAAATAGGTATCTACAAAGAAATTCCATAACCACGATAAATGATTATTTATTATTAATCATAAACAAAAATGTTTAATTATTATAATTAAACGGTCATTATACTAACAAATATTTCAGATGCGATTAAATAATTGCAACATGTTTATTCCATTAATTAGCTTTCAAATCTAATCATACCCAAAATATAAAAAATCCAAGTAGAAAAAAATATGTAACTGTAAAAATTATGGAAAAACATATAAGTCATTGTAAAAGTTCTGCATATATGACGTACCCACTCTACGTACATTAAATTTCCATTAAAACTCGGTTTGCTTGCACAATAAGATGAATCAGAGGAAATAGCGTACATACACTCGGATGCGATTTAATTTTGCGGTTGGTCCTAACCACGCACCAGTTTCAAGTTATACGTCTCTAAAAGCATTTTGTACCCGCAAAATTAATTCGCATCCGAGTGTAGATTATTTAATCAGAAATCACCAAACGTTAGGAAAGATTGTTCAGGAATGTTTGCCACAAGATTTTTTTTGCGACGTGTATTTAAATATAAAACAAAGCTTTATCTACAATTAAATTATAATAAACATAACTTCTTTAAGAGTAAATTTCCTCTGCAAAAATAGATCAAAGACATTTTGAAAACCTCTGAGTTATACGTGGGTGGTTTGGTTGTCTATATACAGTTTCTCCTTAAAAACAAAACTCTCAAGGAAACTATTGGTTGCCTATACGTAAAATAATTATGAGTTTGATTAAAATCAATTTTTATCAATTTACTTCCGATTAAAATAAATCATAGAAGACAGGAATCTCTAACGTGTGCAATGACGTAAAAAATCAGCACCCCTTACGCAACTTATTTGATTCCATTACCAAAAAGATTTATTTTCTTCTTCATTAATCCCTTGGATTTAGGCTCCTCGCCCCTAAAAGATTCATGGAGCCCAAGTATCCAAAAGGTTTGGAGTAGGGGTTGCAGAAGCAAAGCTGGGGTTTACGGAACACTATGAGGCGGGATATCCTTTAATCACAACACCGCGTCTTAAGGGTCTAAGCTCTAAGGGATAATCCTTGCACGGGAGTGAGAAATAAAGAAAAAGAGAGGAGGTATGGGGAAGCCACCAAGCGGAGGATTAAGAAGAGGAAGGGTGCTCTGCCCTTATGTTAATATGAAGCGAATAAAATACGAAATTTTGCACAGAAAAATATTTGTTTGGCGCTAGAAATTCTTCTTTTACTCATTTGATGAGATATTTATTTTTCAGAATTTTTACACAGAAATTATGTGAACCTTTATTTCTTTTAGGATTCTTCTAATCGATTTAAAATTCATTAAAAGTATCTGTTTACCAAGTAGATTTATTTTCAGTGTCTGAAATATAAACTTTCAGAGATGTATAAGTTACAGGATTCATTGAACTCATTATTAATTATGGGGCAACTTAATACAGAATGTTTAGTCTATGGAAAAATGAAAATAAACAACTTTGAAAGTGTTGGGCTTACTGCCTACTTTGTTTCTTGTGGTTAATCCTAATAAAATATACCTACACTATGGTACAAAATTAAGGGGATTACAAAAAAATACGCAGTCTTTTTCAGGATTTAAAACCGTCCCAACGACCCCTAATAAAATAAACATAAATGAAGCAATAAAAATAAAATGTACATTTATTATTTTCTTTAATATTTTTTAAAATAATTGTAACAAAACAAAAAAAAGCAATATATACAAGCGTTTTTTTTAACTAACATAAATTACAGAATGTATTTACAATTACATCAGAGAATTAAAAAATATTAAAGTAAGTTACGTAAAGTTACTCACGTTTTCTTCTACGTCGTGAAAACTTTGGATGTTTGCTGTATTGTTGGATGTTACTTGGTTTATCATTATAGGTTTGGTCTTATTTGCCATTTCGGAATCGATATTTACAAAAGCTATGACCGATACAGCAAGTTCCAGGAT
Source organism: Hemicrepidius hirtus (assembly GCA_963082805.1). Classification (NCBI taxonomy): domain Eukaryota; kingdom Metazoa; phylum Arthropoda; class Insecta; order Coleoptera; family Elateridae; genus Hemicrepidius; species Hemicrepidius hirtus. The sequence continues at coordinate 29,544,919 of OY720166.1, forward strand.
CAACAAACATACAAGAACTAAAATAAACTAAAAAAAAAAAAAAGATGTATAGTCCTAAGACACAAAAAAATGGGTGATGGCCTTTTAGGGCACGAAGATACTAAAATTTATAGTCTTAAGACTTGGGGGTGGTGTTCCAAGTTAATTTATTTTAAAATACGAATTATAACGATATTTTTATAAAAAAATATTATTACTATTAAATACTTACCACTATAAAAAAAATTCTATTTCGAGTCTTAGCACCATAACAACCTACTGCAGACATAAGAAAACTTAAGCAACCAACTATCAACAATATAGTGGGAAACTTTAAAAAATCAGATCCAATATACGATTGAATATTAGAAAGATGTTCAGAATAAACTAAAGCGAGTGCTATTAGGGAAATACTTAGTATCTGAAAATACAATCATAAAATATAAAAGTAAATAATTTATTTTAAAACAAACTTACCGAAAAAATAAAATTAAAAGCTATAAGTGCAATTCGCAGGACGTTTTCATTTATAACAGTTTTCATTTTATGATAATACTTGCGTCACCTACACCTTTTTCATTAATTCCCAGGAGTTTATTCAATATTTTGCATGACATATTGTGGGAGTGTAAATATTTTACGTGATTAGATAACACTGATTAAAGTGAACCTACGTTACTTAAATTGTTTAAATAACCCGTGTCGTACTTAAAGCGATAACAATATTGTCAAAACGCATTTTGTGTTGTTAAACAAAAACATTCGTTGAAATTATTATAAAAGTAGCTACTAATTATATAATAATGCTGAATATTAATATTAGGAATAAAGAAAATTATTAAAGTGTGGCCTGGAGCGATAAAAATTAAAAAAAAAACAAGACGGTGCCAAGATTCGAACCCACGAAATTCAACTGTCAATCTGCCAATTCCTTAAAAGCAGTGATCTATGCTGATTTTCATGGCATATTTTGTTTAATTATTTAAGAGGGCGACCGCTGCGCGTTTTGCCGATAGAGGGCAGCAGCCACAATGTCTTATTAGATACAGTTGGCCTTGGTCTTTGTTAATTTTAAGAATGCAGAACTCGAACAAAAACGAAAAATTTGGATTTTAATTAAGATTTTCTACAAAGCATTACTGCAACCTGGGTAGCCACTAACTTTCATGTAAAATGCAGTTTTGATTCTTAATTTCATAATTTTTGATTAATTCTTAAATCCTATTGGTTTATAATAATGAGCGATATAATCCAAAATATTACAATTTAATACCAGTAGTGCCCTCTATTAAGATATTATTATACTAACTTTGCAAATAAGCTATCCCCACCCCATAGGTCGCTCCCTTAAAATATTGGGACTGAATTCCTGACCCAGCGCCTAGCAATGAAAGAGAGGGTCCTGACAAGGATTGGAAAAGAAGAACGCGTCGATTTAATAAAAACAATATTTTATAAAATGCGCAACAGGCGTATTTTACTTCAAAATAGTATAAAACATTCATATTTCATGCTTACAATTTATTTACATGTGCTGACTAAGTTCCTAAGTACAAATACCTGTTAATCTATTTTTTTTAATATTAAATATAAAAATTATCGAACTTGATCAAGACAGCCTTTTCTTTTTAATAATTATTGTACACATTTTTTGTCCTTAAAAGACCTGCATAATATTTGACTTCCCTAATTTGAATTTTGATCTTTAAATAGCAAATTTTTACTGTGGGGCATGAACTTTAGGAAGTGTATTTTTCCTTTCCACTTTCGAATTTCTTCTATTTATTGGATTTCCTTCTTGTGCCCTAGAAGCCCTACGAATTGCAGCTTTAGCTGCAATTTCCTGTTTAACCGCTTTATAAAAATAAACAAACGCAACAATTCCAAAGACCTGAAAAAAATTATTTTAACCCAAATAAACAAAATATTATTTTTTACCTGAAAAAGACCTGAGCCAAATCCGATTAAAGCCAAGTCACGTAAAAGTTTCTTAACATATTGTATTAAGGGTTCGCTACAACCCTCTTGAAATATTGCTGGGCAAGTTGTGCTTCCCACAGTGGAATTACAGCAAGAAATTGGAATTGATCCCGCACTTGATCCAATTACAGTATAATCGCTTACATTATTAATTCCACAACATTGTAACTAAAATGTGAGTGATAGGGGTTTTAAAAAAATAAAAAAATGTGACAGCGGTGGGATTCGAACCCACGCCCTTTCGGACTGGTGCCTAAAACCAGCGCCTTAGACCGCTCGGCCACGCTGCCTTCATACAAAACTTATGAATTACTAAAGTAATAAAGTACCGTAGATTGTAATTTAAGCCAATCGGCCTTATCGTAATTATCTTTCACAAAGCCTTGAAATGAATTCGTCATCAATTCTAAGGATTTATTTCCAACTTTACTCCATAAAATCATTGTCCAAATAGCTATTGTCAATTCTAATGCTATCAATACCAGGGAAATTACTATAAACTGCAAAAAAAATTGCACTTGAACTTTTTAAATAAAAAAAAATTGCAATTCTTACCAGAATTACATGGAACATGTGTTCCCTTCTTGGTCCGTTTATTCCCAACCAAATCATGGAAATATGTATAAAAGCCAAAAGGAAAATTAATATAAATGGTGCAATACATTCTGAAGGGACAAATTTGAAATGATAAATTAATTTGTACCCTAAAATAACGCTAGCAACTATTAAAAGTGCACCGGAAACCTACAATAAAATTACATGCATTAAGGATTATAAAGTTGTATGTAAACAAAGAATTTAAAGTACTACTTACAAATAAAAGTCCGGAATAAAACAAACACAAAAGTTCTTTACATTTTTTAGAAACTGCCATTTTATAGATTACTTTAAAGCCACATTTTTGCGTGAAATACAAAATAAATACTGATTTTGCTTATCAAACAGCCTCAGGTAACCGCGAAGGAAAGGCAGGTGGTCGCGGCAAGTTTATATGAAGCATGTGAATGTTTTAATTACAAACATGACGTCATCAGTAATTTCTTAATCAGCTTTTAATTTAATCGAGAAGATCTTGCATGCAAGATAATTTAGAATATGTCAACTCGGTAAATGCTTTCCCGTTATTTTTGTCCTGCAGCTATAAATATAAAAGAGAAATTGCGAATTCCTTAGAGGTCATGCGCCTATAGTTAGGCAACCCAGTTAACATGCGCCTAAAGGTAGACAACCTAATATACTCCTATTTGACGTTTAATTTATGGGGTTTGTTGTCGTGTGTGCAAATGTCACAATATTCAAGTGTTTTCCCATCTGTTAAACTAGATTTTAATTATTTTCCCTTTAAGGGTGTTTAGTTAAACGATGTACACCCTCGTACATGGATTTTATAAATATATGGTGCAGAAAGATGAGTTTTGTGTACTTATTTTAGGGTTGGATAATGCAGGAAAAACAGTAAGTTACAGTCAGTATGGCCAACACTTTGATTTTGTTTACATGGTACCTTTAAACGATTTAAATTTCTAGACTTATTTAGAATCTGCAAAAACTAAATTTACAAAGAATTATAAGGGGATGCATCCAAGTAAAATTACCACAACCGTTGGATTAAATATAGGAAAAATAGATGTAAGTGGAATACGATTAAATTTTTGGGATCTTGGAGGTCAATCAGAATTACAATCGCTATGGGATAAGGTAAGTCTTTTATCGATCCATTTTTAATTTAGTAAACATTTTCGTTTTAGTATTATGCAGAATCACATGCTGTCATTTATATTGTTGATTCTTCTGATCGAGAAAGAATTCCAGATTCTAAAGAAACTTTCGGTAAGGTATAAATCTACTTTGTAATGGTACCATATTTTTTTCTATACATTTAAGTAACATCCATTTATATATTTCCCTCTCTCTTATTCACGCACGTATAGTATTTATATATCTCTCTGTCTCTCTCTCTCTTACACACATTCATAGGTATTTATAATTTTCTTTCTCTCACACAAGCACTCTTATAGGTATTTACATCTCTCTCTCACACACACACAATTAAATTTGTAAAGATTGTTTTTGTAACAATAATTATTGATATTTTTATAAGTAATACTTGTTTGTTTTATAGATAAAATGATAGCAAGTGAAAGTCTCCAAGGAATTCCATTATTAGTTCTAGCAAATAAACAAGACATACCTGATTGCATGGGTGTACGTGACGTTAAACCAATTTTTAACAAAAATGCACATCTTATAGGAAAACGGGATTGTATGGTCATGCCTGTATCTGCCTTAACAGGGTAAGGCATCAGTTTAGTACCGAGTTCTAATTGTTTATGCACTAACACGGAAAATTCAGCAGCAATTAAATTAAAATTTGCCTACAGACCAGATTGGAGGCGTGGCTTAAGTTTTGAATTTTACTGCAGACAGTTAAATACTGAATTAGGGGTGGGAAATTTTTTTTAATTAAAAAGCTCAGAATTTTTGTTTTCATTTAAATTTTGTCTTAGTTGTTAAGAATGATTTAATAATAATCTCGTAATTTTAATTTTGTTCTAGAGATGGTATAGATGAAGGGATTCGATGGCTAGTTGATTGTATAAAAAGAAATACCTATATACGGCCGCCAAGAAATAATGATGATAATTAAATTTTTTACTGTAAACATTATTTTTCTTTAAATTTTAGAGCTGTAACCATAATACTATTTTAATAAAGTGTAACTTTTATAATAAACTTTGCAGTTATTCTACCTGAACGAAAGATAAAATAAAATGTTGTAGATAAACAACTGATATGTTTGAATTACGTGCTTATCAAAGTTTACTCGTTGGTATACAAGTTAAGTGTGTGCCCTGGATTCAAGACCATAAAAGTTGTTAAAAAGTTGTTGCGTAGATATTGTTTATTATAATGTTTCCATATTATGAACCCGATTGGAGTGTCTTGCCACCAGAATTAAATAGAAGGTAATTTATTCATATCGAGTACGATTTAAAGAATTCATCCCCCCCGACTGGCGCAGCTTGAATTGTTTGTAAATTGGTGGTAGAGCTATCTTTTCGCTTTTACGTGTTAAAAGAAGGCTTTTTAAATAATTTTGACTAATATTTCTTCTTTATATAAACGTGTAAATTAAGTAAATGATAAAACGCATAATTTGCCCAGCATTAATTTGAAACGTCAACAATTGTGACGTCGTAAGCCGGCCATATTGCAAATTGTTCATGTCAAAAGTAGACTTGTGGGATGGTCTGAAAAATAATAAATACCCCTTATTTTACGCATATTTTTATGTTCTTGATAATAATTTAAGTTTAAATAATATTTGGTAAGTTAAATTTTAAAAAATATCCAACCTTTCTATTTATTGGTCAACAATGTGACACCTGTCAAAAATTAGTCTCTTTTTGCACAGGTGACATTATTAACCATTATTACTAAATAAAAAGGCATTTAATCCTTAATTTAATAACAATTCTACGTGTGGGTTTTAAATAATCTCGTAGATAATACCAATAACAACAATTTTCTTAAGCGACAGTTTGTGTTTTCGTTAACAGATAGTAAAGTTTTTTTGCACCTGTGCTGTTGTTCGCCCTGCTTGAATTTTCAGAATGAATGCTTCGGAACATGGGTAATGTATAATAAATTTTCTTACCCTCATTATTTTATATAATAACCCCCTTTTAGGTTTAATCCTGCTTTCAACATGGCTACAATCAAACAAGCCATCAACGAAGCCGTTGAAAGGGGTAAGATAGTCTTAATACAACCCCAATAATTAATTTTAAAAGGCTTTTCCCTTCCAGTTCGTATGCCAACACCAATGCGATTACGTGATCTAATACGACAGATACGAGCAGCACGAACAGCAGCTGAGGAAAGAAGTGTTGTTAATAAAGAATGTGCTTATATTAGATCTACTTTTCGAGAAGAAGATTCAGTTTGGAGGTAAAAATTATTTTTAATATTTAATTAATTCATTATAAATTATAATATTGTAGGTGTCGAAATATTGCAAAACTTCTATACATTCATATGCTCGGTTATCCTGCTCATTTTGGACAATTGGAATGTTTGAAGTTAATAGCCAGCCCCAGATTTACAGATAAACGTATTGGGTATTTAGGGGCCATGTTATTATTAGATGAAAGACAAGATGTTCACCTTTTAATCACTAACTGTTTAAAAAAGTAAGTTTACTAAAGAAATGTGTTTCGCAGATATTAATTTTTAATTCGTAGTGATCTAAATTCGACAACTCAGTTTGTGGTCGGGTTAGCTTTATGCACTCTTGGTGCAATAGCTTCACCAGAAATGGCTAGAGACTTGGCCGCAGAAGTAGAAAGATTAATGAAATCTCCTAATGCTTATATTCGTAAAAAAGCAGCATTGTGTGCTTATAGAATCATTAAGCGAGTGCCTGATCTTATGGAAATATTCTTACCCGCAACAAGAAGTTTATTATCAGAAAAGAATCATGGTGAGTTCGATAAATTAGAATTTTTATGTATTAATTCAGGGGGGGTTCCCCAACGAATTTTTCAAGTCCTACCCTGTATTTATTTTAAGATATTGTTATTTACGTGAAATGTGGATATAAAGATTTATTTTTCAGGAGTTTTAATAACTGGTGTTACATTAATAACGGAAATGTGTGAAAATAGTCCGGATACTTTAAATCATTTTAAGAAGGTAAGCCCTTTTTTTTTTCAAACTATGGTTTGGAAATTTAGAAGGATTGGAGCATGTTATTTAATAGAAATACATAAACTGAATACTACAAAGTCTTTTTTTTTAATTTATTGGAGTTGGCCGGACTTGATAATTTTTTAATTTGTACGGGAACAAAGAAAAAAAAGCTTTATTTACATTTTATTATTTTCTTTATAAAATGTGATCAAAATCTACCCTCCACTAAATTCTTCAAGGGAGTTTTTAACAGAATATGCCTTTCAGTCGTATAACGACTCAAAAATCACGGGAAAAAAATAGGTTAACCAATTCCAAACACCCTTTTATACTTTTTTTGTAATTTAAGATTTGTATAATTCAGTTGTTAGAATTGTGTGATGATTTGACTAACATTAGCGTTTTGTTTAGGACTGCTCGCAGCGTGAGGTATGCTGTCTGTATGTCTGTCTATTGTAGTTCATTTGTCTAAGCTTCAGCTATGTTTCTTAAAAAAATTTCAGGTGCTATACTATGGGCTTTGCTTCAATGTTGCAACAAAATATTCAATTCATGCCATGCTTTCTAATTAGTACACTTTTCTAAAACCACCCAGCAGTGGGCTTGTGAAAAGCCCCAGTGACTTGCTAATACATACGCTCAGCTGTTGGGTCACTGCAGGTGCTGTCGCTATCCGCTTGAAGGTTTATTTAAGTTACAAAAGAAAAGATTAAAATGTGTACTTGCTTATAAATATAGAATGGCCTTCATTAACATTATTAGCATGCATTTTAATTATTTTTATGTAAATTAAGGTCTTGTATTTTTTTTGTTTATTACTCGAATAAATATTTTTGTGACTGATTTTTATATTAAATGAGTTTTTTACGTTTTACTCATAAAACTGGACTATTGTACATTAAACAAATTTTTCTGCAATTTAAGATTATACCTCGAACTTATAATTTTATCTTTTTACAGATTGTTCCAAATTTGGTCCGTATTTTGAAAAACCTTATATTAGCAGGGTATTCCCCTGAACACGATGTATCGGGAGTAAGCGATCCATTCCTACAGGTCTGTTTTCTTTTAATTTCAAATCCACTTTAAAAAGTATTCTTCCCTTAGGTTAAAATTTTAAAATTGCTAAGAGTTTTGGGTAAAAACGATGCAGAAGCTTCAGAAGCTATGAACGATATTTTAGCACAAGTTGCTACAAATACAGAAACAAGTAAAAATGTCGGTAACTCTATTCTTTATGAAACTGTCCTATCAATAATGGATATTAAATCAGAAAGCGGATTAAGAGTAAGCCTTAAAAACAAATCCGTTATTTTATTATTACGATTAATATTTTATAGGTCTTGGCAATTAATATCCTAGGTAGATTTCTACTAAACAATGATAAAAACATTCGTTATGTAGCTTTAAACACGTTATTAAAGACTGTGCACATTGACACGTCCGCCGTTCAAAGGCATAGATCGACAATATTAGAATGTTTGAAAGATCCAGACGTTTCAATAAGAAGGAGAGCTATGGAGTTATCATTTGCTTTAGTAAATGCACAGAATATTAGGACAATGATGAAGGAATTATTAACATTCCTTGAAAAGTCAGAAGGAGAATTTAAAGCTCCATGCTCATCCAGCATTGTTTTAGCTGCTGAACGGTATTCTCCTAATAAAAGATGGCATTTGGATACGTTGCTCAAAGTTTTGGTAGCTGTAAGTATACAGTCTCCTTGTGTACGGGTAGAATTAAAATTAAAAAAGATTATCATGAAAAAAAAATTGTTATTCAATTTATATACTGCTTTTGATAATGACATAAATTGTGTTTTTAAATAAATATCAAGTTAAAAAAATTTGAGATGTTAATTTTCCGATTTATAGGCAGGGAATTACCTTCGTGATGATGTAATTTCATCAACAATTCAATTGATATCGGAGACTTCTGCACAGCAAGCTTATATAACTCTTCAGTTATGGCAAGCTTTATCAGAAGACTCTATGGATAAGCAACCTTTAATACAAGTAGCCGTTTGGGCTATTGGAGAATATGGAGATTTGGTATTAGCGGCTAGTTTTGATGACACCCACGACGTTGAAAAACCGACAGAAGATGACATAATAGAAGTGTATCAAAGATTATTATGGTCACCTCAAAATACACCGACTACAAAACAATTTGCTCTTATGTCTCTTACTAAACTTAGCACTAGGTTTAGCCATACCAACAAGTACGTGTGTAACGGGATTTTTTATATCTTATTTTTAATCCTGCGTTTTATAGCAAAATTCAACATCTAGTAAGCTCATTTTGTTCAAGTCTTCATATTGAATTGCAACAAAGGGGTGTAGAATTTACACAATTGTTTGGAAAATATAGTCACTTACGGGGGGCTTTACTTGAACGTATGCCACCAATGGAAGTTATCAAACAAAGCGGGGATGTACAAGCTAATGGTGACATGGATGAAACTGAAGATAAAACTAGTGATACCAGTCCACAACATGTTACTAGCGATTCTGTAAGTTCTTTAAGGCAGTTTTCAACAGAATACAGTGTGTCCACGGATTGAGTGCATATAAGGTGTAATGACAAATTTTTTTAGAGTTGGATCTCCATGTTCGGAGGATCGCTCCTGCTTAGTTTCAAACTAAGATATTGAAAACATGAGCCAAATCAGTTAATATACAGGGTGTTTTTTTGGCCGAAATCTAAAAATTAGTCAAGAGTAAACTGTCTTTATTTTAGCAGATATAACAAAAATGTATTAGAAAAAGTTGTTTAGAATTAAAAGTTATTGAAGATTTTCAATTTTTATACAAACCGGCCTACTTTGATTTTTTTCATCAACATGAGATTTTTTATTTGTGGTTTTAATGACCCCCGTGCATGAAGAGTAATTAAACAAAGTACTTGAAAAACAAATAATTATTTATTAAAAAAATACTAAACCTTATTTGTTACAAACATGAGTTCAAAAGTATTGGATTTTGATGAAAAAAATCAAAGTAGGCTGATTTGTATAAAAGTTGAAAATCTTCAATAACTTTTAATTCTAAACAACTTTTTCTAATACATTTTTGTTATATCTGCTAAAATAAAGACAGTTTACTCTTGACTAATTTTTAGATTTCAGCCAAAAAAACACCCTGTATATTAATTGATTTGGCTCATTTTTTCAATATCGAAATTCCAACTTTTGTAATTTTCAATCATGAATAATTTTTTTTAAGTCTAAAATACTATCCTAAATTTTTCTAGACTGCATTGTTGGATCTTCTTGGAGGAACAGACAGTTCAGATATGGACATAATAAAACCGAATTCAATTCCAAGTCAACCGATTTCAAACAGTAATAATCAAGATCTGCTATTAGATTTATTAGGAGGAATGGATTTATCACCGCCAGTCCCTACAACGGATAGCGGTCTTGGTTTAATTATGGAAAATAATAACGGTTCACTTACGCTTGATAATAATCAAACTTCTAATTTCTTAACAGGAGATATCTTAAATACAAACTTAATTAATGGTAAAATTTTTAAATAAAACAAAAATGAATATTAAATGATTACGTTTTAGAAAAACATGTGCCTACAATAACAGCATTTGAGAAGAATGGACTTAAAATTGTTTTTTCATTGGAAAAGATGTCAGATTCAAAAAATACAGTCTCGATACATTTAAATGCAACCAATAGTACTTTATCCAGTATGACTGACTTTTTATTTCAAGCTGCTGTTCCTAAAGTAAAAATAAATTTAGTTTTTATTCGATTTACGTAACTTTAATTTTTTTTTTAGGCATTTCAATTACAAATGCTTTCTCCATCTGGGACTGTAATTTTACCAAATGGTCAAATAACTCAAGTATTACGAATTACTAATCCAAATAAGGTTTGATTTTTTTAAAAATTAAAATTAAGATTCGTATTTATAAAGATTTTTTTTAGGGTGTATTGAGAATGCGAATTCGATTATCGTACACAATAGATGGGGCTCTAATCCAAGAGCAAACTGAAGTTAATAATTTTCCTACCCACATTTGGGATTGACGGGATTTAGGATAAAAATAAGAAACATTCACATTTTTCTTATCAAATATCTTTTTTTCTGTTTTAAAAGTAGACTTTTCAAACAAAATAGGTTTTTCTACCTTAGATTTAATTTTTTTAGTAATACACCTACGATGTACATAATTTTAACACTAAAACGTCATGTACTTAATTTCTATTATATCAAGATTTAAAATTGTTTCCACCAAAAAAAAATAAAATAAAATTGGCGCGTTTTAAAAATTTGACTCCCATGGAATTGTGATTTAAATATCCATCCAAGTAATTGATTTTAATATTTGCACCATACACAGTGTATTGAAAAAAATTCACGATTAAAATTGTAAAATGTATAAAAATTCACTATAAATGTGGTCTGAAAATTAAAGAAACGCTCAGGACTTTGGGTTCATTTTAATGTTCTTGCAAAAATGACTTAAAATCTAAAGGATCATGACTTGTAGATTACTCAAAACTACGTGGAAGTGGAAGAAGGGACCAGGAAGAATAAATTCTTGAAGTGAAAAGGTGGTAAAAAAATATTAAAGAGACCTGATCAAGTTGGCTATTATAGTTCCATACAGAGCCAACTTGATCAGATTTTTTTAATTTTGAAGTACTGATCTAAAAATGATTTTTGTAAGAACATTTTGATTGTTATGTTTATTCGATTTAAATTTGAATAGTTACAAGAGTAAACTATGGGCCATAATAATTATTTATTATTCATAATTTTATATCCGATTTTGCTTTTGTTATATAAAAGAAATATGTTATTCATAAAAAGTAAGATAATTCTATTCCTTTTTTATTTAATATTGCTTGTTTTTGTTTGTAAATACTATTATCATGTTATTTGCGTCCACATAATAGAATAAACAAAAATGTAAATAAAAGCGTTGTTTTATTTTAAAAATACACAAGAAACTAAATTAATATTTAAACCATAAATTAAACCGCTCGCTTAAACTGTAGATTTGGGAGAAGTACTATTAAACAATCTATCCTTAATCATTTGTGCCATTAATCCATGAATAATTTCGATAGTCGTCTTACAACTATCTTTAGTTGCTTTCAAAAGCTTATCCTCAGTGCGCTTTTCATGTGGATCGGTTCCACTTACCATGAATCCACCACGACCTAAAAAGACCGCACAAAATATTAAAGAACTTGATCAGGTTTTTTACAAAACAAAACATTACCTAATGCAGCTTCAGACTGTTCAAGTTTTTCCGATAAATCAAATATTTGCCCAGTAGTATAATCAGCGTTAGTTAAAAGACTTGAAGAACTCAAAGTGTTCACCCAATACTTATTCCACAACGAATCTAGTAACCTACGATCTAAAGCTGATTTGAAGTAAGACACTTCTAAAGAGTAATATTGTTTGCAGTGTACCCCAAAATCCTCTATTTTGTTTAATGGGATTGTTTGATATTCTGAAGGTTCTTCATTTGCAGGTTTATACCCCTATAATTCGGTTAAATTAAAGAAAATATTAACACAAAAGTAAACTTACTTTCGGATAAGTTCTAAAAGCACCTAAGCAAACTTTTCCAGCTGAAATGGTTCTTACTGGGTCTATTACGATAGCAACAAATGGTTCTTGGAAATTTTGATTCAACATTTGAGTGCTCACGTCTATACCAGAAAGCCAACAACCGTATCCGGGATGACTATGGTACCAACCAATTGCATTTTCTTGTCTTCCAACCTAGAGTATTCGAATATATTTCCCTGCTATCTGCTAGCGTGTTTTGTATTCTTACCAATTTTGCAGCATCGATATACGAACTCATGTATTCGTAAGCTTGTGCTTGGGCATTAACCCGAGTCTCAGTTCCTTCTACCGGTAAAGCAAATGAATCCATCACAAACATGGTGTTACCATCAACTTTTCCTAGAAGCAACCCCATAACTTCTAAGGTGCCCCCTGATCTTGCATGCATCACCATTTTCAACAAGGCCAATGCTGAGATTTTAATGTCTTTGAAGAAGTGAGGGCTGGAAATATTTTATTGACTTCGCTGTTAGAAAAATTACTAAACTCTTACTCTTTCTCCCACGGTTTAGCAGCCAAGATATCTTGTTGTTGTTTCTTGTCGTAACGATATATTTCATCGACAGAACTGATGTTATCTACTTTATTGGACATTTCCCATGTCTTTTGGGCAATGGTTTTTTGCGAATCAGACGATGTACCCGGTTTAGACATTTTTGATTAAAATCCTGACACTTTTAGGTTAGAAAATTTTGGAATTGGAATTCTAACTGTTTTTATTCGCTAATTATGATTTATTAAGCATAATTAGACGTTAGATAGAAGAATTAGGACCTTAAATATGGTAGAATAAGAAACGTTTGTCGTTTTAGCATAAAAACTAAAAATTCACTGCTCACTGCGACCTAACAAAAACTTTGTATTTTGTGTTGCATACCTTCAGTGTTCCACGATGGATAATTTTTCTTTATGGGTTAAAAATGGTACAAATTGAAGTTATCTCGTCAATCTGGGATTAAATTCAAAGGAAACCCCCCTTTCAATCAGAAATTTTACTGAAAATCAGCTAAGAAAAAAAAAATTTTTTTCTTGTTTTTTTTATTGTATACCACTGTTAGATGTTTCAAAGAAGGTCCTAAAATATGTAAAAATCCAAAATCTAGGCAAAATATCAAAGTTCTGTGCCTATTTTGAACTTTTATTATCTGTGACTATGACAGTGACAGATGAGTGACAGCTGTCACAGTGACAATTAGCTAACCTAAAAATTAGACACCGGCACTAATAATAACGTATAATTAGTGTTTTTAATCATTTTTTTACTAATTACACAGTGCAAGGTAATTGGACAAATATCGTAATTGGTCTGGCAACACTGGATTATTTCCCCACTGCCAGCTAGGTTTGTGTGAATATTTCAGACCCTTGACTCTCGACACGATTATTTATCTATTCTAGAGACAAACATAGATTATCTTCATTGGACATATGCGAGACAATTCAATTGTAATTGAAAGTCAACATTAGTTGTACCTCCTCCAATGCGTAAGTAATAAATATCATTGGGTTAATTGGGTCAATGTGACAATGTCATTGAAAATAGAAGGGGGGCCAAAGAGTATTATCATTAAATAATTGTGCATTTTCCGCAGTTAGATTCTGGTGATATTCATACCCAAAACCATACCAAATACATTGATAAAAATGGAAGATTTATCGGCTTCGTTACAACCCTATAAAGGCCTAGTGGGGTCAGTTGCAAGTGTAGTCACGATTGCCCAATTCTTTGCTGGAGCTGTAATATGCAAAGATATACATAAAAATAAGTCGACTGCTGGTATATCAGCTATGCCTTTTATTGGAGGTTTAGTAATGTAAGTATTGCCCGTTCAATATAAATTGATTCTCTGTAAACGTTTTTCGTTTTTTTAGAGGTATTTTAATGATAAAGTATTCCTTACTGCTTCAAGATGAAGCAATGCTTGTAGTAAACGTAGCAGCAGTAATATTAAATCTTCTTTACGTATTATTTTACTATGCCTATTCAGAAGATAAAAATGGGGAAGTACACAAACCTTTAAGTTACGGATCATTATTAGTTGCTATTCTTTTGGGATACGTAAGTTGGGAGGACCCAGACTTAATTGAATACCGATACGGTTTTGTTGTTACAATTTTAATGCTTTTACTGATGGGAAGTCCACTTATTGAATTGGTAAATTTAAATTATTTATAATAAATTGGGGTTTAAATTATTTTTTTGTAGAAGGATATTATTAAAAAGAAAGATGCATCCAGCATTCCATTTCCTATTACGTTTAGTGCGACTATAGTAACATTTTTATGGTTACTATATGGAATAATTTTATTAAATGATTTTATGATAGTAAGTTAATTTTTCTATTCTTATTTATCGGTTTAAAAAGTATTTATTTCAGGTACAAAATGCTCTTGGTTTGGTTTTATGCGGAGCACAGTTAGTATTGTGTTGGATGTACCCACAGAAAGTAATTCACGTTAAAAGAGAATAATGGGTTGAAAGATTGTTTTAATCATTCCTATATATTTGCCTATTAAAATAAATTTCCAAAGTATTTTTGTAGTAGTATTTCCTAGAAGAAAATGAGTCTATATTTTATTATTATGTGCTGATGGAGTTTATAATGAGTGGAAGTAGTAAAAAAGATTATTTACATGTGTAAGAAAGAGATGCATGCAACAATGAGTGGAAGTAGTAAAACATGCTAATTCCCATGTGTAAGACAGAGATGCATAATTAATGGTAAGTAAGTTGCCTATCTTGCATCTCTCTCTGGCACATGTAAATTAGCATTTTTACTACTTCCACTCATTGCTTTAAATTATGGGCCCCATTTGTATAATATACAAGATACAATAAATTATGTGATATGTAATTTACAGGTAAATTTTTGAAAATTGTTGGTGTTGAATTTCCATTTTTTAATTTATACAGATATCTTGTTATCTATTTTAGTAAATAAATGGTTAGTTCAGAGAAAAATTTTGAATTATTGTCATCAGGAATTTTTATAAGGTATGAAGAGAGAGAGAGAGAGAAGAGAGAGGCTTGTTTTCATTCTCATTTTTTAAATATAAAAAATTAAAGAAACATTTTTATGGTCATTGATTTATTATGCGCTGAGATTTTGAAAACCTCAGCTTCTGCAGCAAATCTGACGTCAGTTATACGTCAGTGGTGGGAATAGTGGGGGTTAGAACTGTCAGGGATTACAAGTCCTGCTCAAAATTTTTGCAAAATGTACATTTTAACCGCTTCCTAATTATCTAATCAAAATAATATAGTTGTGGTGTTCCTATTAGTGAATATTTTAACATAATTTTATAATGACTACACTTCCTTTCAAAGTTATTAGTAAATATTCGAGGTTACTTAACCTTACATTTCGAACCTTTCCTTTAGAATCAACAAGTTCTAGTCAAAATCGTTCAATAAAATCCAGTTTGAAAGGATATACATTAAATCAAAATGTTGGAATACAGAAGAGGAACTTTAGTGTGGATTCTGTATTGGGGGGCAGTGCTGCTCGAGCCGAAACGACTAGTACGACACAGGGTTTGAATAAACTTCAAGCACAGGAACTTATTTTAAGACTAAACAGTGAAGAAAGGACAGTCTTATTTTCTGCTTTACAAGAATATCATTCAAAGCAAATTAAGGATGAATACCAAGGTAAAGAAAATATTCGTTTCAATTTCGTACACCAATTACAAAATATACACGAAATAGACTCCTAAATATAATTGTAATTTCTTTACATTATAAACTACCCCCTTATTACGTTTTTAGTTACCCTAAACATACAAATTAAATGTTACACAACCAGAAACCAACACGTCGACGACATATCCCAAGAGTACCGTAAAACACTTCCACTTGTTGCTTTTTGTCTTCTATCCTTGTTTTCTTTACAAAGTACTTGCTGAGTTTGCTCCCAAGAGTATTACTCGGGCCTTCTTTTTAATACATTCTAGTATTCTCGTGTGAATACTTGAATGTAAAATTTATCGTGTTATACTGAGAAATACGAAGATAGAATAAGAAACTAGGAAAAAGTAAGTCAGGGTTTTAAAGTTTAACTCGGAAGTTTATATGAAACTTAATTTGATTTGTGAATTTTAAATTAAGGGTTGAAACTTTTCAATAATAATACTCAGGTGAGTAATTTTTAAGGGATGAAGAAAATTGGTTTTAAATTAGAAGTTTGAAATAGGATTAAAAGGATCCCTTGGGTCACATTGCCTGTTCAATTTTCTTCTAAGAGCTTATTTGCAGGAGTTAACAAATTCCCTCTTGTCTTTTTTATTTCCTTATAATATGAGAGCTTGTTGATAAACGTATAGTAGTAATAAATATTTTTGTGTATTTTTTAAGTTGAAAAATTGTGTAAATGAAAGATATTTTATGAATATTAAAGGTCAGTTAGCGGCCTCGAGATGGCGAAGTAAATTCGGACGTCCTGCAAAACTACCGAGATTAGGGGATGTCGATCCAACAGGTTCTTATTGTCTTCTGCCAGAAGATTGGCTCATGAAAAAGTGTGGTACGAAAAAAATTTAAATGCTGCAGTATATTAACACCATACTAACAATTTTTGTAAATAGCGTTTTTTGCTTATGCACGATTTTGAGCTTTGATTCACAGTTTGCAGGTGGAGGAGTATGTAACCGTAGCTAATATTTTGGGGATTATCCTAATTTGCATTTTGGTGATGGTTTGTAGATTATTATGTATTGTATCTTGTTTTAACAGCTCATAAATTTACATAATAGGCTTTTAAGAAGGTAACATTCTAATACGAGGCTTGTTTAATAAAAGCCCATCTTTGTAATTAAAAAAAATCCATTCATGTATGAATCTGCAACTCTTTTAAGTATAAATTACGTTTTTATTGAAACAACCCTCGTATTTTTAGTTAGTGGCATGATTTTGTATAAATAGACCTAGGAAAATTTTTATTATTAGTAATTTATCTCCAATACATTCAGAGATGTATCAGAAAGTCCTTGGGAGGCCTGGATAGTCTTTGGAAATTTCTAGGGACGTCTGGGGAGTCCCTGGGAAGTTAAGAAGTCTGGATAGTCTTTAGGAACTCCCAGGGAACTCTGGGTAGTCTCAGGAAATCCTTGGGAAGTCTGGATAGTCTTTGGAAAGTCTCAAGGGGTCTCCGGGGAGTTTTAGAAAGTCCCTGGGAGGTCTGGACAGTCTTTAGGGAGTCCTTGGGACGTTTGGGTAGTCTCAGGTAGTCCTTGGGAAGTCTGTATAGTCTTTGGAGGGTCTGGGTAGTCTACACAATTTTTTTACTGTGGATTACTACCTCTTAAACAGAGGATAATATTAACTTGTAACATTATTACTAACTTTTAAGTTTTTTTTGCCACTAACATTTACATTCATATACTAATACATTATCGATATCGCAATGCAATATTTTAAATTCTAATTAATTTTTTTTCTGTCTAGTTGAATCCGTTCCACCTCCATCACCCGCAAATCTAGTTAACAGTAAGATTCAAAAATAAAAACATAATCCTAGCAGATCTAATTAACATTTTGTTTTAGTTGGTGTTGCCAATTCAATCCCATTTATTGGCTTTGGATTTCTCGACAACTTCTTCATGATACTTTTTGTAAATTTACATTTGATAATAAATTATCGCATCCCGTATTTAATTCTGAATATTTTAGGGAGACTACATAGATTGGTATTTGGGCTCCTATTTCTGTTTATCAACAATGGCAGCTGCAGCTTTAGGCAATACGTTTTCCGATGTCTTGGGCATTGGATCAGCATTTTATGTAGAAAGATTAGCAAATCGGATAGGTTTTAATCCACCAAAATTATCCCCCATACAAATGGAAATGCCAGTTTCAAGACATTCAGCGAATATAGGCAGAGTATTAGGGGTTACTATAGGATGTCTTTTGGGGATGTTTCCACTTTTCTTCAAAAACGATCCCAAAAAAGAAAAGGATGGAACAAAAATAATTGACAAAAAAGTGGCTCCTATATGAAATATTGACAAATTTAAAATATTGTAGGTGAACTCTCTCTCTCTCTCTCTCGTGAAGCATTTCAGAAATCTATCGCTTTGAAGCTTTAAAGAAATACAAGAGAAGCTTTTAGAAAATTTACCTGATCTTGCGCATTCTATAAGCAACAAAAAAAGCTTGTTTTTCATAAATGTATGTGAAACTATCGGAAATATTGGTCTTATAAAGGTAAAATAATATTTTAGCTAATATGGTTCACTTAAAAGTCTGAATAGATTGAAATAATATTTTTATTCGTTTTTATTGTTATGTATTCTGTTGCAATAATTTATTATAAATATATTATATGTTTTTTTTTATTACTAAGATATATTTTAATTTTTTTTATCCTAAGTCGCAGCAATATTTAAGTTTGTTAATTATAAAGTCTGATTTGTCTATTTGCTAATTTAAGTTAAAAATATTCTATGAAGCTTTAAAAATTACTAATGATTTAGAAAACTGAAATTAAAACAAAGTAACTAAAATTAAATCTAAATGAATGTCTTCCTAAAAATGTAGATAACGTATAACCAATATATTAAGATAGATAATCTTAAAAATTAACTACCCCTAAAGGACTTCCACTGATTCTTGTAGATTTTTCATAGAACATCACATTCGTAGACTAAACACAGATTTATATAAAACAAACGGCCTTTAAAATGTAGCTATGTATGTACAGTGTAGAACCAATAAATTTAACAAGTGTCCAAAATTGAGCTTAACTTCTGATCTGTCCATGAAATATACAAAGAATACAATCATATCGTTGTATACAAATTATTGTAGACAAAGTAGTAAATAAATCTTTAAATATTATGAAGTGTGTACTTAATTAAAGATTGTAGTAGTCATGAAGGGGGTCTCCCTGTATTACAATTTGGGGTCGATTTTCTATTTTAATTTATTTTAGTTTTTTTTTATTCGCATAATATTTTGTAGTATTTCTGTGCAATTGAGTCTAGAAAAACGTACCCGGTACGAGACTAGTATCGCGTGACGTCATCAACAATACAAGACACGTTAATAGCTTTAAGTTGAAATGCAACGAAAACCGCGCTAGATAGAGAAAAATACTAAGAGACCAAAGTTGTAGAAAATAAAATTTCCTACAGAAAACGTTCGGAAAGTTTTTGTCTAACGTTAATAATTTCGGAACCGTCAAACACATGCGCGCGCTCTCTCTAGCGCATTGTCAACACGTTAGCTCGCACTCGCTTACTCTTACAGTACCAATTCAATATTTATTTTTGGTTTTTTTTAAATTTTTTTATAACTTTTTGTATATTTTTCGTGCAATTGAGCAATGGATTGAGGCTAGAAAAACGTACCCAGTGTGAGACAAGTGTCGTGTGACGTCATCAACGATGCAGAATGCGTTAATAGCTTTAAGCTGAAATTCAAGTAAAACCGCGCTAGATAGAGAAAAATACTAAGAGACCAAATTTGTAGAAATTAAAATTTCCTATAAAAAAACGTTCGAAAAGTTTTTGTCTAACGTTAATAATTTCGGAACCGTCAAACACATGCGCGCGCTCTCTCTAGCGCATTGTCAACACGTTAGCTCGCACTCTCTTACTCTTACAGTACCAATTCAATATTTATTTTTGGTTTTTTTTAATTTTTTTAAAACTTTTTGTATATTTTTCGTGCAATTGAGCAATGGATTGAGGCTAGAAAAACGTACCCGGTGTGAGAGTAGTGTCGTGTGACGTCATCAACAATGCAGAATGCGTTAATAGCTTTAAGCAAAAATTCAACTAAAACCGCACAAGATAGAGAAAAATACTAAGAGACCAAAGTTGTAGAAAATAAAATTTCCTACAGAAAACGTTCGGAAAGTTTTTGTCTAACGTTACTAATTTGAGCTTCAGAATAGACCCAAGAAAACAGAATAAACGTTTATTATTCTGATATCCAGCAGTAATTGAATCTTGTGATCACTGTAATCAGTGCTTTCACCTTGTTATATAAAAACCGAAAAAAAAAAAGTTAGGCAAAGAAGCCTTGCGCAGGGAAAATATTTGTTAGGTACTTAAAAGTACCAATAAGATTTTTAAGAAAGTAAGTACCTGAAAAATTGTTCAAGAATGTACCTACATAAAAATATATACCTATTTCAAAGAACCCCCCTCTTTATCACCGTGGAGGAAACAAAAAGTTTAAGACATTTTCAAATTGTGTAACTCCATTAATCACAAACAACAACTTTATTACAGGATTGTCAAGGTATTTCTGATAAATTTTTATACCTATTTGGTCTTTTTTGTTACTGGGTGTCATAGCACTCCTAGTAATTTTCTGTCCCCGTAGGGATCTTGGAATGTCATAGCACTCCTGTTAAATTTGTATTTAGTATTTATACACTCTTGGTGTTTTTTTTATTCCTCGAGGGAGTTTTATTCTCTGTTACTTATTGCTTTATGATATAATATCGTTACACCCCAAAATGTTTCCTCCACAGTAACAATTAGATGCGTCTCGCTAGCGGAGACTTAGCATCCCACATAGCTGTAAGAAATGAAATGGTACCTAGCAAAAAGAAATTACTGCACAGATATTAAAGGATTAATTTATTTCAAAAAATTTTGATTGCTTTCTTTTATAAGCCATTACTGACGATCTTAAACAAATTTAAAAGTTTACATGACAAAAAAATGACTTTTGTAATGCATTTCATATTAACATGAACGAAAAAAATATATAAAAAATTGTTAATTACGTTAAAATAATTAATCTCTCAGTACCTGTACAAGCCAAACTTGATAATCGGAAATGTCACATAAACTACAATACACAACATCCTAAACTGTGACGAGGGGGGTGAGATAAACATTTCCTGAAAAAAATAACACAATATACTACACAAATTCCGATTATCAACTTCAACTAAAACACACAAAATAATGCAAATGAAGGACCATTTTACTTCGTAATTAAATGTAATGTTGATGCTGAAGTAATCGTATGTTTATTTTTATAAACAATTATTTTATTTTTAGAAGGGAATCGGAACTTTTTCTGAAAAATTTTAGTGTACCTATTAAAGGTAGTAATTAAAATTTATTTGAAAGCTAATCTTTGATGTCCTGTAATTAATTTAATTCATATTTTCCAAAAAAAAAATGCACTGTAGATATACAAAAAAAATGCCTAGTAGCCCATGTTATACTATGTAACATTTACTAATAGCAAATTTTGAAGTTACCTAATCCTGAAAGCTAAAGAAAAAGTTCCTTTTCCAAAAAATTCTTAAAATGGTCCCGTATAAAAAATAAACACAGCAGAAAGTCAGTGTTGTATAGTTCCAAGGATGGTAAAGTACAAAATAGAACGAGAAACTCCGAAACGTATTCTGAATTTTCATCCTGCTTTGTATTTTTTTAATTTTGACAACAAAACCAAACGGTTCCTTGAAAACTATTCGATTAAAACTCGTTTGCAGTTTGTACTTATAGATTTTTATATGAAATTTAATTCATGTCATAAATAAATGACTAGTACTCATAGGTATAAGTATCTGCAATGTGCTCGTTCATGCTCGTAATAACTTACAAAATGTTTTATAACATGTTAAAAATAAAACCGCAGGAGGAAACCGCATTAATCGTTATAGCCCTAAATTTGTACTCAAAAATATGAGACAATTTCGAACTGTTCCGCTTACCGACACGAAATATAAACCGCCTGTGTGAAAACACAAAACCGTTAGCAAAAAATCACTCCTGTATTTTTAAATTTTAATCTAACAGCGTTGCACAGACACTCCCGTTGCATGATATTACGAGCAGGAACGAATATGGCAAGCAACTGATCAAATAAAAATCTGCTTGTCATGTAAAATTGAAGATTGCAATGCAAAAATATAATATTAGCAATCGAAAAATGTGATTTCAGGAAATAAACATTTAAGAACTTCCAGTGAGAATCCGAGGACCATCTGCAATAGAAAATATTATATTACCTGAAAATTACAAAGGGGAAGGCTGGACGCAAGGGAAAAAGCAAAATAATTAATTAATTCTTTTGCTCTGAAACCTGTACCTGAAAACCCTGAAAGACCTAAATAGCTGTACCTATAGCAGTTTTTATTTGAACAATTGCCTTCGAGTTTTAACCACTGACTACAATGCTGTGGAAAACAAAAGAAATGCATAAGACCTTCTCGAAGGCTTGAATCCAGCACTCTTCGTGGTTGGTCAGTGACAACTTGTGTCACTTAATATCCTACCTATTACCAACGCTTTTCCGAAGTCACAGCTCCTTTCGGTTGCCTCGCGACGTTTTGACCATCGTCCATCGATGGTTTTGACTGACCTCTTCGGAAACACTGGAAGCTGTATAAAGAAAAAATTATTATTTTCGATTATATTCGATGTTTACAGAAGAATGACACGCATCTATCCGTAGTAGTCGGCTTGAAATTACAACCGGTGGAGCCGGACGATCGCTACCGACCGAAGAGCGCCGCCGTTGCGACCGTTTTTGGATTTTTGGAAATAAATTTTTCTTCATGATATAGTACCGCCAAAGGGCTTTCAAACAAGTTGTTGCGGAACCTGATTAGATAACTAGTTTTTGAGTTATGGGGCGTTAAAGTCGAAATTTTGAAAAATTCATAGCGGCCGCCATTTTGAAGTTAGAGAGTCCGACAAAAAACTGTTTCCCTTGAATTATGGTCTTCTTTCATATCCCCCTACTCAGATTCTCAAAATTCCGCGTCTGAAAAAAATTCTACCAAAAAAACATGTCTAACTTCCGCTTCCGGTTTCGGATTTTTTTGAAAAGCTTATTTTGTCGATGAATGATCGATATACCCCTTCATTTCAAATTTCAGCAAAATCGGTTAACTAGTTTTTGCATTAAGAGGCGTCACATACACACCCACCATTCAAACATTCAAAAATCGCGCCATCGACCAGCAACTGCGCATGTCCAGATGGCGCTGGACACAAAATAGCAAACATTTTACTCGAATTTCAAATCGTGATAATATTTTAATAAAGATAGCCCAGCCTAATGTAATTGTCCCAAATCATTCCTCACACATTAAACTTTATGTTTTATTTACCTTTGGATCTCCCACAGGAAAATACAACACCTTATTTTAACTTTAAACTAGCACGCCGGCGGTTGTGCTAAACGCAACTGTTTGACATACATACCGGTACAAGAGATGCGTCCTATGAATTTTACAAAACCGATATTTTTGTTTAAGAAAAATCATTTGACCAATTCTAAATGTCCTAAAGTACTTCCTATAATTAGTACTTTAAGTTTAACATACCTTTGAGGGTTCAACAGAAGTTTTTAACACTTTTTTTCACATTCAAAAACACCAGCAACAACTCGTCTTGACGACACAGCCGCAATTGCGCAATAGAACGACGTTCGATTGTTAACCAATCAGAACACAGTATAGGAATATGGTGGCAAATTTAAATGTATTACTTTGAATTATATAAATTTTTAAGGGTAAATGGTAATTTTTGTTATCAGTCTTTGAAGAAAAATTAAGTTTACCATAAATTGTTATGCAATGTTAACTGTTTATGGCTGTAAATACTTTGAGACACCAAACGAAAAAAACAAGACAAATTATTAAAGAACAATCATTTATTTGGTTATACAATCGTATGAACATAATTCATTTGGCTTTATTTAACAAAATTAATAATCAAAATCTAAATTTTAACTAAATTAAGTCAAAAACTGGGTCAAGTACCAGTTATATTTAATTCCAAGTATAATAATTTAAACTAAACCAAAAAATTGAATTCATTGTCCACCCTCGTGCACAATTAAAAAATCCCTTCAAAATTACATAGACAACAAAAAATAATACAAAATAATGATCCAAAAATTAAATTTGAAGTGAAAAACTTTCTTAATTGCTTCAATTTTTGATTTTAGTTTAAAATTTCTTAATCTAGTTAAAGTTTAATTACTAATTTTTATGATATACAGCCATTTCGATTCGTTAAAGCGTCATCTAAGTCAATAATTTGTGTTTCAAAATAATATTTCTTAATGTATCTGTCCATTCTACATGCCAGGAGCGTTCCATCTGTTCTTGAATCCTTACTTTTGTTGCCTTATGGATCTGATCCTCTAAATTTATGATTTTATAATTAGCAAACGCAGTATAAATGTATTGGTCATAAATAATATGTTTAAAATTTGGTAAAAAATCAAATTTCTCCACTAATTTAGAAGTTCTTGTTAACCATTCCATGGTAGGACTTGTCCACCAAGCCCAAGAGTTTGTAGAGACATCAGAATTATTTGTTTTTGTATCGAATCGAGTTTTATTAAAGTTTCGTTTCGTGTTTGGTATAGATTTAATGGAAGCCAAAAGAATTCCAGTTTTTAAGACATCAGCAGCATCCAAATGTTTTTTGTAAATCGATGAACTAACATTAATATCATTTTCAATATTGCTTAGAGTAGATAAAACATTATCTGTATTATTATGGTTATCGATTGTTACATTTTTCTTATCTTCAATGGGCAAGTAGGTCTTGTTTTCAAGATAAATACTTTTACTTTGAAGACAGGTACCAGGAATATTGCTTACAATAAACATTGAACCTAGCAAAGTCAAAATTCCTAACGTATAAGTTGCAATCAAAACAGAAATAACAGCAGTAACACATTGAAGTAAATTCGAAATATCGATTGTCTTTAAAAGAGTTTGTAGTTCGGTGTACGTAAACCATCCTCTTCCACCACCTTCTTTTTTTGCAAGGGATGTTTCTATTTCCCCTAATTTTTTCCAAAATGTATGTTCATGTACAAAGACTTCCCAATGCTATAAAATATTAAACAGGGTAAGCAAAAGAAAAATAACGCCAAGGGGTATTATTTACCATTGCATCAAGGAATTCTTTTTCAAGCTGAATCAGATCTTTGATAGAAACACCTCCAGAACAAGCCCATTCGTCAATAAATACTTCGTCTTCTTCACCGTCATCATGTAAGAATTTGCTAGAGACCATCTGCAAACAGAAATGTCTTTAAATGAATCTGAGGAGTCTTTGGGAAGTCTCGGTAGTCCCTGGGTAGTCTAAGACAGTCTTGGGGAAGTCTGAGGAAGTTCCTGAAAAAACTGTGGGAGATCTGGATAGTCCCTGGGAGGTCCGTGTAGTCTTTAGGAAGTCCCTGAGTACTCCCTTTTATATTGGGCATTTTAGTGTACACAACTTTTTACCATGGCTTACCCCTTGCATAAAATACTAAATATTAAACCTACCAATGAGACCAAGAATAATTCCGAAGGAGCAATTCGTTGCAGATACTCTGGATTGCATGTTTTTAACTGCTCAAGATATAACATGGCGAGTACGAGTGAACAAGGTGAAACACAAGCATTTCTCGAGATCTTTGCAGCATCATTGCAGTGCAACCTTTCCAAAGATCGACCGTGTTGTGCCTCTGAGAATAATTCTGCTGCCAGCTCTAAAAAAGGATGTGGTATTTGGATACGCACAGATAATACGTTGTACACTAACTAACCTGTTACAGGCAAGCTTAAGCGTTCAGTTGAAGGCAACTTTCCGTAATACAATGTTTTGGTAATTCGTTGAAGAAACTGTTGGTGATTTCCTACAGTCTGTAAGATACGAAATATTAGTTAAGCCCCAACCTGTTGGATTAAAAAAGTAAATAACATCACCTTAAACTGTTTCTCTCTACTCTTCTTGGATATTTTGGACATTGTTGTACACTTTTCCTAACGTTTACGAAAGGAAATTGGATGTTTAAGGAAAATTGCTTTTAATGCAACAAGAGCCTCTTCACTTCAAGCTCTTCTAACCAAATTTGGTTTTAAAAGAACGTGATTGAATTTTATGAGTAATGTTACGTACGTAATGGTAATTTTTCTAGGAAATTTTTTACTTGCTCAATGTATTGAGATTATACAGAATCGAAAAAAATAGCTGTACGTGAGAGTAATCTATCTTTGTTACACATAAATAAATTTAGATTATTTTTCTCATTCTGTCACTGTCAAATGTCAGGTCTGGGAAAATGTCAAATAGGTTTGGGTGCGCATTTGTGATTAGTGGTGTTTATAAACTTTGCTTGCGTGTTAGGGAATATTATAGATCCCAGGAAGTATTTACTTTATTAACTTACCCTAGATCTATTTCTAATTAACATGAAAAATGTTACAGTTTTGGAAAAAGTCAGGTAATTATTTTGTAATTTTTGTTGACATTTTATTTATAGGTTAAGACCTTGATTTTTGAATGATTTTTAGGTCTCAAAGAAGAAAGCAGATCAAATTCCTCTTCGCCAACAACGAGCACACCTCCAAACAGCCCATCATTTTCACATAGAAATGGTATACAATCGCCACTAAGTAGTTTCGATTCATGTCGTTCAGGCCCTTTGGCCTCATTTGAAGATGAAGGATTATTCGATCTTTGTAAGTACTCTCCTATTTACCCTTTACAAATATCATTCAGTTATTGATAATGTAAGTTTATTATTCGCCGAGCTAATTATATGTATTAAGGTTAAGTAATTGTACGAAATACTTGCCAACTGGTATAATTAGAAATATATTCAGAATAATTAAGTTTATATAAATACACAAATATTACATACTATTTTGAGTTGACCATGATTTAATAAATATATTTTCTCTTAATCCTGGTATAAATTAAAGGCAACCCTAACTTTTGTGTTATATGGGTTGCCTATCTTTTAAATTTTT
The DNA here is from genome assembly GCA_963082805.1 of Hemicrepidius hirtus. NCBI lineage: Eukaryota > Metazoa > Arthropoda > Insecta > Coleoptera > Elateridae > Hemicrepidius > Hemicrepidius hirtus. The sequence continues at coordinate 29,571,914 of OY720166.1, forward strand.
ATCAACAATAATTAAATTTTAATATTTAAAATAGTAATTTACATAAAATAATGAATGGGGGTCAAACAAAACCACTAAGAATTAAAGATTAACTTTTCTCTAAACAAACACTTGGCAAAATAAAAAAAAACTTATTTACTATTACGGCCAAATAAAAATTCTATTAATATTTATTACAGGTTCAAATACTTACGGTTTTGATTGCATAATTATGCAAAAAACAAAGTTAACTGTTGATAATTAATTGAAATCGTGTAGTAGTATAAAAAATATATAAAATATTAAATCTTCTACGGCTTACAAACTTAAAACGTTTCAGGTTTTATTTTTCAACTTTAGTACTTATGATCAGTCATGTATTTCTTGTAGCAATTTGTTTACTCATCATAAGTACAGGAAATCCCAATTATCTGTTAACTTTTATTAATGTTTACTACAACAAGTTTTTTTTTATTTTGATAGTTCAGGTCATGCTATTCAAAGAATAATTTTAATAAAAGGCTTATTTTTATAATGATAATAGAAATATTAAAGTGAAAGTGGTTGTCACTTCTTTATTATTTGGTTAAATCATTAGAACTTCTCAGTACGTTGACTAAATCCTCATTGCAATTCCAATCACATAACATCATGAGGTGTTTTGTTGCCAAGCAAGTATTTATTTTAGTTTCTATTTTAAGGATCTTCTAATATTCTGGTGTTATTATTCATTTCAGTATTAATAATCCAAAGTTATTGATTTGATACTTATCAGTTATAGTTGTTGTTTGTAGGGTTTTTTACTTAAAAGGTAAAGGGTTGGTTCCTTTATTTTTAGAAACATTTTATTTAATAATTTTCACTATGAGAACTGCTATACATTTATATGATTGCTCTGGTAGAATCAAGGGGTAACCCAGGGTAAAAAATTGTGTACAGTAAACTTCCTTGGGACTAACCCAGACTTCCCAGAGACTACCCAGATTTCCTTGGGGCTAACCCAGACTTCCTAGCAACTAACCCAGACTTCCCAGAGACTACCCAGATTTCCTTGGGGCTAACCCAGACTTCCTAGGAACTAACTCAAATTTCTAGGGACTAATCCAGACTTCCCAGGGACTAACCCAGACTTCCCAGGCACTAACCCAGACTTCCCAGGGACTAACCCAGACTCCCCAGAGACTACCCAGATTTCCTTGGGGCTAACCCAGACTTCCTAGGAACTAACCCAGATTTCTAGGGACTAATCCAGACTTCCCAGGGACTAACCCAGACTTCCCAGGGACTAACCCAGACTTCCTAGGGACTAACCCAGACATCCTAAGGACCACCCGAACTTCCCAGAGACTACCCAAACTTCACAGATTTCCTTGAAATTAACCCAGACCTCCCAGGGACTAACCCAGACTTCCCAGGGGCTAACCCAAACCTCCTAAGGACCACCCAGACTTCCCAGAGACTACCCAGATTTCGTTGGGACTAACCCAGATTTCCTAGGGATTACCCAGGCTTCCAAGGAACTATGTACACAAAACTTCTCACATGGTTTACCCCTTGGGATAAAACTGATACATTTTTTCTGCTCTCCTGCTCCCCTTACTGCTTTGTCCTTTATGTTCTCTTCTTTATCTCTTGGTCCCTACTTTCCCTATCTCTCTCCCTGTTCTGCTTTGTGTTGCTCTCGTCTGCTCTACCCCCTACACTCTTTCCCTTTGCTTACTCCCTATTGCTTCCATCTGGACTGTCCCCCAATTGTTATTTTTACCTATTTCTCTTTGTGCCCCTAACCCATATCTTCTTTCTCTATCCCCAAGCTCTGCCGTCCCTATCTCGCATCCTTCTCGCTATCCATATGCTCATTTTTCTCTTTGGGTGTGAGTCTCCTGCCAAGAGTCTTCCATTTTTCCCTATTCTGTGCTTGAATTTGTCCCCATCCTACCCTTTACCTGCCTTCCCAAGGTTGTTGTGTGGGGAGTTGAAATTCCTCCAGGTTGCTAAATCGTCTGTTTTTTGCAGGTGAGACTGAAATGCCCAAACAAATGTCAAGATTATCAAAAACTCTTGATGAAGTGTTGGAGGATAAAACAGCACTTGGATATTTCGCACAGTATTTAGAGTCGCGTGTTGGTTTACCCTACATTCACTGTTGGTTGGATATTGAACAATTTAAATCGGAAACACAAAAGATATTTGATGATACACAACAAAATGATACACAAAATTTATTCTCTCCTTTAACGAGTACAAAGGTAGATCATGACAGTTTATCGGTGAGTACGGACTGTGACTCATACACAGCAGATTCGTACAGTCTTTGTGATTATTCATCCTGTACCTTATCGGATGTAAAGGTGAACACTGATGCCAAAAGTTCACAGTGTGACAGAGTTAAAGTAGACGTTAGTAATTCTTGTGATAAAAATAGTAATGATACTAGTCATACAGCAAATTTTGGTAATACTACTTGTAGTAATGAAGTAAATAGTAGTTGTAGTGAAGAAAAAATTCACTTTGCAAAACTTGACAAAAGTCCAATACGTAGCAAATATATTCAAAGACTAACGGATGATGCTCTCAGAATATTTAAAATTTACGTTTCTCAAGAAGCAACTGAAAGTATAAAATGTCCAGAAGAAATAAGAAAAGAAATTATAGAAAACATTTGTGATACTTCGAAAGTATTAAAAGTAAGTTGTTTCGAGAAAGTGGAAAAGTTTATCCACGACACGTTAGATAAAGATTTTTTCCAAGCATTTTTAGGTAGCGATTATTTTTGTAAGCATCAAATTGACGTGTTAACCAGTGGAAATATTGTTTTGGATGATATTTTATATAACGAAACGGCACTATTTTACTTTATGGAATATTTAGAACAAGAAAATCATAGAAGTTTACTTGAATTTTGGATTGCGGCTAGTAATTTCCAATTACAATTAAACGAACAAAAAGAATTTTTTGATCCTGTCGAAGCCCAAAACGATGCTGTTGTGTTATACGATAAATATTTCTCGTTACAAGCTCATTGTCCTTTAGGATTTAGTGATAAAATAAGATTTGCTGTAGAACAAAATATTTGTGGAGAAAATGGAGTAATGTTAGACTGTTTTCATTTACCTCTAAAACTCGTCGAACAAGTTTTAGAAAAAAATTATCTAAAACCTTTCGTAGCTTCCCAATTATTTTATAAATATTTATCCGAGTTGATTAATTCAGTACATATGAGTGGATATTATAATTCTCAAGATGGAAATAAATATTCACCTTCTGATTGCAGTAGCGAAAAAAGTTTTAGTACAAATAGCACATTCTTAGCAATGCAAATACCGAAAGCTAATCAAAAAGTTAAAAAAGATAAAGGAACCGACATGCATATTGATACAAGACAACTTTATGATCCGGATTCGTTATGGAAGCGTAAAAAACATCATAGATTATCATTTGGTAGGGTTACCGCTTTAGGGAAGTACGAAACCGATTTTGAACCAGAACCTGATAAAAGAGTCGGATCTCGTTTGAGAACTGTTGTAAAAAAATTTGTTAATATGGAAGAAGATAGGAAAAGGGAAGAAATGGCTTGGCAAGTTGCTGAAATGATTGTTAAAGATATTACTAATATTACAATGCACGATCAGAAAGAATCCTGATTATATTTTTACAATATTTAGATGAATTTTAACATCGACATAATTACGTTCGTTATTAAATGTTTTTCCTTAGACAAGTAGTTGTAATTAAATGTGATAATTTTTCTACTTATCAAATTATAATCTCCACACTTCTTTTTCTTAATTATTACACCTTTTCTAAAATAGAAATTTGTTTTAAAATTTTTATAAAAATAAAACCTGCTTTCAATTTAAGTGTAGATAATAATAACAACATGTAATATTTTACTAGTACTAGTCATAACTTGTTCATAAAATGTGAATTGAAGTAAGTGCCCTGAAATTTCAGAAAGTCAAACAATATTTAAAAAATGTATCCGAAGTAGTTTCCCTATATAAGGTGTCTTATAGGAAGGATTAATTTGTTTATAAAATTAAGATCATATTTAAGGAATAAAATAGTGATCTGAAGACATCTTATAGGTTGATTTTTGTGTTTCACATTGAGTTTTTTGGTATTAACGCAGCAACTGAAAAAATTGTATTCACAAGTCCACTGGACACATGCCCAGTGGACTTGTGAATGTGAATACATACAGTGAAGTCCATTTATTCACCCCTATTCCCTAACTTTTAGCAAATCGAATAGAAGTTGACAAGTAGAATCGGAATCGCGGCAAATCGGAATGACGAACTTCTATTGCGTTTCTCGTTTATGCTATTCGGTATTCCCTAACTGCGATAGAAATGTTATTGTAGAAGTCGAGATGATTTCTATCGATGTTGTTTACGTACATATGACAACACTGTTGCAGCAAGCGATAGTTAACCTTAATGAAATAAATACCCAAGTGAATTAAAAATTATAAGCCAACAGCAGTTGTGGAAATACCAAAATCATGGAAATCCCCGCTAATACATTTTGTTTAAGGGTTGAAAAATGTGTTTGCAACAAGCCAGTTGGTTAAGTTGGGTTTTATCATAAATGAAGATAAAAGTCAAGCAACCCCTTCTAGGTCTTGCAAATTCTTGCGAATTGTTTTATGGTCCAACGAGTCAAACCTTGTCCCTGGTGGAGTTCGAAAATATTCATCAGCGTGCAGATGGGTTTGAAATAAAAATCCCACAGTCCATAAAGACTTCTGGTCGTAACAGGTACAACCCACCCTTTATCTACCAATTTTTCCCGGAAGACCAAAGATATGTGTAGCTAATGTATTGAAGTCCTATTTGGAAAAGACAAGACCAGACCGTATTGCAGGTCAAGTAAGTTATTCTTAACTTATAAACAGCCCTGCCATCCAGCTTCGGCTTAAACAATCAGCCGTTGGATTAAGATGTGTCTGGAGAGAAGCGGGATTGACACTAGCATGTTTAAAGCTCACAGTACAAGGCATGCATCTACATCGGCTGCAAACAGAAAAGGGCTCAGTTGGGATGCAATCAGGGCTACAGCTGGTTGGACTGATAACGATAATTCTCAAACCGACATCTCAGATATTTCTGGTGCCCGAGTCCAATGGTATGAGATAGTAGGCATTTTTTAAATCAAGCACTGCCAGCAAATCATGGGAAGAGTTTTTGGCCCATTTCGTATCCTCGAGTTTAAAGTGGCTTGTGGAAATAAAGAGGTTTAAACTCTTAAAGTTCAATATCAAACGTTTTGTAACATCAGATATGGTACCAGAAAAATAGAGGAGAAAAATTGATTAATGCAGGGTGAGTAGTAAAGACTACACGTCCTATGTTAAGCAAATAAACAATTCCAACAAAAACCACAAGAAAAACTCAAAACAATAGTCAAACTCAAGGGTTTTGTACCATCCCTAAATGTCAGAAAACAATTCCGATCTTACAATTCTGATTTCGACGCTAAAAGGTAGTAGAGGTCGATTTCTATCGCGTCGTTTGCTTGGATTTCTACGATCGAAATGCGAGGTAGTTAGGGAATACCAGTTTGGAACAACTTCTATTCGACCGCGTGACTTCTATTCGATTTGCTTCATCTCTATTCGATTTGAAGTTAGGGAATAGGGGTGATTATGCAATATAGGCATGTTGCAAGTTAATTGGTGTACGCACTTTACCATTGGAATATAGGCAACCCATTATACACTGCTAACCACTCTTGCCCCTGCCTACTGATGAATTTAAATTTTCAATTGTCAAGAATGTTTTATTTTGAGGTTAAACTCAGTTAAACTTTCATGTGTTGCTGATTTCGGTTAGATCATAGATGGTTAGATAAAAAAAAACACAAGCGGATAGCCCTCACATTTGTGCTACAAACAGCTGAATACACAAGTCCACTGGGTTTTTGTAAAAATTAATTCTCAAATTGCAACTAACCTAAAGCAAAGACTTTTTGCAAAGACTAGTTGGGCGCCCCTCGAGCTTTAGGTTAGTTGCAGTTTGAGAATTATTTTTCACAAAAACCCAGTGGACTTGTGTATTCAGCTGTTTGTAGCACAAATGTGAGGGCTATCCGCTTGTAAAAAAAACTAGCTAACTGTATAATGGGTTGCCTATATTCCAATGGTAAAGTGCGTACACCAATTAACTTGCAACATGCCTATATTGCATAATAAATGGACTTCACTGTATACTCAGTTGCAAGCTGTGTCGGTTCGGCTTGTGTGAATCAGCTGCTGGGACACTGTGGGGTTATCCCTATCCGCTTGTTGTCTCCCCCAGGAAGGTCACATGACTACCTTTGTTGGGATCTGGGAAACTTAAATAAATGGGAAAAAGGGGATGAAGTAATAAAAATAAATGCAGATGAAAAATCAACCCATTAGATTTTTTTTGTTATAACAAGTAGGCCCTGGATCATTTCTTCTTTATTTTTTTTAAGAAGCCTAACAAAATTGGATTTTCCCTTTCCAAAATTTATCTCTTTTGTTTCCAAGATCTCAATATTTTACCATTAAATTTGAGACACCTTGTATATGCATTTTTACTTTGATACAGTAACAAATTTTGGAATTAATTTTTGTAATTTATTTTTGAAAAGAGAATTATAGAAAAAATTAAGTCACTTTTTGAAGTTTCTTTTTGTATTCTGTGGTGATTTGGGGGTAGATACAGGATGTTTACCTAACAAACCCCTCAAGCCATCGTTATTTTTAAATTTTGGACCTATAAACTGTATATAATTTTAAATGATAAGGCAAAATCTATCTTTTGACATCACTTTTTCGTAAATATCTATCAACTGTTTCAAGCTACCATGTTGAACTTTCTTATTTTAAATGGAACACCCTGTATATTTTTACATATTTGGATTCAGGGTGAAATTATACATACAATAATGTCCTTTATTTCTTTTTTTTGATCCTCACAAATTTTTAAATTTATTGCATGCAGATAGTCATACATGATAGCCCATGGCTGTCTAGATGCAACATAAAATAATTGTTTAAAAAAAATCTACGTATTAAAAAAACAAATGAAACACACTACTGTATGCAGAATTTCACCGTGAATCCAAATATCTAAAAATATACAGGGTGTTCCATTAAAAAAAAAGTTGAACATCGTAGCTTAAAACAGTTGATAGATATTTACGTAAGGGTGGTGTCAAAAGATAGCTTTTGCCTTACCATTTAAAATTATATATAGTTTGTGGGTTCTAAAATTTAAAATAACGAAGTTATGGGCGTTTCTTAGGTAACAGCCTGTATAAAATTTCTATGCCTTTTTAATTTTTCTAAATACTGATTATGTTCCTATATTACAAAAAAGACTAACAACATTAATTTAAGTCAATTATAAAAAAATGGTTGTGAAATAATAAAAAAATAAAGTCTTATCAGGAACAATTATTTATGAGTAGACAAAATTTTATTACCTACCCCAAATAAAATTTTATTAAAAATTGTTACTGTATCATAAACAATTAATTATTTTTCTGTATATAAATATAAAAACCATAATAATTGAACTGGATAAAATATAATTGTTATCTTAAAAATATTTTAGCCTTTTTCCTGCACAACGTAACTTGAAGCTTTTCTTTAGAATAATAATACAAAATAGTTATTAGCGTAAATCCATGTGTGGAACAAATTATTATTTTTAAAGTTCTTGCGATTTTTTGTAAATATGTAATAAAAAAAAAATTAAATAAATATAAAAATTTTATATTTCTAAATATTACTTAATTACAAAAATGGATACATGTAAAATATTGTAATATAATATAGTACCTACTGCATAAAGGCAGAAAATATAATAAATAAATTATTTTTAAATGAAACACATCGAGTTTGATCACAATTCTTTAACACCACCCCTTAAGTAAAGACTCTGTTTATACACAGCCAACTTAATCCTTTTTCTTTCTGTACATCCTTTAGTAATTATTGCCATGAATAGTAATAACTTTAGATGGTTTAAAAAAAATAAACAATCTAATTATTTGTGTATTTTTTTATATTATCTTTTTGAAAACTATGTAAAAGAGGTAAATGTTCTTCAATAGAAGAACTGCTGGTTGTTGTATGCTTTGCTGATATTGATTCGTCCAAAGTGGAATGTTTATCCTTACTCCAAGGCATTACAACAATTTCTGACTCGCCACTCCAACGTCTATATACCAAACAATTGAAAAGAGCTTGTAGAGGGTTCGTAAGCGCCTAAAAAATTTCACTTTTTGAACTGTATTTAAAATTTTTTTTACTTACCATCATATACCAAGTAGTAACAACCAGAGTAATTGGTAATTTGAACCATAAAAACCACAATAATATTCCACTAATAAGATTTGGAAACCAACAAAGATAGAAAACAATGTTGATAGCAGAAAATTTAATTTTCACTGCATCTATAATATCTCGTTCTCGTTTTGTAAATTGTCCTGAACTACAAGTGATGATTTTTTCCATATCCCTGCTTGAATAAAGATATAAACATGGATTTGCTATCATAACAACTGTTATCGGAATATAAGTTGCAATGTAATTAGGGAGAATTCGCAAAAGTATTCCTGTAGCAGTTCGTTTCTTATGGCAACTGAAATAAGTAAAAAAATAATATTAGGGAAGTATATAGGAATAGAAAAATTCATTATGTCTTATAGTACAGGGTGTTCATGAAAAGAGGATTGTTTTCTAAAAGATTCCCCATTTGCAAGACCATACATAAAGTGCATGTTTCTATAAATGAATGTTCTTGGGAATATTAAAAATATTTACGTAGAAAAGGTACTTGAACTTTTATAAAAAATCTTCCTATATGGAAAAATAATATTATCTCTGAATGTTTACTTCATTTTTGCAAACACTTACTTAGCATCAGGAAGATACAGTAACGATAATCCAATTGTTGTGAGAGTAGCAGGAATAATCCAAGCAGCTAAATGATAAATACGAACCCGTTCTTTTTTTTCGCTTAATATAAATCTCATATCTATAGCGTAACATAAAGTCCATACCCAAGATGCTGTATAGAAGTATTGTATCCATGCCTATATAGACATACAATACATTTTAATAAACAATAAGAAATAATTTAAAAATAACTCACCGATGATAAAGAACAAAAACACATGCTCCAATTATCGTCTGTTGCAGGCAGGATATTTTTATAATTTAACCATAGACTAGCTCTAATAAGTACACCTAAAATAATAAAATATTTATTATCTACCCTCTATAGAACATGAATAATAATAATTGAACCAATTTTTTCAAAGATTAGGCGTTTTTAGGTCAGTCTAAAAATCCGACCCCTTTATCATTTGTCTACCCCGGTCCCTCAAAAATTTAAATTTGATTTTTTGTAAGGAAAATGCCTCTAACTAGAAAATATGTTGTAATTTCATTCAAATTTGTATTAAGGACAGAGAAATACGATTAGATTATCTAATTTACTATTAGCTACGCATTAAACATTTTAATAAAAGTCTTATCAGTTTCAATTTTATTATAAGTTACAACATTGAAAGTATTGGTTATGGTTTATTATCATTGAACTTTATTTATAAAAATTAAATTTTTTTAAATTAAACTTTTTGGGTGGTTTCTTTGTAATGGGAGAAGTCTAGGAATGCGTATCCCTGGTACCCCATTGCGCTGCAACCTAATGCCTTTATTTTTCTTTTATTAATAAAGTCTACATTTATCTAAAGATACGCGACAATGTCTTTTAAAACTGGTATTGCGCTCCGGTTTTCTTATCACAAATGTGGGGTAAATTTAGATTTGTTTAGTTTTTGATAATTTTTTTTAGATTAGTTTACATAAATTGAGGACAAAATTAAAAAAACAGTTACATACCAAGAGACGCTAATAAATCTGATACAGCTAACCATAATATAATTTTTCTACCCCTTTCAGCAGAAAACGAGATCCATCTATGGTTCCTTGAAAATTGTTTTCGGGGTAAAATCTGCAAACCTAATTTTTTTCAACTTTCTTTTTCACTTTTAAAATTAGTTCACCTGATAAATAGCCCCTAAAATTCCTAAGGTCGAAGAAAACATGCACACAGCGTTATAAGCTTCGGGATTAAATTCTTCCAATATCATATAAATTGTGTCTGATGAGTTAGGGGTTGAACAACAAAATGTTTGTATTGTAGGATCAGCCATTTTTCGCCACAAAAATTATGAGAAACCTCACAAATTCACACTAAACCGGTACCTGATAACCACATGGTATTTGAAATTGATATTTTGAAAGGAAACATTCTATACGCACTAAAGAACCGATTTCTTTTTATCTTTGAACTTCATTCCTAACATTTACGTTTATTATTGTTTATCGTCTATGTTTACTATGTCCGAAAAGAAATGTAGGCGCCCAACACTCCACAAGATGCAACTTGATATCAAATATGACGTAGACTTGGTCTCTCGTACTCGTTTCATATCGTTTTTGAGGTTTCCTTACGTATGTATTTTAGAATCACTCATGTTTGTACTTTCATTGATAAAGAGCTGATAATATTCTATTTTTAAGATACAGCGCTTATAGGTGGTTTCAAGCTGTTTTTTATGGGACACCCCCTGTGTAGCTTTTTTGTATTTAAAAAATTCTTTTTATTTAGAAAAGTTAAAGGATTGGTTTTAAGAAATCTGATAAGCAAATAGAATACTTTGTTTATGAAAGCATAAAGGAGTGAGATCAGGTGAACGAGCAGGCGAAGGAAAGAATTTTCCACGTCCATGCAGAAGCTTTTGGTTAAAAGTTTTTTGTGCTAGCAGAGCTGAAAGGTCTATCATTCAAAGGGATTATTTTCTAATAACCCTTTTAGGGTAAAAATCAGGGGATCAGTGTCATAAAGTCTTTCCATAGTCTACTTATGTTTTAAATTACTTTATACCGGGACAGCGCGTACGCAGTCCCGACTACCAAAAATTACGCGCCCGAGTTATCCACATTAGGGATAATCGCAGGGGTCAGCCCAATCTTAGTGCAATGAAAGGGCCTCACCCTGGGGGAACCGCCTTGTTGATCACGGTAACCCCTACGCCAGGTAAGTATGCTTTGGCACCCTCCTAATCAAACTTATAAATATATCTGACAAAAACATTAATGGGGAGAAGATGCAGTAGCGTTATCTATAGGGAGAATTCACGAAAGAACGTTTCAACCCCCAACCCTTGAACGTTATTGATTGAGCAACCCCGAGATACGTGACAACGAATATTGCGCCTTGTGGGTATGCAACCAATGCTACACCACCATCATTTTCCATGTTACAATAATGTACCTACCTAATAATTATTTTAAATAATTGCCTATGAATGTAGAAGGATTAATGACTTTTATAGAACTGATTGACACAGACTTTTTCCATCAGGATAATACAGGGTAGTTTATTATATAAGGGTAGGTTGCAATCATCAGGGAAAGCTGATACAACGAGAATATCCAGTCTATTTAATAGAATTCTGTTTACAAGAAATGAAAAGCAACCTTAAAACAAACCCCTAAAAGAATTAGCTAAGGAAATCCCAAATCTCCCTCTGAAACCCCCAAAAAATAAAAGCAACAACAGACAACATTGATGGAACAGACAAAAATTTATGGACATGTCTGCACATGCAGACGTTATAAAACTACCACAATTAATCAGGTCTGCAGAGGAAGAAGCATGAAAAGTGGCTTTTGGGGGATGAAGGTAGTTAATCCAGCGAAATTCCCTTCTTTTGTTTCGGTCAATATAGCAAAAAACATACAAAGTACAAAGTTTCTAGAGCTAGACCTACTACAGCCGTAAAAAATAATGAACCTGTCCAAAACCTCCCCTAATAATTCCCGCAGTGGCTGATTTAGGGAGATATTGAGTTTGTTCGTTATTTTCGCGTTATACTGTATAAATTTCATAAATAGTCTAGAATAATTTGTTGTAATTTATTTAACACACATTTCCAAGATAGTTTTCAAGCTTATTTTATTTTGCTAAGGCTAAATACCAATTCCAAAAATTTTCCTAAATACAAATTAGAAATTCTCAATTTAAAATTACGTTTTTCCCACCTTTTCCCTTAGCTTTGTTCCTATTGAGAATATTTTCAAATTTCTACCTTTTAGCCCATTGAATAAATTTCTTTAGGTATTGGTAATTAGATTATCTGCAACAGGTCGGCGTCTGCCACGTGTCATGTGTTCCAAATCAGATTGTGTGTGCATCTAAATTATATCCTGACTTATTTTAAGTGTTTTCCAAGATTTACAAGGTAAAATTCATTAATATTAGTAATTAATACGTTTGTTGTTTAATGTATTTACGCCTTTAAACTTTAAATGAAAATTTGATGCATTAATTTTCTTTTATAGGTTGGATGAGAAGAAAATTATTCTTTCAACGGAGCAGATCGTCCTGTATTCCCGATTCCTGTTGGAAGAAGCATGAAAATTGTTATCTAATTTGGTAAGTTTTAATTTTCTTGGTACATTTTTTCCACATTTTACTTTAGCTTTGTCCCTATTGAGAATTTCAAATTTTTACCATATTAGCCCATTTAATAAATTTGTTTATTGCCAATTGGATTACCTGCATCAGGTCGGCGTCCTGCCACTTGTTCCAAACAAAATTAGATTGTGTGATGCATCCAAATTGCATCCTGATTTGTTTTAAATGTTTTCAAAGATTTATAAGGTAAAATTAATAAATATTAGTAATTAATATGTTTGTTGTTTAATGCTGCCTTAAAGGTTTAAATGAAAATTTGATGCATTAATTTTCTTTTACAGCTTGGATGAGAAGAAAATTCTTCTTTCAACGGATCGGAGCGCCCTGTTTTCCCGATTCCTGTTGGAAGAAGCGTGGAAATTGATATCTATAAGGTAAGATATTTAATTTTCTTGCATGTATTTCAACATTAAAAAAAACTTACAAAATATTACATCTAGAAAATTTTTGTTTTCTATCTCACTTCAACACATGGTCTTTTATAATTCTATCTCGCTTTCTCTTTCGATATCTGAAAAGTTGAATGTTGTAAAAGCGGTCGAGTCCACCTGAAAGGGAAGGACGGAAGTTTTTTACTTCAATATCTGGTTTCTACTACCTTTCGAATAAAATATTGTTAGTAATACGAAGTAATACGTAGTAAAATTTATTTTAAGATTGTGTTTAAAAGAATTTCATTTTTGAGGTTAAATAAATAAAAATTTTCCTGAAGATGTTTCCTCTATTCGTGTATGAAACGTTTTGAACAAGGTAGGAATCAGATTTTAAATATGAAAAACATGTATTAAGAAATTTTACCCTGTAGGTACTTTATTATATTCTTAAATTGCCTATTAAGTGGCCTTTAAGGATAATTGTGCCGATTTAACACCTACAATAAATATCTTAAAAGATATTCACACTTCTTTCCCAAGCTTGCTTCAACCTTTTCCATGATTTTGTTTTCTGTTTTGTTGGAGATTGATTGAGGGGCAGTTTATCAACTCCTTCTTAAGTTAACCAACGGTCAATTGTCATGGATACGAATTGTCACAAGAAACGTATCCATGACAGTTAATCGTTGCTTAGCAAACCGTCCCTGAATGATTGTTATCTTCTTTTTTTATTGTGATAATTGACAATTAATTTGTGTATTCATAATATCATAATATTGTGTATTGTGTATAACTGGTGGGTTCTTGGTCTTCTTATAGGCTGATGGATGGGGTAGTTTTTTCTTCGTCTTTGCTTCTGGGCTTCTTCAAAGTCTTATGGGGGTTGTTGAGTAGTGGTGGTACTGGGTTTAGGTTACCTGAAAAAGTATGAGGAGAGGGGTAGAGGACTAAACCTTGGGGAACATCAAAATGTAATTTGAGGAATTGGGAATTATTAGTTTAAGAGAAGTGCTAATCAAATTGTGAAGGGTGAGGAGTAGATTATAGGATTCTAGTGTCTGACCGAAACGAGAGGAGATAATTTTTTTCAGGATTTTATTGAGGATGTTGTAGAGAAATATTATTTGTTGGGATGCAAGGGGATTCTAGCCATGTTTGCAGGGTAGGTGCAGGGTTTATGGATGATAGGAAGTAGGAGGTTAAATGAAAGGAGGCGATGGCTTTCCAGGAGCATCGTGACCTGGAGCTTTGGTGTTTTTCAGGGAGATTGGTAGGATCCACTAGCAAGTCTGATTTCAGGAGAGGGTGGGGAGGTATTGTATTGAGTGGTTGATGATGACCTGAAGCTTTGGTGTTTTTTGGGGAATTTTAAGATTGGTGGGATCTATTGAGAAGTTTGATTCATGGGAGGGTGGTCGAGGCGGTTTGTTGAGTAGGAGTGACCTGGAGTCCTGGAGATTTGATGTCTTTGTAGGATTATGTTACTAAGCACTTTTATATTATTAGCTATTTACCTAATCTTTAGGAAATTTATCATATACTGGGGGATCACAAATGAAAGTTACTTTTTAACACGTTTTTTTTTTAATTTCAGACATTCCTGATACGATTTTCACAACTAAATAGAACCTGGAAGTGATGTGTAGTGTAGTGAACAGTACTGTACTATAGTGTAGTGATGTGCGGAAAATGGACATCTAGGACCGACTTCTTTCGGGAAATGGTTGGATTTCCGTTATTCGCAAGAGGACAACGCAGTTTTTTAAAGGTTTGTTTCGTACTACAAGAGATTGAACGTCGCAGCGATTGTATTTTTTGTTCCCCCTACCAATCTTGGGTATTTCTAAAATTTGAGAAGTACCCAACGTTTTTTTTGCGCTTAATTTACTCCCTTGCGCCAGATTTTTGAATTATGCGCAATTTAGAGTCCCTTGCGCCTATTTTTCTTTAATATTTCAGGATTTCGCGATTGTGTTTTTAAAAGTGCTTGTGCTAGTTGGGTTTGGTAATGTTAAAAGATATTTATACGTATCTCTTTAACAAAAGTGTTTTGTGATTTCTTTTTATCCATTTTTGGTATTTCTAAGTTTTCAGAAGTACCCAACAAAATTATCTTGCGCTCAAGTTACCCCTTTGCGGAAAATTTCTGAATTTATATGCGAATGATAGTATTTTTTAAAATACTTTGCGCCTATTTTTGTTTAATATTTCAGGTTTTCGCGATTGTGGTTTTAAAAATGCTTGTGCTAGTAGGGTTTGGTAATGTTAAAAGATATTTATACGTAAGTATCTCTTTAACAAAAGTGTTTTGTGATTTCTTTTTACCCATTTTTGGTATTTCTGGGCTTTCAGAAGTACCTAGGTACCAACCGAAATTATCTTGCGCTCAAGTTACCCCTTTGCGGAAAATTCCTGAATTATACCCGAATTATAGTATTTTTTAAAATACTTTGCGCCTATTTTTGTTTAATATTTCCGGTTTTGTGTGTTGTTAAAAGTGCTTATGCTAGTTTGGTTTGGTAAAACGGTAAAAAAATATTCATGAGTAAGTAGGTACCTATGTATCTGTTTAATAAAATTGTTTTGTAATTTCATTGTACCCAATGAAATTTTTTTGCGCTCTATTTACTGAATTGCGCCACTTTATTGAATAATACGCAATTTATGGTATTTTTTAAAGTACCTTGCGCCTATTTTTATTTAACATTTAGGGCCTTCGCGATTGTTTTGTTCTTGTGTTAGCTTGGTTTGGTAACGTTAAAAAATATTTAACCGCAGTAAGTATGTATGGTATTTGTTTAATGAACATTATTTTGTAATTTCAGTTACTTGACGCAGTATTTTTTTACATTGTCAGGTTATCACGATATCTTTTTGTTCTCAATCCTAGCAGGGATAGCAGGGATAGGTTCTAAAATGCAATGGGGTATCAAATGGTTTAAAACAGCTTGACATTCAATTTCTGGGATCATATATGGAAAATTAATTTGGAAAAGTATGTTCTACATATTTTTTCAAATTTTAAAATTTTATATTTTGGTTACAGGAAGGTGTATAACCACCATAGGCTTCTAGGAATCATTGGGGATGTTTTATTCATTTAAAAATTCCGTTTAATTATTATTTTTCAGGATATTTTTAAAATAATTCAATTGTTCTTAATTACAATTTATTTTCTTTTTTGTTTTAAAATGGAGATATAACATGTAGGTGTAAAAAAATTCAACATAGGTATTGGACTTATACTAACAAACCTGATTATTCAAAATTGCAGATTGAATACTCAGATTTTTTAGTACCCAGTAATGCCTGAAAGATTCAGAAAGTTTCATAATATTTCAGAGTTCGTTCATTTTATATCTTCGAATTTTGTATTTTCACATTTTGTTGGGGGGTGTTTTATTCATTTAAAAATTCCGTTTAATTATTATTTTTCAGGATATTTTTAGAAAAATTCAATTGTTCTTAATTACAATTTATTTTCTTTTTTGTTTTAAAATGGAGATATAAAATGTAGGTGTAAAAAAATTCAACATAGGTATCATTTGGACTTATACTAACAAACCTGATTATTCAAAATTGCAGATTGAATACTCAGATTTTTTAGTACCCAGTAATGCCTGAAAGATTCAGAAAGTTTCATAATATTTCAGAGTTCGTTCATTTTATATCTTCGAATTTTGTATTTTCACATTTTGTTGGGGGGTGTTTTATTCATTTAAAAATTCCGTTTAATTATTATTTTTCAGGATATTTTTAGAAAAATTCAATTGTTCTTAATTACAATTTATTTTCTTTTTTGTTTTAAAATGGAGATATAAAATGTAGGTGTAAAAAAATTCAACATAGGTATCATTTGGACTTATACTAACAAACCTGATTATTCAAAATTGCAGATTGAATACTCAGATTTTTTAGTACCCAGTAATGCCTGAAAGATTTAGAAAGTTTCATAATATTTCAGAGTTCGTTCATTTTATATCTTCGAATTTTGTATTTTCACATTTTGTTGGGGGGTGTTTTATTCATTTAAAAATTCCGTTTAATTATTATTTTTCAGGATATTTTTTAAAAAATTCAATTGTTTTTAATTACAATTTATTTTCTTTTTTGTTTTTAAAAGGAGATATAAAATGTAGGTGTAAAAAAATTCAACATAGGTATCATTTGGACTTATACTAACAAACCTGATTATTCAAAATTGCAGATTGAATACTCAGATTTTTTAGTACCCAGTAATGCCTGAAAGATTTAGAAAGTTTCATAATATTTCAGAGTTCGTTCATTTTATATCTTCGAATTTTGTATTTTCACATTTTGTTGGGGGGTGTTTTATTCATTTAAAAATTCCGTTTAATTATTATTTTTCAGGATATTTTTAGAAAAATTCAATTGTTCTTAATTACAATTTATTTTCTTTTTTGTTTTAAAATGGAGATATAAAATGTAGGTGTAAAAAAATTCAACATAGGTATCATTTGGACTTATACTAACAAACCTGATTATTCAAAATTGCAGATTGAATACTCAGATTTTTTAGTACCCAGTAATGCCTGAAAGATTTAGAATAATATTTCAGAGTTCGTTCATTTTATATCTTCGAATTTTGTATTTTCACATTTTGTTTGGGGGTGTTTTATTCATTTAAAAATTCCGTTTAATTATTATTTTTCAGGATATTTTTTAAAAAATTCAATTGTTTTTAATTACAATTTATTTTCTTTTTTGTTTTTAAAAGGAGATATAAAATGTAGGTGTAAAAAAATTCAACATAGGTATCATTTGGACTTATACTAACAAACTTGATTATTCAAAATTGCAGATTGAATACTCAGATTTTTTAGTACCCAGTAATGCCTGAAAGATTTAGAAAGTTTCATAATATTTCAGAGTTCGTTCATTTTATATCTTCAAATTTTGTATTTTCACATTTTGATGGGGGTTGTTTTTTATTTTCTAAAATACTTAAGAAATATTTTCGTATTAGGGTTTACTCGTGGTAAGATTTTTCCAAAAGCAATTACTTATTTTCTTTTTACTATGGGAGGGGGGGTTTAGAAGTTTTATTTTACCATACTGACAAGTATTATATTTTGTTTTGAAAACGGTTGGGAAAAAAATTTTCGGATTGTAATCAAGGGTGAGGCTATCAAAGATGCAAAGGGTTGGGTGGGAAAAAGAAGAGTATTTTCACATTGGACCTTTTGATGAAGGAAGGAATGTCAATTAAAGAACTAGAAAATTTCTGCACAAATATTATATAATCATTCAATCATAAGTGAGTTTAAGAAAAAATAATTTAAACGAAAGGGTTTAATTTTGATTGAGGTTTTAGGAAATTGAAGATTTTAAGTGATGTCAAAATACTAGGTGCCATTCTGTATCCAGTTAGAATCAGCACCGAAGCAAGGGGGTGTGCAACCCCCGGTGAGTACATTTACAGCTTTTGATGAGTAACAGATCAGTAAACCTTTGTTTTATTTGTTACATGTTACATTCTTGGAGTTTGAGTTCCTGATGCCTGCTATTTATTGATCTACACTTTTTATTAAATAGAGTCTATTTATATAGACTAGAAACAGAAAGGGTCCCCTCCCTTTACATTAGGTAAGTGATGTATTTTTTTGTAATTTTTTTTTGTTTGGTCAAGGACAATCCTGTCCATAATACACTGCGGCAAATGATCATTATTCACTGGTGAATAATAAAGTAGAAGCGCTTTTGCACATGTGCGTGAATATCGCGACAACAAAATTTAAAATTTTTGGGACATGGACAAAGTACAAAATTTTACACGGATGTTATGGCTATTATTCACTAGGGTTAACTAGTAACAGACAGATAATATCTGAATCATCTGAATAACAAATTGCAAAGGAATTCTAAGATAGCTACATGTATAAAGGTCTTGACCCTATCTATACTGACTGTGCAATGTAAATAAAAGTCTTAAAGATTTCTGTAATCAGAATCTGTATGTATATAGTTGAAAACAATGTAATATTACCTGAATTATAATCTAAAATTGCTAAAATATTTGCTGGCAACAAGTTTAAAATGGGGAAGGGGTTACGCCGCAAAGCTTTACATTTTCTTTACATCTTCTTTAGTTAGGTCATAGCTTTCCATTTATTTTAAATTTTTGTAAAATTTAATTGGACTAGATAAGGTATAACCTTTAACATAATTAATCAAGTCTTTAATAGATTGGCATAAAGTTGATCTTTATTTTGTTGTTTGTGCCATACAATTTCTCGCTACAACATGAAGTGGTTAACATTATGTTTGATTATTGGCGTGGCTGTATTACAGGTTAATTTTTTTTATTAATTATTTATGTGTATAAAAAGTATATTATTCAACAAGCATTTAATGATGGCTATTATCCACTAGGATAAAGTTTACGAAACGAGTCGGTAAGTTTCGTAGGTAGTGAATAATAGCCATTATTATCAGAAACAAAATTACGTTGTGGTGCTATTGCAGTATTTATGTACACGTACTTCATTATTCACTAGTGAATAAGTGAGTAAGTGAGTAATTCACGGAGGTGTATTCTGAATAGAAATATCCTTGACCAAACACGTAAATCATTGGTAGATTATTTACTAATCCTGGACAAAATTATTATTTAATCTTGTTTTCTTTTGATTTGGAATATTTTCGTAAATATTGTTTACAGTAGAAAGTGCTGAGTCATCCTAATTACTGAAACCTATGATTTTTTTTATTGTAGGTTGAATCCAGAGCAATATCGCCAAACGATTATGAACCAGAAGAATCTTGTGTTAGAGAACTTAACTTAGATCGTATCGAATTATTGGAAGTTGTTCATCAATTGGATACTCCTACGACCAACGAGGATTATAGAAAGTTTTTTATTTGTTTATGGAGAAAAAGAGGTGTCTTGAAAAAAGATGGATCTATTGACACAGAAGGTTTCAAAAATGCTCTTTCACAAATCTATTCGTCCATTAAAAATGAAAAGAATGCCGAAAAATTACTAGTACTTATTGATAAAACAGTCGATCATTGCAAGGATGTACATAAAGATACAGAAGGGGAAACTGCAATAAAACTGAAAAATTGTATGATGAAGTTTGTGCATTCTTTATCCAAAAGTGATATCGAGTAGGACCGTAATAAATTATTTTTCACACTACTAGCTAAAAATATATTACCGACCTAGGTCAGAAATGTTTCATTACTTGAGTAATAAAAACTATCCCAAAAAGGAAGTTACTATTTTTTAAATGTTACTCGAAAAAATTATTGGTTATAGAACTTCAGATTAAACTTTCCTCAAGAGAATTGATACTTGATTTTTGTGAGTTTTTATGAATAAATGTTAATAGGGATACAATCTTGTCGCTAGGGTATAATAACTCTATTTTTAAACTTGACATATAATGTGCTATTATGAATAAATAATGAACTTACAAATAGTTTTAAATCGTGGATTTTTTGCACTGAAAAAAATTTGTAACAGTAACACATAAAAACCAATGTTTTGTTTTGTTTTCGTATATTTTGCTATTTACAAATAAGTACAATATTTACAATTTTACAAAGTTCATGCATCAAAATTTTTATCAACACATTTCCATAACCTAAGGGAAGTCAAAACAGAATTCAACCTTTTCTTCCAAATTTTCAAATCCCTACTTGAATCAGCAGCCAAAAAATATTTATCCATAACCAGAGTTTTATCTTCTTCGTCTTCAAAACCTGCCACGTTAACCACCAACACGCGTCTTCTTGAAATATATTCGTCCAAAACTTCATCTCCTATGGAATTCTTCAATTCGATAATGATTTTCGGTTTGTTCAACCCTTCTTCGCTTGGGTGGTCCCAAAACCTCATGGATGTTCCTTCTAAGCGGCACCATTTTCGATCCCATACTACGTTTCCTTTTTGTTCTGTCCCAATGGTTAGAAAGCCCAAATGGGTTTGGTTGATAGAGATGTTGGATACTTGCGCGGTTAGTTTTAAAGAACCAAATAATGTAGAGTCGTCTGGGGTTGAAGTCAATAAAAAATTCTTATTGTTCAATAACCGATCCATGGTAATTTCTAAACTGCCACAAAGGGTGAAGATCGAGGGTAGGACTTCACTTTGCACCACCATTCCGGAATAGGAATCCTTATATTGGACCTTTTGCGACTTTCGGGAAAAGGGGGTTCTTTGCTGTAAGGAAAAAAATAATTATTGAAAAAATAATACCAGAAGATTTTTTCTTTTCGGTTGAATAATAAAAATACTTACAGGGAAGCAGCATAATTTATTCAGGCGACGTTTAGTACGGAGATTGTTTCGAATTTTTACTTGATACACCTTCAGGCTGACCATAGCATTTGGGTCTACGTTATCGAAAACAAATGCGTCTGGAAAGTTAAGGTAATGGCAAAAACGTTTCCGTGGTATCAACTGGGAAGCTTTTAGGATCGATTCGCATGAACATGTGATGATGTACCAAAGCTGATATTCGTGATGGTCTTCAGGAAGCATCAAAGGAAACTCCAGGTCTTTGATTGTTAAACGAGCCCCACCATCACTCTGTGGATTTTTTGATTGTCCCCCATACTGTACTTCCCGCATTTTGTTTAGAAGAAGGCTCCTTTTTAAACCTGAAACGATTGAATCATTTATTAGAAGAAGCCCAGGACGATCAAAAAGGTGGATGCAAATCCAACCTTTCAAGAAACTTACCAGCAAGCAATAAAATTCTTTCTGCCTCCAATTGTTCTTTTCCGCCAGCCAATTCCTTTATGTTGCTGCACATTTCTACAGCTTTAGTTGCCTCCTGCATTATCCTGCACTGATTGTGAACTTCTTCTTCTAAGAATCCTGTCCCTTGAGGAATATACTCATTTAAAGAATCTTCAGTGGATGCTTCTGATTTATCTAACAAGGCGCTGATGGTACTCGTACTTGAATCCTGAAACAAACAAATATTATATTTCCCTTTTTAAACATTTTTTTTTATTTTTAAACTTACCGGATCTGAATCTCGATTAGGATTCCTAAGTATGCATGTCTCCCCAGAGAAAGTTTTATCAAAAGCAGAGGTGATAACATCATCCAAGGAAGAACTTTCTGTTTCTGTCTTCCCAGCATCCTGGATGTAGAGTTTACTGTTTATTCTTGTAATCTCACCCTTAACTGCTGCTTTAACTCGCGGCCAATTCTTGGAAGTCTTCCGGTTGTACAAGTTAACAATGAATTTATCCTTTTGGTCGTCGTTTGTTGGGGCGCTCTGGATTGATTCCCAAGGAGTCTGTACCGGGTTGGGAATTAAATCTTTAACCTCATCGCGAAGTTCAGATTGTTCGTAGATTGCTTTTAATTGATTTATAATATTTTCCTTTAAAATCGTTTCAGTTACCATGGGAGGTTTCTTCTTTTCGTTTCGGAATAGTACGGTGCCCCCTTCAAAATTATTTCCATGGCGTCTTGATTCAAACAGGATCTTCCTAGGTGGCACAACACCCGTTTCGAAAAATTCTATTTTATGCCGGATACTCTCTGGATACTTATTATAATTCCTTTCTGGAATTATTGGTGGCTGGTCTTCCACAAAAACGGATTCGTTTGCGGTTTTAAAAGAAAGTTCACTCGTCGTGGTATTAGAAATTCTCGGGGAATCCCCTTGGTCCTTCACAGGAATGGATTCATTTGCGGTTACAAATGATAGTTCGGAAACAGCACTGGTATTGGAAATTTTTGGTTCTTTCACAGGAGTTGATCTCTTTGTAGGTTTAAAAGAAATTTTGCTCGGGGAATTGGTAATAGTACGGTTAATGTCATGGCCTGGTTGATTATCCCTTTTTAAGTACGGATTTAGTTTTTGGGATTTACATTTGTTGCAGATTCTGGTAGTTACGGATTTTAGTGGAGATCTGGTTATGCGTTGGTTTTCACCCCCTTTTGTTGCTTCCATTATTTTGGAATCTACAGGAGTATCTGGAAATTACGTTAATTATTATTATTATTATTCAATCGAATCAAAGATAATGTAAGTAAATAATAGGAAATACTGCTTACCATTACAAGACTGTCTGTTTTCTCCTTTATAAGCACTTATGAGCCTACGTAGGACTTCCTTTTTAGAAGGCGATTTATACTCGAACATCCACTGAAAAAAATGCGTAAATTAATGTTTTTATTCTCAATACGTAGACACAAGAATATATAATACGTTCTAAAGAATCTACGTCGGTATGCGGCACGGCACGTGACTATACCTCCCTCAAAAATTAATCTTGACATAAAAATATTTGCAGTTTGAATTTGATACAAATGGACTCCCAGTGTATTTTTGTTGATAATTTACGATAATTTAGTCATTGTTATCGTCTCTTATTGCATAAACAAGATAGACTAATGCTTGTATTGATTCAAGAAACTATACACAGCAAGGCATTCCAAAAGATAATCACGTAATAACAAATAAAAGAATATTAAATAATAACTCTTTTAAATTATTAACAATTAAAAAGAAAATATTAAAAATTACTTACGGTTTTAATAGAAGATGTAAGTTGACGATACTGTGAAACTTGGTGGTTCATGTTTTCGGTTATGGTATCCAACACTTGACTCGAATAAGATTGTTTTCACAAACAGTAAGACTAAGTACGTAGTGAACACAGCAAAAATTACTGATACAGTAATTACAGAAGGGTTCTGCAGTTCTATTTAAACCCCCAAGCTCCTCCTTAAATTTTCTTGGTTTGGGGGTGGGTTGGGGATATCTTAATTTCTTCACTCGGTATCTTTAACTTTGCAATTTAAATTTAATGACTATTAGGAATTTACCTGACAAATGTTGGTAAAGTTATTTAAGATAGTAAAGCTAATTAGTAAATAGGATTAAGGTTTCTAATTGAATGATAAAATTATAAAAATTTATAGGGTGGTGTGAAAGTCATAACAGGAGAAGAGGAATTTTTTATTTTTGTTCATGTGCTTCGTTAAAATATTTCTTACTTATAGCATTTCTGTGTTTTTTATCTTTGTGCAGTTCCTATTAAATTGCGTCCGTAAATGCTTCGTTATCGAGATACAGGGTGTTGAAATTTTTTTTCATATATTCCGAAATGATTATTATTATTATCATTTTACAAATAATGTTCAAAATGACCGTCATTAGCTTCAAGACAAGCTTCTATTCTTCGAACAAAATTTTGAGGCTAAAGGCGGTCATTATTCAAAAAACGGATTTGCAGAGTTATTTTTTTATTCGCATTTTTCATCTTTGAAGTGTGATTTACACGAAAACGGTTAATGGTAGGAAAAAATCTCAAGAGACTGTTTCAACCGTAAATTAGTTGAAAAATTTGAAAATTGTGTCAAAAACAAACAAACAGTGGCGTACCATTTTTCCTTCAGAAATATCCACATGCGCTTCTGTAGTTACGCCACTGGAGAAGGAAAAAATTGACTAATATGGTCCATTTATAGCAAACGTACATACATACATACGTATTTATTACTTTTTAAAATTTAATTCCTAGTCATTTCCGAATAAATGAAAAAAACATCGATATTTTTTACAACTTTCAACACCCTGTATATCTCGGTAACGAAGCATTTGCGGCCCATGTTAATTGGAACTTTTCCTCTTATTTTCATGAAAGGAACATGCCCTTAACTGGATGCCGTTTCTTTTTGGGACACCCTGTATACTAGTACATATTATAAAATCGACCCTTAAAAGAAGAATAAGACATAGGAAGATTTTAAATGATCACCTTGTATATTTATTATATTTAATTTTTTTAAATTAGAATCTCAGTAGGTATCTGCTTTATTAAGGGAAAAATGTTGATGTTTGCTTAAGTTGCTGAATGCAAATTTTCTAAACTTGCTAATGAGCTAATCACCCCTAAAAGATACTTTCAGTTTTAATCTTGTTAGACATGGAAATGTTTAAGTGACATGCAACAAATTAAGAAAATTAATGAGTAATTTATTCAAAAGTAGGAAGTATTTTTTTTTAAAGAACTGTTTTACTCTTATTTTTATTATTAATATTTGCTTTGAAGTTTACTCACTGGGCTGCGGTAGTTGCGTGCTTTATAATAACATCAAAAAAACAAAGAAAATATGCAATAACGTCCTTGATCAAACATTTACATAGTTTTCTTAATTTATTATCAAGTCTGTCTGATAAGAGTAAACGTGAAAATATCTTAAGAGGGGTGATTTATTTCCTATTCATTAATAGGTTATTAAAATATTTTCATGTACTTAGGAGAAAACTAACACTATTTCCCTAATAGAACACAGACAGAACCTCCAGTAAAATTATATTTTGAATTAATTTCTTTTGAAAATTACGACCGATTTTAGCAATTTTCTCTAAAATTTCAAAGTGAAAGGCACATCTATTTTGTTATAATCGGGAAAAGGATAGAAAAAGAAAGATAATGCAAAAAACGAGAGGTTTTTAGCGTTACCAGGAACGAAGTTATGCATGAAAATGTGATAATACCATAAAACATTTTGTTAGTAGTCATAGCTTGCTTGATTTAGTTTTTTAAAAGATCTTAAACGACAAATCCTGATTGTACTTTCTTTATTTTTTCCTTATTAAGTCAAATGTTTTTGATTTAATTGCGTAAAGAATCTTAGATTTAAAAGTCATGACTTGCTTGATTTAATTTTTTAAAAGATCTTAAACGCCAATTTCTGATTGTACTTTCTTAATTTTTTTTATATTAAGTCAAATATTTTTGATTTAATTGCGTAAAGAATCTGTTTTGGATTTAAAAAATTTAAAAGTCATAGCTTGCTTGATTTAGTTTTTTAAAAGATCTTAAACGCCAAATCCTGATTGTACTTTCTTTATTTTTTCCTTCTTAAGTCAAATGTTTTTGATTTAAATTGCGTAAAGAATCTGTTTTGGATTTAAAAAATTTAAAAGTCATGGCTTGCTTGATTTAATTTTTTAAAAGATCTTAAACGTTAAATTCTGATTGTACTTTTTTTATTTTTTTCGTTATTAAGTCAAATATTTTTGATTTAATTGCGTAAAGAATCTGTTTTGGATTTAAAAAATTTAAAAGTGTCATGGCTTGCTTGATTTAATTTTTTAAAAGATCTTAAACGCCAAATTCTGATTGCACTTTCTTTATTTTTTTCGTTATTAAGTCAAATGTTTTTGATTTAATTGCGTAAAGAATCTGTTTTAGATTTAAAAAATTTAAAAGTCATGGCTTGCTTGATTTAATTTTTTAAAAGATCTTAAACGCCAAATTCTGATTGTACTTTCTTTATTTTTTTCGTTATTAAGTCAAATGTTTTTGATTTAATTGCGTAAAGAATCTGTTTTGGATTTAAGAAGATTTAAAAGTCATGGCTTGCTTGATTTAATTTTTTAAAAGATCTTAAACGCCAAATCCTGATTGTACTTTCTTTTTTTTTTTTCGTTATTAAGTCAAATGTTTTTGATTCAATTGCGTAAAGAATCTGTTTTGGATTTAAGAAGATTTAAAAGTCATGGCTTGCTTGATTTAATTTTTTAAAAGATCTTAAACGCCAAATCCTGATTGTACTTTCTTTTTTTTTTCGTTATTAAGTCAAATGTTTTTGATTCAATTGCGTAAAGAATCTGTTTTGGATTTAAAAAATTTAAAAGTCATGGCTTGCTTGATTTAATTTTTTAAAAGATCTTAAACGCCAAATCCTGATTGTACTTTCTTTTTTTTTTCGTTATTAAGTCAAATGTTTTTGATTCAATTGCGTAAAGAATCTGTTTTGGATTTAAAAAATTTAAAAGTCATGGCTTGCTTGATTTAATTTTTTAAAAGATTTTAAACGCCAAATTCTGATTGTACTTTCTTTATTTTTTTCGTTATTAAGTCAAATGTTTTTGCTTTAATTGCGTAAAGAATCTGTTTTGGATTTAAAAAATTTAAAAGTCATGTCTTGCTTGATTTAATTTTTTAAAAGATCTTAAACGCCAAATTCTGATTGTACTTTCTTTATTTTTTTCGTCGAATGTTTTTGATTTAATTGCCTAAAAAATTTTTAGATTTAAAAGTACCTGATACTTCATTTCACTTCATCCTCATGACGTTCGACAACCAAAAAATAAGGCCTTTAAGTCTAATGTACTTATTTCTCAATTATTTAAATATTTGTATAATAAATTTATTAATTCTTTAGTGAATGTTTAACATTCCTAATACATTCTTAAGTAATATCTCGACTCTTATTTTCCTGAAAGCTAATTACGAGGGAAATATAAAAACAAACGTTAAGTAATTTTATTGAATTTTCTTTTGTGTTAGTACTACATGAATATATCTTTGCAATCATTAATAAAAAGGTTTATTTCGAGTAAAACGTGTGATTAAATCAAGAGTCCATCGAGGTTGATCTCCCGGTACCATATGTCCAGCATTTCGAACCAAAACTTCAGTCAGTTTACCAGCTTGCTTGACATAACCAGCAAGATCATTATCAACATACCATCTATGCCTTTCCGCTGTTTTATATGCATCAGCAGCATCAAACTTAAGATTTTTAAGGTAGTTGATTGTTAAAGGATAAGCAACTATGATGTCTAATTGTCCATTGTAAATTAAAACTCGATAATGTGATAATAATTCTGATATCCAAGGTGCTACTGATTGCATAAAATCTTCAGCTAAATTTTTTGCTACCATTTCACTGTCACCATTAAATGTTACGTTACCAACGTGTATTGAAGCTCTAATATCCGCACGTTGCACATAATTACCCATACGTTCCATGCTTATTCCAGTATCGTTTGATATTAAATAATTAAAGTGATTATTAAATCCTGTAACGTTCTGAAACAATGCGGAATTATTTTCAGATCCACCATTAAAAAGTTTATCAAAAGTATTTGTTGCTTCTAACCATTGTTTATTTTGAATGTATTTGACTGCTTGTTGTTCTATTTCTTGTACTTTATTTTTGGTATTAGTATCAATTAATCCAATCTGATATAAATAATCGCCATATTTCAGTTGATTTTCAGGATCGCTTAATCCATTTCCAATCGCTAAACCTTGTAAGTTAATTTTTAATTTAGCAGAAGGATTATTTTTATAAATTGCGTAAGAAACAGCTGGTACATATTTCCCACCATAAGATTCTCCAGTTACAAAGAAATCATTTTTTTGTAAATCAGGGAAAAGTTGAAAAAATTGTACAAGGGCGTTGTAGACATCATTTCCAATCACTGTTTCATTTTGTGCGTAACCACCATCTTTAGTAAAACTAAATCCCGCACCGACAGGGTTATCAATGTAGATAACAGAATGATTTTGAGTCCAAGGGTATTTTCTTAATTTTAATCCATGTTTTGGTTTTACAACAAAAGGTCCGTTTTCTGTAAAAAGTCCTATAAGGGATGTTGCTCCAGGTCCTCCTTGTAACCAAAGTACAACAGGTGCGTTTGCATAATCCGTATGTGATGGAAAAAACCAAAAGAATGTGTTTGAATTGTATTGCTCGTTTACTGTAACGTAACCTGCGTAACTTTTAACATCTTTCAGGCCTTTGAATTTTACTTCTGCGGCAGTTTGAGCTTCCTTGATTTTTCCTGCTTTTATTAAAGGTGTTAGGATTAAGGGTTCGCCAGGATCCCCTGTATAGTTGATTTGTTTTATTTTTCCGTAGACGTTTAGGAAACTACGAACATTTAGCACTTGGAAACACAAAATTATGGTAATGGCGTAAATTAATTTCATTTTTCACGTTTGGAACCAACAGTAACACATAAAGTACTGAATGAACTCTTGGATATTAAAATGAATTATTAATCAGAGGCTAAAGTACGCATACGATTTGCAGACGGTATTATCAATTATCATCACGTGATATGACAAAGAATGTATTATAATATTTTTCTTGTTATTCCCCTCTCTTTGAGTTGAAGTGTTTTTTTGTGGGCTATTCTTTGTTAATGAAGAAAACGCGTAATTTTTTTTAACTAAACTCATATGTCTTCCCTTCTAACATTTAATCATGAACACCCATGGACTAGACTGTTTTTTAATAGTTTCTGAAAAAATTTGCTTAACAAAAGGTTCGTACTCGCGGCGTTTTGTAGGTCAGCTAATGGATCCCATTTAATCCTGGTCTCGGTATCTTTATTTTTATGGTTTAGTTCTTGAACATTTTAAATAAAAAATTAAGATACCGGATTTTTTATCGTGCAAAAATTAGGATTTAGACAAACCGGCCCGAACCCTCTATTTTTAAATTTGACAATTAAATATTCGCCAACATTTAAAGAATTATTATAATGGTTTGACGCAAACGCTACGAATCGTAGGAAATAAAAACGTACGCATACGTCATAGAAATCTATTATCAACGTTTACCGGTACCTACCAAAAAGTGTATGGGCTCATATGGCCATAATGCGTGAAATAATCTAAAATTTGATTGTTTATAAAAAATAACAAATATTTTAACATTTATAAATGTTTTATTAAGGGGTTGGTGTTTCTGTAGTAGATATGTCAGGGATGTTTAAATTTTCGCTGTTAAATCTCCATTTTGAATGTTTATTCCGAAGGGTTTCAAATAACTCTTCTACATTAGGGGTGACATACGAGTTGCTTCTTTTTTGATCGGCAGAAGGGTTTTCATGTTGGATTTTATTTGTCGGAAAAATATTTGAACCTTCATAATTTCCCCTTGAACCTGAACTGTGAAAACCTGAAACATACATTTTCTTTTTTGATTAATGCTAGATTTTCAATATGGCGCCCTCTACGAGGTTTTGAAAACAAATGAAAAATTGATGTTCCTATAGCTCCTTTATTACTCAAAATATGAAAAAAGTTTAAATATAAAAGTTGTTCAATATATAGATCTGCATTCTCCTAAATTTATGTTACCTATACAGGGTGTTTGCTTTTCACAGTACAATAAGCAACTTTGTTATTTTAAATGAAACACCCTGTATATTATTATATAATTGAATGTAAAATTCAATTGTCTATCACAAAGTATAAGGTAGTGATATCGCTAAAATGTACGGTTGATGAGAATTTCGCGAAGTTCGGCTGCGTTTTGTAAATTTTGAAGATTTGTCGCGATACGCATTCAAGTGATTTCCTGAGACTGCCACGAGGTCGAGAACTATACTGTTAAATACCAAAAACGAAATGTTTATTTTTAGTATGGGAAAGTCCAGGGGAGGTGCGCACCCCCACTTTTTTTAAGGCTACTTTCAGTAAAAGTGACTTTTTACAGTCTAGACTGTTTTAGGTACAAATCTTACACTTACCAGATTCAGATTTACTCAAACTGAAAGATTGAGAAGGATTTAAGTTTGTATTGAGAGGTCCTTGCTTTTCGGATGAACTTCTCACACTATCTTGACTGTTCGCGGTTGAAAAGAACAACACAGTAGTTAAAAAAACAAGGCACATGAATTTTTGAAATAATTCCAGCAACATCTTGTCTTATTGGACAAGCGTTGGAAAAACAATGAATGAGTTTATGCTATTTTACAATTTAATCATTTCTTTATTACGTCTTGTTAAAAGTTGATTTATTACACTTAACTTTGAACTTTATTAACGTTTCAAAGAAGTTCCATTCTGGATTTTCTTGGAATATTTCTATAGTACAACAATAATTTAAATAAATAAGAGGATTAAATTATTTTTTGTCCTACCCTATCGTGTATTGATTCAAACAATTAGCTTCTGGGAAGATTAAAAAATAATTGGTTCATGCATTTTTAAAACAATGTTTTTCAATCAAATTAAAGATAATAATTATATTGGACTTAAAATAAATCTATAGACATAATCAGTATATTTTTAATTTCGTATAATAATTCTTGTAATAGTACATAGTCATCATGTGAACTGTTTTAAAATGTTCTTGTAAATCGTGATATTAGCAACTGAGGGAGAAATCTTGTTTAAAAAAGCTGCTTGTATTCGCCTTCTTGTAACTCCAGTTTCATTTACGGTTTCCATTTTTTTGTTTCCATTATATAAGATATGATACAATTCGATATCAAATCAAAAATCTGCTATTGCAGAATGTACAAGCAAATGCGATCAAACTGTATAAATATAATCCATTGTTTTTTATTGATGATGGCGATTCAGATTTTACTAAAACAAAAAAAAATATATATGATTCTTAAGTAAACATTCATAATCCATGCCGATCCTTGCGAGAAATTATTTTTTGATGTTTTTAATATTCGATATTTTACGTCACTAGTGAATAATGATTATTCGCGGAAGTGTAGTACGGATAGTTTTATCCTTGACCAAGCTAACAAATAATTGGTTGATTACTTAGTAGTCCTGGACAAAGATTTTTTTCTTTTGTGTTTCTTATACGAAGTTACAGCGTCACTTAAAAGTAATTGAAAGTAATTTGCAAAAGATTTGACCTCACTGAGAATTTCCGCAAATTAAATTACGTCCTACGTGACATGTATAGTGCGTTTGGGTATTAAAATGTTTTCTTAAATATTTAGGTTACTCATGTACTACTCAAAGTACATTCATAAAGTATGATCTGAATTAACCCCAGTAACCCCCCTCTTTGTTTTAATTTAAGACAAATTCAATCTAACGTGGCAGAAGTATATGGACCTAAACCAAAAGTGGTTGATGACTTTTTGACTTCATTTTCCTCCTACATTACGTGAAGGATTTCCCTAACGTCCTGTATATAAAATATGAACTGTGACTAACCATGACTATAACCATTTCTTCCTTGTTGAGTAACTCGATATGTAGAACCGGCAGCACTACCGGCAATTGCAGCTATGGCACCTCTTCGTGCTGTAGTCAAAGAACTCGAAACGATAATTATAAATAATACGGAGCAACACATCCACTTTAAATGCATGATGGCAACCGTTTTGGACAAACTAAATTAATGGACCCTCAGTATATTTTTATATAGAGTTTGTTATTACTAATTGAGGCACTTAGAATATGACGTTCATTGTTTTACCATGTGACACAAATTTCTAGGAATTTCACAGGGCATTATTTTTTAGTGGGATTTGTACTTAAAGCTTCCTAGAGATATTTTGTTTCTTTAACTGGAAATTCCAGGAGTTGTTCTTTTTATCAGTAACAACATTTAATTTTAATAATCATAAAAAGAGCAACTTTGACCTTTGTGGACACCTTAGTTGCCGGACCACGTTTTCTCTCACCGTTGCCAAAAGCCTGAACTACTGTACTGGCTCATCTCTGCCTATAACGTATAACAACAGACCTCTGGATCACCCTGTATGTATCTAGTACCTATAGTTTTATCTACGAGTAGGAAAGAAGTTTTTATTGTTGAACAACAAGTGTAATTCTAGAATTAAAGTAAATTGTTTACTGCCACAATAATTATACTTAAATGAAAATGAAAGGAAACTGTTTCAGTTTAATCCTTTACTAACTTTGATAATACTTTTAATAAAGGAGATGTGAGTACGTCGTACTTTTTTTATTAAATATTCGAGTAGGCACTGTAATGTGTGGATATATCAGTTAGGTAAAACAAACCAGAGGAAAGACAAAATAAAGATAGTACACTGAAAACGTATTAACATTCGAGGTAAAAGAAAACGAGTCGAATCGTAGCCGAGACTTGTGGCCTGTTCACAATAAATTTTACGCATTTACAAATAATATTACAAATCATTCTTAAGTTTTTGTAATATAATTTTTATTTGTTAATGTCACACAATTTTATTAATTCCGTACATACAGAGAGTATATAATATTTATAAATACTAATCTAAGAAATATATTTTTTTTTGTAAACTTACACATTAGTAATATTAAACAACAAAATCATTAGCAAACGATGACATAAAGTGAGTGTTATTTTATTTTTACGTAAAAAAATTTTAAACATCGAAGCTGTAATTTTTGATTAGTAATGTTGTGTTAGGTCCTTCCTGAATGGACAGAGTTGTCTCACTCTCTGAAACAAAAAAAATAATAAATATTGTTGCTAAAATAAATTTAGACGAGCACGAATTTCTAGCAGAATATAAGTAGTAGGCCTTGAAAATTTTTTTAAATTCCGGAAAATCTTGTTTAGATTTTTTTGTTAAATATTTATCTAATGAGAATTTAAAAGATTTTTAAAAATAATTGTGGTTTAGAACTAGGGGGTTGCAATTGGAGGGGGGGGGGGTTCGATTCCCCACTTGGCTTCAGAAAATATTTTATATTTAATAAAAGAGCTTTATTTTAGTGTTTATTATTAAAATTTCATTTCCTAGATTTTTGTAAATGAAAAATAATTTGAAAATTACTTTTTTCTCCCCCTCCCCCGCCCCCTTTCTATAAATATTAGAAAGTATACGAAAACACTATCAAAAAGATGAAAAAAATTGATTTTTTATTATTTCAGAATGTTCTTATTACAAGCAAAACTGCATTAACAATTTTTTGTTTAACTTCATTATATAATAAATAAATAAGGAAAATTAAAAGTCGTTAAGGGAGTACGGTAGTGCCATTACATAATAACAAACATTAAATACATTTTATGACTAAAATAAACCTGCCTTGATTTTTTTTGTAGTTTTAAAATAAGTAACTATTTTTTTCACATAGCTAATGGTTTCACTGTTGAAATTTCTAAATTCGGATCAATAGAAGTGGCATTCAAATTGAGACTTGTAGAATTATTACTACAAGATGGATCGTTATTTAGACACAAGGGTTGCACCCCTTTATTTGCTTCTTCTTCAGGTTGTGGCATCGCAAATAAGGTCACGCACAAATTAGTTGTTTCTCCAGAGTTTTTCAAGAAATTTCCAGTTCCACTAAAGGAAATTGTAGTATTGTCCAGTATCTTTCCTATAATTGTTGCATTTGTTACACAAGGGATGTTTACAGAAGACGTTTCGTTTTTCTTTTCTTTGTTATCGCAATCTGTACCTTCAGTACATGTTACCGTACTGTTAACACATTTTAAAGTTGAATTGTTATCACATGGAACAGTTTGTTGTGCAAGAGCGACACATAAAATGGTACCTTCGGAAGTACACAAAGGAGCTGTATTTGGGGCACATAATGTGGTACAATTTTCAGGACATAATATGATAACGTTAGCGGGTAAAGGAATTTCCGTTGGTATTTTTTCAGGATTGTTGTAATAATTGTAAACATTATAAGGACGACGGGTGAATCCTGAAACGAGGTTCCAAACTAATAATCCAACTATAACGTTACGATATGCGTTTTTCCCAAATCCGCTTCCAAATCCTCCACCAAAACGTGATCCATAGCCTCCTATTCCACCTCCTCCTCCAAAGCCACCAAAACCACCATAACCTCCATGTCCTCCGTAACCTCCATAACCGCCAGGTCCACCGTACCCTCCAGGTCCTCCATAACCCCCAGGTCCTCCGTATCCGCCCTGACCACCATATCCTCCGTATCCTCCCTGACCACCATATCCTCCCTGACCACCATATCCTGCTTGGTTTCCTCCATATCCTCCATATTGATTTCCGTGCATGGGAGTATTTGGATTATACCCATTATATTGTTGGTTCGGATGGTTTTGTTGTGAGTACCCATTTCCATAATTATAATTGTTACCAGTACCGTAATAACTTCCGGCTCCTGTGTTAGGATAAGCGCCTGATTGTGCAGTGTACGCGGTCTGCTTTCCCAAGTTACCAGTCGGGGATTGCGGAGCACTACCTATAGCACCATGTGATGATGGGTTAGAATTTCCAACATTCCACCCCACTTGTTTATTTATATTCCCGTCTGGCTTTGTGTTTTGCCCAACATTCCAACCAATTGGTTGTTGTTGCGCTGTATTTAACGGCGCCATTTGCTGTTTTTTCTCATGGTCTAGAAAACTGGCTGAAGAATCCCCAACTGTAGATTTTTTATTATTACTTGGAGCTGGTGGTGCAGATGCTTTACTCGGTACGACCGCATCCCCTTTAGCTAAAACAGGTTGACCATCTTGTGTCTTTGATCTTCGTTGTCCTGTTCCATATAAATCAAAATTTCCATTTTGAGATTGTTTAGCTCTTCCCCAAACGTTTGAAGATCCTCGATAAGTACCACCCCGACGTCCTCCACCCCGTTTACACTCGGTAATGGAAAATAACACGAAAAATAAAAACACGATTAATGAAACACATCTTTTCGTTTTAAGAATCATGATAATAGTCTTGTTAGTTTGCTGGAAGTCATTCCACTAAGCTAATATGATACTGCTTGAGATATATTGCCAAGTTAATTGAATGATAGCGCTGTTTATTACCATCCGTTCCCTACCCCAACTGATGTTGCCGACTATTCATTGATAATAAAGAATAATTATGTTCTTTTTGTTAAGTTGTTTTAGCTTAATTTTTTGTAGGAATTACATGCTCCATAATACAGGATCATAAATTCATGGCAATCTTGATTTAAAAAAAAAATTAGTCCATCCACCTTCTTTTTCCATGCTCGTACAAAATTAATCCACTCGCTTCGCTCGTCTCTTAAGCATTTATTTACAATCGCAGTAAAAAAATTCTAGCACTTTTCGTAACTTGTAAAACAATCAGTCGTTTAATTGTTTAAATATTTTTGTCTTCTTCGTGATGACTTAATTCATAAACAAAGCACTTGTCGAAAAAAAATCACTAAAATCAAGGTTATGCTAATTATAATTTAAAAATTATCCATCATCAAAAAGTAAACAATGCTTCAAGTACTTTAATATTACAAATTTTTTTTAACGATCATTTTTAAGGTTTTTCCAAGGCTATTCGTGATGTCTTTTTTGAATGTGTTGCATGATATATGCGAAATTAATATGTAAGTCAACGAATAATCTGAACGGTGGTGTGTTAACAGCAATAAACGTGTAGACATTACTGTCAATTTTAATTAACTGTGAGTAGAATTTGCGTTCTAACTAGTTGCAAGTACAGGATATGACGGATATGGAAAGATAATGCCACAAAGGCTAGTGGAATTTTCTGATTAAAAAAAAAGCTTTCACATAATTTTAGGAAATCGTATTAAGTGTAATTTAGTAATAATTAGTTAATTACATGTCACGTAATTATGGTTTATCTTTTTTTGTAGGAAGAAAGGGAATTGGGCTTGTATTTTATTCTCCGAAAGCTCGTCTTTTTAAAAAAAGAAGATTGATGTAGAATACGTTTTATTCTTCTTTTTTATAAAAATAGCGTTAGATAGTTTGCTAATCGGGGTAAAAAAAGCACCCTATATGAGGCTAGTAGCGCGTGACGTCATCAACCAAGCAAAACACGTAAAATATCAGCGTTAATAGATTTAAATGGAAACATAGTGAAAACCGTGCAATATAGCGCAAAATAACAAAAGAACAAAGTTGTAGAAAATAAAATTTCCTAAAAGAAACTCCCGGGAAGTATTTGTCGAGCGTTAATAGTTTGGGCCTGGGAACCGTCAGACCAAACACATACGCGCGTCTATTTAGTTCTAAGACGAGCTTGCTCGCGACAGTGCCAAGATAGCGCAAAATAATATAAGACCAAAGTTGTAGGAAATTAAATTTCCCACAAGAAACTTCCGGAAAGTTTTTGTCTAAGGTTAATAATTTGGGCCTGGGAACCGTCAGACCAAACACATGCGCGCGTTTATTGAGCTCTAAGACGAGCTTGCTCGCGACAGTGCCAAGATAGCGCAAAATAATATAAGACCAAAGTTGTAGAAAATAAAATTTCCTACAAGAAACTCCAGGAAAGTTTTTGTGTAAGGTTAATAGTTTGGGCCTGGGAACCGTCAGACTAAACACGCTCGCGACCATTTAGCTCTATGACGAGCTTGCTCGCGACAGTTTCAAAATAGCGCAAAATAATATAAGAGCAAAGTTGTAGAAAATAAAATTTCCTACAAGACTCCCGAAAAGTTTTTGTCTAACGTTAATAGTTTGGGCCTGGGGATCGTGAAGACTAAACATGAAACGACGTACACGAAGGAACTTTTACCACCGTACCTAAAGGTTGATTATTTTTTTCTTTAACGGTTTGAAAGCAACTTTGCATTTATTTTTTGATTATTTCATGAAAACGTACATTCACTTGAAGGTGCAACAATTAAACTAACATTGTTGGGCGCAGAGGATATTTATTTAGCATTATCAACAAATACAGTCTGACCCACCTTTGAAATTTACTGTTTATCTTATAATATTGCAAAAGTAATCGTAGATATCTACGGAGTAGTAGTTATTAGTACGTAGCCTGAAAAATTAATCTGAAAACCGATTAAACGATTTAGCATTTGCCAAGTAGAATAAATAAATTCGTCACGCCACAATTTAGCACCCCTAGATCTTTTAACTCGACCTCAATTATAAAATTGCTTCTTTAACATCTTATAATGCATTAAACTTCCTAACAATAATAGCTCATAAAACATCAAATTAGATCTAAAGAAATTTCTAAAGCCTCTTGATTATTATACAATGGAGGTTTTAAATTTCATATCCGGATTAATCAAAATAAAATAAATTATTACCTGGATTTTATTCAAAAGCTTGAGCAATGTTTCCCTTATGATCTATTAAACATTCATCACGAAGGGGTACGCTGATAGCATTTCGTTTGGATCTTGATTTAACCACTGGTTTTTCTTCACATTCTTCAGGTTTTTCAGGAGTAGGCGCGGGTTTAGGAGCCGGTGTTGGTTTTTGATCGGTTTTAGTTTGGGTATCCGCCATTGCGATTAATCAAAATTTAATTGTTAAACAATTATAAGAACCCACACACCACACAAGTTGTTTCTTTGAAAGCCGAAACTTAAGTGTTTTTATTTTTAAAAGCGTTGGTACTATAATTAACACTTTAAATTTTATTACGCATTTTTAGTTTGTAACGTGTTGTAAATAGCAATGTGGCTTTCATTTCGATTTGTTTGTTTTTTAATTTTAAACGCAATAGGATGACCTTAAAAATTTTATTTAGGGTTTTAATTATTTTTAATTATTATTAAAAGTTTTAAAAGTGTTATATAAATGGCACGTATGCAGATAATCTTTGCCATTGCAGTTGATACGATTATTTTTATCATTTAATTAATTAATTAATAAACATGTTTTTTTTTGAAAAAGAAAATGAAAGAAAGAAGATGGAAACAAATCTTAACGTTGCTATAGGCGTATAACAGTTGATAAGTTATGGGTCACCATTTCGTTTATCGAACACACGTAGCGTAATAATTAATTATTCACTTCTTATTGTAAACACTAAAAAAATTGCAAAAAGGTTATCCCATTTGACATTTAGGTTTAAATTTACATCTTGATTTACTTTATGGTGTAATAAAAAAATGTGACCAATAAAATGCTTGTCCGGGAAGCTGCATTTATGTTTTTGGATTTCGAAAAATAAAACATCCCTTAAAATTAACAAAACTATGAGCGCTGTTTTCTAGATTTAGATTAATGTAGGAGCAGAATTACTCTTGGAAAGGGGTGTAGAAAATTCCAACATTTAATATTTTTCACCCTTTTTGTTATCATTATGGTTCCATCAAATTAAAAATTGTTAAAAAAATAAAACAAACTCTAAATAAATTGTTAAATAATACAGGAAAATTTATTTACTACTTACAGTAAATTATTTCCATTCGGGTGCTGGATTCCCTTTTGCATCCCTATCGTATCCATCTTTTAATCCAGTTTGTATAGCATTCCTCGTGTCGACTGAATCCGGAACTTCTTTACTTTGGTCCTTTTTCTGTACGTTAGTTTGACCAGGGAAATGTATTTTATCTTTCTCATCCCCAACTAGTGGACCTTCCCCAGGAGGCACTTTATCACTTCCAGACATGATGGTGAATGTTTTAATTCTTTACAGCGTTTCAGCGATCAACTAATGTACAACAATGTAATCTTAAACAGAGTTCAGCTGTGTTTTATGTATGTCGATAATCTTAGAAACGCTGTTTTTAATTCAAGGTTAAACAGAGATGAAGTTGAACAAATATAGGTTTTTCTATAAAGAATATGAATGCGGTGGTGTTTTAACTTGTATGAGCAATAATTTTTTTTAATTCTGAAAAAAATTTACGGATATCCCGTTTGAATAATATGAAAGGGAAGGAATGTAACTGAAAATAATCTTTTATTGATTTTCTATGACTGGGAATACAAACACACGCACTTGCCTTTTAAATGTTTTATTAGGTTAATACAAAATTTCCGGTAATCTTTAATCTTTTACAGACTTATCTAATGTGGTTTCAAAATTTAAAAAAAAATCAATACTTTAGTTTTAGGTACGTGTAAGGAAAATTAAATTTATGACCGGACTTTTTTTTAAATTCTAGTTATTGTTCTTATAAGGTATGGAAAATTAATGTAGGAGTTCTAAAAAATGATAAAAAAAATAAAGTCCTGAGTAACTAACACCAACTGATGTAATGTAACCACAACATGACGAATTTCCACCATTTACCTAAAGATCTCGAAAAATCCTTTTGTGCACACAAAAATTCCACCAGAACTGTAGATTCTCGAAACCAGGGTTTTGTTTCAAAACCTCTGCGCAAAAAAAATTCTTTTGCATCCCCCTGTATTAATAATTCTTCTTCAACTACTTCTTTATTTTTTACGGTGTCCAGAATCCTTCTGGAACTTTTTCGTTCAACTGGAGATTGTGTGAAATGGGGTTTCACCCCCGATGACACTCTCCTCTCTATTGTATAAGGAGAAGTTTGCGTCTCCTGATTAGTTTCAGGATTGTGTTGTAGATTTTCCCTGAATGTATACCATTGACTCCCTGAATATTAAATTCGTGCTATAAATTGTGAAACCCCGTGTATATTCATCACAAATACAAACAGAAGACTTAATTCTAGTGAAATATTCCACCCAAATATTTTGTGCTGAAAAATTTCCGGAAACCACGAAAATAATTCCTGGTAATCGAAAACAGGAATTCCTGCTCGGAATATCGATAGTCTAGACATAATTTATCATAACTAATTATACGTGGGAAATTTTAATCTTATGTGCATAGAATAAAAAATAAAAATTCTTAAAAACTTTCAAAATCAGTGCCAGAATTTATATTTCTGTTGTAGCTATGGGATAATATTAAAAAAAAATAGATTAAGGGAAACTTGAAATTATTGCCACTACTCTAAATTATACAGGGTGATTCACTGGCTTTATTCGCTAATATTCCTGCTGGGGGTGGGACAATCAGGGAGCGGTAACACGAATTCGTATGAAGTGGAAACTCGCACTTTTCTGCAAGTTTATCGGAAATTTCCATCATCCATTTTATCATAATTGTGAAAATAACAAAAAAACAAAGAGAATGCAAGAACCCGGAAGTCTCTAGGATCATTAAAAAAGGAAAATGTGATAATAAAACATTTTGCATAGTTAGGAGTTTCAAGGCTTGCTTGATTTAATTTTTTGAAGGATCTTAAACGACAAATTCTGATTGTACTCTATTTTAAATGTTTTGATTTATTTGCGAAGATAATCTGTTTTCTAAAAAAATCATTTTCAAATTTTCTTGCCGGAACATTTTATCAGTTTTCTTACTTAGTACATAGTATCACGCTACCGGTACACATGTACTACATCATCATTTGATTAATATTTCCTGTTTCTAATTCTATTTGTATAATACTACTCAATGGAATTCCAATTTTAAATCTCAAGTAGGATGAGGCACACCACTTGACGCATCCTTAACATGTTAGCAAAAAAATAAGATTTTACTTTATGGTGGAATAAATTATTTTTATAATCCTGTTAGGTACTCAGATGGGTAAAAAGACAGACTATAGGTGAATCATCATTATTACATCCTGGAATAGATTTAAAAATGTTTAAGACGTTATGAAGGTGATAGAGATAGTAGGCGAAGCATTTACGTCAGAAAAAAACATCCACGCCGAATGGAAATTATTATGGACAAGATATGGCAGCTTGACTTGAGTAATAGAGAGAGAGAGGGTGAAAATGTGAAGGGGTGGAGATGGGTCTTAAAATAAATATGAAATAATTTTTCAGTATACTTCATAAGATGTAAAATGAATCGATTGTTTATTAGTTACGAATTAATTATTGCTGATTTTTCAAGGTTTAAAAGGTAGATCATTGACCAGGTAGAGTTAACCTTTGTTATGCAAGTGACTTGGAAATTATTCAAGCGAATTTTTATTTTACTTATTGGAGCATTAAATTTATTAGTGAACTAATTATGAAATTTAGGCTTTCATACACAAATCCAAATGTACTATATTTATTTAAAAGATGAACAAAGTAAAACTTGAAAACGTAAACAAAGATTAATTCAGAAAATTTAAGGCCTTGTGTTGTAAGTTTTAGCCCCCTGAAAAAATCAACAGGTGTTCAACTTTCAAAACAATACATTTTTGTTATTGTAATATTATTAATTATTGTTACTTTCAAAGGAATTAGAATTGTCGTAAATAAATTTTATTTGTTTAGAGATCGGAATTGTATGTAACAAATATTTGCAAAGATGAATTTGAAAGTGGATATTTTGTATAAATCCATGCATATTTGGATCCAATATCTTTTTGGCATGCAGTTTTGAAAGCATTTTTATTAAATCGGCGCCAATTTACGCGCCTAGAGCATATTTAAAAGGGTTGTGCAGATTTCAGATAAACATAACTAAAAATAACATTTTATAGGATTTTAGAAGAACGTTAAATATTTACGATTGTTACAAACAATTTATTTACCACATAAATTTTGAAACTTGGTAAGAATAACAATGAAGAGGATAACATCTGGAATTTTTCTCGTAAAACAGCAATTTTACTAATTATAACATTAAACGACCTTCTGGTTATAGCTAATCCTTTATTAACTTCGTGACTTACAGTAAATACATTTCAACACGTTTTACATATCCACAGAGTTAAAAAAAATTTAAATAATACGTAAATAATAATAATAATAATAAATGTATTTGTTGCGTTTTCTCGCAGATGATTCCAAATTACACAACATCTTAGTATAAAGTAAAATTATTTCCATTTGATAAGAATGCTTACATTTTCTTAAGAATTTTTTTATATATACGTACTATCCCTTTTTATTCCCAAACTCGGGCTGGTTTCTTATCAGCACCATACCCATAATTATCCTTTAAAGGAACACGTATGACGTTTGCTACTTGAATGGGTGGGTCCGGTGTCTCCTCTGCATTTTTTATATTATAAACCACCCTTTGTTGTTCAACATTCGTTGATTTTTCATCATCACTAGATGGTTTTAAGCAGTTACCCATTTTTACCGTCACTTAGTTTCGTGTTAAATTAAAACTAAAATATTTGCACTGTTTTATTGCAACTCGAGTTTCAATCAGTAACGTGTGCCGATACAATAGGATAAAAAAATCTCTTATCTTGTGTTATTTGTTTAAAAAGTCTAGTAAATCGATAAGTATTTTTTTTTTTCATTTGTTAAGACAGTTTTTATTATTCATCGGGTTAGGTAATGAAATATTTTTTACTTGAGCTGGAGATAAACAATTTCAAGGATCACTTGATAATAGCAGGTTTTTGGGCAAAATTTATCAATTAAGTTGTTGACTCCCTCAAAATAAGTCACCGATACAGATTATCATCGGTTATTAATTAATTAGACCACAAATTCCTACACAAAATTGGTTAAGTAATAATTTTGTGGTTTTAGAACTACTTACCGCAAAATGATATGTTTTACCACGTAGATAAAAAAAAGTTGGAAAAAGTTTCAACTAGTTCTGTAATAAAATTTCAGGCATCAATATTTCAACAGTTAACATATCCATCAGTCAACACAGATTTAGTTAAACTTAAACAATTTTAAAGGTGTTAATGTATTTTTCTAATAGACCTACAGAGCTTTCAAACAAAATTGGGTCGTAAACGAAGGCGACAAATAAATTTTTATTACAAGGTCAATTAGGAACTTTGTTTGGAATAATAATTAAAACAATATTTTTAACAATAGTACGTGAATATTTTATTTCTACACTACTAGCCTAGAAATCAACCGGGAAATTGTTTTTCTCGAGCTCAGGTCAAAAATAAACGGCACCAGAGATTTTGCAATCCCATTACAAATCATTGCAGCATTAGATCTGATTAAAAAGTTCAACCACCTCACTAGAATTATTAAGTACCTACACAAATCAACATTAAGTTATCAAGTCCTTCAATTTTATTTATTGTCATTAAACTAATTGTAACTACAATAGTAAAATAGGATTTTCATTATTGAAACTTTATGTAAGT
This sequence comes from Hemicrepidius hirtus, assembly GCA_963082805.1. Lineage (NCBI taxonomy): Eukaryota > Metazoa > Arthropoda > Insecta > Coleoptera > Elateridae > Hemicrepidius > Hemicrepidius hirtus. Next base: position 29,615,058 of record OY720166.1, read on the forward strand.
AGCTCGAATATACGAAAAGTTTTATTTTGTTCAAGACGATCCGTAGTCTTTATCTGAAACCTAAAAAAAATCCAAATCATACACGTTTAATATTTTTTTTACAAAACGATTGAGTTTTGACTTACCTACAATTTTTATTCCCAAATTTGGGTACATTTTCCTCGTGCATCTCGTAGTTGTCCACTTGGACAAGGTATCGAACCATAAAATATTGGAAATCTTGGTTGAATCTGGTATCTTCTTTGATTTAATTTTAAAATAATATGTGGAGCACCTTTAGGAAGTTCGTTAAGGATTTTCAGTTCAGAATTAATTCTAGGATAACCATTGCAATAGGAAATAGAAATAACCACCAATAATATCATTACAAAAAATAACTTCATTTTAACTAGGAATGAGTAACAAGTAGGAACGATTGTAAGGTAATGTTTTGCTCAATTCTAGTTGTAGGTATAATATTTATACCAAAAAGGGGAGGATATTTGGATAATTCACTAGTGACGTAACTTTTATATCTAAATCAACAAGAGAGTGATATTTCCTATTTTAGTAAAATGTTTTATCCAAAAGTTTTTGCATTATTTACTTTAGAAAGGTCGGGAAATAACGTACCACGGCGATTTTTCTTAAATACATAGTGCTATCTCTATCTAAGTACACAGATAAAAAGAATCAATAAATGAGGGGAGATAGGCATATTCGTAATATTCCCCTTGATTCCCCTTTATTATTTTCCCTATAAATACACAGAAGAAAACACTAAAAGACGTCCATTTTTGTTTTATTAATTATATAAATATAATAAAGTTTAGTACAAAGTAGTAATACATGTTAGAATTAATTGGTGTAAGACTAATCTGAAGTCCATTCTCCTGAAACAATTTTTAACACCATAAACTAAGATTCTTGTAAAAAATATTAATTATTAGCGTGTTTGGTAAAGGATACTGCTGCAGTGAATAATCATTATTCTCTAGTGAATAATGAAGTACGTATAGGATAGGGGGACAGTCTTGCAATAATATCCACACCATACATGCTCGTTTAATAAAATGTATACTTAAATATAAATCTAGCTGAGATAATTTGGTGCAATAAAAGGGGTTAGTACTTACATAATTTATTCCCAAATATCCACACAGCGTCCCATTGCATCACGGAGTTGTCCAGGCGGGCATTGTATTTCGTAAAATTTAACAACCTTTGGTTTATGTCGATCTTTCTTAAAATATGTCTTGATATGCGATTGAACTTGCATTAAATTTTCCTGAGGGGATTCAACTTGAATTTTATGTTCTCGTTTCCTTTCAGGAAATCCACCACATATCACAATCAACACAATAATTAATAAAAATAGTATTGGTACTTTCATTTTGACCACAGAAGTTGTAAAATAGTGGAGCAGCGTAAAAGGTGCAATAATATTTATATCGAAAGGAAAAGGATGCGGTTACTTAAGTATTATCGAATGACGTAAAAATGCATGTGTTTAAAAAATTGTTTTGCTTCATTTAATTCAAGAGAAACTTAATTATATGTGCGTAATTAATATTCATTTAAGTTTTTGATGACGTCAGCTCGAATCAATATTTCCAGGGATGCAACCGGGAAGTTTGTTTTGATATTCTTTGGACAGATAACGAGCGCATACTAGAATAAATTAAACCAATTATTACTGCAATACTTTATTGTTTCTAGATATTTTTTTTTAAATTTTGCTAGAGAACAATTTATCTATTAGTCATCTAAAATACCATTTACGGTATTGCCCTGAATTCCCAATGCAATTTACAATTGCAATATTATCTTGAACTTCCTTTTCCTACAATCGTTCAGGAATTAAATATTCCCGCACAAAAATTGAATGCGGGAAATGACCAATTCCCACACAGTGGGAGAATAGCCTTCAACAATGCGTTTTATTTGTATCTCACAGTAAAAGTGCAAATTAAAAAATAATCCAGTAATATAAGACGATTGTAGGAAAAACGTTTTCCATGACAGTTGCGGGAAGAGCAATTCAGAAACCCACTCGCTTCGCTCGGTTTGATAACCCCTGCATTCATTTCAGCGTCTTCCTGCATTTATTATGAAATTAAAATGACCAGCTTCATTCTCGTTAGGAGAATAAAGTTGGCTATGGAAATTAGCAACCTCTGTCAAATAAATTTGAAGTAATTTAAGTAACTAGTTAGAGTGCCTTGATACTGAGACAGTATCAAGGCACTCTAACTATCGTAACTATGAAAACACATCTGACAGTTTTAACTCGATTTTGATTTTAACTTCCAAAATTTTTGTGTTACCAAAAAAATGTCCAAAAATAATGGGAAATCGGATAAATAGGTAAGTTTTATAACTTATCCTTCTTATACCATTAAAAGGTGAAATAAATTACAAAAAAATAATAACATCGTAATGTTTAATTTGCTTCAATAAAAGTTACAAAAATACAAAATAACATAAATAAGAAAATATATACAAAATCCGTAATCATATTCAGTCGTCATTAGCTAAAATAATTGGAACCCCATGGAATAGTCCTAAAACTCCTTTAAATGATGATCTAGGACTTGGAGAGCAGCGTCGAGTAAGGAAACCTTTTTAAGATTACCAGCTTCCATTAGCAGGAGATTCAAGCGTTTGTCGAGATTTGGGAGATCAGAACATTTGGTTATTTTCTGGAGATCTTGCTTCCATTTTTCCACTCCATCCACCAGAAGGGTTTGGTAGAGCTTTAGATTCTTCAAAACTACTCCCAAATTGGTCCTTTTCTGATCCTCTGGCTGACATTTCTCCATGCCAACCGCCACTGGGTTTCACCATTGACTCATGTGGAGCGTTTCTTGCACCCTGATTCCATCCACCGCCTGGAATTAGTTTATGACTGTCATCGAGTGGTTCCTTTTCTGAAGCTCTTGCCGCCAACTCTTCATGCCATCCTCCACTTGGTGCAGCCAGGGATTTGTCTGGGGCACTTCCAAGAAGGGAATCTTCTTTCCAACCACCAGGAGTTAAGGACTTTTGTGGTTGTTCTTTTCCAGTTGGTTTTTCACCTTCTGAAGCTCTTGCTGACATGTCTTGTTTCCATCCACCACTTGGAGCTAAGGAGTGTTGAGGGTTGTTTCCAGTTGGCTTCTCACCTTCTGAAGCTCTTGCTGACATGTCTTGTGTCCATCCACCACTAGGAGCCAAGGAGTGTTGAGGGTTGTTTCCAGTTGGCTTCTCACCTTCTGAAGCTCTTGCTGACATGTCTTGTGTCCATCCACCACTAGGAGCCAAGGAGTGTTGAGGATTGTTTCCAGTTGGCTTCTCACCTTCTGAAGCTCTTGCTGACATGTCTTGTTTCCATCCACCACTAGGAGCCAAGGAGTGTTGAGGGTTGTTTCCAGTTGGTTTTTCACCATCGGACGCTCTTGCTGACATTTCTTGATTCCAACCACCAGGAGTTAAAGAATGTTGGGGATTGTTTCCATTTGGCTTCTCACCTTCTGAACCTCTTGCTGACATGTCTTGTTTCCATCCTCCACTAGGAGCTAAGGAGTGTTGGGGGTTGTTTCCGGTTGGTTTCTCACCTTCTGAACCTCTTGCTGACATATCTTGTTTCCATCCACCACTTGGAGCTAAGGAATTTTCATGTTCTGAAGCTCTTGCTGCCATTTCTGATTGCCATCCACCACTTGGAACTAAAGTCTGTTGCGGACGTTTTTCGTTATCGGAAGCCCTTGCTGACATGTCTTGTTTCCATCCTCCACTGGGGATTATGGAATGTTGTTGGTCCTTTCCACTTTGTTTTTCATTTTCTGCATTCCTGAATGTCATCTCTTGATTCCATCCTCCGCTTGGACTGGCACTAGCTCCCATAGAGGCTCCTATAAGTTCCTTCTTGCTATCGGAATTGGTAATTGGGTCGTGGGGATTTGGAGTAGGTTTAAATTCTTCATTCTTTGCCGCTGGTCCAAAATGCTGACCTTGTTCTGGGTGAGTTTGTGAGTTGCTACCACTTTTGTTGCTACTAAAGTGTTTTGCGGCGTCTTTAGGATTTATTTCTTGTGGTTTGACAGCTCCTGTCCCTTGACCTTCTGGTTTGGTAGCTGATGCCCGAGCTTTGGTTATCTCCTTCATGTGTTGAATTGTTTGCTTCTCCTTGTCCGCTTGCGTTGTCAGAAACCCCGTTGTAGTAGCCGTATGTTCTTCTTTTTGTTTACTGCCAGCAGGTGATTTGAAGTTATCAACTGCACTGACAACTTCATCAGCAGCACGATAAGAAGCAGGTGCGCCGTAATGTGGAGCAGGAGCAGAGTATGCTGGAGCGTTATACTTTGAAGCTGGAGCTGAGTAGCTTGGTTGTGGTGCACTGTAGGATGCGCCGTGAGAACCTCCATAAGAAGAGCCACCATATGAGGGAGCTGGGGCAGAATAGGATGATCCGCCATAGGAAGGTGCTGGGGCACTATAAGATGATCCACCATAAGAAGGTGCTGGGGCGCTGTAAGATGATTCACCATAGGAAGGGGCTGGAGCGCTGTAGGATGATCCTCCATAGGAAGGTGCTGGGGCGCTGTACGACGATCCACCATAAGAAGGCGCTGGAGCACTGTAAGATGATCCACCATAGGAAGGAGCTGGGGCACTGTAAGATGGAGCTGGAGCACTGTAAGATGATTCGCCATAAGAAGGTGCTGGAGCGCTGTAGGATGATCCTCCATAGGAAGGTGCTGGGGCGCTGTAACTTGATCCACCATAGGAAGGCTTTGGAGCACTGTAAGATGATCCACCGTATGCAGGTGCTGGAGCGCTGTAAGAAGGTGCTGGAGCAGCATGGTATGACCCACCATAGGAAGGCTTTGGAGCACTGTAAGATGATCCACCGTATGCAGGTGCTGGAGCGCTGTAGGAAGGTGCTGGAGCAGCATGGTATGACCCACCATATGACGGCGCCGGGGCACTGTAACTTGATCCACCATAGGAAGGCTTTGGAGCACTGTAGGATGATTCACCGTAGGAAGGTGCTGGAGCACTATAAGACGATCCTCCATAGGAAGGAGCTGGAGCAGCGTAAGATGATTCACCATAAGCAGGAGCTGGAGCACTATAGGATGATCCACCATAAGCAGGGGCTGGGGCGCTGTAAGATGATCCACCATAGGCTGGGGCTGGTGCGCTATGTGCCGATTCGCCATATGAAGGTGCGCTGTAAGCAGGAGCCTTGTAAGATGATCCGCCATAAGAAGAATGTGGAGCACTGTAAGATGAGTGTGCTGGAGCATAAGATGATCCACCATAGCTAGGAGGACTGTGGGGTGCTGGAGAACTATAAGAAGAGCCATAAGAAGATCCACCATGTGATCCACCATATGAAGGAGCCGGAGATTCATACGATTCACCACCATAAGATGGTTCAGGTGCGCTGTAAGAGGAACTTGCATGTGATTGTTCGCCGTAGGATGGAGCAGGAGCACTGTAAGATGATTCTTCACCATATGAAGGAGCAGCAGGAGCACTGTAGGAACTACCATGGGATGATCCACCACCATAAGAACTTCCATGTGATTGTTCACCATAAGCTGGGGCAGGAGCGCTGTACGATGATCCACCACCATAGGCTGGAGCAGGAGCGCTGTACGAACTACCATGTGAGGATCCTTCGCCGTAGGAAGAACCACCATAAGAACTTCCATGGGATTGTTCGCCATAAGCCGGGGCAGGAACGCTATAAGAAGACCCACCATATGAAGGCGCTGGTGCACTATAGGATGATCCTCCATAAGATGGAGCTGGTGCAGAATATCCTGCTTTAGAAGAACCATATGAGCTACCCCCATATGTAGCTGGTGGACTGTAGCTTGCAGATCCTCCATACGAAGACGAAGCAGGTGCAGCGTGAGGAGCTGAATAAGAAGATGCGTACCCAGATGCTGGCTTGTATTTGGAATGAGATGAAGATCCAGAATATGATCTTCCGTATCCTCCATAGCCTCCTCCACCACCATAACCACCATAAGTTGGTGAACTGGAAGCGTATCCTGCTAAAGCAGGTTGGCATGTAATGACTAACCCGTTATGTCCATATCCTTTTTTACCCTTCTTCAGACCTTTCTTCTTTTTTGGTTTTACATGGGTAATGTACGACACAGGACCATATCCGCCTCCATATCCTCCGCCGCCTCCACCGTAACCGCCTCCACCATAACCGCCACCACCAGCAGAATATCCGCCTCCACCACCTCCACCGTAGACATCATAATCGTCGTCATCATCATAGCCTGCTGATCTCATTGCATGAGTTATTTCATCATGCTCGTCGTTGTCGATAATCTCGTGTTCGGCTTCTTCTAGAGAATTGTCCACGGATCTGTAAGCTGAAGAATGTGAAGATGAAGAATAGGAAGACTCACTTGGTCCGTAAGCTGGTGCGGCTGAATGACTAATAGAACCAGAAGTGAAGGTAGTAGAAGCCGGTGCGGCGTAAGTTTTTTGAGGGGCTGGAGCTGGTGCGCTGTAACTTGACGACCCTGAGGATGATTCCGAGTACGCAGGAGCAGCAGGAGCAGAATATGATGAAGAACCACCGGAATACGAGGAAGAAGCGGCCGCGTAAGTGGAACTTGGTTTCGCAGCACTGTAGGCAGGAGCTGAATAAGAAGATTTGGCGGCGGAGTATGCTGGAGCAGCTGGAGCATAACTTGATTTTCCAGCTGAGTACGAAGATGATCCAGAACTGTACTCTGAAGCGGGGGCAGCGTAAGCAGGCGCAGCTGGTGCCGGAGAATAACTTAAAGGTGCTGAGTAACTTGGTTTGGGTGCACCGTAGGCTGGAGCAGGTGCAGAATATGTTTGTTGACCAACGTAGGATGGAGCGTTTTGATATCCGTATTGTTGAGCTGGAGCGGCGTAAACCGGGGCAGATTTGTAATCCGGTTCGCAGACCTGGAAGGGCCTTTGGTACGGACTGCTGGGCCTAATTTCAACACAGAAGGTAGTTGTGGCAGATTTTTTCTTCCTCTTGAAGCTGTCTTCGTCCTTGGAAACCCAATTTTCGTCTTTTTCGGCACCCCTAACTTTTTCTGAGAAAATCTGAGGAGCAACTGCGGTTTCGAGATTCTTTTCAGTGGAAATTTCTTGATCTTCTTCCGTTATTGTTGAGGGTGTGGTTACGTCACCGGTTGAACTTGATTTCCATTGGCTTGAGAAGAACTTCTTTGGAGACACAGTTTTGAAGATTTTTTCTTGTTGAACATCTTCAGAGGCCACTAGGGCGTAGGTAAACCCTAAACACAACACAGCGAACACTTGCATGTTGCTGTTGTTGTGTTGACTGGTGAATGATTTGTTCGGACTGCTCGCAGGTATTTAAAGGGAAATTGTTGCTGAAGCGGCATTTGCGAAATTTTAAAACGTACCTCGCCTTTAATTATTGCTTAAGGGGTTATACGGATTTAGAGGGATGTTATTTTAGGGATTTGAAAAGGAAAAAATTATTATTTTTAGGTAAAATTCTTGGAAATGGGAATTTCTTGGTTTAAAATTTTATTTTAATTTTTTTTTTAGAAAAATTAAATATTAAATAGATCTCTAAAAATAAAAATTACTTGAAATATAATAACAATATAATAATAATTAAAATTAATTTAATAATTTTATTTTAAAATTATTTCTGTGGTTACATGGCACCTTCAAACGACTTATGACGTTTTTATTGTTCAATAAAATTCCTTTGCCTTTTTGGCATTATATAATTTAAGAATCGTTAAGAAAAATGTTGAATGTACAGGATGTTCTGCAAGTAATGGGGAACTGTTTTGGTAATAACTTCTTGGGATCAAAACTGAAGTGATTTCTTAAGAAGTTATAGCGCTTTAAAAACATAATTTTGACAAAACAACCCCTAGAAAGTTATTTGCCCATTAATTTCACTAAACAAAAAATTCGAATGAGTCAGTATTATTTGAACCACTATCCTTTAAAAAAAATTATAGTTTATTTCCTGGGGGTTCTGCTATCATCTGCGGTTATCCTTGTTTTTTCCCAGGACCTTTCCGCCTACCCCCAATAATATGATATTTTTGTAAATACTCTGTAGAATAATTCTTATATCCTGAGATAAGTGACAATATTAGAAATGCGGTTTTTGTGGTTCCTCAAAAATTTGATTAAAAAAATTCCTTCTAGAACTTCATATAAATGTGGTATTAGGTAATCAAACGATATTTCAAGTAGATTTCTGAAAAATGTGCATACTAGTAGATTTATAATAATACAATGAACTTGTTAAGGAATACTTTCTATCAGCATTTTGCTGTATGTAGGTACAGCGAAACTATACGCAATAACGCAATTCTGTTTAAAATCACTATTGACCTGAATTTAATTTAATTATTCATTTAATAATTTATTTAGTGTTCGTTGGTTCTAATCCAATTTTATATTTTGGATCTGTGTTTTGAAAGACCAGAATAAGGGTTGAACTTTGAGAAATGGGTCTTTTACAGAGGGTGTCTTAAAAAGAAACGGCATCCAGTTAAGGGCATGTTCCTTTCATGAAAATAAGAGGAAAAGTTCCTGTTTTAACATGGGCCCGAAAATGCTTCGTTATCGAGATACAGGGTGTTGTAAAAAAAATCAATTATTCACAATTTTCTGTAGGTCGTTTGTTTTCCTGGATGTTCCGGAGCTCGAAGGTATTTTGAGGTTGTTTTTCCAAAGGATTTTCTTCTTAGATTCCCAAAATCATGGCAACACACTGAACGTACGCAACGCCCATGGACGAGACGAATTTAACTTATAAGTGCAGGATACGGTTCCACGGTCAATTTTTTCTCTTTTAATTTTACATTCAGTGACTGTACCTTGTCATAACTTGAACTATTTGGGTTTATAAACAAAAATATTATGACCATTCTTTGTTATTTAAGAATTATATTGTATTCAAGCAGGTAAATGCTTTTTTTTTGCATCGTTAAACACTTTTGTTTATACAAGCAGGAAGTAAATATCGGGTGTACAGGCATAGTTACCTGGTATTTTATAATCCAAAGTACCACTTAAAATTTTTCTTGCATGTATCAGATCAGTAAAGGTTCCTAATAATAATATCGTAAAGTGGTTTACTTTTGATGATAGCATCTGTTGTTTTTTTGCAAGAATTTCTTGCTTTAGAAATTTCCTGAGTCATTTTTAATCACCCAAGAAATTGCGTAAAATCGAAGAAAATAATATATTTTTCAGGGACTACTTATTTTTGAACTTTTCAATGCAGTGCTTACTGCGATAGGTGCAAAATTTTGATAATAGGTACATACAGGGTATCCCAAAAAGAAACGGAGTTAAGGGCATATTCCTTTCATGAAAATAAGAGGAAAAGTTCCTATTAACATGGGCCCGCAAATGCTTCGTTACCGAGATACAGGGTGTTGAAAGTTGTAAAAAATATCGATCTTTTTTTTATTTATTCGGAAATGACTAGGAATTAAATTTTAAAAAGTAAGCAATACGTATGTATGTACATTTGCTATAAGTGGACCGTATTAGTCAGTTTTTTCCTTCTCCAGTGGCGTAACTACAGGTGGGCATGTGGATATTTCTGGAGGAAAAAATGGTACGCCACTGATTTTTTTTGTTTTTGACACAATTTTCAAATTTCTCAACTAATTTACGGTTGAAACAGTCTCTTGAGATTTTTTCCTACCATTAACCGTTTTCGTGTAAATCACACTTCAAAGATGAAAAATGCGAATAAAAAAATAACTCTGCAAATCCGTTTTTTGAATAATGACCGCCTTTAGCCTCAAAATTTTGTTCGAAGAATAGAAGCTTGTCTTGAAGCTAATGGCGGTCATTTTGAACATTATAAAATAATAATAATAATAATCATTTCGGAATTAATGAAAAAAAATTCAACACTGTATCTCGATAACGAAGCATTTCCGGACCCTCTTATTTTCATGAAAGGAACATGCCCTTAACTGGATGCCGTTTCTTTTTGGGACACCCTCTATAACAGTTAAAATTTACACACAATTGATTTAAAACATTTTATTTTTTAAACGGTTTTGAAATAAATTATATGCATTATTTTTCTAAAATACTACGTGTGACATACTTGGAATTCCTAGAAAAAAAACTAACTCTTACTTTAATGCATCGGTAATGCATATTTTTCAACAAAGTCTAAAGTGTTACATTGAACTACAAGAATTTGTTTAATAATGAAAAAAAATTATATTAAGAATACATAGGTACTACTAACTTAAAACAATAATTAAATACTTTACACTTTGGACTTTATTGTCTTTATGAAAATTAATAAATAAAAAAATAAATATTTTATTTTTGTAATAAAATTTCAGGAGAAATTAACGAATCCTGATTTTCAGCGTGATTTGTTTTTTTTTCTTTTGACTGTTCTAAGGGCAAAACGTGATCGCTTTGTGTGTTTTCCTCATTTGAAACTTCCTTTGGCGAACTTACATCATTGCTTTGTACTTTCTCATCATTAGTTGAATTATTGCTTGATGGAGTTTCTACCACGCCACTCTGATCTTTTTCAACCGTTTCTTCTTCTGGACTCTCAGTACTGATTTCTTCAGTTTGTTCCATTTGTTTTATTAAACTTTCAGTAACATTATAATCATTTCCAGCATCATCCCTTAAGGTATGTTCATCAACCACATGCATCACAATTTCTTCAATATCTTCCTCTTGTACTTTATTTTCTGGTCCTATAAAGGTATGCGATTTTTCCACGGTGAAAGTATCAAACATGTGAGGAGGATTTTCATGTAACGTTTCAGAATGTTCATTCACAAATTCTCCAAAACCTGCAGCAACATCAAAGGGAAGTTTATTTTTTTCACTGTGCTGTTCGTAAATATCATCGACTATAACTTCATGGCGAGGTTCTTGTGGTTTTGGTGGAGCGAAAACTTCCCCAATCTTAAATAAATTTTCTTTGTTGTATTTATCCGCTTCTTCTTCTTTAAAAACGTTTTCTAATGGTTCGATATTTTTGAAAGTTCCCCACCAGTTGTTATTAGAGTTCTTGATGTTCGCTGTTGAATGATCTTTATCGATGACGTATGATGGTTCTTCTGATTGGTGATAGTGGAAATGATCTTCATTTTCTGGGGCTAAGTAGGATTTATCTTGCGTTTGGATCCAACTCCAATCATTTTGTTGATCGTAAAACTGTCCTAACGTGGATTTTAATAAAAATAGACACGAATATAACACAACCGACTTCATTTTTTAAGCACTGAGGGATTAGAGAAAAAAATTGCCTTATATATTTTAATATTTGTGTTGATTGTTCAGCTTTTATCAAGGTTTGTTGTATGTTAAAAAAAAGTAAGCAAGTACATTTTGTGTTTTCATTATCGAAGGCTGTCTTAGCTAATGTTTATTTTAACATTTTTTTTAAAAGCATATGCGGTTAATGAAAATACAAAAACATCCTTTTTAAATTTTTTTATTACGTCAAGTGGCACCAGATGTGTCCATTAAGTTTAAATTCGCAATAATATTTGGTTCCAGGGAAGAATTATAAATTAAAAGGTTCTCTGAAACCGAAAAAAAAAAGTAAAGACAATTAATTGGCTGACATATTTCATTTTGCTCCAATCACAAATCGGTAACTTACATTTGGTGCCGCTACAGGCGTCAAACAATTTAGGGGTGTGTGGCAGGAGTAAAAATTCCAGAAGTTTTATTAATTCTACAAATGATTTATTTTAGACTACTGGAGAAACAAATCGTTTCCGAAAAGTCTTTAGCTACGGTACAGGAACTAATCCAGTTTTTAAAACAAAGTACGTTGAAATATTTTTTTTAAACATTTAATAAAACATTTAAGTCTTCTTGTTTCAAGATGTACGACGTAGAGACGTATTTCATGCAGCTGGTCACGATGTAAGGGTGCAACAGATTGCAAATGAATTAGAAAGGGGTGGGACAGGGTTAAGAAATTTATTGGATCAGGGATGGGTAATCGAAAGCGCTGCTGCTTTGCAATATTTTTTAATGCGACTCAGGAAACCCCTTATACCTTCCCATATACAAGCATTAGCCCTTGGTAAGTTACCCTTAATTTTATCATCAAAGCTTTGATTTGGAATTTTTAGATGAAAATCCTGGGGTTTCCCCTGAAATTGTAGCGCAGGATATTTTAGGGCTGCTAAGACAGGATGTATCAGGACGACATGCTGTGTTAATCACAGCTGTCCTGGATCTTTTACATTGTATCCTTAAATATTCTCCTTCGGATGAGTTAACAGGGTGTAATATTCCTATAACAATGCTCCCAATATTTTTTAACATGCAGGTATTTTAAAGATTTATTTATGGCTTAAAAATATTGCGAAAGGAAAAGCTTGCGAATTTTTTCTTGCACAATTAAATTGTCCTTCTATAACGATGTCATTGCTTATACATTAAAATTGTGTTTGCTGATTAATAAATTTTGCGATAGTGTTGAAAGGCTAAACATTACTTCTGTGACCTTAATGTAATATTTTACTAAGCAAGCAATTAAAGGATTTGTTAAGTTTTGGATGTATACAGGGTGCTTGAAATAATATTACAAGTTAATACGATTTTAGTCGGAACATATTCTTCATTGGAGAAGAGTTGCAATGGTTTTTGTAGAAATAATTCGTTTGGCCCCCTTTTATTTAAATTTTCCAAGAGAACTTGAGACCGAAGGAGGCGTTATCGAAAATGTACGTACGACTCCCTTTAAATATTGTTTGTAAATTTTTTTTTATAAATGCTTGCCTTTTTTGTATAAAATTTTTACCAATTTTAAATTGGACCTCAGAATTGGTAGAAAACACTTCCCTTTTTTGAAACATAAAATTACTGTATTTTGTAGTTTTAGTTGAAGTACTTTGAAACGTCTTTCAGTTTAATAACAACGATTATGAAAGAATTAATCATGTTATGCTTCAGCAAAGATTATTGGAAGTTAATGTAGTATTACGACGTTATTTGGTTAAACCAGGTAAACCTTTTTATTTTCTTATAATTTTATATTTATGGTACCATGTTTTTTTTAAGGTCACCGAGGTGATTCGCATGGTTATGAAATTTTTCGACCATGTCAAAGAACAAGACTTCGTCCAAGGCAATTACTAATTCATTAAGACATAAATATTACCTAAACTTAACTTTGAAATAATGCAATAATAATTTTATTACCTACCTACCCTTATGATTATTTTTTTTATCATTCCAGGACTTTATATTGGGATTTATTTCGTAAACTAGGTAGGAACCTACGTCGAATTCTGGAACGAAATAAAAAAAAAATAGAAATGTGTGCTGGGTTTAATTAACCCTATCTCCCCCCCCCCATAGATCCGCGTTTGAACGGACAAATATTTTTTTGAACTAGAAGTCATGGCTGGGTTGATTTAATTTTTTGAATGATCTTAAACGTTTAATTCTGATTGTACTTTATTGATTTTTTTTCTTGTTCTTGTAATTCGTGTTATTTTTTTTAAATATTCCATTATAATAGTGGGGTTAGCATTTCCAGATGATTCATACGTCCATAAACAAAAACCAACATTAGGCACTCTAGATAAAAATCAAACTATGGAGAATTATTTTGAAGTGATTACGTACTGCACAACGAGACTTGTTTAGATTATGCAACATTATCTTTTGCTAAATTCAATCTTCTTCAGTTTTTGGTTTAAAACAAAGGGAGAGCCCCAAGACTTGATTTTAGTTTCCAGTACCTACCTACAATATTCTGCTTTCCCTTATTATTGAACCAACTAGTAGAATGTTAAAATCAATATTCGTCTCCTTATAATAAAACACATTTATTAAAACGACTGTAAAATAAATCTAGAATCTTTTATTTAATACCCATTATGTATTTATCCTCGATCATATAAATACAAAATACTTTTTCTTATTATAAAATATAGTAGGCTATAGGTAGTACATAACTTAAATTAATCTTTGAAAAATATCATAATTTCGATCTTATTTTAAGATCTGGAACATCATCTACCCTTATTTCACGCCACCATGACGGTCGTGACATTGCACCAGGATTGTTGAAAAATTCTGCTTGGATATTTTCATATAACTAAAAAAAAATTATGTATAATAGTAATTTATTTAAAGATAATTATTATTATAAGATAAAATTACCTTTCCATCTGATTTTCCCAACATGGAATTAATAATAAAATCTGGATGGGCTAAAGCATCAATAACAGAAACAACATCTTTTTTAAGAATTGAACATAAATCTAGAATTGCATCTTTAATTAATTCTACTAGAAGATTATTTTCAGCGAAATTTCCTTGATAAAAATATACTAGGTGTTTATCCAAACATGATAATCCATATAAGATTCCCAAAGTTTCTAAAATTGGTTTCAAATTTGATTCTACATCATTATTGTTGATTCTCTTCAGGTAATACATTAGGGCTACAAATTCTCCGTAGACTTTTGAAAGTACAGCAGCTTTATATACTTGTGAATTATTTCTAGCCAAGAATTTACATTTTTCATTATTTAACAAGGCCATTTGTTTGTTATATGTTATTTTGACTAGATATGTTATTAACCATTTGTAGCTTTCGGTTACAACTAAAATGAATCATTATTATTTTTAAGACAAGTATATTCTTTTAGTGGCGGCCCATTTAAAATATTTTAGGGTGAAATGCGTACTAGTGGAGCCTGACGTCATCAACCATGCAAGGAACGTAAAATACCAATCAGTAATAGGTTTAAATGGAAATGTAGCGAAAACCGAGTAAGATAGCGTAAAATAATATAAGACCAAAGTTGTAGAAAATTAAATTTCCTATAAAAAACTCCCTGAAAACATTTCTCTAATGTTAACGTTTGGGGGGATGGGAAGCTTCAGAATAAAACACATGCGCGCGCTCTGTTTAGCACATGACAAGGACGTTAGCTTGCACTCGCTTCATTTTCAAAACGCTTTCTGGGAAAAAGTTCGAAGAGTCGAACCTATTAAAAAAATATTTTTGGTGGTTCTGCACTTAAGGACGAGCCGCCACTGAATTTTATTTGATGACTTACATTTAATATTCTGTACATCTTGAATATTTGAACCTCTAAACTTGGAATTTAAAATTACTTCATGATCTTTAATAAAAGAACATGTATTTAATGGACTGTGAACTTGACCTTCTTCCATTAAATTATGCCATTGTCTCAATAACCAATTACTTGTTTGTTGTACTAAAACATTATTGTCGCCTTCATAGCTAACACATGGATCGATAGTATTCCGTAGGTCACCAAAACGCGCTGCTTTATGATAACCATGTCCTCCACATGCTTCACGACATTCTTGTATTGCGTCTCGACATGTCCATGTTATAAGGGGTTTCGTAGCAGATATTACTGCGTGGATTTCTGATATCATTTCCCTCTAAAATAATTATTAATGATTAAAAAAATAAGAAATAAAGACAATGGGGTCTTACTAGATTGTCTATGGCTGTTTCGGTATGAGACATTTCTACTGCATTTAAATAATCTGAAGTGATTGAAGTTACAAAAACTTTTAAAATACCTGCCGCGGAAACGTAAGGGAATAATCTCCATTGCTGAAAGGAAAAAAAACGATCGCTTAAGTCAGTGGGTAACTGGGACCAGGGGGTTCACAAAGAATTATTTTCCCCTGTAACTCGAAGTATTTGTCCCACATTAACGAGAAATTTTTTTTTCGAATTATTCGTCCATGAAAAATATTTTTAATGATCATTTACCCTAAAAAAACGTTTTCCATTAATGTAGGATAAATCCTTTCAGAGTTACAGCCGCAA
The DNA here is from genome assembly GCA_963082805.1 of Hemicrepidius hirtus. Taxonomy (NCBI): domain Eukaryota; kingdom Metazoa; phylum Arthropoda; class Insecta; order Coleoptera; family Elateridae; genus Hemicrepidius; species Hemicrepidius hirtus. The sequence continues at coordinate 29,630,878 of OY720166.1, forward strand.
GCGGCTCTTAGGAAAACCCCCTGTATAAAAATCTGGTAATAAAAGTTTACTTACGTGTAATTGATATTCAATAATAGGCAGTTCTTGATTATTACTAGGTCCAAATTGTGTTCTAAGAGCTGCGTAACGCACAGCAATTGTAACAGCGCTTACCAAATTGTTAGCACTTTCCTGCATTATACCAACACGTCCTGCTGAAAGATTTTCAAGGGCAGCACCTAAAATTCTACCTGGATCTGAAAAACTACTTTCGTATTCACCTTCAGGCGTTACATCTGCTGTCCTGTTTAATAAATTTTCGCGAGGTATTCTATAGTTTTGGAACATTATAAAACTGAAAAAAAAACATTAAAATAGGTATGTATAATAAAATGATCTTTTTTTTGTTTTACCCATTATCAATTCCATTTAAACCAATTTTTTCACCAATGTCCCCTACTAGTATCCCAGGATATGGTAATAACGTCTTTGGGTCCCTTATAGGTACAATGAAGGCGTGTAAACCATGGCATTGTCCACTTGTATGTAGTTGTGCAAATAAAAGGGCGACGGTGCAAGTTTTTCCTATAAAAATTTTAACAACAATGATTTTGGCCCTTGAACAATGACTTTGTCCTTGAATTTACGGTCAGGAGTGGGTACTTACCCAAATTTCCCACCCAACATTTTGCAGCTTTAAAATCTGGAGTATTTATAATAAACTCTTGTGTATCTTTGTCATAAATTGCTGTAGTTCTCATATTTTTCGCGTCACTACCATGCGCGACTTCTGTTAATGCAAGCGCTGAAAGTATCTGAAAAATATTCAAAATCAAACTTACGCAAACAAAATAATAATGAAAAGTTTTATTACCTGTCTATTCCAAAGGGCTTCAATTATATGTTGATGCCTTTCGGTTCCTAATGTGGCTAAAGTGTTTTGGAACAAGAAAACTCCAAGAGCTTGTTTTACTGAAACGTCTGGATACGCTGCTGCAAGGGCTTCATTGATGGTCATTAAATATCTCGCCTAAATTTGAAAAGTTTTTAAGTTTGTGTTTGGTTGGGGTTGTTTTAAAAATTACCCTGTCTTTTATTGAAGCTTTTTGTCCATTTGTTGGCATGAATTTGTACTTTCGAAATTGTTGTAGCTGTAAGGCTGCTAGTCGTTTTTGTTCTTTGGTTAATAATTCTTTCTCTGGTCTTTGAAAAAGAGGATCTTTTTCTAATGTTTTCCATACTTTTATCTAGAAAATTAAGGTTTATACAGGGTGTCCCAAAACGGTATCCAGTTAAGGGTATGTTCCTTTCATGAAAATAAGAAAAGTTCCTATTAACGTGGGTCGGCAAATGCTTCGTGTTGAAATTTTTTTTCATATATTCCGAAATGATTATTATTATTATTTTATAAATAATGTTCAAAATGACCGCCATCAGCTTCAAGACAAGCTTCTATTCTTCGAACAAAATTTTGAGGCTAAAGGCGGTCATTATTCAAAAAACGGATTTGCAGAGTTATTTTTTTATTCGCATTTTTCATCTTTGAAGTGTGATTTACACGAAAACGGTTAATGGTAGGAAAAAATCTCAAGAGACTGTTTCAACCGTAAATTAGTTGAGAAATTTGAAAATTGTGTCAAAAACAAAAAAAACAGTGGCGTACCAATTTTTCCGCCAGAAATATCCACTTACCCACCCCTAGTTACGCCACTGGGGAAGGAAAATACTGACTAATATGGTCCACTTATAGCAAATGTACATACATACGTATTGCTTACTTTTTAAAATTTAATTCCTAGTCATTTCCGAATAAATGAAAAAAAAGATCGATATTTTTATTTTCATGAAAGGAGCATAACCCTTAACTTAATGCCGTTGCTTTTTGGGACACCCTGTATAATTATTGGCTAAAGCATGGACGATTCAATGATTATTGCTTAAGGTGATTTAATTTGAAAACGATTTATTGACGATATTCTTATCAATCTAACAATACCCAATCAAACGCGCTATAAATTTTTGCAAATTATCATAATCAGACATAATGAAAATTTTACAACAATCGACTTACTTTCATTTGTAAAAGATTAGCATCTTCAAAAACAAGTCTTAATTTTTTCCAATCAAAATTCGTTTTTTTCCTGTAAGAATCCAAGGGGCCTCTGGGGAGGTCTTCAATGAAAGACGTGTCCATTAATGGCATTGTCTGAAATTTAATAAAATGTTGTATTTTTTTTGTACTACGGGAGGTGGAAAAAAAATGCTTATAAAACTTCATTCAATTGATTTTATAAAATAAAAATTCTTGCAATTTTTTTAAGAACTTTATAATCTGTTAAATAATTATTGTCGTTATAGAACTGTTTTAAAAACATTTTGTCACACTTGGATCAGCCCATCTGCAGGTTATATTGTTACGGCTGCTAAGATTATTAAAGGAAGTGGACCTTGGCATTTCCGTTTAGATAAAGCAATGATAATTTTTAGCAAGTGCCGTGCAATATAATAGCATAAAACATACAAAAAATTATAATAACGGAAGTAGAAGTTGTAGGTTTCGTGTTACATGTACGAATGGTAATTTTATAATAATTAGTCCGGCCCTGGATGATTTTAATTCAAATTCGTTTCTGTTACGATATTGATGAGGTAAATCTGTTGACATTTATTACCAAAGCGTGTCAATATTTTTTTATCTTTTTTATCTTTTTATGTATTTCTGGTGATAGCCAACAATAAATTGTAGGTAATAAAAGTTTCATGAACCTTGAGTAACACCTCTCAATTCCAGGAAACACTCGAAATATTTTTTCATGTAAAATTTGAAACTCCCTCGTACAAAAAAAAAACATTTTTCGGATCTCAGATGCATGAGACATTGGGAGATTCTAATTTCAAACCCTTCCTTGTGCGTTTTCTCGATTAACTTTCCATAATTTTACGAAGAATCCTCTAGATCTATAAATTATTACAACTAACCCCCAAAATAATTTTGATTATAAATCAAACAATTTTTTGTAACCGTGAATGTTTAAGCTTTTTATTCCAATTCTGGGTTTATCTAAATCAAACAATTTTTAGTTACTGATAAAAACTGTCTGATTAGATGAAATGAATGAGAATATTTATGGGAACTCCTACTAGGATTAAATTTTTTTTAAATGTGTGGGTAGTATTAAGTGATACTAGAATCTTAACAGGTTTATCTTTTGTTGTTTTAATACTTCGTCTGAAAACCATAACTGAATGATTAAGAAATCAGAAAGCTTGGAAGTAACTAATTATGATTGTATAACAATCAACAGTAATGAGTAATGACAATTTTTTTTATGACCTCAACGCTACTTTAATTTGTCTATACTAATTTCACGGTCAATAAAAAATTGATCCTGCAAAAATCATCAATACAATATAGAGGGTGTCCGAGATAAGATGATGTATGGGAATTGTTGACTGTCGTATCTTTGAAAATAGTTGGCTTAGAAAATTTTAATTTGAAATCCTCGTGTGCGCTTATGTAAGAATATTACCGAATTTTAACAATAAAAGACTTATTCGAGATTTTCCACAAAGAAAAATTTCAGTTTTTCGGGATATTTCAGAAGAGAAAAGAAGCCAAGATCCATCCTCTACGCTCCCTCACCCACTTGTTTGATTCTCTAAAAACAATTCGGCTTCTAGATTATTTAGGAACCATTAGGAATCTTTAACCCCTTTGGTACTTTATGCAGTAACTTTCAATTAAGTTCAGAAAAAAATAAAACGCAAAGTAAATTTGAACTTCCCTCGTAGATACATATTTAAACGTTCAGATATTTTATTAATTCTTTTCATGACTTTAAAATAAATCGAAAGTGGAAATTAAATAAATTCTGTTGTAAGGTTTAGGCCCGGTTTATTCACCTACCAGTAAAGTCCCGAGTAGCTACTTGACAATTAACTTTATAGGTTACTCGGGTAACAGGACTATATTAGTCCTGTTACCCGGGTAACCTATAGAGTTAATTGTCAAGTAGTTACTGGGGACTTTACTGGTAGGTGAATAAACCGGGCCTTAGACGTATAATATTTTAATTTAATTCTGTTGTGATGATAGTAGCATATTGGCACAGACAGACAGAGTTACTTAATCGTTACCATGGGGGTATTGAACTTCCGGTGTCGAACCTAATTACTTGAAAACTAAACATTGTAATTTTTTTTAACTTTGATGTAATTCCTAAATAGGGAAAGGAACCCTTAGGAAAAATATTCAGTAATTTTTGAAAAATTTTAATCTAACCCAATCTGCGTGCGTCTTTTCCCCTTGTCTTCTTGTCCTCATTTTAAGGTTTATATCCTGCACCCCACAAATGTATGCGACAAGGGTGTTTGTACTATATGCGGGTTTCTCTGTTGTTCTATTGCTCAAAAAACCAATAACTGTGTTAGTAATGAGTTTTTCATGTAGTGCGTGTCTCATTCAATACTGAGATTATTATTTTTTTTAGTGCATACGTGAAAAAACATACACGAAATGAATTTTAATTAAAATACAATAGGAGCGTCTGTATATACTATTTATATTTATTTATTTATTTAATTTTTCATACTCTGTACATTTTTTACGTAATTTAATTTTTAAATTGATACTACCTAAAAATTATTTTCAAAACTAAAGTTCGCCACACACCTATTCCCTAGACTTATATAAAATATTATCTACGCCCCTGAGTTTATTTGTACTTATTTATCCTTTATTTAAGTCAATTATTGAATTAACAACACATTTATGGAGCTATAATTTAATTTAAATCAAGTACCTACTGCTAGAAAGTATTTTATAAAAAATACAGTCCTACTAGTCGTAGCAGTTTTTTTAAGTACTCATACTTTTAAGTACCAAGTAAGCACTAAGTGGCGTTTCCTTATACAAAATAAACTTAAATTAACCGAAGGCAAGGCCATAAAGCGTTAATTATTCTTTATTACTTACCTAAAATATTGTTGCTTTTTGGGGGGAAGTTTCAAAAAATATTCTTCTGTATTTCTTGTTTGTGATAGGACAAAAATTACGTTATATTCTGTGAACGGAAACGGTGTATTCAGGAAACCGCTGCACGCAGAAAGACTAAAATTTTGCACGTGTTGCCACCGAATCACGTGACACAGGCTGTACCGCAGTATAAATGAAATGAGAATGACTAACCTCGTCGAACGAACTAATGTGCTAGACAGGAGCGCCTCTGTCTGTTGGAATGGGGCCATCACTAATAAATCTGGTGAAACGATTAGGATGAAATGATAGAACATTGTTCTAAAGGGGTTAAAAATTTCTGTTACATAGGTACTTAAATTTTTATTAACAGTCATATTGGAACTTTTAATAATAAATGGTAGGCTAAGAGATTTAATTACGAGAAGGAAAACTCTCATATAAAGGGTGTACCCGGCCTATTAATTTATTTGTTTTTCAAAACAACTCGCTGCGCTCGTTGTGCCCCAAACCCAAACTCGTACTACAATGGATCTTCTTATTACTACACTAGTGTAATAATACACTATACACGATGTTTTATAAAAATTCATTAGACATGATGCAATTTTACTGTTTCTACGACATAAAAACCTGATTTATATTTTTGTGTGTTAGAATAAAACCAGTCGATTTCTTGACTGTTAAAATTGCAAATTATTCAAGGACGAGCATTTATGTCTTGCAGACATTGTAAAAAACGGAAATTAAAATTGCAAATGCATGTTGAAACCCATATAAATGGATTTTTTCGTTGCAGTATAGTTATTTACGTAACAAGCCACAAAAGTGTCTCTTTTAAGTCCCTGAGTCCGGTAAAGACACTTTCCCGATGTATTCTGAATGCTATTTTTAATTTAAAGGCGTTTCAAACGTGGAAAATTCGTATCTTCGGCAGAACTGAAACTGAAACAATTTTTTGTAAAAATAAAAAGTAATAAGAGAAAGACAGATAATTATCTCCACTCAGGAGTAACAAGTACCACTTATAATAGTGAGTCAGTGGCGGATTTGGGGGTGAAGCAAGTGAGGCACCGCCTCATAGCCCTCAAGCAATAAAATTATTTTTTTATAAAGAAATAGAAAATGGTCATATTTATTTCTCTACGATTCTAGATATTTGTTTTTGGTCAACGCTCTAAACGTAAACTTAATGCAAAGAGTATATTTTTATTTATTAATAATATCCGTTTTTAGTAAGTCTTGGTGTATCTGTTGTATAGGCAACCATTAAACAGTAATGCACTCTGCTTACATGCTCAGTGCAAGAGGCGATCATACCAGCCACCGCATAAAATTGTGATTTTAATGCTATGCATCCTTTTTCATTCCTATTTGTTTCTCTTTAATTCTTACGATGTTTCTTGAGGCGAAAAGATCGGTGCCTCTCGTTGTAGATCGTTTCCAATTCTGTGCTTATAGAGGCGATTGTTGTAGTGGCGTGGTCAATGGTGTAATATCGAAAATACGAAATTATTATTTTTACACAAATTTACAATTTAGCCTCATATTAAAAAAATTTGAAGTATAAAAAACAAATTATTAGATTTAGAATATAAAACATAATTTATTAATGACGATTTTGTTTGTGCTACCTATTTTGCATTAAAATTATGTTTGAAAACTAAAATACATGAAGTAAATACACCAAGTATATAAAAGAGTTTTTTATTTTCGCCTCACATAAATTTTGTCCGAGATCCGCCACTGTAGTGAGTGTTTCTCTAGAAAAAATAGAACAAGTGTAATCTCCTGTAATCTTTTACCGGAAAAAAATTGTAATAATCTTACATTACGTGCATTGTTTTTAGAAATCTCCCTGCATTTTCTTCAGCGGCCCCATCTTTTATCGGATTTTTTTTCAGAAGAATTTTCTCTCGCTATATTCGTATTTATAGGTCTTTTATTTCAGAAAGGATGTGGATCTCGAACAAAAATTCCCTTCAGTTTCAGGTGCAATCTCCTTGAACCATTTTCAGCGAATCTACCTTCACTCAGGTTTTTTTTTTCAGAGGAGTTTCTTTTGGATTCTCCTCCGTAGTAATTCAGAGAGGATATCCTCCAGGAAGTGAATTTCGAACAAAAATCCCCTTCAGTTTCAGATGCAATCTCCCTGAATTTTTTTCAGCGAGTCCACCTCTTTACTCAGTTTTTTTTTTTCAAAATTGTTTCCTCTAGGTTCTCTTCCGTAGTATTTCAGAGAGGACGTGTATCTCGAACAAAAATTCCCTTCAGTTTTTAATATAATCTTCCTGAATTATTTTCAACGAGTCTACCTCCACTCAGTTTTTTTTTTTTCAGAAAAGTTACTTCTGGCTCCTCCTCCGCAGTATTTCAGCGAGGATGTGGTTCTTGATCAAAAATTTTCTTCAGTTTCAATTTATTTCCTCTGAATTCTTTTCAGAGAGTCCACCTTCACTCAGTTTATTTTTTCAGAAAAGTTTCTTCTGTCTCCTCCTCCGCAGTGACCGCAGTAATTCAGAGAAGATGTCCTCCGGGAAGTGGATCTCGCACAAAAGTCCCCTTCAGTTTCAGTATAATCTCCCTGAATTCTTTTCAGCGAGTTGACATTTACTCAGGTTCTCAGATCCTCCTCCGCAATATTTCAAGATTCTTCTTTTGCCTTGCCTTATTCTAGTTTTTTGCTCACGGATTCATTTGAATATGTTTTCTGGTTTCCAATTGCTTGTGTTGAATAGCAACAGCCAAATCATCTGGACAAAACAGAACCTTGAAGCAAACATTATTTAACATTTTGAACTTTCTATTTCTGTTATCTCTAACAAACATTTAGCACTTTAGCCGACCTGACTGCATTTCGTATACATTCATAGATCCTATCTAAAACTGATTATCTATAGTTATTACAAAGATTTATATTCTATTTAGGAACATTCTTTCTTATTTTTATGTCCAAATAGTTAAATTTTGTTATATACAAATTTCCTAAAAAAAATTTGAAGAAGTGTCTATACCTAGTACTTGTGAGATAAGAGCTAGACTTAAATTTCGACCTTTGTCCCTTATGACATTAATGTAATCAGCAAAAACTGTCAGGTTATTGGCTCCATGTAAGTAGTTGAAGTTAAGGGTCTTTGGAATGCAAGGTCTTTGGTCTTCTAATAATTATACCTACATGCTGTATAACTGATATTTTGTACATATCAACTAGTAGGCTACTCATTATTTACATCATTTACCACCGTATAAAGATACCGAAATTTTCATTTAAATAATCTTTGAAAATATATTCCATTATTAATTAAACACGAGCGAGTTTTTTAGAAATCTCTAAAAGTCTGATTCTGAATCAGCAGTTTTGATATAATTTCCCCAAAAAATTTTACCCCGGTTAAGAAAAGTATTTTTTATACCTTTTCGGCACTTTTCAGCACATTATATCCAATACGAGTAGACCGTAGACCCTTCCGGAGTCGCCAAAGTTGGGTGTGTTTTGAACATATCCACATTCTATCGTTGCCGTGGCGCTAAAAATTACCAACCAACTCTTGACCATTGTATAGCTCGGTTAAATAATTTTATTGGATATTTTTTGTAAAAAAATTCAACTCTATCTCAATCCCTCGCATCTATAGCCCGGCACAACACTTTTCCGCAGTTTGACCAGTGCCGTTCGTGAAAGAGCGCCCTTGGGCACATCCCTTATTCTCCCCGATACTTCCGAAGGGTGCTGCTAAATATCTGCAAAGTTTAAACCCGACAGCTGAAAAAATAAAAATCCGCCCGCGTTTGAACTTTTTCCCTGAGGAGAAAACGATTTTTTGGGCCGTAGGACACCCATGTGATTTCCAATGTTTATATTACTTGAACATCGTAATAGCCGAATCGAATGGGCGTCGAACCCCATTGGCCCTATCCACGGCCCTATCTCTTTAAACAATTTGTGAGTCGCGCAATCGACGCGACGCACGTGAGAATCAAAATCCGTCGATCCTCGCGGCCCGTTCAAGGGGACAGTAGCCTCCAGTTTTTCCACAACCTTTTGGGTAATAATCGACAGATCTTGGTGTGCAAAAAACTACGGCCAACGCATCTCCAGTACTATAATTGTCTCACCATGGTCGATTTTTAACCCCTCACCTTCAAGCACTTTTAAAAAAAAAAAAATCTAATTTTCAAAAAATGTTTATTAATTATAAATGAAACAAACATTAATGAATGTTATAAATAAATTTAATTCATACATTTATTATTAAAAAATTTAAACTGTCTTCAATGGATCTTTATCTGCTTGGGAAACAAAGACGCCAACTTGATTTTCTAATAATTCATGTTGTAACTTTATTTGAAAAGTCTTTAAAAAACCTCGTTCTGAATCACTATGATTGCAAAGTATTACATGAATGCCTTTTTGAGTGGCATCAAGAATATCATGATGTAACATTTCTCCAGTTAAATAAAGATCAGCTTTTACTCCCCTCAAAACTGAGCTTCCAGAACCAGCGCAAAGGGCCACAGACGAGATTACATCATCTAAAAAAATAACTTAGTATTTTAATATTACTAACATATTTTTTATTTACCATCAGTTTTTTGCTTGGCCACAGCTAATCTTAGATGAGGAATTCCAATATTAGTTTTAATATTTTCAAGGGTTTGTTTAAGACTAATAGGGTTTTTTAAAATGCCAAGTCTTCCTGCCCCTACAAGTGGGTTTTCAGGATTCGGATTAACAGGTTTTGTGGAAATAAATGCAAAGGAATTTGCAAGCCAATCGTTTACACCCCCATTAACTGCATCCCAACTGGTATGGGGTGAGAACACTGCTATGTTATTTTTGATACATTTCACAACAATTCGTTCTTTCCATGTCCTAAAAAATATAAACATCGGATTAAGATTAAGGAAGTATAAATATTCCCAATACAAAAATTTTTAGAAGCTAGTTTCAGTACTGCTGAAGATGAGAACTTAAGACTTCTAAATTCTTTTGTGAATGAACACAGTCTATAATATTTTTTATTACCTTGAAGTAATACTTTTAAGTCCTTGGAAAATATTTGGATGGTATGAAACAATAAGACCTGTGTTTAGTTTTATTGCTTCATCCAAAACGTCTTCTGTAAGATCATTTGTAAGTAAAATATTTTTTACTGGAAGGTTTTCCATAGGGTCTATTAAAAGACCAACATTATCCCAATTTTCTGCTAGATTTAGGGGTGCAAATGTTTCTAAACGTTCAAGGATATCTTTGAGGTATTTCCCTGGGTAATTATGTTCTGCCATTATTTTAGTTTGTGAACTAAAATTCTTATAGTTTTTGTATTTTAAGTGAAAATGTTTGATCCAAGAATATTTAAAAAGCATTAATCTGCAAAAAAAAAATTATTTTAATTAGTTATAGGGGAAAGATAATTGAAAAAAAAATAGTGAAGGGTTTTTTTCTTTTGCTTTTACACAAAAATCAATTACAAAGAATTAAAACTGTTTATTGTAATAAAAAACTTTACAAACAGTTCAGTAACAAACACCTTTCATGCTTAAAAAATTACATTACAGTACCATCAAATATTTATTCAATTAAATAAAAAAATATTGATAAGGGTTAGCCATGGAAAATTAAAACATTTAAAAGTGCCAGGGATTGGTATACCGAGACCTAGACCTAAAACAAAATTTTCCATGGCCAACCCTTATCAATTTTATATTTTATTCTATATCAACTATAAATAAGAACATAACATTTTCTTATTCAACAAAATTCCACAATTTAATGTCCCCATCATCACTACAGGAAGCTAACAATCCGGGAATAACAGGATTCCATGAAACACAATTAACATCTTGATTATGTGATCTTTCTGCAGAGCTTACAAAACTAAAAGTTGGTGCATTTGAATCTGAATCTTCATCTTCTTTAAATATCCTAATTATATCATCCCCACTTGCTGTAGCAATCAACCCTGTTGTGTGACACCAACTGATGTCGTAAATTGTTCTTGTATGGTATCCAGTTAAAGTGCAGACACATTTCCATGTAGATTCGTTGTCTGTTGTTGGAATTCCTTCGGGGTTATTAGGAGGATATTCTTTCCATATTTTAACGGTATTATCATCACTGGATGTTGCTAAACGTGACCCTGTTTTGTCAAAAGCTAAACTCCATACGGTTGAATCATGCGAGGCTAAAGTTGCAATGCAAACCCAATCATTATCCGTTGGATCTTCTTTAAATAATTTTACTGTGTTATCATAGGAAGCAGAAGCTAAGATATCTTTCTCTGGATGCCATATTACCTAAATAATAATAAATTAAATATCTTAAATATCTCATACTTATTATTCAATCGTACCTTTTTAACATCTTGTGTATGTGCATTTAAAACAGCAGCACATTCATACTCATCTTCGTCTGCAATTTCCCACACCCACACAGATTTATCTCTGCTGCAAGTTGCAAGTAATTGACCGGACTTTGACCAGGTGACACTTTTAACTTCATTTTCATGTCCTTCTAAAGTTGCATTGCACTCGAATTCACCGGATTTCTTGTCCCATATAGCGGTAGTAGCATCAAAACTAGCTGAAGCTAAGTAATTGCCACATGGGGACCACTCCACTGACCGTATAGTACGTTTGTGACCATCCGCAAGGACAATTTTATTAACCCACTTGTTTCCCTCTTTTGCCCATATTCTAATTGTTTTGTCTTCACCACAGGATGCAAGTGCATCACCTTTTGGATGCCAAGACACATTCCAAACACGACCAACGTGTTTTGATAACGATTGATAAAGTTCTAGTTTGCCCATGCTTTAGGTTATCGCTGGACATGCATGTGAATGACTTTTAAAAGGTTTATGTAAAGTTGAACTCACTTGGATTTTTCTGATTTAATTCTGGATATGTTAAACTTGAAGATGGTATTTAAATTGAGTTCTGAAATACAATTACTACGTGACTTTCCTCACATAAATAATAATCATTAATCACTAATGATGGCTGAAATATATTTTTGCCCCTGTACGTTAGGCAACTTCTTATACAGCACAAATTATTTTGTATAAGAGGTTGCCTAACGTGCAGGGGCAAACATTTCCATATATTGATCCTAACTCTCTTTCTTGTGCCTAAACATTTATTTTCCAATGCTTCGGATTCTTTAATCTCTTTGGCATGTCTTCCTTTCTCTCTCTTCCCACAGAACTCTGTGCTCTTCCGACATGGTATCCATAAGCACCAGAAGAATCTTTACTCTTCTGGAAGGGTGGTGGGGTATTTTTTGTACAGTTCCCGCTGTCTTCCTTCTCTTCTCAACTTTTTTTTCATTTTTATGAATCCCTCAACTCTCCATCTTGTACCTAAACATTTTGCTTCATCGTCGTCGCCATGGTCTCCTCGACTTCCTCTCTTTCGTCTTTCCACAGGACATTGAGGATGTGGGGGGGGGGAGCGAACTCCTATATTGTGAATGCTGTAAAGAATTTACTGGATACAGGAAAACTTACCCTAAACCCAAACGTCGTCTGTGGTGATCTGTCAATGTCGTTAGTGACCGATCAAAGTGAACGACTGACGCAGTAACGTCTCCAAAAATTTCTCAGTATTAAAACAATTCATGGGAAAATATTTTTTAGATGATGATTTTATTTTTGTGGTTACCAAATTTCCCGAAAGAGAAAGATTTATTCTAATATACTATAAAAAAATTTCTATTAATTTGATCTTACATAATTATTATAATTACTTCTTAGATTTTATAACATTTTTAGTTTTGCAAGTTTCCTTTTTAAGACACCTGACATTATGCCTTATTTAAAGAATTACTACCCACGAGCATGCTTTCGTTTTACAGTAGAAAAACACGTTTAACCGACTTGCATGTCTTTATTGTGAATACTTTTCGTGTAGTAGTTGTTACATTTTCTTTATTACTTTAATTATTTCTTATATTATTATAGGAAAACATGCAGAATATAAATCTTTAGAATTTTTCCAAATAAATTAAAATTGTGTGTAGGTGACAATAATGTTTTGTGCTTTGGTCTGGCAGGATTCTTTTGGTTGCTGCTTGGTCCATACTCGTAGCTCAAATCAGGAGATGTAGTCCTCAGGAGGGGTTTGCTTTAGAAAGAATCTTTGGTTGTTCGATAGAGGGTTCGAGGTGGGCCTGCAGGAACCATTTACGGTCCTAGCTTTTCAAACCTCTGACCCCTAAACTAGGTTTATAATAGCAAGCTTTTAACACAAGAGTAAAAAAATTGCAGTCAATATTTTTTATTACGCACAGAATTGCTCCTACAGTAATGCTTACTAATCCCACTATAATTTATACAGCATACGTAACCAGTTGGTCCATATCTATTTATTTGTAATGTATACAGCGATCAAACAAATTAATTACTGAATAATTTATCATTAATATGCTACCAAGAAATTGTAACAGTAAAAGTACTATAACAGATAAATAAATCAATCTATCTATTTCATTATTCACTAGTGAATAATAAAATAATGATTTTTTAAATCGTTACTGTGAAACCATTGGTTTAACAATAAATCTTTATGTACTATGTAATATTTTCGTTGTGATTACGAAGTGGAAACCAGTCTTGAGTGCTGCTCAACTTCTGTTCTTGCAATTGGGTCATTCAGAATGATTATAACATGAATTGGCTTGAAATTAAAAAAATGCAATGAAATTAAGTAACAACGTCAACATTTACGATAACACTAGCTTGGTCATTCCACGTTTATGACTTTAACGAGCTGCAACATGCATTCTTATTTGATTAATGGAATGTTTAGAAATCTATTGGTCTGATGATATACCCATTAGTGCTATTAGCAAGTCTAGAAAAGAAAGGGATCCTTTGTAAACACCTTTTTATCTCTGAAGTTGATTCTGAGAGATTGTATATTTTTGTAAAAAAATCCTGATTGTCTTTGTTAGCGTTTGGAATCTCGTACGTAGTACCACATACCGCAAAATGCAATTTTTCAGGGGAAGAGTATATTATTATACTTTATCCACGACTATTCCAAAATAATAATTTTTCTAATAATTTATACGACGACATACGCCTATCCTGTGGTTATCGCGATATTTATCCCCTCGCGCAAAAGCGCTCCTACTTCACCAAGGAATAATAATTATTCATGGCGGTGTATATTATTAAACACGTAAATAATTAATAGATTGTTCTTCTATCTCTTTCTAAAACGTAACTTGTTTTCTGATCTAGTCCTGACAACAATTTTATGGAAAATCTCCTTCCGCCCATAACACTTTGATTTGTCATTATTACCAGTTTAGTTAGAATTCCCCCACCTTTTCCTAGCAACTTAGTTAGTTCTACTGAATTAATTATTATTAATTTGAAATTGAAATGTAGATATATGTTTATGAAACACACTCGACTAGTTTTTGTCTCACGTAGGTGAGTGACTCGTGATGCTGTAACTCGCTACTTAGTTTTGAGTTGTCTCGCGAAAGTTCACGTGTGTTTTTGCCAGTGAACATCTGGGCCATTTCGGTTAGTATATCGTTGATATTTTTTTATAAATTTCGTGGATATCAAAACTTTCGGTTTAGACGATTGAAAAAACAATTTTTTACCGGTTTTGGTAGTTGTTAGAAACTTTTTAAAGAAGACATGAACTATTTTTTTAGTGCAGGTTTAGTTTTAATAATAAAATTTGGACAATTAAACTTTTGTTAATTAAACAATTAAAGTTAAATTTTTCGAACAAACATGTTATTAAATGTCAGTGTTACAACTTGACATTCAACATTTACCAACCAGATGCAAAATAGTTGTTTTTGGTAAGTTTTTGTTTTCTTTTGTAATTAACACAAAACTATATGTAGGTTAGTACTTCCTTATCCGAAGAAACTAGGAAATCGTTTTCGGTATGGATCAAAATATTGTACAAAATTATTTCATGATAAATTAACCAGTGACGTAGTTAAGGGGAGGATAAATACCCTTTACAAATAAACGTACGTTACGCCACTGAAAAAATTGAGTTTCATTGCAATTTTTTAATTTAAAATTTAATTTAGAAAATTAAAGTGCTCTTGAATTTTTGACGTTGAATTATCCGTTTTCGAGATAATTGACTTTTAGTTTGTAAAAGTGTTGGGTCATGTGTAAAATCGCATTTCACACATTTACAAACTAAACGTTAATTATCTCGAAAACAGATAATTAAACGAGAAAAATGCAAGAGTGTTTTTATTTTTTAAACTGAATTTTAAATTCAAATTAAATTTTGTCAGTGGCGTAACGTATGTTTTTTTTTTGGAAAGGGGACCTACCCACCCTCTAACTACGCTGCTGGTTAACCTATCGTGTTCAAATTTTGCACAATAGCTTTAGTTTGAAAATATTTAAAGGAAATCAATGAAAAAAAAAAATCCCATGTTATGGATATAGAGACAAAAAATCCTAATTTTGTACGAACTATCTACTGTCTTAATAAAATATTCAAGGAAGTTATAAAGTTCTGGTTATTTGACAAATATTATTTTCTACAATGTCACCTAACAAAAATGAATCATATTTATGTTGTTTAGAAAAAAATGACGTAGGTACCTATATGAAAATTAATAACAAATTCAGAATTTCTCATTGAAATAAAACTAGACATCATTGATTAATCAAATAGAGATTAAAATTGTCATTGATTTTTCTCTCGAAAAAACCTTTCACAAATTCCAGACCATCAAAATAAATTGCTTTTAAAATATCAAATTTTTGAGATTCTATAATAACTAGTTCGAGGTCTACACGTTATCCTTAATCTGGTGTTTAGGAAACCTTCGTAATCGGTTTGCTAATTTTTTTTAACTCGATTGATATAATTAAGGAAATCCATCAGAGATCCATATAGGATGACTTCTGATTACTATCTTCGTCTACCTTGACGACCTTCGACTAAATCTCTTCGAATAAATTTTGTGATAATCATCATTGGGTTTCCGCAACTATTTGAAACTAGGCTATTCATGCCCACACAGGAATTCTTCTATGATTGTGAGAAAAATCCCGAACTTTTAAGTACGATTACTCATCTTGCAAAAATTATCCTTTTTCTGTGTCATCGACTTACTTGTAGGTCACTCATTTTGGTTTATTTTAAATTATTTTGTCTTCTATTAATTATTTATGCGTTTGGACCAGAATAATGCTATTTACGTGAATAATCATAATTCACTAGTGAATAATGAGGTAAATGAATAGGTACCGGGATAAAACAGGATTTTGTTTCTGTTCACTAGGATTATTATTTTGAATAAATATTGCGATTTTTTTAAAAGAATGTTTGGAATTGTTCCTATGCATTAAAATAAAACTTGTTTGTTACAAAATCAAGAATGCTGTGAAACATGAAATGTTGTTTATTGAGCCTTTTTTTATTAAAATAATGGATAACTTGGTATCGTAAAACATCCAAACACATACAATGGTATTTATTGTTGTTGATGGTAGCATAAATAACCAAAAGAATAGTGCCGCCAAAACCAAAAAGAATTCAACAAGGCATTAAATTTATAAACTTTAGTTATAAATCACTTAAAAGGACTCGATAAACATTATTTTGCTGGAGGAAGCAAGTCCTAATTGTAACAAACGTTTTATTCTTTTCAATCGTTTCAATGGGGATTCCGTGCTGCAGATTTGCAGAACCACTAAAAATAAAACCCATGTTTATTTATTAGTTATTATCAAATCAGTGTGTTGCGTTTTGACCACCCAGTATAAATCCACATTTAATTACTAATAATAATCTTACGTAGATTGCAGTTTAGATTACGTCAAGATTGTGATATAGTACACTTAGAATTATGTAAATTCTCTTTAGCTTTTTACAAGTATTAACGAATAAACAACATAGTTTTATTTTTACTTGAAGTTTAATTTAGAAACGTGTCACACAGTTTCCTGTTGTAGGAAATAATTAAGGACGCCACTTAATATGACAAAAAAAAAATTTAAATACTTTTGTCACATAAAAATTTAAAAGCAGGCAATAAATAAAGTCTGTTTCGTATTAAATTTTACGGATAAAACCAGGACAATAAACAAACAAAGCCAAATTAACTTTTAATTATGAAAAGTAATGAAAATCGGAACTAAATAGAGAATGGCAAGACGAAATGTTTTATATGTAAGAATGTAATATTTAATCAAGCAACCTTAGGTAACTGTTGAAACAATGATTTTGAAAAGAAATATTACATTCAAAAATGCATTGTTGCAATTAAATTACAAAGGAATTACGTACCGCCATAAGTAATAAAAGTTCTGGCGATTGTTCAGGAGAAGAATTTTTTGTGGGTTTGCAGTTTTAACTCTAAGGGATCGGATTTGTATGCACTTAAAGAAATACTTTACAGCAATTTTTTTATTACTTTCCCATACCACCACTGGAAAGTATTGGGATCATGAAAATTTTCAAAATTGAGATTTTCGCGGAATTTTCGTTTTGAAAATCGGAAATTGATGCTCCTATAGCTCCTTTATTTGTCAAAATATGAAAAAAGTTTAAATATAAAAGTTGTTCAGTATATATCTCTGCATTCTCCTAAATTTATATTACGTATACAGGGTGTTCGGTTTCCACTGTACAATAAGCAACTTTGTTATTTTAAATGAAACACCCTGTATATTATTATATAATTGAATGCAAAATTTAATTGTCTATCATATAGTATAAGGTGTTCATATAGCTAAAATGTACGGTTGATGAGAATTTCGCGAAGTTCAGCTACATTTTGTAAATTTTGAAGATTTAGTATTTACTGTATTAGTGTGTCGCACTACGCATTCAAGTGATTTTCAATGCTGCCTCGCATTCGTGGAGAAAAATCTGCTCCTCCTCTTAAAACTATTTTAGTCTTCCTTTTTCGCTACACCGTCCTTGAAAGGATTAATCCGATTTAAATAATTTTACTTGGGAGTTATGAGCGATTAACCTAATCGGGATAATTATTATTTCCATGTGAAGACACGACAATTCCAAATGAGTTGAAATATTAAAACCAGAATTTTACTTTTTAGTTGTTACCAGAAAAGGAAACTGTTCTTATAACAGAGGGAGTGTCTCATGAAAGAGAAAGTTTCCAAAAAGGAGTAAATGAAAGTGGGTTGTTTCTATTAACAACTCTAGAAGTTTTCAAACGATAAAAAAAATCAGAATAGGATATAAAATGTTTAACATTTAAATATGATAGAACCTTTACTGAATAAGGATAGAATTATGTTTGGAAAATTGAATTTCTTTCGGTGGAAAGGGAAACTAATCCTCGTTGTATCTGATAGGGTTATAATAGTAGATTATATACCAGGTTACAAAGAATATCATTCGGGTCCATTCGTTTATTTAAAGACAGTTGTTATCGTTTATTTTACAAAAAAAAATTAAGTTCATGTTAAGATTTTAAACTATTGTCCTGTCGCGTACCTTCGGCGGCAGTACATTGTTACCCGAAAATACGCGAAACAAAGCAATCTTAACATGACCTTCATATTTGGCAGAAAAAACGATTGTCGTCAAATAAACAATTTTCGAATTCTCCCAGCAAGATTAGATCCCCATGCTAGAAAAAAATAATTGCTCGGATCAAAGATAGATTGATAATGGCAGGCTTTTAGGTGCAAGTTTCTTCTAAGGACTTTTTTTATAAAATACGTGTGTATCCATGAGTACGTCTTTTTTTTATAAAAAAAATTGTTATGTACAGTTAGATACATTTCAGTCGCAATTTCATTCGTTTCAGCCTCGAGTGGGGTTCAAATGAGTTTAACTGAATAAACTATTAGGTTAGTGGTATAAAATAACCACATTTTTCGGACTAATCTGCATATATTTAGTATTCAAGCGCTTTAGAAGCCTGAGGATAAACAAACCATATAATTAGAGATAGAAATTATAGTTCGTACTTGCGAATCTTTCTCATAATGAAGTCGTAATTACTTCCTCAATCACATTCGAAAACCGCTAGTATAAACTAATAAAGCAACCAAAAGCCCACCCATGGAAAAAATCATCAAAAATAATAACAAAGCTAGAAATCTTAATAATAATAATAATATTGGTCTGTCATAAATACATACAAGAATAATTTGAACTAAGGGGGCCACAGTCCAATATATACGACGTATCTGTAATCGAATATGGTCGCGTCGCGTAGGTTTGAGACTGTTGCCCCTGGGACACCGACCTTGGGCCAATTCACTACCACCTACCCATTTTACCAACCACAAGCTTTAATAGATGAAAGTGACTGAATGCTATAAACGAGGTTTGAATACTTTTCACATCTGACAGGTATATCTTTTGATACTGAAAAGACACTTAGAGAATAGCCACTTTATATGAGTTCCGCATTCATGATATTGCGATTATATTTTTGAACTCATAACTGTACTTTTTAAAACACAATATACACAGTTATGATTGTTAATCAACTTAATAAGAAAATTCAAAAGAGAGGTTTTATTTTTGTGTATACATTGGGGTGACTATTTTAGACTCAACGGTCCAGGACGATAATGTTTATTATTCTTCCGGAAATGAATAAAAAGAAGAAGACATTATTATAGACAATAAAATTAATGTCGTAACAAGTCACGAAAGTGTCATTTTACAGAACAAAACCATCTAACTACACTTTTCCTTCATCCCCAAGGTCATCAGTCCGTTACCCTCGCGTTAAATAATTTATTTAACCTTTAATTTACCTGAAAAGGTACCTATACACGTTCATTCTTACTTGCGCAAATTTGACCTGCGCAGACAAGTGACCTTTCCAGTTGGTTACTTTTACATTCTCCATTTATCAAGTTTCCTACCCTTACTAGATCCAAAAAGTTTGATTAAAAAACGATAGATGGCGGAAACGACGTTTAGTAGTGGAAGGAGTGTTTATTTATTCGTGTAGTAAAAATAGTTTTATTGAACACGTGTTTTTCAAATTGTTTTGCGTCCACACCCCTTTATTCTTGTTGCGAAAAAGAATTTAATTAGTCATCCTGAGTGTTTGTAAATATAACAGTAACCCGTTTTGTTATCGTGCTAGCGTCTTTTATTATCATCTAGGAGGCCCTGAACAAACAAGTGAATTTATTTACTTCTAAGTCAGTTCAGTAACATAAGAATTTTGCTTTATCATACGCTTAACGTTACGTCAAGATGTCTAATTCTATGCAAAGCGTTGATGATGGTTATAATTTGACGGTTGGTGGTCTGACATATCCCCCGTTTATGGAATATTCCGGATTACTTGGAGTTTCATCTAATTCTGCTTCACAAGTATATCCTAGCGGTTCTAGTATTTCTACTGGAACCCCTAGGGGAGAATTACATCCTGCAGGAATTCAGGCTTATGTTGCACATCGTGTTATAGTACACATACATGATGGTTCTTTGGTATGTGGTCGACTAAGAGAAGTCATACCTACTGGAAATTTGCTTCTAACCGAAGCTTTACGGGGACTCAGTGATGGGTCTAAGCTACTCCTTGGTAAAGTGGTACGTATTCAGACCTTGTTATATACAGGGTGGCCTAGGCGGGTTCATGATTTCGTTTGTTTTTCAAAAATAACTCCAAGAAACCTTAAATGAGAGGAAATTGTTAAGAGAATGGCGCAATAACTATTTCATGAGTAACGTTATCCAACTTTTTTTTCAAACTCTGTTTGATAGAAAATATTTTTTTTTCAACCAAATACAAGTTTTATTATTTTTGATTACAATTTTTTTGAGAAAAACACTGAAAACTGTAAGTTGCTAGCAGGCCATGACATTTCCATGACAGAAAATGTTTCGATCAATTAATGTTCTATTGTTTTTTTTTTGTTTACTGGGCCTGCTAGATAAAAAAAACATAGTTTGCTAAGAAAATATTACACTATCTTCTATATTCATTCTTTCCTGGATCGAAAACATTTTCTCTTAAGGAAATGTCATGGCCTGCTAGCACATTATAATTTTCTTGAAAAAAATTATTTATAAAAAGTTAAAAATAAAAAAAAAGCGTTTGCAATTTAAACAAACCAGTGGTTACAGCGGCCGTGAAGTAAAAGCGACCGTGAAGCAAACGCGGTCGTGAAGGAAATGCGGCCGTGAAGTAGTAATTGTTTTTATTTTATTTTAAGGAATTGGTATATGGAAACTTCAGTTTATTGTGCCTCTATAACAATTGCGATTCACGTTCGACTTTTCCACAAGGCACCCGCTTTAATATTTTATTGTAAAAATATACGAATATTATTTTGTTTAGGTTAAGAAGTTAAAGTTAATTTAGTGTAACTGATCCGGTAAATAAAACCTTTTGCATTCCTTATCAATTTTTATTTACTCTCCTTGTTATTGGAAAAGGGTCCAGCACCCTTGATGATTGAAAATAATTGGTGTATCGAAATAATAACCTTTAGATGAGTCAAGCTAAGGGTATTTTATCTTCATTACCGTTACTTGCTGTTCTGACTCATAAATTGGAAACTAAGAGCTTTCGATTCTGTGAAAAACAGTAAGAGGAAAAGCTTTAAAATTCCAATGGGTGACAATAACATATCACTACCAGTTGTGACCTTTACATAAATATTTGCACCTACATTCAGTATTACAGTTGTTACTCTTGCGGATTAAAAAGATAATATTATTTGTAGTTATGTTATATATCCTGCTAAGAAACCGCCGCCAGATTCGTTACGAAATGCGTATGTGATTGTTACTTAAATTTGCATTGTCTAGGTCAGATATATAAACAGTTCCTTTTTATGCCTACGTAGAGTCCTTGCCCATAGTTGGGAAATTTATATCATCATCATCGTCTTATGATTGTTGCCATTATAACCAGGATCCGATGGACATATTTTATTAATGATCTGTGCTATTGAACAGTAATCGCGATTTTTTATGAAGTAATAAATTTATAAATGAGTAATTTTATATTGCAATGCATTTTAAACCAGTGAGGTAACAAAAATTCCATGTCATTAACTTTGATCGTTGAATCTGTTTTTCTCCCTTAATTTTTCTAAATGTTTTATCCGTCTGGGTTCCGGATTAAGAATAGGCCCAGGGAATCCCCTGCCTGTCGTAAAAGGCGACTATTTGGGGCGATTGTCCTATATTTTTCCTATTTACCTATTATCCCTTTCCTATTCAAAATTTCCCTAATCGATTTATTGGATGAAGCGTCCCATCTACCACTCCGGATTGGTTAGGATTGGAGTGCGTTGTCTAAAAACCCTTCATCACCAAATCTGATATTTCGTAAATTATCTTTCCTTAAGGAATTTTTCTAATGCCGTCATGGCTTATGTGATGATATTTTTAAAAATGTGAACGGGTATTTTTTATTTGCGAGGTCAAAATATTTTGTCCCTCCCCCTGGCAAACGTTGAGCGGACGCCCATGTAAAGATTATTATTATTTAGTAATTTTCGTGTAAAATAACGATAAAAAATTTTAAACCGATAAATAATTACAAGGAGGTAATAATTATTTAAAAATCTAGCATGGCTCCCTGCTTAGTACACCCCTGGATATCAATTTATATGATAATTAACACCTACACCATGTTTATTAAAAAGCAATTTAATTTTATATTGCAAATATTTCAGGCAAACTTGACTCGTGTTTCAACAACCTTTGAAAGGTATAAAAGCAAAAAAATAGGCGATACTTTATTAAATATCCGTTAGCAATTTAAAAACTGCAGAAACAGTTTTAACTGAACCAAATTTAAAAATTCTTTCACCATTTATGCCAATGTTATACCGGTTTTCAAGTAAGCAAAGCCATATTTTAACAAACGTCAATTAATTTTAACGTTGTTGCACAAAATTGGGATTTTGCTATAATTTTAAATTGAATACGCAGATCTGTATCAATATTTAAATTGCCTTTTCAATCTGTTCCAATTCTGCAAAGCCACCTACATTATTCTTGCAAACTGATGTATACCATAAAGCAGAGGATACCGCGGAAAAATCAAAGCCCACTATACATGATTTATGGCGAAGTTAGACAGAAGTCACCCACAAGTCGATATTTTTTTAGGAAACTAACAAAGAACCTACGCCGAGAAACACTTTCCAGGTGTCGTGCGCTCTTCAGCAACACTAATATCCAGACAATAGCTGTAATTAGCTATGCAAATAGCGTATGTTAATGTTCAGGTACACATGTTTGTACTTCTCCTAATGAATTTCAATGTTGGAGCAATAAAAAAGTATACAAAGAATCTTTGATTTTCAGTCGACTAACCTTTTTCAGGCTTAAGAATTTTGGTCTTGACCCAATCATGTAACACAGAAGGAATTCTCCTAAAACTACGTGTCCCAATGTTTACCTAGTTGCTAATTATGCAGTCCTGAAAATACAGGGTGTCCCAAAAAGAAACGGCATGCAGTTAAGGGGGTCCGCAAATGCTTCGTTATGAAAATTTATTTGATATATTCGGAAAAGATTATTATTATTATTATTTTAGAAATAATGTTCAAAATGACCGCCATTAGCTTCAAGACAAGGTTCTATTCTTCGAACAAAATTTTGAGGCTAAAGGCGGTCATTATTCAAAAAACGGATTTGCAGAGTTATTTTTTTATTCGCATTTTTCATCTTTGAAGTGTGATTTACACGAAAACGGTTAATGGTAGGAAAAAATCTCAAGAGACTGTTTCAACCGTAAATTAGTTGAGAAATTTGAAAATTGTGTCGAAAAAAATAAAACAGTGGCGTACCATTTTTTCCTCCAGAAATATCCACATCCACATGTAGGTACGCCACTGGAGAAAGAAAAAACTGACTAATATGATCCACTTATAGCAAATGTACATACATACGTATTGCTTACTTTTTAAAATTTAATTCCTAGTCATTTCCGAATAAATAAAAAAAAGATCGATATTTTTTACAACTTTCAACACCCTGTATCTCGATAACGAAGCATTTGCGGACCCATGTTAATAGGAACTTTTCCTCTTATTTTCATGAAAGGAACATCCCCTTAACTGGATGCCATTTTTTTGGAACACCCTGTATACCTGGATTTAAAAGAAGGTCGTACTCTATGATTTCACGCACCCGTCATTTATTTCTAGAACAAAATATAATTTAAAATTTTCCAAATGATTTCATTGCGTAGAATTATCCTTCTAGGAATAATAATTTCCCCACCGCAAATTCCAAAATTGGTTGGTGAGTTGGAAAGGGAACAAAGACAATAGAATTTGCATAAATTCCCTGTAATCGATCATTTCCTTATTAGTTTTTGTGTCTTTAAAAAACACTGCTCTTCGAAATAAGTGTATGGGCCACGGAATGGGACACCGGACAAGTAGGCGCGGCCATGTGGACGTGGCCAAGTTGGCGTGAGACAAGTGGGCGCAGGGACAAATGAACGCGAGACAAAAGTCTCTAGCTTCACTAGAAACGACATTATGTATAAAAATGTGATAATAAAACATTTTTCCGAGTCATAGCTTGCGTGATTTAATTTTTTAATCGTACTTAAACGTCAAATTATGATTGTACTTTGTTTATTTAATTGTACTTTAGTCAACTGTTTTTAATTTACTTACGAAAATAATTTTAAAAATATTTTCTGCACTTGTGTTTCAAAACAGAAAACACATTTTCAAACAGTCAACTGTTTTATTAAATCCCATAGACTGATTCTTCATTAACTTTCTCCTTCCCCTTTCCCTGATCTCTCTTTTTTTTACCACTGCAAGGTTTCTTCCTGCTACATGTTTTATGTTTTTAAAATGCGATACACAACCATTAATTATCAAGGATTTTTTTCTATTTTCTTTTGGTTACCTGAAGATAATCATAACTGTTGTTTGAAATTAATCTAAACCTAAGATGATGTCATTCCAGATATAAAAAGCGACAGCGGCCAAGAAATGATTATCAGTTTATAGTAACAGTATCTTTAATTTCTTCCTGCCTAGTCTTGCAGAGTCAGCGAAACCATTTTTCACAACGTCATGATACTTGTTTTGCCAGAAGCAACAAGTTCAAATATGGTTTGAAAAAAAAATTAGAAAAGTAAAGTAAACTTTTGAATGCTTAACACAACTGTAATTTTTGCATGAAATAAAACACACACTCGTTGCAGTTAAAAAAAAACATTCATCGATAAAATCCTGTGTGTGTTTTATATAGAGTTTATTTCACGCATTTTGGCCATAAGAGCCCATACACTTTATGGCACCGTTTCGAATAATTGCAGAACACCTGCGCGTGTCATTTCTGAATTGTCGTACTGCGCATCGTCTTACTTCCTGGTTCCTGCGATTCGTGGTGTTTGCGTCAAACCAAGTATAGTGTACAACACATGTGTGAGAAGCATTTTTTTAAATCAGCTTTCCGGACTTGTTGCACAATGTACTTTTGCGATTCAAAACTTAAGCTTCGGTTAACTTTTAATGCAAGCAATAAAGAACAATATAACATTTACACGTGTCATTACCATATAAATTTCGCAGTAAAAAAAAATTGTATGCAACTTTCAGATCAGCTAAACACAATCGATTTATCAATACTGCAATCGATCATACGTGTAATAAGGAAATGAGTATGTATATCACGTTTCTATTTGTACACAATGTAACTCATACACAAACGGCTACATTTTTAGCCCTAAAAGGTAAAGCGTTTATTATGGAATACTTATTACTTGGATGTAATTATTTCTAACGAAAAATTATGACAGGAGAAAGTTACAACGCACTTTTCTGTGTTAATAGGGAGTAGGTGGTGCCTGCTTGCTTGTAATATATAATTAATTATTAATGTTTATGAGATATTTTGATTGTTTTAATTTTTTTGTCAGTTGAACTTCCTTTTATGTCTTGTTACCTCTGGGTATTGACATAATTTTTGGTTACTTTCGTCATCCGGAAAGTTTATGGATGTCAGGTTTTATTTCTAAGCACGAGGTGGATAATGAGAAAATATTTTGTAGTAGGCTGATTTCATTTAAGAAGTAGACTCGCCTTTTATTATTCTTAAAACGAACTAAAAGGTAAAATCGATGAAATTTTGCTTGAAGAAAAAAACCATTCATGTCCTTAATTTTTATATTATTGTATATTTTTCCTACACTCCGGTTGGGGAGGGGGTAGGAACTTTTGAATATTTTGATAAATGCAGAACAAGTAAACCTTGACGATGCAATTAGCGCGACTAACTGTGGATTTACATTTTTAATTGTTTATGGAAGTTTCGTTAAAATGCTTTTAAGAATTTCCACAGAATTAAAAATATGTAGATTGCTGTGTAATGAAATTTTTTAGAAAAATTGAATGATCATAGAAAATAATAATAAGGAGTTAGATCAGGAGATTTCGAAGGAAATGTTCTAATAAAATTAATATTTTCAAGTATTGTGTGAACCGGTGCGCTATCGTGTAAAAATTTTCAAATTCATCGCAATCGATTAAAAAGGAGGTTAAAATATTTAAACGTTGAAAAATATTTCCACCCCATAAAGCTATCTCAACGTTTTTTAATTCAATGGAGCATTTCCTTTACAGAGTGCATGTCGCATTCTCCACGCTCGTAATAAAGGCTACTGGTATTACTCCCTACCAATTCAGTCTGTGGGTAATTCGTATTTTAGATTCTTATGCGTTTCTTTACTTGTTTTTTCCACAAGGAAATTAATTTCAATCTTATTCACCTGCCGCAATTTAACTGCCGGTATTCCTTTTGCGCCTTGTTTTCGTTTTGATATTAATAATACGTTTCACATAAATCTCTCAGTCAACTATTTGACAGTTCACAATGCTTATCGAATATTTTAAATGTAATTAATTGGTAATTGGTAATATTAATTGACACAAATGCTTTGTAAGGACATCTTACCTTACTTGTAAGCTACAACTGCGTCATGTACCTACTACACGGTTTTTATTTATACCGGAAGGTGTTAATTGTTTATTTATTAAAAAAAAAAATTCCTGCAGGAAAGGGATTAGTGTTTATAAAATTTGAAGGGACTAGGACGAAAGTTATAAACAGATATTTAGGGGTAAAAAAGGAAACAAAGAACTATAAGAAAAAAAAAATTCATCAATAAACATTTGAGGATTTTTTTAAGGAAATATTGGGGGAGATTTTTGCAGTGAATTTTAAAAATAAAAATATTGTCAGTAAAGTATCCTTCTGATTGGTTCAATTTTTAAATAGAAAGAAGGCGTCTGATTGGCTGACGGAATATGAATTAAATTTTCATTATTATTCACTGC
This sequence comes from Hemicrepidius hirtus, assembly GCA_963082805.1. Taxonomy (NCBI): domain Eukaryota; kingdom Metazoa; phylum Arthropoda; class Insecta; order Coleoptera; family Elateridae; genus Hemicrepidius; species Hemicrepidius hirtus. Next base: position 29,658,109 of record OY720166.1, read on the forward strand.
ATAAAATTATGATTACGCAATAAGTTATATATTATTATTATTACTAATAATTATTGTTTAACAGTAAATTAACTCATTTATTATGATTTACCAGATACATTTGTGACTATAATAATAAAACAGGTTAAATCAGATATTAAGATATGCAAATATCATTTTGTCACTGTCACTGTTGAAGGCTGCAAAATTATTATTAAGAGTAAATAATTAAACAAACAGGAACATTTTTATTATTTGTTTTATATCATGTGAAGGTTATCTTTTCCTTAAAATAATTCCAATCCGATCCTTGCATTTGATAAATCCACAGAGTGCTTCCTAAATATTTACCTGCACTTACAATTTTAATTTAATATTCCTCATTAATGCGTAAACAATTCGTTAAACCAAACGTAACATAAATGGCAACTAACTATTCTCAGAACACTTGAATTTGTCAGATCTATTTGTTCTTGTGTTGCGTAGGTCGGATCTAGTGTTTATAATGCGAATTTGACAAGAGAGAATTTTTCATAATGGGCGTTATGGATATGAAAAAAAAAATTACAATTACACGTAGGTTTTGAAAATTTGAATTTTTATTTTCTTTTGAAAGTTCATTGTACCTATCTTCTTCGAAAATTTAATGTGTCCGAAATGTAATTAAATTCAAGGGCAGGGAGGTTTCCAAGTCTGTGTATATATTCTTAAGTTCATGCAGACAAACTCAGACCTTGGAAGATTTTATTTAGAATTTTCCAGTTGGTTTCACAGCGCCGAGATTGTTATTATAATATGTTAAATACCCGCTAACAAGGCAGACAAAAATAAGTTATTTTAACACAATGCAGTAAAATGTGTTATTGTTTCGTTCTCAAGTAAGTGCATACAGTTTGTACGCCGTTTATTATCATCGCAATCCTGGTTTTGTTTACTTTGCAATCGAACTTTTTAATATTTTTAAATGCCTTAACATTCTTAAATATTTTGGGGTGGTTATACTTGTTTTCCGCCACTGAAAGCTACACCTGCGATTCTGTAAAAAAAATCAGTCAAGAAGGGATTTACAATCCACTAACCTAGGGTCTTAAAATTAGTAAGTACGGCACTGGACGCTTGACGCGGTCTTTTTAAAATGAGTTATTTTTTTTTTTTTAATTTTGAATAATGGGGATGGAGAAAGTATATAGTATACAATGGTTTGTTCACATTTTACTTTGCTGTTTGTAAGTAAAATGCAGTTTCCTCCAGGGCAGGGAATTAGGGGAAACCCAACAAGTCGGAAATTATTGTGTTCTTAGGGAAATTCTGGGAGATTAATGACCATAAGGGGGTGTGACTATATTGGATACTCTTTAGGGACGTTGGGAAACTCTAGGAACTACGGGAACTCCCCCAACTCGGATGCTTAGGGTTTTATGAGGGATCTGGGAAATTTTGGAAGATTTGTGACTCTAGAAGACTCTGACTGTAAGGCGTGTGGAGGATCGGATACTCTTTAGGGACGTTGGCGAACTCTGGGAACTATAAGGGGACTCCACCAACTCGGATGCTTAGGGTTTTATGAGAGATCTGCGAAATTCTGGAAGATTTGTGACCCTTAAGAGACTCGGGCTGTAAAGGGGGTTGTGAAATTGGGTTTGAAATCTAGGGAACCCTGTGGGATACTGAAAAAATCGGGAATAAAGGTACATAGGGGATTTCCCCGACCGGATTTGAACCACCAGCGTTTGTAGTCGCAGTTTAAAATTTCTGGAGCTTACCTCTGCGCTACGCCTTCCCCAAAAATATAAACAAAACATTTCTTTACTCCAATTTATGGTTAAATTTCTCACTTTTTTGTTGATAAAAGGATTCAATAGAAAGCTACAACATACTCTAATATACAAGAACAGACTTGTAAGTACCTTGTCGTAATACACACAAAAAAAATTGATAAGGAAAAAAAAACCATAAACGGAGTTCAATCTGTTAATTTAGGAAAACAGTTTTGGTTTTAAATTTATTTCACATTTTCAAGAACTAACAATTTTTCAATTAAAAAAAATCCTAAGACAGATGCCCATGGTCCAAAAGTGTAATCTTGAATTAAAAAAGCAATATCTATTTTACACTTCTGAAGTTTTTTTTATTACATAACCGTTTAGTCATTTTAGTGCCTTGAAATCGGCCAGATATCTAATCGCAATGTAGGTACAACACCTGTACCATTCAAAATTATATCCAATACAATGCAACATATGCGGCAATGAATTCCTTCAACAAACACATTTTATTATTTTTACTATTTTTATTATTTTACAGCTTACTTTAAATATTGAATAAATACTAAACTATAAGTCCGGTCTATATCTATCAATAAATATTCAGTCGTGTACATGTCTTTACTGTGACATACGTGTGTCTTACAACAAAGGATTTTTCCTGTAATTTGTTTCTGGTGTAAAATTAATTGTGTCGTATTGTGAAATTTATAAGAACATTTAAAAGTGAATTATTATTAAAACGTTTGAAGGACCAATTCATAGCGCCCTAAGTCTAACACTGTTTGAATCCGAATATCTGCAAAAAAAGGTAGGATTACTAAGAATTTTACTTTCTAATCATTGTTTGACTAATTTTCCATGTTATAACCGAAAATGAATTTAATTTTGCCGAAGAAAGGTAAATTTATATAAAACAGAATAATTCTTTCGTAATGAACTACAAACTGCAATTAGTTATATAGGATAAATTATTTATTAACCAATGCGTTTTTACATCAGACTTAGTAGTAGTAGGCAGTTGCCTAAAGCGACAAATTATCTGAGGGCGACAAACATAAATTACATTTAAAATGTTACAGTTAAGATACGGTTTTTAAAATGTAAGACATAAAGAATCTTGTGAAATTATAATAATTGGTATCATAAAAATAAATAAAATATTATAAATAATAAGCGCTAGATACTACTGCAAGGACATTTAAAAGGTGCGCTAGCTAAGAAGCTATTATTGTGCTACTGTCTTTCCCTTGTTATTTATAAATAGTTCATTATAGGAGATTGTTAGATCTGTCTCTTGTAACTGTATCAAACTTAAAAGTAAACTCGATTCCGAGGACAGAAATTAGTTTTGGCTGAACTTTAAAAATACACAAAACTTTATAATGTAACAAGGATTCTTAAATGGGCACAGACTTTGAAAACCCCAACTATCGAGGTTGTAACTTCGAAGACGCGACAGGTTTTGTTCACAGATACACAGGGTGTCCCAAAAAGAAACGGCATTCAGTTAAGGTTCCTTTCATGAAAATCAGAGGGTTGAATTTTTTTTTCATAGATTCTGAAATTATTATTATTATTTTACAAATAATGTTCAAAATGACCGCCATTGGCTTCAAGACAAGCTTCTATTCTTCGAACAAAATTTTGAGGCTAAAGGCGGTCATTATTCAAAAAACGGATTTGCAGAGTTATTTTTTTATTCGCATTTTTCATCTTTGAAGTGTGATTTACACGAAAACGGTTAATGGTAGGAAAAAATCTCAAGAGACTGTTTCAACCGTAAATTAGTTGAGAAATTTGAAAATTGTGCCAAAAATAAAAAAACAGTGGCGTACCATTTTTTCCTCCAGAAATATCCACATGCCCACCTGTAGTTACGCCACTGGAGAAGGAAAAAACTGACTAATACGGTCCACTTATAGCAAATGTACATACATACGTATTGCTTACTTTTTAAAATTTAATTCCTAGTCATTTCCGAATAAATGAAAAAAAATCGATATTTTTTACAACTTTCCAACACCCTATATATCTCGCTAACGAAGCATTTGCGGACCCATGTTAATAGGAACGTTTCCTCTTATTTTCATGAAAGGAACTTGCCCTTAACTGGATGCTGTTTTTTTTGGGACACCCTGTATATCACTCTCAGAGGCTCATTATCTCGTTTATTGTCATGGATACGAATGATACGATTGTTCGAGCAATGGTATCCATGACAATTGATCGTGGTTCAGCTAACCTTCGGTTAGTTGCCATGGATACCAATGTTAAAAGATTTGTTTCCATGACAATTGTCTGTGGGTTAGCTTAACAGGGACTTAAACCCGGTCCTAAGGGAGTACCCGTACCCTTTTCCCCTAACCAGGGTAAAGTTTAATTTCTTCCACTTTAGCAACCCTGAATTTTAAGGACCGAATTATTAGCTTTAACTCAGTTAAAGGGGATAACTTCCTGAATTAAACTTTACGGTTATCCTTGGCCCTGAAAGAACTTTGTTTACGTTTCTTGGTTTTATAATGTTTCCTTTTCGAAATGTAGTAATAACTTGAAATGAATTTTAATGGGGGTGGGGTCATCTACTCTGTAGTAGTTGCATTGTTTAGTCTGCATGAACCCAAAGGCGCTTGTAATTAATTTATGTAGATATAATAGTGAACTGTCTAGATTCGTTTTGTCTCAATTACTCTTACAATATGGTTATTAGTAACAAAACAGTTAATTAATCGAACTGTCAAAATCCTGCACAAACAATCAAAGTATCCAAAGCGAGCTTAGTTAATTGCTAAGGTCACGGCCCCTTCATCAACACAGTAAGTTAGTGACCTCAACGGAAGGAAGGAAGGTGGGGAAGGCACATCAAGGAGTTGCAGACTAAGGTTTATAGTTCTGCACCTCCAGAGGTTCTCCGCATTTGACTTGGCGCGCGCGTTGGTGAGGTGTCAGGTGCGAATAGCGTATCTACAGGTTAATTCTTACGGTTAACTTCGGGGTTAACTCGGGCACATACGTACCGGGGTTAATTGTACATACGGATTCGTATCATCATCCTTCATGTAGTTACTGATGGTTGGTGTTTTTTTTTGTTATTGGGTAAGAATCAATTTTATTTCTTTAACCCAGTCACAATTACCACCAATTTTTTTTTATTCCAAACGATTGCATTTGTGCAGATATAATTAAAGCATGACGTAAGAAACATTTTATAATAAACTGCAACTTGGTAATTGCCATTGCAATATTTGTTTATGTTTAACACTTTTTGATAGGTAAAGGTAACTAAAAAGGTCAATCAACTTGTTAACACTTCACGCTCATATGATTGACAGTTGAATTATTTGCATTCCCGATGTTCTTTATTAAAAAAATTATTCAATTATCACATCCCTGATGTTTGTTTTTATCTCTTTTAATGTTAAAATACACCAAACAAGTGAAACAAGTGTCGCATATACGTTTAAGCGAATTTACGCCCGGGAGACTTCAACGTGCGATGAGAAAACGAACCCGCGATGTTAGGTTAAACTTTTAATATTAATTGTAACGTCTTGAACAAATATCTAAGGATCAAAAACAATAACAACAGCTCCCTTAAATGTATTAATTAACTTTTTTTACGAAACACAAAGAACTTATCTTCTTAAGAAATATAAATAATAAACCTCTTTGGTATGACTTGGCAACATCATTAATCGATCAGCTACTGAACTTGTTAACTCCTGATATTTTCTTTTCTTTTTGTAAAATTGTTACAGAGCAATGACAACCCAGTCGTGTTGATCCATAATTCTTGTACTTGTCTTGTATTCTTTAATATACCGTTTACTGTCATATTCGTAAGAGATATTTATGTGGTGTGCCATTTAAATTTACATCAAGGAAAGAAAACAGTTTTGAAGTTAGAAAAGCTTGTATTGGTAACAGGAATTCGTATACCGAGACCTCGATTTAATAATTTTGCGAATAAAAAATTAAAAAAATAATGAAGGATGTTTTGCAAATCTTCTTAGAAAACTTATTATATGATGTAAGAAAGTAACGGATCTGCAATTTTTTTCTTTTATAACAGTACCTGCAGTAACTTTAATTACTTGTGGAAATTACAATCTCTGGGCACAGCTTAAAAAATTATTAACAATTTCAAGTTGTGCAACATTGATTTTTATGTTTTTTTTGCTACCTAGCCTAAAGTAATTTTCAACCAGTTCGCTCTGTATTAAAATCTTGAAATGGAAATGTTTCGTCCTAAGCTTAATGGGATATCTTCAGGGTTCCCGTTTTGGATACCACGACCCTGAAGATGTTCAGTGTTAAGGAAGACGAAACTTTTATTTATTTTAAATGCGGTTAGACTTGTTATATTAATTTTTTGCTAGACTCGCTGAAGAATGTTTTGTTTATTTAATTATTAAATTCACTTTTTATACACGTACCCGCACATAATATCTTACATGGTTGAGTACGGCCATAATTAGTTGATACAATCCTGCATTACATAGAAAACATTAAATAGCTCCTCATTAAAGTAATTATCTCGATTACTGTTACTTCTGCAAATCAAAATAGAAACTTTAAGTTGCATTATTTTATTTTGCATTAACCTTCGGGTTAACTTTAGACACCTTTGCAAGTTGCATTTGCAATGTTGTTATTTATAACCATTTCGTAATTTGTAGCCAAAAATTAGTACCTAAACACAAAACAAAGGTTATTAGAATTCTTGGCCAGGCTTTTGTAGTAATAAAATATTACAACGAGCACTAACAAAAGGATTATTTTTCCCTGTCCTAGAAATTAAAAACGTTATCCGATTTTATAGAATCCTTTAAGCTTTATAAAGTGTCATAACACGTTTTATATCTAACATCTGTTTTTGATTGCGCTCATCTTTATTTTTGAGCTTTCTATCTGATGTGCGTAGGTATCAGAAACTATGCATAAAATTGCAAATCTCACGGATGTTAGTTATAAAACACAATTTTTATTGAAGATTCTTATCATAATTTAATTATTTTATTACGTTTATCTTTATAAACTGGTAATAATACCATATGCAAGATGATATAAATTAAAGATAACTTTATCTTATTACGAGTCTCCCATTAACAGCTCCGACATCTTTCCATAATAATTAAGATAATAAGGGCACTTTATGTTTATCCCTTGTATTCTAAATTTAATTCGCTGTTTTGAAAATAATTAACACATTTGTTTATTCTTCAATTTATTTTATGTTAGGAAGATTATAAAATTATTCTTGAAATATCATATTCCAAGTTATCTTTATATCTATCGTTGAAGATGTTGTAAAGGTGTGCAAGTAAGCTAATAATAATAATAATAATAATAATAATATAAAAGCGTACAAAGCTCACAGCAAATGTCCTCGAACTCAAATCATAAAGGTAAATGTGGTAATTAAACTTTGTGGTGTAGACGGTCGTAAAATAATGCCGATTGTTGTTTAATACGCGTAGATGCAACTACTATAGGTTTTTTTAAGTACAATCCAGACTACATAATTTATTTACATAAGGATTAAATGTACAACACAACCATTTATCGACAATAATTAAGTTAAGTTATTGGAAAATAATTTAGAATGTTGTAACCGAGGGCAAAAAACAAGATCCTATATCTTTGCGAAATAAAAGCTCCATTCCTTACTTCTAAAATTCTGTTCCTAATCGACATGAATCTGTCTCTCTCTGATTTTTTTCTTTGATTTTCTGACTCCATTGAAAGTCAAGCATTTCCTACATTACTAATTGTTGTAAAATCAAAACCAGAATTTTTCTACTTCGTCCTGAAGATCGCATCTACGGCAGGTGCTCCTTTCCGGTGAATACTTGTTGCGGGCGAGGTTGATCAAGTGATACACCCTTATTTATATTCCAGAATCCAGGGGTTAATTGCGTCCGAGTCAGATATGATCAGTTAGTTCTGTTTAGTCCTCAGTCTAATCCTTTCCAGAAACTCTACTCGGTTGGTAACATTGCCCATTTAAAACCTAAAAATTAGGTTAGGTTAAAGTTTGGTTAGGATAAAATTAGGTTAGGTTTAACTTAGGTTAGGCTAAAGTTAGGTTAGGTTAGCAACCGTGCTTACGCAATCGCCGGATAAAGTTACTGCCAGTTATCTAGGGACTCGCTTTCCTAATTCCCAGTACTCCTCCCCAAGTTCTCGAAAGAAAATTTTAAAGAAAAAAGGGCTACTTTAAACTTTTGAAAATAAGGCACTTTTTTGAAAAAAATATCCAAATACACGTTAAAGCTCCTGAAATGATCCTGTAGAGATATAAAAATGTAATATGATCCGGAATTCAAGAAAAATGATTTTACATCATCGCGATTTTTTTTCAAACTTAAAACATCAATTTTCCAACAAAAAAAAAGAGTAGGTAATTAAATATTTTCAACTAACCTAATTATGCTTCATGTTAGTATGCAATTTATTATACGACAAGCAATAAACGAAGGTCGAAACTAAAAATTAGAATTCTAAAAGCACCGCCAAAAATTTAGCTTTCAATTAACAAGCTACCGTATAAGTCTTAAGAAAGTCGAATTTATTAAACAAACAAACGAAGAAAAACAACCTTTGTTGTATTCCGAAATAATTTTGGCGCAAATTGACAAAAGAGTTAATTATAGGATCCAGTGAAAAATCGCTTTAATTTGAATAAATGTGGCGCTATATAAAGACCTTGATTAATTAAAACAAGAAGGCCAAGGTATAGAAATTTAATTCATTTCCGGTAGTACTATTTTATCATCATCAAGTAATAATAAAAGTATGATGTAATAATTTTAACTTTTTAACCCCCTTGAGCCCTATTTAAAATTAAACTTTATTTTTGTTTAATTATTTCCTAATGCCAGTGACGTAAAACGTAAATTTCTTTGGGTTAAACCAAGGCTTTGACCATTTAGGGAACGAAGGGCAGCCACATAGATAAATACATTAAATTATTTTGTATTTCAGTTTCATATGAAGTTGCAAAGATCAAGGATAAATGACATTGTTACAATCCATACCTAGATTTTTTTTTATTAAAACTCAATCCATTGTAGCTCTTCTTTTAGATTGATTCAATTAAAGTCTTCATTATTTATTTATTTTTTCAAGGTGCAAATCTAAAAAAATATTCTTAACAAAACATTCATTGTCCCCCCTTGTATGTAAATTTTTTATCTTGTTTAACATTATTCAACAATAAATATTTCATAAAGGAAGATATATTTTGTCATCACACCCAATAGAATAAAATAATAAACAACTTGCTATAATACGTGTCATATGTAAAAAATTAACAATGCGGCATCTTCAATGATAGAATTAATAATTCCAGTTCTATATTTATTCTTACAAGTTTTTTCCTGTTGGAAAGTATTACCAGTTTTTTTTTTGATATGACACAATAGTCACAATTAGGTGTCCATTTATATTTTTCAAGGTGAATATTTTAACATTCATGAAGAAATTCTGATGTGCAACATTTATTAAAAGAGTAGAAATTATTGTTGTGAGAAAATAAGACACAGTATAGTCTTGCATGATAGAAAAATGAAGGTAATTATGAGGTAATAATGAAAGGGAAGAAATTCAGTTCGAAATAAAAAAAAATTGGATTTATAAAAAAATTTCATAAAAAATTAGAGTAGTGTATTATGGATAGTATTATCCACGACCACATAAATAATTGATTATAGACTAGAAAAAAATATTTTAAAATGTATTTGACGACTTTAATAGTTTTTAAATTGTAAACGAGGAATTTTAAAGTGTTACCAAAACGATAAGCAATAAAATTTTAAGACACGGCAGCCAAAATAATTTTTATGTCGTTCAAACACTAAAAATGGTATCAAAACGAAGGCGTTTAGGCCACACAAAATTGTTTTAGGAAGCAACGACCGGAGCAAAATGGTTTTTACACTGTGACAACATAAAAGTCGCGTAGGAATCTAATTTTTTCCGGCAATTTTGTTACACATTTATGATAGTTATCTTAAGGTAAAAACTTCCTCTGCGTAAAATGACTTAATTTTAAATATACGACCTATTTGGAATAGTTTACGTTTATGGTAGATACTTAAATTGCTGTCTCAATTTATTTCGGTATGTATGGTTTGCAGATTTTAATTTTAGATTTGATAGAAATTAACATTCATCAACTTTGGACACCCATGGTGGTCATATAATACCATGAAAAAAGTGGGGGGTGTCCTGTTACGGATCAAGAAAAGCTTGCCTTATTAAAGAATAAAATACAATGGTTAGCTTTATTCCTAGATAGAAATCAACCTGGCCATGAAAAGAGTACAGAAAAGTTTAAATTAAATCCTTAAGGACCCTACAAGTACTTGTCGATTATTTCTGGTTAAACTTTTCTCGTGAAACTGAAAATTATTCGCTCCTGGGTGAAAAAAAATTCTGTAGTCAAGTTAAATCCTAGGGTGGGGGGATTACCTTTATTATCCCCCGGTAGATTCGGACTTGATCTTCCCAAGAAAGAAGAAAATCTGATTTTGAGTGTGGCCCTGTAGGCATCAATCTCTACCACGTTTTGTATCCTGGATCCGCTTCCCGATCCCGTTTTATTGATTTTTCGTCTTCTGTAGTGTACAGGCGGCAGTTGAATCGCTTGAAGGAGATATGTCTTCTCTAGGCTCTACTATGGTCCTAGTTCGATGTATTCTCCTTCCTTTTCTCTTGGTTGCCCAATCTTAAGGATCAGTTTGTTAACCTACATTTTTTGTTTGTTCTAATCTTGTCTCAATTTTTCTTTTCCCCTCAAAAAAAAAAAAAATTAGAACAAATGGAATAATTTTCAACACCAACCCCCAAACTGCCCCGTTTCCGAAAATTTTTTTAGTTTATATTTTATTTATGGGGAGATTTTTCTGTGATTATTTTATTACTATATCAACATTAATTTAATTTTAAAAAAATAATTATTCTAGGTCCTTGAACGAACTGTAAAATAATATTTAAAAAAATGCGTTGAATAGCAGACGAAGGTGTCTTGATTTTTGTAATTAACGATCTGTATGTGTTTTGGTGTAGTACAGATAGTGTTATAAAAGGAAGGAAAAATAGACGAGTTGTTCTGGCAGGATTGGAGCCTTATATGGACCTCACCTGACGGGGTTGTTGCTTTAAACTCGATTGAACTTTTGCTATTCGTACTCTACGTGCAGTACCGCTATATACTTGAAGGTACTGAGTAGTTACACGGACAAGTGCTTATGTATATACTTCTTGTGGTTTCTTTTATTTAGAGGCCGGTGTGGTCAAACACTTCAGACTGTTTTATTGCTTACGTCAGGACTCACGTGATTTAGATGAGAGATAAAAAGTAATACTTGAATCTAACATTTCTTCAAGAAATATTTTATAGCGAATTGTTTTATTATTTTATTCCAAAATCTAAGAAATAAATTCTTTTGATATTTATTACAACAAAAGGTTTAAAAGTTATTTTCTGCAGAAGAACTTTCAAGTGTCACGTCTTTTATGTTGTGTAATATTAAATAGAGGCCTATCAACTGTTTACTTTTCATCCATAAATCATCCTGTCAGTAATAAAACAATAAGTGAAACAGAAATATTCACACTTTGTTTAACTGTTATAAGTGAATGTGTGCTTCTATGTGCTTTGCATTAAAATCTCATTGTTTTTTATTGTCTATGTTAAACTGCATTACTTTCTCGTACGTGCTACGTGTTTACACACTAAATACTATCTATGTTTTTGTGACAAACTTAATTGTATCACAATGTTACACAATTTTATGCTTGTATACGAACTTTCGTTAAATCAAGATTATTTTCCATAAAATGCGTCATCAAATTTCCATAACATCTAGATCTTCATAATTTTTCTTAGTCAGGGTCGTCAGGATGTTAGCATCCTAATAAATAATCAGTAATTTAGACTGGACCTCACACCTCCCATGGTGTTGATGATTTAACCCGAATCTAAAAGTCCTTAAGTAATTTCAGTTTGCTCTTGTCAAGGAGTTTTACATTGCGTGTTATTTTTTTACATGACTGTGAAGGATTTTATCCTTGCTTAAATATTGGTTCATAAATATGTCTTTATTTGTATTTTAAGGGTCGGTCTTTCAGTTCGGTTTAAACTCCAGTTAAGCTAAATAAAGATCAGTTGTCATGGAATTATTGACCGTGGGTTAGCTTAACAGGGAGTTAAATTCGAATTTAAAGACCGGTCCTAAGACGTTAAGTAAGTCTCGTGTACACTCCCCCCCCTCTTAGAACGTGCTTCTCCAAAATCCTTTGTCTGTAGACTCTTACTGTATATCTACGTCGGAATCTCCTAAAGCACGAAGGACCTTCCACGAGAATCTAAGATCTAACAACAACCCAGAGCCTCTCACGAGACTTTAAATTTAACATTTCTTATAATTTCTAAAGCCCAAGGGCTATTACAGTCTTTTACGAAAGCCCAAATTCTGAACTTTGCTAAAGGCCAGATTTTCCTATGGAAAGTCCAAGGGTCCTTAAAGTCTCCAACACAAATTTAGGTTAGATCCTAAAACCGAGAGTCGCCCAAGAGCCCAAGAAAAGTCGAATTTCAAAACCTAGTCTTCCGAAGGTCTCAAATTTTAACTCACTTGAGCTTTCGGGTTTCGTAAGGACTTTAATTCCAAAAAAAAGTTTAGATTTAGAGACCAAGGCTTCTAGACGCCCAAAATTACCAGAAGAAGAATTATCTCAAGTTTTGGCCTCTCCGAGTGTCTTCAAGCCCGCAGTTCCCCAAGAAACGTTAGATTTAAAGATCCTTGAAATTTTCCAAGACTGTATGAACTGTCCTGAAACCGTGTATCCTCCAAGGCTGAGTTTCGAGCCCAAGTCTTCTGAAGATTTTGAGAATCTCCTACAAAAGCCAGAATTTTATTTCTTAGAGCTTCCCAGAGTTTCCCAGTCTTCCAAAGAGTCCCTATAGTGTCGTTTCTATCCTTTTTAAAAATTCTAAAAAATCTTCTAACAATGAAGTTACGGTCTATAAGATTATACTTCCGTAGATTATGACGATGTTTCATTTTATATTACTAATTGTTATTATAAGGTCGGTTTTTATATGTTTTGGAGCATCATCATGCGGTTTCCTTGTCTACACTTCAAAGGCTAAACGTGGTTGCTCCTATTATATTTTACAGGATTCCCTAAATATATTTTGTGATTGTCGGTTGCAATGGATAGAGGGAAGCGATTTAGAGAAAATTCAACCCTCTTGTTTCGGTTAGGTTAGTGTTCCTACAGGAAATTTGCATCTTAAGTGTTACCAATATTTTTCTACTGCGTTTTATGAAAAAGAACTTTGATTAATAGCAATCCATATTTCCTTCAAATCAGTCACGACCTGTCAAAATCAAGGACGCTCTTGACCGACGTAAAGAGTTTATTCCATATGCGGTTATAAAAATGCAAAACAAAAAGTATAACCCTGACGGGAAAGATGCTAAAACAACAATTAACGCAAAAAAGTTTTCACACTCGTCACAAAACAGTAGTTCTTGTATTCTGTCCTAGTTTAGTATGTTATTACAGTATAATATATAAACTACAACCTGAGGCAATACCATGACCTAGTACACCACAACACTATCCTATCTGCCCGAGACTAACACTTCCTGGTTGTTATTACTGATAATAACACTTGAGTTGCCTATCACAAAGTGCTTATGATTGATACTTTAGGTCAGTCTCTTTTTAAGTGAGACTTGAGAGTATGCGTTACCATATTTGGTACAACACGTTGAAAGGAATTATAATTTCAGATTTACTGTTAATTACCATTAGGATAAAAAAATTTTTGTTTTGTTGCTCTAGGTTTTTAAAATAAAATTAACTTGCTGTGAAATAATAACGGCAAGAACACCTGCCTTTATAAAACTAATTACATAAACAGTAAAATATATCATTAACGTTCAAGGAGAACTCGATAAAAACAGTAGATTAAAGAAATAAATTAAATCTCTTTAAAACCCTAATAACTAACAGAGAACATGAGATGAAACTCTTGTATTAGTAATTTTATGGGTTTCCAAGAATACAATCGCGCATTGAATGAAATGTGAAATTCATAACAGCGTTTAATGATGAAATAATAGAATAATGTAGAATTTTATTGAAGGAAACTGATGTAACCCCGTACTTTTAATCATTAAATTCTAAACTCGTATAGAATATTTTTATTTTATACAAACGAAGGAAAATTTACCTCTTCCACTGAAACTCTTTTAGATTAGAAATTTTTCTGCAGAGTTTGGATTAAAAAGTAATTTTTTGCGCATATAAACGCGATTTAAGAAAATCCGAATGTGATAAATCGGGAGACCTAGCATGGCTACTTGATTAAGATTTAAAACCGTTATAACTCGCTTAGTTTGAATGTTATCAGAAAAAGTTATATGGGCATTTTTGTTCAGAATTTAATTTTATATCCATTTATGTGAAAACATACAGGGTGTTCCATTTAAAAAACACATGTTTTAGTAAATATCTCGGAAATGCGATGCTCAATTTTTTTTTCGATTTCATAATCATAATCAGGATAAAAAATTCTACTAGTTTGCCTATTTAACCGACATCGTAGCTCCTATAATAACAAAGTTAGCTTAAGTAGTAGTACACCAACATAGCCCTACAAATTGCCGATTGAGAAAAACTGGTGGTGCGTAAGCGTGGTGTGTTGTTTTTTTCTTAAACAAACACTAATTATTATTTTTTTTAATTTTTGGGTAACTCTGTGTATATGTAAACTATTTGGAATTTACTCTATCGTTTACCCTAAAGCAAAAGAGAGTCACATATAGAGAAGGTGCGCACTGGCAAAGTTGATAGATTAGGGACGACACTTCTTTGTAAAATAACGCAACGGACAAAATGTGAAGTTTATTTTATAACAATTAAATAAATCAGAAACTGTTAAACTTATTTTATGTTGCTAAATAAAAAAAATCCTTATTTACAAAACGATGTAACATTGTAACGGAATTCTCATAAATTTCAGGTAGCCTTTGCTTTCACAACTGATTAAATTGTTATTGTAATCGTCTTGTATATACAAGGAATCTCACCTCGAATTCAAGAAAGTTTATCGTCACTGAAATCAATTTAATAAAATATTCAATAATAGATGCAGTGAAAGTGAAACTAAAATTCTTGTCTTTTTTAATGTAAACAATGGTGAAAGTTAATTTTTTCTATTAATATTTATTATTAGAAAAAATAATCTTACTTGGAAATAGTGATTTATATTATGTGCATAAAAAAATAACGTCTTAGGGGAAAATTTTCAGTTCTAACCCAATTTTAATTGCCATGGATACAGTTGTTACAAGAATTGTATCCATGGCAATTAATCTTGGTTTAGCTAGACCAGGGTTTAAATGAGAACTGAAAAACTGACCCTAAATGCCGGTTTTTAATTAAACCCCAGTGGAACTAAACCAAAATTAATTGCCATGGATACAATTTGTATCCATGGCAATTAAAAAAGCGGGGTTTAAACTCAAATTGAAAAGCTGGCCCTCTTAACACTTTTATTTGATTTGCCACCTACTTGATTATTATTTCTCATCATAATGACTCTAATAAAATTATCTCTTATCTTTTTCCCAAAGTGCTGAACATATCAAACATTATAATCCGAAATACAATAAGAAGACAAAAGGTTAAGTTTAGTATTAAAAGTGACATGAAACATTGACATTTAAAACTATACACAATAGAAAATGGCTAATCTTATGTAGGATATGATTTACTATCCAAGTATTGCGTAGAGACTAGTTACGATTTGCATAGTTATGAGCATAAAGTACTGGAAAAAGCTCACCCACATACTGTACATGTCTGAAATTTACAAGACTTGCATTTAAGGAGGATCAAAGAGACACACGCGAATACATCATAGAAATGATAACTAGACACAATAAACAATGAATCTTCATTATAATATCTTACAAATACATAGAGCGTAGAATTATAATATAGGAAGTGACAATGCTATTTGATTCTCCCTAAAATCAAGTTACCTTTGAAAAAGCTTTCACTATAATAGGCTTTGGATAGATATCGCGTGACAATTTCCATTGCAATAAAAAGTAGTAAACTATACAACAGTAAAAATCTGTATAAAATAAAAAAATGCAGATTTACACGAGGAAATTTTTACGGTAAATTTTCCACCGCTGCGTTTCTAATAGGCGTTCGTACGTGCGTGTGAACAAAGCCCTATTATCGGTTCCCAACCTTGAGACTCTCGTGCACTTGTTAGACCGATTACCTGTACATAATAATGCATTTATTCATGGGCAGTTTATTTTTAGCGAACAATTTTATTTTCTATGCACGCCATGAAATAGGTAAAACACTAAAGGATGGAATAATCAAAATGGATATGGCTTAATTTTTTTCTATAGAAAATAATGCGATTACTTGTGGTATGATTTTACTAGGATTTGAGTGCCAATAAGTTTTATTCAAAGGTTAACAACCGAGAAATTTAAACAATCCTGCATGATAAGAATCTTCGGTTCTAACAATAGCAAAACTGCAAAAGCAAACTGCGTGGGAGTTTCTTACCTTATGGTGCGCGAGCTTAGCTTTTTTTGTGCACTACAGTAGCGCACCTAAGGATTTTTTTTATTGATGATACATGTAAGATTATCTTCAGAGAAAGTCGAAAAAAATGTTTAGTCATGCGAGATAAATACAAATTTCCCGAACCCTTACTGACTGGTAACATAAACAATAATGACAAGCATTGGTTTGCAGCCAGACGACATACAGACTTGTACAATAAAACTGCCGACTTAAGAAAAACGAATGAAATATGTCAAACTGTGCTGCAACGAAGGAAGGCTGTTACAGTACTTAACATGTCATGACGGATATGTTGGATGAAATTGAAAAAAGAGGTCATCAAGCTCCGAGATTTATGAAGCATAAGCAGACTACATGCAGACTAGAATATTAAAAAGATTAAAAGCGTCCATTAACGCTAAATCTTTAGACGAGTAAATAAATTGGAAACGTTGCGGGGTTTACGTTACATCGTTAAGAGACTTGGAGACTTTAACGCTTGATCACGACACAAACCCGAAATCAATTTTTAGTTAATAAACGTTCTACACGTTTCTGCATTTATGCAGTTTGGTTTTAGATACATTTTCGTTTTTTGATTAATGCTAGAATTTCACTGTGGCGCCCTCTACGAGGTTTTGAAAATCGGAAATTGATCCTCCTATACCTCCTTTATTAATCAAAATATGGAAAAAGTTTAAATATAAAAGTTGTTCAGTATATAGATTTGCATTCTCTTAAATTTATATTACGTATATAGGGTGTTTGATTTTCACAGTACAATAAGCAACTTTGTTATTTTAAATGAAACACCCTGTATATTATTATATAATTGAATGCAAAATTGAATTGTCTATCACATAGTATAAGGTAGTCATATAACTTAAATGTACGGTTGATGAGAAAATCGGTTTGTTTTAAATACGCGGAGGGTTACTTTTCTAACGCAGCGTTGAAATCTCCAACAATTTTTTATTGATCCTCCGATAGCTCCTTTATTAATCAAAATATGAAAAAAGTTTAAATATAAAAGTTGTTCAGTACATAGCTCTGCATTTTTCTAAATTTATATCACGTATACAGGGTGTTCGGTTTTCACAGTACCATAAGCAACTTTGTTATTTTAAATGAAACACCCTGTATGTTATTATATAATTGAATGCAAAATTGAATTATCTATCACATAGTATAAGGTAGTCATATAGCTAAAATGTACGGTTGATGAGAATTTCGCGAATTTTATCTGCGTTTTGTAAATTTTGAAGATTTAGTATAGTCTCTCGTCTGTACGTGCCGAAGCGCGCACCTACACTTTTTTAAGCCTCCTATCTTTACATTTTCAACTTTTACTTACTGTGAACGGCAGAAAGTAAAAATCCGTCCCCCACTGAGATCTGAATAAATTCCTTAAATTAACAAAAACAAATTACCGTTTGTTGCTTGTGCTTCTCATACATAAATTAAAACTTTTACCAATTACTAACTACATTGTTAATTATTTGTACTACAAAGTTATTTGGTATTCATCATTAAAACAATCTGTAAACATAGAAAATTTTCTCTGTAAAAGCAAGAAATTTAAATTAAAAATACATTTAGAACCTGATTAATGCAAGAAAATTTATTTTGATTTTATCAAATTATCAGTAAATTTCTAGTTTTGTTGTTTCATTAATTAATTATGTTAGGCTATAGATTTCAACCTTTCCATTAAAAGGATTAAAATGCAAAGCAGGTGTAACATAAAAATTCCTACTTATGCTTTAAATTAACTTCTACTTCCTAGTGACCTACAAATTATATTTGTCTGAGTCTATATAACATAATTAATACCCAAATTGCCTAAACCAGAGCAAATTTAAATTTTACTTAGGTGCATGGGAACTACCAGAAGGTAGGACGTTGGATAGACAATTTAGGTTCGACGTGCTCTTTTAATTTCAAATTAGGTACAAGTCGCGTATCGAAATTGACTTCTTGAAGTTCTGGTTGTGGAATTTTTCCGGGAAATGTGACGAGAATTGGAATTACCTAATGACCTCTGCAAGGATAATACCAGGATGCAACAACTTACTTGCAGGGATTAAGAAATAAACCATACAAAATGCAGCAAAAAATTATTCTATAAAAACAACCTAAAAAAATATTCCATATTAAAATACATAGATTTATGAAAAAATCTAATGCATAGAAATCCGTATTCTTTTCCCCAAGACAATAATTCGTAAAGGCTCTGGAAACTGACCTTTTGATTAGACATTTCTAAAGTAAAAGGCATTAATGATCGGTAATAAATGTCGTGGCTTCTTTTATCTTTAAAGAAAGTTACACTCACTTCAGTATCCTTCCAAGAGTAGTAATTCTGATCTAGTGCTTTCATTAGGTATAATAAATATCTTTTTTTACGCGATAAATAATACTCTACACTTTCAACACAAGCAAACTATTAATAGTCCATTGTAACAATGAAATTTATTGTGTTCTCGGTTTGGTGAAATTGCAATGGAACGGTTGTAGAAGTTCAAGGTTCATTTATATCTCTATGAGTCACACAAAGAAATTTCAAACTGTGAAAAAGAAGTTAAAAATATCCTGCGACATTAAGCTTGATGTTGAGAGATTTGAACTGGCGATGACGCGGTGAACCTTCAAGCATTTAAAAGGCGAAGGTTTGCTCTAAATTTAGTACTTACTGAAGAATAACGACTAATAGAGAAAAGCAGTAAATTATAAAGCACATTAGCTTGTACTACCGACAAAGTAAGCCATTAACCAGAAACTGAGCGACATTACGTGAAATATAGCTACAGTTAGGAACTGTCATAAAGTATAAAATTACCAAGCAGAACAGCACGATATTATAAGTTGAAAAAATTAAGCACACCAGTTTCCCTAACCTACATTTTGATGAGATCAACTGTCGTTCTCTGAGATCAAATGCCAGAGTATAATATCAATTTGCTACTTGTTCTTTAATAATAATGTTAGGATAATTATGAGATATTAAAAACCCATTTTTATTTTATGGTTTGTGGTTTATAAAAGCAAGGACTTGTAGATTTCTTTTAATTTTTTTTTGTTACATAGGACGTACAAAAAATTATGCTTGATATCTGACTTTACCCTGAATCTTCACTTTATTATTTTTTTACGCTACTAACCTAAAAACGAGCCCATTATCAACCGCAAAAAGAAATGGCATCCAGTTAAGGGCATGTTCCTTTCATGAAAATAAGAGGAAAAGTTTCTATTAACATGGGTCCGGAAATCCTTCGTTATCGAGATACAGGGTGTTGAAAGTTTTAAAAAATTCGATCTTTTTTTCATTTATTCGGAAATGACTAGGAATTAAATTTTAAAAAGTAAGCAATACGTATATATGTACATTTGCTATAAGTGGACCATATTAGTCAGTTTTTTCCTTCTCCAGTGGCGTAACTAGGGGTGGGTATGTGAATATTTCTGGAGGAAAAAATGGTACGCCACTGCTTTTTATTTTTGACACAATTTTCAAATATCTCAACTAATTTACAGTTGAAACAGTCTCTTGAGATTTTTTCCTACCATTAACCGTTTTCGTGTAAATCACACTTCAAAGATGAAAAATGCGAATAAAAAAATAACTCTGCAAATCCGTTTTTTGAATAATGACCGCCTTTAGCCTCAAAATTTTGTTCGAAGAATAGAAGCTTGTCTTGAAGCTAATGGCGGTCATTTTGAACATTATTTCTAAAATAATAATAATAATAATCATTTCGGAATATACGAAAAAAATTTTCAACAATCTGTATTTCGATAACGAAGCATTCGCGGACCCATGTTAGTAGGAACTTTTCCTCTTATTTTCTTGAAACGAACATGCCCTAAACTGGATACCGTTTTTTTTAGACACCCTGTATAATTCTATAATCTTCTATTCTGACAAATTAATAATTATCTCGGTATTTATTTTAAATTCTTTAGAAATATAAAAACATAAAGTATTCGTTCTTAAACCTTGCTTTCCATAAGATTTATATCAAAAATGGCATCATAAAGTTGCATCAAACAACAAACAATAATAAGAATAATTATGGTATGGAGCCAGTTAATGCGTCATTAAATTAATTACCCATACATTGGTTGCTTTGAATCTCTTCAATGCAGTATGAAAATGTTAAAAATGTGAAAACTGTTAAAGCACGCCATTAATGCAGTAGCCTTAACATCTTTATGAGTTGTTAAAGAGATTATCTAGAATTTTTATTTAAATAAAATTGCCCCATCATACCTGTTATTATGTTCTATATTTATTATCGTTAGTAGCAATCTTACAATTCGTAGCGCCGCATTTATATCACGTTGAAAATACAATTAACACCTTATACAATTCTGATCTTTGTTCTATGTTTATTGCGGGAAATTGAAGAAAATGAATTAACAAGGAAAGAGGTGTGGTGGGACTCAGATTTATTAAATACCTAAGTACAACTTGTTTATTGCTTCCTGATTAAAACCTTTATCCTTAGTCATCTTAACAATAAGTCCTATGACTAACAATCACACCATGTAAAATATTTCAACGTGGAATTCACGAAGATACCCTATTTGGGAAAGGATAATTATCAAATTATTTTGTGGTACATAGACAAATATATCGATGTGACAAAGGTTTGTTGTGAAACCTGCTTTGAATATTTTATATTAATTTAGTAATCGGATTTTTCTTTGTCAGAATTGTTTTGATTTAATAATCAAAATAAAAAGACTAAAGTATTTCGGGATTAAAAGGGAAGGCAAGTTCGGGTTGGAGGCTCTATCCCTCCACATTGCAGTCAGAGACCTAAAAATCCCAATGAACATTTCCTTTATTTTCCCAAACAATTTTTTATGTACCTACAGACTTTCATAAATTGGGATCAAAATCCCTTGGGAGACTGGGAATTTTTTCTTTTGCATTTTCCTGTAATTTTTTTAGTTAGAAATATCCTGTCCATATTTTTCTCTTGGGAATTAATTTTCACGAACGTGTTTAACTGTTTTTAATGAACAGCACCTAATTAACTGATCTTACCTCGCTGAAGAATTTCTTTCATGACTTTGAATATTGATTCCAACCACGCCCAAATTAAATTTGGTATGCGAAATTTTTAAGGTTAAAGCACCGTAGCTTCAAAAATTTTTATTAACTGTCTCTTCATTGTTTATATCATCGACATTATATCTATTTTGTTGATTTACTTTTGAAACAATTTCTTGTTCCTCCTTCACACAATTGCTCATGGGCGTATTTGCTACTACGCACGAATGAGGAATGTACGTAGGCTTATTTGCCGACGTGAACTTCATAAGAATTTTCTTTGTTATAATTTCATACGTGACGGTATTCAGTCAAGAAAGTGAAAATTCTGAACTAAGTTCCCTTATTCGCCGCAGGATCTTAAATTCGATTAACCGTTTTTAATTAATTTTGTTAATTACACAGTTTTGGGCTTCTCATTTTTATTCAAGAACGCCGCACCGTCAAGTGATTCGAACCATAACATATTGGGCAGAAATTATTATAATTACGACATTAATTGTAAAAAATAATTTCGCAATATTTGATTTTCCATATATGTTTGTTACCAAGGTTTCATATTCAGGATGTAGAAATCTTGTGTTATAGCACAATTGTATAAATCGTATGTAATGTTTACAATTATTTTCTACACCTTCAAGATAATATAACCTCCGGTGGATAATATTTAAAATTTTAAAACAGTCCATTAATGCTTGAATATATAAATTAAATAAAAAATTTAAAAGGTATAATAATCTCAAAATAGGAGTGCTTCCTGTCTCCTTGATAATTTTCGTACTCGGTGTGAAAAAGACTGTACCGTTAGACGTCATAATGTTGTAGGAACAAAAACAAACGTAATTATTAATTGCATTTTGTTATTATGAAACCTCATTTAGGTTAACGAGTATAGACATGATAAATGATTAGTCTCTACCTACTTTAGTATACGTGTGTATAATAGCACAGGTGCAATTATAATTTCAGTTTTACGTAAACCAGTGGGTTTTGTATAGACAAACGAAAGGCGAAGCACTAGGAAATGTTACAAATTAACTTTTAACCTTTTATAATATTAAAACTAAAGAATTAACAAGATATTAGAATATTCGGGTCGCAGAAAGCGTGTAAAACCTAGTTTTACATACAAACTTCCAAAAACGGTAAAATAATAATTTTATTTGTTTAGAAAGTTTAAACATTAGCATTCATAACTGCAAATTGTCTTCTTGTTATAGTTGATTTTACATTGTGACATTTCTGAATAAAATAAATAAATCAGTTAACAAATTATTACGCTACTTGTGTTTGTAAATTTTGATACTTTTCCTTTTTTATTTAATTCAAGCAATTTGTTTGACTTGTTGTTTGGTATTCAACAGTAGTACGCGAGGCAGCATTGGAAATCACTTGAATGCGTAGCGAGAATCACCAGACTATACGGGTTCGATACGTACAGAAGAGAGACAGGCATCTAATTTACTAACGCAACGGAAGTTCGCGATTTTCTCATCAACCGTACATTTTAGCTACATGACTACTTTATACTATGTGATAGACAATTCAATTTTGCATTCAATTATATAATAATATACAGGGTGTTTCATTTAAAATAACAAAGTTGCTTATGGTACTGTGAAAACCGAACACCCTGTATACGTGATATAAATTTAGAAAAATGCAGAGCTATGTACTGAACAACTTTTATATTTAAACTTTTTTCATATTTTGATTAATAAAGGAGCTATCGGAGGATCAATAAAAAATTGTTGGAGATTTCAACGCTGCGTTAGAAAAGTAACCCTCCGCGTATTTAAAACAAACCGATTTTCTCATCAACCGTACATTTTAGTTATATGACTACCTTATGCTATGTGATAGACAATTCAATTTTGCATTCAATTATATAGTAATATACAGGGTGTTTCATTTAAAATAACAAAGTTGCTTATTGTACTGTGGAAACCAAACACCCTGTATACGTGATATAAATTTAGAAGAATGCAGAACTATATACTGAACAACTTTTATATTTAAACTTTTTTCATATTTTGACTAATAAAGGAGTTATGGGAGCATAAATTCCCGATTTTCAAAACCTCGTTCGTTAGCGAAATAAAGGTACAGGTTCGATTCCTGACTTAAGACTTTTCATTTTTTTTTTTTCAATTAATTTCGCCATCATGCATTTAAAAAAAGTAATAAATTTATAAGAAAATCAATTCTTGAATACCCGATAGATTTATCGAAGCAAAGAAAAATATTTATATCTAATAATGGCATGATAATTTCACGGTAATTTCATGATTTATTCTATGAATACACACCGACCTTAATAAATTTCCAAAACTAACAAAAACCCACTCAAAATGAGTAGACAGTTCATATTGGGTAACAACACCAACAAAGCAAGAGCAGTGGCTGTAGAATTACATTGTTAAAAAATTGAACGACTTTTCAGTAATTTATGATGGCATAAATTTTGGCACGTAGCTGTAAACTCGACTTACGTGTTTGGCAAATTAAGATAAACGTGGGTGACTATAAATAACCCAACATTTCAAAACGTGATCATCAATTTGGAGATCACAGATAACAATTGAGTAAATGTCTATGATCAGTTCTGAATGTTAAAATTATCGGTTCGGATATATTTGGAATTTGTTGTCGTTGGAATCAGAAATAGTATTTTAAAGGCCAAATTTTTGTGAGGGTAAACCAGCTTTCGTTACTGTTAGAAAATAATAATAATATGCACACGATTATTTCTCTCTAACTGGTTTATGCAATTCTGTGATTTGCAAAGAAATACGAAAATCAGAATACAAACTAGGATTAATAAAGGGTTAAAAAAATAAACAAATCCGTTATAATAAAATTTTGTTAATCGATTCTAGAGTCCACTACAGTTAAAATATTTAAAGATTTCTGAAAGTGATAAAAACAGAAATTAATAATAATTGAAGTCCATCAATCCGTTACACATAACCGTTACGTTAATCTAAAATCAATAAAAACTTTATGAATTCATAAACTATTTCGATCTCTTTTAATCTTTAATTAAATCTACTATGTTTAGACTTTAATACTCTTAACAAGATCTTAAATTTGCTTGATTTTACGTTTTTTTTAATTAAATCTAGAAGTTTCTTTCTTGATTAAGACTTAACGCTATCTTGATTTTTCTTTACATCAGTGTTTATTTGAATTTGTGTTACTCATAAATCTTGCGGTTATTGCCAATAGTAGAGAAAAATCTAAAAAGCAGTGGAGTTGGTCATAGTTCAATTATTATTTGTAGGTAGGTACTAATATTTTGCAATTTCGTCAAGCATGGTTGAAGTGGAAAAATAGCAAATCGGTGTACAAAAATTTAATTAATACGAAGTATTGTTAAAAAATAATAAATCAACTTATAATTAAGTTCATGATGGCATAATATTTTGAATTTAATAAAAAATTATTACAAAAAAACTGGCAACACGATTTTGTTTAAATTTTTTACACTTATGCAGATTAGTGTTAGGTACATTTTCTTTTTTTGATGAATGCTAGAATTTCACTGTGGCGCCCTCTACGAGGTTTTGAAAATCGAAAATTGATGTTCCTATAGCTCCTTTATAATTCAAAATATGAAAAAAGTTTAAATATAAAAGTTGTTTAGTATATAGTTCTGCATTCTCCTAAATTTATATAACGTATACAGGGTGTTTCGTTTCGACAGTACAATAAGCAACTTTGTTATTTTAAATGAAACACCCTGTATATTATTATATAATTGAATGCAAAATTGAATTGTCTATCACATAGTATAAGGTAGTCGTATAGCTAAAATGTACGGTTGATGAGAAAATCGCGAACTTCCGCTGCGTTAGTAAATTAGATGCCTGTCTCTCTTCTGTACGTATCGAACCCGTATAGTCTGGTGGTTTTCGTTACGCATTCAAGTGATTTCCAAAGCTGCCTCGCGAACTACAGTTGAATACCAAAAACGAAATGTTTATTATTAGTCCATTTTTTTCTGTTATGTCCGTCTGGGTTCCGGATAAAGAATAGGCCCAGGGAATCCCTTGCCTGTCGTAAAAGGCGACTATTTAGGGCAACTGTCCTAAATTTTTCCTACTTATCCACTTATCCTATCCCGTAATGTTTATAATCACAAACATTATAAGTATTCAATTAAAGAAAGTTTGAGATGTAAAACCACAAGTTTCTAAAAACTTTTAATACCATAGAATTAAAAAAAAACTAATTAATTATTAATTAAATATTTTTTACAAATCCAAGAAGGTATAAAATTTCTGGAAATCAAATAATAATAAATTTTAATTCTGAAAACACACCATAAACAAAACATTTCAAAATGGTCATGTATGTCACCAATTGATTTCATAAAATTTTCATAAAAATGTTAATTAAATTGCGAACCACTAAACTTTAATATATTCTAATGAATATAAAATTTTCATTTCAACTTTCATTCAAGTTCATGGATTGACCTTAATTCGTGACTTTTGTACTCCGTGCGAAGGTTTTCCACGAGCGTGAATGGAGTAATCCTAATAAGGTGTTAATAGTAAGAGGACTTTAATTTCAAGTAATTTCGTGGCCTTGTTAACCGTTTTGTTGTATTAACGAAGCGGAAATTTGTGACATAAAAAATAGATTAAAGTAATTAACCGTACTGTAGAAAAGAAAACAAAGACAATGTTTTGAACGCTTCCTCCATTCACTTCTAGTTTAAAATTTTAGTTAGTAGGTACATTATTTTAGTGTCGTTAATTTTTTTTTATTTTATTAAGGTGCCGTTAAATTTGTAACACGAGTTCAATGACTGAGTATATAAGATGATCGATTTAAGAAAATTGCTGGGCTCTCAAAGTTAATAGCACGTTTTGTGATTATCCAAGTAGCATCTTTTATGATTCTTCTTAACTTAATAAATGCAGCTATGCAGAAATATACAAGGCCAAAACAACCTTTTTTTATTTACCCTTAGGGTTTAAATCCAAAATTTGAATTCATAATTATTGACTAATAAATACGCACAGGATGTTTAATATTAACTACCTGGACGTGTGATGTATAATACGTAACGTATTTATTATCCTTGATAATTACAATAAATATCTACTTTACAACTTTTTCTAATAATTAATTAGTAATGATACAGTTACGCAACACCGCTATAATTACCGTTCCAAACGCATCATTTATTACAGCAAACAGTATAGGTACCTAAGGATAATATCTTCCATCCATATCCAAACTTTTAATTATTACCTGAATACATTACAACGTTTAAAATATTATAATTCAGACACCAAATTAAACCAAAATGGTATCGTATTCGCATCACAGATCACGGCCCAAAGCCTTTTTGTTATGCTCCAACAAAAAAAAAGAGACGAAGAAACAATTCAAAGAAAGCCTTCGGCGAATTGTAAATACATCCACCTGCTTTAATTTTCCAAGAGTCCATTGTTTAAAAATACGAACACAGCCGTGCAGAAACTGGTCTTTGCCATCTTGGGATCAAGCAGAATTTTTTGGCCTAGCTGTCCGCTTACAATTTATGTAAAAGTAATACGTCAATTGACGTAGGAATGATAAACATATCATCCTTTTTTCACTCGTTCTTGCTAACAAAGGTTTTGATTTACATACAAATGAAAATTATTATATAAAGAAGAATAATGTTGCAATTGAATTAATTTTATAGAAATATTATTATTTAATAGACCGTATCATATGGTTTTATTCTTTTAATTATGCAACCATTGTGTTCAAATAATAAATTTAAGATGAAAGTAGGCTGCTTTTCCCATCTTCAACCAACAAACACAATTAGGGAGTTGAACTAGGGGGGCGGCGTGTTGGCTAACCCAGCATTGAAGTCACTGAGATTAAAATTATTAGACAACAAGAAAACGTAATTTTAACTGGATTATTCCCGGAATCGCGCTGACATTTAAGGGGGGGGGAAAACCGTAATGGAAAAAAATGGTTTTGGAAAACCTTCAGAGGAAAGTAGCCTTGAAAATTATCTCAGACATGAAAGTGCTGAAGGAATTGAAATAGAAGTATAAAAGAATTCTTGAATAAATTCCCAGATTATACTCAAACCTAGAAAAAAATATATCAGGAAAGTGTCTGAAAAAAAAAGTTATTGGGAAGAGAATTTCTGAAAAAATCCCCAAAATCAAAGAAAAGTGAAAAACTGTCCTGTAGGAAAAATGTAGAAGAGCATAAATGTCCCTAGAAACTAACCGTAGAAATGAGCTACGGACTAAAATTCCTGAGGGAATGGATTTTCCTGAAAAATTCCCGTAATCGGCAAAAAAACTTTCAGAAAAGTTACCTTGGAATAAAATTTCTGAGGGAGCTCTTCGTAAAACATTTCAGGAAAACTGTCCTGTAAGAAAAAAAATATGGAAAATCTTGGATATATTCCAGGTTCTGAAAGACTGAAATTTCTCAAGGAATGGAAATTGTCTGAAAAATTCTCGTAGTCGACAAAAAACTCGCAGAAAAGTTACCTTGGAATAAAATTTCTGAGGGAGCTCTTCGTAAAACATTTCAGGAAAGCTGTCCTGTAAGAAAAAATTATGGAAAATCTTGGATAAATTCCAGGTTCTGAAAGACTACAATTCCTGGAGGAATGGAAATTTCCTGAAAAATTCCCGTAATCGACAAAAAAACTCGCAGAAAAGTTACCTTGGAATAAAATTTCTGAGGGAGCTCTTCGCAAAACATTTCAGGAAAACTGAAAAAAATTATGGAAAATCTTGGATAAATTCCAGGTTCTGAATAAAGTGTTTGAAAGAATGCGAGCTCTAGGGGAAAGCTTCCTGAAAACATTTCCGGAATTGTCCTGAAACTGTCATATAAGAAAATATACAAAAAAGTGACCCTGGAGAAATTCCTAGGAAAATTCCTTACAAGGAAATTGTCCTATAGGAAAGATATAAAAAAAAACTCGGGCACAGAAAGCTGTCCTGGACAAAACATTCCCGGAAATGAATTATAAAATATGATACTGGAATCGTATTCAAACGTACAGGAGGGAAAGTTTATTAAACAACCCTCTGGAAAAGACTCACAGGACGGTAAAATAATTCCTGAAAATATTCCTGAAACGGAAATACATAATTTCCTGTAGGAAAAATTTACTTTAAAGCCACCTGGAAAATCTTCGCAGGAATGTAACCGTAACATTGATCCGCGGAATGAAATTGACAAAAGGTGGAGTTTGGGGGACCTACATTTTAGTTTCTAAAAAATTGACTTTTCATTTAATTTTTGTTTCGCTGTGGTCCTTCCGATAAATAAAAAAAAAATTTCTAAACCATTTCAAATATTAGTGGATTATTATTTCTGATTTAAATTCGACTTTCTTTTAGCTATTGTTTGTTAATTGCAGTCAAGGTTCTGACTTTTTAATTTTAGTACATTTAAGGCAATGTTTGTAACATATGGACAGAATTTACCTTCCTGATCATAGATCACTCGATTCTTAATAAAATGACGTATTATGGCAGTTTGCCGGAAGTAACGATTAAATTAGTGACGGGCTGGGTTGTTGCAGTATTGATTTGAACTTTACCTCTAACTGTTTCTCAATTACATTTTGTAATTAACGTACAACCTACGTAGAGCTACACTTCATAAAATAGGAATGCATATTAGCGGTATTACATTAACAGTCGCGGTCGTAGCAGAATCATCTTATATTTATTTAACATATTATAAAGTTATTTATGTGTTTCTTTATAATCATTTTTGATTAACACTCCCCTGCAGCTTGTATAACTTTTATTTTGTAGGTAAATGAGATTTTTGTTTTTTATATGAAATTTAATCCACCTATGATGAAGTTGTTTCTCATTTAAAACGCCTTCCATGTACATATGTCCTTTCAAGAATTCTTTTGTTCTTATAATAAAGTCATGTTACCCTCACTTAAACAATGGTGATTACATTTCCGTATGTTATGTCTGCCAGGCATAAATTTGAAAAGTGTGACAACCAATGAAATGACCAGCCAAACCTATATCAAACTAAAATGTAACAGGCGCAGTTTAAATTTTTCTCTATTGATTACCTGGAAATGTTTTTGTCGTGACCATTCCAGGTATTAATATTCAATCTCGTCAAATCTTTAGAAGACTCTGCAATTAATATGTCAGAATCTTTCACCACAGGTATCAATCCTAAATTGATCTAAAAAAATCTAAATTATCTGTCTTTAATTGCTCATCTAATTCGTGATATATTTTTCGTCAAAAGGATTTTTTTTTATACCATTAAAGATTTTTATTAAAACAAAAACAAGATTTTAATCTAGAAAAATTAATATTCAAGATTAATATCTAATCGCAAACATATTTTTTATTGACTAATAAAATATTTATTTATAAATAACTTAAGAGCAGGAAATTATTGGGTTAATAAAAAATTCTCAGATGTGTTATAGAATATTAATTTTGTTTGCTGTGAAATTGAGCACTGGGTGCGTGAATTATGAATTGTAATTGAAAAGTCATTGCCAGAGTATTTTATAAGTAAAGGTTTTCTGCAGTTGACATGTGTGACAAGAAATACTTAACCTTTAAGTGACAAATGAATCAGGGATTTTGTATCTATTATAATAAATCAGTTTTAATTCGTCTGTTAGCAAGTAATAACGATCACGAATTGATTTATGTTTAGGTTTATAATTTAGAAGAAAAGTGGGAAATATGTAGAAGGCGTTGTCAGTTACAGTAAAAGTGAGGGGTTTTCCAAGCGCAGGGCAGCGAGTGGATTAACTTAAAGGGTTTTTTTTTTGCTAAACCCAGGTTGCAAACTTTAAACCAATAGATAATCTCTAGGCAAAAAACGTGGACAAAAGGGAGACGCGCAGTAATACTAAATCTTCAAAATTTACAAAACGCAGCTGAATTTTGCGAAATTCTCATCAACCGTACATTTTAGCTATATGACCACCTTATACTGTATGATAGACAATTAAATTTTGCATTCAATTATATAATAATATATAGGGTGTTTCATTTAAAATAACAAAGTTGCTTATTGTACCGTGGAAACCAAACACCCTGTATATGTGAAATACATTTAGAACGATGCAACGCTATATACTGATCAACTTTTATATTTAAACTTTTTTCATATTTTGACTAATAAAGGAGCTATAGAATTTTCAAAATTTCGTAGATGGCGCCACAGTACAATTCTAGCATTAAGCAAAAAATGAAAAATTTGCTGTTGAAATTAAATAAATCTCGACAAGTATTATTACTTTTTTAATGCAAATTTTTATTAGATAACTAAATATTATTAGATATACTAAATAAAAAAAAATATTTCTATTAATTCAAGTATAAATCATTCTAACACCTACCCACGCAGAAAAGTTAAGTAACGCTAAATCAAAGTCTTACTAACGATTCCAGCATTTTGCATTATGTTCTTGGTCGACGCACTAGTATTAACAGTACCTGAGTAGCATTTTGCGTTCATCGACATTCCTTTTGCACAATTAGCTTAACAAGCCACTATGTGCCACACAGTGATCTGTAGACTATCCGTTTATTGAACTTAAATTTACATTCAGCACGCTCATTATTGCATGATTAGAGCAAACAGAAGGTGAAATAGAATCCGTTAGAGAACGCTTCCGTCAGGTTGCGTTGTCTTATCGAGATTTCTTAAAGACCTACAACAAATTTGCCCTCATTACTTGTCCCCATTATTTTACATGATGCGATAATATCGCTCTTCAACACCAGCTGGGTCTGAGCCTTTTCTCAAACCCTAGACCAACAATAGTTTTTGTTTATGGGAACTGGATGGGGCATTCCAGTATTCGGATTGAAATCCGCATAATTAAATATTCTTTAAAAAAAATTTTTAAAGAAAAAATTTGAGAAATGTGAATGCTCTAACCTTTGTCAACTCCTTCACTGTATAGTCTTATGCAATGGTAATTTGTCACAAAATATAATGTTAAAAGGAAAATTTGAATAATCACATTATAAAGTGTCTTCTCTGCTAAAGAAAAAGGACCTTCATGGTTTCAAATGCATTAACCTTTTAAGGAACTGCTTTCGCCTTAATACATTTTCACGCGCAATTATTCGATTTTATGACAGTGTTAGAAAGGACATTTTGACGTTAACAAATCATTAAAAATGTTGATTTTATTGACGGTCAAAGTTGTAATAATTTATAACGAACTACTGAAACACACCATTCCCCTCATCTTTGTTTCACGTAACGTGTTGAAAGATCACGCCGTATATTTATTAGGTATTCGTTGTTAATTTGTTAATTAAAAGCATACCAAAATAAATGTCAGAAAAATGCTAATTAAATGTTAAATATACACACCTATTAGGCAATAGGTTTGTTTATATGCCCTTGCACTATATGGAACTCACTTAGTACCTGAAAAAGTTTGTAGAGTTGTAGCTTTGGATATTTCCGCACGATTAATTTTATAATTGTTAGGTTGCAGTCATTGTGAAGGTTAACATTTTTTTTCTTTGTTAAATGAACGTCTTGGGGTCGTTTTGTATCGCCACGGGTTGATTGTACTACACTGTCAAAATAAAGGCAACAAAAAATTAAAGTAATAAAGTAAAGGATAATGATATACCCACATCATTATTCACTAGTGAATAATGAAGTTTGTATAGGATTTTTACAGTTGAAAAATTTAAAATTTTATGTTCATGGCCTATTAAGTTAAAAATCGTATTGGCATTGAATACTGATATTGTTGTAACAATTACTTTCAGGCTAAGTGCATGTGCTTAGATTATGTGACTTGCAAAATTAATATGAGTTTAATTTTCGTGCACGATTGCGCATTAATATTGCATGAATTTGATTTGTATGGTATGGCGTGTAATAGATTAGTTTTAGATATTTACAGACTGCTTCCAGTAAGCACGATTTTACGCAGACGTATTAGTGTTGATTAACAATGAAATTAATTGCTTGAATTTTACTGTGGCGCCCTCTATCAGATTTTGAAAATCGGAAATTGATGCTCCTATAACTCCTTTGATAATCAAAATATCAACAAAGTTTCAGTACAAAAGTTATTCAGTATATAGCTCTGCATTCTACTAAATTAATATCACGTATACAGGGTGTTTAGTTTCCACAGTACAATAAGCAACTTTGTTATTTTAAATGAAACACCCTGTATATTATTATATAATTGAATGCAAAATTGAATTGTCTATCACATAGTATAAGGTAGTCATATAGCTAAAATGTACGGTTGATGAGAAAATCGCGAACTTCCGCTGCGTTAGTAAATTAGATGCCTGTCTCTCTTCTGTACGTATCGAACCCGTATAGTCTGGTGTTTCTCGCTACGCATTTAAATGATTTCCAATGCTGCCTCGCGAACTACTGTTGAATACCAAAAACGAAATGTTTATTTTTAGTATGGGGAAGTCCAGGGGCGCACCTCCACTTTTTTCTGTTATGTCCGTCTGGGTTCCGGATGAAGACTAGGCCCAGGGAATCCCTTGCCTGTCGTAAAAGGCGAATATTTAGGGCGACTGTCCTCTTCGTCTTTCACTCTTTCCCCTGGTTGGTCTATCTCCATTAATATTATTTATTTATTTCTGCAAACTTTACAGTATTTTTTAGGTTTGGCTATTTGAAACTAAAACTCATTGGTGCAAACACAATGCATTTCACAAAACCTACTTTATCCATTATATAACATAAATGTTTAACCAATGAATTGTGATTCATTTAGCTAATAAATGAAAGTTTAGTAAGCAATAGAGTCAAAGTTAATTATCATCGATTGTTATCTGATTAAAGACAATAATTCTTGTGAATATATAAGTACAAAATGGAAATTAGATTCAGTTACAAAATTGTTAGTGTTATGGCTATTGTTTAGCATTTCTGGTAAACGAGTATCTAACGCCTATGTTCTATTGTTCTTGGGTAGTTAAAAAGTATAAAACAAATTGAGTACCATATACCATAGAAAGTCGATTTATATAGGTTACAACTCTTTTAGGGAACAACATTATCGAGAAAACATTATTTTCCATAAATAATATACAGGGTGTCCCGAAAAGAAACGGCATCCAGTTAAGGGCATGTTCCTTTGATGAAAATAAGAAGAAAAGTTCCTATTAATATGGGTCCACAAATGCTTCGTTACCGAGATACAGGGTGTTGAAAGTTGTAAAAAATATCGATCTTTTTTTTATTTATTCGGAAATGACTAGGAATTAAATTTTAAAAAGTAAGCAATACGTATGTATGTACATTTGCTATAAGTGGACCATATTAGTCATTTTTTTCCTTCTCCAGTGGCGTAACTACGGGTGGGTATGTGAATATTTCTGGAGGAAAAAATGGTAGGCCACTGTTTTTTTTATTTTTGACACAATTTTCGAATTTCTCAACTAATTTACGGTTGAAACAGTCTCTTGAGATTTTTTCCTACCATTAACCGTTTTCGTGTAAATCACACTTCAAAGATGAAAAATGCGAATAAAAAAATAACTCTGCAAATCCGTTTTTTGAATAATGACCGCCTTTAGCCTCAAAATTTTGTTCGAAGAATAGAAGCTTGTCTTGAAGCTAATGGCGGTCATTTTGAACATCATTTGTAAAATAATAATAATCATTTCGGAATATTTGAAATGTCCTTAACTGGATGCCATTTCTTTTTGGTACACCCTATATTAATAAGATCGAAACTAATTCAGGAAAACGTTTTTATTTAAAATTATCTGTGGAAAGTTGTGTTTATAATCTAAATTGACTCCATTAACAAGTTTACCTTTCCAGAAGATTAGTTTGTAGGCCATTAGAATATCGTGAAATTAATTAGACACACTTTTTGTTTATGTTTGAGTTTGAATAGTAAATTAGACATTTTACGATTTTTACCCTTATTTGGACACACATGAATTTAATGTTTTTCCTAAATAAAACTAGGTTATGCATATTTATGACCACTTCCTATTTTTTTTTTGTAAACATTAAACCAACACCGTTAAAGTATTTTGGCAGTAACAGTTACTATCTACCGTGTTAAAGGCAAGGAAAAATAAATATTCCAAAATGTTTTTAGGAAAAGTAATGCATTTATTTTTTCTTTTGTTACAGACAAATGTCAATAACACTGGATAATATAGCAACACTTAAGTAAAAGGATATAAAAGACAATAATATGGAAGTCGTGGCAGCAACCCCAAATAGTAATGGTGTGCCACCATTCCATAACCATGACGTGCGCGAATGGTCAAGGATTGACAGCCTCACCGGGGTCCTAGAAAGAGCCCGATTAGAGACTGACCATTGGGCAGCTAATACCAGTACTTCTTCTCATAAATATGGGAAGGTAAGCTTCAATTAAATTAAATAAATCGTTGAAACAGTTAGACGTTTTCTTTACTGTTTATGGCATCCAATCTCGTTACCGGACACAAATGGGGCTGTGCCCCTACTATGACGATTTTTATGAACATCGCGTATCACTTTCTAATAAAATAAAGTACATGGGAAAATATAATGTAATTTAATATTTAGTTTCCTTTAACTGCATATTTTGCATAGAATCCGGTCTTTGATGATTAAGACTTTATGTCTAAGCCTTGAATTTTTTATTTTGATCAAATCGAATTAAATAATTACATGGATATATTCAAAGTAATTCCTTATGAAGCTTAAATTGTATGGTATGGTTAGTCATACGAATGAAAATGTCTAAAACCTAATCTATTTGTAAATTAGATGTCAGTACAGAGGTGTCCTGAAGCATAATTTCCATTATATAAGTCTTGTTTACTGTATTTCTTATGACTTTTGTTAAACAGATATTCAAATTGATTATTGAATAATCTTTTGATATTTAAATTTGTAATTGTCCGAAAAGTGAACCAATCATCGTGATGACCTGCTTGACTTAAGCTTATTTTCTGTTTCTTAGAAATTTTTCCTCTTGGTTATTATTTCAAAATTGTGTTAACAAACTAGTAACGTTTAGTAAGATATATCGTGTCCAATTTGTACCCACGCAGCTTTCTCAAGACTAGATTTCGATATTAATGGAGTATTATCTCGCATTCTAGAAAATAACAAAAATCTTAATCCTAAACATAAATTTAAATTCCTAAGCACTTCTAATCACTCTAAAGCGTATTAATCCGATTAGAGTTTATGATCTGCATATAATCTGCATTACAAAACTGTCCGAGAAACCTACAGTGCGTTAGAATATAAATTATCGTTTAGTAAAAATTATTGAGGGAGTGTGCAACTTGCAAGCAAGAACCAGTGACGCCAGTCGGAAGTTCCAGGCGCCATGTCGCAGTTCTTGAACTTACAAAAGTGACATGCACAAACAGAACAGAGAAGGTTTATTTGGATCATTAACTCCTACTTCATTTTGAATTATTTCCGTGTTTGCTTTATTGGAATTTTATTAGGAATTTCGATGCCGCAAGATAAAAGACACCGACTTGTCGTTATTTTATGAAATATTCGCGAAATGTAATCTGGTTATGCGGAAGTTGTTTTAATTTAAACTCAACTCAACATGGACGCTTTATTATTTAAAATTAAATGTTAGGGTTTAATGTGAAAGGAGGGCTCTTTTATGTTAATTTTTGCTTTAAAAAAAATGCTCCGTTATAATTGGCAATGTTGATAAACTAGTCAAACGCTATATATGTGCAAACCGAGTTTTTTGGTTCCTCTCCCTCTGATTTTGACCGCTTAGAAAGTCTTAACCTTTTCCAATCGACCCACTCGTTTTACGTTTAAAAATAAACCCAAAATAAACTTCTGGGATATTGACTTCTGAGTCTTCTTGGGTATGGGAATCCCGATCAACCGTTTCGTGTTTACATTTCTCCAAAAACTCTTTAAGGAATTGTTGGCAAAAATTGTTGGGCTATAATTTATACTCAATGTCAACTAATGATATATAAAATAGAATTTTAATGATTTTTAAATTAACAATATTCCAAATTTGTTACGTGGTATTACAGTTTTGTTTTTTTTTAAAGATGTAAATTATATTGATATAGGATAACATAAGCTTTGGATGTTTAAAATTGAATATGTGGGATAATAAACGGTTTTTTAAACAATAATTTAATATTCAGTTTGTTATTAATTGAATCTGAAACCGCTAAGATGTATAATATGTGTCCTTGCAGCACTACGATGTTAGACAGCGATTTCGTGAACCCCATAAATTATTTTTTTCGGGCGTTGCCTGTCTGTATGACTCGATTTGTGATAGAAATGTCAATCCTTTGTTATTAGCAAATGTATTTTTGACATTCCGAAAGGACATGATAAAGATTTTTTTTTATTTCACGGATCTTCCATCAATAAGCCAACCAGGGTGAATCGTCTTAGCAATTGTTTAATTAAAAATATGGAACTGGGTAAAAGCGAGACAAGCTGATAACACTTACGCCTACAGGGACCTGTCTGTATTCACAAGTCCACTGGGTTTGAGAATTATTTTTCACAAATCCAGTGGACTTGTGAATACATACGCTCAGCTGCTGGATGGTAAGCGTAAGTGCTATCCGCTTGTAAAAGCGAGTAAAAGGAAGTTAGAACAATATTGTTCTTATATAACATTTTAAGAATTTCAAAACAGGTCTAAATTTCATTAAATTAATTGTATAGGAATGTAATTAAATAAAAATTGTAATCAAAACCGTTACAAAGAGTTCAAGATAACAATCCTAATTTAACAGCACTTCCTTAAAGTTATGACACCGTGTATAAGAATAGCAATTTTGCGACATAAGCAATTACCCGTTGAATGCTCAATTCTAGTCAGATTGCGCTTCTAGGTGATGGTACCATTGATGAAATGATAATACTAATCTTCCAAGGTTAATTGAGGTTAGCTGACATTTCGCAAAAATGAACTTTCTAGTAGGTTATTAGCAATATTTGAGCGCTGTCTTATTATGTAACTGTAATCCACATACCAAGTTTGCATTCTGAGTAGGGTACCCATGATTTAATAAGTGGCTCAATTTTTTTTTAAATTAATAAATTTATTGACGTTTTGGTGCCATTCAATCTGGATCAAAATTTTCATTTTTTAAAATAACGAATAGAGAAGGGATTTTTAAAACCCCATTAATATTCTTGACTTTTACGATCCATCACTAAATCTGTTAATGAGCTTTAATAATTAATTTTTGATCGTGCCAAGCGAATCTTAATATCTTAAAAAATGTGCAGTAAAAGTTCCTTTAATTTGATTAGTAATTATCTTTTTTTAATATCC
Organism: Hemicrepidius hirtus; assembly: GCA_963082805.1. Classification (NCBI taxonomy): domain Eukaryota; kingdom Metazoa; phylum Arthropoda; class Insecta; order Coleoptera; family Elateridae; genus Hemicrepidius; species Hemicrepidius hirtus. The sequence goes on from OY720166.1 coordinate 29,695,826, forward strand.
CTATTAAAAAATTTAAATGACATTTTTTTAACTTGGAAAAATGTTTATAAGAAATATAAAACCTTTCTATTTGTATTTGATTAAAAACAATTAACAGGAAATAGTTGTTAATCAAATTTATTCATTAATTTCAGGAATCAAAATGTAATTTATTTGCAAATGAAGTTCTATTACATTACAATAATTTTTTAATCGAATATGCATTAGGTAATTTAGAATTTTACATAAACAATCTATAAAGTGTATAACAAAATATTTTTTAAAAAAATATTTTCACTTCATCAAACAACCAAAAGTGAGCGTTACAGTTTCAGATTTGCCGGCAACGATTCACATCATATTTAAGCCATTATCATCGGCTACGGAATCAATTTAATGTATAGGTACACATCTTGGTTTTCTTTTGATTAAAAAATGACCACTCTTAGTCATTTATCTTTCAGAAGGACAGTTTAAGAAATTTGGCAACGTCGCGTTTTTAATAAATCCTTGTTTTTATTTTATTATCAATTTATGGTGTAAAATAAAAATAGGTACTGTCTATACCAAACGCTCAAGTGCTTTTAAAATGTGTTTTAATAGGCCACGCCCTTTTTCAAAAAAAAAAAATCCCTCGCGGCAAACTTAGCTCGCTTCGCTCGCGATTAACAAAAAATCACGCCAAGCCACTGCTACAGGCCTCGCGCTGGCATAATCCGGCACTGACTCCATTCCACGGTTTATATTTTTTTCCTAATTTTTACCCCCCCCCCCCAACCTTGAATAATAAACTAAAATCCCTGGTTTATGCTAACTTCAAACGGTTTTCAGGCCCAAACTATTAAAGTTGGACAAAATCTTTTCCAGAGTTTCTTGTAGGAAATTTTATTTTCTACAACTTTGGTGCTATAATATTTTACCCTATCTACCGCGATTTTGCCGGAATTTCAATTTTAAACTAAAATCGTTGATTTATGCTACTTCCTACCCCTCTGACGCGTTGGTTTCTCACTTCTTCATTAGTAAATTTCTAAAAATCGCACTTATGGAGATTTTTAGTTAACAAGCCACCAAGGTCATCAGATTTAAATCCCCGAAGCCGTTAATATTAAGAGAAGAAAAGAATAACTAACAGGAAATCAGATCTTTTATTCTAAATTATTTTCACACCCGAAGATTTTGTCTGCACTATAATTATTATACCCTTCTATCAATAAATTTCTGTTTGAATATTAATCAAGATTATTTTTTCTTCCTGGTTAAATATTCGCACATAATTCACACATAATCAGTTTCATCGTTGACTCTTACTTCCTTCCCACAACAGCGAAAGGAGGTGATGCATAAATGCATAAAAGAATTGCACTTTTACTTTCCTAGAAAGGGCAAACAAAAACGTTATGACTTTCTTACTTTCAAACCCTAAAAATTAGGAAAATTAACCGTAACAAGTAAAAAGTTTTCCGTGACTACTATTACTACTACTGTATGTGGCCTCGTTCGTGCAATTTCATACACGAAGCGAAAATTACCTTTAATTGTTAAGAAATAAAACCTACCAACGTTGATATTTGTGCTTAGTTCTGCATTTATTTTGCAATGAAAATAATTATCGAGAACTTTACGCAATCCTTTTAATACACAGAAAGCGTTAAAATACCATTAAAGGCGATACATATTTATTATCTGCATTAGAAGTGTTAAGTGCAGGCAATTAGCGATTTTACACCTTTGTCATCGGATCTCTATTTTTCAAGAACTTAAAAAAAGTTTGCTAATCCAAAGGCCACACGTTTTTGATAAAAATAATCAAAAGAACTGAACGGTGAGTCATTCAAATTGAAATCTAAAACAACTTCATTAAAGTTTAAGGTTTTGCAGCTTCAAAACTAGTTTTGGTAATAGTTTTCTTTCATTCCTGATTATTTGAATGTAACATATTGTGATGTAGGAGCGCAGTAGGGGAGTGAAAGTAGTTCTTACCCGATTTTACGAAAAAACACGACAAGAACGAATTAGTAACTAAATAATCAGCTCTGTCATTTCATGTTTATTAGTTAAATATTACAGAAACGATTTTAAAGTGCAATACGGTTCAGTAGACCGGGTAATGTTTTCAAAGAGCTTTCTTTATTAGTGTTCGACTGTTCGTGTGTAGTGGAGGTGGATGAATGCTGATTAAACATTCATGAGATTCAATATTGTTTTGTTGGAACCGCTGGTTAGTTCGAGATACAGTTGTTTATAGTTTTTTTCACCCTGTTATGTTTACCATTTCTGGATCTTCTGGTAAGATTAACTTTAGAACAAAACATTTTTTAGTACCTAGTACCAGAAAAACACTTACTTTGTTAGTTTTTCCCAATTATTTTCCATTAAAAAAATAATCAAGTTGGTTTAATTTACGAGAAACCACAACCTACTTGATCAGGATTTTTTTTAAGAACACGTTCGAAATTATGTCAATTAAATCAAATAAAATAATTTTCTGGGTCACACCTGTTTATAGTACACCATGGGGGCCCAAAATAAAGTTTTATTTAGATAAATTATTTATTTTCGATTACACACCTAGAGGGTAAAAACAAAAGAAAACATTCAAGGCATCGTAGGGTGGGATAGGGTGAATCCTACAATTTAACGATAGATTAAACTAATGCAGATTTTAAATTCTCCCGAACTCTTAGGGTTAAATGAGTAAGCTTGGGGGACCTACAAGTTAACGTCTAAACCAAATAGCACTGCCGTGATGCATATTTTTATTATTTTTTATTTTCCTAAGTCCCCCAACATTTGAAGTAATTAATAAAATATTATAAAATCGTTATACCGAGCTACGTCAACCTTAACATTTTGGATACCTTGAAATGTTTTCCAATCTAATTACAATTTGATTAAATTTCATCGACATTCGACATCCTAATCGCTACTGCAGTAGCTACTAAACCAAGAATTGAATTTAGCAAAATAACCTTCCTTTCCTTATTTCTCGATTTGATATTTCCAAGAAATTATTAGAACCGAAAAAAATTGTGGTTTTATAAAAATAAATACGCATCAAATGTGCGAATAATAACACCAAGTTTTTTTTTGTTAAATAATTCTTAAGAAGTAAATGTAATACCACCTAAAAGAACATGGGAATTTTTCGTTACCATTAGTCACTTCGTTTCGGTAAAACGTCGACCTCTGGTGCATGCCCCGTGTTGTTCCTTTTTCTTTTCCACAAGACCGATTATGGGTCTTGTAGTGGGTAGGTGGGGTGTGTTTTTGGAAGTTTCTTTTTGCACTTCATTACTGCTATTGTATTCTGCTTTCAACTTTTTTTTACAAGCTAAAATTACAGGTCATATTTCAAGTCTGGCTTGGAATAAGTCAAGTATTTTATAATTAAACGTTTCAGTGTAAAAATTGACACGTCACTGCTTGTTTATACAAAAGAAAACTTTTACTACAAATTACACACATGCTGTTAATTAATTCGAATCATTAACTTTCACACAAATGCAATAAAATGTAAATAAAAATGCAGTTTTAGTAAAACACGAAGAAGTTGCAAAGTGAAACTTGACTCTCATTTTATTTTCTAATCTTGCAGGATAGGATAGGGTACTTATTTTTTATTTACTTACACTTATCTTTAGATTACGTCACACATATCAGATTTGCATAAATTATATTACAAATTGGCAGACTTCAAAAGACATTTGAGTAAATGGTATAATAGTATCGTAACCTACTTTAGGTTTATCTCGTATCGATTGACTTAAAACTCTTCAAGTTCCAGTCTCGCAGGACGTATTAGGTTCCGATTTATTACCCATTACGCCACTGAAAATTTATTGCAAATTCAATTTAGAAAATAAAAATACTCTTGCAATTTTCTCTTAAAATTATCTGTTTTCAAGATAATGGACGGTAAGTTTATAAAAATGTGTGATGTGCGATTTTAAACATGAAACACGCTTTTACTAACTAAACGTCAATTATCTCGAAATCAGATAATTTAGTAACAAAAATGCAGGTATACTTTTATTTTTTAAATTAAATTTTGTATTAAAAAATTTTAATAAAATTAAATTTCGGCAGTGGCGTCGCGTATGTTTATAAAAAGGGGGACGGACCCACTCCGTAACTACGCCACTGGTTCACCTACCTTAGCGAAAATTTACAGAATATTTGGCCCTTACTAGTAACAGCCGCCCATAAAATTTCGTTTGAATAGCTAGCTTTAGAATTGAAATATTTAACGAAATCCAGTGTTTACAAAGGAATTTCAACACCCTGTATATCAGTAACGGGGAGGTTGCGGAAAATAGTTTACTAGGGAAAAAGTGTCGTTTATGAACGAACTATCTACTGTAAAAATTTCGATACATACTTATTTTCGAATCGGGTTTTATTTCAAATAATAAATTGTAGGCTTATACTGTGCTGGAGACTTCAATGCTGCAGTAGACAACAAACCTTCCAATAATCAAAAACCCAGCTACCAACAACTTCTGCATTTTTATTAAAATTATTTAACATTGCAATACCCTGTATATCAGTAACAGTGAGGTTGCGAAAAATAGTTTACCTACTAGGCAAAAAGTCTCGATGCTGGAGACTTCAATGCTGTGCGCACAACAAACCTTCCAATAATCTCTAATTTTATTTTCTAATCTTGTAGGACAGGTACTTATTTTTTGTGATTATTAACGTATAAATAATCCTATCTTTAGATTACGTCAGACAGATATCAGAATTTGCATAAATTATATTGCAAATTGGCAGACTTGAAAAGATATTTGAGTAAATGGTATAATAGTACCGTAACCTACTTTAGGTTCATATGGTGTCGACACACCGTTATAATATAAGTTTCTTGGTAGTAGAGCAGACAATTCAGTGTGAATTGCAGTGATTGCATCTATTCAATGATTTTATTTGCGGTTGTCCCTGAACTACATGCAGCGTTTCATTTTTACGTTCACAAATGCAACACTATCGGCTGTGTACAGAGTATTAAACGACAAACAAAGGTACTACTCACTCAATTGAAAGTGAAATTTAATATTTCTAAATCTAAATTTCTTAATTTAACGATTAAATTGTAAATCTATGCTTAAGTATTGTTTGCAAGAGACTTTAAAATCGGAGCAGCTTTATTGATCGTATCATAACTGACCCAAGGCAATTTTATAATCGCAATACTGAAGTAACTAATCATTTTGTTATTTTCAACATATATACCGAGCCCTAAAGCACAAATCGTGTACCTTAACAAGAATTATTAATTTATTATAAAATATGTTGATTATAAGATCTACCCCTTGCATGGAGCGGCGACTCGTCCTTAATTTTTATTTTTTGTACCAGTCCCTAATTTCTTACTTTTAGCTTTTCCGCGCTCTATTTCCGTTCGTTTTTCAAGAAATCCTGTTTCCTCTATCCTCCGGACATGTCCACGTACCACCCCTCTTTACATCTTCCACCCCTATTATACAGTTAAAAAAAAAGTATGAAGAAAATTCAAAAGTGTCCACAAAAAAAATACTAAAAAGGCTTTTCTCCACTAGGTGCACTGGTGAAAAGCCTTTTTATTGAAATGTATTCTTGTTTCTTGGCCTCCCAGATCTTCTTTACTCTTTTATTGCGTGTCAGCGAGGAAATCAATTAAATTTCTGTTTTCTTTCAGTAATATTTCACTCTGCTTTCCCTTGCTTAAAAACGTTTCTGTTTTGTGGATCTAACTAACACTAATCTCCATTAAATGTAATTTTATGTTTTAATTATTCATAAATATTTTCAACTGCAGTATTTTTATTTTCTCTTCTCTGTTTTAATGCAGCTCCTAAAAAAATGGGCAATTATCCTGACTTTTACAGCTTGAAGTTGTCTAAATGTGAATGCATGCAGAGAAATTTAAAACGTTAATAAGGCAGATATTATATTTGTTGGTATACAAGTGACTTTCAATCATTTCAATTAGTTATAGAGAAAAGTTAATAAGAAACGAAAAAGTCATGTCTTGAACGCTGGAAAGAAAAACCAAGCGAAACCAAGTTGGGAGAATATAATTAACGTTCCTTTAAGGAAAATCGTGACTATTATTATACTACAGCGAGCAAAATAATTTATTAATGACATCACAGAGTGACATTGACATTGAACAAAAAGAAATGGCAACAAGACAATGACTCGGAAAGAATGTCCATGCAAGATAATTAGTAGTTTCTTATCTATTTGTTGTTTTATTGTGTACATTGGTATAAGACACTGTTCTTGCTTGGTGCACCTGTTGTAAAAATATCTACAGTGTTTTGAACCTGTCTCTCAACCTGTTACATATTCATATTTCCATAAATAGAGGAAACCAGCAATTTGATCCAACAATAGTAGGTACATGTATGTGCTGTTCTACGAAGCTGAATATGTAGCAGACCTCAACATCTGTGCGAAGTTCACTGTTATTGTTCCGTAGAACTGAATATAATGGAGTATACGTTTATCTGAAATCGTCCGTGACATTGCAGATTCTAAAAGCAACTCTTCTGTTTTATACTTCGACTTGTAATGATGATTAAATGCTTCAAGTATGCAAAGTGGCATTGTACCCTTATCGCTTTACATAGCCCACTACGCGTTAGATCATTTCACCTGTGCTTGTTCTATGGACGCTTTGTTAACTAGACCACACAAGAATATAAGATTTGATTTTAATATTGTTGAAGAATGGTCTGACACAAGAAACAATTACTGTTCCTGGTTCATTCGTTTTTGTCCTTGAAACTCCTACAAAGGTTCTTTTCTTCACACAAAATCCTTTTACTAATCCCTATACCCTAACCCTTTCAAGATGCAAATAGAAATTTTTAACTTGTCAATTTTTTTTATTTTGTGAGTAAACGTCTTGCAGGACGTATTAGGTTACCATTTTTTACGCGTTACGCCACTGATAATAATTGAAAATTCAATTTAGAAAATAAAAGTATTCTTCCGTTTTTGTCTTAAAATTATCTGCTTTCAAGATAATTGACGTTTTAAGTTCGTAAATGTGTGGTATCCGATTTTAAACACGCATTCACTAATTAAACGTCAATTATCTCGAAATCAGATAATTCAGCAACAAAAGTACAAGTCTACTTTTATTTTTTAAATTAAATTTTGTATTAAAAATGTTTAATAAAATTAAATTTGGACAGTGGCGTCACGTATGTTTATTAAAAAAGGGGGCGGGCCCACCCCGTAACTACGCCACTGGTTCACCTACCTTAGCGAAAATTTGCAGAATATTCAGTCCTTACTAGTAGCAGCCGCCCATAAAATTTCGTTTCAATAACTAGCTTTAGAACAGAAATATTTAACGGAAACTAGTGTTTACAAAGAAATTTCAACACCCTGTATATCAGTAACGGTGAGGTTGCGAAAAATAGTTTACTAATCAAAAAGTCTCAGTAATGAACGAACTATTTACTGTATAAATTACGATACGTAATTATTTTAGAGTCGGGTTTTATTCCAAATAATAAATAGTAGGCTGGAGACTTCAATGCTGCAGTAGACAACAAACCTTCCAATAATCAAAAATTTTTCTTCCAACAACTTCTGCATTTTTATTAAGTTTGACATTAAGTCAAACTAAAACTTTTATTTAAATAATCGCTTAGTAATTACACAATATACAGGGTATTTCATATAATAGGTACTTATGCTCTTTTTATGTAAGTTATTTATTTCGATGCGTTTTTAAATGCTCAAGTGTTTGATAATGTTTACCAATATTAATTTTATTAATAATTGCTATCAAAAAATTTCTGTAGTGTCCATAAAACCTGGTCAAGTTGGCTTCGTTTCTATGTAAATTAAGCAAAGTCTTTTGAACCAGATTTATGTCGGCGTAGTTAAAGATTCTTTTAAGTCTTTTTGTAGATAATGTGTGGGACGATAATAAAGCATTACTTTAATGAAGTAATGTATCAGAATGGGTGTTGAAATATTAAAAGATTAAACACACATGTCACTTTATTCTTGTACTTAGGTCCTACTCGTCTGTAATCTTTCAAATCAGAAATCTCTTTGTATGTTTTTAATTTATGTTACTTTCACTTAACATCTAATGAAACTGCAAAGCCCACGTAATAAATTATTCAATGTGCTCGCGTTTTCTTGCAAACACCCATTCGTACAAGAAGTACTACACGCTAAACTCCGATTAATATTGTCGTGCATTTTATAAGCTCCATTGTTTCTTAAACACAAAACGCATTCAATTTGTATTATAAATTTCTAACACAATCAGACCATCTGTTGTGATGCAATAGGGTGTGTAAAGAAATTTCTCTCATTTACCTTGAACTTATGCTGATCGTACCGGTGACATAAAACCTTTAAGGACGGAAATAGATGTTGGAGGTACAAGGAAAACTAGAATGCACGTGGTTAGGTTTGTTGTTTATGCACTTTTTCTTTTCCTTTTTTTTTCTTCACGCTCAGTTTTGAAGGATTTATCATTTACTTTCCTTTGATTATAATAAATTATTATATAAAGAATTTTATTTCAAATATGTTACAGAATTAATAATAAAAATTCTTGTATAAGGTTCAGAAAAAAATCACTTTACAATACTACAATTTATTAAAGAATTTAAACAAAAAAAAAATCTTTTGGCAATAACCATATCCGTTTAAAAAAACTGCAAGACTTATTTAATATAAAGTTGGCTAACGAACAGATTTTAATAATCAAGGTCACTTTGATTATATTATTGTTCAATAACGATAGAAAGCGTTATTTAATGTGTAGCAATTTATTAGACATTAAAAAAATTCGCATACCGAGGTCTCAGGATGCGAATCCCTGGCACCTCACTGGTTGATTTTTTTATAGAATCAGGCATTTCTATAAGGTATAATTAATTGACAAGAGAATTATATTTGTTTTGTAAGGTAATAAATCTTGATATTATTAGAGGATGGTGCACAAGTCAGTTCTTTGTATGGTAACATAGGGAATGGGTACTAAAAGAAAGATACATATCAAAATAGTACTAACATAATATAATTTATAGACAGGTGTTGGTGTAAGTTATACCTTACTTTAATATTTACCGCTGTTGTATTTTGTATTCATATTTATACAGTAATGTGTATTTATGTAGGTACTGCATGTCCATACTCGTATATACTGAGAATTTTAATTGAAAAATATATAAAGGTGTAACCAAGTCGTATTTTACGTTGTTTACTGTGGGAGTTATAATAGCGCTTATTTGTACTAAAGCACCCTTATTCTCTCCGTTTCATATGCAAAATTTAATTGCACTGGTAACAACGACAATGGACATTTAACATCGAGTAAATACCACCTTCGTTATTTTAATTTAAAACCCAACAGGCTTTCAGAGGCGGATCCTCGAGGAGGGCAGGTGAAACCCACACCCACTCCTTGAAAAATCACGGTGGTGCGGCTATAAAATTAAAACCAGACAAAGAAAATGTAAAGTGCGGTAATTATAAAACATGCTAATGCATACGAATTTATTTTTTTTTTAGAAAGGTTGCAAAACTTGCAAATGTCAGATATTAAGTTTACAAAAAAAAAACACTTTCAGAAGATTCAAAGTGACTGGCGAGTGTTATTTAAATGTTCTTTGATGAACAGGCGATGATCTGGCAAATGACTGTTAGTTTTTGAACACGTAGGTTCTCAACGACTAGTTAAAAAAAATTGGTACCTAATGTTAAAAGATCTTGTCATCAGTTGATATTTTTTTTTTAAATCCTGTTAATCCCTTTCCTTATAGCGTGTCTTAAGATTACTATTTAATTAGATAAATTTGCATCTTCCTGTGTAAAGAGCTCCGTAAAAGTTCCAAAAGTGAAAATTCGTAATTGCCTATTGAACACCGAGAATATATTTAACCGGAATCTCGGTAAATGAATAGATATTGTCTAATTGTTATGTTTTACGCAAGAGTAAAAGTTCACGCAAGAGAATTTGCTATTGTGTTCTTTTTTTTATACATTGACTGAACATATTGTATCACGTATAAAGTATATAATCCAAATATTTTTTATTATCAATCACCTAGGAGTATGGCTTGTAGCCCCGTCTTGTTCAATTTAAAGATGTCAGGAATACAAACTTTAAAAATTCGTAAAAATTCCTACAGTACGACTCGAGATTCGGGGATTGCAAAAAATTACAGCCCTTATGTTCTTCTATTAAATCTCCAAATAGGAAGTAGGTCTGGTTTGCAGGATGGCAGATGTAAATTTTTGAAAAAGATACCATTTTCGAATATTTTCCAAGTTCTACCTAAAACTTCAAAAATTTGTAAAAATTCCTACAGTAAGACTCGAGATTCGGGGATTGCAAAAAATTACACCCCTTATGTTTTTCTATTAGATCTCCAAATAGGAAGTAGGTCTGGCGTATAGGTTAGGAGATACAAATTTTTGAAAAAGATACCATTTTCGAATATTTTCCAAATTCTACCTAAAACTTAAAAAATTCATAAAACTCACTACAGTAGGACTTGAAATTCGGGGGTTGCAACAAAATGCAGCCCTTTTATTCTTCTATTAGATCTCCAAACAGGAAGTAAGTCGGTCGTGTAGGTTGGGAGATACAAATTTTTGAATAAGATACCATTTTTGAAATTTCCAAATTCTACCTAAAATTTAAAAAATTCATAAAAGTCGCTACAGTAGGACTCGAGATTCGGGGGTTACAAAAAATTACAGCCCTTATGTTCTTCTATTAGAACTCCAAATAGAAAGTAAGTTGGGCCTGTAGGTTGGGAGATACAAATTTTTGAAAAAGATACCATTTTTGAATATTTTCTAAATTCTACGTAAAACTTCAAAAATTCGTAAAAATCGCTACAGTAGGACTGAAGATTAGGGGGTTGCAAAAAATTACAGCCCTTATGTTCTTCTATTAGAACTCCAAATAGAAAGTAAGTTGGGCCTGTAGGTTGGGAGATACAAATTTTTGAAAAAGATACCATTTTTGAATATTTTCTAAATTCTACGTAAAACTTCAAAAATTCGTAAAAATCGCTACAGTAGGACTGAAGATTAGAGGGTTGCAAAAAATTACAGCCCTTATGTTCTTCTATTAGAACTCCAAATAGAAAGTAAGTTGGGCCTGTAGGTTGGGAGATACAAATTTTTGAAAAAGATACCATTTTTGAATATTTTCTAAATTCTACGTAAAACTTCAAAAATTCGTAAAAATCGCTACAGTAGGACTGAAGATTAGGGGGTTGCAAAAAATTACAGCCCTTATGCTCTTCTATTAGATCTCAAAATAGGAAGTCGGTCGTGTAGGTTGGGAGATACAAATTTTTGAAAAAGATACCATTTTTGAAATTTCCAAATTCTATCTAAAATTTAAAAAATTCATAAAAGTCGCTACAGTAGGACTCGAGATTCGGGGGTTGCAAAAAATTACAGCCCTTATGTTCTTCTATTAGATCTCAAAATAGGCAGTAAGTCGGTCGTGTAGGTTGGGAGATACAAATTTTTGAAAAAGATACCATTTTCGAATACTTTCCAAATTCTACCTAAAACTTAAAAAATTCGTAAAAATCACTACAGTAAGACTCGGGATCTGGGGATTGCAACAAATTACAGCCCTTATGTTCTTCTATTAGAACTCCAAATAGAAAGTAAGTCGGGCGTGTAGGTTGGGAGATCCAAATTTTTGAAAAAGATACGATTTTCGAATATATTCCAAATTCTATCTAACACTTAAAAAATTCGTAAAAACCGCTACAGTACGATTCGAGATTCGGGGGTTGCAACAAATTACAGCCCTTATGTTCTTCTATTAGATCTCCAAATAGGAAGTAGGTCTGGTTTGTGGGATGGTAGATCCAAATTTTTGAAAAAGATACCATTTTCGGATATTTTCCCAATTCTTCCTAAAACTTCAAAAATTCATAAAAATCGCTACAGTAGGACTTGAGATTCGGGGGTTGTAACAAATTACAGCCCTTATATTCTTCTATTAGATCTCCAAATAGGAAGTAAGTCTGGCGTGTAGGTTGGGAGATACAAATTTTTCAAAAATATAACACCATTTTCGAATATTTTCCAAGACTTAAAAAATTTCTGGAAATCTCTATAATAGGACTAGATATTCGAGGGTTGTACAAAATTATACCCTACATTCAATTCGTCCATCCACATGCAAAGACAACATTCAATTTTACAGAAAAAAAAAAGATTTTGAAAATTAAATATAGATTTATCATTTTAAATAATAAATTGAATCCAAAACGTCCGGGGGAGTTAAAATTTATGACAATCGTGTTAACATGAAGATCGTGATGTCTTGTTATCGTTCTTATTTCTCACAATATCGCCAACTTTGAACTCTAACCTTAGTCAACCAACACACCCCAGTTTTTGAATCGCATATCAAATTCGAGATTTTCAGATAAAATTAATCTCTTACGTTCTCTATTTAGATCTTTTTCTTTTATAAAAAAAAATCGCAAAAGAACAGGAAATGACCGTAAACTCCTTCGTGTTACTACTCCTACAGGTTTTAAAAAGAAATAAATCGGTATCTACCTTTAGACAGGCGAAATTTAATCTTCTTGATATACTTGATGTAATTAATTTTTTAACAACTGAAATTTGATATTATGTAGTAAGTAACGGTTTAACAAAGCCACTTATGGTTCGGTGAATCATAAAAGATGTGTGACAAATCATATCGGAAATGCGTTTGGATGAAACTAATTTTTCAACAATACTGTGGTATCTTTTATATAACAAATATTTTAGATACGCGAGATAAAATTAAACAGGATGAGCCTTTTTGTAACAAACTCTTTACTAATAAAAAATGTATTGATTATTTATTTGGAACGTTCTCGAAAAGCGGGAAGTTACAAAATACCGATTGAGAAAAATTGTTAACGCTCAACCACGTGGACAAAGTATAATATTATTTTCCTAGCATGTAATGGGAATTATAACATGCATTAAAAAAATTCCAAAGTCACTTATCATTGTGTTATAAACATTGTCAGGATTACTTTAGTAATTTATGATGAAATTAAAAACAACAAATTTAGAGGTGGGTCAAAAATGTTAACAATGACATAATCTCACGATAGTACCTACATTTGCAAATTGAGCTTGCACAAGTGCTATTGCAAATGCAAATATTATATGCAGGTGTTATTATGGCTTTTGATTACACTTTATATGAACATGTTTTATTGACCGTTAAAGCAATTATATTTTCTTTTGAACATTATATTTTTTTTATTAAGTAATGAAACCAAGAGTTGTATTACAAAATAATAGTAAAAGATTCTGGGGGGTGAGATTTATATAAGTACGAGGCCGCAGGCTGAGTATTTTAACCCCTCGTAGAGGAAATATTATTATAAGGTCTGCAAGCTATAGCAATTATATAAGGGCTTATTGTTATCTAAACAAACTTGACGTTTGAATAATTAAATATTGTTCACCTTTCTTTAAACGTGTTCAATATGCCCCTGTCTATCGCAACAAGCCTGTCATTTCTAATAGAATAGTTAGCCTTAACTGACATAACTGAAAGGTAGCTTTAACAAAACGTCTCGTTATCCTATACGAATATTTCAAATATTTTAGCTTGGGAAAGTGAAAAAAAAATCAGTTAAGGAATAAATTCCTTATATAAGTTTTGGTAAAAAAATTACATTGTGTATGACGAAGCATTTTGTTACTAAAGACTGCACATAATTGCGTATATAATTTTCTGCATCGCATCTTTCAGTTTTGAAATACACGTTATAGTTAGTTATTGCTGTAATGACTTGTTTCAGCATTTTTTTTTCTCGAATGACTGCTTATAAAAAAATTTAAATTAATGTTATTACAAAATTAAAATGTAATAAAAATTCCAATACGTTAAATATTTAATAAAAAATTCATGAAATTGCAATTTCCTTTGTTTTAAATTTCTTAATCGTTAATTACGAGGAGGTTCTAATTAATTTTACTTAGGAATTTTTAACGTTGAAAACTTTCATTTAGATTAAACGAAAATACTTGTGTATTGTGTTTTGAAAGTGAATAAATCACGTTTCGAAATCTATTACTTGTATAATAAACGATCAGTCAATGTAATTGAACGTATATGACAAGGAAAACTACGATATTTACCAAAGGGACCGAAATTATCATAATTCCAGGTTCGACATCGCATTAACAGTAAGTGTTGACAGTACACCGCACCTTCTTATACCTAATATGGAATAGTTTAGTTGGAACATTCGCAATCAGTTTATATATCATTTTTCTTTGTTTACCGTGGAAACACATTCCTCCTTGTTACTAAATTACGCTTGTAAAGGGGAAAGATAAAATCAAATGGTAGTAAAGGATGTACAACTAACTGCCACTGCAATAATTTTTACTATTTTACGCTCTATAGGTAATAAATCGATCGGTTATTTCAAATTACATTATTGCTTGTTACCAGAGAGCAAAGCAAATGTTCCAGTTTTTATTAAAAAAATTCTTACATAATCTGAAAATTAATGAAGAATTCAGAAAAAAAAATAAAGTCCTTTCTATGAATCATAAAAACATCTCCTCCCCCCTCTCTTATCCTTCTTTCTAAAGAATCCGCTAAGTATGTTTAAATTAAATATTGTTTGGCTGATCCAGGACACCCCTATATATTACTAAATTATTTAAAAATGATTAGAAAAATCTATATAGCACATACAGTGTGTCCACGGATTGAGTGCATATAAGGTGTAAATGACAATTTTTTTTAGAGTTGGATCTTCATGTTCTGAGGATCGCTCCTGCTTAGTCTCAAACTAAGATAGTGAAAAAATGAGCCAAATCAATTAATATACAGGGTATTTTTTGGCCGAAATCTAAAAATTAGTCAAGAGTAAACTGTCTTTATTTTAGCAGATATAACAAAAATGTATTAGAAAAAGTTGTTTAGAATTAAAAGTTATTGAAGATTTTCAACTTTTATACAAATCAGCCTACTATGATTTTTTTCATCAAAATCCAATACTTTTGAACTCATGTTTGTAACAAATTAGGTTTAGTATTTTTTTAATAAATAATTATTTGTTTTTCAAGTACTTTGTTTAATTACTCTTCATGCATGGGTCATTAAAACCACAAATAAAAAATCTGATGTTGATGAAAAAAATCAAAGTAGGCTGATTTGTATAAAAATTGAAAATCTTCAATAGTTTTTAATTCTAAACAACTTTTTCTAATACATTTTTGTTATATCTGCTAAAATAAAGACAGTTTACTCTTGACTAATTTTTAGATTTCGGCCAAAAAACACCCTGTATATTAATTGATTTGGCTCATTTTTTCAATATCTTAGTTTGAGACTAAGCAGGAGCGATCCTCAGAACATGAAGATCCAACTCTAAAAAAATTTGTCATTTACACCTTATATGCACTCAATCGTGGACACACTGTATATTTAAAAAAAATTGTGTACTACACCACAGATGGTTTGAAAAATTCAGTATGTAGGTGAATAACCCGTTTGAATACCCTGGTATCGATATTAACAATTAAAATCAACTGTTAATAATCTAAGTGGGCGACCTACACCTCCGCATTACTTTTAAGCGCTTTCAACAAGTAAAAGAAACTAATTATAAAATTATTATAGACATAACGACCAAAAACACGAGTTCTTACATAACGTACGAGCAAGTAAAGTGAAATAAATACCCTGCAATGTGTGCGTGCATCCCACATTACTTATCAAATTTACTGAACGTGCATCTTGACTTATATTAAGTACTTTCACTCTCTTGATGACTTACTGTCTTCGCTAGCTACTTAGGGATTTATCTAGATTCACGAAATGTGATCCCTGAGATCTATCTAGACCATAGATTCATAGTTCATAAATTAATTGTTAAGCCTAAATCTTTTTAAATAACTTTCAGTCGTGATGATTTAAATCAGAATTAGAGAGAATAGAGAAATGCTCACGATCCATTGCTATTCTCCCTTAGGACCTGGATTAAGTCCTGGTTAAGCTAACCCACAGATAATTGTCATGAAAACAAATCTTGTAACATTGGTATCCATGGCAACTAGCCGAAGGTTAGCTGAACTACGATTAATTGTCATTCATGGATACCATTGCTCGAACAATCGTATCCGTGACAATAAACGAGAGAATGAGCCTCTGGGAGTGATATACAGGGTGTCCCAAAAAGAAGTGGCATCCAGTTAACGACATGTTCCTTTCATGAAAATAAAAGGAAAAGTTCCTATTAACATGGGTCCGCAAATGCTGCGTTATCGAGATACAGGGTGTTGAAAAGTTTTAAAAAATATCGATTTTTTTTTTATTGATTCGGAAATCGACTATGAATTAAATTTTAAAAAGTAAGCAATACGTATGTATGTACATTTGCTATAACTGGACCATATTAGTCAGTTTTTTCCTTCTCCAGTGGCGTAACTAGGGGTGGGTATGTGGATATTTCTGGAGGAAAAAATGGTACGCCACTGTTTTTTTCATTTTTGACACAATTTTCAAATATCTCAACTAATTTACGGTTGAAACAGTCTCTTGAGATTTTTTCCTACCATTAACCGTTTTCGTGTAAATCACACTTCAAAGATGAAAAATGCGAATAAAAAAATAACTCTGCAAATCCGTTTTTTGAATAATGACCGCCTTTAGCCTCAAAATTTTGTTCGAAGAATAGAAGCTTGTCTTGAAGCTAATGCCGGTCATTTTGAACATTATTTCTAAAATAATAATAATAATCATTTCGGAATATAATATAAAAAAATTTCAACATTGTGTTAATGCGAAGAGATTTAAAAAATAAATGTTTATTTATCTTTATTATTATTTTATATTTAAATAAACAACAATAATATCAAATTACAAATACTACTAATAGTCGTATCTTTATTTTTTAAATGCGACAGTAAATCCCATGAGACGTTAATGTTTCTTCTACAGGCGACATTCTTGAACATTTCTTTTTGTTTCATTTATTTTAAAGCCCATTTATAAGTCTAATAGGCGATTTTGTCCCTGGTTAGTTGATTTTATTGATATCAAGTAGTTTACCAGTTACAGAGGAAGTTATTTAATACTTTCAATAGAAAAATTATTTTCTTTGACACGGATAAAATAAGTAAAAATATTTCTCGTGGGAAAAGTTAGGTACAGTATTTTCATCTTTTATTAATTTTAGTGATTAATAATTCTGTAGAGGTTTTTTTCAAATAAAACCAACTAGGATTGAATAAGTAATTGACGACTTCCTGTCACAATATTAATAATAGTCGAATGTAAATTTCTTGAGGTATTAATATAAGACATTGAGAAAATAAACCTTTGGTGATTATCAAACCTTGCGCTAAATATTATTTAACATTTTGATTCCTTTCTCCTACCATTTATCAAAATTAACTTCAAATTAGTAAAACTAGTTTTAAATCGGAATTTTTTTTAATTTTCCTTCTTTACAAAAATACAATGTAAGAGATGCAAGTTCGAAGAAGCGATGAAAATAAATACTCGAAGAACAAACAAAACGAAAAAATTCTCACGACTACAAAATAAATGTCAGTTGAGCAGAGATCAGTGATAAAGTACCGAGTTTAAACGGTGGGTGTCTCGCTGTCCCGGAATGCACCGCCGGGACAAGTCTCCAAAAAAGGACTTGTCATTTTAACCGGTTGAAAGATATCCTGATATCCAGGATCAAGGGTATACCGAAAAGGTGAAACTCCTAAATATCCTCTTTAAAGAGAAATAATTGGTGTTGTATTTGCATGAAAAACGAAACAACGTCAATATGTAACTACATTTTATTATTAAACCTGGACGACCAGGTTTTTCTTATAAAAATTAATAAGTATCGGTTATTTTACAGCTCGTTAGTTTTTAAAGACCTTTGCCTTATACTTAATTATCTAATTAGACGCTTATCGTAGATAATCAGTCAGAGTATGTCGTAGAAATTATTTATGGTCAATTAGACTTCACGCTAGATATCAATCTAGTTCCTTGCTGTATTAATATGTCAAATACATCATAAATCCAGTTTATAGATATAAAATAAATCGACTAATTACAGGAGATAGGCTAAAAACTTTTAGATAAATGAAGCGTGGGATAATAACTTTATCTTATTAGTATCAAAATAATTTTCTAATAAAATTCCCTTTTTAATCCTGGTTGGTTTAGTTAATGACTTAATCTAGTTACCCCTGAGCTTGTCATTTCTCCAGGTAACATTTTTTAACGCCCTGTACTAAATTTCAAGACTTTAGGGGTCTAAAGATCTGTTAACGTTTCTCTAATTACGTTGCTCTTTGATTTTTGAATTTTAGTGAAAACTCACAATTTTCTAGAAAATTTCACATGGAAAAACGCAGCCATTTTATTATAATCGTGAAAAGGATAGAAAAACAAAGAGAATAAAAAAAACCGGAAGTTTCTAGCATAACTAGAAGCGGAGTTGTGAACGAAAATGTGATAATAAATCATTTTGCCGAGTTTGGAGTCATGGCCCGCTTGATTTAATTTTTTTAAAAATCTTAAACGTCAAAAACTCTTCTAGATCCAAGGAAATCAAAAACAATTGAGTGAATAACAATAAAATCAACAAAGGACAATCAAAATTTGACGTTTCAGATCCTTCAAAAAATTACATCAAGCAAGCCATGACTTACTTCAGCAAAATATTTTTTTTCGCATTTTCGTTGATAACTTCCTTTCTAATAATGATAGAGACCTCTGGTTTTTTACATTCTCTTTCTTTTTTTATCCTCTTCACGGCTGTTTTAATCTTTATATGCATTTATATTTGAAATTTCCGAGAAAATTGCTGTTGTGTGATTTAAAAAAAATTTCAAAGAAGAATAAAATTCTTCCACCTGGAAATATAACAATTTTGAACCTGGGCGGTTGCGTCTTCGTCCTGCAACCTTTTGCAGAAATTAAAAGAATTTTCGTTCTAAACACACTTCTTTTTTAACATCCTGTATAAAATGGGGAAACAAGTTAGAATAATTAAATTCAAATAAATATGTAAGGTACAATTTAAAATTAAATTACCTGAAATCAACTTCAATTATTAAAATATCCAGGATGAATCATTCAATTCCAGTTGCTCTTGTTGGTAATTTTGTTGCTACTTATTTTTTTACAATAAGTTTCAAGTGTATTGTCAACATCCTGTTATATTACCAAACCGTTAACGATTTTTTTTTATTTAAATGACTCATGTCATTGTTATAATGTCATAAAGATACTCGAATCTGTTACCTCTCCAGTTATACAAAGTAAATGCCCTAAGACAAAGATTTAAAAACCACAATACGTCGACCTTAGGAGTTCATTAACATTTTATATTTCATAATATTGTTTGATTTTTTTTGTAATCCTTTTAAAGGATTGAGGAATGAATAGAAATATTTTTTAGAACAGTTCTGGAAGTTACTGAATAAAAGATAGGATCAGGGAATTTTTTATCTCTCATCGCACGCCACTGGTTGCGTATTAATTGCAATTAATTTAATGTTAACTTTAGAAAAAAATAAGAATAGCTAGTATAATGGATATCTAGATTTGAATCCAAGGAAGTTTCCTCCTTGGCCTAATTATCTATGCAAACGTTACCACTCCCTTGGTTATAAATAGATAACAACCCTTAATTAAATTAATAATAGTTGTAGTTAATATATGGATTTAATGCAGTTCGTGCATTAGCTTAACGATTATTTTAAGCATGAACTGCTCGTAAACATTTTATTAGCGTTTTAGAACTAGTCATTGACGAACATAAGAAGTGATCTATCTCCGTCCCTTAGAAATAAATTCAAATTAACCAGAGATTGCATCACCTTCAAAGTTAATTATTCGATAACATACACACATGTATAGTAATGGGATAATTTAACTTGACTTAGCAGATATTTCCTTATTTTGCGCTAATGTAATGCTAGTACTAGAATTTCTAACAAATAACAAATACAAGCGCTAGTGTGAAAGTTACATACGGTTGGTATTTCGTAAGAGGTTCCAAATTTGGTTAATTCATGTTGAAAGCCTTTATTATAAGTAGATTATCTTTGTAAAGCTTACTTAGACTTATTTACACGTGGGAGTATACTTAAAAATTTTTACTCTTCGTCATAAAAAATACTAGAGAGTCAAGAATAGTTAATAACAACCATATTTATACTTAAAGTATCCTTAGGCATATTTATGCAATCAAAACGTTTGATAAATTAGTTCTAGTAGGTACTTTTATGTCTGGACAATAATATAAAAATTTTACGCTGCAGGATGTAACTTTATACATATTTCACGCAACTTGATCTTTGGAAATTATAATAATATTGTAATGGATATTATATTCAAATATTGATAGTAAAATATTATCATCATACCTATCAAGGTTTATTTTCATAATCCTTAATGAGTTTTCTCTTGTGCAGGATCGTTAGGTAATAAAAAAAAGTGGAGGTTCGTACCTCCCCTGGACTTCCCCATACTAAAAATAAACATTTCGTTTTTGGTATTCAACAGTAGTTCGCGAGGCAGCATTGGAAATCACTTGAATGCGTAGCGAGAAACACCAGTCTATACGGGTTCCATACGTACAGAAGAGAGACAGGCATCTAATTTACTAACGCAGCGGAAGTTCGCGATTTTCTCATCAACCGTACATTTTAGCTATATGACTACCTTATACTATGTGATAGACAATTCAGTTTTGCATTCAATTGTATAATAATATACAGGGTGTTTCATTTAAAATAACAAAGTTGCTTATTGTACTGTGGAAATCAAACACCCTGTATACGTAATATTAATTTAGAAGAATGCAAATCTATATACTGAACAACTTTTATATTTAAACATTTTTCATATTTTGATTAATAAAGGAGCTATAGGAGGATCAATAAAAAATTGTTGGAGATTTCAACGCTGCGTTAGAAAAGTAACCCTCCGCGTATTTAAAACAAACCGATTTTCTCATCTACCGTACATTTAAGTTATATGACTACCTTATACTATGTGATAGACAATTCAATTTTGCATTCAATTATATAATAATATACAGGGTGTTTCATTTAAAATAACAAAGTTGCTTATTGTACTGTCGAAATCAAACACCCTGTATACGTGATTTAAATTTGGACGAATGCAGAGCTATATACTGAACAACTTTCATATTAAACCTTTTTTCATATTTTGATTAATAAAGGAGCTATAGGAGGATCAATAAAAAATTGTTGGAGATTTCAACGCTGCGTTAGAAAAGTAACCCTCCGCGTATTTAAAACAAACCGATTTTCTCATCAACCGTACATTTTAGCTATATGACAACCTTATACTATGTGATAGACAATTAAATTTTGCATTCAATTATATAATAATATACAGGGTGTTTCATTTAAAATAACAAAGTTGCTTATTGTACCGTGAAAACCAAACACCCTGTATACGTGATTTAAATTTAGACGAATGCAGAGCTATATACTGAACAACTTTTATATTTAAACTTTTTTCATATTTTGACTAATAAAGGAGCTATAGGAGGATCAATTTCCAATTTTCAAAACCTCGTGGAGGGCGCCACAGTAAAATTCTAGCATTCATCAAAAAACAAAAATGTAGCTAATACCAAGCTGCATACGTGTAGAAAATTTAAACAAAATCGTATGGCCAGTTTTTTTGTAATAATTTTACCAGTGGTGGTATGGGAAAGTAAAAACAAAGAAGACAAATATTAAGGATCGAATTGATTGGAAATTTCTTGATACGTGATTTCGTATTCATTTGCAAATCTAAATTGTAAAACAAAACTTTTGCAATTCATTTTGTTATTACAATCACTTTTATTTAGGCGTTTCGCTTTTTCTACGAGTGAGTCATACCTATGGTCATACTCAAGTTAGGGCAGTCAAGTGTGACTGTGTGCATTTTTTGGTTACGGGTCATTAAGAAATTTGATAAATGATTGCTTGTAATATCGTACTATTACAAAGACATTATAATAATGTATCTGTTTCATTGCCAGCAACTAAAAACATTTATTATTATCTTTACTTAATATTAAGTGCGGTGGTGATTGATATTTATTTAAATTTCTAATAAATTAATTTTGCGTTACAAAACGTTTTATTTTATTTTACAAACCAATATATGAGGGTAACCTAACTCCTGAAGGAAGCCACATTCTTCAGGATAAAAAATTTAAATAATTTATCTACACCTAAGCATATATCTAGTTGTCTTGCGGAATGTAATCAAGTTTACTGTGGATCCCAGCAAGCAAACAATCGCCTCGGGCTTCAAAGGGGAGGGTAGTGAATAAATAAAATCCGATCGATAGAAACAATTTTTGTAACAATTTTATGTCCTTGCAAGAAATTATTTTTTGTTGTAAAACTCTTCTCATTTGTTTCGCAAAAAGTATAAAATTATCGTATTTAGATTTTACAAAAGATTTCTTAGAGCTATCCTTGCGTTGGTTTAAAAACTTAATTGACCTCGACCTCAACTACCTTGTAAAGCTTAAAGCTAAAACAAACATAAGTTGCATACAATCATGAAGGTCTAGTAGTATATCATGTATCAAATGAATTTACAAATCAAATCGCCCATTGTTGAATTTTGATAAGATCTCTCAGTAACAAGATATATGCAGTCAAGGAAAGGGTAGCTAATAAAGAAAAAGAACAAATCGTTATAAATTACTTGGAGGTAAAATTGACATGTTGATTATTATCGATAAGTTATTAAAGAGAGGATTTGCATGCACAAAATATACAGTGTGTCCGCGGATTGAGTGCATATAAGGTGTAAATGACAAATTTTTTTAGAGTTGGATCTTCATGTTCTGAGGATCGCTCCTGCTTAGTCTCAAACTAAGATATTGAAAAAATGAGCCAAAT
The DNA here is from genome assembly GCA_963082805.1 of Hemicrepidius hirtus. Lineage (NCBI taxonomy): Eukaryota > Metazoa > Arthropoda > Insecta > Coleoptera > Elateridae > Hemicrepidius > Hemicrepidius hirtus. The sequence goes on from OY720166.1 coordinate 29,718,743, forward strand.
CAATTAATATACAGGGTGTTTTTTAGCCGAAATCTAAAAATTAGTCAAGAGTAAACTGTCTTTATTTTAGCAGATATAACAAAAATGTATTAGAAAAAGTTGTTTAGAATTAAAAGTTATTGAAGATTTTCAAGTTTTATACAAATCGGCCTACTTTGTTTTGTTTCATCTAATTCAATACTTTTGAACTCATGTTTGTAACAAATAAGGTGTAGTATTTTTTTAATAAATAATTATTTGTTTTTCAAGTACTTTGTTTAATTATTCTTCATGCATGGGTCATTAAAACCACAAATAAAAAATCTCATGTTGATGAAAAAAATCAAAGTAGGCTGATTTGTATAAAAATTGAAAATCTTCAATAACTTTTAATTCTAAACAACTTTTTCTAATACATTTTTGTTATATCTGCTAAAATAAAGACAGTTTACTCTTGACTAATTTTTAGATTTCGGCTAAAAAAACACCCTGTATATTAATTGATTTGGCTCATTTTTTCAATATCTTAGTTTGAGACTAAGCAGGAGCGATCCTCAGAACATGAAGATCCAACTCTAAAACAATTTGTCATTTACACCTTATATGCACTCAATCCGTGGACACACACACTGTATATTTTTGGTGTCTGTAAAAAAATTATTTTTCCCCTTACATTTAAGTGTGGATTATTTTTCTTTGGCCATCTTTATTATTTTTTGAATTCGAAATTGTAAGGATTAAAAAATAAACTAAATATTCAAAAAAATATGCAGCATTGTTAAATAAAATAAAAAAGTAGTTTTAACAAATTAAACGTTTCCCATAAATAAAAAGGATTAGAAGATGACAAAAAATTATTTAAACATAATCCAGAACGCGGTGGCTGTATATTTCTATAGTAATTTAAAATGTCGCGATTAAGCAAGGATAATTAATAAAGATTAGCGTTACTTTTACAACAAAATAATGTTTGTAATCTAGTTCAGTAATCATAAATTATAAATACGCAATAGATTCAAGAAATTTATCAAAGTTGTAATTTTAATGTTTCTATTTTTCAAGCTCAATTTATTTTTTTAAAAACAGGGTGTTATAATATAAATATTCCATTTATTAAAGTCTTTAAATTACAATAATTATTCACAAATTGGTTTACCTACAAATCTTTTAAAAACAAAACTGGAAATACATTACAACCTACACTTAAGGTTGAAGATATAATTTTGGTATTTACTCATTGACAATCATTCAACGTCACGAACAATAACAGTTTACGTTGTTTGTAGTTTGAAAAGGGAAATGATATTAAATTACGTAAGAGTATTAGATACGTAAGAAGGTTCTTGCTCCTAAGATTGCGGTGAGATTTATTTCATAGCGTAAATAACACAAACGTAAGGATAAAAACAAAATTCTTGGACCGCAGTGCAGGATCGAATTGACTTCTTAGTATATCCTTTTTAGGTAAAAGATTTATGAAGTTATGTAAGGATTTCAAGTTAGCATTGGTAACAGAAAATGTTTAGAATGAAGCAATGCACATTATAGTATTATAAAGTCTTGCATTTAAATGCAAATAAAATTAATTATCAACCTATCTTTGATCAGGGAAATTGCTTTTCTCCAGCTTAGGTTAATAATGTTTCATGACGTACCACGGTGAATAATGAAAATTGTCTTACTATGCGCATTAACAGTACAATGTGTGGTACGAGACTGTAATAACAGTTTTCTCAACTAGGGGACCAGACGTGCAGGGACAGATTGGCGCAGGGACGATGTGGTGCAATTTATTATTTTATGCCATTCTATTTAGAAATACAATGAACAAATTCTGACCACAAGAAACGCTAGGGTGGTAGAACAAATCAATTACAAGAAGTATTTAGAGAACGATTCAGTAATTTTCGGTCGATAGGTACAATGCCTTCCGTGTATTGTTCCAATTCCTTACGCTTAGTAAAGAAGGAAAGCTTGTCAAACAATTCGTTTTCTGTTTTTACCAATCAAGAGTAAACATCGCATTGTATTTAATTTTAGAGCGTGAAAAGGATTAAATTCTAACAAATCAAGCGTAAAAGTGAAATCTGTGTGCTCGAATAATTTGCCCTTAAATGGTTTAGTAGGCACAGTATTACAAGTTATGGTCGTTACCAGTGAAGAAAAACTCTTAAGTTTACTTTGAAAGATTTTCTTGATAGGACAGGAAATGAGACTAAACGTACACCTTTAAAGTAATAAAAGTTTTTATTTTGTTACATTTACCTTGACAATTAAATGTGTACTGGTCAGACAGATTTTGTTAGACAAAAGTTAAATTTAAATTCTTGATGACAATGAATTGATGTGGTAATTAAATTTAAAAAACTACTTTAACAGGATATCTTTTTGTTCCCTAGTGAATAATGAAGTAGATGCGCTTTCAAAAATTTGTAAATTTTTGAAAAATTATTACAAAAAAACTGGCTACACGACTTTATTTAAATTTTCTACACTTATGCAGCTTGGTGTTAGGTATATTTTCGTTTTTTGATTAATGCTAGAATTTCACTGTGGCGCCCTCTACGAGGTTTTGAAAATCGAAAATTGATGCTCTTGTAGTTCCTTTATTACTCAAAATATGAAAAAAGTTTAAATATAAAAGTTGTTCAGTATATAGCTCTGCATTCGTCCAAATTTAAATCACGTATACAGGGTGTTTGGTTTTCACAGTACAATAAGCAACTTTGTTATTTTAAATGAAACACCCTGTATATTATTATAGACTTGAATGCAAAATTGAATTGTTGTTTAATTCCTTAAAAGTCAATGAATCCATAAATATATTTTTTTAATTACTCTGCGGTTTGTTTTAAATACGCGAAGGGTTACTTTTCTAACGCAGCGTTGAAATCTCCAACGAATTTTAACTTGATCCTCCTATAGCTCCTTTATTAATCAAAATATGAAAGAAGTTTAAATATAAAAGTTGTTCAGTATATAATTCTGCATTTTCCTAAATTTATCTCACGTATACAGGGTGTTTGGTTTTCACAGTACAATGCGCAACTTTGTTATTTTAAATGAAACACCCTGTATATTATTATATAATTGAATGCAAAATTGAATTGTCTATCACATAGTATAAGGTAGTCATATAGCTAAAATGTACGGTTGATGAGAAAATCGCGAACTTCCGCTGCGTTAGTAAATTAGATGCCTGTCTCTCTTCTGTACGTATCGAACCCGTATAGTCTGGTGGTTCTCGCTACGCATTCAAGTGATTTCCAATGCTGCCTCGCGAACTACTGTTGAATACCAAAAACGTTTATTTTTATTATAAGAAAGTCCAGGGGAGGTGCGGACCTCCACTCTTTTTTTGTTTCTGATAATAAAGTTTCCCTGTAGATTATAAGATAAAATAATTCTGAAAGTAACTGAATAAAAATAATTTCTCTTCTGATGCAGTGCATTTCTGTAGTTGCAAAAGAACATGGTAGCATATGTCATACTGTGGTGTTGAAAGTGAAAATTGCAGAGCAAGTTGTTTCTTTCTTCATCTAATTCGTACCTAACAAGATAATTACGTCTGCATGGGGGTTCATTTATTGGTCAGTTTACTCATAAACTAAGCAACTTTAGAATGATTGTTAACAGGTGAATGCGTTTGAAAAATGAAAACTATTCATAAAGGCGGAATTTTTTGCTAGTTAATGTAACATTGAACTACTTGCAAGCAGGTAATGGTTGCGTAGCATCACAACCTTGTATTAATTAAAGAAATATGTAAGATTTTCAAGTTGTTATGAACAGATAATGACCACGCAGCCGTGTCCTTCGCGCTTGTTGCCACTTAACACGCTGTTTTAATTCCCTTATTTTCCTTTCCGCACTTCCAATTTATTTGCGCACAAAGTGTCTATTAATACAAACGATTTTCTTTAATAACCGATCAGAATTACTTTTTGGTTTGATATGTCAATGACCTATATTGACAATTATTATTGTCACTCACCTTTGTTTTGTAAATGTTGAATAATTAGGACGCTTTTTTTTTCACGCAACTTCCTATTACTCAATTATGATATTGTGTAGCTTCCGATAAATTCAAGGAAACTTTTATGCATGAAATTGCTCGTTTTTTGCAACACCACGTAGTACCTCGTTTCCAAAAATTACTATTTGTTAAGAACTTAAGAATTTTTATTACAGAAACCTTCTTACGAAAACTCTATAATAAATTCGGTAATAATTTATTTTTTATTGAAATAATAATTCTTGAAAAGTAATAAAGAACAAACATTCTTCAAAGCTTGGAAACTCCATTTACGTTGGTGTTAACCTTCTGGAGGGTAGGACCGACGCTAACCGAGTCATCTCAAATTGAAACCTTGAACATTAGCAGCCTGTAGCTTTTTTGTTTTTAAAGATACGAATATGATTAGTGACACACACAGAAATTTAAAAAATCGTCTGGTTGCGGAGGTACAGCAGTTTGAAACCGTATCTTTCCCGCAACACCCTGTATATCTTTTGATATTTGGATGTATCTAATTTTCCTCTATCTAAAAGTGTTTAACGACCCTTTCAAAATAATTACAAATAACCGAGTTAAAGGGACATTTTGGGCCAGATCCGCTCTTTTCAGATTTTACGTTTTAACTTGCATTGAAAAATTAATGAAAATTTACAGGCTCCAACTTTTTTGTTTGTAAAGATACGAATACGATTAAATAAGCAAAATTGTAGTATTTTTAATTTCTGATTCATTGACGCGTATAGAAATTTGAAAAAATTACTGGTTTCGGAGTTACAGCCCTTTGACCCTTTGTTTTTTTATTTTTTCGTAACGCCCTGTATATATTTTTGATGATTGGATGTATCCAAGTGTTCTCTATCTAAAAGTCTTATGTGACCCTTTCAAAATAATTACAAATAACCGAGTTAAAGGGACATTTTGGGCCAGATCCGCTCTTTTCAGATTTTACGTTTTAACTTGCATTGAAAAATTAATGAAAATTTACAGGCTCCAACTTTTTTGTTTGTAAAGATACGAATACGATTAAATAAGCAAAATTGTAGTATTTTTAATTTCTGATTCATTGACGCGTATAGAAATTTGAAAAAATTACTGGTTTCGGAGTTACAGCCCTTTGACCCTTTGTTTTTTTATTTTTTCGTAACGCCCTGTATATATTTTTGATGATTGGATGTATCCAAGTGTTCTCTATCTAAAAGTCTTATGTGACCCTTTCAAAATAATTACAAATAACCGAGTTAAAGGGACATTTTGGGCCAGATCCGCTCTTTTCAGATTTTACGTTTTAACTTGCATTGAAAAATTAATGAAAATTTACAGGCTCCAACTTTTTTGTTTGTAAAGATACGAATACGATTAAATAAGCAAAATTGTAGTATTTTTAATTTCTGATTCATTGACGCGTATAGAAATTTGAAAAAATTACTGGTTTCGGAGTTACAGCCCTTTGACCCTTTGTTTTTTTATTTTTTCGTAACGCCCTGTATATATTTTTGATGATTGGATGTATCCAAGTGTTCTCTATCTAAAAGTCTTATGTGACCCTTTCAAAATAATTACAAATAACCGAGTTAAAGGGACATTTTGGGCCAGATCCGCTCTTTTCAGATTTTACGTTTTAACTTGCATTGAAAAATTAATGAAAATTTACAGGCTCCAACTTTTTTGTTTGTAAAGATACGAATACGATTAAATAAGCAAAATTGTAGTATTTTTAATTTCTGATTCATTGACGCGTATAGAAATTTGAAAAAATTACTGGTTTCGGAGTTACAGCCCTTTGACCCTTTGTTTTTTTATTTTTTCGTAACGCCCTGTATATATTTTTGATGATTGGATGTATCCAAGTGTTCTCTATCTAAAAGTCTTATGTGACCCTTTCAAAATAATTACAAATAACCGAGTTAAAGGGACATTTTGGGCCAGATCCGCTCTTTTCAGATTTTACGTTTTAACTTGCATTGAAAAATTAATGAAAATTTACAGGCTCCAACTTTTTTGTTTGTAAAGATACGAATACGATTAAATAAGCAAAATTGTAGTATTTTTTGTTTCCGATTCAATGGCGCACATAACAATCTGAGCAAATTACTGGTTGCGGAGTTACAGCCCTTTGAAGCTTTGCCGCTTTCTTTTTTCCGTAACGCCCTGTATATTTTTTTGATGATTGGATGTATCCAATTGTTCTATTGAAAAACATCAAAAATTCATAGAATATGGTTCGCAGGAATAGAATCCGGTTCCCCAGACACCTAAAGTTTAAAAATTAATTATGAATTCCCAAAAAAAAACATTATTCAAGTGTTTGCTTTTCGTTAAAATGAGCTTCTTCACCCAGACAAAAATAAATATTTGAATTTGCTACTGCATACTTACAAGCCTTAAAACATTTGTCGAACTCCACCTCAAACACCTTTTTTTTTTAAATGCAAACAGTAACACATACAATCACTGAAACCTTATAGAGTATCATGTATCAAATTAATTTCCAAATCAAATTGTCTATTGTTAAGATTAAGATCTGGTAAATAGTAAAGGTTGGCACAGAAGGAGTGACTGTTAAAAAAAAAACAAATCAAAATATGTTGTAATTTTTATGTAATTCGGTAAGTTTAGGATTCTTCGTTCAGGTTTCGAGTCCTTTTGTCCTCTTCACAGTTCGCAAACTGTCTGTTTGAATTTATTAATCTGCTGAACGAATTCCGCCAGCGATAAATCTTGACCTGCCTCCGGTTGTTGAACTCAAACTTTAGTTGTTTAATTAATTGAAGAAAAATCACATTTAACTGTAGTAGCATAGACAACGTAAGCTATTTTATGAGCGGTAATTAATTTATCTGTACCATCAAAATCTTTGGAACAGTAATGGTACTACTATCTGAGCTTAGCTGTAAATTTTTTCGAGTGGGGTGGAGGGGCTTGTTGCAAAGTTTAATGATTTATTTATTGGTCTGACTATTTTTTGGGCATTCCCATTTTTAAAAAAAAAATTATTTGATCGCTCAATTTGTCTTAACATTTTTATAATTTTACAGCCCACAATGAAAATGACAAATTTTTCCAAAATAGTTATTTGTATCACAAGGCCAGAAACAGCACATTTGCGAGTGCGAGTAAGGTTGCAGGGCGAGGCGGAACGCCGAGTCCTGCAAGTAGGAGCACTCGCAAAACTGTTTCTGGACGTGTAATACACAAGATTTTTTGTGCCGATGTTTGTTTAAATAAATTAAATTTACATTTAAAATTTAGTATTAGGAATTTTTTTTATGATTTTAAAATCAAGATTCCTTGTATTCATTAAACTTAATTCATTTATTTTCTTACAATTTCCATTGACGTTTATTTCTAAATTTCATTATTTTTGATTTAATAATGGACACAACGGCGCATATTAAAGATTATATTCAAATCACCACAGTGGCTCTAATAGGTAATCATATTTTTGTAAAATTTTGCTAATTTATTTGTTTGATCGCCTCCGACCGCGATGCATAAATTTGACTTTGACAGATTGAGCCGATGCAGCCAACTAATAACTTAAAATAATTACTTTTGCCGGCCTAGGCCGGCAAAAGCTCTGTTTCTGGCGGATTTCGCGATGCAGAAACTCAGTGATGCCGACCGGAGGCACAAAAAAATAATTATTCATCAGATTTACCGAAAGAAAATTCCACACCTATTAATATCCTAACAAAATGCAAATTATATTTCCCGTTAGCTATCATTCATTATGTCTTCGTGTGCCAAATATGGCCTACAAAAATAATTTATAAGCTGTAATAATCGGCAACATCGCCACCTACCTTCGAAACCTACTCACCTGTCTATATTTGCGATTAGATTTTATGCAAGTTTCATGCAGGAGATGAGTAACCTTCGCGAAATAATTATCACCAAACGCGTCATCCTCGTCGTTGTTTTCAGGTAGTGGACTCCCGTGCTCGGTCGAACGCAGACGGTGCTGTGCAGCAGCGGGCTAGAAGACAACTCGAGGTCTTCCAAAGCAGTGTACCTGGAGGTCATCTTCAGGTCATTAAATCCCATACAGTTTCTAGCAGCAGATGGACCAGTAAAACCTCGACAGTGGGCGAACATAAGGATATTGCCCAACACTTTGGAGATTTAGAGGTAGGCACCATTAATTTAATATTTCTTAAGGTCACTTGCACCAATGCGCATTTTTTTTTAAAATTTTACTTTACCCTTTAGAAATTCTTAAACAATATTTAGTTTTATTTTTTCGAGTCTAAAACCAAACCAGAAATTATGGTAAATAATCCAGACATAAGGGAAGTGGTCTCTAATTAGTTTGTAATTCGATCGTTATACACAGGACATCCTGTTTTCGTAAACAAGGAGGACCCATAGATGTATTTTTATGAGAATAATTTTAAGTGGGCTATTACTAAAAGTGCAAAAACCGTCTTCCTTTTAAAAAGGATGAGACGAACCGATTATAAAGAAAGTTGTGCTTTGGAGGGCGCGTTAAGTTTTCGGTTCCAGGTGGAATTCAAACATTTTTGGGAATGGGAAGGAATTTGGAGCAACTTCTGCAATGTGTTGACCACGTACCGGAAATATTTGGAAATAGGGGTTGTAAAAATTAAAAAGTATTTGCCATGAAAATCTTCTTGGATCAACCCCTAGTGGAATAATTTTAATTCCCTCGTAATTATCCGAATTTTTTGAACATCTTCAACTTGTTTTACCATATCAGCTACAGACCATGAAGATCTTCTTGGATCAACCACCGGTGGAATAATTCTAATTCCCTCATAATTATCCGAATTTCGTTGGTCTTCATCAAATTCTTGTTTCCTAGCAGGACGTAAAGTTCTAAGCGTTTTCTGAAATTCTGGTTGTGTTGGTTCTTCCTGATTTCTTTTATTTTCTTCATAAGGAGGATCTTTGTATGGGTTTTCAAATGAGGAATAATCTTTTTCTTGTTGTTGCCGATCATAAAGGGTGCTTTTAAGAGTTACGGTTGATCTCCACATTGGTGTATCATTTTTATTGTTAACAGGTTTAAGTTTCACGCCCCAAATTCCGTTTTCTTCATTATCGGATTGCGTGTTTTTAAAGAAATTTTCATCCCCTAAAAGATATGGTTTTGGTTTGATGGGTTTGTTCTTGAGAATTCCTTTAGGAACTTCGTTTTCTTCTTTTTGTTCTTCTTCGTAGTTTTGATATGATTGGTTTGTGCTGACTGTTACCGTACTGGCTGTAACCAAATCGTTTTCAGGTTGTTTGTTGTCGTAGTACGGATTTGTGTCCGGATGGAATTCGCTTAAGTGTTGAGGATCATCTTCTTGATCTGTAATACCGAAAAGATTCTTTTCGTAGGAACTATCACCGAAATGTAAAACGGGAAGACCATTTTTATTCATATCGTTCAGGAGTTGGTTATATAACGCTGCGGAATTTCTACGACGTCTTCGGAAGTTATTTGTAGGGGGTGGTTTCTCATCCGTTGCTACTATATTTACCCTTCCTGATTCCGCAGCAAAATGTACTTCGGTCTTGCAAAATTCCACCTTTTTCTGTTTCTTCTGTGATGTTGGGTCGTCATCTAATCCGTCTTGTAGGAATAGCTCGTTGTTAGGTTTGTCATTGATGGCCAAGCTAGTACGTCTGTATTTGTTGTCTTGAGTTCGTGTTACGTATTTTGATTCATCAACAGCTATCGAATGTCTTTTTGTTTCCCCATTGTGGTTATACGTATTCCATGAAGTTTCCTCCCCAAATCTGCTTCCATTAAATTGTTGATAATTATGTTTGTTTTGGGATACTATCGGAATAGTTATGGTCGTCCCTTCAAACTCCTTCCTTGGAGATCTTCTATCTAATCGTTCGTCTTGAATATTATCCATTGGTGTACGATGGTTCCATATATTATTATTATCATGGGTTTTTCTACTAGGAACTGGATTGGTTTCTTGTTTACATATAGAAGTGTATCGTTTAACACTTCCTACTTACTTCCATACTTATCCTCCTTTTCAGATTTATATTTTTGTTCTTCCTATAATGTTTAATTTCGTAAACAACGTCCATCAAAAGATTATTCTAAAATTCCTTCTTGATGATACCAAGAAAATGATTAATGACTTTGTTGAAATCCACATTTAAATTCCACCCATACAGTGGGTTCAAGACCTAATAAGTTAATTACTTTCTTGTAATATTACCTGCTATTATCAATATTTTTCATGCAAATTCTTTATTCTTAGAACTACAAAACAAGTTAATCCTTTTTTTTTGTATGAAATTCTTTTGCAACACCCGCTTTTTATAGAAACTAGAAATAAAAGTTTGTTTATCGCAGGGTTTTAAAGGTTAACAATTCATGAACCTTTAATTATACGAAAAGAGATCCCCACCCTTTCAAAAAAAATTTCATGCTGAATTTTTTTTCTATTCCCAAAAGATTCTCTTATGCATGTAAGGAAAGGTTCGGGGAAATATTGCATTATCTTTTGCATTATTTATAGAAAAAAAGAGTTTATAGTCAATTGCATGGCCTTGAATTTGTTGCAATATTTACATAAATGTAAACGAATGTAACTAGACAAAAATTAAATCAACTTTCAATTTGTTACACACACTAAACATTTTTTTTTTCAAAGTATTATCCATTCTTAATAAATTTATTTTAAAAATAACAATAATAATAATATTACATAATCATTATTTTTGTGTTGCAGCTCTCACTAAACCCACTGGATTTGAGTTCTCAAAAATCGAAGGCAACCGTAGGAAGAAGCGTTGGAAGACGTCCACCTTCACGACCACGTGCTCGTGACGAGACATCTTCGATTAGTCGCCACACCACCCCTTTGACAAATATTCAAACCGCTGCTGCTGTAAATTTGCACCGAGTATCCAGACTGTGCCATCAAATTCACGATAACGCCGTGAAACAAACATTCGGAAAATACTCACAGAAACCTCCAATCCATGAAAGAGAAAGTGGAGATGGAGTCGAAATAGTCGAACTCGAAAGCGTAAACTCCTCATCAGATAACGAAAAATCGAAACCGGTAAACGGACATGCCGGTTTAACTCGAACGAAGAGCACAAGTAGCGAAGACCTTCATTTACTAACCCCCGAAAAAGATAAACCGAATAAAAGCATTGAGGATCTTGAAGACCTTGAGCAGTTGCAGAATTGGAGGCGGACATCTAAAATAAGGCGTTCTTTACAGTTTCCTAAACAAAATAAAGCGTCGGCGACAACAAAACCGCTCGACCTACCAGAAAATAAAGGAAGTGTTCGTAAAATCCGTGAAGACTTAGAAACTGGAAGAAGACTTAGTACGGCTTTAAGAGGGAACAACGTTGATCTTGAAGCGCTTGATCAAATTTTACAATCAATTTCAACAAGTTCTAGTGGTTCGGATAAAAATTCTACAAACGGTGATAGGTACGAGCAACCAGAAAAAGAAACTCAAGTGAGTGTTAAAAAGCAAAAGCGTAATTCTTTCGTGACGGTAGAGTCCCTGCAAGAAGTGAGAGGACGTTTAAGACGTACCAGTTCTCCCACTGAAGACATTTACCAAATTAAAAGTGATTCGGTTCAAAGAAACAAAAAAGATGAGGAAGCAGATGACGGTATTGTGACTGAAGAAAATAATTCGAGTTCAAAGCAATTTGACGAAATGCCCGTCAGCGACAATTTAACAACGCAGTCGCGTGTACGCTCATACGTTTACGGTATGGAAGCAATGATAAACAAAAATCCTATCCTAGGAACAGGTAGTTTAGAGTCAAGATCTTCAAAACAATTTAACGGGACTTCAGGATATCGTAGCGAAGATTGGTATAACAGAAGAAAATCTTATGGCTTTGAACAAGTCCATAACCATCAAGAACCGATTAATTCGATTTCTAAAAACAAAGGATTGATGGAATCTTCTACGGACAGTGGAATTTGTAGATCAAGCGAAATTGTTCTTGTACCCACAGCTAATAAAAACGGGTTACATAAATCTAGTGATTATAATTCTGAAATTGATAGTGAAAAAGAAGATAAGTATGTTTTTAGTAAAAATAATAATAAATACGATACTCAAAACGGTAGTGTAGTGCTTAACGTAGGAAGTGTTAAACGATACACTTCTATATTTGAAGATAAACAAGAAACCAGTCCAGTTCCTAGTAGAAAAACACACGATAATAATAATTTATGGAACCATCGTACACCAATGGATAATATCCAAGACGAACGATTAGATAGAAGATCTCCAAGGAAGGAGTTCGAAGGGACGACCATAACTATTCCGATAGTATCCCAAAACAAACATAATTATCAACAATTTAATGGAAGCAGGTTTGGGGAGGAAACTTCATGGAATACGTATAACCACAATGGGGAAACAAAAAGACATTCGATAGCTGTCGATGAATCAAAATACGTAACACGAACTCAAGACAACAAATACAGACGTACTAGCTTGGCCATCAATGACAAACCCAACAACGAGCTATTCCTACAAGACGGATTAGATGACGATCCAACATCACAGAAGAAACAGAAAAAGGTGGAATTTTGCAAGACCGAAGTACATTTTGCTGCCGAATCAGGAAGGGTAAATATAGTAGCAACGGATGAGAAACCACCCCCTACAAATAACTTCCGAAGACGTCGTAGAAATTCCGCAGCGTTATATAACCAACTCCTGAACGATATGAATAAAAATGGTCTTCCCGTTTTACATTTCGGTGATAGTTCCTACGAAAAGAATCTTTTCGGTATTACAGATCAAGAAGATGATCCTCAACACTTAAGCGAATTCCATCCGGACACAAATCCGTACTACGATAACAAACAATCTGAAAACGATTTGGTTACAGCCAGTACGGTAACAGTCAGCACAAACCAATCATATCAAAACTACGAAGAAGAACAAAAAGAAGAAAACGAAGTTCCAAAAGGAATTCTCAAGAACAAACCCATCAAACCAAAACCATATCTTTTAGGGGATGAAAATTTCTTTAAAAACACGCAACCCGATAATGAAGAAAATGGAATTTGGGGCGTGAAACTTAAACCTGTTAACAATAAAAATGATACACCAATGTGGAGATCAACCGTAACCCTTAAAAGCACCCTTTATGATCGGCAACAACAAGAAAAAGATTATTCCTCATTTGAAAACCCATACAAGGATCCTCCTTATGAAGAAAATAAAAGAAATCAGGAAGAACCAACACAACCAGAATTTCAGAAAACGCTTAGAACTTTACGTCCTGCTAGGAAACAAGAATTTGATGAAGACCAACGAAATTCGGATAATTACGAGGGAATTAGAATTATTCCACCGGTGGTTGATCCAAGAAGATCTTCATGGTCTGTAGCTGATATGGTAAAACAAGTGGAAGATGTTCAAAAAATTGAAAAATATTCAACTAAAGTTAACATTGGAGGCGGAGAAGCAACTGTGATTGAAGATAATACCCAAGAAGAAAACGGACGACATCCTACTTGGCCTAGACGTGACGATACCTTAAAAGGTATGTTCTTATTTAATAAAAAAAATGTAGAAAATAGTATGTAGATATGCATGTGTAGTATGCCAAAGTAGTTGTGGTAGTTTCTTCAATTGAAATTATTTTAAAATATTTTAACATGAAAAAATTTTGTTTGTTTAAAGAAATTTCAAGTTAATTTATTTTAATGCCGAAAAAAATCTATAGTATTATGAAATTTTATTTCTATTGGGTTTGTAATGGAAATTCTCCAGAAGCTGTCTGTAAAATACCTTTTTCTACTCCTCGTGCATGGATTGCTACCATTAACGTCCGTAGTATTTTCTTTTTATTATTAGATTAACACCGCTTTGTTGTCTCTCGTTCTTTCATAATTCTTCGTTGTCAAGACATATATCTGCACCTTACAGATGGAAGAAAACAAATATTAAATAAAGGGCTAGTCGTACGTATTGGTCGAGATGAAAACAAATCTCATACGGTTTGTTCGAAAACCACAATGGATAACGATTCCTCCAGTACAACAACAACAACTAAAATAACAATAGATCTCTCGCCTTCGCCTACTAACGATAAATCTCATAAAGAACCAATGTTTCAACCCGTTAGGTTACCAAGAGCGTCTTTACACAACTTCAAATCTACTTCGTTGATTATGAACACGTTCAAGTGCGAAAACAACTTTTTAAATCCAGCACCAACCAAAGTCGTTAAATCAAACATTCCACAACAACTAGAAGCTTTAAGAAAGCTCTACGAAGATTGGCAGAGTGACAGCGAAGCTGACAAGGAGGTTCAATCATTAATGAATAAAGCAGATGAAGAATCCGTCAAAGAATTCGATGACGATAACAGCAGTGTAGTGTCTGGAAGTTGGAGCAAAATGAGAGCATTCAGAAACATGCAACAACAAAGAAATAAAAAGGAAACAACAACGTTGCATGCTTCTGAATTAAATTTTAAATCTCATGCACGTGTAGAAAAAGGTATTTTATTTTTTCTAGGTTTACATTCATTTCCAAACCCTTTTTTTTATTTAATCCTTTTTTGTATTATTAATAATTTTCTTGTTTAGATTTCTCAAACTTACGTGTAAGCCAAAATTTACAACATGACGAACTCGATGAGTTTCCTACTTCAAATAAACGCTTTTTGAATGAAAGTTCCAGAACGTGGGAAAAACAACAGAAACAAACTAATAAAACTGCCCATTCTCCAATTGTTTTACGAAAGACTTATAATGATAAAAAGCAAGACTTAAGAACAGCCTACGATAGCGACAAACTATCAAGCCCGTTCCTAGTAGGGCAAAATGTTTCTCGAAACGAATATGAATCAATTAAACCTAAACGAACAACAGAATTATCCAGCTCTTTACGTCGTAGAAAAGAAAATCATGTAGAAGAAAGGAAAGTTATACAAACTTCCTCTCCTTCGCGAAATAGGGATCGACGTTCACCAACTCCAACAAAAGAAATTCCGACAAGGTTAAAAGAAAAACGGTCACCTTCCCCAATAAAACGTGTATCACCAAAATATAGTCCTACAAGACAAAAAGAAAAACGTTCACCATCACCAATTAAAGAAGTTTTCCGACACTATAGTCCTTCAAGGCAAAAAGAAAAACATCCTGAAGATAATAAAACTTCAAGACAAAAATCTCCAAACCGATCGATTTTAAGAAATCCCAGAAAATCAGAAATGACATATTTTGGAGTAAAAACTTCTCCTTCCCCTAAACCCATACGAAAATCTACAGAAAGCACCGACAAAAAATCTTGGAACAACAAACCTGATTTACTCCAACATTACAACACAAAAGAAACCGTAAAATATAGAAAAGAAACTAAAACCGAAACCAAAAAGGTTTCTTCTGAAAGACATACCGAATCCCCAATTTACGAAAACATAGACGAAATAAAAAAATATAAACCAAAATCGGGAAGAAAAGAGTTTGATAGTAGCATTTTAGACGAACTTACCAAAGCTGCGGATCAAATCCTTCAAGCAGTTAATGGTTATGCCGAGGATGCACAAAAACAAAGTGATGAGGAAAAAAATAGAAGGACGTATAAGAAAGAAAAGTTGGATACAATTTCCGAAACTAAATCCTGGAAACAAGGAATAACTTCTAAACATAAAACGAATCCAAGTCAGAAAACCGAAACTAAACCAAAATTAAAACACACCTCATCAACATCCTCTGTAGAAAGCATTGCTGAGCAAAGGAAATCGATGACCCCTGTTCGGAGAACAACAATTGAAAGTGATAGATATAAGAAGAAAACAAATGGGGATCCTAATTCTTCAAGGGCGGCAACGAAAGCGAGAAGACTACAAAGGGCGAGTAGTAGGGAAGCTTTGTTACAGTCTCATGGAAGTTCCTCAGAAGATCTTCCTATTAGTATAGATGTGCCTTTAAGAAAACCTCGGTTGGTTAGAAAAACCAAAGCTACACAACTTACCGTTACAAATTACGTGGAAATTAATAAAATGCCAAATTCTGGGGGTAGGAAACGTGAAGAAAAGGGAAAAAGTGAAGAAAGGTAGGTAATAGAAAATAATTTCATTTGGTTAAAAATAAAATAAAATTGTCGCTGTTTCTTTTTTATAAAATTACTGTGTCTTTTATTATTTCTTATTTTTTTCCACATAAACAACGGGGAGGGGGGCCTACCAATCTGACCAACCCCCCTCCATTAATTAAGACGAAAGGTATATCCATGAACAAAACGATTTTAGTCAGTTTTATTTTTTTAACCCCCCACCCTTTATACAGGATATCCATTTTATCATGTAACCCTTAGATCATTCCCAGGTACATCCCTTTCGAAAAAAAAAACGATAGATACAATGGTGGGGATTTTTCTCATAAAATCTGCAAACTACTGAATGTTTTGTAATATTTATGTAATAAAGTGTTTGCTTCACCCTTAGACTAAAAAAAAACCTTTATCGAAATGGCGATACCTATTGATGGATTTTTATTAACGGTGCCAATTTCTTTTGTTTTTTATTTAGAGTACCTGTAGGAGCTTTGCCAGAAATAAGACATAAAACTGCCGTGTCTACAATTCGAAGTACTGCAGAAAAATCTGCAAGTCGAGACCATATGCACAGATCCAGAACTGAGGAAATGAAGAAAAAGACGTCGTCGTCAAAAAGAGAAACTTCCAGTAAGTACCTAATACCAGAATCTTCTGTCTAAGGATTCTTGAGAATGTCCTCAGGTTTGCCCAATGGGCATCTCAGTAGGCATGTCTAGGTAGAAGGTTTAATAATCCTGCCAGTGACTCGCGCGTGCTTCTTTTTCTCTCTTTAACATCTAGAACCTGAAGTTTTGTTCCAGTGGCTGGACTTTTAGTCTTCAGATCCCAGCCAAAATATGGCTGTATAGGTTCCCGATTGATAAGAGACTCGCCACTTCAAGATTGTCGGCTCTCATTTCCAGTAATGCCATCACACTTACCGTTTTGTTTTTTCTTTCCAGTTGCTTTACAATTTGCAGAAAGTCAAAAGTGTAACCCTCTAGAATTCTTTCCAACGGCGGAAACCGCGATCGTCGAACTCTTTGCGTTTAGGGACCAAAATACCGATTTAGGTCTGAGAGGGGGTCGAACCCCGCCGTCGAGATCTCTAACCAGGACCTGGACACTTCGTCGACCGGTCTTTTTGGACACAACGCCGACTAGAAAGTTTGGATACTTCATCTACCGTAGACACAACGTCGACTCCTATAAAAGGACGCTATATATGTCGCTGTCAACGAAGTGTCCAAAATTCGCGGTCGGTGTTTTGTCCACGGTCGACGAAATATCCAAACGTCGCTATCGACATTGTGTCCACGGTAGATGAAATGTCCAAACTTTGCGGTCGACGAAGTGTCCAAACTTCCTAATTGGCTTTGTGTCCAAAAAGACCGGTCGACGAAGTGGCATGAACCCAGGTTCGCTCCCAAAACCAAACCAAGGACAAAAGATGCTTTCGATCATCTTCTGTCGGAATCCGCGTCCTGATATCGACCTCCAAACGTCCAAACAACGATTTCCAACAAAAAAGAATCAAAAATCCAACTTTTACTACGACGGACCACGATTCGGTGCCACAACTCTTCTTACATGTCTGATAATATGTCTTTCCGGCACATATTCAAACAAAGAAATCTATGACATGGGTCTCTTCTTGAAAAATGATAAAGAGTTTCGCCCAAAGTGTTGCTTCAGGACATTTTCAGTCTTAACGACTTCCTGGATCACTATTTACAAATCTTGGTTTGCTTCCTCTATTGACAATGCCCTGTATAATAAAAAAATATTCCCGAGTGTCTTCTAGCGTCATGAATTCAGGTTAAGGTCAGGAGAGTTGGGGGCCATATCAGAATGGATCATTCTCTTGCAATCAAATTTTGTTTCCCAATCAAATACGCTTTTAAAAAAAGTACATTAATATATTTTACAGACTTTGTACTTGTTTCAGGAGTAAGTTCAGTAACCAAAAGTGAGAGAATTCGAAGTATATCAAGCAAGGATCCAATAAATCACCGCATTTCAACAGCGTATGTACCACTGTATAGACCACGAAAAGTTGAAGCCAATGATTGTCCATGTTTATGTTCATGAGACACATTTTAGCACTACGCTAGGTAGATCGCGTGTAATTTCACATTTCAGCTATTTTTTGTTTATACCAGTTTTTAAATTTGGATCTTTTTTTTAAGATTGACAATCCGAAAAGTTACAGTAATCGAGTTCGAATCTCTATGAAAACATTTTTTTTTTTTTTACATTTTTAACATAGAATTATAATTTTTTCTCTTTTTTTAACATGTTAACAGTATGATTTTATTAATTTCTTTTTAAATGTTATCCATTTTTAATCCACTGGTGTAAACGTAACTACAGTAGATATTCCATGCATATTTTCATATTCATCTTTCTAATCCATTTTTTTAGAACCATTTAATTTTTAACCGTCCATTTAGTTTAACATGTAGATCTAACTCTTTCATTTTGAGTTGAAACCTAGCGTAGTACTAAACTTGTTGGTTTCATTTGTTTATTAATAATTAATTACATTAACATTTAACAAATTATTCATATCGGTTTTTTTTTTAGGAATATAAAGAAGTGCCACAAATCTGAAGGATCAACAAGACAATAATAACAGATTTTTTTTAGTGATGAACCCGTGTAGCTTTTTGTAGATTTTTTTTTCATTTTAACACAACGTTTTGGTAAACAGCTTTACATCCCTATTCTGTAACGATTTGTTTATCAACGATTTTTCGCTTTGCGCGAGTCGGCAACGATTGCCTCGTTAGCTAGCGAGTCGTTCTTAAACGACTTTTTATAGTATAGGGTTGTTAGTATACGATATTACTTTAATATTATTACGTTTTGATATAGAGTGTAAGTTCCTAAAGTTTTGCGTAATTTCAAGAACTGTCACATTCCGATTATGTGGACTTTATGTTAAGAAAACGCTATTTATTATTTTTAGATTTGCCCTGTCCACAAATTTTTGCTTTTGAGAAATACCTAATACCCCTTTTTTTTGCTAGATTTATTTTATAGGTTAATTTATTTGTTACTTTTAACATTTCTCAAATAATATGTGATCTTTAAACTGCTTTGGTTTTGTGATTATTTTAATAATAAAGATAATTAACACTGAGTATTTATTTGGAAGATTCCTTATCAGACTAACCTTAAAGATAACTTCTTTGATAACTTTAAAACCCAAGATCCGGCTTATTAGTCTTGTTACATTGAGTTTTGTACTTCAAGTTTAAATCTTTTATAATGGTAAGAATTAATTTGTTATTAATATTTTGTTACTTAACTAAAATCGTCCGCAGATGACGACTAAAATCGTTTACCTTCCACTACAGAAATTAAAATCGTTAAATAATCGGGAAGTTTTATTTTTGCATTCACAAACGAATTTTTTTTAGAAACACTAAAAATGTCATAACCAAAACATAAAATTAATTTTTTTGTATTAAACTTAGCGGGTGTTCCAGAATTCAGTTTTTTTTGGACTTGGCCATGGATTGATAAACGTTCGCGATATAGGAGGGGATGAGGGAACTTTGGAAATTGATGGGAGGGGAAGGGAGATGTTTCCAAGTGTTTAGTGTTCATATTACATCCTGGAAATTTCCTAAGGAAATTGGAAGGGGTGAGAAAATATCCAAATAAAAGAAGGAAGACTGTAGTTTTCCCTCATTTTTTTGGATATTTTTTTTACCCCTTCAGATGTCGTTAGGATTTTTCCAGAATATTATTTAGAGGTCATACGCTTGGAAATAATCAGCCAAACTTCCCTCACCTCACCCCTTCCCATCTGGCTAGAAAATTTTCAGAAATCGATTTCTTCTGAAAACATTTTGAATTTTTTTGACCAGAAAGAAGGGGATAAGGGATGTTTGGCATATATTTTCCAAGTCTCTAGCCTCCCTATTACATTCTGGGAATTTTAGAAGGAAATCGGAGGAGGTGAGAAAATATTCAAAAAAAAAAGGAAATACTTTTCCTCATTTTGTGAAATTTTTTGACCCCTTCTGATCTCGTCCGGATTTTCCCAGAATGTTATTTGGAGAGTGTACACTTGGAAATTAGGGGACAAACTTCCCCCAACCCTTCCCACTGCTCCCTGCCAGTCAGGTCAGGAAATGTTCAGGAATGGATTCCTTCTGAAACCTTTCTGAATTTTTTTTGAGCAGTTGGGAGGGGATGGATGTTTGGCACATACTTTTCAAGTCTTTAGCACTCATATTACATTCTGGGAACTTTTTAAAGAAATCGGATAGGGTGAAAAAAATTCCAAAACTTGCAAACTCGTGAGTTCGGTCCGTTCCTTTTCCAACCCCTAATTCTATTTTTCTTTTACGTTTTCAGGGCTTTAACCCCTTGGTTTTATTCTTTTTCTCCAACGCTTCTGTCTATGGTTTTATTTTTTGATCTCCCAGGACAATTTTTTTTTATTCCCTGGATTTCCTCCTACACTTCCCTTTGTGTTTGTGTTCTTTTGCATCACTTATTCTTCAACTGCATTCTGGCCCAACCCTATCGATTGATTTTGGGATGTCTATTATCCTTTTTTTGGTTCCCATGTTTCTGCCTTCTCAATCTCCCTCTTCAAGTCCCTTCCATTTAAACCTTGGCCTTGTTTTCCCTCTTTTATCCTTCAACTGAAATACCTACTATTAGATTTATTTTTTCATACTGTTTCTTCCTTCCCTTTTTTAACCAAACATATTTACTACTACAGGAAACCAAAAAGCTATGGGGTGGAAGATTTACAAAAGCTTCCGATCCTCGGCTTGAAATTCTCAATTCTTCCATAAACATAGACAAAAGAATGTATGCCGAAGATATTGCAGGAAGTCAAGCTTACGCGAGATCCTTAAACACTGCACAACTCTTAACCGACCAGGAAGTTAAATCCATATGCCAAGGCTTAGAACTCATTAAACTTGAATGGGAAAACGAAGAATTTTTAATAAAAAATGGAGACGAAGATATACATACAGCGAATGAAAGACGGTTAAAAGTACTAATAAGTTTTTCTTAACTAATTAAACTTTTAAAGTAATAAAAATGTTTTGAAAATTTAGGAACTAATTGGGGAACCTGCAACAAAATTACACGTAGGAAGAAGTAGAAACGATCAAGTTATCACTGATATGAAACTCTGGTTAAGATCTGCAATAGATAAGTTAACAAATACCCTAAAGGGTTTAATTAAAATTATGGTTGAAAGATCTTCTAATGAAATTGATATTTTAATGCCAGGATACACCCATTTACAAAGGGCACAACCTATTCGTTGGAGTCATTGGATTTTAAGGTATTTTCCAAAAAAATTAAAAATACTTTTTATTACCAAAAGGAATTTTTAGTCACGCATGGACTTTAAAAAACGATGTGGATAGATTACAAGATATTTTAAAACGGGTCAATATAATGCCTCTTGGAAGCGGGGCCTTAGCAGGAAATCCTTTTAATATTGACAGAAATATTTTAGCTTACAGTTTAGGTTTTGATGGAGTTACCCAAAATAGCATGCAAGCTGTTTCTGATAGAGATTTTGTTGGTGAGTTCCAAACAAACATTTTTCTTAATTCTAAATTTTTTTTTGTAGCGGAATTTTTATTTTGGTCATCACTAGTTGGAGTACATATGAGTCGTCTTGCTGAGGATTTAATAATTTTTAGTACTAAAGAATTTAATTTTGTTGTAATCGATGAAGCGTTTTCAACTGGAAGTAGTTTGATGCCGCAAAAAAGAAATCCTGATACCCTTGAACTTATTAGAGGTATTGGAGGAAGTATACATGGGCAGGTAAAAAACAAAAAAATTTTGCGAGTGGTTATTTCAAAAATATAAGTTTTAGTGTTGTGGTTTCATGATGGTTTTAAAAAGTTTGCCTTCAACTTACAATAAAGATTTACAAAGTGATAAGGAAGCTATGTTTACTGCTTTTGATAAGTTAACATCTATTTTGGAAATTTGTCAAGGAACTATAAAAACATTAAAGGTTTGTACGAAAAAAAAATTCCATTTAACAAAATCGCAATCGAAATTTCGTAAGAATTTTTATCCAATTATTTGTTTATCTGTACCATCTACCAAAAGTGTTTTGTCCGTCTGCGTTCCGGATAAAGAATAGGCCCAGGGAATCCCCTGCCTATCGTAAAAGGCGATTATATGGGGCAATTGTCCAAATACCCAATCTCCCCCATATCCTTAACAGTTTCACTTTAACTGAGACTCTTCTCCTTTTTTTTAACAGTCCTTTCTAATCCACCCGTGAACAAATCCTTCTCCATTCTGAGCCAACAATTGCCCAACCCCAACCTCCTCCATACAGATCTCCCTTTTCATCTTAAAAAAGACTTCCTCTTGTTCTTCTTTTTCGACAGTTCAATTCCTACGCATCTTTCGAGTTATCTCAGCTATTTGATTTCCTTTTTCAGTTTATAAATTTTCTAACTAAACAAAATAAATTATGTCCAAGGACTTTTCCTTAAAATAAATTCCAAAACATAACTTCCGATTACACGAAAAAAAAAATGCAAAAAAGTCGCATCCACAATTTTTGCCAGCGAGTTTCTTTTGATCGGTGATCTTTATCGACGTTGGCGTTGGTACGATCGGAAATCGTATTTTATGTCCCTAGAGACAAATTACTCGCTTTAGATATTCGATTGTAGAACGATAGGAATCGTTCTTTGGTCTTTGTGGACACAACAACTTTGTGTAATGGATAGTTTTGGATTTTTGTATATATACTTAGTATTTGAAAACAATAACTAGGGAGAAATAAAAATATTTAAATCCCTTACGTATATTCTAATTGTTTAATTTTTTTTAAATATTAATCTACAAAGACACGGCAAATGATTTTCAAAATTGTAATATCCAAATATATTTCAATTAAAAATCGAAAATTGAATAATAAAATTACGAGTCTACATTTTCTGTATGAAATGTTGCATAATAAATGCATTACAGTACGCGACAAGTTGGCACTTTTTATTCGTGTAAGTTTGTCGGTTACCACAAAGACGGCCGAGTAATCCCATTATTTTATTGTTGTTCAACAAAAAAAAATGCTATTTGCAATGAAAGGTCGGAAAATTCCTGACCCCTTCCGATTTCGTTATGAAATTCCCAGAACATTATTTGAAGGCTTTGGAAATTATCCATGAAACTTCCCTCAACCCTTCTGATCTGGTTAGAAAATATTCAAAGCGCTTATCACTAAATAAGGTGCGCGTATGTGTTTAGTCTGACGGTTCCCAGGCCCAAACTATTAACATTAGACAAAAACTTTCCGGAAGTTTCTTGTAGGAAATTTTATTTTCTACAACTTTGATCTGATATTATTTTGCGCTATCTTGGCACTGTCGCGAGCAACCTGGTCTTAAAGCCGAATAGACGCGCGCGTGTGTTTGGTCTGACGGTTCCCAGGGCCAAACCATTAACGTTAGACAAAAACTTCTCGGAAGTTTCTTGTAGGAAATTTAATTTTCTACAACTTTGGTCTGATATTATTTTACGCTATCTTGGCACTCTTGCGAGCAATCTCGCCTTGAAGCCAAGTAGACGCGCGCCTGTGTTTGGTCTGACGGTTCCCAGGCCCAAACTATTAACTTTAGACAAAAACTTTCCGGAAGTTTCTTGTAGGAAATTTTATTTTCTATAACTTTGGTCTTGTATTATTTTGCGGTATCTTGGCACTGTTGCGAGCAACCTCGTCTTAAAGCGAAGTTTACGCACGCATGTGTTTTGTCTGACGGTTCCCAGGCCCAAACTATTAACGTTAGATAAAAACTTTTCAGAAGTTTCTTGTAGGAAATTTTATTTTCTACAACTTTCATCGGATATTATTTTGCGCTATCTTGGCACTGTCGCGAGCAACCTCGTCTTAAAGCCAAGTAGACGTCCGCATGTTTTTGGTCTGACGGTTCCCAGGCCCAAATTATTAACGTTAGACAAAAACTTCCCGGAAGTTTCTTGTAGGAAATTTTATTTTCTACAACTTTGGTCTGATGTTATTTTAACCTATCTTGCGCGGTTTTCGCTAAATTTTTATTTAAACCTATTAACACTTCTATTCCCAAACCAGACAAAAAAAAAATTCTTGGGAGTGTCGCTAGAAGAGCCACAGCAGAAAGAAAACAAATATTTTTTTTACTTATACTATATCTTATTTATTATTTTTTTAGGTAAATGCAAACATCTGCAGAGATGCTTTAAGTTACGAAATGTTAGCAACAGATTTGGCTTACTATTTAGTAAAAAAGAATGTACCATTTCGTGAAGCTCATCATTTAGCAGGAAAAGTAGTTGCAGAATCTGAAAAGAAAGGAGTTTTCATGCACGATTTAACTCTTGAGGAACTCAAAACCATAAGGTTAATATTACAAATAAGTACCCCATTTTGAAAACCATTCGTCACAGTAATTTTTCTTTTATTAGTTAGACGAAAAACTGGAAAAGTAACAAATTTTCTTTTTATTTCTTTGTTTTTTTTTGGAAACCGATTATTTACCTCTTATAGCGGTGTCCTTGTTGCTCCCACAGTTTCCAAAATATATGAAACAATCTGTATGGGTATTCAAAAGTTTATGTTCAAACAAAAGTTGATATCGACATCTCCGTTAAAAATCAGGCACCTAGACTTAAGATACCTGAAAACCTTGTTCTGATTTCAGCGAACATTTCGACGTCGACGTCGCCAAGGTTTGGAACTATGAAAATAGCGTCGAGCAGTACCAAGCTGTCGGCGGAACAAGCAAAGCGTCTGTAATAAG
The DNA here is from genome assembly GCA_963082805.1 of Hemicrepidius hirtus. Taxonomy (NCBI): domain Eukaryota; kingdom Metazoa; phylum Arthropoda; class Insecta; order Coleoptera; family Elateridae; genus Hemicrepidius; species Hemicrepidius hirtus. Next base: position 29,743,552 of record OY720166.1, read on the forward strand.
TCAAATCGAACTTCTTAAATCATGGTTAACAAAAGAATACGAATCTTAAAAGGTTTATTAGTGATAATAAAATAAAAAAATTAAACAAAGTGGTTTAACGATTAAAATCCACCCGTAAACTGGGTCAGATTGACTCTACAGGTGGTCGTGATATCACTGACCCATTTCAAAGTATTCGTTGTAGGTAAATAAAAATATGTATCGCTTTTTTGTTTCCTTAATTGACTTTCAAATAGTTATCTTCTTTTTATTTCATAAACAATTTAAAATGTATGTACCTACACTACTCCTACTTTCCACCTCACAACGACCAATGGTCTTATATATCCACTGCGTTTACCCTTCACGGGTATTTAAAAAAAATAGAAATCAACTTGTCTGCATTTCTAATTTATTTAGTTCAATGCATTTCAAGTGTGCATAGTAAAGTTTTGTGCTGTAATTAATATTTTCTATAATGGATCACATAATTATTCCAAACGCAATCAATTTGTGTAACAATCCACTTCCGTATTTGCTGGCATTTCAACTTAATCTGTAAGTTTAATACCAAATTATATTTAAATCAAAAAATATTAAACAAATAACTAATAGAGACTTTAAACAGAGCTCTGATAAATTAGGGACAGGATTTGTATGCAACTAAAATGTTTACAATGCTCTTGTGCTTTAAAGGATCTTTCTTTGTCCTTGTTTCCAATTTTTTTAATTTCATTAAAATTGACTGAACTATAAGTTCCAGTTGTAGAATTTTTTGGAGAAATGTAAAGGTGCTTCCAGACCAAACGCGCTGCTCTGCGCCGCGCGGCGCGGCGCCTTGGATTTGGACGACAACCGCGCCAAACTGCGCCACTCCGCGCAAGAGCGAACACGATCCGCTGAATGTCGGTACATCAAAGAAAAACGCTTGTTTGTGATTATTAATTACAATGATAGCGGCAGCAATCTTAACTTTTTCGTATTCCATATTTTAACACGCGCTGCGCCAGTTGGAACAACGCCAGGATTCAGATTTGTCTTTAAATATTTAGCGCTGTTCTGCGCTGAGTTGCGTAGTTCCGCGCGGTGTTTCTCGGCGCGGCGCAGCGCGGCGCAGAGCAGCGCGTTTGGTTTGGAAGCACCTTAACGGGAATATTGTTAACTGGAATGGCAATTGCAAGGATAATACCAGGACTCTGGACGCGTAAGCATCCAAAAAGATATTGCATACAAAAATCCTGTACGCACTTAAAATCCAATTGCATAAAAATCCTGTCCCTACTGATAACAATTTGGTTAAAATTTTCTGATAAAAAAGGAAGTAGTTGTTGATTAGGTAAAAGCGAGACAGTATGATAGCATTTACAAAAGCGTTCGCGATAAATTTATCGTCTGTTATTCGTTTGCCGCTTGATAAAGTTGTTATTCGAATTTATAATTAATCTGACACCCATAAGAATTGGATGGTGTGCAGTCCCCAACATGGAAGTCACTAAACTCTTTATTAGTACCAATATAATTGTGGAAAATAAATTTTTAAATGGAGGAATATTAGTTAGCAAAGATGGAAAAATACTGAAAGTGCTGAGTAAGGCCGAAACAGGCATTTACAAGACTTATAAGGAAGTTGAGGTAAGTGACTTTATTCTTTGAACTTTTATCTGCTTCAAGCTTGCGTTAGACAATAGTTTTGTTTATTTTAAGAAAAATTTAATCAGGTTTAAACTTTATGTAGCAACAATAGACTTGCATGATTAAACATTGAATGTTAGATAATTTAAAAAAAAACCTCATTATATAATCAATGCCGGAAAGAAGGTCGTTTCGCTAAATATTGACGTAATAATCAATTTTAAAACAATTATTATTACAGAATTTTTTAATAACTTTTATACAGGGTGAATGCAAAATAAAACGTGATAAAAATTAATTTACAATCTAATCTGATTGAATTATTTTTTTTTAACTTTCCGCTTAAACTCGTTATTTTTATAATTATATGGGGTTGTTTATCGCATTATTTGAGGATTAATCCCAATTAGACTGAATTATCTTTCCTGATTTATTCACTGAAAAATTACAGGTCGAAGGTATAAAAGTGTCTTGTTCGAGGCCAAATTTTTTTGCATTGCCAATCAAGGAGATATTCTGCAGGAAACCGTTTCTTCGTCTGTTTCAGGAAAATTTTTCAGAAATTTGTCAGACTTTTTGCTTCATGAAATAGACAATTTTATCCTCTTTTCAATGATGTACAATTTTCCTAAGCCATTATTACAAATATTTTGAGAAAAATCCAGAAAACTGAAAATGAGCACTTGTACAAAAATACCCGAAATTGTTTCTTTCGTCTGTTACGACCGAGTTTTCCGAAATTTTTAAAAACTTTTCATGTCATACGATAGAGAATTTTCTCCTCTTTTCAATGATGTACAAGTTTCCCAAGCCATCATTACAAATATTTTGAGAAAAATTCAGAAAACTGAAAATGAGCGCTTGTACAAAAGTACCCGAACTTGTTTCTTTCTTCTGTTCCGACCGAGTTTCCGGATATTTTAAAAAACTTTTCATGTTATACGATAGAAAATTTTCTCTTCTTTTCAATGATGTACAGTTTTCCCGAACCATCATTACAAATATTTTGAGAAAAATTCAGAAAACTGAAAATAAGCACCTTTACCAAAATATCCGAAATTGCTTCTTTCGTCTGTTACGACCGAGTTTCCGGACATTTTTAAAAACTTTTCATGTCATGCGATAGAGAATTTTCTTCTCTTTTCAATGATGTACAGTTTTCCTAAACCATCATTACAAACATGTTGAGAAAAATTCAGAAAACTGAAAATGAGGACTTGTACAAAAATACCCGAAATTGTTTCCTTCGTCTGTTACGACCGAGTTTTTCGATATTTTTAAAAACTTTTAATGTCATGCGATAGAGAATTTTCTCCTCTTGTCAATGATCTACAATTTTTCCAAGCTATCATTACAAATATTTTCAGAAAAATTCAGAAAACTGAAAATGAGCACTTGTACAAAAATACGCGAAATTGTTTCTATCGTCTGTTACGACCGAGTTTCCGGACATTTTTAAAAATCTTTTCATGTCATACGATAGAGAATTTTCTCCTCTTTTCAATGATGTACAATTTTCCCAAGCCATCATTACAAATATTTTGAGAAAAATTCAGAAAACTGAAAATGAGCGTTTGTACAAAAATACCCGAAATTGTTTCTTTCATCTTTTGCGACCGAGTTTTCCAACATTTTTAAAAACTTTTCATGCCGTACGATAGAGAATTTTCTCCTCTTTTCAATGATGTACAAGTTTCCTAAGCCATCATTACAAATATTTTGAGAAAAATTCAGAAAACTGAAAAAGAGCACTTGTACAAAAATTCCCGAAATTGTTTCTTTCGTCTGTTACGACTGAATTTTCCGACATTTTTAAAAACTTTTTATGTCATTCGATAGAGAATTTTCCCCTCTTTTCAATGATGTACAATTTTCCCAAGCCATCATTACAAATATTTTGAGAAAAATTCAGAAAACTGAAAATGAGCGCTTGTACAAAAGTACCTGAAATTGTTTCTTTCGTCTGTTACGACCGAATTTTCCAACATTTATAAAAACTTTTCATGTCATACAATAAAGAATTTTCCCCTCTTTTCAATGATGTACAAATTTCCTAAGCTATCATTACGAAAATGTTGAGAAAAATCTAAAAATATCCGATAATACTCGAAAATATTAATTTTTTCATCTGATCCAACCCGAGTTTAGACTTTTCAGTTTTCAGTATTAATATAATATTATTTTAGGTAATTGATGTGGGTGAATATGTGATCATGCCTGGTATTATCGACTCCCATGTTCACGTGAACGAACCAGGAAGAACTGATTGGGAAGGATACGAAACGGCAACAAAAGCTGCAGCAGCTGGGGGAATCACAACAATCGTTGACATGCCTTTGTAAGTATTTCAGAAAATTCTAACAAAAAATAATTTTCCCCCCTGTTTCTATATCCATATCGATATCTCCCTCCCTCGTGTCTCTCATCTTGTTCCTATATATATTTTTCAATAACAAATTAATTTTAATGATGAAAACGATCAGGACATTGCAAATATTTTATTATCAAATCTAAAAAAAACTTTTATCACAAATAATTAGAAAACAAAATTGTAACTCGTAAAAATGTAAAATATTTTAATTATCTAAGAGAGCAGTAATCTTTTTTCAAAGTTCTATTTTTAGTTTGGTAAACATCATAAATATACTATAATAAATTATTTTTGGACACAATTCAAGATAATATAGTAACGTATATATTTTTTTACAGAAATTCTATCCCAGCTACTACTACAGTAGAAAATTTTAGAGAAAAACTTAGAGCTACCAAAGGAAAAACTTATGTAGATGTAGCATTTTGGGGTGGAGTTATTCCAGGAAATCAGGTACCTATTACCACACTGCGGAATAAATCGTAAACAAAAAAAGAATGTCAGGTTTCGAAGGCTAAATATCAAATTATTAGCTCCCATCTAACGCTCCGTCCCCGGATTTGAACCACCAGTCACCAGCTTAGAGAGTTTCTTAACTCTACCGCTGCGCCACGCTCGCCCCAATGATATTTAATATTGTATTCTCATGTCTCTATCTATTTTATATCATATTATATTTTCAGAATGAATTAATTGGTTTAGTGAATGCTGGGGTTGTAGGATTCAAATGTTTTATGTGTCCATCTGGCGTTAACGAATTTCCATTTGTAAGCGTTAGAGATATCGAAATTGCGATGAAGACTTTAGAAAAAACAGATTCCCTATTAGCGGTTAGTATTTTTTAAATTCTATCGAAAAGTGACTTTAAATAATTTTCTTACAGTTTCATGCTGAAATTGAAGAAAACGTTCCCATTAAAGGTAATTATGTTACCCCGTCCTATTAATTTTTTTTTTTTAATTCCTCATAAATATTGAACAATAAAAATTACCAAGCAAGTTATTGTAATTATCTAATAACGCTTACAATTAATATTAATTGAATAATACCACCCCGTAGGCGACCCCACTGTCTATGAAACATTTTTGAAATCGAGACCACCGTCAATGGAATTAAAAGCCATTGCAACAATCATTGCTTTATCAAAACAACACAAGTGAGTATAAATAATAAATAATTGTTTATATTATTTACAAATCTTTTAGACTTAGAACACATATAGTTCATCTTTCAACAGCAGAAGGGCTTCCATTAATAGCGGATGCCAAAAAATCGGGGGTTAATTTAACAGTGGAGACATGCCACCATTATTTAAATTTTAAATCTGAAGATATTCCTAATAAGGCTACACAGTATAAATGTACCCCACCTATACGAGATCTAAAAAATCAAGTAGGTATTTTTTTATACAGTGTGTTTAAATAAATCGGTAGAGGAATTTAATTAAAAAAATTTCTTTTAGCAATTACTTTGGGAAGGATTAAAACATGGAATTCTGGATATGGTGGTATCTGATCATTCACCCTGTACACCTGATTTAAAACAATTAGATACGGGTGACTTTCTAAGAGCATGGGGAGGAATCTCATCATTACAATTTGGTAATTAAAATATCCACCCTTTCTTAATATTCACAGAGAATATAAAAAAACGGTCATAAATCAAACGTGTTGGAAAGAAATGGATAATATGAATTTCCATGTGTAAGAGAGAGATGAAAAAAAATTTCAGCTTGTACTGAAAACTGCGCAAAATTTATAAAATTTGAATCCTGGTGATCCCTGCTAGTAGATAGCCCTCAATTTCTTCTCATTTAACCAAATCTCTTAGCGTTTAAGAGATCCCCATACATGTGCTCCTTATCTTGAACACTCTGTATAATTTTTAAATTCTGTAGATTATTATTTTATAGGTCTCTCTTTATTTTGGACGCAATTAAAAAATCATGGTTTATCAATCTACGATATAAATAAATACATGACCCACGCGCCAGCAAAGTTAACTGGGTTGCATAACTACAAGGGTGCAATAGCAACTAACTATGACGCAGATTTTGTAATCTGGGATCCTCATGCAACAATCATAGTCGAAGAAAAGATGATTCAACATAAGAACAAGGTGGAAACATGTTTCATAAATGAATCATATTTTTCTGACTCCCTTTATTTTACAGCTTACACCATATTTAGGTAAAAAATTATATGGGAAAGTACTTAAGACTGTTGTGAGGGGTCAAATTGTTTTTGAAGATGGAAAACCATTTACTTCTCCTCCTATTGGTAAATTACTGATTAAAACTGAGACTGATATTTAAAATGACCCTAAGATGACCCATACAATTTGGGTTACTATGACGTAGAATAAAAAGTTGATCTTCCTTCTGGTTTAGAATTGTTTTAAGAATATAATTATTAAAAAAAAAAATGTTGTTTTACTACTAGGTAATAATAGAGGCATTATGTAATTAGTAATTTTTCTTTACAGGATTTAATTGAAATTATTTTTTTTAAACATGAGGGGGAAAACTTTGAAGACTTAATTTACAAAAAACTGGGAAATAATTTCCCAGAAAATTTTACTACATGTGGTTCTCTCTATACGTTAATGTTCTATTTTTCCAATGCCAGTTCTCGTGACCGAGGCTGATGACTCACAATGACGTCATTAGGAATGTAGAATGACGTAAGCAAGAAGCACGAGGCAGATGACGTCATCAAGGGCTTCCCTTAAAATATAAACAAGCCATATTATGGTTTAAATGGTAATTTAAAAGAAATTTAAATACAATTAGAAATATTTTCATAAAGGAAAACGAATTGATTGGAAACTTTTCGTTTCGGTCTTAAAATCAAGGCCAGTTCTTACGCACACAGATATCTATTTTATTTATTTACACAACGGATGCTCTTTGTCATTATCACTTTATAGCTATGTATTACTAATGCTATCATAAACCCCACATAAAAATATAAAATGTTTTCGATAACATTAGGATGTATTTTTTTTAAATATAAAATACTTAAATTTTTCTTTATTAAAAGTAAAACTTATTTTACTTATAATAAACAAATTTAAAAATGCTATTGGTAATAATTAATAATTATTACATAATTTATAGGCAATTTCATTCTAAAGCTTGTTTTCTGTTCTTATTTATACAAGGTGGGTAATTTAAGGTGCTCCTTTTGCGTCAGAGTTGCGTAGCAGGTTTTAAAATATATCCTGTCAGTATCACTCTTAAAACAAAATGATAAATTAATTATTATTAAAACTAATGTAAAAATAATTTGTTATGCAAAGAACCGTAGTCAGTACAATCTATGTTAAACCAACAATCGTAAATTTAAAGCATAAGGGGGGCAATTAAAATAAAACAAACACTTTTAAGTTTGTTTAATTTTTTTAAGTAGCCAAAGTATATGGAAATTGTATCAAAATATCTCCCCTATAATTCTGAAAATAAAAACTGTGCCTGGGGGGGGGGCTAAATATTTAATAAACAACGAATAAAACAATTTTTTATCCAACACAAATGTGTGTAAATTACTATAACAAATAAAAAAACATTCAAATTATTTTCATTGCCATCAACTCAGTACCGTACACAAGAATTTTTCTTGCCCCCCCCCCCTGTATTAAAATTAAAGCAGGAAAAAAATGGGTACCTCTTATTTTACATCAATGAACTCCAATAAGCACGTGTGTAGAGGGGGGATGATAGATTATTAGGAAGGGGATAATTTCAGTATTTTTGAAAATTTAAATTTCCCTCCAACTGTAATAAAAATTAATTAAATTTTTGAGATTATTAAATAATCAAAAAAGCGTATTTTATTGAAAAATGCACTCAAAATTTAATTGTATAATACCCAAAAACATTATTTTAACATAAAGATTAGAAAAAAATCAGGAACTATTTTGGCGGGAAAATTATTAATTTGAAAATATTTAAATTTTAAAATAATTGGAACATTAAATTTTTGGGATTGTTTTAAAAGAAAAATTTGTTTTTTTTGGATTTTAGTTTTGGGAACAGCAAAAAATTCACCTTTAATTATTATATAAACATAAAAGACCATGAAGATCTGCGTTATTAGTTATTACATAATAAAGTACACAACGCTTATTTACTTTACTATGTTGTAATGATTTTGAATTTGAAAAGCGTCTAGTAATGTAATCCAAAATAATAACCTGTGTATGTGACAGTTATGTGACGTAATTTAAAACTTCCCCGGATAAAGGGGTTGAATTTCAAATTGTGGTAAGTTTTAAAAACTACTCTTAGGTGATGTTTTAATTTTATTCTCAAAATGAGTTGGGTAGTAAAGTAAAGTTATTCCAGTGTTGAAGAAATAGCGGGGAACGTAAAAACAAATCGTTTTGTTAAGGGGAGCAAGAGGAAAAGGGGGTGCTCAAAGCGCGCTCTTGTCCGCCATTGCTGTGACGCGCATTCCTCTTGTGTTCTCGTCCAGTGACGACCGCCCAGAAATTTTGACGTGGCTACTACGTATAGCCCGCTTTACCCACTCCGATCGCAGCAAAGCTGGTGACGAGGAATACGTAACTGGTAAGTACCCAGCTGAAGAATAATAACAATCTGACATGGTCCAGGTATCCCTTAGAGGGTAGTGAATAAAATACGTACGGAGTAGTGCACAGTTTAAAAATGTCGTGCCTTCGTTTTCTCGGATTACTGCAAAAGGTATTGAATATGGCGTCATATTGGTCAATCGTGTTTTAAATTTAGATTTTGCTCATCGCCGTTTCAAGGGTCTTGCTGTTTTTCTCTATTCGCATTTGCCTTATTACGTCGTAATTTTAGATATTGCACTGTCATTATTGTTTTTGACCTTTTGACTCGGAACCATTTGACACTTTGTGGTTATGATAAACGTCAAAATTTGTTTCTGTATATTTTGTTTTTACCGTTTACTGTATCTTACTACAATCAATTGTTTTTTAGATCCACTCGATGGTTATGTAATGTAAACAGTGCTGAAAACTATACAGAGTGTTGTTTTTAGAGAGCCAAATTACAGAACACCCCCCAAGATTTCTGTTGTTTACATTCTATCCTTTCAAAGTTTTATTTAGAATTTTATATTTATATTTAAATTGTACTGAGTAATTATTTTTTTAATTAAAATTGTTATCTCTAATAGGACTGCATTATCATATTTACAATAGAAAAAACAAAAACCATTATTAGTTACCCTTACATGTGCATAATTTTTCAAAACAAACGAAATTGAATGCTCTACTCTTATGGAATCGTCCTTACAAGTCCCTACATTCATTAAGATATACAGGGTGTTCAAAAAAACCTGGAAAACTTTGCTATACTTTCAAGTTAATCCCTCCCCCATAGCATTTTTCCTATTAGCCCCCATGAGCTATTTTTAATATACAGGGTGTCACCTAAAAGTCTGATGCTACCACAAATCCTTAAAACCGCACCAAAAGGAAGCTTCTGTACAGCTTACTATAGTCACTTTTTTAATGAAAACCCCATATGTATTTTCTTTTTTACTGTTACCCAAAACCTTTAAAACTCTCTAGAGAACGTCTGTCTGATTTATTTTATCTTTCGGCTTAATTTTTTGTATCGTTTAACCAAAACAAGAGTATTTTTCTAATTCCCCACTGATCTTGTTAAAGTTAAGGTCTGTTTTTATTTTAACTCTAATATATTATTTTCAGGTATCTCCCTTTGTCAGTGATGGAAGGGATGGTGGAAGAGAACGGGACAGTTGATCCTTTGGCTCCTTCACCGGATCCTCCTTTATCAATCGCATCTTCGGTAGGCGTCACTAACTCTCAGCCCCATCTGGTGGCGGCTACTAACATTGTGCAACTCACCCTGCCTACTCACACTCAGGCACAAGCACAGGTAGGGCTTCGGCCCCTATGTGCATGAATTTACCATTTGCCCTTTTAAAGATGTTTTGTAGTTCCCCCAACTAACATAATATTTTTTTTAAAGGTGCAGTCTGTAATTCAACCCAATCAGCAATCTGTTATACAAACTGCTGCTAATATTCAGCCTATGTTGAGTAAGGCCAACGTCATACTTGTCAGTAAACCAAATTCAGTGATACAAACAACACAGGGTAGCTTACAGACTTTACAGGTAAGGACATTTGGGTGCCAGGGATTTTCATACTGAGACCTCGACCCAATATTAATGAAATTAAAAATTGAGTATTAAACGATTTTTTTTAGGTGGTGGAAGCTCAAAGTGACGAAAGCATATCAGAAGACGAATCTCCCAAGAAACGCAGAGACTTGCTCACCAGAAGGCCTTCTTATAGGAAAATACTCAACGATCTTGGCGGGGGTGAGATAGCTGGTATGTTCGTTTATGCATGATTCTTGAATACTACCACTGTTTTTCATTTTTTCAAAATTGCAATTTTTTAGGTAGTATAAATGGTCGTGTTTCGTAATTGCATATTTTTATCATTTTTATAAATTTGATGCCTCTTGATTATTTTTTTTTAAATATGCAGTTGTGAAAAATTACCATGCTTTATATTTTTTTAAATTTGATTTTGCTTTAGTAGTACATGCATGCTTTAGATTCTTTGCATGAATTGCATTCTTTTTTCACTGTGAGGCTAGTGGTCTTCAGTCAAACGTTTCATTTCACATTTGTCATATCTCGGGAACTTATTACAAGCCGGACAACTGTTGGTTGTTGCCCATTGTTTTAGCACTGTAAGGTATAAATAAAACTGTCTAGGGAAATAAAGCACAAAGTTTTTTATTTTTATGTAAAACACTTTAATAAAAATTAATGCTAAATGTTAAGATGTGTTGCACTTACATCAATCTACATTGTGTGATTAAAACTTAATAGTATATTAAGTATTAAGAACGGTAAGGACATTTTACCGATCGAAGACAATAGTTTGGAGGAGGAGCGCAGCGACGACTCCAATTATTGTCTGAGATCGGTAGTCCTTAACGTTCGTGATGCTTATGACGTTTTTTGCGCTACTGAATCCGGTAAAAAGAATTTTTAATAAATTAATAATTAATACAGATTCAAATGCGATAATTGTCAGTCTCCGCATCACGTTGCCGTATTGTCGATTGATATATTGCGTTTCTATAGCAATCTGTAAACAGTTACCGCCATTGCAGTTTTTTGTGAAAATTATTTGAAGTTCCGTGCTAAAAATGAATTAAAAATGATTCCGAAAACGAAATAGAAGAAGCTTGGAATGTGGGGTGTTCGGTTCTCATTCCTGATAAGTCTAGAGAGACGTTACGAAGGTACCTACAATCATTTTAAAAATTGGTGTACCAAGAAAAGTACAAATATTGATGAAAAATCTTTGCTGGCGTACTTTGTTGCAAGAAATGAGAAATTAAAAGCTCCAGGATTTGTTTTAACTAACATTGGAAATTGCATTCATTTTATTTAACTAAACTGACATTTGTGACTGACATTAATTTATCAAATTACATGGCACATTCGTTTTGAGTAAATTTACTTACCGTTCTAGAACCCCAAAGTATTTTACCGACGACTTTATCCTTAGCAACTAGTAAACATAACTTACTGTCTTGGAAACAGCCGCGGTAAACAATGAAATAGAGCACAGTAGCGCAAAAAAGGAATTGTTTTATAATTTTCTTTAAGAATTCTTAGCTGTACAGGATTTCCCCTTCTCTATTTTGATGGGTGGTCTAGGGTAAAGTGTTTGGTTTTGAATCTAAAGTACTCCGGTTCAAACCCTGCTCACCTTAATATTTTTTTTATTCTCCAAAAAAATTTTTTAAGCATATTCACAAGTAGGAAGTAAAACTGTAGGTCCTCTATGAATATATTTTTTGAATTTTAAGGGTTGAAATTAATCAAGCCATGCAAAGTCTTACTTTTATCGGAATCCTGAATTCAGTATAGGCTGCATTTTCCTGAATTAATTTATTTAATGAGTTTTTTTTATTTACTTGAATAATTAACCCCTAACCTATACAGACTGTCTATTTTATTAGGTACTGTACATGGATCTTTGAAAGGGTAAGAGATACAAGAATAAGTTGAATAATAAAAGGTTTCATTGTTCATCAATTACATCCTTAGTACTGAGAGATTATAAGTAGCTTAGCCCAGGGGGCAGTTTGTAATCATCCCTGGCACCTAATTTAAGAATTTTCAACCCTCGAAGGAAAATTTTAGTTTACAAACATTATATTAGGGTCTTACAGATTTGTATCCTATCCTAGCAAAAAAAAAAAAAGTAGCATGAGCAGGGTTTGAACCCACATAACCAAAACCAACGAACCTACCCTAGTGGAAAATTTTGCCTACTTGGAGAAGTTTTAACCCCCTAGGGAGACTTTTAGCTTGTCAAATATTATATTAGGGTCTTGCAGATTTGTTTCCTGTCCTAGCAAAAAAAAAAAAAAAAGTAGCATGAGCAGGGTTTGAACCCACATAACCAAAACCAACGAACCTACCCTAGTGGAAAATTTTGTCTACTTGGAGAAGTTTTAACCCCCTAGGGAGACTTTTAGCTTGTCAAATATTATATTAGGGTCTTGCAGATTTGTTTCCTGTCCTAGCAAAAAAAAAAAGTATCATGAGCAGGGTTTGAACCCACATAACCAAAACCAACCAATCTACCCCAGTGAAAAATTTAGCGTACTTGGAGAAGTTTTAATCCCAAAGGGAGATTTTTAGTTTGTCAAATATTATATTAGGGTCTTGTAGATTTGTATCCTATCCTAGCAAAAAAAAAAAAAGTAGCATGAGCAGGGTTTGAACCCACATAATCAAAACCAACCATCTTACCCTAGTGGAAAATTTCATATTCTAATTAACTTTTCTCGAGACTTTCTTGAAATTTCTAGTAAAAATAATTTATAATTATTTAATGTAATTAATAATAATTATAGTATATCATATTATAGAAGTAATTAGAAAGATATGTGATATAAAAATGTTTGCATTTACGTCAACATCTTAAAATGGTCATAAGTGTCTCTTAAATTTGCGTCATGATATACAGTATCTAAAGTTAATGTTTTTTTCATGCAAGAAAACAATTCAAATTGCTCAATATTCACAAACTTAACAGTGACAAGATTTATTTTGTGTTATATCGTTTTAGTAGTCGGCCGAAACTAATTATTAGTAGAAAGGTTTAAAAAAATTGATAAATAGGTAAACATAATTATTATCTCTTTTTTTATTTGAGCAACAAACAAAATCTTTTTAATTATTTTAAGGCCCGGTTTATTCACCTACCAGTAAAGTGCCCAGTAACTACTTGACAATTAACTCTATAGGTTACCCGGGTAACAGGACTAATATAGTCCTGTTACCCGGGTAACCTATAAAGTTAATTGTCAAGTAGCTACTCGGGACTTTACTGGTAGGTGAATAAACCGGGCCTAAGTGCAACATCTTAACAAATAGCAGTTTTTTTTTGTGTACTAAACTCCCTAATTTTTGTTTCCATACAGGGCGTTTTTAGTCTGATACAACTTTTTTATTTTTTTTGTTTACACTATTCTGGTTTCTTAATTATTCAAGTGGTTTTTTTACCATTTCCATATATTTTTTAAAAAGAATTAAATGTCAGAATTGAAAAGGCATCCACCTATTATTAGATCAACCTTAAGAACGTCTTGTATGTAATGAATCTTAAATATAGAAAGGCTGAATGTGGTATGGGATTATATGACAACAAACAATGGGCAGATTTAGAAGTAGATTAAAGAACCAACGCTTAGATTAGTAATAAAATGTGGTTTTCGCAGAGGGCAAGGTTGAGCAGACGTCCTCGGAGGCAGACAGTGAGTTATCCTCTCACTCGATCCCATACCACACAGGTTAGTTAGAAAACCATGTAAGCACTTAACTCCATGTTGTAGATTAGCCCAAGCACAATAAAGTACTAACAGTACTACTTGGTTACCAATATTTTTTGTTTCAAAAGGTATACCAAGCTAGCAAGATGATCTACAAAATTAAAACAAAAAACTGGAAATCAGCTCGTAAGAATTTAGTCAGTCATTCAAAAATTAAACACTTAGTACAGAATGTATTGTGTCAATTATTGCATGAGTGTTGTATTTATAGAAGGGCTGAATATTTTTGATAGATAGGGTGGGCATGAAATTTTTTTTTATATAATACTGATTTGCTTTTTTTGATTATTACAACTGCATGCAGGTTTTTACCAAAAATTTGCTTTTATAAGGAGTAGTTTTTGTTTTATAAACTTTAAAAAATAAAAAAAAAATATTTAACATAATTCTATAAAGTCCATGTCATGCTAGCCGACCCTTGGATGCATCACAGTCGCAAGAAAGTGTAACAAACTCTGAATATCATGTCAAGTCCAACCTCGAAAGTGAAGGAAACTATTTAGTGGTTTGGTTGTAAGAGGAAGATAGATGAGAACACTTTTTGTCTTGTCTCCCTCTTACAACCAAACAGCTGAGTTGTTTCTTTCACTCTAGAAGTTGGAATAAATAACAAAGAATGTTACAATGATATTCAATTTTTTTTTTTGTGATAGCAGTAGGGTCAACGCTGGTATGGTATGGGGGTTAGATTGTATTCTGTATACATTTTCAAAATAAATTCAAAGAAAGGGGCATACCATGATTTGGGTTACCATTTTAATTTAAAAAAAAGTTATGCATTTTGACACCCCCTCCCCTATATATATTTGGTGTTGTTATTATTAAAGCTAATTCTTTTTTTAAATTAAAAGTACTTTGCATAAATAATTATTCTATTTTGTAGATCAGCAGCTTTAATTTGATTTTTGGGTTCATTTTATAACCGAGGTTAGTGAAAATGTTTAAGAAACAAAAATGAAAAATGTAGTTTTTATTTGCTATGATATGTACCAATGTTTTTAAAACATTGTAGGGTACTCCCCCCATGACATAAAAATTAAATTTTGTTACAGTTATACCTGCAGGAACTATTCAAATATCAAGTGGGGAAGGAGGACAGGGTATTCATACTCTCACAATGACCAACTCGACGGCAGGTGGTGCTATTGTGCAATATGCCCAAGGTGGACAAGACTTTTTTGTACCAGGTAATCGTTTGTTTATTGAAAAATGGGTTTCTTTTAGTTTCATCCCTTCTCTTACAAAAGATTTTTTTTTACCTCTTTAGGCTCTTCCTCCCTCTATCTGTTGCTTTAATTACTAAAGTTTGTGTAAGGATGAAAGAGGAAAAAGCAAGAGAGATGGAAGAAGAGAGAAGAAGCATTAAAGATCATTTCTTCCAGGTGGAAGGAGATGCTACTTTCTTCTTCTATCTTTCTTTATTTTTCCTCTTTTTTAAAAAAGGAAAATGAGATGCTACTCTCTTCTTCCATCTCTCTTTGTTCTTCCTCTTTGATCCTTTTAGATTTATCTAAGGAGAGAAATTGTTAAGAAAGAGATGGAAGAAGTAGATCTTCTTTTCTCCACAATGTGATTTGATTTTAAAAATCATGTGTTATTAAATTTCGGGTTTTGTTTATAGTAATGACACAAAGTGGAAGTCTAAGTAGTCCGGCAGGAGAAGACCAAGCACGGAAAAGAGAAATGAGATTGTTGAAAAATAGAGAAGCTGCCCGTGAGTGCAGAAGAAAAAAGAAAGAATATATCAAGTGCCTAGAAAATAGGGTAGCAGTTTTAGAAAACCAAAATAAAGCCCTTATAGACGAGTTGAAATCTCTTAAAGAACTATATTGTCAGCAAAAAACTGACTGAGGTTGGTGTGTAATTTTAGACATGGTGTTGGACACTTTTGCATACCTTGGGATCTTGGAGAAGTAGATTAGTGCTTATAAGTAGCATTGATTCAGACTTAATGACAAAAACTTGCGTTCAAGATGGTTAATACTTGTGCAATTACTACATAATCGTGTACTAGATTGTAATACAAAATAATTTTGTATTATTAATCGGCACCTTTTAAAATGAACAGACGTGAACACAGAATGATATCTGAAACAAGTTTCAGGCGTTTATCTATTATTTTTTTTTTTTCATTTAATTTTGTTCATTACAAAATTTTTAAGAACATCAGCGAATGCTTTATATTTTTCTTTTACATATTTTATATATATCTTCTTTTCTCGAGGGGACTCGATGTTGTTTATTCTCTTAAGAGTTATTTTTATCAGCTAAAAAGCTCAAAATGTATCGTTGTATAGTTAGTTGTTATCATGTACATTGTAATTATGTGGAAAGAAAGGCTTGTGAGAATAGTTCTGTAATTATTAAGAGCCGAATGTATATAATGAGTATAAATTACAATATTTTTTGTAAAAATGGTTAGGTATTTATTGACAAGTGTCCAGACCTGATGGAGTGCCTTGTTGATACAGTTAGGTTTTGCTTTGATCTTAATTTTATGACATTACATTTATCTTGTTATTTTATACCCTTGCAAAGTTTTGTGCCATATTACGTTACAATTTTAAACTTTCAAAGAATTTCCTTAAATATTCACTGCATGAAACTCTTTCTTTTTTTTTTAATTTAATGTAATGTTATAAAATAAACTGAGCATGTTCTCTAAGTCACAGTTAATTTTATATATTGTATAATTTTGGCTTTTAAATTGTGAATTAGTTGTACATAGTGTATGTAGTTTAAACTGTATTTTTACATATCACAGGGATAAATTACTAATGTTTTGCTACAAACGTAGGTTTGAATGTTTTTAGGCATTTTCCATTAAAAAAGAAATGTAGATGTGGTAAGTCATTTGGTCCAAACTATTTTTTCGTACTACTGTGAAAAATTTTGTTGTTATACATATTGACTAAGTAAACTTATTTTTGCGCGACTATCAAAATTCTTCCAGAAAAACTGTTGCCTTTAATGTATAACACATTATACCAGTATTTGCATTCTTTAGAACTAAAAAAAAAACACCTATGTTGCTGTTTCGGTATTGTTTATAAGTTTAGCCAATATGTACATAAGATAATTATTACTAATTGATGTTAAAAGTATTAGTTAAATGATTTATTATAATAAATTGATACACAAATTAAAACATTCTTAAAAATCCCGTTACAGAGTAAATCCGGGAAATTTCGCCTCTAATGGTTTTTGGATATCAAGTAACATATACATAGGACCTGCTATACCTTCAAAAAGAGATAGAGGACGATCCGGGGAATGTTCTTCATGTTCTTTAGTATATGCCACACACCATTCACCAAATTTGATGGCCCTATACAAATGCTTCTCATCCTAAAAATTAACCCTTAAAATATAACACCCTGTATACCCCCCAATTCCTTACCTTTGTTGTCTGATACAGTTCCAAGAAGCAATAAGCATTTCCGGATACCCCATGACAAATACTATAACCCTTTTTTACTATCCCCCTTTTCCAAACCACTTCTCCTGCTTCCAAAGCCAAGTCTAAATATTTTTCTTCTCCATACACCTATATAATTATTTTTTAAATAATAAATCCACTATTCTCAGGTTATAAACTTGCCTTATAGGCCATGCTATATAAGAAAACAAATCCAGGAGCACCGTGGCACCATTGAACATACTTATCGTGTCCGCTTCCAAGAGATGATGGATAATTCCCGCTTGCATATCTAAAATATTTGGTTAGTGGATGTAATTATAAAGGGTTGTTAGTACCTTAATGTTGCTAAATAATTAATGGTAGGTTTAATCACAGAATTTATTTCAGTATCGGTGAGATATTCTTTAGCTTGCAGGAGGAGGTAGAGTATACCGGAGATTCCATGTGCTGCACCTAAATAATGACTATCGTGCCATTGATACATCAGAGGACAATTTAATTTGTTACTTTTAGCTTCGAATTTACCACAGGCTAGGATGACTTCAATAATCTGTAAAAACGGAATAGATTAAAATAAATTGGAAAAATTAATTATTTTTTTTTGATATTCAATGCATTATTTTTTTTAAATAATAATCCTCTTTTCCCAATTTTTACTAGAATAGTGTAGGGGATTTCCCTTCATCCCAGGCTAAGTGGAACTAGATACTGAAAATCTGAAGAGGGCCTAAATTTTGTGGTAGCTCCAGAGAAATAACTCGAAGACTCCTAGTGTTATAGGCAACTTCTATACCAAGTACACTGTTTTTTTTTTGCGAATTGGAATCTCCCCAATTTGCTCAAAAAATACTCTGACCCATGGCCATTGTAGTCTTAGAACTGGATTCAAAAATTCCAAGCACTAGACTACACAGGCCTAAAAAAAACTTTATATAACAAAATTTTCAAAAATACTTCTATATTCCAGTTTTTCTTCCCCCCCCCCCACTCCTATGAGGTTTTGAACAAAATCTAAGAGAAAAAAAGAGTATCCACTTTTTTCTCACTTCCTTTTCAACCTACCCTATACTCCCCTCTCACTTCTTTTGTTTCAGCCCTATCTATTTCTTGCATAAGATTTGTTTGGACCAGGTAGGAGAGAGAAACAAAATTATCTCTGATAACATACCTTTCGAATTATCTCCTCTGGAACTGGTGGAGGTTTTACATTCTTGTTAACATACAATAAAGCAAATAAATATCCTGCTCTCCCATACAAATATTCATTTGCAAAATCAGATGAAGGATCAAGTGCATCATCTTTCATATTTAATAATCTACAAAAAATATATAAACAATAAAATAATGCTCTAAAAAACCATTCACCTCTCTACAAGACTCTTCACTTCCTCCTTTTCTCCCAATTTATAACAAATTGCAGCACCAATAGCAAGAGGTCCTGCATCTCCACATAGAAAAGTTTTTCTTCGATTTTTAAGATTATTCAGTGATAGCAATTGTTTAACTTCCTGAAAATTTTAAATAAATTGTGTGTCTCTCTCTTATTTGTGTATGTATGAATGTATCTCGCTCTCTCTTCAGTCAATATTGAAAATATTTTACCTTTAAATTGGTTTCATTGTTAGGATTCTTCAACAGTTTTAAAAGAGCTATTCCAGATGTTCCAGTATATACAGAGTAGTCACTAAAATCAAGCTGTTCAAAGTTTTTAATAGTTTTCACCCATTTATCTTCCAATAGAGTTACAACTTTTGAATCGGAATTCAACTAAAAATATTATAATTAGTTTGATGTACTAAATTATATTTAAAATAAAACCTACTGTATGGAGCTTGGAAAATGATACCAGACTAGCTACATTTTTCAAACTATAATCGGTGAACGGATTTTCAAAATATCTTGCCTTTACAGCCATTGCAGTATTTCCTGAAAATAATAATCTATGGGTAATGTAAAATTTTTGACAAGATAGATTTGATTTTATTATTGGATAGATGGATTTTTATGCAATAAACAATTGAAATAATTAACTCAAGGTTGCAATGAAAAATGTGCAAGAGGAAAAAGTCAGGAGATCCAGGGGGATATTTTACGGTTCCTGTTACCCCAATTCATTTTGTAGGGCACAATGTTTAAATAATCGTACAAGACAAGTCTACGGTGGGGTGGTGCACCGTCCTGCTGAAACTAAACCGTTTTCTACTGGAAAATAATTCTAATTGAAGGCTGCAAAAGAGGTATGTTTCCGACTTTTAATGTTTATAAAATGTTTTTTTTTGAATAAATTAGGTTGTAAGTTCAAAGGAATGCACATTTTTGGCTATACCTTAAAATGTTTAAGCAACAACCTATATCTATATCTGCTTTTAACTGGAATTTTTATGTGGATTATTTAATTATTTTATAAAACCTGCTTTGGTTCATAAGAATTGTTGAAGGTCGAAAAATTATTAGCATAAACTGATGCTCAGTATAAACAAGTTATTCGAAGAAAACAGAAGTGTGTGGGGAGAGTCTGAAGAGAGAATGTGTAATAAAAAGTCATGAGGTTTTCTATTAAATAATGAACTATTGTAGTCATATACTTTGACATACATTTCTCCTCTGGCCTGTATTGTTTTGTTTCCCATGGACTTAACACCAATCAGGTAAAATTTTAAACAATATGTTAATATTTTAAATTTATAATAAAAAAATGTGAATAGTTTGGGAAATATTAAATTATAAATTATTTTTCTTCCATTGTTGACCTCAAAATAAAAAATAATTAATATGTAAATTAAGGGGGGGAATTGGAATTACTACTCTGCAAAGGTCAAATTTAAATTTTCAGTATTTTGTGTTGTAAACAGAATTAAAATAGAAAACGACGTACTTTTTATAAATTGATTAATTAAAAGGATTACCAAGAAATAATTTGTCTAAAATACAGAACTCCCAATTTAAATACAGGATGAAAGCAAAATAGTGGTCCATAGATAATAAAAAAAAAGAAACAAATCTAGGATACTCTAGTACTAAACCCTATGGCTCTCTTAGGGGGCTAAAACTACAACAAAATGTTTCTGAACCTTATATTTATTTCCCATCACTTTGCATTCACCCTGTATATTTATTTTTAAATTTTGCAGCTGAATAAAATTAATCGAAGAAGAAATATCCCTTATGTAAGAATATCCCAATAAATTTTAATTATTTTCTAATTTTTAATTTTATTTGTAGAGAGCCATCAAGGTGGGAAAAAAGGACGACAATGGAAAAACGTTTAATTATAGCATTAATGTTAGCAGTGATTATATCAATGGCATTGATGTTTGCCTTGATTTTTGCACGGCCTATAATTGTAATTGCACAAAACTCCAAATTAACAGCCGAAGAAGACCCTACTTGTGTAACCGAAGGATGTATTAAAGCTGCAAGTCAAGTTCTTGAACATATAGATCTAAATATTGAACCGTGTGATAATTTTTATAAATTTGCTTGTGGAAAATATATTAGAAACACTGTTTTAACACCGGGGAAACCCCTAGTACATCCATTATTAATTAATTTTGATAAAATCCAAAAACAATTAAGGGAACTTATAGAAGACACAGTAAGAACCGATGAAGAAGGCACCACAGCTTTGATAAAAAATTACTATCAAGCATGCATGAATACAGGTGAGTAAAAGTTTGTTTGACGAGGCGTCAGCCGAGGGTGTTTAAAATCCTATTTTTTTACAGACTTGATAGAAAAGGATGGGTTAGATAATCTAAGGAATTTATTAACCCAAATCGGTGGTTGGCCTATAGTAGAAGGAGATCGATGGAACGAAGATGATTTTGACTGGACAAAATTAATTTATAAATTTCGAGACTTAGGAATAGACATTGATTTGTTTCTTGTAGTGATAGTTGATGTTGATGCAAGAAATTCAAGTCGGAAGATGATTAAAGTAAGGTTTAAATTTTAATCTGTTAAAAATTAATGTACGTGTTTTAGGTAAAACAACCGGATTTTGGTTTAAGACAAGAACATTTAATTAAAGGGATGGAAGAAAATTTTGTTAAAGCTTATTATGATTATATGGTTGATGTAGCAGTAATTTTTGGTGCGGATAGGGAACAAGCTATGGATGAATTACAAGAATCGTTGGAATTTGAAATGAAATTGGCTAATGTAAGAAATCTACTTTAAAAATTCTTCTTTTTAAAACTTAAATTTCAGTTTTCATTATCAGAAGTGGAAGCACATGAAGTGGATGAGTTATACAATGTCCTGTCGATTCTTGAACTAGAACAAAAATATCCTAACATTCCTTGGTTGGAGTATTTAAGTACAATTTTATTAAATAATACACAACTTAATACAGACGAAATGGTATTATTAACGACACCTGTCTATATATCCATGTTTCAGAATTACATTGAAGAATCTTCTAAAAGGTTTGTACAATTTAGTTCTTTCCCCCTTATTACCCAGGGGCCCCTAAAATTATGGGGCAAGGATTTAAATCAAATTTAACTTTAACTTTCTAGAATCCAAGCAAACTATGCAATTTGGAGAACCATACAATCACTTATCCCCTATTCAACAGAAAAATTAAAAGACATTGAATTAAAATTCAAGCAAGCCACAACAGGTGTCTCAGCAAAGTTACCAAGATGGGAAGAATGCATGAACGAAGCAACCACCAGGTATAAAAAAATATATATATCTTCCATGGTTGATACATAAAGTTTTAGGCTACCAATCTTAGCAGGTTCTTTGTATGTACAGAATTATTTTAATAAGGATTCAAAGAAAACTGTATCGGAAATTGTTAAATATGTTCGAGATGCTTTTAATGATACACTGAAAAGTGCAGATTGGATGGATGCGGAAACACAAAAACATGCACTGGAGAAAGCTGGTGCTATTAAGGAACACATTGGATATCCAGATGAATTACTTGATAAAAATAAAGTAAAGGAAATCTACCAAGAGGTACAAAAAATAAAATTCTTAGGCCTGTGTAGGGTGTCTAGCTCCTCCCACTTCCTTTGGCTCCACCCTGACACACTGTCTTCCATACCCTAACTAATTTTTTAATTTATATCCCCTATTTCTACATTTTTTCTGACAGGAAAAATTCATAATTTTTAGGTAGAGATCCATGCAGATCAGTACCTACAATCAATTTTAAATTTAAATCGTTTTGCGGTTGATTATTACTTTAATTCTCTCCGGAAACCTGTAAACAATACATATTGGGTAAATTATGCAAATCCTGCAACATCTACAGCACATTACGTATCCAAATCAAACAGTATTGGTAAGGTTTAAAAAAAATTCTATGTTTGTTTAATAATTTTTTGCTCAAACTAGTTTTTGCTGCTGGTATCCTACAAGGATTATTTTTTGAGAATGATCGACCACATTACATGAATTTTGGAGCAATTGGTTCTACAATAGGACATGAATTAACGCATGGTTTTGATGATTCTGGTCGGACAATTGATAAAAATGGAATGTTATTTGATTGGTGGGCTCCTAAAGCAAAACAATTATTTTTAAGCAAATCAAACTGTATTGTAGAACAGTATAAAAATTATACTGTTCCGGAAATTGGTCAAAATGTGAGTTTTTATACGATTTTTATTTTAGGTATTAATAATATTATAATTTTAGCTTAATGGTGATAATACTAAAAATGAAAACATCGCCGATAATGGTGGGGTAAAACAAGCTTATCTTGCATACCAGAAATGGACGGGTTCAAACAAACAAGAATTAAAACTACCCGGTTTAGATTATACCCCTAATCAACTGTTTTGGATTTCTTATGCTATGCAGTGGTGTACTGTGTATAAACCTGAAATTTTAAAATTAGTTGTATCTAGTGATACTCATTCTCCGAATGAATTCAGAGTTGTTGGTCCTTTGAGCAATTCTGAACACTTTTCTGATGATTTTAATTGTCAACTTGGCAGTAAGATGAATCCTAGGGAGAAGTGTTCTGTTTGGTAGGTAGATTTTTAATTATATGTGTAATATTTTTATAAAAATAAACGTATTTACGTGAATCCTGCTTTAAAAAACCGGGCTACCTGCAAATGGGGTCTTACCATCCAAGGTTTTATAGCAAGGGGAACCTCATCTAGGGATTGAAATGTCTCTAGTTGAACAAAATTCTCATTTAAGATGTCTAATGGATTGGTGGAAGTGCAGGGACGTTGGCAAGAGTCGAATCCCTACAGGACTCTGAGGGAATTTAGAAGATTAGCCGTCACAATTTGGATTTTCTCGTTCACCATTAGGCATACTTTTAATTTATAATACCCCCTTTCCCAACAAAATACTAAGTTCTGTTAAATACATTACTAAAGGTAAAAGACAGTGAGGTATCGGAACCAAGGAATCGAGACATATGTGCCGTACATTACATGCAAAGTTCTTCCATGAGATAGACTGGACTCCAGGACAAAGTAAAATAAAACAATTTACATGAGGAAGGATCATCATTACAGGACTATTTTGAATGAAACCAGTAAATACCTTCACAAGGTACAAGAACTTGTTGAAATAAATAAATTCTGCGGATGGCACAATCTTGGCACAGACCACATTAAAGCTCACGAAAGTCTTTTATCGAAGGTCCTTAATCGAAAAGTCTTTTTTGCTTGAGAAAAATCATTATTTCAAATTTATTTCCAAACGTCAATGTGACAGTGACAGCTGCCAACATTTGTAAACAAACATGAAGTTATGTACAAATCTGACAGTGCACAGTTATTTTTAGTTGACGCTAACTTCACAGTAGTGGACTTGTCAAAAGTGGCGTTAGTAATGATCAAAATTGATTTTTCTATGTTAATTTCAAAATACCATGAGTGAAAGTGAGGGGCCGATTTTATATGTTATTGTAGTTGGATTCCATCACAAAAAGGGCTGCCAAGTATGTATAATATCAAATAATAAGTTATAACCGATAAAAACATATTGATTACCCACTAATGATTTTGTGTTTATTTAAGGTGGAATATTCTTTCCCTGCCTTGGTCCCTGATGCCCCAAATGAGTGCCCACCAGGTTGGAAATATTTACCCACATTAGCTCTTCCCGATGGGTCCCATAATTATGATGAAGACACCGCGTACTTTCATCTACCCAGTCTCGAAGATCCGAAAAAGACTGTCTATGGGATTTCCTGCTACAGACAGATACCTGTCGAGGTACAAAAAAATATCCTTTTTTATTTCTGTACAATAAAAATGGTAATTTTAGAAAATTAAAAATCTCACTGCCGATATAACACGAGGGACTGTACAAAAGTCTGTATGTGTCCTTAGTAAATTGCCTTTATATGGATATATTCAAGTCAAAATGGCTCTTATAACACATGCATATTTTGATGAAGGTGATTTTAGTAAAGTTTCCCTTTTGGAAGATACCTACCATCATTTAAACTCGGTGTTGTTACAAAACGATTTATCTACACAAACGTTTGTAGGTATGTATTTTATTAAAAGGTGTTTGTTGTTGTTTTAATAATTAATTATTAGGATTATCAGCAAGAGATTTTATATTACAATGGAGACATAAGGCCTTATTGTTGTTTAAATTACTACTTTTGGAAAAAAGAGTAATTTTTTATAGATCACCTGTTCAGTCTCTCTGTTCTACTATTTTAACTTTGCTTTCACTTCATCCACTTATGATAGAAAAAGGACTTGAAAACTCGGCATGTGTCAAGTAAGTGTGATTTATTAAGCGTCCAAACCATACGCCAGAATTTGTATATTCGGAATGATTTTTCAGGTTGTCTCGTCCTATGTCCCCAATGCCTGATTTTTCAGACGATGATAGCCCCAATTCTAGCCCTAAAATTACATGTCCTAATCCTGTAAAAGCTCCAGCTTGTAAGAATGATGATAATAACATTCCTTTAGATAATAATTCAGTTCCTAGTTCTGTAGATATTAGCAAAAATGCAGATTGTTTAGATAGAACAAATAATGAACACACGTTAGATTTAACTGACACCAATCTTGAATCGGTAATGAACACAGAAATAGGTATAGAAGTAACCGAAACGGATAATTCGAATAATCCAAACGATTTTGATAAAACTAATTTATGTCGCGATTCAAGTTCTGAAACGGTTGGTGAAACAAACGTACAAAACAATATGAACCTTTTGGCTCAAGTAAATGTAGAAAGTTGTGGTGTTCCTTTACCATTATTTACAAAAGGTTATCTCTGTCTTCCTTACCTATCCCTCCCTTACTTGGACTTGTTGAGTGATGTTAAAGTACGGGGTTACCTTGTTGGGGCCACCAATGTACTTTTTAAACAAAAGCGGCAGCTCAGTGATATTTTGGTTGATATTGAAAATGCCAAAATTGAATGCCAAGACATTGAGCTGCGTAAACAACTGCATTTGACTACAGAAGATCTCAGATTCGCCGATTATATTGTAAAACATGTTGCTGATGAAAGGCATGATGTGTTTTTGGATGGTGTTGGCTGGGAAGGTGGAGATGAATGGATCAGAACTCAATTTAGGGTTTATTTATTGTATTTGTTGAAAACTTCTACATTACCCGGTAAGAAAATAAAATAGAATTCTTCCCGTATGGTTTTTAAAAAATAATTACAATTTTAGATGGAAGTCGAGAATATGAACATTTTAATATGAATTACATGGCAGCATGGAAAGAAACATTTAATTTTAAAATGTGGGAAAGCAAAGAGCACAGCGGCATGGAAAGTATTACTTGTGGACATCCTTTTGCTGGTCAATTATCCGTCTCTGATATGAAACTCAGATTTGCACAGTAAGTTTAATTTTTAATCAAAATTTTAAATAATTCTTTTCTTTTTAAAGCACAATGCAAAATACAGAAGGTGGAAGGAAATTAAATCAAGCAATGGCATCCACTGGTAGAGTTGTTGCCACTACTAGTAAAGCAGTCGGTGAGTAAGAATCGAGATACCGGATTTATAAATACAGTCTCTAAAACTTTTTATTTCGTACAACACAGGTGGTGCAATTTCCCATGCTAAAGGTGCATTTTCAAACTGGTGGAGTAATCTCCTTGTAAGTCCCGATGTTCAGAAAGGTGTAGAAGCTACCAATGAAAATATAGATCAAGTTGTTGAAATAGGGGAAACTAAACCAAGTTTTGATGAAATAGATTTTAAATGTTTTGACGACATTCCAGATAGTATTAACACACAATTAGCAAATGGTAGTGTAATAAAAGAGAATCACGAAGAAGCGAATGAAAGGATAGAAAATGTACAAAATAATGAACAGGTAATTATAAACGAGGACATTTGTAAAGACAAGGAAAGTATTGAAGCCGATGATCATAAACCTGGTGAAGTTCATACAGTTTAAAAAACTTTATGAAAGTTATTAGTCTTTCATGTTGTGTGATATTTTTTTATTTATTTCGATTAGAAGCTTTTCAAGTCCGACTCACTGTAGAATTTAATTTTGATCAATAGTAGATGGAAGTTTCTTTTAAAAGTAATTTTTTAGTATTACCAGCACATTTTACTTTTTGTTTCGTGTTTATTATAAAAAAAAATTTTATCTTGCCACCAATTGCTATTATTTCCTAATCAACGGGGTTTCAAAAATAATCCTGGTCCACTTGGCTGTGATCCTGTTTATATTAAATAGAAGAACAGCCAACTTGACCAGGTATTTTTTATTGAACACAGAAAAACTTTATCTAGTTTGCTGTGCTCTGATATGAATTAAATGGAAGCAGAGCCAACTTGGCCATGTTTTTTTTATTCAACACAGAAAAACTTGCTTTAGTTTGCTGTGTTCTAGGAAGCACAGCCAACTTGACCAGATTTTTTTATTGAACACAGAAAAACTTGATCTAGTTTGCTGTGTTCTGGTGTGGGTTAGATGAAAGCAGAGCCAACTTGACCAGGTTTTTTTTTTTAACTCCAATAATGCTCCATAATTTTAGAACAATGTGGGATAACTAACAAAGAAGGTTTGCTGTTAGGGTGCAATTTTGATTTATTTTTTATATAAAGAACTAAATAACGTCTGAGTATTTTAAGGTCTCTTTAAAAAATATTCATAACCGGATGTTGTTGGTTTAATTACATTTTATTTTTTGTTAATATAATTTTGTTTTGTTGTACATAGAGGTATTTTTATTAATTTTTTTTAACTGTTGAATTTTTTTATTGACTTGGGAAGATTACTAACATTTTAAAAAATAGAGAATCCTAATTGAGTGAAGTATAAACTTTAATTATGGCCCCGGAAATGTACTTAGAATTCCTAGTCAGCTCTCTCTTTTCCTCTTTAGGGCCATGTTATTGTGATTACTCTGTCTTATTTTCCCTTTCACTATTCCTTATTTATAAAAAAATAATATGGAAAAAAGAAACGGATAAAACTAAACTTTTACCCATGGTTATGGTCATTTTTAAAGAACCTTCTCAACCTGTTCACAGTATACTTAAAAAAAAAATAAAAGGTGTAGTTTATTTTTTACGAATAATAAAGATTGGGTAATTTATTTAAAAGTACAACAAATGAAAAGGTATTCCTTAAATGTAGAACTGATTTTTAAAATTATTTTAATTTATTCTTCTTTTATGTTTTAACCAAAGTTTAAAAAAAATTATTTGCCATATTGTCTTTATTTTATTATAGATATTTATGAATTTTGTGTAGAATAGAATTCTTATTCTCTCTTGTGATAATTTTGTTATTTTCTGCTCAAGTGTTTGTGTACAATAAATGTGCATATTATAACTTATTATTCAATACACAATAATATTTATATTATAATCATGTAAACTGAACAATAAATATTTTTCCTTTCCAATAATTGTTAATAATCTACCCAATATATTAATCTTTATTGTTCCTTATACAAAAACATTTGTGTATTGAATTTTTCCATTAGAATATTGTAAAATTTGTACCAGAAGAATGGCCCCTGACATAATACTTACATGTCCCAATTAGAACGGAAATAGGTTGGACACAAAGAAAAGAACGGAGAATCCTATTTTCAAGAATAGGTGTAACTTTGCTACCTAAAGGAAAATATCTTCTAGTGTAGCTAAGCTAACTTTTACAGAACAGCTTATAGTCTGACAAGCTAATTTCTAGCTTTACCATCCCTAAATATGTATTCATTGACTTGTATTTAATTCTGTTCTGTTTTTAATTGTTTCTCGGTTCCCCTGCCATATCATCATTCCAATATCTTTTTGGAAAGTTTCTTTGTATTACACCATCCTGACTACTTTCATTTATTTTGTCCTACCATTCATTTTTTCTTTCTACATTCAGCTGTTCCTGACTAATCTAATCTAACACAAGAAAGTAGGCAAAGATTTGCAAAAGTACAGCATAGAAAGGGACAGAAAACTAGGGGCGAACTTTATAGAAACATGAAGAAGGGAGAAAGCTAGGAGAAGATTGATGGACACCGGACTGGATTGAGAAAGGAGAGAAGCGAGGACATCAAAGGAGAAGGATAGAATGTGGAAAATTCTATATAAAGGTAGGGAAAATGTAGTTTTTGTATATCTTTTTGTAAGAAGTCAAAAAAAGTTTGAAGTAGAATGAGTCTTGTCATTTGCAAACCCTTGAAGACAATAATTTTCCTCCAAACTGTACATTTATTTGCCTGAAAATTTATTTCTGCTTCGATTATTAACAGAAACTGTAATTTTCATACTTAATTACAATTTTCTTTTTCTCATCATATTTTGAACCACCCTGTATGTATGTCAAACTGTACAGACTACCCTGTATTTAAGGAAACTAATTTATTATTGCCCTTTACATGACTTTAAATTTTTTTAATCAAAGACAATTTTAAAAAATCAAAATAAATTTAGGGGGATGCTTAAATAATGAGGGTTGCGGGAATGAAATAACAAAAATTAATTTTTTATTCCCTTTAAACATATTTTTAATAAAAAAAATTCAGGGGGTTGTAAATATTTATGTTTAATTTTCTTACACCCTTATTGATACTCAGGGGTGTGAAGAATTGTTTAAATGAAGGGTGCAGAAATAAAATAAAAATTAATTTTTTATTCCTTTTAAATTATTATTTTTTTTTAATAAGAAAGCTAAATTTAAGGGTTTATAAATATTTATGGATAAATTTTTACACCCTTGATACTCGGGAGTGCAAGGAATTGTTTAAATAAGGGATGCAGTAATGATTTATCAAAAACATTAATTTTATTTCCTTTACACGATTTTTTTTTAAATAAAAAAATTTAATTTGGAGAATAATCCCAATTAATCTGTTGTTAATTAATTTTAAAAGGGTGTATTTAGTCTAATTAAGGGTAGTTACGTTGATAATAACGTTTTATGTGTTTTTGCGTTTTTTTCCACCCTTGATAATCAGTAGTGCGGAATATTTTAAATTTGCGGGGTGCGGGGGAACAAGTGTAGAAATGAATGACAGTAGTTGCGCATCGAGATAACCCAGTCATTAATTTGCAGATTTTAGTTTTAGTGAGTGGAAACAAACGTAATTTCGTTGTTAATTATGTGAAAAAAAGGTAATAAAAGGATTAGAAAAAAAGGTAAATAAAAAGGGCAATAAAAGAAAGCATGGCGGTTATCTCGAAACGAGTGAATAGAGGGCGGTTTCGCGCCCTTTTAAGCCGGTATAATAGCTTGTTTATTTTCCCACCGCTCACCGCCAATTTCCCGACAGGCCTGTCACCTACGTCCGTGGTGCTTGTGCTTACATCCTTGCTCTTCTATGCAAAACGGCAAAACATTACAAAGTAGATCAATCTGTGATTTTCGGTAGTGCATGTTGACGTATTTTATCCTGTTTTTAAAGATGTTTAATTGATCTTAATTTTTTGTTATATATTTTGACAGATCGAACCGTAATCTAGTGATCCGTGGTGTGAAAAGTGCGTTTTGTTGACTAACAAACACAGAAAATGACCGTGAAAGAAAATAATTTATCGGTAACTAGCAGGCGGTCGCCATCTTTCTCCCAAGTTTTTCTCTTGTGATTTCTTAATTTTACCTAATTATGTTTTAAGTTCTATAAACTCCTGTGTTTACTTGTGGAATCCACTATTTGAAAAAATTCTACCGGACTACTAGCCCCCAGGATTAGGTGAGTTTTTTAAGGACTTGTTTTTCTAGACGTCTTTGGTGATGGGTCTCGTCATAAGCATTTCTATTACGAATTTTACAGCTATTGTGTAGCCATCATGGTTTGATTGACCATAAATGTGGATGTGTGTGTTATTTTCCTTCAACTTCATATCAAGATTTTTTTTTTATTACAAATGTAAGTCAACTATCCACATTATTTTCTACACAACTCAACTTTCAATTTAAATTTTCTTTAAAAAACTTTTAATCTAAATATATATTAAGCTCGTATTCTTGTGTGGGTGCATATTTTTTAAATTCAAGCCTTGGATCGTCTTCGAAAAACTTACACAAATATTGCGCATCTATTTTTATTATCATTCGTAATTACCTATTTGGAAATTACTTTCGTTTTGTTAGTGACATGGCAAGATTAGCTAACTATAATGTTATATTATACACGTAGTAAGTACTTTCCCAAATTAAATTGAAACCCTAAAAAAATAATACTCTTTATTAAGTACTAAAATATTTAGGGGTCGCACTCTCTGATTGACTTACCCTGTATATAAATCTTTTAGGTTAAAATTATTTTCCCCTTTAAATAGAGTAAGGACTGTTTTTGCAAATCATATTCCATATGTAATTATATTACTTAGCAATTAATTTGATTTAATAAGAAAGTTTTCTATTAATTAATAAATTTGCATTGCCCACTGGCGTAGAATATTTTTTTGAAATAAGGTTTTAATTTTTATTCTTGTAACGTAACTTTCAAATCATTTCTACGAATATTTCCTATTTTTGTGTATAATGAGTGTTAGGAAGTGGGGCATACTTAATTTTAGAATGCCAGGTGTGTGTCTATATGTGCATTTTATCGTTGGTATCTTTTGAAGAAACTGTACTTTGGAGTAAGTCAGGTTAACTCAGGTACAGGCTCTACTACAAATTAAATTCCTTCGAGTCGTTCGTGATATTGGAAATGCTTTAGTTTGTGAGAAAGAGAAACCTACTATTACCTACCTACTATTCTGAATTTAATTTTTTTAATTTACTTCACTTCACGGCTTATTGATTAGATAATAGATAACTAATCGGTTTTTATTTTATTAGAGCACCTATTCATTCATTGTTTTTTTATACTGATTAGTCATTTTTGATCTTCAGATTCAAAGGTGTGTAATAATAATCAGTTTAAGAAGTTGAAATGTCTCATCAGACTTTTCGTTCTTAGAGGAATAGGGTGTGGTGCAAACCGGGTGCAAATCTATTAAAAGAATTCTTACTAAAAACGTAGTATAGGGTGTCCAAGATAAGATAACCAACATGTCCATGTTGAAAATCATAAAAAATCTAAATAAATATGAAGAGACCTAAAATACTCCCTCCCCCTCCCCCTTTTTTAGTCTAACCCAATTTTTGCATATCCATCAAAAAACTCTTGAATTTGGAAAATTCGACAAGGAAAAAAGTTTCGAAGACATTCTTCGACTTTAAAGAATTTTTACGGTAAATACAAAATTTTTAGTTGGTTAGGTAGTCCTGGGAAGTCTGGGTAGTCTCTAGGAAGTCCCTGAGTAGTCTTTGGGAAATTTGGATGGTCTCTGGGACGTTTTGCTAGTCCTGGAAGTCTGGGTAGTCTTTAGGAAGTCGGTAGGTAGTCTCTGGGAAATCTCCAGAAGTCCCTGGGTGGTCTGGGAAATCTGGATAGTCTTTGGAAAATCTGGGGGTCTCTAGGAAGTTCCTGGGTGGTCTCTGGGAAATTTTGGTAGTCCTGGAAAGTCCGGGCAGTCGTTAGGAAGTTGGGATAGTCTCTGGGAAATCTCCAGAAGTCCCTGGGTGATCTTTAGAAAATCTGGATAGTCTTTGGAAAATCTGGGTGGCCTCTAGGAAGTCCCTGAGTAGTCTTTGGGAAATTTGGATGGGACGTTTGGGTAGTCTTTAGGAAGTGGGAATAGTCCCTAGGTAGTCTCTGGGAAATCTCCAGAAGTCCCTGGGTGGTCTGGGAAATCTGGATAGTCTTTGGAAAATCTGGGGGTCTCTAGGAAGTTCCTGGGTGGTCTCTGGGAAATTTTGGTAGCCCTGGAAAGTCCGGGCAGTCTTTAGGAAGTTGGGATAGTCTCTGGGAAATCTCCAGAAGTCCCTGGGTGGTCTTTGGAAAATCTGGTTTGTCTCTAGGAAGCTCCTGGGCAGTCTTTGGGAAATTTTGGTAGTCCTGGAAAGTCTGGGTAGTCTTTAGGAAGTCTAGATAGTCTTGAGGAAATCTGGGTGGTCCCTGGGTAGTGTTTAGAAAATCCTTAAGTCATTGTAGTCTTTCACATTGGGTAGTTTAGTGTAGACAATGATAAAATTTGTTAACAAACCTAGAAGAGTTATACAGAGTGTCAAAATTAAGAATTTAGTAAGAAACCGAACAAAACTAGGGGATGATTAACATCGCTGTGCACCCAAGTCCTACGATCCTTAAAATTTAAACTTTTCTCGACTTTGCTTCAGAGCGCAGTTCAAAAATAAAATGTAACTATCGGGTAGATTTTTGCAGGTTTCTTCTTATTATTAATGCAATACCCCCGAGGGTAAGCAAAGTGTCTCTACCCTTCCCTTATGGCACCCAAACATATAAAAAGCAATCGTGTAAAATTTAAAATAACCAAGTTAGACAGGCAAGTGCCAAGGGATTCAAATGAATACGAATCTTTTACGTTTTATTTCAAAATAAAACTGAAAAATATTTAAATTTTTTCAGAAGAGATTTAAAACTTTTTAAACACAAGTTTCAAAGATTTAATTTTCTTTAAAGTTTGAGTTAACTTTAAACCGTTTTAATTTTGCCAATGATCAGAACAATGTATCTCGTCGTATTTAATTACGACCCTATCAGGAATGTATGTCCTCTCCATCCCCCTCACATTCTAATACTTAAAATTAAGATGGTAACACATGCACGGTTTTACCGATTCCGCGGGGATTTGAACCAACCAAGTTTTAGTTTGGATCTTAAAAAGTTTTCTCTGGTCTATCGCTGCGCTACGCTCGCCCCTTAAAACAGGGTTTTAACCCAGTGCAATAGTTTCATAATCTTGAATTGTTTATTATTTTTTGTAATAATTATCCAACCTTTTTTTTTCTATTTTAAAACCTTTTGGTGTGGCGATCACTTCCATTCAAAATATTGTAAGTTCATTCTTTCTACATGTACGTTGTTTGAAGTTCGTCTCGAGTTCGTCTAAAATAATTTATTGACAGTAATAGCACATATAGAGCTCTCAAGGTACGGTAATAAAAAGAAGTCGCACGGTGTAAATTGCAAGGAACAGGAATTGCAGCATTCCGGCTTGTGGTAAGATGATTATCGAAAAATTCTTGCCAGAATTGCAATACAAAGTTGCACCATCGTGTTGGAAATAATTTTGCTCGTAAAATTTCTTCCTAAGCCGCCTTTGGAAAAAATAATTCCGAAATGGTCAAAACGTGGAAGTAAAATCAGTCGCAGTTCATGTTTAACCCTTTCGCTTTAGAAATAAACCCAATTGGGTTCAAATCCGGGGGATAGGAAATTTGTGGAGACTTTATGAAATTTTTTGGGAATGCAGGCGAATAGGAAAAATCTCTTGAGAGACATCCAAGGGCTTTAAAAAAATAAACAAATCCCGTAAAATGATTGTTATTGATATGTACCCATAAGGCAATAGGTATTTCTTAAACAATGAACTTTTAATCGGACTTTCTTGGGGAACATTAAAGATAAAAATTGTGTTTGAGGAACAAACCACAAATGGAGGTTTTACTAGATGGTATGAAGTGCCATGTGGAAGAACGTAAATGTAGATGAATGTATGCGGTTGTAACCATGTGAAGGCAACATCTATGTCGTTTATGTAGAAATATAAATGGATTTGTCTATGTAAGTTTGATATACACAGGGAAAACTTTGCGGTGAAGATGAATTACGGCAACAATGAAATTCTACGAGGTTTGTTCAGAAAATATTTCCATAGGATCAGCTTGCAAAAGCAAGAAAAGACAAAACTCTTTATAATTATTATTTTATGGGGTTAGTCCAGATATTTTTTGATCAAACCTCGTACCTACAGTGTGTCCACGGATTGAGTGCATATAAGGTGTAAATGACAAATTTTTTTAGAGTTGAATCTTCATGTTCTCAGGATCGCTTCTGCTTAGTGTCAAACTAAGATATTGAAAAAATGAGCCAAATCAATTAATATACAGGGTGTTTTTTGGCCGAAATCTAAAAATTAGTCAAGAGTAAACTGTCTTTATTTTAGCAGATATAACAAAAATGTATTAGAAAAAGTTGTTTAGAATTAAAAGTTATTGAAGATTTTCAATTTTTATACAAATCAGCCTACTTTGATATTTTTCATCAACATGAGATTTTTTATGGTTTTAATGACCCATGCATGAAGAGTGATTAAACAAAGTACTTGAAAAACAAATAATTATTTATTAAAAAAATACTAAAACTCATTTGTTACAAACATGAATTCAAAAGTATTGGATTTTGATGAAAACAATCAAAGTAGGCTGATTTGTATAAAAGTTGAAAATCTTCAATAACTTTTAATTCTAAACAACTTTTTCTAATACATTTTTGTTATATCTGCTAAAATAAAGACAGTTTACTCTTGACTAATTTTTAGATTTCGGCCAAAAAAACACCCTGTATATTAATTGATTTGGCTCATTTTTTCAATATCTTAGTTTGAGACTAAGCAGGAGCGATCCTCAGAACATGAAGATCCAACTCTAAAAAAAATTGTCATTTACACCTTATATGCACTCAACCGTGGACACACTGTATATCATCGGCAAGGAATTTTTATTTCTAAATTATGAATGTTTCCTTTTGTGGTAGATTTTCCACTTCTTTATGTCGGTTTAAATGAATACCACCTTCAAATCAAATAAGGAGGACTTTTTATTTCCGTAACGAATAGGTACGTGAGTGAGTAACAGACGGGTGTAAAGAACTTCCTTTTAAATAATTATAGAAAGTCGTCGTAAACTTTATTAAATATTTATTTTTTGTGCCTCCGGTCGGCATCACTGAGTTTCTGCATCGCGAAATCCGCCAGAAACAGAGGTTTTGCCGGCCTAGGCCGGCAAAAGTAATTATTTTAAGTTATTAGTTGGCTGCATCGGCTCAATCTGTCAAAGTCAAATTTATGCATCGCGGTCGGAGGCGATCAAACAAATAAATTAGCAAAATTTTACAAAAATATGATTACCTATTAGAGCCACTGTGGTGATTTGAATATAATCTTTAATATGCGCCGGTGTATCCATTATTAAATCAAAGATAATGAAATTTATAAATAAACGTCAATGGAAATTGTAAGAAAATAAATGAATTAAGTTTAATGAATACAAGGAATCTTGATTTTAAAATCATAAAAAAAAATTCCTAATACTAAATTTTAAATGTAAATTTAATTTATTTAAACAAACATCGGCACAAAAAATCTTGTGTATTACACGTCCAGAAACAGTTTTGCGAGTGCTCCTACTTGCAGGACTCGGCGTTCCGCCTCGCCCTGCAACCTTACTCGCACTCGCAAATGTGCTGTTTCTGGCCTTGTGATACAAATAACTATTGAAAGATGGTTTATTTTTTTCGTACACGGGAAATGTACGATTTCAGAAAATATAATGTACGTATTACGTCAATTTTTTTTACGAGACTCGGGTGCTTGAAGTACTCGACCCACGGCCTCGTACTTGAACAAATGCCATAAAGCGTTATTTTTGCGACTTGTTACTTAACAATATAAAAAAATTAAGGAAATATTGATAGAATTTTTTGAAAATCCGATGTCTCCTCTGTTATCGTGGAAAAATACGTTTTAGACGTTCTTAATTTTCCACATTTGTATTTATTTATAATTTTGCTATAATATTTCCTAATCTTTCTGTTCCAGGATATGTAATTACTAAATTTTAAATCAATCTTATCGTTTGCCTTGTTTCTTAAGTGATTGTGGTGGAGAATAGTTCTCTACCAGCGTCATAGTCGCGATTCCTTAATTAATGAAATTATTTCGAATAGAATTTTCTTCTTGTGGCCGTATCCTAAATTATATGTTTTTAAATTTAATTTAAACACCCCGTATCATCGGTAAGTTAGTAAAACGTAATGATTCGCTTTACGACTCTGAAATCTCACATGTCGTAATAGCGGGGTATTGCATATTATGTGATTAATAAATTGAAATGCGTTTCTTATTTTTTTCTGAACGAAATTATTAATTTCATCATTTAATCTGCATTTCCATAGCATATTAATTCTATTGTTTTATTTATAATTACCATGCGAGCGTTGTTTTATTTCCCAATAATTATTTTCTTGTAATATATTATATTGGGGTGTGGGTAGGTTTTAAAGAGGTGATTATAAATATAAAATATGACCTTAAATACTTACCAATGAACCCGCTAAGAAAACATTAATCTTTAATTGCCCAAATTATGCGAAGAATTTGTGTTAAAAGTTGAACTAGGTACCTACAATAATTTAGGGGTTGTGTGATTCACGACTTTTTATCACCCAAGTGTCAAAATGTTTTATTGGTAAAACTTATTTTTTGTTAAGAATGTTACATTGAATACTTGTACCGGATGTCTGGCTAGACGCTCTGTAACATTTCTACATGCTAAAAAAAATGTTTCTCTTGTATGACCTTGAAATTAATTTCAAGGTCATGATTTATTTACCATCGGTTTCCATCAAACTTTAAAATGTAATTCAATATAGCTCCCTATAATTATATCATGGCACCCTGTAGAATAATGATAATAAAACTTTTCATGTCTTAAGTTTTTGTCCATCACAATAACATTTTTTTTTAAATGACGAATTCAGAGAACTTCTAGAAACTGACTTTTGGGATAATGTGGTGATTTAATTGTAAACTCATCCTTTGCATGAAACATTCACCCTTTGAATCATCGACTTATTTTTGTCTTCTGCATTTCTAAGAATACGTAACAAAAACCATTACAATACAAAATTTAAATAATTTTGAACTGCAACTTGAAATATTCAACGATTTTCTAATCTTTCACGCAATAGTAAAAAAATAAATTCTGTGTCTTTTTTTGATTGGCCTCTGATATAAAAAAAAATTGCAATCCTGACAATCAAAAGTATCTAAATCCCAGCGTGCCATGACTAATCGAAATTTGTTCCCATGAAATCAGTTAAAAATTGTTTGACAGCATGAAAATTTAATCCACAGCCTGCTTTTTCCAATTTCCAGTTACAATAATAACCACAGCTATCATGATTTATTTTAATAATTATTCCAAAAATTACCGTCCACGGTAATCAAAACACAACACATAATTCTAGGATGATCTTGCTCTTTTACCACCAATTGTTCTTGAGAACTAAGGTTGGCAAATTTATTTTCAGTTTGAATTGTCAGTCTTAATTTTACAGTTTTTAATAACCGAACGGCTTTAAAGTTAAATAGAGCTGCACTTTTTGCAGCTCATGGGTTTGTTTTTACTGGTGGTTCTGCAGTTTTGCAGCACTTGAATCTAGGATCTTATCTAATATTCCTGAACAATTGCGTTGATATAATAGTGGGATGATCATGTTTTATCAGTGTTCTCATTTATTTGAGTGGAATAAAATTAAAATTAGGATTAGATAATAATTTTGTGGTAAACATCTACAAGATCCATTATCGTAATATTAAGTTTTGATTTTTTTTTTAAATTGAACAAGTCAACAAATTTAGTGTTCAAGAAGAACACGTGCAGGAATCGTCTGCATTATAATATTTTTTGTAAACATGTTGATAAAAAAAATAAGAGCTGGGTAGGCAAAATCGTTTGTAATCTCCTCCTTGGTTGGTTGCAGCTCTTTATTGTCATTTCTATTTCCGTTTTCTTTATTAATACAAAAATTTCTCGTGTATTCTGTCTCGGTCTTCCTTTAATGTTTTTACATTCCCTCTGGTTTTGCTAATTTTGACATCACGAGCAATCTGTTTCTGTGTAGAACTCCAACCGAGAAGCACAATTTTCCACACTTCTAGCCATTTCTTCCGTTCACCCCATTTCCAAATCTCATTTCATATTTCTTTTGCTGTACAAATCATATTTAAGATCGTCATCACACAATATTTTTCTTGCGAAAAGGTACAGAAAGAAACTGTTTCACAATAGCGTCGGTTACCATTAAATTTTTTTTGTAAATTTGTTTAAAAAAAAATTAGCGTTAGGTACTGTACTATGTATGTAATTGGTGTCGAAGAGGAAAAATAAACACTTCGGTATAGGTACTATCTAGAATCGAACCCTTTCTTTTACGCCGATTCAATTTACGCCTGTCCTCTTTAAAAACCGGCGTAAACCGAATCAAATATTTCCCAAAAATTATCTTTTCTGACCTTTTCTATTTTAATTGGTTGTAAACGTTTCTTTTTTCTAGAGATTCAACAATCGCCATTTACTTTTTTGCAGAGTAACTTCTTCAAGCATTAATTAGTTTGCAATCTACTATTTCGAGATTACACTACGAAAAGAATATAAATTTCTCCAACTTGCAAACAATCTTCTCTTATGATCGTGTTAGAAACTTCTTCGTTTTAAAATGTAACCTTCACAAATTTAGCTTGAAAGTCCTATCGATGATTGCCGGAACTTTTACCAACCGGTACCTAATAATCAAGGCATTCTTTCTGCTTATGTTACCTTTCCTATTACCACATTTGGTGCTGTTTACTTTACTTTTACTCTGTCGCAATCTCGCATAACTAGTAAAAAAAATCTGTCCGAATTTTTTCCAAGGATTACTGCAACTCTCAATTAACGTTACTGCAACGTGGATCAAACGATTGCAAAATTATGAACTGATTATGCTTGATTGATGATGCCACGTTTTATATTCCAACGTTCCAAGTAATGGACTTTTAAAAGGTTTAATTTATAAATTAGTTGACTTTTATGTGATTATTCGGATTTATTACAGGACTAGTAAATATCAATTATTTTTGTGTTTTGGGACACATAATACACCTAACGTGAATATTCATTATTCACTAGTGATGAAATAAAATTGGGTTACATTGGGATTTTCAATTGAAATGAAATTTTTTT
Organism: Hemicrepidius hirtus; assembly: GCA_963082805.1. Taxonomy (NCBI): domain Eukaryota; kingdom Metazoa; phylum Arthropoda; class Insecta; order Coleoptera; family Elateridae; genus Hemicrepidius; species Hemicrepidius hirtus. Next base: position 29,783,071 of record OY720166.1, read on the forward strand.
TATTCATCCCAAGTTGAATTCTTTTATTAAATGTTAATTAACGCTGACGTCATAATTTAATTGAGCTACAATGTTGCCACAAATAATTGATAGATTGTAATTAATAATTTCTATTTACGCTTCAGTTAACTTCCTTTTTTGTTTTTGATGAAACTACTTCCACCGTATATTGTTTTCTCTTGTGGTTTTTATGTTCTGATAAACCACAAAAATAGTTTGGTTATACAAAAACAGGGAAATAAAAATTCTATAATTTTACTTCCGTGAATTTTTTATTAACAAGAAAAGTTTTTATTTTGAAAGGAAGACAAATATAAAAATTATAAATGCGCGAAGAGGACGACCCCAATTGATAATTCTCCCCATCCCCTCCCTCCTGGTCTATCATTTTTCTTGATATATTTTACAAAGAAATAGGTAATAATTTTCTAGAATAAAGGTAAAAAAAATTGTGTATACTTCGTACGGGAAATATACGTGTAGCGCCCTCTAGTTATTGTTTGGTGAACCTTTTAGCCTTTTCATCTTTACGCTTGGTTCTTTCTTTTTGCTCTGTCTATTCTTGTTTGAGGTACATTATTTTATAATAATGTCCCCTTTCATTCCTACATTTAGACGGACCGACCTCGTTTTATTTCCAATCCTATATTTTAATAATTAATTCATTATTCTTAATAGTCTTCAATTTGTAAAGACAATTCTAGGTTATTTTCAAGTTACAATAATAATAGTCATTATATTAATATGTCGGGAAATTCTCGACTGGTGAGAATATTTTGCATTACAATCTTTGATCCTTTTAATCAGGTTATAAATAGAAAAAAAAACGTATTAGTAACAGTAATTGTGTATGAACAAGCTTGTAATAATTATTATTACGATCATTGTTGGAAGAATTTTCTATCGGCTGCGAATTCTGCCCTAATTTATTTTTATCCATTTTTAGAACCGACCTTTGATACAAGAATTTTATATTTGTTTTTGTTACTGTATCAAGATAAATCGCATGTGTAAATATAATTTTTCATGAAAACATCAGCTTTTGTGTTCTGATTTTTAAAGCAATTTTTACTTTTCAGGTTCGGATGGGGCGCCACAGAATTTGGAGGGATGACAGATAACCGGTGTTTCTCTGGAGGCGGTGAGTTTTAGATTTTTTATTTTTTAATATTTATCCTAAAATTAATGCGCATTTTAAAAATGTTTACTAGTAGTATTTCGGATTTACTATTGTAATTTTTTTGTGGAAGAAAGAATAGGTAGGGTTTTAAAATTGTTTTTGTAATGATTAGCAATTTACATTCTGTGTGTGATATTGAAATGACCTTTAAAATGCAAAGTGATAAAGAGAAATAGCACGCAGGTATGGCTTAAGGAAATTTTTGTTTTATCCCTTTTATTGCGGTTCCACTCCTTTTTAAATAAAGATCACAATCAAAATTAGATGCGAGAACTTTTAACAAAGTTGCGAATGTTTCTGATATTGTGTCACGACCTTGACTGGTTTAATCATGCAAAATGGTATAATATTCTTTTCTTGATTTGATGATTACAATTTGCAATGATACTAATTTAGATTTAATTTTATACGTGGCGAAATCTAGCGGCGCAGGTCGTAAGTATTGTTTACATTTCACCTAGTATTATTCAGAACGGGATCAAGTACTGAAACTTATCTAAATCACATGTCAGCGCAACGTAAATCTAAAATTTAAAAAAAATCGCGTTAATTAAAAAAAAAAAATTCCGTGTAAAATGAATTTTCAGGTGCACAGATTAGGGTGCATGAAAAGTGGAATTATGTCGCGCTGCGGGAGCTGAAACGCGAGAGTAGCCGATGAATATCTGAGGAATTCCGCCATTGCTGGTGGGAAACGGATGCAACAAGTGTTTTCGATCGATGCTCTCTGTTGGCCGAGTCAAGCCCTCTATGCCGTAACCTGATCGTCGACTGCTTGTTTCGCGCTCGTGCTCCGCTCATGGCGTTTTACGAGAACCCCACAATACCACTTATGTTAGTGGTCTTCGGTCAATAGTCATACTAAACAGCTCAGTCATGGTCTTTTAATTCGCGTTCTTGTCTTTTGTGTTATTTGCGTAAGATGGCCTTTCATGCGGCGAATAAACACTTTAACATCTTCCTCCTACATTGATCTTTTATGTTTACTATGCTAGATGGCCCAGATTTTATCCTAACTTATCAGAAATGATATCACCTTTTTTTTGTTTTTAGGAACATTCTCGATCTGTTCTTTTATATAGTTCAAATAGAAATAGAGGTCCAAGGTTCTTACAAAACCTTTTAGGACGTTCTAAATTCAGCCAATAATAATTCAGGAATCTCAAATGACTCTGATTTTCAAAACAACCATAGCGTGTGACGGAGCACCGTCCTGTTGTAGTCTTAAAACAGGGTGACCCAGGTTTAAAACCACGTCCCACGTTAACCTTTGGATCACCCACGTCAACCAATCATATTTAGTCCTTAATATTTTTAACAAACCTATCCCCTCCAGATTTAGACATACAGTGTGTCCACGGATTGAGTGCATATAAGGTGTAAATGACAATTTTTTTTAGAGTTGGATCTTCATGTTCTGAGGATCGCTCCTGCTTAGTCTCAAACTAAGATATTGAAAAAATGAGCCAAATCAATTAATATACAGGGTGTTTTCTTGGCCGAAATCTAAAAATTAGTCAAGAGTAAACTGTCTTTATTTTAGCAGATATAACAAAAATGTATTAGAAAAAGTTGTTTAGAATTAAAAGTTATTGAAGATTTTCAACTTTTATACAAATCAGCCTACTTTGTTTTTTTTCATCTAATCCAATACTTTTAAACTCATGTTTGTAACAAATTAGGTTTAGTATTTTTTTAATAAATAATTATTTGTTTTTCAAGTACTTTGTTTAATCACTCTTCATGCATGGGTCATTAAAACCATAAAAAATCTCATGTTGATGAAAAATATCAAAGTAGGCTGATTTGTATAAAAATTGAAAATCTTCAATAACTTTTAATTCTAAACAACTTTTTCTAATACATTTTTGTTATATCTGCTAAAATAAAGACAGTTTACTATTGACTGATTTTTAGATTTCGGCCAAAACAACACCCTGTGTATTAATTGATTTGGCTAATTTTTTCATTATCTTAGTTTGACACTAAGCAGGAGCGATCCTCAGAACATGAAGATTCAACTCTAAAAAAATTTGTCCTTTACACCTTATATGCCACTCAATCCGTGGACACACTGTATATGTCTCTTGGTATCGTCCTAGATCTTCGTTTTAGGGGTTTACCTATTCTTCTTCGTTGCCATGGTTACCTACCCTTAGTACATGATCGTTTTATCTTGTCTTCCTTCACCGATTCTTATCTTTTTAATTATTAAAATAAAAAAAATCTATCAAACTTGAATTTCGCTTTCAACCCCCTACCCTCCTGTTTGCTTCAGCTCGATATCATTCTGCAAAAAACAAGCTGTTCCTATAATCTCGAACACTACACGAAAACAAAGCCTCTCAGAAAGTTTGTAGTTATGCTTAAGCCCAAATGATCCGATTAGTTGTCCTTTCCCTGGTACTTCTAACCTCTTAGTTATCTTTGCACGTGCCTCATTAGCAACAATTTTGTCTTCTCCTCTTGTTGTACTTATGGCAAGTCGACTAGAACACTAACCTAATTAGAAAAGAAATACAAATTAAAAGTTAGTGGAAAGTACAGTTTGTGAAAGTTGAAAATAGATTTACGTTCACTATTGATAGGAAAGGGACTTGTTGAGTTTGTTAGGGGGTTGAATCGTTGAATCTTAAATTATTGTATTTTGAGGTAACTAAATTAAACAAAAAAGGTAAAATCCTTTTGGAAAAGTCTTCAAGTAATTTTTAATGACGTTTGTCCAAAACCTGCAGATCGGGGGTTGAGGGTAAAGCCATCAGTTGCTGATGACAATTCGTCCCTTCCTTGCAAATATAAAATTAGGCTCCCTCTTTTTTTCTTTAGGAACGCAGTAACAGAATTTTTTAACATCCGGATTGTGTAACATTTTAAAAGTGGGTTAGAACGGTAAGGGTGCATATATGAAATGGGAAAAATAGTTTAGTATTTATTCCTTTCCCTTAATTAATTGCGTCTTGGGAAACTTGAAAATTTCAACCCTTAACCTCTTTGTCATGCTAATAATTTATTCTTGATTTTAAAATAAACCCTTCTCCCTGTTTTTTTTTACTAAATTTAAACTTCCACATTGTTCTACCCTTTATACCTTTTATGGATTATTAATTAGTTCCCATCAATAAAATTTCGTATATCATAGTTATAAGTTATAACCCCTGACAAGATATCGTCAGAATAGAATAAGTTTGCCATTTATTATCTCAACCCTCCCCAATGTTCTGTCAAAAGTTATTTGAAACCATGTAGAAGTAGCAACTCTTTTGACATGTTTGAAATTTGACTTGGTAATACCCTAAAGGGATTTAGTGTCAGGAAGCTATAGATTAATTTCTGATTTGTTGTTTATTAACCAAAAGTATGTGTGAGTATGAAGTATTGATTTGAAAAGGTTGTTTTTTTATCTGTTAGGGGGTGCAAGGGGTTAAAAGATCTGTTTGAATGGAAGTTGTAACGTAGGGTTGGATTTAACAAAAGTGAGTACCTATGAAAAAACTTTTTTGTTTATCAAAGGAGTAGGATGTGAAAAGGGATGGGGGTGGATATCGACGCAATTACAAAAATTATATGTTACAGACTGGTCAAAGGGTTTAATTAAATTTATTTTGGGTTCGGGGTAAAAAGAAGCGAGCTTTACTTTTTATTTCAATGTATTAGAATTTTAAAATATATAGAAAATCAAACCCACCCCTTTATTTAATAAATATTCGTGCTAAAGTTTAACCATTTAGGAATACTAAGAGCGATATTGTTTTATTCTGTACTACTTATAAAAAAAATCCATAAAAGATGCCAATAAGGTTGATATTCAGGGGATTCGAACCTCAGAAATCGGCCTTACGGATTGCTGAAGATTTTGTTGTCTACCCCGATTTGAACTTGAAAATTTTATTGTTTGTTTTTCGAACAAACCTTTTTTTAATTCTTGTATGAATGAGTCTGTGAGAAAAGTGGTTTTTTGCTCCCTAGGCAGGAAAAGGGTAACTTTGTCGCCTTTATTTCGGACGAGCCCTTGAATTATTTTTATTATTGTTATTTTTAGAATAATTACAAATATTTATAATTAATTCCTGTCAAGCTTATACCAACGTGTTCGAACCAAAAAAATCAAAAATAAAATAAATTTGGTTGTTCTAGTCCCAAGACGAGAGCGGAGCTAAATTGCTGCTAAAAATAGGCGGGAGTATTTGTATTTATAGTTCAGTGCCTCATTTCACACAAGTAGGTACTTATCGCAAGGGGGCAGATTAGCAGCGATGTGTGAACTCGCGTTCTCGGTCTGCGACGTTGTCATGTCACCGACTCAATCAATGCCTACTCGCCATATTATTGGACTTATTTAGCCGTCATACCCATGACCGGAGCTTTGCGACCTCGGTTTTTGTCGAGCGGCACAGGGTGTAACAACAGGAGATCATTAATGGTTACAGTTATGAACCGCAGAAAGATTCTTTCTAGAATTATTATTTTGTTCGCTCATTAAGGAAAATTAACTTAACAGGTTGTTGGTTTTATTTGAACCGTTTTTTCTAGTGTGCTTAGAAAAATTAATTACAGCTCGCATAATGGAATCCTAAAAGGTTAGGGTTCGTATTTTTGAAGGAAAGGTTACAAAAAAATCCGTGTATTTTTCAACGATCATGTAATGGTGGCTATTATCCACGACGGGTTTTAACTTTAAATGAAGTACTTGTTTATTATTTATTTTAGCCCACTTTTCTAATCCATTACATTAAGGTAAAATATTTATCGGACAAATACCAATAAAATGTAGACGTATAACCTAATTTCCTTTGAAAGCTGGAAAAACCTTGGATTTTTTTAATGACCACCGTAATTACCTTTGCTATTGATCTGGCAATAAAGGCTCAATAATGTGTTATTTTATCTGCACGTAAATGTATGTTTTGGAATATTCGTAAACATAGGGAAACGCCTGTAATTTTTGCGTCTATTTGGTAGTGTTGCCAAAAAATTATTTCTAGGGAACTCCAAAAAGAGTTAAAAACTTCATTTTTGTTATAAATAATTTATTAATCACGGTCGAATGTGTTCTTTAATTCCGCGAACCAAAATTCGTAAAGTTTTCTGTTCAAGCAACGTGAGTTCGATCCCCGGCTCGGTTAAACTTTTTTTTTTAATTTTTTTTTCTATTTTGCTGATCTGGCGACAATATTTTTATAATAAATTAACAGAAAAATATTAACATTTACAAAAATAAAAAATTAATTTAAATTGTTTTAAATTTTTTTAGGTCTGTAGATCTCTTACTTTATTTAAAATTTTGTTATTTAATAGTTTGTTTACTTAAATAAACACAATTATATAATAATATATAAATGTGTTAATTTAATTTTCAACCTGGTTACAACTGCCTCTTTACAATCGACAATAAAAACCTTTACAATGTGTTAAGGCGCGTGATATTTTGCTACCAATAAACTTACGCAAATTGTGCCAATTTTAACGATTTTTTTAATTGACACTACATATTATTGATGATCAAATAATATCATCAGATTTGTTTTGTTCTTAGGCGTGCATACATATGTGACCTCATTTTAAATTCCACCAAGTTTAGATCATGCGCTTATTAGATTGTGTCACTGATTGGCGAGTCTGTTTTTAAATAAGGAGCCTGCAATTACAAATTTTATTCGCACAAGGTCTTAATTGGTTTTATTATTACATTTTTTACATGTAAGAAGGTCGACGCCATCTTTAATATATGAGAATCCCTTCACTGTTTTTTTGGGTAATAAATTGTTTTCTATCAAGGACTTCAGTAAAATCTAGTGGTTGTGTTTGTTTTATACGACCTACCTATTATCAAGCTGAGAAATTGTTTCTTTCGGGTGAATAATGAAAACTCACGAGGATAATATTTATTTGTCCTACATGGGATTGGAACCCGCGACTTTTCCATCGACCCTTTCCAACAGTTGTTTTGGATATTAAAGCAACAGGTACCTATTGTAATTATGAATATCCTGGGAATATACAATTCGTGTAACTATAATTTTCCATGAAATTTAACCCTTGTATTACGACCTGTCTTTTTAATACAGACTCCTATTATTGATTCGTTATGAACAACGAACGTAACTTTGGATGAAATGTTACGCTATTTAAAAATGCTTAATCCTGTAAAAGTACCTACGTCACAAAAACAGAAATAAAATCTAAAAGAAGGAAAAATAAAAAGTATTTATTTATCGTGAAAAATACACAGCCAAGAGTTAAATAAAAGTTATAAATGAACATCTCAAAATAAGTAGAAAGTAATTTTGTGGATAAAAATAACGAAACAAGAAAATAGGTCAAGTTTTTTTTTCCTAAGAGTTATCGCGAAATGTACCTATTCCTTTTTGTAAACATTTTTATTTGGTATACCTGCAAGGGTGTTGTATGTCCGTCCATTTAACACCCATGGACGAGACAAAAATTTTCCAGACTCCAATAAGTATTTAATTTTGCTGCTATGGCTTAACACCGACGCCTACTTTAATTCAAAACATACATTCTTCTTTTTGTAAAAAAAAATTTTTTTGTTATGTGCAGTAACAACATCTTGTTGATTCATAATTAATTATTATTCGTCAGATAGGTTGTAGGTATAAATATCGCAATCTTAGGTTTAATATTAACTGGAAATGATATAAAATTTTCCAGTTTATTACTTTTATTTATGTATGTCAACATCATAACTAATGGGTGTAAATTATTCTTGACTTAAGCCCATTTTCCATAATTAGCTAATAATAGGTGGGAGGCGTAGGATTAAATATGAAATAATAAACAGAAGCCTGGAATTGAAGAAAATCGATATGGGTAGGGTAAACCCCGGAAAATAATATTCCAATACGCGCATAATAATATTATTATATTGATTTAAATAATACGCGCACTTTATTAGCGTCGCAATATATTATAAACCTGTGAATAAACACAGCTGCCGGTTTAATAATTTACTTTTATTAAACTTCACTTTGGTTTGAAAACTTGACTGTACTCGCAATTACGTCGCAGTTACAATGAAAATCAATAATTAAAGCGACGTCGAGGCGAGCGTCAAGTTCTGTTGCCGTATGTAGTGTCTTTAGGCTGAGGTTACATTAAATGCGTATGCGTGCGATTTTTTAGTCGTACGCGCACGCACGACTTTTTGTCGTTCAACTTCTGGTTACATTGTTTCCGTTCATCGTAGGACGACGCGACAGCCGCAGTTGTGGACAGTGCAATTATGATGAACCAAGAAATATTAAATGTATATTTATTCGAGAAGAATGTCTTAAAATACATGATTCTAGACCAAAAAAGACAATATTGTGATACTCTTTACATTTTTGGTCCCACAAGGGATTTTTTGATTCAATACACAAAATAAGTTTTTCAACATCCATTTTTGTTAAAATATTTAATAATTAGCTTGAAATATCTGTTTACTTTTGTTTTTCAGTACCTAATATCGCACGTTTAGCGCGGTAAAAACAAATCAGTTTGTTTCGAGTTGATACACGTACGTTCACGTGCGCGCGCGTCACTCTCAATCGCGTACAATGTAACCATACATATTGAAATGAATAGGTTTGTTTTCGTTGCAGTGGTCGTACGTCCGCGTACGACTATAAAATCGCACGCATACGCATTTAATGTAACCTCAGCCTTAGTCTGGCCGTATCCACTTACCGGATCGATTACCCCAAAGGCCGAGCGATGGGGCGTATACTCCAGAGGAAAACAATTAGGTTGTGATTTTTTTTTAATTTTTTGGAAAAAATGTTTAATCACTAAAATTACTATTTTTGCTCATGTTTAGGGGTTGTTTTTTTTATGCAACTCCTTATGCAAATAATCTAGTAGGAAAAAAAGTTTGTTCTAGAAGGATCAATGTAGCCTTGACCTGACAACTACAATAACATCAATGTCAAAACATAATCCAAATTGATTTATACATCAACGGTTTGTCAGTAGACAGAGCCATTTGAAGTTTCCCCATAGTGTGGTAATCTCTTGAATAAATCTTTTAATGTAGTACTAACCCCACAAAAAAATTAAGAGATGTCTGGTCTGAAGATCGAGCAGGCCCATGACTTGTTATATTGTATGGTGGTGCTCCGTCTTGTTGAAGACCTTTCGAGAAAAGGTTTTTATATTTAGGTTCGTGTTAAGACTGGTTTGTATCGTGTATTTCCGGGGAACCGAAGATACGCGACACGGCAGTGATTTAAAATCTTAACATGAACTTAATTTTTAAATAAAATAAGCGATAACGACTGTCGTTAAATAAACGATTATGATCCGCAATAGACCCGAATAAAATTTACGCAATTTTAGAACATTTGGTGGAGGCGCCGAATAGGTTTCTTTTATTACGCAGGCTAGAAAAATAATTTAAGAGTAAATTGTTTTACTATTAACCAAATTTCATTTAATTTTTGGAATTGTTTTCTCAGTGTAAGAGAGTGAATTGTAAAATACCGAAAGCGGATGTATAATTCCTAGTCGTAAAAATGTAATTGAGGAAGTTGTTGCACGTAATAAACTTTTGATAGGGGCAAAGCTAGTAAAAGTCGAGGGAAGTTTTAAACAAAAAGTTATTTTCACCTGAATTATTTTTTTCTTTTCTGGAAATATGGAAATTGGTTTAATTTAAGAGTATCATTTCAAAAAGTTATTTTCTCCCAATTTCTGCTACCCTCGCGTTCTGTCAATTTTCAGACGCACTATTAATGGTAGATTATTTACCAAGAGCCGAAGGATTAGTTTGTATTCCGAAGCGCGTAGCACCTCGGGTTATAAACGGATTTTCGCGGCGAGGAATTATTTTGAATGAGTTCAAGTATTTTGAAAAAAAGTAAGAAAGTTCAAGAATGAATATTTAAAATAAAGACATGCCCCTTTCCCCTATTTACTCGTGTTTATCAATAGTTACCATCATCGAATAGATTAGGCGCGCGGCGAGTTTCACAATCTTGTTGTCAACTCCCATTTTTTTTTGTGTAGGGCTGTATTTCGAGTACCACTTATGATGATAAATTAATATTAAGTTAAGAAACATTTGGATTTAGTTTGACTTTTAATTTTCCACCTTTAATATTTATTACAGGGTCTTATGATATAACCGTAACTTTTTCTAAACCACTTTTTATAGCTTTGTTATTGTAGACATGATTAACCTGTGTTATGCGCATAATATATTCTAAGTAAACTATTTATACATTAAATTTTGATGTTAGCCGACCGAACTAACGTTAACAGAAAGCGGTAGGTATCCAGAGATAATTACGCGGCATAAATGTAATTTTTATCTTGTGCGGATCGTCTCTTTCTTTGTTAATGTTTCCAATTCTTCAAATATGCAGAAATATCCAATTGCATAAAAATCCGATCTCTACTCCCTACTTTTCATTAATTTCCAGTCGATTTCAAACTCCATAAGTGATATTTCAAAACAAGAGAAATTAAAAAAAACATTGACCAACCCCCCCCCGGTACACTACAGTCTACTTTTAGCGAGATTGCTAATGCCTTCTGTGTTTAGGGGATGAATTTGCCGCAAAATGTGTTACAAGGTGGCCCTGCGGGGCTTTGCTTTTCCAACCCCGCTACATTGATCTGCTTCAGACTGCTTTCAACGTTTCCACTTCTCATTGCTTTGTTCCATTCAGCCTGTCGTCGTTCGAAAATATGTACCGTGAAAGCTCTTAACTTATTCTACAATCTATGAACATTAAATGCATATCGTTGCCACGGAAAAATTTTAAAAACATTTCCTATACCTAGAACTTATAAAAAAAAATATTTACATCATAAAGAAATAATACTCCTAACGCACTTGATTTGTTGGGTAAAAAAATAAATCGACGTGACACGTCAAGAAAGTATGTTTATATGACTCGAGGCTTAAATAACTCTGCCTACGGCCTCGTAATTATTTCATATATAGTTTGGGAAAGAAAAAAAGATTCCTAATTTAAAATATAAATTTTTAGATATTATTTTCGTGATTTTAAAAAAATAAAATTGGTTTTATATTTTCCAGTCGTTTCAGACTTGGTATATAATAATTGGAATGGCGTACATTTGCGTATTTGCAGGCCATTATCAGGCTGGGTCAATAAGAGGCTGTAGGGTTGATGTGAGTTGAGGCTTTAGGGTGAACACAGAGGGTGGATTCCGATTAAGGGGAGTGAACCAGCCGCCATCACATTACTATACATTTACCTTAGAATTGATCAAACGCTACGCACATCAGGGTCATCTCAGGATTGGCAGAATTTGTTGACGTTTTCCCTTATGGATTTTTCGGTCGTGTCCTTAAAGTCGCTTTTAATATCCGGTTGTAGTTTTCCTACAGAATATATTTTTTCCCCGTTATGACAGAAAAAATTACGTTACAGTCCTGATATAGGGTGGTTCTGATACCACCGCCCTTGCCCTACTTCTGATTTTTACTGCGTATTAGATTTCTCCCAGTAAACAATTCCGAATTAAATGTTTTACACTTTGCGTAAGAAGTATTGTATGCTAAACTAACCTAGTGGGCTATTTTATTGCAAATACATCGCGGTTAATGACTGGTTATATTTTAAATTAATCTTTTTTTTATTTCAAGAGGTTTGCTAATTGAAATTAAATATTTATAACGTCATTATTTGACGAATATTTCCGATCTTGTAATTATTTGATTCCCGAACCAATTCGTGATTTGTGTGCAGGAGCATGGTCGTGGCTAAAGCAAAACCAAAGACGGATTTAGGCATGTCTCGGTCAAAATTGAAACAGATCTCGGCATTGATATTTTTGGTTATGAAATTAGAAAAGTACGAGGCCGTAGACCGGGTTCTTTAAGCCCCTAGCAAATTTTAAGTTATCGTCCTTTTTCAATACACTGCGGAGTATTTATTTAATGAGCTGTTGGAAAAAGTTCTGTAATGTCTTATACTGAAAAAAAATTGTCGACTATACGTACTGCAATGTTCTAGCAGTAAAGGAAGCATTGAATGTAATGTAGAACTCGTTTTACAGGTTAGAAGTAGTTGTGTAAGTAACAAAAATAATTTTTTTTTGAATCAACAAGCTTTTTAACTTATGTCGAGAATAATGCGATAAGAATTCATTATTACATTGTTCCTTTTATTTTATTTCTGTTTGGGTTAGGAACAGTTATTTTTAGTTTGAGTCTTTGGGAACCCTCCCTTTAGACTTTCCCCTAAATTTCACAAGATACAGTTGTATAGTTTTAAAATTCGGTGGCTACTCGTAAACCGAGGTTAACTGCCTTTTATTACGTTACTAGTCCCCGCCTTTTCACTACAGATTTACTTGAAGTAGTTTTAAGTTTCTTTACTACCGTCATAAAACCCGTAATAATATTCATGTTTGCCTAGTGGAATAAAATATGTCCATCGTAAGCTTTGTTAAAATACTATTAGTAGAAGAAAAAATAAAAGACGTTTTCTGTTTTTAGCGTGTGTGCACATTTTATGCAGTTTATGACTGAAATATTTACAGTAACTAATGTTCGTGTTATAATTGGTTTTAAATTTATTGATGGTTGTAAAATATTTAATCGAATCAACCCCTAAAATCATTTAAAGTTTTTATAGCTTATCCGTCCCCTCCATGATAGTGCGTTCTGCAATTACGTATAAGGAAAATCTAGAAAGAATCTTTTTCGTGAATTCGGTGGTAATTTCTAAAAACATTTAAAGATTACAAAAATAATGAAAAAAGGCCCCGCGAGTAGATATTTTTATTTTGGTACTGGCCGATAGTAGTAATTATGGTTTTAATTTCTTGCCCCTATCGGAGAGCTGTAGCTCCGTAACGTAGCGTGGAGTCAAGCGCGTAACAGGGGCACAGCCCCACCTGAGGCGGAAATAAACTTTTGTATAATAAACGCGACGCGAGAGAAGGCTACATGGCGGAAGGTGTCGATTTTTTTGAAAAACCGGAAAATCTTCTGAAAGTTCAAGAATTTAATTTTCACTTCGCAGTCATGGAATTAGAGGGAATTTCGAAATAAAGTTTAACTTATTAGAAGGAAACGTTAACAATCAACAAAGCGTCTGGTCTGTCCGCTTAGGAAAGAGTTCGCAGAGTACATAAAATTAATTGTGCGTTCTATGACTGTACCACGAGCCGCCACTGGTTGAATTCCTAAATTTTTGTTATGACTCATAAAGTTGTATGAATGACAAAAGAAAGTGTCTGGAAGGAAGAAACGGATGGTGAGGGATGTTAAGCCGGTACGTGGTTGTAATTATTATATATCGGATCGTCTTGTACACGACAGTCGGTCTGAAGGAGTCGGTCGGGGTTGTTGGTCATCCAGTAGTCCAGTAGAGTGTAGAACACAGACACGCATTCTCCGTTCCGCCCCTGGTGTGCGATAAACAGGTGTATAAGTGCAGTTTGGACTTTCTTTACATTGCGGCTCCTCCACCAACTGTATAAACCGTATCGGTGGCATCAGATTCCGTGTTCAAGCACAACACGCTCGCTAGCCACGGCTCGCAGTTCCACCTACCTTCGGTAATGCATATTTAGAAGTCTTCTCCACTACAAAGCTGCTCTCATCTCTGTTTACCCTATCGCATACATATCAAAGCAAGGCGGTAACATGGCGGATGGCGCCTATTAGCAGCAGCGTGCGGTCTCATTGCATCTGACGAGTGTGCGCTCAGTTCCGAGTCGTGGTGATGTGCGATTGCAGTGCGGCGTGCCAGGGGTGAGTCCGTGGCCTCGGCTGAGTGTTCTTCTTCCGCCGGGATCAACTTCTCTCGGACCTTCGGGAGGATATGCCATGGCTGTACTTAGATCTCGTCTTGGTAAGCGCCACTTCTTTCTCTCTGTTGTAGTAGCCCTGGTTGCGCTTGCTGCCGCTACGATAACGATGTGCCCCTTTGCAAGGGATTTGCTAAAATTAGACGCATTGTTTCCGCACGTCGCCGAATACTAGGCGACGGCCCGAGATTGATCCCGACCCTACTTTTTTACAATTTACCCGTTTTTGTCGCGTTCTCTCTCACGTTTGCTCGATAAAATACGTATCCCTTCAATTTATTAAACTTCAAGACCTATCCACGTGTTTGTTAACAATATTAACCCTCTTTTAAAGTGTATCGCTCGATAAATTGTGAGTCTTGTTTTAACCTGAAAATTATTGTTATTGTTTACTTCTAGGACCCTTATTGCGTTGAAATATTCAGATTCCAGTCTTGACAGATGTAATTGAATTAAAAAAAATGAGGTTTATGTAAAGAGTTTACCTCTAGTTGTGTGAACGATTTTAAAAAGTAACCAATCCAACCTGTTTGCTAGTATTCGAACCCAACTTGTAGGTAGGTAGTGTCGGTAATAAGCATTTAAAATGTACGAGTAAAGATCGACGTTGCCAGTTTGTATTTTCATGACCCTCTAGTTGTGATCACGCTATTATTCGATAACCGTTTCCGCATGTTTCGAACAGTTAGTAGTCGGGGTTTCCATAATTTTCGGATAGATATGGGTATGTAAGGAAAAGGAAAATAGTCTTAAAGTAAAATTTTAAGTGAATGTGTGTTATATCGGGTGCGTGTACATATTTGCAAAGTTCTTGGTCGGTGTAAAAGTGGCGTTTTTAAGACAGGTTTAATATCCCTCTTAGGTAGTTAAGCAGCTCCCTTGCACATAAAGTAGGTTTAATCTTGCCATCGGTTGAACAACCACACGGCACGATATTCTCTTTCTGTCCCTTGCACGTGGTACAGGCAGGAGCGATGTTACGTGGCGCATATTTGATCCACTTATTCTTTGTCGCCTTTTCGAGATACCCGATTCTGCTCGCTATGTTTGCAAGCCGTAGTGTATCTACACATATATATTGCGGACAGAGTGTGCTTGGTAACGTATTGATTTCTGTGGCCGCCAAGATAAGGGTCAAAGGGCATTTTAGTCTTTCGCATTCTTACCCCGTCACGGCATTATGTAGTCGCGGTAACGCCGGGGTTGTGCCACCTACCAGCTAATTTTTCTGTCTCTTCTCGTTCTCGATATTTTCCGCACCTGCCCTTCATTTAATTTTTTACTCCGGTACCTTTATTGCCGAACATCTGTTGTTAAGTACGCAGTGAATTTCATATGATATTCTTGATTAGAAAAGGTGCGCATAACAGGAATCCGTTGTCAGTCCTCGTCAGTCAGATCGATGCTACGGCATTTATTTTTAGTTTTACTTTATACAACTGTTACTGGAAACATCGTTGTTAGCTTTGTGTACTAGTATTCCCGTGAATTACCGCCGTAAAATCGTTTGTGCTCGTGTGGGCCTCCCTTTCTGCAGGTACACGATTTTTGTCGCGCCCGCGGTTTTCCAAATGTAAATCTTCCGAAGGATCTAGAAATCCCCAGGAAACCGGAGATGCCATTTCTGGTTGAAATGGAAGCGTCATCAGGTTTGGGTCAGGAGAGGGACGGCGGGGGTGCAGAGAATCTCTCACTCCCGCCGATCTGCTCGGTACAGCTTTACCAAGAGTATGCGACACATTCCCACAGCTTCCATTGGTGGATCATTCTACACACGGGACTGAAAATGTTGACTCGAATAATAAAGATTCGGGTCGTATGAAAACTACCGTGTGTTGCTTGTGAAACTCATCATTGCCGCACCCTAAGAAATATTTAATTATTTTTTTCATATTCTATACTATTACAGTACACACTTTTTAAACAATCCCAGGAAATCATGTTTTTTCAAAACAAAAAAGCTCCATCGTCATTTTTTTAAAATATATATCGGGATAGGAATCGAACCCTGGGACTTCTGGTTCAATTCCGGGCTTCGAAATACCCCTTTCATTGTTCTCTATTCAATATTGTCCTTACCCAATGTAAAATAAAATCATAAAAAAAAAATTTATCTTGAGACCGGAATCGAACCTGCGTCCCTAAATTTTCTGTCCATTCTGCAATCCACGCATACCGTCTCAGACAGGCTCCGGGTTGTATTCCAGGACTCGAGATATCCTTTTCACTGTTTTTCCTTTGATTACTGACCTAGATTTAGAAAAAAATAAAAATACGAAAAATGTATCTCGAAGCAGGAATCGAACCTGCACTTCTGGCCTCGAGACACCTTGGTATCACTTTTAATATTCATCTCACTCAAGTTTCTTCAGAAAGTTACAGGAATGGTAATAGTAAAAAAAAATGTCTCGAGGTTGGATTCGAACCTGAACTTGTGTCTGAAGCTTATGTCGCTTGAGATAGGACTCCAGGTTCGAATCCAGGCCTCGGCATACAAAATTGATTGCCTCCACTGAAAATTTTCACCGAAACATGAATAATAGAGCGATTATGTAATCGTGAATAAATTCTGTTATGGATGTGGTAGACAAAAATGTAGTTCAAAGTAGACAGCCAAGGGTTATTGTAAATTTTTATTCATAAATAGATCGTACGTAATTTGATGGACATTCGGTTCAAAATGAAAATGTTACGACGTTTAGGATTATTTCCATAGTCTACTATTAAGTTTTTGTTGCAGAAAATTCCCAATCTTCCCTAAACTGGAATACATCAACGAGCATGTGTAGAACTCGTAGGGGATATCAGACGCGTGATCACACCACTCCAGTAAATCTGATTCTCCCCGTTTACAGAGGTAAATCATACAAAACGTATAATTAGACCTGTCCTGTCTCTTTTATTTTTTACTTATTTCCTGTTAATAGCAAAATTTAAAAAACCCAACGAAACAGAAAAAAAATTCTTAATCCCTGTTAATTGTTTAAAAAGTGTCCTGTGTATTTTTTTTTATTACGAGCACTGTCTGAAATAATCGCGAAGTTCTGATAATCTTCCTCAAGAACCTTCTCCTCGTAGTTCTTAGAGTGGGATTCGTATAAAAGTTTTGTGGTTTGTTTCCAATAAATAGAATCATTGAGACTTAAAAAGTTGTATGTAATAAAAACAACACTGTTGTTGCCCTTAGATTCTTCTTGTTGTAGTTTTGTCACGTTGTTTTTCTAAGTTCTGCATGTTAACAGCTTTTATGTTTTAGTAGCCTTGTAGCATGACTTGTGTGTGTGTGACCTTTCTTTCATTGGTTTTACGGTTTTCATTCACTATAGGTACACACACGGTTTATGAATTGAAAAATGAAATTCGAAAAAAAATTTGAAAACGTTTGAATTTTATTTTTTTAAGTTGCGTGTAATGGTTATTCCAAATATGGCGGTGACAATGATTTATATTTGAAGTTAGTAATATGGGGCGGCGTCACATTGCGTGCACACGCTGTAAGTACACTAAAAATAACTAGGCTGGGGTTGATGTCTAAAACATACAGTTGGTGACTAAACGGTTGGTAACTTTTATTTGACAGTTGAGTTACATTTTACTTTTACAGACTTTGTTTTTGAAGTTCGGAACACGATATCGAGAATGATATTTGCACACAATCGAACTGAAACAAACTTAAAGCACCCTTGATTAATATTGAAATAAACTGTGATTTACGAAGATTTATAAATATACGGGGTGCGTCCATTTAATAATAGAACAAGACAAAAGGGGAGGTTTCAGTGTTTTTTTTTAACTTACAAGGCCCGATTCAATTTATTTCGTTACGTCCCTGTATTTTTTTTTTTAATATTAGGAATAATTTTATTGAATATTGTCATAAGAGGAAGAGGATTTCTATGCAAAAAAATACGCAGAATTAAATTTAAACGTGAACCGAAGATTATGCGAAATCAAATTTCTGCAATTTTTGGACCAAAAGAAATTCTTAAAAAAAATTGTGTAGGTGCACCATCCTGTTGAAACTGCATTTTATTTATAATTCTGTTACGTCAACTGTTCATAAATCAAATTAGAGGCCACCTCCGAGTTCGATTCCTGGTCTTGTTATTGTTTTTAACTAAACATCATGTTTTTTTATTTATTGTAGCTACATTTCCTACCGGAAAATTCCTTTGTTTACAAACTTTCTTCAAAGATCATTCAATGTCGGTTTTATGACATAATTTTATTTTTATTTCTTCATTCCCTGGATATAGATGTTGCACAAGGGAAATTTTAAGTTTCTAGTTCGGCCTTTATGATATTAAACATGAATTTTATACAAAAAGTTCGCACGTACAGTAGACATAATATATTAGGAGGCGGGTCCCAAATTACGACACACACGACCACAACACCTTCAAGAACGTAAACATGAATCAAAGAATTTTTTTATTGATCTTAGAAGTTTTTCTATTGCATTCAGGTCAGGTGATTGTGGTGGCCAATCCATGTTTTAATTTTCTGGGGCGTTCTTTCATGAGTTAATCAGTTTTGATGTATGTCTGGGTCCTGAAACTTTTTCCCCGATGTCCTTCAAACACAGCTCTTCTAATAGGTTGTCAAAATAAAACAAAACATCCTGTATATAAAATTATGTACGTTGACGACGGGTTTTTTCCGCATTTACTGAAAAGGATAATCAAATTTCATTAATGTATCCTTGAAAACATTTCCTGAATTAATAAGAGGAGGGAAATGAATCCGGAATGTATTTATTTTTCTCATTGTTGTGAGAATACTAATCGGGTTAAAAAAGGGGACGAAACATTTGCCTCCCCCATCATTGTAGATATTAGCTACCACCCGTAAAGGTTTTATTTAAATCCGGGACACCCGAGTCGTCGTACACCTACCCCTAGCATTTTGTATTAAACTAACGTTAATAAATCCGATGTTGCCCCTAGCTACAGCGCGTTGCGCTTGTTATGGCATACTCTAGCTGAAATTTAGCATCACCATAGGGGGTTTACGACTTGCCGTTAACTACATAATAAGCAATAACACTAACGCCGGAGGATTTGCACATTACTTAATTAGTGTTTAAACATTTACCCACTTGTAGGTGTCTGCGAAGACAATCACTTGCATATTGCTTCTCTTATTTATACTTCGTGTTTGCATAATATTATACCCATCATGATTCTAGCAATTAAAATCTTCTTACAAGAACTTACCCTAATCTGCAAAATTTTTCCCAGAAGGCAACGCAAACCAAGTCAAGTGGGGCTAATGTTTTAAATTTGAAATAAATCAAATAATTATGTAGAATTTTTGTAACGAGAAAGTGTCTTAAAATGACGCGATTAGTTATGGGGTTTAAATTTAGGAACCTTTGGGACCTACCCAATTGGTAGCTTCGCTAATTTTTTTTGGTGTATTCCATAACCGATGAAACTTTTTTTCTTGTATAGTAGATGGTTGCACGGATCCTGAATAAATTATTTGCTAAAAGCTCCAAAGATACAGGACTAGCATTCAAGGTGTTTTATAAGGGTGGGAGATTGGGTAGGTTTCTTTATGGGGGGGGGGACGAAATCGACGAGGTAGGGTAGGAACAGAACTAATTGCATTTATTTAGGACCTTTTGTAGTCGTCCTAGAAGGGGTAGGTTTGTTTTGAGGGATAGAGGGGGGGGGGTAATAAATGATATCCAGAAATTAGGAGCTATCGTAGGTCTAGGGCGTAAAGCTACCTCAAACTTTGTAGAAGGTCCTGTGAGGGCTTCTCCTTTGGGACGATTAAGGATGTGCCTAAGATTCGTCCTTCTTTATGTCTTGTGCAAATTTTATAGTTTTGAACTTTTTGGGTGAGGTGGGTATTACTCTTGTAATAGTTTCTCTCGTACACACGTGACATTCTTAAATAATCCGTTGTAAAATGATTTATAATTATTGTAAGACTCGTAGGGTATTTAGTCAGATTTGGTGGTGATCTCCAAGGAATAAATTTTTTCCTGTTAATTGTTGAGATCGGTGTGGTAATATGTATGTCTGTCTTTGATGATTCAAGGAAGACTAGAAATAGGTATACGAATGGTTGGTCTAGAAGGCTTAGGTTAGGAACTCTTCTGTGCTGATATGACTACCAAGTATTGTTGCGTAATAAGAAAAAAAAAATTTTTTTTTGGGAAAAGTAATTAATTTTTTCGGTACTTCCTAAAATAGGTAATGTAGGTCAGGCGCGACGATCGTAGGTGAGCAATTTGAAATTTCGCGCCTATCCACTCGTCGTGTGCATGGTATGTAAAATGACGTCTGAGCGCGAATTTCGCGGAACAGTAAAAGCCCGAACGTTGTGTTGTATGCTGCAGTGAGATGAAATCGATCCATTTTATCCAGAGGCATCGCGCTCGCACCTGACCTTGCGGCATGTGTCCGTCACTTCAAATAGAATGGCAGCCATATTTTAATGATATTCACTTAAATATAAACACTGGGACAGTGTTTAGGTGAGTATAGTGATCTCTTCGCTCCATCACTACCTGTCAAGTTTTTTTCTCCCCCTGTCTCGGACCGCTCGCTTTCTTTAACCTCCTCGCACGTAACCAGGCGCTTTGTCTCTCCCGAATGCCAAGAATGAATATTTTGCGTGCGGCGCTCTCCTACGCAAAATTTTTCCTTATTACTCGACCGCGCCGAGCGTTCCCAAAAGTTTTCGGTTAAGCAGATGTTTAAAGAGAACAGTATCGGGTTAAGTGGCCACACCCCTGTTCAGCCTAGTTATTTACCATTTACCAGATTGCGGACACCATTCCATAATACGGTGGCAGGGTCGCACTCCCCTTAGCCCAGACTCTGAAGCACCGACAGCGATAACACATCTGACGAACACCACGTCGTTTATTCTCCCATGGGGCTCCTGTTTGTGGGTGTTAGAGTAGAACAGATGATGATGATGGAGCGCTGCGCTAACGTTTCCTTTTCATCTGACTTTGTTAGATATCGATCTGGTTGCTTTACCGAACCGTGTGGATGTGCAATTGGACATATCCTGTACCGTACCCCATACACACAGTCCCTGTTCTACATTTCTCTACGTAATTTTTCTCACACGCCAACGAGAATGTTTCATAATGCGAAACAGCAGTTCGACGGCGACGTGCAGAGAGACAGCGCTGATTTTTGCTTAGTTTTCAGTGCGTAGTTGCACAGGAAAAAATATATCTTCTTTTAAAAAGAAACAATTATAAAATAACGTTCCCAATTAAAATGCTAAACCCGTTACAATTCACAAAACATTCATTATGTTATTTTCCTAAACTGTTATGTTACTTTTTTTTTTCTTGTATTTTATGAATAGAACATTTTCGTATCGTGTTGTTGCACAATTTCATGTTAGTGTGGTTGGCGAAGACTGCGTAGGAGACTTAAATGCAAATACCTATTTTTTTTAGGTCCATTGTATTCAGTTAGTATTCGTAATATAAAGTAAGTACGCCATAAAAGGTAAACGTGTTGAATTTCAAGAGAGTGAACCAAGAGAAATATCAATTTCTTAAAAGTTTCGATGGAAAAATATTCATCATAGGTAGGTGGAATGCATGTCTTATGTAAATTTTTGATTATATCTAACTCTTTTGTTTAGTTATAAACACTAATTTTACCTATCCACCTAATTATGTTTAGAACCAAAACGTTTTAGCGCAGAAGAAATCCGCATTTTAATTTTCCTTCAGACATTACAAAAAGTTGTTCGTCTTCGTTCTCGGCAATACAAAACAAAACACATTTTTTGCTTGTGGTTCTTCCCCAAACGTTTTGTTCTCCGTGCTCTCTTCTCCTTACAAGTCCGTTAGGTTCGGTGTTTTCCCCATGTGGCGCTCGCTCCCCTGACTACCAGCCTGAAAAGCCAGATAGAATATTAAATTTCTTTCCGTTTTCAGGGAAGTTTCAGGGAATTTTCAGGGGTTTCTATTACATTCATTTTAATCCGTTACCAATAATTATTTGATGTGGGGGCGCTCCACTGACTTTAGGTTAGTTGCAATTTGTGAATTATTTTTCAGTGGACTTGTGAATATAATTTTCCAGTTGCTGGGTCACTGTAAGCCTTGTCGGTATCCGCTTGTCAAAATATGTGCTGTCATAATGACATTTTAATAAAAATTTGAATGGTAGACGTATAAGTGACATATTGCCGATTGAGAAAATCAGTTGACGCGCGATCGCGTAATAGTGCTAGTCGAGGAAAAGTTTATAGGATTTTAGTTGTTATGCACGAGATATGTTTAGGAAACTCGTCTACGGTTCGTTTCGTAAACTGAACGATGAATAATAGCCATCATTATATGCTCGTTGAATAATATAGGTTGAAAATTTGGCAAAATATTAATATTCCTAATTCGGAAAACTGTGATGAGGAAAGATTATATTTTCGATTTCCTAATTTCGCTTTCAATCTTGAGAAGACTGAAAAACTACTACCTTGATTCTTTTTTATTTCTGTAAATATCTGAAAATTTATGAATATTTAATTTTTAAACTCGTTAACAGATATTCAAGAACTTTGGGAGTTACCATCTTTTGTCTTGAGGTTTATTTAGACTTACACCGAGGCCTCTTCAACAAAGAACAAAGCTTGAAAGACAAGAAAATGTTTTTAAAAAGTATTTTCATAATAACTTTATTACTAACAAACTTTTATGTTCACGTTTCAATAATTATAACGCTTGCCACAAAATACATTACGTTTTGATAAAATTACGTAGAAGACGATCACACCTCGGAAAATATTTAACTAGGGCCCAAATTCTTGAAACATTTCTGTAAGGATAACGGTCAGGGTATATTGGTGGCCTAGGATGATTAGTCTCGACTCAATGCAGTTAAGTGTGTTAGGACTCGGGAAATATTTAATTCGGGCGTAAAATTCTTGAAAAATTTTTGTAAGGATTTCTGTCAGGGTATGTTGGTGGCCTAGGATGATTACGATTAGTCTCGACTCAATACAATCAAGTGTGTTAGGATATTTGATTGGGGCGCAAATTCTTGAAACATTTCTGTAAGGATTTCGGTCAGGGTATGTTGGTGGCCTAGGATGATTCGTCTTAACTCAATGCAGTTAAGTGTGTCAGGAGTCGGAAAATATTTGATTAGGGGGGAAATTCTCGAAACATTTACGTCAAGGTTGCGGTCAGGGCATATTGTTGGCCTAGGACGATTAACTTTGTAATTTGATCCGTCTCCGATTAAAGCGCAAATTCTCGAAATATTTCTGTAAGGGTTGCAGTTGGGTTAGAACGATTCAGTGTGTGTCTAAGTTGCGTGAATGTTAATCGAAACTCCATGATGTTCTCTAAGAATATTTGACTAGGGCCTAAATACCCCCTGACCTAGGTGCGTTCGTCTAGGGGCACCCAAGAATGTCAACAATATCCAGCAATAAAATATTTACCCGGTACGTTTCTTTATACGGATAAATGTAAAGGGGTGAGAATATTGTACGTCTACGTCTTTTCACATTTTGTTCTGTTCATGTACAAATATCGTTACGAGCGTCTTCCAATAATACCCTTTGCGCCTGTCACGAACTTTTTACATCTGCAAAGGTGATGCACCAATGAAATGCTGATCTTTACGTATACCTACTTGTTAGACTTATTGATTGTAGTTTACCATTTAAAATATTAATCAAGTCGGCGATGGAATATTAAATTACTTATAAATAGGAGGCGAAACTTTCATTATTATGTCAAGTGGATTTAAGGGCGCATTTTATGATTACCAACTAAAGGTGGTCGTTTAATAGCACGCGGGAGGGAGGGGGGTGCCTTATTGATTTTTCCTGTTAAATTGAAACTTATATTAATAAACGTAAATGTTCCCGTATCGATTTGTATGTGATCTGATATTAAGCGTGACAATTTAATCGTGTGTTAAAAAGCTCATCCAGCTTTAATGTTAACGTTTCATGTTCGGTCAACTGTTGGTCAGACCCCATGGCGTAAACAAACCGGATACCACTGTGTGATGTGAACGTTGGACTATTTGGACGTTTGATCATTCCACCTACTGTTGTTTGTTGTCTGGTTCATTACTTTTTAAAATTCAATGTTTTCATGTAGCAAGCTATGACTATGACCTCGTGGATGTTGTTAATCTTTAATTGTCGCGAAAGTTGGATAATATACACAGTTTAACCAAAAGGTTATCAAAGTTTTCTGAAATTTTATTTACGGGTCAGTCTAGGGAAATATTGAAAGTCTCCCTTAGTGGTGTATTGATTACACATCTTAAGACAGGGTGGATAAACAAACAGATTAAAAGTTTTAATTCGGGGTTTTTCAATTCGGAATTTTGTTTTGGGATCGTGAAAGCTCAAACTCACGCTAGAGTAATATGGAGGACGATTTCGCGTGGGCATCAGTTTGGCGAGTGTTTTCTTTTGGGAGAGAAGTTTTTCAATTTTACACTGGCTCCATCTGACGGTTGTAATTGGGGGTGCACGGTGGGTGGGTCCACCCCGTTCCCGATCAATGTTGACACGGCACGCTAGATAGTCGTGACGTCACACCCGGGCTACTTCCGTACCGCCATGTTGTTGCTAATAATAGTCACAGCTTGCCTATTGCTCATTTACTTTTGTCAATCTTATTACGAGATGGCATTACATACTCCTACCTGCTCCGTCTGAGCCTTGTGCTATGCGATCGCGGTGCAAGAGGTCACGATGCTCTGATACTATCCTGACATTGTTGCCAAACACTTTGGAAAATCACAGCCAGCTACTATTACCTTTAATTTCATGGAAAATACTAAACATAGAAATAGATAAAAGATACGCTATCAGTTAGTTATCTGTAACGTTATCATTTTTTTAATTTCATGTCGGTCAACTAGAACAAAGTCGGAAATATTGAACTGAACTTGGGGGTTGGAACTACACAAACCCAATTTAAAGTTGAGTTATCGTTAGGGGGTGACGTTATTACTGGGTTGTTTTTTTTTGACTAAATTTGCTCAAAGATTAAATTTTCGTCCAGTCCAATAATCCGCCAATTCTGACAAGCTTTGGAAGTACCTTTTCGAACCCGCTACTCCAACGTCATTTGGTTTTGTTTCCGAATAAACCTCGCAGTATCCTTATTTACAATTAAATGCCCCCCTCCCAAAAAAAAACTACTTGCAATGAGAGGCTCGATTTTCCGTCCAAGACCCACTTTTCTCCCTATTAGTCCATCTCCATTCCTCTCTTGCATTCCACATCTATTTCCGTTCTCCTCTAATTTTTAAAGCCATCAACTTTTTTTCCCCCTGTCCCAAGATCAGGCCCATTCGTCTCTAAAATCACCCCCGGTTCGTCAAAAAACAAATTCTTCAAGTTGATATTTTTTCCCTTGCTAATCCACCTTAAACTCACTTCTCTGATAATTTCTTCTGTTTTTAAAACCATGCCCCCCCCACCCCACTGTGGAACAACTTTCGTCTCTATTCCAAAACCGCGACCCTCTCCAAGCATTCCAAAATCCCTCTCTCCACTCTAAAAACAGAGGCAATTGTCTTTCGATTACAAAACAACCTCCCTTCCATTCTCCCTCAAAAATCTCACCCCTTACCTCTCTCTGTACCGGAAACTCGCTTCGCTGCCACCCTCTTTGGAAAACAGATTCCCCATTAATGTGGAAACCACATTTTCCACCGATTCCACTTCAAAAAGGAACTTTTCCTCTTTGTTTCACTCTTTCTCCTTTTTTGCACCCCCTTTGTACTTCCAAGCTACGCCTACTTTACCAGAACGGCTTCTCGTCTCACTCATTACTTTATAATGGACTGTAAAGAGGGGACGAATTTTAATTTGTTTTATTATTATTCTATGTTCTACCCTTAATAATTTCCAATATTACCCGGTGGGCGGCAATTAAAATTTGGGAAAAAAAGCGAAACTAACATAACATTTTTACATCGCGACTCTGATTCCAAGAGGTCGAGGTCTTGGAATGCGGATCCCTGGTACTTGAAAAATAAGGAGAATTACAATATTTTTAATGTAGCACCTATAAACTTTTTTTCTCTTCTCGTAATAGGTTAACACTAAATCGTTAGTCTTTGTAATAGATAGTTACGTAACTTGGGTGGTTATTTCTGTCACGTTTACTCATAAACACCCGTTAGTTAATTACGGTTTTAATTGAAACTTCGTTTAGACTTTTAATGATATTTGTAAGGATACCAAATATTTAATTGGTGGAGGATTCGTAAAATGAAATTGAAATTCATATTTCCACAGCAAATGGTAATCATCAAGAATCAATCTTAATGACCGGTTACCAGGGAAATGAAGTGAACGAGGAAACCTTCACCTAAAGTTTAATGAAGCTTAATGACTTTACATTTTAGAATATTGTTTTTGTTCTTACAAGAGAAGAGTTCTAAAATATTAAAAAAAATTAATAAAATCCTTCGTACAAAATTTTATACTCGGTGACTGATTCGATAAAACAATGAATAAAACTTTTTTTGTTGTTTGTTTGATGAAAACTTTTCGTTGTGTGTACAATGAAACCCCAACCCTTACCTAATCTTTCTTCCAAGGAAAAAAAAGAGCGATAGAACACGACTTGATCGAGTTGTCATTTTTTTTTTAAATGAATTTGTATCTGAACTAAACATATTTAAAGCAGTAGGGCTCCTATAAAATCAAAGGTGTGACATCGGCGTTGTTACAGGCGCTGGCGTGAAGATGGAGCATTTCCAGGCGGCGCTCGACCCCCGGAAACAGGAGCTCCTAGAGGCGCGGTTCCTTGGTGCGAGGGTGAGTGTCATTCTCATTCCTCCTTTAGTGCGGGTTAGCCACAAGCCACGCTCTCACGCACCCACATAACACATACGCACTACTCTCAAATTTTCCAAATTTTTTTAGGGGTAGTCTTTGATAATTATTAGGTATTATCGTTTAATATTAAAAATCACCTGACTTTTTATCTTTTTTTATTTTTAAACGAGACCTTAATTTCTCTTGGCACGGTCGGTCACTGAAACTCTTGACAGTGCCAAGTAGCTGTATATTTTTTTGTATTTACAGCTCATTATTAAGGACATTCACTGATTTTATTTCAGGAGGGAATTTTTAGATGCTCTGTTTTTTGTTGTGACGGTTCGTTAAAAATTTAAAAACACAAAAAGTGAGGATTAAGAATTTTAACATTTTGCGTATTCAGTCACAGAAAATTAAGTCACGGTTAGGTTTTTTTTTAGTAACACTTCTAGAGACGGGCTTCTAAAAATAATTACAACGAAATTATCAAAAATAAGTCCTTAGCGTGTTTTTTATTTCTTAAGCAATTTTTATTTTCATCCCTGTTGTACCTAAACTAAAGACAATTAAATCCAGACCTTGATTAAACTACAACCCGAAGTGAGTACTAATTATTGTGAAACCCTGTTAAACCGTTTGGTAAATAGATCAGAAATTTCAGACGTCTGTAAAAAGTTTCAGGCTTAATTAAAATTAATTTAAGTAAATTGAAACGTATTAGGGAAAGGGTGGGGAATTTTTATTCCAGGCTGATATGATTTTTGCAAGTAATTTTTCAAGCACAGCTCAAGAATTTATTCAGTTTCCTTGATTATGTATTTTTTCGTGATAGGAAAGTGGTCAGTTTCGTGCCAAGGCACGAAAGTCGCCAAATAGTGCTTGTTTAGGTATTACCATGGAGATGAGTCTCTTCAGGCCCAGTATCCTTTTCGGTCAAATTCGGATCGCTAATAATTTTTTTTTAAACCTTTAGCTACGAACAAATTTTTTCTTTTAATTAACTTACACAGTTTTCATACTCAATTTATTTATTTATCTTCACTGTCAGTCGAAATTATAAAAATTCTGATAACTTCAATTTTTTATGAATTAAAGCGCTTGCAGATAATATTGTACGGAACACATCATTAAACAGGACTTGGAGGACCTCCGCGTCCTCGTACTTCAATAATCCCTCTCGGCTCGAAAAGAGACACTTTCCTGACTATTGCCGCTCTTGTTATTAGAATGTTTTGCTACGCGCGGAAGAAAATGTTAGCTTCAAGCAATAGGTTTTATCTTGTGTGAAAGTTATTGGACGCATGAAATTGTGACGGCGCACCATCCTGCTGTAAAAAAAAAGAGAATCTGATATTATACACAGGAAAAAAAGGAAAATGGGTGGTGCTTGTAGAACGTAGGTATCCTGTGTTTGTTTGTAGAAGCGGTCACTCGATCGTTTTTTTTTTGTTGTCCGATATTTTTTTTTTCTTAGGTTAGTGCCATTGGTACCGCTCTACTCCTATCTATTCGGTGTTTCTGTAATGTGTTGACTATAGGTGCACCGTCTTGTTGGTAAAAAAAAGTTTAAGACTGTAATTCAGGGGGGTAGGTGCGTGCGTTGATCGTAGAACAAGTCGTGTATTGTACCCTTATCATCTCTTAAGGTGCCTGAAACCCATGTAATGTGGTGGGGCACGGTCTAGCTGTGCCCCATGACCTAAATCCTGGAGTAATTCGTATCTGGTATGTGAGTTGGTACCTATTTGAGTTGTCTTGTATATCAAAGATGATTAAAATAGATAAATACGGATTCGTATCCCCCTGCCACTGGAAATGACGTCGATGCTTAACAAATTCGTATTGTGTTAGTACAGTGTGGCAGTGACCTTCAAATTGGTTAGTTTACGTAATGTTTTCAGTTTCAAAGTATTTGTGTAAACTGTAACTGATAACCTAGTGTGTGATAAAATTCCGATTTCCCCGTAGTTTGAAATTTTTTTCCAAGGTAATTTAATAACGAGAGAGGCAAGTAATATAATAATATTCGACAGACTGGAAGCCGAAACCTAAATCTTATCCTAATTTGCATGAGAGAGGTCGTTAGCTACGACTACATTCCGACAATGACTTCATTTTATGTTCGGTGCAAATAGTGAGCTGAATTTAATTTAGGAAACATTTTCCCAACGCAGTAGTTGTCGTCGCGGATTACACAATAGCGGTCGGTGACAATTATTTAAACAAAAACTCTTGAAAATTGCGGTACTATATCTAAACTTGCAAAACTAGTTTTATGGCAGTCGTTGCAGTGTTGTAATCGTTTTTAGCCAGGTGTATCGGATAACAAACGTGGGTTACGTTTACACCGCACCGACTTTTATCATCGATCGTGGACTTCCAGCCTCGGAAATCCGAACCTGCGGCGGCGGTCGTGCTGTGTAGAATTCGATTTGAATCTTTGCGAAGAAAAGGAAACAATTTCGAGAGTGTTGCGTGTATATATGTTCGTGAGTGTTCGTTTATAGTTCTAGGCCGTACTTCGACTCTAAAATTGGCAATGCTGTCGAGTTCGTGTGTAAATTTCACATCCTACAATAATTCGAATGGTTGTATTTCTTTCTAACTCATTGTTCTTCCAAATACGCAAACGTGTTTAGGCAGATTAGCCGTGAAGCGAGCGGTTTTATAAGAATGGTGTCGTTGCACCTGGTTGCATTGCATTCTAAGTACAGTCGTATTCAAAAGTTGTCTTGTCGAGATTAACCTTCTAAGGATATTATTAAGTGTTCTGTGCTTTTTTGAGGTGTTGTCCCAGGTCTGTAACGTGTTGGGATTTTATTTCTATGGATACCGAGTTAATCGTCCGCAGAAGAGAAAATTCGACCAACGATACACGAAAACCGCGTTTTAAATGTTCAGGTGAGCTTCCTTTTTTTTTAATCAGGCCACCATCATATCTATTACGGTGTTTTAAAAAAAATGTACGTCCGAGTTTATAAATTATTAGAGGTACCAATTGGGTGCAACCTAAACAATTTTTCCTTCATGTTTACTTTTTTATTTTACTCCCAACGTTTATACCCTTGTTCTTCTAATCCGATTCAAATCTTCGAATCCATATTTTACATAGGTACAATGCCCTTGAAATTGGTAACAATCAAATTGAATATAAAAACAAAAAATTCAATATGAAGTAACTTTCATGTAATGGAATTTTCGTTGGCGGAAATACATAAAAATAATTATTCATGGCTACGGTTTTAACATTCGAGATTCATTTAAACTACGCCTTCTTGTTCTTTATTCAATTAAAAAATATGCAATAATCTTGTAATTTTAGCACCTTGTTCGTAAAATTTTTAAATATAGTAAGTATGGCGTGAAATTAACTGTTGCTCGTTATTACTGCACAGGCCATTTGAAAACATAGCGAAAACCTGTTAATAGGTATAAGTATTTGAACAACTTAGATTCAATCCCGCCGCACTCTTTTAACCTTGTTGATGACCTAGGACAAAACTATTCATTCCAATCTAATCCAATGAACCATCGCTTTTGAAACATACTAGACTTGCATTACGTAACGTGTACTGAAACTTTCCAAAATGGTCCTGGGAAGTCTCCCCCAATCAAAAGGGTACTAATATAAACGTTCCTTCAGTATATTGTAAACAATTTTTCCGAAATATGAACACAGAAACAATAATTTTATTTAAAAATTTGATACGGATTCAGGCGCCCAACGTGGGGCAATTCATAATTTCAAGTAGAAATAAGTAGGCAACTAAGAAGTATCTCATCAAAATTTCTTTCTTATTTAACTGATTTAACATTTTTAAGAGCCAAATGCTCAACCCGTTTGACCACCAGGCGCTTCTATGTATTTTTATTCCTTCTATTTTAATTTAAATTTGCGTAATTATAAGAAAAACAAATAATTTTTATGAAGAAATTATTCCGTTCTGCATATTTTATTATTTAACAAAACAATCAGGTTTGTCGTATAATCAGCAATAAAATGGAAACTTGTTTTCGAGTTCTTTTACATTATAACACTTTATGAGAGAGTTTTTTTTAAATAATAAGTGAATAACTTCTTCATACGTAGACGTATTCCATTCACGATTGTCTGACGTCCCTGTTGGCCATGGTTTGTTTTTATTGAGTTGCACATTCTGAATCTTTGCTGTCGTTATATTGGTTAGTAGTCAGCAGATTTAAAAGGTTTTAATTTCTGGAATTTATTGTCAACAACAATTTGCAATGGTGGTTGGGTTATGTGTTGCCATAGCACCACCCCATCTGATTCACCCCATCACAAAAACATTCTTCCTAGTCTAGAAGAATCACAAACAAATATTTGTGCAATTTACGACCCAGTTGGTTCGATTATACCAAAACGTTAAAGAGATCAGCAAAATATTGTTTTGTACGTATCTGAAACTCGCGGAGACGTGTTGTGTGTCCATTTTAGGGACCCTTCCATGCAATCAGGGGAATCCCACGTATCACTATTAAATCCCATCCCCCAAACATCAAAAATACAAAAACTAATGGTGTTTTGTTTGCATGTTAGTTTCATGTAATTTTCCCATCAATTCTGTTTCGATTAATGTCCGTATAATTACCAGGCAATAAAAAACTGATCGAAGTACTTTGTAGACAGTAAAAGCTCTTTATCGTTTTCGCACTAGTGCTACAATAAAGCAATTTGTTGCATACTTTGATACTTCCAAGTTCCTAGTTGATTAATTCTTCTTCTTTCCAAAGTTAAATATTTTCGCGAAGAAGGCTTCTCTGAGTTATATCGCGCGGGGACTTGGTCCGGCGAATAAGGGGGCTTACAGTTTTCAGACTTTTAAATAATTTTTTTTAAATTAAATACGTGTATATACAGGGCGATCAAAAAAATTTTTTTCCACGAAGAATGTTGCAAATTGTGACACGCGCTGCGCGCCTGTGCAGTCTGGATTATATAAACCACATATTGGACTATTAATAATAATTCGATTTAATTCGTGTTCAGCTATTGGTAACAATACCTCGAATCATTAGATCTTGTCCTTACAGTCATAATAAATTATAGGGTGGATTAATTTAAGGAATCGTCCTGTATAGGATGTCAGGTTTGCTAAAAATATTCTGCACAACTCTTAGAAGATTTTTAGTATGAAATACTAGAATCGATTTAATCAAAACAAATCAAGCAGTTTTTTTCGTGTCAAGGTGTGTTCAAATATTTTAATCGAATAAGGTTACTGGCGCAGTTTCAGCATAATTTTGAAAGGAAAGAATAGAATGTATAATTTTTTCTGAATTTAAATAGGAGCCACCCCTTTGTGAACTATTTTTTTCAGACGTGGAAATTAAAATTTAAAATTCCCAGGGGAACCCCCCTTTGCTCCATCCCTTTTGTAACAGGTTAAAAGTTTTGTTTAGAAAAAAAGACAGTCCTTGTTTGTTTAATAGCTTTTAATTTAATAATTGTTACTAAGAAGAAAAAAAAGAGTAGCTATAACTCGTTTTATTAAATTTCTGGTTTTGTATTAATGTCTCCTCTCTCTCTCTCTTTAATACTACTAATATGGTATAGCAAAATGAGTGTTGATTCATTTGCGTGGGATTAGCTAGGCAGGAGAATAATAATTTTGATACAGGCCACTTGTGCAACGACATATCGTGAGTCTCGTTCACACAGCAACATTGTTACGCGAGCAATGAACTTCCAACGCAACACAAGACTTTTCTCGTCCAGCCTTGTGATTTGTGTGCTCCCGTCAGCACCCGGTATTTATACACACACACACACATACGAGCATTTATGTGATCGTTGTTGGCTGCGCTGGAATACCTGCCTATGTGTTTCATTCCACTTTTTGTCCTTCACCGTTTTTGCAGACTTGATGGTATTTTGTTTTAATTCCATTCGCTATTTTTTTCTACCACCCACAAAATTTTGATCGATGGAATAGAATATTTATAAATAAACCCTTGAAATTAGATTAGACTTAAAAAAAAATTTATTAGAAAAGAAAGATTAATTTAAAAAAATGAGGATGTGGTCAAGAGTTTTAAATTAATGGCTGTGGTGAAATCTCATGTGTTTGGTATAATTTAACATTTATCAAACCCACATTTTTGAATTTTGACGATTTTATTCAAATAGGATGCGAGAATTTGTTTAGAAACACCAAGTCGTGCCCTATAGACCGCGACTGTAACGTCAAAGGGAAGAAAAGACGCCGCATGTCGTCCATGATAACGTAATCCAAACTATCCGAAACACTCTGAAAAAAATAGAAGGGTTGCCCCCCCCAAACAGGGTAGTTTTGTTTGGTCCAAATTTTGATTTTGAAACAAGTGCGGAAATAAAACCGATGGGTGTAATGAATCCAAAAGTTAACATTTTGCGCTACTGTACCCCCATTCCAATACAAGAAAATTGTACCATCAAAAAAAAACTTTCCAAGCCTAGGCTTGAAAATTCAAAGGGTGGTGTTTTAGGACCCATACAAAAAATATTTGCCTTAAAGAGATTTAGATTTTTTTTACAACGCAGTCGGGAATTATTTTGTAAGACTATTTTGGTACCTAGGATCAATTTTTACGGCGGGCGGCGTTTTACTGGTTACCGGCGCCAAAAATATCTATTACGCAACTAAATGTTAATGCGGTTTTAAAAAAAGGGCAATTCTAAATTATAAAAACAACTTTTTATTCATAGTAGATTCCATAACTTTCCATTCAAACAATAAAGGAAACGTTCTGGGAGTGATCGAATTAAAATCGAAGTGAATATTAATTAATACTCGTTCTGTGTTTATGTACAGACTTAATTATTCCATCTCTTTCTCTTTTATAGCGTTACGTTCAGTGGCGTGAAGAACATTAACGACCATTGTTAATTAATGTGTGCTATTTATATGCTTGGTGTGGGCGAAATATTTCTATTGTAAACGATGTCTTTCCTCCTCTCGTTTGCCAACGGGCTTCATTTAAATTACATCTTAATTACGGGAAAATTTTGTTTTGTACTGGTTTAATTTTTCGGGAAAAAAATATTGAAAGGTGGATTTTAAAGATTTTCTCGCTATTGCCGTCAGCCATTGGGTGGAGACCGGACAAGAACGACGACGTTCATCTTCCGATTCTTTTCCTTCTCGGGTATTTGGATATTGCATTTGCTGGAATCCAACACAGATGTCGTTTTATTCGACATAGATTCATAAAATTGTTGTAGGATGAGAGAGTGAGTGTACTGGGATGTTTAATTATTTTTGATCCAATCCAGTACGAAGATGTTTTGCAAAATTAAATTCTTAGTTCAGGAAGGTAATAATAATTTCAGTTTTTAGATACGTTTGGTTTTTTACTTTCCCATACCCCCACCACTGGTATATGGGAAGTATTGAGGTCATGAAAATTTTCGAAATTGAGATTTTCGGTAGTGGGCTAAAAAGTACTCGTACAAGTAATATGGGTTAGGTTTGTCTTTTCTTTGCTAGGTTATATGATGGAACTTATTTTTATTTCATGGCCTACCTTACGTAATGTTATAAAAAAAAATTGAAATATGTCTTATCAAAATAGAAATTACGAAAATATGTTTACGCTGAAGTTAAAGATAAAAGCCAAAAAAAAAAGACCATCATAGATTAAAGTATTCCTAATAATATTTTCAATTGAAAATAAATATTTTTTTAAAATAGAAAATTATAAATCGCTGGTCTTATATTTTTTTCTCACCCTGTATATAAATTACTAAACTCTACTTTATACACATTGTGGAATAATTGAATAAATAAAATTAATATTGAACATAGCAAAGTGGTGTAATTAACATAACACTGCTTTTCACTTTCGCAGTGTATGTACTTATGATTGTGTAAATTGAAGTAACATTACCAATATTTATTTAAGGTAAACGTAGGTACATTCATTTATAATACTCATCGTATGTTAGCAATTCCATTTCTTTGAAATTAATTAAAATAGTCTGAGCCAAGTGTTGTAGGGGGTTGGAATGACGCATGGGGCGGCAGAGTTAGATTTGGCCTGTCCATGGGTTATATTTGTATGACCTCAGTAGTCGGGAAAAAAAATCAATTTTCTTCCATGATAAAAAAAATAATAATCATTTTTTGAAGCTATAAAAAGAGAAAAAGAAAACAAGGATAGAAACTGAAAAGTTGTGAAAGTGATAAAAAAAAATTCCTCTTATATCGGGGTTTGAACCCACGATTGCTTTTAAATAGAACAGGTACTATTTTTTTTAAATTAATACTCGATGCTAGACCGAACGGGTTGAACGTTTGGCTCCGAAACTACGTCGGAATGGTAATGGGTTCAAGTCTCGTAAGGGGTGGAAAATTTTCAGAACTAGGTTAGATCTGTCTTGTCCATGGGTGTTGTTTTTGTATTGTGTGGTATGTATGATATTAGTTGTTGGTGGATTAATTTTTTTTTCTGTGGTCGTTGACGATATTTTAATTTTTGTGGACGCGTGTCGTGATATAATATGGAGTCTAAAGAAAAATCCTATCTGGTTTCTTTATTTAGTACTTATCAGTAGATATTGTAGTGTTTGTTACAAGAGTATTGTGGGTACACATGATAAGGGCCCCGTTATTAGTGCAGGAAAGCTGGTTAACCACTAAGTATTGTTGTCATCGTTATCAGTGTTGCGAATGCGAACTCTGTTATCATTTGCTACTCTACATATTAATCTAAAAATATGTACATTATTATGTCCTTTTATAGCCAGTCGTAAAAATATTTTATAGCGAGTATGAATCGGGCAAAGTTAATAGAGGCTTTCAACCGTCATGGTTAAGAGTTTTGCGTGCGTGAAATTTTTATAACCGTTTACACGGTACGGAAAACGCGTACTCTACACCGAAGGTTTTCAGTGAAAATTTAAAAAAGATAATTTTAAATATGTTACAATATGTTTTCAAGTGGAATTTTTGTGTCGTATTCAACAGCAACCTTGAATTTCTATTGACTCGATATAAATGTAGGTTTGTTTTCTCAAGTTAAACGGGAATGTGTACGGCCATGTCTAGGCAGAAGATTTTATAATGAAATTCCGTGTGTTGCGCGAGTTGAAATCGAAAATGTTACAAAGCCGACTTCTAGAGTGATTCTAGATGGATGGAGCTGGCAGATCGTGGGGTCACCTCCTCGTTGCTTCCCCTCACTTTTGTGGATGCTCGTCGTCAGTTCTAGCTGATCAATAGCAGTAGCTTATACTTTAGCCACGTATGTAGTATTTATTTTACATACACGGTTACACGTTATCAGCAATGCGGCAACGCCGTCGAACAAAATTATATTCCAAAACTCCTTTACCGGCTTGAAAATTTTTTTTTATTCGTTCCCCTCGTTGTTGCTATGCTATGACCTGCTTTGTTTGTTTGTTCACGCATTTCTTGGCGATGCTTACGCTTTGCCACGTCAACTACCAGAAGCATCAGGGAATCGCACCTTAAATGGATAGACGGGGGCCGGTTTAATCGAACCCTTCTCTTCCACATGCGTAGTTAGAAATCCTGAAAGCAAACCTGACGGAGTTTGTTGTAAACTAAAAATACTTCAGAAAGGATTTCCGGGAAGTTTCACGAACAAGGGGTTGAAAATTTAAAGAAAATAAGATTTATTTCCTATAATAGATAGGGGATGATTTTTTTTTGGTACTGCATAGGTCAAGGGTTTTTAAAATTGAAAATAGGGTACAAAAGTAAAAATCAATGCTTTCCATTTAAAAATGGGTAGGTATTAATTCGATATGATATATCTCTCTCTCTCTCTCTCTCTCTCTCGCAATCTTATCAAATGCCTCGGGACTTCCAATTTTAAATTGTGAACTCGTCCGTATTGCATTAATTTTTTTCTTCTAATTATTCCAGATCCAGATAAGACAAAATTCTCGGTTTGGGGGTTGCAGTCGGGGAAAATTCTCGGTCAGGTTGTAGGGTGCAGGGAAATTCCAGAAATCCGACGTATCTGACCATATTACGACTTTAAGCCACATAATAATTAATCCGGTGTAAAGTGAACGTCGTAAAACGAGTACGTATAAACAAACGCTCGGTATTTGCTAAAAGGTGATAAAAATATTGGACTACGGATATAGAATAGGTACGCTGCAGTTTATGTTCGCGCGTTTGGCGAATATTCCTGAATTAATTTAAATTTTTAAAGTTTGGGGATGTTTTTGGAAATTCGGATTCACTAAAGTTGAAGAAAAAGAAACAAATGTTAATTAAAGAAATATTTCACGATCAGATCTGCGCCTACGTTCATTCAATAAAAATGTTTATGCAAGTCTGTGAAATGTGTATCATTGCGGTATTAATGGCCACACCGGAAGTTTGTGCTACTTCTAGTTTTCTCTTTACGTTTTATAAAATTGTTGTCAATGCACGATTAAATTTTAAACCTGGATTGTTAATTTTTCGTAGGTTTGATAATTTTCCAAAAACGTAGTAGTAAAAAATTCGAAAGAAAATTAAGGGTAGAAACGAATTTTTCAAAGGGTTCCAAGCCGAAATATTTTAAGAAATCCGAAAAAGTTCGTGATGAGAACAAGGAATTTTTTAAAGAGTTTAAATGCCGAACGCATTCATTTTCAATTTTTTCAAACGGTGTAGTAATTTACGGACTGCAGTCATGATAAACAATTGCTAGCGACGTGCTTGAATGTTGCCATGGTACGAAATACGTCAACCTCGGCGTTTAAAAAAAATTGCAGATTCGGTTTTCCGTTGTTCTGAATCAGTAAATATTGAATAATTTAGGATCTTTCTGATTACATTTCTAGTTACGATAGATTGACATTGCGAAATTTTCAAGTTGGTATGGTTAAAGCACCAGAATCACAGAAATATTTGGGGAAAACAGCGCACTGTCTTAAAATATGTTCACGATACCACAACACTCTTGATTGGGTTTGGTGGGAACGTCACGCCGATTATTGGACGTTTTATTTTGCACGAATTTCAAAATTGTAATAAAGAAATCAATTTTTATTTGTTTCTGCGGAGATAAACGCGAAAAGTGTAGAGTAGGTAGTTAAATGGAGAATAATTAATCTTGCACCAGAATAATTAATGGTTGATCGTCCGACAGTCGTGAAAATATGGCACGTCGCTTTAAATTTCTCAACACTCGGTCAGCGAACTCGGCAAAATTAAGTAAGCACTCATTTTTTTTAATAAACACTTGTCTGTAGCGTCGAGGAAGAAAAAAGATTCCTCTGGGAGTGTTGATCCACCATTATTACATTCCTTGGGTCTCTGTTGACCGTCTGGTAGTTTGAAAGTGAAGGTAGCCGGGGTAACGGTCAACCCGTTTGTCTCTCTCTGGTCTATTGAGAAAGTGCGGGAGAAGAGGAATCCTGTCTCAAATGGAATAATGAGCAGTTTCACAATTACGAAGCTCTGCACGCGTTGTTGCCAAAATGATCACTTAACGGAAGGATCCGACGGACGTAGCATCGCGATACTAGCCGGTACGGACAACACATTCAGTTACCTCAACGGCCGGAGCGCGAATGACGGTTCTCCGAATCCGAAAGGAAAGGGAAACAGCAGTAGTCGCGACGGCATGCGCGACGTCGCTCGCGCGGCGCCAGCTGATGGCTAAAGGCGGTGTTGCCGGAGCGATGGCCCCGATGAATGGCATTGCAAGGTCTGGTTCGGTGCAGTGCGGTGTGATGTAGATATGTGCGGGAGCGGCCTCCGCCATGGACGGGCTTCTGAAGGCTCTGTTGGTGCACTACTGCTACCACCAGGTACACAACTTGATGCCTCTTGTTATTTGTTTGTACACCACGTGCGTGCTCTACCACGGCCTGACCTAGTCTTGGTGTCATCGATTTTACGGCCAGACAGACGTGCCATTTAATGCGTTCCGCTGGTGGTGCTGTTGATGCCTGGATTTAGCGTCGTCGCTCTCTCATGTTTATTTTTTACCACGAACATAGGTTTGAACGCGGCTTAACATTTTCAATCCTTCAATTAATTTTTTCCGTTTTACTAGGGCATCATAAAACTAGTCTTGTGTAGGCCGAGTTACGTTTGTAAGTTTCCCGTATAGATAAGCAATCGTAGTTTGTCGTCGCTCCTTACTGGTCGGCTTATCTTTCCTTGTCTGATCCTGCCCCTTGGAAATGGATTTCTCTTGGAATATCATTCGCTAAGAAGGACGGCATCTACAATACCCTTCCTTGTTGTAATCCTCCAAAGTTCTTTTTAAAATGCACGATCCGTTGAAAAGCAATTGCAATTTTCTCGAAAGGAAAAGAGAGAAGAGAATATATTTTATACTTTTTCTAGGCCACGAACTATTTGATTTTTGTTGAAAAAGTCCTCCCATATTTATTGGAATATTTTAGTATATCTTCAAGTTAGGTTTCCATCTACCGTTTGGTCTGACCATTACTCTCCATACATTCAGTACAAATGTTTAAATCAATAGATGGTCGAGATAAAGTGTGGGGAGTAGCTATACACATAGAGATAAGAGTACTCTGTAAAAGTTTCAATTTAAATCTGTGCTTTTCTATGACTAGCCACCCCTGTTTACATTGATGTCAAGTTGGCTGTGATTCCATGGAAACACAGGCAACTTGATCAGGTTTATTTTGATCACTGTATTTATTGTATGGGTGTTAATGTCTTTATGTTTTTTTTAAGTCATGGGAAGAGTTTAAGTTTAGGTGTGAGTCACGCAGTGGCGAACGTTCTTCACTTACGATAAAACAAACGTCCTTTTTCAAGTTGTACTCATCATTTTCAACGTCACCTACCAGTGGCGCACCCAGAAATATACGTTGGGGGGGGCAACGTGAAATTTAAAGTTTAAGTAATGGCTTTTGAGGCTCCCCGCTACACCGAAAAATTTTTGAAAATTTTTAACCAAAGAAAAAATATGATCTTGGGGGGGGCAATTGCCCCTTTGCCCCCCCCCTGGGTGCGCCACTGTCACCTACTATCATTTTATTATTACATTCATGTCTATAATATTCTTATCAAATAATTACTTGTTGCACTAAAGTCCACCAGATATAGGTACGTGCTATTATAATCCAT
This sequence comes from Hemicrepidius hirtus, assembly GCA_963082805.1. Taxonomy (NCBI): domain Eukaryota; kingdom Metazoa; phylum Arthropoda; class Insecta; order Coleoptera; family Elateridae; genus Hemicrepidius; species Hemicrepidius hirtus. The sequence continues at coordinate 29,822,911 of OY720166.1, forward strand.
TGTTGTTTGCCGCAATATCATCCATGGTGTTCGTTAATTTTCTAATAACAATTTAAAAAAATGGAAAGGTGTAAAGAGAGAGTGTTATTCTATAGTTATGCATTTTAAAATTCAAGAGCGTTTAACTATTTTGATGTTGTCACTTCCGTTAATATTAAATATTTGCAACTGGTATTCGTGAATATTATATCCGTCTAGGTAGTACGTGAAATGTTCTTTATGTTAACATTATTTTGATCGCGTTATCAAGAAATATTTTTTTAAACTGTTGTCTAGTGCCAGTACTAAGTTCTTGCTTTAAAGTTTAGTGTTTTTGGATCCGAAGTACGGAGGTTCAAACCCGAAAATTTTATTATTGCAGAATTTTTTTTTCTCCCTGTTTGTGTTAGTACAAAGTAAAACTGTAGGTCCTCCTGTGTTGTTTATGTAACGGGGTTGGAATTGTCCCTAATTCTTCTTAGTTAGGATGCACCCTGTCCCTCTACATCAGATTTATATATATATTTTTTAAACTATTTTCAGATTAGATCAACGTTCATTTTATTTACCTTACGGTTACCATAACGAAAACATAAAATTACTTGCACGTTATGTAAGTAACGGGTTTGGTAATTTTACTAAAAAAAATTCCATAACAAAACAACTTAACGTATACCTTGGAGGCGCGTCAACTGTTGTGGTTATTAGCCTCCATTTAATGTGTCAATCAGGATGAACACGCACGTGACGTGATCACTGAACAGGAATCGAACCCGGAACCATTGGCAAGATCGGGAATCAAACCTAAGACCGCTTAGTAACTTGGTAGAGCTAACTTATGACGTTTTTTCTCTTTGACATGTCCAGGTTCTTATTTTAAGAAAAAACTTTTTATATTGAATACGAATAACCGAAGGTTAAATCTTTACCTTGCCCACACTAACACCTAAACATTTATATTACCATGTCTGACAAGTATACTACGTGTGTTCTTGACCATATTCTTTGCCTTGATACTAAAAACAGTAAAATAAAACAAAAATATTAGGACAAAGGTATCTTTTGAAATATTATACCTGGCCGAGAATAGATTTCAGGTAGAGTGCCTTGATAATGTCGGTCAGAACAGATATAATCAAGGCACTCTAATTTCAGGTAAATAAAGTTATGTCCTTGGGTTTGTTTGAATATTCTAAAAGTTTTATTAAAATAATTGTAATTGGGTGGGGGGGGGGGGAGTGTCTCGGTTTAAGAAAACTGAAACTCTTCGGAATGAATGCAGAGGTATGTCCCTTTAAACTTTTTAAATGTTTTTTTTTTGTACGTTTATAATAACCGGACGTCCGATCCACCCTTTGGGTCTGTGGGAACTTGGGGGTTATGACCAATTCCGTCCCTGCACTTTCGCAGTCGTTGGGTCTTGGCAGTCGGCCAGGGCCGCCTCCATTTTGTTTGCATTCTCTTGGACAAATTGTACCGATACCTTGAGAGTATTATGTCGCATGCTCGGTGCCGCCGTGTGGGATGGTACACTCTCGGCAGCAGCTGTTCTGTTCTTTCCGGTTATGTATGTGTGACTAGTCTGTTCCTGAGAGAGGTCCCCTCTGTTGTTTGACTGAAGGTTTATCTCGTTTTAATATCGGTATTTTTCCACTGAACTTCATTATACGATGTACTACTAGTTCGTCATGTTTTTGCTATTTGCAAGTCAAAACGATTACGTTTTAGTAGTTCGTCTTGTTTATTGTGTCGCGGAATTGCGAGCATCCAGGTGAACCCCGTGATGATTCTGATATTGGTAAGAGTTTCCTATTACAAAACCTTGGATGTATTTTAAGTTTTAAGTTCGCCGGTTGTGTTTTGTTTTTATTTGAAAAGCAGCTTTTGCTACTGTTCCACATTTTCTTCTTCCGAGAGTATACGACGAGTTTGGAGTCTACTAAAAGGTCGAGACGGGTGGAAGGGGTGTCCAAAGCTCTGCTAGATGTGGAATAATCAATATTGCACCCTTCGTCTTCAATATCAATCTCCTCACGAACTTCCTCCTAAATTGGTCCTTTCAGTTCTAACCTCACCCTCTAGCTATGCCCTTACTCGATTTTATTTCTTTTTCTCTGTGCCCTAAATCGGATTTGAATTTTTTTAAATTCTAATTTTATTAAAGCAAATAATTGGAAGTAGTTGTTATGTCATGTTTGCAAGTACGTGTTAAGTAAACCGTGTTGTTAACTTCCAGTTCGTTATCGTCAAGAAAAAACGATTCAGTGAACACATGTATGTGAAAGGGCGTGTTGTTACTATTTTTAACCTATTCTTGTGTTAATTCCATGGTTTATGAACAAGGTGTAGAGATATTAATCTTTTTTTATATTATAAAACGTTTTTGGAGAAATTTAATCCAGTTGAGAATATAGTCCAAATTTTCTACTAATTCCATACATAAATTTAATAAACGAACCTGGATTAAGAAGGGGTGGTTAATGAGACTAAAACCCTACCTAGGATTAGGGACCTATCCCCATAGGAATAAGCCTACAAGATATAATTTTCCACCCCTTAATTAAATGCCTTTTTCTCAAAAATTTCCTCTGGCGGGGGGAACAGGAATACAACACCTAAACAAACTTTTAATTAATTATTTAACTGCCGGTTAATTTTATCTGATGATTAAGTTTAACTGTAGGATAGTTCATTTTAACTAACCTTTAATTTTGATTGGTGGATAGTTAACTGACGGTTAGTTAACTGCCAGTTAATTTTAACTGACGGTTAATTTTGACTGGTGGATAGTATACTGCCAGTTAATTTTAACTGATGGTTAATTTTGACTGGTGGATAGTTTACTGGCATTAGTTAATTTAGCGGATAGTTAACTGACGGTTAGTTAACTGCCAGTTAATTTTAACTAATTATTAATTTTGAGTAGGGGACAGTTAACTGACGGTTAGTTAACTGCCAGTTAATTTTAACAAATTGTTAATTTTAACTCCTGGTTAGTTTACTGCCAGTTAATTTTAACTAATCATTAATTTTGAGTAGGGGACAGTTAACTGACAGTTAGTTAACTGACGGTTAGTTAACTGCCAGTTAATTTTAACAAATTGTTAATTTTAACTCCTGGTTAGTTTACTGCCAGTTAATTTTAACTAATCATTAATTTTGAGTAGGGGACAGTTAACTGACAGTTAGTTAACTGACGGTTAGTTAACTGCCAGTTAATTTTAACAAATTGTTAATTTTAACTCCTGGTTAGTTTACTGCCAGTTAATTTTAACTAATCATTAATTTTGAGTAGGGGACAGTTAACTGACGGTTAGTTAACTGCCAGTTAATTTTAACAAATTGTTACTTTTAACTCCTGGTTAGTTTACTGCCAGTTAATTTTAACTAATCATTAATTTTGAGTAGGGGACAGTTAACTGACGGTTAGTTAACTGCCAGTTAATTTTAACAGATTGTTAATTTTAACTCCTGGTTAGTTTACTGCCAGTTAATTCTAACTAATCATTCATTTTGACTAGCGGACAGTTAACTGACGGTTAGTTAACTGCCAGTTAAATTTAACTGATGGTTAATTTTGACTGGAAGATAGTTTACTGGCAGTTAATTTTGGTTTGCGGATAGTTAACGGCCAGTGATTTTTAACTGATGGTTAATTTTAACTGATGGATAGTATATATTATCATACGCACTACTTTGAACTACATAGTATTATACTTTCTTTCACCTACTTTGTAGCCAGTCATGAAGAGAGGCACAAAATGGGTTTAATACTCTTCAAGGAAGTTCAAAATCTGTATTAAAATGGATTGGTATAGTCCAGAGGGTTTGCACCCCCATATAGGTATAAATAATTGCATGAAGTATTTCCTGTTCAAACCATATCCATGACTGTCTATGATTGATTGATAAAGAAAGATACCTGAGAATTAATTAACATTGGAATATTTCTGATCTTTTCAAAGAATTTTTTTATCAGTGATGATTAATTATAGATAATAGAGTTTAGAACGAGGAGCGAACAGGAAATACAGTCGCTTTGTGTCTAACAGTGTTTCGAAATCCCGTCGTATTGTATAAACGTTAGAAAATGACGAATTGCAAGGCAGGCAATACAGTACATGGCATAACTTTCCCAAATGGTGAGCTCTTCGCAAGTTGCTGTAGTTAAGCGGTTACAGGTCGATAACCTACATTATTAAGCATTCTATTATATGTCTTGTTGTACCTGGTCGGAATGGTCACAGTGCTCGCACTCTCAGTCGCACCACTCAGATCGAGGAGGCGTATTATCTTTTCTAAAAATATATCTCACTGGGTGAGTGGCGTCAGCACTGTGATTGATTAGCTGCTAGTGTAGGGAAAATATTTGAAATAAAGATATTGATAAGTTCCACAAGTTTACTACCAGCCTTGTCGGGTCGTCAACGAGGTAAACTTCCCGAAAAACGCTCTTTAACTTTCGGCTCTTGACCTTTTTCACTGTCAAAAGCTTTGTTTTTTGCGATGTAACCTCTGTGTGTTCTTGTGAAAACAAATTCGGATAATGGTTTGTGTCGTTTTTTCATTTTTCTACAAATTCATGAACTGTACTCGTCTTGTGACCTTGAATCCCTTATTAATCTGGTATGTCGTCATCGCTATATTATTAAGATTCCGAAATCTATTTTGATACTACTAATTTTGTCTTGTGTCCGTTTAATCTATTTAGTGTTTGTCCCAGACAAATGTTTATTGGATTTTAGTTGTATGGAATCTTGTCCGATAATTTCGAAGGTTTATACCTACCCAGCTAGACTTTGATTTATTTGCAACAGAATAGTAAGAAAACCCTAAACATTTATGTATTTATACGCGAACACACCTTTAGACTAACCAACCATTTACTCTTAGGCATAGCAAAATATTTAAGCTTAAGGTTTATTAACTAACGATAGGATGATGCGACTAAAGGCTCCGCCACACCATCGGGGTTAAAGGATGATGTGCGCCAAATTAATGTTGCTAAAGGCTCCGCCACACTTGCTCCGTTAAAGATTCCGTTAAACTAACGCGACAAAGGTTCCGGCAAACCTGCGCCGTGAAAGTGTTCACACATCAACGGGACTAAAGGCTCCGCCACACGAACGCAATTAAAACTCCAAATTAACGCAGTTAAGAATACGCCAAACTAACGCAGTTAAGGATACGCCAAACTAACGTTGCTAAAGGCTCCGCCAGACCAACGCCTTTTAAGGGTTCCACTAAACTAACGCGACTAAAGGTTCCGCCAAACCTGCGTCGTTAAAGGCCCCGCCACACCAACGCGATATAGTTCAAGTAAAGTAATCGCGGTACGGGAAGAATGTATGTTGTGGAAAAAATCTTTGCTAGTACACTCCCCATTTACAGAGAAATTCTCCATGAGAATTAAAAAAATCTTTATTTATTATTGAAAAACTTTTTTTGGAAAAATTCGAACCTGCCTTGTCCATGGGGGGGATTCAAAGGAAACCCCATAAATTAATATAGAGGTTTATAGATGCGAAACTCGCTTGTACAGGTTTGGTTCATTGTAATGTGCGCCACCTGGATGTACGGCGCCTTAACTAGATGTACTGAGGGTTGCCTGCTCCACATTTGAGAATTTTAGAAGTAAGAAATATGTTATCATAATTGCAATGAAATTAACTATTGAAATACTTTGTATAAGTATTAAGTTAACACCATTGCAATTATAACAAATTCCTTATGGTTTATAAGTAATAATAATAAAGAGACCTCAAATATTATGGAAATAATAAATATTATTAAATAAAATATAGATTTTAAGGGAAATAATATTTATTTGCTTAATACGTATTTCGGCATCGATGCTAAACATTTGTTAGAACAAAATCACACATTGACATCTAATAATACAATTAAATTTTTACACTTTTCTGATAACAAAAATAAAATAAATATTTTGCGTTAGGGGTTAAAAGCTGTTTCTTCGCAACTCCAAGGTGTGTAAGAAAACCTCCTCGTTTCACACCTACGATATAACAGATTCAATATTAATAACATTAACGAAATATCTAAACATTTATGAAGCTAATATCGGGCAACTTAAATTCCTTTAGGCAATGTAATATGGTAGTTTTGTTATTGTTAAGATTAGCAGTAACACTAAAATTATTGATAGACAATTATTTTTTCCTCTGGGGTAATAATTATACTAACTAATATCAATAATTACTTACCAACAAGTGAATCTGAAAGTTTGCGTTTCCGTGGGTTGATAACAGTAGCAACTTCAGCAGTTCCTACAAGATTAGCATCAATACGTTCCACACCTTCAATTACTTCTACATTGCTACATGCTGCATGCATCACTTTTGGTTCTACAGAAGTACTAGTGGATGCTTCGATGCCCTCATAAAGTTGTTTGCGACTAGCTAAAACAACACAAATATATTTAAAAAAAGCTCACTGCATAATGAACATTATTTTTCAAATAAAACATTATACTATAGTATTAAATTTTTTCTCACCTTGCTGTATATGTAAATTCAACGTCGGTAGTGCATCATGTTTAAGCCTGTATAAATAATTGGTTCCAGGACTGATACAATCGGGTGCAAAATGATTATGGCATACGCGTTTCGTTTTATAAACTTCCATAACATCCATTCTTAACAAATCTCCTCAAATTATATTTATCCAACGTAACAGGCGTCCCATCTCTCTTTTCGGATTTGGAAAACAATGCCATATATGGTCTGTAATTTTAGCATGTATTATCTTATTCATTACAAGCAATAGTAATCAAATACTTTTCATTCATTTAACTGTTAATAATGTGCTTTAACTATACTTAAAAAAATTTAGTCTTACCTTTTTAGGATTACATCCCACCACACAGCATTCTTGGCGACCCATCACCAATATTGTACTTTCAAATCAATTTATGATTAAGTACTAGTTTTAAGTCCCAAATACGCGTCTCAGTGTATTATAAATTAATATAGTATGATGATAAACGATGATAATATATGTATGATTTCGACTTCAAAAAGCTTTAAGGTTATTACACGTGTTACAAGTGTCACCCAGAACGATAAAGTAATAATAGGGGGTTCCCAGAACAACGTCACTACCCCAGAACCACCAGATTTAAATTACATCAGGTTCCCGGCTAAAAATATTAGTCGCCACGCTTGCGCTCTAAACACTACCGTCAGTTGCTCCATCTGGATCCACGGCGCCTAAATCAACCCTAGATTTTTACCAAGGTTCAGATATACCCATAACAGTTACACCACCGTGGGAAACCCAATGGATTTGCTCTAATCGAATGATCGTTTTCATTAAAAATTTAGAAACGCATCTCAAATTATCATAAAAGTGCGTTGACGTGACGTGACATCAATTTTATAAGACCGTGTTGTTTCACACTCTCAAACCAACATTTACTAAACACTTTCACAAATTTTCTTAGCGAGATGAACAATACTTTTAGTTAGTTATACTTCGCCTACTCCAAGAAAGGTAAATTAGGTTGGAATGTTTTATTTCAACATTTTATTGCCAAACTAACACGGTTATGTTCCAAATTTCTAATGTTAATTGTTCAAAAAAAAATATATTAAAACATTTATTTTTTTAATGTTTTATAATCGCAGAAATTTTTTTTATTGCTCTGTATATCGAAATTTAATTTTATAGACAAAATTATTGTTTTTAATTAAACAAATACTACCCCCCTTCCCCTGCCCTCACCTAATAATTAATTGAAGACAAAATCAGAAACACCCATGGACGAGACGGTTTTTAATTTTTTCAGTAAAAACGGTGGTCGACATGAGATTCGAACTCTTTGCGTAAAAGTCTACCCACTCTACCGCTTAGTAATTTATTTCGTTATCTATTGTGTTTCCTGATTACTAAATGTTGTGTAACTGTATGAAAGAAATGTACGTCAGAAAAAATTAAAACCGATGTAACATCGGTTTATAATGCACTTGCTAATAATTATTGTATGGAAGATTGTGTTTATGTGGTTAGGTGTGCTCGCTCGCAAGCTCGCTCATGCAGGAAATTCGTCTTCCCGCATTTGGTTTGTAAATAATTATTATCGATTCAATTAATCCGCTTATAATATTATTTCTTGTACTGTTTTATCAAATATCTCTAGAGTAATAAAAGCTTAGAAAGTTAAGTATCGGTACCTAATTAACTTTTTAAAATTGTATGTTTCCATTTTTGTTTAAACTTACCGAACACGTTTAAAATTTATCGAAGCAATTAAATGTATGCTGAAAATTCTAAAAATAGTTTGGTTTTCCTAATTACGAATAAAAATAGAAATAATGATGGTTGATAAATAAATTGTGGTCGATAATTATACGTATTAGGTACATCCTTAACATCATTCTTCAATTTGTTAAAGTACTACGTTTAATTGTATGTGCATGATCTGTACAGTCAGTATTATTCGTTTATTTTTCCTTTAATATTTTTATTTAATTACGTAATCCATTGTTGGGCAAAAATAAAAGTAGAACCCATCATTTCATTTTAATCGTTGTTTGTATTATAATTCGGGAATGTTGTTAAATATTCAAATAAAAGAATTATTACAGGTTCAGTTTAATTTTTTTAACTCCAAATTGTTTATCGATATACGATTGTGAAATAAAAAAAGTGGGGGTGCGCACCTCCCTTGGACTTTTCCCATACTAAAAATAAACATTTCGTTTTTGGTATTCAACAGTAGTTCGCGAGGCAGCATTGGAAATCACTTGAATGCGTAGCGAGAAACACCAGACTATACGGGTTCGATACGTACAGAAGAGAGACAGGCATCTAATTTACTAACGCAGCGGAAGTTCGCGATTTTCTCATCAACCGTACATTTTAGCTATATGACTACCTTATACTATGTGATAGACAATTCAATTTTGCATTCAATTATATAATAATATACAGGGTGTTTCATTTAAAATAACAAAGTTGCTTATTGTACCGTGAAAACCAAACACCCTGTATACGTGATATAAATTTAGAAAAATGTAAATTTATATACTAAACAACTTTTATATTTAAACTTTTTTCATATTTTGACTAATACAGGAGCTATAGAAGCATCAATTTTTGATTTTCAAAACCTCGTAGAGGGCGCCACAGTGAAATTCTAGCATTCATCAAAAAACGAAAATGTACCTAACACCAAGCTGCATACGTGTAAAAAATTTAAACAAAATCGTGTAGCCAGTTTTTTTGTAATAATTTTTCAAATATTTTAAAATTTTTGGAAGAGCGTGACGAGCATGTAATGGCTCTATTATTCACTAGAGCTAAGTTCGTTAACGTACTTAACAGTGATTTTCGGTCTTGCCCTAATTTTTTATTTTTATAGAAAAATTAAAAGCGATAACGATAGCAATCTTATTAAATATTGAAATATTTTTGAAACGGGCAGAGCGCGCCTATGTCGTCGGATTATGTGGCAAACAAGAAAGGACACATTTCTGATAACAATTCGATTTAAGGTGACCTTCAATCATTCTCAATCGCTCTCTAATTGTGTTTACTTCTCCTTTGTGAATTCTTTTAAACCAAACCCTAAATTATTAAAAACAAAAAAAATATAAACGAGTTTAGTTGAATAATATTTAATACCCTACCCACTTTTCATATACTATCTTTGCGTGTAGAATACTCTTGTGATTTAACGTTCGTTATCGTACATTCAGTAAAGATGATTTCGTAAAGTTCTAAGAATAGATAACTTAGCAATTTTAAGATTACTAAATAGTTTGGAATGCAGAAGGGGGTAATGTACCCTTGAATCATTTGGGCACCAGCCAGTGGTGCACAAATAATTGTAACTGTCGCTTCGTATACATTTATTTTAGGCTTTCTCTCCTTTTTACTTTCCCATACCACTACTGGTATAGGGAAGTATTGATATCATGAAAATTTTCGAAGTCGAGATTTTCGCGGAAATACGTGTTTTGGGTCCCCAGGAACCCAAAAAAGTGGTCTAGAAAAAATGTCTGTCTGTGGGTGGGTGGGTGGGTGTGTGTGTATGTAACGCCTGTAACGCAAAAACTAGTGAACCGATTTTGATGAAATTTTAAATGAAGGGGTATATCGAAAATTCATCGACAAAATAAGCTTTTCAAAAAAATCCGAAACCGGAAGCGGAAGTTAGACATGTTTTCTTGGTATCATTTTTTTCAGAAGCGGAATTTTGAAAATCTGAGTAGGGGATATGAAAGAAGGGCATAATTCAAGGGAAACAGTTTTTTCCCGGACTCTCTAACTTCAAAATGGCGGTCGCTATGAATTTTTCAAAATTTCGACTTTAACGCCCCGTAACTCAAAAACCAGTTATCTGATCAGGTTCCGCAACAACTTGTTTGAAAGCCCTTTGGCTGTACTACACCAAGAAAAAAAATTATTTACTAAATCCAAAAACGGTCGCAACGGCGCTCTTCCAAAAATTTTGAAATTTTTGAAAAATTATTACAAAAAAACTGGTCTAAGGAATTTGTTTAAATTTTCTATACTTATGCAGCTTGGTATTAGCTACATTTTTGTTTTTTGATGAACGCCATAATTCCACTGTGGCGCCCTCTACGAGGTTTTGAAAATCGAAAATTGATGTTCCTATAGCGCCTTTATTAGTCAAAATATGAAAAAAGTTTAATTATAAAAGTTGTTCAGTATATAAATTTACATTTTTCTAAATTTATATCACGTATACAGGGTGTTTGGTTTTCACAGTACAATAAGCAACTTTGTTATTTTAAATGAAATACCCTATATATTATTATATAATTGAATGCAAAATTAAATTGTCTATCACATAGTATAAGGTGTTCATATGGCTAAAATATACGGTTAATGAGAAATTCGTGAATTTTGAACTTTAAAACAGTGCAGGGAGAAATTTGTAAGTGCCAATATGTTCAAGTGACCATGCGCGGGACGGGAATTCCTTGTCGCCGGCTAATCCTAGCAGCCTATGAATATAAATAATCACACATGCGCAGATGAACACAATCGGCACTTGTGTTAATTTTCCATATACTAATTTTCAAGTTTAGTTTATCGGTTGTGGCGAACAATACTGTTGAATACCAAAAACGAATGTTTATTTTTAGTATGGGAAAGTCCAGGGGAGGTTTGCACCTCCACTTTTTATCTTTCAGATTGGTAAGACGTGAAAATTTTTATTACTTCTCGTAAACTTTAAAGGGTAACGTGTTCATTTTATTTGAGGGCGTTTGGGTTCTTGGTCAAGAGCAATCTCGGAATGATCTTATCACAAGGCTATAATAATAAATCTTTTGAGAAAAAAAAATTGTTTAATGAAAATTGGCGAGTGGAGGAACGGTTTATCAATCTATTCACTTTTTGTGTACCGGAGCATTATCTTGCTGACGCAACTTCGCCTATTTTAGTTTCTCTTTCTCAGAACTCATGTTTTCTAGGGGCATTTTAAGGACAATAGATTAATATGTTTTAAGCGGATTGAGTCTTTGGCTTGAAAATTAGATCGCAATGGTTCTAGGGTCTCTTTATGTAGTAAAGGTCTGGTCCAAGACATGCGAAATAAATTCCGCGATGGTTTATTAGGAAAAAAAAGTTTTCGCTTTGTAACTAAAGTTCACTGTGGATTAGAAAAAAAAATAATTTAAACTCTTAAGACTTCAGATAATAATGATAATCTTCTTTATATGTTGTCAAGGTTGTTTTCTCCATTCTTGTCGACAAGCCACCACCATTTTTGATACTTAATTTTAATTTATTTAGGTAAACGAATATTCTAGAAGATGAGTCAACACGAAAAATTTTCTCTTTGTCGTGTTGTGCCGCTTTGTTGTAGGACGCCCTTGAAACAAACCGTTTTCTTTTTATTTTTCTGGGTTACCTCTTCCAATTAATGGTGGAAGGACCAATTCCTAATCACGTGTTTTGGTTAGGAATTAAGATTTGTATCTTATCGTTCTTTTTTGGTTGGAATTTCCATCAAATTTGTATTTTCCGAACTGATTATTCGCTTTTGGGGTTTTGTTAAAAATGAAACAATATTTTTTTCTTACGACCAGTAAATAATTATTAATCAGTACGGACGTAGGTATACGTCATCGTAAAAATTGTTTAAAAAAATATTATTTAGTAATAGGCGTCGACAAAGTACTATAGGATTTTACAAGCATGTAATGGTTATTATTCACTAGAGATATTTATGAAATTCGCTCGTTTTTTCAAATTTATTTTAATTTTCGTGAGTAAGATATATTTTATGTTAATATAGGACAGGGTAAGAAATCGTTTGTGAGTTGTGTGTAGGAGCATTGTCTTGCTAGTTTTATTATTGCCCCTAGGAGAAGTTTTGTTGGATTACAGGCGAGGAATGACTGTAGTGAAAGAAAATTTGTTTTAGAATAAAAGAACGGTACAAATTTGCAGTAAACATTACTTGGCACAAATATTAAAGCAATTCCAAAAACATTTGAATTGTAATGTTATGTACATTCTTTCCGTCCTGCGTATTATTACTGTAAATCCACAATTAACCGAGACGATTTCCTAGTAAAGATAATCCACTATATCCGAATAGTCTTGGAATCGGTTACCGAGAATCAATAAGAAGTAAGAATTTTTCCGTTCAGACAGAACGTAGTGAACGAATTGTGTAAAAATTCACGGTGATAGTAATTTAGTGGGTGTGCACATCTTTTCTTAGCAAGCCCGAGTTAATTTTGGATTGTGACGTTGAAAATACTGCTCCCTAAACAAGTTAGTAGCACTGTATAGAATAAAGTGGAATACTGTTCCCTATGGTTTGTTGCATTCTAAATTAGTGACTCATTTCACTTGAGTTGTGATATCGACGTTGTAAACATTGATGTGCAAGAGTTCTCTTCCCCGAACCTTTTCAGGTAATTTTCATTTGGTTTTCTAATAACAAAACGAATTCGTCCTAGGTACCTGTATTCGATTTGACTACTATTGACATTTTTGTTATGCAGCTCGGGAATAGCTTGTGAATAGATTTCAAGGTCGTTTATTAATAAACAGCTAATGGATCGCAAGACCGTATTAAATAACGATTTTTTTTGCTACTACCTATGCGTATGTAGGTCTCTTAAAAAGTAATTTACTTATTAACACATTCACGAACTAGTGTGGCGCCGGTTAAAATGGTTTTCTGTAGTAAATTCCTAAATAAGTTTGAAAGTCGGTTTGTACGAATGGGGAAACTTGTTTTGTCTGAATAAAAAAATGTGGCATACTACTACGACAGGAAAACCTTTGCGAAATACCTCGGTTAAAGTTTGTTTTATTCGTGCGGATCCGCCTTCAATTTCTTCATCATCGCAAAATGCGGCTGTAGGTATTATTCGACCTGAAAAAATTGGCCACCCGGTGTGTTTGGTGAAATATCGGATGTGGGTATTATTCTGATCGTTAACTGATGGGGTCCTTCTTGTTTCAGATGTCAGCTGGATCCCAAATACAGATGGCACCGCAAACCACCGTCAATGCAACGCAGCCCGTTCATAGCCAAGACTCCAACATGAGTACAGGTAAGAATTTTCAACCCTTATTTTTTAACAACACAAACGTCCGAGTTTATTTTAAACGAACAACAGAATTACAAGTTTAACATCCATGAGAAATGTGATTTTTCCTGAATTAAGGGCACGTGCTACATAGCACCCCGTTATTCTCTCTCTCTCTCTCCCAGCCAACATTCGTAAAAACGTTTGCCCCTGAAAATTAATTCCGGTTTGGAGATTTGGGGCAAGGAAACTAATACCCCATTTTATAAGCCGTAACGAGTCGTTCACGAACGATTGTTGTTGTTTGAACGATTTTTCGCTAAAAAGTTAACGTCGAGAGTTATTTATGATAATCGTCGATGATTGTCGTTAGCTGACGAGTTGTTCGTGAACAACTTTACAGAATAGGGGTGAAACACCCCTCTAACCTAAACAAAAACCCTTGATCACTGAAGTTTAATCCCCAAATTTGGAGATTTGAAGCAATGTGTGGATCCCATCTTTTCAGCCCGTGTTGCCTTGGAAAAGTTAGAGGACGTCTATGAGGTCTTGGGAAGGTACGCGTAGTCTAGACTTCTAGAGGAAGTCTGATCAGTCTGGGGAAATTAGGGGGGTGCGGGCGCTTGGAAAGTCAGGAATAAGATTCAAGAAGTTCGGCTAGTCTTGGGGAAATCAGGGGACGTGGGCGTGTGGAAAGTCCTGAATAAGTTTGAAGAAGTTCAGCTAGTTTTGGGGAAATTTGGGGGGCTCGGAGGTCTAGGGAAAGTCTTGGGGAAAGCTCGGCATAAGTTTGAGGAAGTTTGATTAGTTTTGGGGAAATCAGGGGAACACTGGCGCCTGAAGAGTCTTGAGGAAGTCCGGGTACCGTTAAGATACTCTTGAGGAGCACGCGCACTTGTTCGGTTCGGTTCCGTTCGGTTTGGAACCGTTCGATCGGCAAAAATCAAAATACATGGAAATTAATTAAAAAATACATTAATACATTAAAAAATTACTTCGGTTCGGTACTGCATCCCCCCCCCCCTCGTGCCCTCTAAGATCTACAGAACTGTGAAAACCTTCGGCTTTGGAAGTTTAATCCTGGATTCATAACTACCCCTCTCTAATCGGTCTTCTGACCCACTCACTGGGACCATCGCGTATTCTCCCAAAAATATTTATTTTCGTGCTGTCTAAAATTTGCCAAGACTCTCTCTCTACACATTTTCCCCCCAAGGTTACACTCCTTATAAAACAAAAATTTCTCACACTAGTGTACTTACGTGTGTTCTATTTCAAACAAGTTTTTTTTTCCTGAACTCGTTTAAACGTACATTATATTATTTTCAATCGCATTGCTTGTTTGATTGCAACACATTCATTTTTTTTTTAATTTATTTAACCTTAGTGTAAAACTTGTTTGTGCAGCTGGAAATTCTAGAAATATTAGATTTAGTAGTTACACTAAAATAAATTCCAAAATTTATTTCTTTGTATTTAATCAAAGCAGTTTTTTTTTTGTTTTGGGAAATTTTGATCACAGGAAACATGTTTTTTTTTACGAAATTACGAATATTAATTTTTGTTTGCTTGGAATTAATTCTGATATGTATTAAAAATTTGGGGATTTTTTAAAATCTTGTCTAGTAGGCGGGATTTAATTTTTCTACCCTATACGCCATAATAATAATTTCGTTTAATGAGAAACCGTGTTATACAAGACTAGGGATAGAATAAAGGGTTACGTTTTTACGTAAAAAGGACGTGAACGAATCAAAAATTCAACTGTTTGTGTGTAGACGCATTATCCGTTTGAATGTTCCCTCGCACTCTGTTTCCTTCTTAGTCTAACACAATTATATTCTTTGGGTTAAGGTAAACCCAGATTGGTCCAAGAAGTCGTGGGGGATTTTCTTTAATGCACTTGGGTCAGATAACTCGATTTGTATTTCTAGTTTGTGTGCGGGAGCATTCTCCTGCAAATCGAAACGTTTTTAGGCTCTGCATCTGAAATTTGGAAATGTTTAGGAACGATTAGTAAATCAGTTAAGAATGTAAACAGTTAACGATTGTAACTTTATTCATGTTTTTTTACGTTATAAAACCTGATATTGACCATGAAAGAAGGAAAGTTTGAAAATTAATGGAATGTCTTGTATTATATGATGTCCTGACATTTTTTACAAGGTAACAAAATTTTGATGATGAAGTCATCAAAAAGAACTGTTTCCTATAATAATTATAATTTTAAAAATTCTTGTAGGAATGTTTAAAAAAAAGAGAAGGAGATAAGGCAGGCATAACTGTTCCGTTTTGTTTGTCACTGTTAGTAGAGGATGCCAACAAACACAGCCATTAACTTTAAATAATGAGCGATTAATTCCATTCATAGCCGCTAACTTTAATAATGGGCAATGAATATTAGATGCAATTATTATTTTTTTCCGTGTGGGTTTGAACGTTATAACAAAGTGCAATTCGTAATCGCTTTTAAACAAGTCATCCTGCAATGTAATCAGTTATTTTTTTCGAAATCAAACTTTGCATGTCTTTTCTATTAATCATATTCCTTGTATACTGTGTGATCGTAAATAAGGGGTAGGTACTTATAAGGACCACGATTTTATTTACAGTCTATGAAATTTTAATTTCTTAATTACTGCGATCCCCCCTCCCTCTTTATACGAACATTACTACCGTGTTATTATTCACAAGCGGATAGCGACCGAGCCTGCAGTAATCCAGCAGCTGAACGTATTTATTCACAAGTCCACTGGACTGGGGTGACCCAGTGGACTTGTAAATACAACGACTCAGTTGCTGGGTCACTGAAGGCTCTGTCGCTATCCACTTCCGTGTAATTCGTGGATTTATGTATTTCAGCGTAAAATATTTGGCCCCGGAACGCACGCCGCCACAACTCTCTTGATTAATTTTATTATAATAGATTTCATTTGCGCCGATTCCGTTTACGCCCCTGCCTTTATAGAAAGTTCATGACGTAGATTAAAAATTAATCAGACAATATTTAACCACTGCTGATTATAACAAATCAAAGTATTTGGACGCCAGACAAATAATTCGTAAATAAAATTGATCTTATTATAATTTTTTATTTTTGCACTGGCCTATAAATTATATTAAGTTTATGTAGGTCTTGGTTTTAATTGCTGAAAGACCATGAATTTAAATTATGATTTATTTGGCATATTATACGTCTTCTGCAATTCTGCACGTCACTCTTCCAGTCACGTGTTTGCCAACAAGACCGAATAGGGACAATCTACGTGCGTTCTATTGTTGTAAATACATTTCCAGCAGAGCATTACGTCATTCCAAGACGGCGGGAGTATTTCTATTAATAATTGTAAAATGTAGAATTTTCCATAATTCAATTGTTTGGTTAATTTATTAGAAGTAGAAAGACGGTGGTAATTAGAAAAAAAATATTTTAATGTGAAGCTCTGCAAGTAAAAGTTGTCGCTTTACGATTTCCGTTGTATTCCTGTTTATACATTTTTTCAAAGGACTGAAAAAATGTTTCCTTTTTTTTTGTTTCATCATTCTGAAGTCATTCAGCCTTTTTTTTGTTATCCTTCTTATGGCGGAAAATGTTCACGCAATTTCCTGTTTCATTGTTTTCAGATTTTTCTTATCCATTCTCCCTCCTGCTGCTGTAAATTTCATGAAACTCTGGCGCAGTAAATAATCCTTCAGAACGAAATGTTTGAAAAATGGTGGCAGCAGCGCGGCGCCGCCGCCGTTCACGTTCAAGCGGTTCATACAGAATTTGCTGTCATTCCAATTGGAATTTTCTTCACAATTTCCAGTAAAAAAGGAAAATATGAGAAAATTTTAAAACCTTCGAGAAGTTGACGAAAAAATCTGCGAATCCAAACACAAAAATGCGATAATTTTTTGGCGAGAATTTTTAATTTACAAAACGGTTTCTAAAATTGCCCATCCCATCGCAATTGCGAATCAGACCAACGTAAACCGAGACCTATTCATATTTACACGAAAAAAAAAGACATTTCCAAAATTTTCTAAGAAGAAGCTCTTATCTGTTCTAAGTTAAGTGTACGTGTTCTAAAAATGTTATTATCTTTACTGTTGTGTCAGTTTGCAGTAAGTTAACAGGATTTTTCATAGTTTTGTAATTCTTGGTATAACCATGTATAACTATTTTTTTTTTTCTAAGAAGTTTTTGCACTTGTATCTTTTAACTTTTCTTTCTATTTAAGCAGATGCAATAAATTCCAGACTTGTTACTTATGTTGCCACAGTATGTTTCTCGTTTCCTCAAATTGTTTGTTTGTAACCGTTAGTCATGTCCAAATAAACAGTCAATTACAACATCTGGTAAGAAATTTCCACAAGTTAAAGCAAGTTTAACCTTGTACCAGGCTGCTTTTAAAGAATTACAGGCAGGTAGTTTTTTTCGGTTTACCTCTAACCCGAAAACTGAAGGGTCCATCCCATTCCTAACCGACCCAAAATATTAGTTTCTTGTGTAAATTAGTTAAATAATGTTTTCGAGCGGTGAGGGGGGCGTAGTATTGACTCGTCTTTAACATCTTGCGTTTTATTACAAGAGAAATTTTTCCCTGACAATTTAGTCCCAAGTATTTATTTCCGACGAAGCGTTGAACAAGAAAGGGAAAGCTTATGATTCAGAACAGATTCAGGAATGTTGTGTACAAGAATACTTTGTAAGTTATCAAATTATTGTAGTGTCTTATTTTATTTTATAATGGGAAAGCAACGCCATTTCTTTTATGATTAGTTTTTTTCAGGATATTCAATCCTAACTCATAATTATTCTGTTTTAGTTGAAGAGATTCGAACTAATCTAAAAGAAAGGGGGAAGAGAGGGGGGGTTGTAATTATTGTTGATTTGTTTCTTAATTTTTTTTATTGTTTCAGGTTCGTCTCATAGTGATAAAGAGGTGGACTCGAATACTCCTGAAAAAATACCTAGAACACCTTCAGAAAGAAAACGGAAACGGAAAGGAGACGATACGGGTGGAGGGGGAACGGCGAAAGGTGTTCGAACAACCTCTACGGATAAAAAAATTAACGATTATTTTAATAAACATTCTGGCAATAGTCCTATTAGACACGGTGGAGCAAAAAGTCCGTCGCCGCAACAACCTTATCCAATGGTAAGAATTTAATTTTTTTTTTTATTTAATTATTTTTTATTTTTGCCCCCCCACTTACATAATTTCTTTTAAAATTTCGATTTCTTTATGCAGTTCAAATTTTTTAAGTGCCAGGGATTTGTGTACCGAGGCCTTGACCTATTCAGGACTTCCTTTAATTTCTTCCGATTCTTAACATTTTTGACTACTTCGTCCAGGTCTACCCCTTTTCTTTCATCTTTCGTAATATCTTTGTTTTTATTATCTTTATTTATGATAATATTTTATCTCTCTCTCCCCGCCCCCTCTTTCTTTCTCTCTCTCTCTCTCTCTCTCTCTCTCTCTCTTTCATCCCTTGAGATTTTCCTGTTTTAACAAAAAAAAAAAAAACGGTTGGACTGTTACTTTTTAAATACATTCCTTGTCCTTGATCTTTTTAAATGAAGACAAGGTCCTCTTTCTCTCTCTTTTACTGGGCGCTGGATCGGATTTTCCACCCGGCTGCCTTGTCCACTGCTAATTTGACTCACGCTCTGGGAAAATTATCGTTTTTGACATGTTTTAACTCCCATCTCTGACTTCTCCCCATGTTTGCCTAATCATCCCCTTTTAAGATTCATAAGCCCCCACCTTCATTGTAAACAGGTAAAGTACCGAGTAGACCACCCCTTGGAATAATATAGAGTTTTCAGACATTTTGTAACATTTATACAAAGTAAATTTATTTGAAAAAAAAATTATGACAGGGTTGGTCTGCTCTGGAAATTTTGCCTTTATATTTTTTTCATGTTACCACCTGAAGATTTTTGTTTTGGTTTTTATGATTTATTAATTATTATTTTTGTTATTAAGATATTACATTTCAGTATCCACCATCCCCTCAACAGGTGGGGCTGCCGTCGCCTCAGGTGCCGGTGACCGCTGTTCCTTTCGATTTTTACAAACAACAACCCCCTAGACTTCCTCTCCCAACTATGGTTAGTAAACAAGTACAGGTAAGTCGATTGATTCATTATTCTCCTTTCAAACTCATCAAATAAAATTACCAAAAAAAAAAAATGATGATATAAAGCCGTTAATGAATCTAAATGATTATTTGCTAACATGCACTACCATCTGATGCCAATATTATATGCAGATATTTTATTGGCATTTCTATTACGTTTTGGGTAATTTTGTATTTTTTTCTTTGCAGACTGAATTAACGTGTCAAAGGATACAAGAATTTGAGACGCAAGCGTCTTCGGATCTTGAAGTAAGAAATAACAAAATACAAGAGTTGACAAGTAGTAACGAAGAACTCCGACACCAAATATCAGCACAACAAAAAACAATAGACCAGCACAAACAACACATAACAAAGTGCATCGAAGTAGTAAAGAAATTATTAATGGAAAAAAGTTCAATCGAGAAGAAGGAAGCGCGGCAAAAGTGTATGCAAAATAGACTTAGGTTAGGACAATTTGTTACTCAAAGGGTGGGAGCGACGTTTCAGGAGAATTGGACTGATGGACATGCATTTCAAGAACTAGCTAGGTTAGTACACCAACATTACATAGTTGTGTGTATTAAAATTAAAAGTAATCAAAAAAACAATCATGTGAATTATATTATAAAAAAATTGTGTCCACTTCTAGGCGGCAGGAAGAAATAACGGCGGAACGGGAAGAAATCGATAGGCAAAAGAAATTATTACTTAAAAGAAGGCCTTCAAATAGTGAGGGCGGTCGGAAAAGAAATAATTCTGCTATGCATAATGGTACGGACACTACGTTTCTTAAGCCAGATGCAGTACCTGGTTCCTTCTCCTTACAGGAGTATTACGAGGCTGATGAAATATTAAAGGTAAATATTTTTCATTTTGCGAAAGTAACGTCCGTCGCGCTTACCAATGAAAGTAAGACGTTTTAGCACGCTAAACAAATAGTTTGGGGCTTTGCCAAAACACATAACACTGAATACTATTTGCTTTAAATAGAAGGAGTAAATCTAGGTGCTATTTTTAAAATTTAAGTGCGAGTTTAATAATTCAACTACTGCCGATGAGAACTCTTTTATAGACAGACAAATTGCATCCAATAGTCTGCTAAATAAAAATATCCCTCCCTCTTCTTTTTTTAAATTGTTATACTACAAAAATATTTTTTTCTCGATTTGTCGCGATTCATAAACGGATTTTCCTAACTACTGTAGGGATGTGTAATGAGGGGGGAGGGGTTAGTCTATATTTAATATTTTTTAAATCTAACCTCGCGCAGTTTCTTAAGTTATTTAATTTTTTTCCCTCGTGTCACCCTGTATATTTTTGACGATATTTTATTGTTTTTAAAACCCCAAGAAGTATTTTCAACCCCCACACCCTGTATATATTTAACAGAGATAATTATTTTATGTGCTGACGAACTTTGACGCATTTTCTTAAATTTTTTCCGAATTTTTAGACGCAACACCCTGTATATATTTAACGTAATTGTATTGTTTTTATTTTAATTGTCCTTCCTACAATCTGGATAATTATTTTTGGACATCCTGTATATATTTTTGAATTTTTAGTCGCAAGACGCAACACCCTGTATATATTTAACGTAGTTGAATTTTTTTTTATTTTAATTGTCCTTCCTACAATCTGCACAATTATTTTTGGACACCCTGTATATATTTTTAAAAATTATTTCTGAATTTTTAGACGCAAGACGCAACGCCCTGTATATATTTAACGTAGTTGAATTTTTTTAAATTTTAATTGTCCTTCCTACAATCTGGACAATTATTTTTGGACATCCTGTATATATTTTTAAAAATTAATTCTGAATTTTTAGACGCAAGACGCAACACCCTGTATATATTTAACATAGTTGAATTTTTTTTATTTTAATTGTTCCTACAATCGGGACAATTATTTTTGGACACCCTGTATATATTTATAAAAATCATTTCTGAATTTTTAGACGCAAAACGCAACACCCTGTATATATTTAACATAGTTGAATTTTTTTTATTTTAATTGTTCCTACAATCGGGACAATTATTTTTGGACACCCTGTATATATTTTTAAAAATAATTTCTGAATTTTTAGACGCAAGACGCAACACCCTGTATATATTTAACGTAGTTGAATTTTTTTTAATTTTAATTGTCCTTCCTACAAGGTGGACAATTATTTTTGACCACTCTGTATATATTTAATTTTGTACTGATAAACCCGCATGTTTTTAAAATACTATAAGAAATGTAAACTAATAGAATCGGTTTCTTGTTGTAGTTAAGACAAAGCGCACTGAAAAAAGAAGATGCAGATCTCCAATTGGAGATGGAAAAATTAGAAAGGGAACGTAATTTACACATTCGGGAATTAAAACGTATTCACAACGAGGATCAATCACGTTTCAATAACCATCCAGTGCTCAATGACCGATACCTGCTTCTAATGTTGTTGGGTAAAGGTGGATTTAGTGAAGTACATAAAGCATTCGATCTGAAAGAGCAACGGTACGTGGCGTGTAAGGTACATCAGCTCAATAAAGATTGGAAAGAGGATAAAAAGGCTAATTATATCAAGTTAGTAAAATAATAAACGTAAAACTGGGAAGTTGGATTATTTATTGTAATTTTTCCAGACATGCTCTTAGGGAGTACAACATTCATAAGTCGTTAGACCATCCGAGAGTTGTAAAACTGTATGACGTGTTTGAAATAGATGCTAATTCGTTCTGTACTGTTTTGGAATACTGTGATGGTCATGACCTTGACTTCTACCTTAAACAGGTAAAAAAAAAATTATAATTTTCATTTTAATTCATCTGACTTAACGTTTTTTTTTTCTAGCATAAGACAATACCAGAAAGAGAAGCGCGATCGATAGTAATGCAAGTAGTGTCTGCTCTTAAGTACCTGAATGAGATTAAGCCACCCGTGATACATTATGACCTAAAACCTGGCAATATTTTGCTCACCGAGGGAAATGTGTGTGGGGAAATTAAAATTACAGACTTTGGACTTAGTAAAGTTATGGATGAGGAAAATTACAATCCTGACCATGGCATGGATCTTACGTCCCAGGGAGCTGGTACCTATTGGTAAGAATCATTATTTATAAATAAATCATTTACATAATAAAAATAAATGTGATGATAACATCCTGTTGTTCCCTGAAAAAAAAATTGTGATGCTTGAACAAAATGTGTTTCAAGACGGAACTGAAGCTTTAAAATAAAATTAAAAGCTTCCAAGGGTTAAGTAAAGTTTTCTAATGTTTATTTTTTTTTATCTGTAGGTATCTTCCACCTGAATGTTTTGTAGTTGGAAAAAATCCACCAAAAATTTCTTCAAAAGTAGATGTCTGGAGTGTCGGCGTAATTTTTTACCAATGTTTATATGGAAAGAAACCATTTGGGCACAACCAGTCACAAGCAACAATATTAGAAGAAAACACCATCCTAAAAGCAACTGAGGTTCAATTTGCTAATAAACCGGCTGTTACTAATGAGGCTAAGGTAAGAATTTTTTTTTATTTGCATGAGGATTATGTCTTAATGTTTTTACCCAAAAAAATTGCTTAGTCAATGGAAAAAGAACAACATAACAAGATTTGATTATGTGTTCATTTTTTTTTATTGTTATGGACATTGTTTTTATTTTTTTTTTACTATGTCCTAACTGCAAGGCTCCTGATTTGCTGCTAAAACAAACGTCCCATGGTTTGTTACATTTTTTAGTAATGTATCCTGATATTAGGTTGTCTGTCTTCTTCCTTCCTTCTTTCTCTCCTGATTTCCTAAAAGTTTACCACCAATGATAATAAAGACATAGCCTGTAAACATAAAAACTCATGAATTTTGCTATGGCAAGGAACTTGATACCCTGTATAATAATAATTGCAAGACCTACACTGCATTTCCAGAGAGATGGGTCAAATATTGGCCATTGCTAGCTACACGGCTAACGTGGATATAATTCTGACACAAAATCCACGGTATTACGTTCGGCGCATTATTTCAGCTTCCTGAGATTATAGGGACAGGGGTGTGCACGATTGGTTGCCTACTCCCAAGGCGTAAAAGTCTGTTTCTGAGAAATCTAATTCTAATAAATTATTAACTACAAACAAAATCAATCGCTCCGACTTAGAGAAGCTTTACTCTAGTATTTTTTATTGGTCATATTCAACTTGCAAATTAATTAAAAATCAATTTAAAATATGAAAATGTTTGAAACTTTCATAATGGAATAATTTTGTTCAAATTAAAATCTTGTAAAATAAATTTAGAGCACCCTGTAGATTATATTGCTTTGATATTTGAGATTTAAGTATAAAACTCAATTCTGAACAATTTTTCTCTAAGAAATTTCCTCGTAAAATCATTTTTTAACCGAGTTATTGCAAATTAAAATCTTGTAAAATAAATTTAGAGCACCCTGTATATTATATTGCTTTGACATTTGAGATTTAAGTATAAAACTCAATTCTGAACAATTTTTCTCTAAGAAATTTCCTCGTAAAATCAATTTATAACCGAGATATTACAAATTAAAATCTTGTAAATTAAATTTAGAGGACCCTGTATATTATTTTGCTTCCCCGGACATGCGCAGTAGGTGCAGCTCGTGTTCGCGTCGCCGAATTAATGACGTCACCCCGTGACAATGACGTAATGCCGTGGATTTAGTGTCAGAATTATATCCACGTTAGCCGTGGAGCTAACAACGGCCTCAAATATTTCATTAAAGCCGCGAGATTCAAAAGACATGGGTCAAATTTTACGCTAAGGGACCGCATTTACAAAAAGTTGAGTCAATTTTTTAACAAATCGCACGCATTTTCAAAGAGTTGGGTCAAAGTTTATATTAAAAGGCAGTTTTCCAAAAATGTGGGTCAAATTCTTTTACAAATGGGCTGCATTTTGAGGTCAAAATTTTATGCAAACCGACTCGTTTTCGAAGGTAGGGCTTATATTTTGTATAAAGAAACGCATTTCCAAAGAGCTGGGTCAAATATTTCGTTAAACCGCGAGATTCAAAAGACATGATGTAACATTTTATAAATAAGGCGCGTATTTCTTTAAAACATGACAAGAAAACAATTGAAGGGGTGTGTTTGCAGAAAAGACATGGGACAAATTATAAACCTACGTTTTCTCCAGTCCTGTATTAGATGATGGTTTTTAAGGTACAATACTGTATTGTGTCTTTACAGAGTTTCATTCGAGCGTGTTTAGCGTATCGAAAGGAAGACCGTATAGATGTACTATCACTATCTAGGCACGATTATTTGCAACCCCCAATGCCGAAACATTCTAGACTTACCTCAAATCAGCAGCAACAGCAGCAGCAGCAACAACAGCAGCAGCAACAACCTGGTTCCTTTTCGACGGGCATTTTTGGGGGAGCAATGAATGCTTCGTCTTCGTCTTAGTGCTGTGCTGTGTTCCCTAAGTTATTTAAAAAGTGTATCTAATATTAATTGCATAAAATTAAACTCGATTGAAAGTACTTTAGTTAATTAATATTGTAGCGGGACGTGACGTGTGAGATTGATTGATGAACAGACGTTGTTGCATGCAAACGATACTAAGAAGTTAAGACAGTGCGAAAATTCATCATAATATATATCTTCTTATCTCTCTCTCTCTCTTTCCTCCTCTCATACTGCTTATGCTTCCTGTCCTCAAGGCATTTTGTCTCGCCGCGAAGATTGAGAATTTTATTCATGTTTGTGAACTTTGCAAAACAAACTTGTCCCCGGGGATAATAAACGCGCGCAGTCGGACATTTAAGAAGCATCCGAAGAAAATTTTCAACCTTTCTGAAATCCTGAAGTTGCAGTCCAGCAAACTAAGAAGTGCAAGTTGATAGTCTCATATGTTTCCTTTATATATAATATAGGACGTTATTAAGTTATTTTATGAAGTGACCTTGCTTTGTATCATAGTGTGTATTTGGTTCGCTACAGTCCCTATCTCGATAATTACTATTATAAGTAGAAAGTGTACAGGAAACATCAGTCACCGGATCTCTCTCTCGGTTCGGTGACGATACGCTTATTAAATTTTTCTCAAATCAAACGGACTATGCTCGTTTATGAGCTTGATATGTTTATTTTTTTTTTAAGCAGTTATTCTCTTTGCAGCCTTGAGACATTTTTGCAAATACCGTTTTATTTTTTTGACTCAGAGGTTTCCGTTTTTATTTATTATTACCTTTTCATCTATTGATGTTTACTTTTATGATAAAAAAAAAATGTATATACCTACCACGTAGAATATAAATTTTTGTTAAATTAGCTAGCAACTCTTATTAATAAAAAAAACCTCAATTTGTTCTCGTAACCAAATTTCTGCATAGTTCATAAGTTATTTTTATTTGTAAATAGGGTAACAAAAAATGAAACAAAGTGAGGTTTTCAAAATAATGAAAAAAAATGTCTCAAACAAGATATTTGTAAATTTTTAGCTTGTTGAACTGAATCGAATGCCAAACAAAAGTTGAAAATCCCGTATTACGTCTTGGCGGATTGGTTCCGCCCCTGATTTTTTTCACCTATTGTGTCAGTGGGTGAATCACCTCCCCCTCAAACACAATAGGGGATGATTTAGAGTAAACTTTAAACAGTTTTAATTATTAATTGTAAGATTGTATCGTGTACAGTTGAAATAATAGTAACAATTGAATAAACAATGTTGTAGTTTAAAACATTAAATTTTTTTTCAATATGTTTGGCAACATTCAGGTAACCTATTTTAAGTATCTTGTACCAGCCTGTGCTGCAATCGAGTGGATGCCAAATGTCCAATATAAAGTAAAACTCGCAAATAAATACATGTTAATTATTTATACTGTGCTGTTTGTGTGGGTGGTGCGCCACGGACATTGTGATAAGACGTAGTTAAGCAAGTCATGTCTAGCAAACGAAAATGTATCGTTATTTTATTGTTTATTGTACTTGTAACTATACTTTTTATTTTATACAATCGTTCACACTTTTTTTTGGGTATATCCTACCGTTGTAAATACAGTGTGTATCAAGTACACAGTAAAAGTTTTAAAAACCATTCAAATTTGACTGTTACTAATAATAATAATAATCTCTCGTCGGTTTTTCAAAAAATTCTCAAACAACCCAGGAGACTACTACAACCTCAACGACATCTTAAAAAGAACATCACTACAACGACGGACTTACCACCCTTGATTGAAAATTCTTTAAAGGCACAAAACCTTTTTTTAACTTTCACCGGCCTAAAAAATCCACCCAATGTTACCAAGTACAAAGACTGTCCCGAAGGACGTGTCCTAACTCTCCTGTTTACAGGCCGGTTAGGTAACGTCATCTGGGAATACATGTCTTTGATTGCTGTGGAAGAATTGTACAACGATCAACTGAATATGCAAGCTTATACACCTTCAAATATGAAAATGGTACTTGAACTACTGTTTGAAGAGTAAGTTTTTTATTTTTGTTTACTTAGTGTATTTTTTTATTCTCCTTTAACGGAATTTGTTTAGGAACTTGTAGTGTATAATGTAAAATTATTTTTGTCTGTGTATAATGTGTTTCGTTTCAGGAGACTAAATATCCAAAGACATGGGTCGACTTTTACTTACTGTACAATAACGTTTAGTTTTAGGCGTTTCATTTTAAATGGAACACCCTGTATTTTTATATTTACCTGTTTAAAACAAAATTGTTATATTTTTTAGAGTGACCACCCCTGAAGTTATAAAACTACCACTTTATTGTGTTAGCATGAGAAATGCTCAATTAATTGGAAGAACTGCATTGCCTAAATATGACCCAAGGGTTCCATATAACTCGCCTTTAATTTTAGATGCATTTGCATGTAGATACAAGGATGTTCTAAAATATGGTCTGGACAGGATCAAGGAAAAATTAAGGTAAAGTAATTAAAAAAATTCCAGTAAGTTGTTTAATGTAATTTATTTGTTTCACAGGTTTGAAAAAGAACTTCTCAAAGGAATTACAAATGTTTTCATGGCTATGAAACCTTTGTTTCGTTTTCAACCTACAGAGAATGTAACATTCGTAGGAGTTCATTACAGAGGAGAGGATTATAATGTTATGTTGAATAGGATCTATCCGGAAAAATTTCAGGAAAGTATTGTAACTATATTTTTTGCATGATATTCAAACTCTTGAAGGTCTGGGTCAAATTTTAACGAGGGATTTCCAAAGACATGTGTCGAACTTTCTTTTAAAAGAATGAAAAATATTCCCTTGCATTATTATGACCATGTAAACTTTGTACCACCTACTTATTGTGTATTTTAAATATTTCCCTTCTGTTTCTTCCCTTACAGGGTCCTCCGTCTTACCACTTCTATAAAAATGCCATGAGATACTTCAACGAGACTATGGAGAATGTTATTTTTGTATTTATCAGCTCGGACAAGGATTGGATGGAGGCCAACTTACCACATTTACAAGGTTTTAACATCCTTGTTAATCCATTGGGCGACAACTCCTCCATGTTGATGGTTCAAGATTTTGTATTGTTATCATTATGTAACCACTCGATTATCAATTACGGTACATACGCTACAGCATCTGCTTTATTTGCTGGAGGCACTACTGTCGTGTATGATGTTAATCTTCCTAAAGATGGTAGAGGATATTCTTTGGGAATCGGTATTGTATCTTTGTTATCGAATTGGTTTTTATGTAATGAAATAAAATGTTTTTACAAGTATTTTGTACTTTATTTAAAACTCGACAGTAGGTAACTATTAAGTAATCATTTCCAACGAGATGGGTCGACTTTTATTTAAAGTTTGTTTTAAAAGACAGCATTTCCAAACAGGTGGGTCAACTTTTATTTAAGAGCTGACGTGGCCAAAAAATTATTTGGGATAGATTTTTTGGAAAATTATTTGGAGTTGACGTGACCGAAAAATTATTTGGGATAGATTTTAGTTCACAAAAATTCCGCAAGGGCGCGCTGCGAGCGCACAAAAATTTTACCGCCTGTGCTGCCCCCTGGCGGAATTTCTCTGAACTAAAATCCATCCCAAATAATTTTTCGGTCACGTCAGGGCCAAATAATTTTCCGAGCCGACGTGACCGAAAAATTATTTGGGATAGATTTTTGGACCTACATCCATCCCAAATAATTTTTCAGTCACGTCAGCCCCAAATAATTTTCCGAGCTGACGTGACCGAAAAATTATTTGGGATAGATTTTTGCAACTACATCCATCCTAAATAATTTTTCGGTCACGTCAGCCCCAAATAATTTTCCGAGCTGACGTGACCGAAAAATTATTTGGGATAGATTTTTGCACTTCCATCCATCCCAAATAATTTTTCGGTCACGTCAGTCCTAAATAATTTTCCGAGCTGACGTGACCGAAAAATTATTTGGGATAGATTTTTGCAGATATATCCATCTCAAATAATTTTTCGGTCACGTCAGCTCCAAATAATTTCCCGAGCTGACGTGACCGAAAAATTATTTGGGATATTTTTGCCGATGCATCCATCCCAAATAATTTTTCGGTCACGTCAGCTCCAAATAATTTTCCGAGCTGACGTGACCGAAAAATTATTTGGGATAGATTTTTGCAGATACATCCATCCCAAATAATTTTTCGGTCACGTCAGCTCGGACTTTTATTTAAAAGACAGCAAAACAGTTCTATATAAAGTATTTATTAAACAATAAGTTAATATAATACTTCAACATTAAATAGAAGCATATAAAATATATAATAAAATTAATATTATAAGACGAATTACAATATAATAATTATTAGGTAGTTCTGAAACTTATTCACAAACTTTCTTTGGATTCTTCCTGCTACTACATTTACCTCATCCTTGTTAATGGAGATTGTTTCGGGTTACTTCCTGTGAACAATATTAAACAATATAAGTACAATTTTATATTTTATTATGAGGGAAAACATTCCACGCCCCTGACAACTTCCAGATTTTTTTTACCAGAAGGGTCGAGGGTAGTTCGCCTCACAATTTCCAAGTATATACTCTCCAAATAACATTCTGGGAAAAGCGGGGCGAGATCTGAAGGGGTGAAATTTTTTTCCTAAAAATGAGCAAAGACTATAGTCTTTCCTTTTTTTTTCGAAGATTTTTTGACCCTCTCCGATTTCCTTAGGAAAATTTCAGAATGTAATATGAAGGGTAAAGACTTGAAAATTATGTGCCAAACATCCCCCATCCCCTCGCATCTGGTCCAAAAAAATTCCGAAAGTTTTCTGGAACAACCCAATTCTGAACGTTTCCTAGCCAGGTGTGGAGCAGTGGGAAGGGGTGAGGGAAGTTTGCCCCATAATTTTCAAGTGTACACCCTCCAAATAACATTCTGGGAAAAGCGGGGCGAGATCTGAAGGGGTGAAATTTTTTTCCTAAAAATGAGCAAAGACTATAGTCTTTCCTTTTTTTTTCGAAGATTTTTTGACCCTCTCCGATTTCCTTAGGAAAATTTCAGAATGTAATATGAAGGGTAAAGACTTGAAAAATATGTGCCAAACATCCCCCATCCCCTCGCATCTGGTCCAAAAAAATTCCGAAAGTTTTCTGGAACAACCCAATTCTGAACGTTTCCTAGCCAGGTGTGGAGCAGTGGGAAGGGGTGAGGGAAGTTTGCCCCATAATTTTCAAGTGTATACCCTCCAAATAACATTCTGGGAAAAGCGGGGCGAGATCTGAAGGGGTGAAATTTTTTTCCTAAAAATGAGCAAAGACTATAGTCTTTCCTTTTTTTTTCGAAGATTTTTTGACCCTCTCCGATTTCCTTAGGAAAATTTCAGAATGTAATATGAACCCTAAACACTTGAAAAATATGTGCCAAACATCCCCCATCCCCTCGCATCTGGTCCAAAAAAATTCCGAAAGTTTTCTGGAACAACCCAATTCTGAACGTTTCCTAGCCAGGTGTGGAGCAGTGGGAAGGGGTGAGGGAAGTTTGCCCCATAATTTTCAAGTGTACACCCTCCAAATAACATTCTGGGAAAAGCGGGGCGAGATCTGAAGGGGTGAAATTTTTTTCCTAAAAATGAGCAAAGACTATAGTCTTTCCTTTTTTTTTCGAAGATTTTTTGACCCTCTCCGATTTCCTTAGGAAAATTTCAGAATGTAATATGAAGGGTAAAGACTTGAAAATTATGTGCCAAACATCCCCCATCCCCTCGCATCTGGTCCAAAAAAATTCCGAAAGTTTTCTGGAACAACCCAATTCTGAACGTTTCCTAGCCAGGTGTGGAGCAGTGGGAAGGGGTGAGGGAAGTTTGCCCCATAATTTTCAAGTGTATACCCTCCAAATAACATTCTGGGAAAAGCGGGGCGAGATCTGAAGGGGTGAAATTTTTTTCCTAAAAATGAGCAAAGACTATAGTCTTTCCTTTTTTTTTCGAAGATTTTTTGACCCTCTCCGATTTCCTTAGGAAAATTTCAGAATGTAATATGAAGGGTAAAGACTTGAAAATTATGTGCCAAACATCCCCCATCCCCTCGCATCTGGTCCAAAAAAATTCCGAAAGTTTTCTGGAACAACCCAATTCTGAACGTTTCCTAGCCAGGTGTGGAGCAGTGGGAAGGGGTGAGGGAAGTTTGCCCCATAATTTTCAAGTGTATACCCTCCAAATAACATTCTGGGAAAAGCGGGGCGAGATCTGAAGGGGTGAAATTTTTTTCCTAAAAATGAGCAAAGACTATAGTCTTTCCTTTTTTTTTCGAAGATTTTTTGACCCTCTCCGATTTCCTTAGGAAAATTTCAGAATGTAATATGAAGGGTAAAGACTTGAAAATTATGTGCCAAACATCCCCCATCCCCTCGCATCTGGTCCAAAAAAATTCCGAAAGTTTTCTGGAACAACCCAATTCTGAACGTTTCCTAGCCAGGTGTGGAGCAGTGGGAAGGGGTGAGGGAAGTTTGCCCCATAATTTTCAAGTGTATACCCTCCAAATAACATTCTGGGAAAAGCGGGGCGAGATCTGAAGGGGTGAAATTTTTTTCCTAAAAATGAGCAAAGACTATAGTCTTTCCTTTTTTTTTCGAAGATTTTTTGACCCTCTCCGATTTCCTTAGGAAAATTTCAGAATGTAATATGAACCCTAAACACTTGAAAAATATGTGCCAAACATCCCCCATCCCCTCGCATCTGGTCCAAAAAAATTCCGAAAGTTTTCTGGAACAACCCAATTCTGAACGTTTCCTAGCCAGGTGTGGAGCAGTGGGAAGGGGTGAGGGAAGTTTGCCCCATAATTTTCAAGTGTATACCCTCCAAATAACATTCTGGGAAAAGCGGGGCGAGATCTGAAGGGGTGAAATTTTTTTCCTAAAAATGAGCAAAGACTATAGTCTTTCCTTTTTTTTTCGAAGATTTTTTGACCGTCTCCGATTTCCTTAGGAAAATTTCAGAATGTAATATGAAGGGTAAAGACTTGAAAAATATGTGCCAAACATCCCCCATCCCCTCGCATCTGGTCCAAAAAAATTCCGAAAGTTTTCTCTGGAACAACCCAATTCTGAACGTTTCCTAGCCAGGTGTGGAGCAGTGGGAAGGGGTGATGGAAGTTTGCCCCATAATTTTCAAGTGTATACCCTCCAAATAACATTCTCGGAAAAGCGGGGCGAGATCTGAAGGGGTGAAATTTTTTTCCTAAAAATGAGCAAAGACTATAGTCTTTCCTTTTTTTTTCGAAGATTTTTTGACCCTCTCCGATTTCCTTAGGAAAATTTCAGAATGTAATATGAACCCTAAACACTTGAAAA
The DNA here is from genome assembly GCA_963082805.1 of Hemicrepidius hirtus. Classification (NCBI taxonomy): domain Eukaryota; kingdom Metazoa; phylum Arthropoda; class Insecta; order Coleoptera; family Elateridae; genus Hemicrepidius; species Hemicrepidius hirtus. The sequence continues at coordinate 29,855,306 of OY720166.1, forward strand.
ATATGTGCCAAACATCCCCCATCCCCTCGCATCTGGTCCAAAAAAATTCCGAAAGTTTTCTGGAACAACCCAATTCTGAACGTTTCCTAGCCAGGTGTGGAGCAGTGGGAAGGGGTGAGGGAAGTTTGCCCCATAATTTTCAAGTGTATACCCTCCAAATAACATTCTGGGAAAAGCGGGGCGAGATCTGAAGGGGTGAAATTTTTTTCCTAAAAATGAGCAAAGACTATAGTCTTTCCTTTTTTTTTCGAAGATTTTTTGACCCTCTCCGATTTCCTTAGGAAAATTTCAGAATGTAATATGAAGGGTAAAGACTTGAAAAATATGTGCCAAACATCCCCCATCCCCTCGCATCTGGTCCAAAAAAATTCCGAAAGTTTTCTCTGGAACAACCCAATTCTGAACGTTTCCTAGCCAGGTGTGGAGCAGTGGGAAGGGGTGATGGAAGTTTGCCCCATAATTTTCAAGTGTATACCCTCCAAATAACATTCTGGGAAAAGCGGGGCGAGATCTGAAGGGGTGAAATTTTTTTCCTAAAAATGAGCAAAGACTATAGTCTTTCCTTTTTTTTTCGAAGATTTTTTACCCTCTCCGATTTCCTTAGGAAAATTTCAGAATGTAATATGAAGGGTAAAGACTTGAAAAATATGTGCCAAACATCCCCCATCCCCTCGCATCTGGTCCAAAAAAATTCCGAAAGTTTTCTGGAACAACCCAATTCTGAACGTTTCCTAGCCAGGTGTGGAGCAGTGGGAAGGGGTGAGGGAAGTTTGCCCCATAATTTTCAAGTGTACACCCTCCAAATAACATTCTGGGAAAAGCGGGGCGAGATCTGAAGGGGTGAATTTTTTTTCCTAAAAATGAGCAAAGACTATAGTCTTTCCTTTTTTTTTCGAAGATTTTTTGACCGTCTCCGATTTCCTTAGGAAAATTTCAGAATGTAATATGAAGGGTAAAGACTTGAAAAATATGTGCCAAACATCCCCCATCCCCTCGCATCTGGTCCAAAAAAATTCCGAAAGTTTTCTCTGGAACAACCCAATTCTGAACGTTTCCTAGCCAGGTGTGGAGCAGTGGGAAGGGGTGATGGAAGTTTGCCCCATAATTTTCAAGTGTATACCCTCCAAATAACATTCTGGGAAAAGCGGGGCGAGATCTGAAGGGGTGAAATTTTTTTCCTAAAAATGAGCAAAGACTATAGTCTTTCCTTTTTTTTTCGAAGATTTTTTGACCCTCTCCGATTTCCTTAGGAAAATTTCAGAATGTAATATGAAGGGTAAAGACTTGAAAATTATGTGCCAAACATCCCCCATCCCCTCGCATCTGGTCCAAAAAAATTCCGAAAGTTTTCTGGAACAACCCAATTCTGAACGTTTCCTAGCCAGGTGTGGAGCAGTGGGAAGGGGTGAGGGAAGTTTGCCCCATAATTTTCAAGTGTATACCCTCCAAATAACATTCTGGGAAAAGCGGGGCGAGATCTGAAGGGGTGAAATTTTTTTCCTAAAAATGAGCAAAGACTATAGTCTTTCCTTTTTTTTTCGAAGATTTTTTGACCCTCTCCGATTTCCTTAGGAAAATTTCAGAATGTAATATGAAGGGTAAAGACTTGAAAATTATGTGCCAAACATCCCCCATCCCCTCGCATCTGGTCCAAAAAAATTCCGAAAGTTTTCTGGAACAACCCAATTCTGAACGTTTCCTAGCCAGGTGTGGAGCAGTGGGAAGGGGTGATGGAAGTTTGCCCCATAATTTTCAAGTGTATACCCTCCAAATAACATTCTGGGAAAAGCGGGGCGAGATCTGAAGGGGTGAAATTTTTTTCCTAAAAATGAGCAAAGACTATAGTCTTTCCTTTTTTTTTCGAAGATTTTTTGACCCTCTCCGATTTCCTTAGGAAAATTTCAGAATGTAATATGAACCCTAAACACTTGAAAAATATGTGCCAAACATCCCCCATCCCCTCGCATCTGGTCCAAAAAAATTCCGAAAGTTTTCTGGAACAACCCAATTCTGAACGTTTCCTAGCCAGGTGTGGAGCAGTGGGAAGGGGTGAGGGAAGTTTGCCCCATAATTTTCAAGTGTATACCCTCCTAATAACATTCTGGGAAAAGCGGGGCGAGATCTGAAGGGGTGAAATTTTTTTCCTAAAAATGAGCAAAGACTATAGTCTTTCCTTTTTTTTTCGAAGATTTTTTGACCCTCTCCGATTTCCTTAGGAAAATTTCAGAATGTAATATGAAGGGTAAAGACTTGAAAATTATGTGCCAAACATCCCCCATCCCCTCGCATCTGGTCCAAAAAAATTCCGAAAGTTTTCTGGAACAACCCAATTCTGAACGTTTCCTAGCCAGGTGTGGAGCAGTGGGAAGGGGTGAGGGAAGTTTGCCCCATAATTTTCAAGTGTATACCCTCCAAATAACATTCTGGGAAAAGCGGGGCGAGATCTGAAGGGGTGAAATTTTTTTCCTAAAAATGAGCAAAGACTTATAGTCTTTCCTTTTTTTTTCGAAGATTTTTTGACCCTCTCCGATTTCCTTAGGAAAATTTCAGAATGTAATATGAAGGGTAAAGACTTGAAAAATATGTGCCAAACATCCCCCATCCCCTCGCATCTGGTCCAAAAAAATTCCGAAAGTTTTCTGGAACAACCCAATTCTGAACGTTTCCTAGCCAGGTGTGGAGCAGTGGGAAGGGGTGAGGGAAGTTTGCCCCATAATTTTCAAGTGTATACCCTCCAAATAACATTCTGGGAAAAGCGGGGCGAGATCTGAAGGGGTGAAAGTTTTTTCCTAAAAATGAGCAAAGACTATAGTCTTTCCTTTTTTTTTCGAAGATTTTTTGACCCTCTCCGATTTCCTTAGGAAAATTTCAGAATGTAATATGAACCCTAAACACTTGAAAAATATGTGCCAAACATCCCCCATCCCCTCGCATCTGGTCCAAAAAAATTCCGAAAGTTTTCTGGAACAACCCAATTCTGAACGTTTCCTAGCCAGGTGTGGAGCAGTGGGAAGGGGTGAGGGAAGTTTGCCCCATAATTTTCAAGTGTATACCCTCCAAATAACATTCTGGGAAAAGCGGGGCGAGATCTGAAGGGGTGAAATTTTTTTCCTAAAAATGAGCAAAGACTATAGTCTTTCCTTTTTTTTTCGAAGATTTTTTGACCCTCTCCGATTTCCTTAGGAAAATTTCAGAATGTAATATGAAGGGTAAAGACTTGAAAAATATGTGCCAAACATCCCCCATCCCCTCGCATCTGGTTCAAAAAAATTCCGAAAGTTTTCTGGAACAACCCAATTCTGAACGCTTCCTAGCCAGGTGTGGAGCAGTGGGAAGGGGTGAGGGAAGTTTGCCCCATAATTTTCAAGTGTATACCCTCCAAATAACATTCTGGGAAAAGCGGGGCGAGATCTGAAGGGGTGAAATTTTTTTCCTAAAAATGAGCAAAGACTATAGTCTTTCCTTTTTTTTTCGAAGATTTTTTGACCCTCTCCGATTTCCTTAGGAAAATTTCAGAATGTAATATGAAGGGTAAAGACTTGAAAAATATGTGCCAAACATCCCCCATCCCCTCGCATCTGGTCCAAAAAAATTCCGAAAGTTTTCTCTGGAACAACCCAATTCTGAACGTTTCCTAGCCAGGTGTGGAGCAGTGGGAAGGGGTGAGGGAAGTTTGCCCCATAATTTCCAAGTGTATACCCTCCAAATAACATTCTGGGAAAAGCGGGGCGAGATCTGAAGGGGTGAAATTTTTTTCCTAAAAATGAGCAAAGACTTATAGTCTTTCCTTTTTTTTTCGAAGATTTTTTGACCCTCTCCGATTTCCTTAGGAAAATTTCAGAATGTAATATGAAGGGTAAAGACTTGAAAAATATGTGCCAAACATCCCCCATCCCCTCGCATCTGGTCCAAAAAAATTCCGAAAGTTTTCTGGAACAACCCAATTCTGAACGTTTCCTAGCCAGGTGTGGAGCAGTGGGAAGGGGTGAGGGAAGTTTGCCCCATAATTTTCAAGTGTATACCCTCCAAATAACATTCTGGGAAAAGCGGGGCGAGATCTGAAGGGGTGAAAGTTTTTTCCTAAAAATGAGCAAAGACTATAGTCTTTCCTTTTTTTTTCGAAGATTTTTTGACCCTCTCCGATTTCCTTAGGAAAATTTCAGAATGTAATATGAACCCTAAACACTTGAAAAATATGTGCCAAACATCCCCCATCCCCTCGCATCTGGTCCAAAAAAATTCCGAAAGTTTTCTGGAACAACCCAATTCTGAACGTTTCCTAGCCAGGTGTGGAGCAGTGGGAAGGGGTGAGGGAAGTTTGCCCCATAATTTTCAAGTGTATACCCTCCAAATAACATTCTGGGAAAAGCGGGGCGAGATCTGAAGGGGTGAAATTTTTTTCCTAAAAATGAGCAAAGACTATAGTCTTTCCTTTTTTTTTCGAAGATTTTTTGACCCTCTCCGATTTCCTTAGGAAAATTTCAGAATGTAATATGAAGGGTAAAGACTTGAAAAATATGTGCCAAACATCCCCCATCCCCTCGCATCTGGTTCAAAAAAATTCCGAAAGTTTTCTGGAACAACCCAATTCTGAACGCTTCCTAGCCAGGTGTGGAGCAGTGGGAAGGGGTGAGGGAAGTTTGCCCCATAATTTTCAAGTGTATACCCTCCAAATAACATTCTGGGAAAAGCGGGGCGAGATCTGAAGGGGTGAAAGTTTTTTCCTAAAAATGAGCAAAGACTATAGTCTTTCCTTTTTTTTTCGAAGATTTTTTGACCCTCTCCGATTTCCTTAGGAAAATTTCAGAATGTAATATGAAGGGTAAAGACTTGAAAAATATGTGCCAAACATCCCCCATCCCCTCGCATCTGGTCCAAAAAAATTCCGAAAGTTTTCTCTGGAACAACCCAATTCTGAACGTTTCCTAGCCAGGTGTGGAGCAGTGGGAAGGGGCGAGGGAAGCTTGCCCCATAATTTTCAAGTGTATACCCTCCAAATAACATTCTGGGAAAAGCGGGGCGAGATCTGAAGGGGTGAAATTTTTTTCCTAAAAATGAGCAAAGACTATAAGTCTTTCCTTTTTTTTTCGAAGATTTTTTGACCCTCTCCGATTTCCTTAGGAAAATTTCAGAATGTAATATGAACCCTAAACACTTGAAAAATATGTGCCAAACATCCCCCATCCCCTCGCATCTGGTCCAAAAAAATTCGGAAAGTTTTGAGAAAGAAAAGAGAAAGTTGTGGTTTTCCTTCTTTTGCTTTTGGATATTTTTCTCACCTCTTCCGATTGGCGCCTATGTTATAGAGATCAAAAAACTTACCCATCCTTCCCCTTCTCCTGCCAACTGGTAGTGATGCCTCCGCAAAGCCGACAATCGTAATCGTTCCTGTTGTAGCTCCTTTTCTAATTCTAGTACACGCACTTGTGCATCCATTTCCAATCGTTTTGCTTGATGAAGCGTCACATTTGATGTATCCAACTCTTCTGCTTCATCCATAAGTTGGCTACAATCTTTTACAGTAGCAACAACTCCTCCTGTTGCAGTAGTTACTCCCTTGGAAGCGTGAGTAAGTTGCTGCAAATTGTTGCTCTTACGTTCTGCTTTCACTCTGCTGGCAACCACCAACTGCGCTGTTGAAGCTGCTATTTCTTGTGATGCTACTACGAGCTGTTCCAATTTACCTTGGCCACTAACCACCTTATCTGCAGCACTCCTAAAAGGACAGTTTTTTTTATAGATATGTAAGGATTATGCAAAAATAAAAATAATGTTCAGAAGTAAAACTTACAAGAAAAATTGTGCAGCAACTGCCACTGCCTTAGCAGCAGAAATAAACCCATCAGTCCAACGATGGTTTCTTTTGTAAAATTCTTTGGCACTTGCTGTTCCTTTTCCTTGAGATACAATTTCTGCTTGAAGTAATCTAGCCTTCTGGACCAATAATTTAATGGCTTGCATTAATGTAGTACAAGAATCCAGGATTTTTTCATTTACTTCTAATTTTATACCGGAATCGGCTGCTCTTGATGCACTCAACATTTCCTGAAAAATAAATAAGAAGATCCCTTATCTTTACTTTCATCATGCATCATGTGAATCCCCCTCCCTTCCTACTAACTCAACTAATGACCTCCTACACCTTTTCTTCTTTACAACCACATTTACCATAAAATTATTAACAAACCCCTACTCTCTTTCTTTTTTCAGACGTAATTACAAACAAAATTAATCAAAACGAACCTGTATACGTCTAGCGGCTTCTTCAATAGCTTTGTCCATAGCTACAAGTTCATCATCAACCATATCCGCTAATTTTTCTGCACTTTCTCCTTGAAGTGATCCACTGATGGTCTCAGCAAGTGAGGCTACTGCTTTCAATTTTTCTGTAGCTTCACCTACTGATTTCTGAGCATGTTTATTTGTTCTTAAAGCTTCCAACACAGTCAGTACACTCTCTCCTAAGAGTTTGCAAGCCTCTGCCATACCTAAAATTACGGAATAAAACAAAGGAAAAAAAATTAGGTAATGTCTTACGTTCTCCAAACATAATATCAGGGCTTGTATTAGAAGTAGCACGTCCTTGGAGTAAATACGTTGCAAGTCTATGGGCGATTCTCGTTGAAACCGTTATGACAATCGCGGGTGTTTGATGGTTTACTTCAACTGCAGAGTTTAGAGCATCTAAACAGTCCTGTGTTAGAGTTCTAAAGTAATCGGGACCGCATGACACAGCTGCTAATGCAGGGTTATCTAATTCATGAATCGCATGCTGCATTATATTTTCATTTTCTTGTACGGATTTTGCGATTATTTCACTTATTTGGTTGGAATTTTCCGTCCTTACTGTAAAGAAAAAAAATGGATTATGCAAGGTACCAATATTTAAATTATTTTTCCTTTAGGTAAAAAGTTTTCTAAATTAGGGTTGGCTATGGATGCCCACCCCTTCTTAATTTTTACTTACACTGTTGTAATTGATTTTGAATATCCGTCAGATTCCCACAAAGTTCAGTAATTTTAAAATTTAGTTCCTCTTTCTGTAACTTGGAAGTTTCAAGTTCTGTAATAAATTGATTTTTTTCTTTAAGGGCATCATCAAGTCCTTTTTTTAAAATCTAAAATAAAAATCCATTAAAAAAAACTCTTTAAAAAATCTTTAAAAAAATACCTCAGTTTCCATGTTAAACAAATCTTTATCCCTCCTTAAACCTTCTAATTCTTCATTATGGCTTGAGGAAGTTTGTTGAAGCTGTTCGAATTTTCTGCTGTTTTCAAATTCCATTTCCATTATTTTATTTTGTAGTTCAAGGATTTGTTGCTCAGATTGTTCATACTTTGTAGAACTATCTTTAAATTTTTTTTCAGTTTCAGCTTTCTATAAAAAAAAAATTTAAAGAAATCCAAAGGAATATAAAGTTAAGGGTAGTACCTGTCGAATTAAATCTATGTGTTCTTCCCTTAAATTTTTATAAACCCCGACAAGTTTACTGAACTTTTCATCTTTGATTTTTTCTGAAAAAAAAAAACATTAAGATATTAAAAAATAAAAGGTGATGGGGAAAATTAATTACGTTCTGAATCTTGTGACTGTGCTACAGCTGATGCTTGATGAAATAAATCTTCCTTAATCTGTCTTTCTTGAACCAGTTCACTTTCTTTTGTTGCTAGTGATGTTTCTAAAGCAGATATATGATCTTGTAGTTTGTGTGCATTTTCTACTCTATCTTTTACCAAACGACCATTATCAGTCCTAAAAAAAATTTCCATTAATACCTATTCAGTAGTTGGGAAGAATCATTTTTGGTCCAGGAATTGCAACTTAGAGACCCTTGTGAGAGTCTGTATACTCCGCTCCAAAACCTAAGACTCTGGAAGAATTTCTACGATTTCGGGAAAATATTCTTGGAGAAGTCTGAACTTTAGAAGGCAAAGATTCTCTGGAATTACATAAAAACAATTACTATTTACCTCAATCTTTCCAATTCCTGTTGTAAATGTTGGATCAGATTATCCCTTTCAGCAATGGCATCTATATGGGCTTGATGTGGAGGTGGTGGAGGGGCTGGTGACACAGAACGTTGGCTATGACTATCAACTCGATCGAATGATGTATCAGAAGTGTCTATTAAGTTCCCTTCAGAAGGCTCATCCTCTTCTGGTGCCATAACCACTTCTTGAGTGACATACGTACACAACTCTGCCTGTAGAAGGAAGTTTGGTGGTCTCTGCAAACACTTTCTGTAAATCACTGGGTAAACTGCGTGCAGTATGGCAAATACTTCGAATTTGTACCTCTGGCAAAGGTGGCACTGTAATGAGGTTACGGAAATACTGAAGTGCATTTGTGTTTTGGTAAAACTGTTTGAGCTCTTTAAATTGCTTGAGAAAACGATCTCGGTGTCCTGAAAGAGTGTCTGCTGGTAATGAAGAATGCAAACGGAAGAGTATTTTGACACAGTAATCGTATAAACGGGATGCATCCTGAATGCACATAATCAACGGAGCTAATCTACATTGCCCTGCACTTGTCATGGAATTTGAGCGAGACATATCAAGAGATCCAAATACTATAATTAAAAGCAATTAAATTTTTTAAAAGTAAATCAAAAACAAGAATCTTACTTGCTTGCTGTAGATCCAAAATATTGTCCAAATAATCAAACATTTCTACCGATAGCTGAAAACTATAAAATTATTAAAGTGGTGGTTTATTTTTAGATAAATTATAACTCACTAGTTATTTATATCATTTGCACCAATTGATTCCAGTTCTTCGTTTGTTACACCCAAGTGTCCTGGAAATCTTGGGTTTCGTTTATGGAAGTCTAGTTTCGTTATGAGCAAAGTTGTATACAACCGAATCATTTTACCATATCCTTCTTTTAAATGACACTAAAATAGAAATATTTCAAAGGGCTCGGATGATATATGCGACACTCGCTTTCGCTCGTGTCGCAAACTTTATCCTTACCCATAATTTCCCTGTTTCGTCTAAATCTCTACGATGTCTTTGACTATGCACAAGACATAAAGGATGTCCTTCCCTCAATACTTTGTGTACTACATGGCATAATTTCCACGCTACGATTCGATCATCCATATAAGGTAATCTAAGAGCAACCATCCAAAATGTTTGAGCCCCTTGTTCTTGAAAAGTACCGATAATTGCTGAACGAACATGTTTCTGTTTCACTGGGATTTCTAAATTGTTAATCGCTTTATTAATAGCTGTTGCCTGTAAAAAGGAAATGGTAACAGACTAACAGTCAAGTATCCTAATTGAATTAAAGTTAAAAGTTCAATGTATGGAGGATCTCGGGGTACTCACAGATTTACATCGGTATAATTTAAAAGAAGCGATAAAGTTACAATACATATTACTGAATTTTTCTACTAAATCTGACATTTGATTGGTTAGATAATTTTAAACCGTCAGAATTCAAATTTAAAGACATCGATGACATAATATAGAAGTCCCGCAGTTTATTTTCTGATTTATTACTTAAATGTAGGATTTTGAAATTTGCTGAAAGAATTCATGAAGAATTTTACTTAAATAGCACTACATATTTTTAAAAAAAATTTCAAACCAAAAGATCTAGTCCACCGTTATTTTACAAAGTCCTATACAGGGTGTTTCTTTGTTGATCTGGTGACAAGACGAAAAACGTCACCGTAATTTTGAAAAAATTCTTATTCCCACTTTAAAAATTTCTGGAAGTCGACATGAAAGTGGTGGGGACTGAGGGGTGAAAAATTCCGGGGTTGAAGTTGCCAAAATATAAATTTTTAAAAATTTGAAATTATTTTGAAAATATTCTTTTTAAAACTTTAATATTTCTAGAAGTCGACATGAAAGTGGTGGGGATTTGAGGAGATTGAGGGGTAAAAAATTTCGGGGGTGAACCTTCGAAAACATAAATTTTTAAAAATTTGAAATTATTTTTGAAAACAATTTTTTTTAAAACTTAAAAAAATTCTAGAAGTCGACATGAAAGTGGTAGGGATTTGAGGGGTATACCAAATTACAGCCCCTAATTTCGACATGAAAGTGGTGGGAATTTGGGGAGATTGAGGGGTAAAAAATTTAGGGGGTGAAGCTTCGAAAATAATTTTTTTTAAAAATTTGAAATTATTTTTGAAAAACATTTTTTTTTTATTTAAAAAAATTCTAGAAGTCGACATGAAAGTGGTGGGGATTTGAGGGAATTGAGGGGTAAAAAATTTCGGGGGTGAAGCTTCGAAAATAATTTTTTTTAAAAATTTGAAATTATTTTGAAAAAGTCTTTTTAAAACTTAAAAAAATTCTAGAAGTAGACATGAAAGTGGCGGGGATTTGAGGAGATTGAGGGGTAAAAAATTTCGGCGGTGAAGCTTCGAAAATAAAAATCTTTAAAAATTTGAAATTATTTTTGAAAACAAATTTTTTTAAAACTTAAAAAAATTCTAGAAGTCGACATGAAAGTGGTAGGGATTTGAGGGGTATACCAAATTACAGCCCCTAATTTCTTCTATCAGTTATGGAGTGCTTCGCAACGGGTACCCGGCCAGTACCCGGTACCCTGCTTACCCGGCCGATTTTGCCTTATACCCGGTATAGCCGGGTAAAGCTTATTACCCGGCCGGGTATACAATTTAATTTACCTGCTATAAAATATAAATTATAAAACATATACCGGGTGGCCGGTTTCAAAGGTGTACATAGGGATTTAACATTGTATTGAACGTTTCTGCTGATTCCTGCTCGCCAATTCAACTTACAGGAGTGGTAATGGTATTAATTGAAAGGTAAAATTATTGTGCTTCAAATGGTGCTAATAATAAAATTAAATGTGCTATATTTATTTTAAATTAACGATTTTAAGTTTTACGATATTTAAATATGATGTGCCATGATTTTCAAATTTTAAAGCATTTGTAAAAAAATTTGATAAGTTAGTTGACGTAAATTAGTGGATTTCTGTAAATGACAACTAATTTAACAAAAATTTGAAAATCATGGCACGTCATATTTAAAAATCGCAAAATTTTAAATCGTTATTTTAAAATAAATATAGCACATTTAATTTTATCATTAGCGCCATTTGAAGCGCAATCATTTTATCTTTCAATTAATACCATTACCATTCCTGTAAGTTGAATTGGCGAGCAGGAATCAGCAGAAACGTTCAATACAATGTTAAATCCCTATGTACACCTTTGAAACCGGCCACCCGGTATACCTAATGTGAAAATGATTTTTTCAATTATATATTGTTCTAGAAATACTACATATTACGTGTCCGTAAAACTTATCGATGAAAAAAAATGAAAATAAGAAAATAAAGTAGGTCAATACTTAAAATAATCCAGGGGATACCCCTAATATTTCAAGGGAGTATTCTCTAGCACTACCAAATACTTTCCGGGGAATCCCATTTAAATCTGACAAAATTACTGTACCCGACGGCCGGGTACCCGGATACCTGGCGATTTTAAAGACCGGGTACCCGGTACCCGGCTTTTACAAAAAAGTGTACCCGTTACATCACTAGCAATTTTGTTTATTTTTTTCAAAAAAAATCCAGCTTCAAAAAAATTACCAAAAGCAGACCTAGGAAGTTAGAAAGAAAGAAAAGGACGAACCGCATAATTATACTGCACTTGAGTGTAGATTTTATAATATCTGAAACAGTTTTCCTTTCTTTTTCAAAAACGGTAATAAAAATTAATTTAAAAAAGGGGCATTTTTGAACTTTCCACTCCTTCTATCCCATTTCTAGAGAATTATAATCAAAATATAAATAAATAAAATTCTGTACCTAATCACCCCATAAGAAATAAATTTCTGTAAAAAAACTAAACAGTACAATTAAAAAAATAATAAGTAAGCGAGAAAAAACTACAATAAAAACCACAATGGAATTCAATTTAAGAACAATATTATTTCGTGGGCACTTTTAGAATACATTATTTTTAAGTGGCTTGGCAATTTAATCAATTTATGTTCCAACTAAACAATAAAAAAAACTAGCGGTTCGTTCGTGCACGATATGGGCTGATTACAAGAAAATGGTTTCGTGTGCTTGTAGGAGGCAAAACAGTTACAACAGAATTGAGATTTTGGCCACCTAGTAACCCTGATTTCATCCCTTAAACTGTAACTATCAAAACAAAATTAACTCACTTGTAAAATTAACATTTTAACACAATGACGATAGGTAGGACCTACTACCGATTATTTTCTGTTAAGACTTAACACCGACGCAAGGAAATAATAAATAATCTTATCACACCTGGTAATTCAACTGAAATTATACTAAAAATAAATGTACTTGGTGTTTTAATTCCTTATTTTTGAATAACCTTGTATGTTAACTCATGAATGACGTGCGAATTGAAGATAACATTTTTTTCATAAATACGTAAACTTGATACGAGTTAATATTTGCTTTTTGTTATTATCCGGTGTATTGTGAATTTTATTTAAACAATGACCTAACATTCAAAACAATCCCATTAGAGCTTACCTACAACAGGAATGTTTGAATAAGATTAACTATTCTACCTACTAAGAAAAACGAAAAAAAAAAATATGAATAATACATGGGCGTTGAAAAACAGTGGTTCTAAACTTTTAGAATTAGGTAATTTCTTTTTCAAAAATGTTTAATTGATTAATGGTTTTTGTGGTTAAACTTTACTGAATTATTTATAATTAAAAAAATAAACGTTTTGCCAGGAACAATTAGAAACGTTTTAGAACCGCAGCAGCGATGATTAAATGTACAGGAAGTACTTAAATACTATCAGATTTAACTTCCTTCTTAAGCTTTGTCTGCTCCATTTAAAATGGTATAACCATTTTGGAGAATTAAAAAATCAATGCTTCAATATTGTTTTACGTAAATAATTTTTGGGAACATTTTTGTAACAAAAAAATGTAAACGTAAGTGGTAATACATAATCGTAATGGAATTATGTAACCTGATTTGAAAAGCCTGTGAAAGAAGAGACGACAAGCGGATACCGACACTGCTTACAGTGACCCCAGTCGGAGGGGCACCCCAGTGGACTTGTGAATACATATGCTCAGCTGTTGGGTTGCTGAAGGCTCTGTCGCTATCCGCTTTTTCAAAGAAGCAGCACGATATATACGGGGTGAGGTGTTCATGAAATTCAGGAAAAACTTTCAGATATGAATATACAGTGTGTCCACGGATTGAGTGCATATAAGGTGTAAGTGACAAATTTTTTTAGAGTTGGATCTTCATGTTCTGAGGATCGCTCCTGCTTAGTCTCAAACTAAGATATTGAAAAATTGAGCCAAATCAATTAATATACAGGGTGTTTTTTTGGCCGAAATCTAAAAATTAGTCAAGAGTAAACTGTCTTTATTTTAGCAGATATAACAAAAATGTATTAGAAAAAGTTGTTTAGAATTACAAGTTATTGAAGATTTTCAACTTTTATACAAATCAGCCTACTTTGTTTTTTTCATCTAATCCAATACTTTTGAACTCATGTTTGTAACAAATAAGGTTTAGTATTTTTTTAATAAATAATTATTTGTTTTTCAAGTACTTTGTTTAATTACTCTTCATGCATGGGTCATTAAAACCACAAATAAAAAATCTCATGTTGATGAAAAAAATCAAAGTAGGCTGATTTGTATAAAAATTGAAAATCTTCAATAACTTTTAATTCTAAACAACTTTTTCTAATACATTTTTGTTATATCTGCTAAAATAAAGACAGTTTACTCTTGACTAATTTTTAGATTTCGGCCAAGAAAACACCCTGTATATTAATTGATTTGGCTCATTTTTTCAATATCTTAGTTTGAGACTAAGCAGGAGCGATCCTCAGAACATGAAGATCCAACTCTAAAAAATTTGTCATTTACACCTTATAATATGCACTCAATCCGTGGACACACTGTACTCAAAAAAAAAAAACAATTTCTAAAAATCGCGCGTTTTTTTTTCTCATAATCGTCAATTTATAACTTGCGCTTATTATTACAGAAACATTATTCCATTTACCTACGACCTTCTTATTTGAATTGGACATTATTTGTTGTTTTTAAGCTACAGTTTATTATTGTTAATTAAAATTATTATAAACAATTATTATTTGCAAGAATTATTACGAAATTGTCAGTTGAAATAAAAATAAATAATAACAATATTATATTATTATACCAAGACTGCAAATAATGTTATTATAGCCTTGGGATAAAATTACATCCCTAAGCGCATAGCGCCTTAAGTTTTGATTACCCGACAGTTCAGGTAACATCAAAAAAAAAGTTACTTCCTTTATAAGACAATTTTCATTATTCACTGTGTTAGGTAATGAAATATTTTTGACCTGACCTAAAGAAAAATAATTTCCCGGATTGATAATGGCAGGTTTTAAATTGAAGACGAACGCCTTATAAATTATACTTACATATTTTAAATAATTTCTATCACCATGAACAATTCCTGCCATTTTCAGTTCGTAGTCTTACATGCATAAGGATTAGTAAGTATTATATTTTAAGATCAGCTCATGCAAATCTGGAAATGAGCAAAATAATATTAGGTAATTAAATAAAAAAAATATGAATAAGCAAATTACAAAGCCATAAACACTACATAAAGCAAGCAGAATCAATTACCATTACATAATCAGATAACAACAATTTCTTAATTTGAATTTTAATACCACCTTTTAAAAATAAAACGTCATGCTTTATGATTTAATGCCTATATTTTTTAAAACATGCTTCACTTGCGTTTCAAACGGTATGGGTAATTCAAAGCGTAAAAAAATGTGCCCAAGAAAATTTGAAATATGTACAATCCATAATACGTACAGAACTTTCCATTTGTAACCTGATTTATCTTGGTTTAGGATTTAATAAATTATTAAGAGATCGGATTTGTATTTTGATTTGATCGTCAGCAACTGCCACCATTTGTATTTGAAAATGTCTGGATCGTCTTTCTTTGTCTCAATTTAAAGCAAATAAAAAAAATAAATAGTAGAATGAATTCCTTATGAAATTACCTTTCCAATGATGTGCCATACATGGTATGGTGCCATTTGAAATTTTAATGGGGTGGCTGTGACGGCTAAGGGGTTGGATGATAGACGTCCAAATTTTACGTAAAAAGATGTCTTGGGGATTTTCAAACAAACAATAGTTTTGAAAGATACTGAGGATGGCTACTTTAGTTGAAAACCCCTGTATGAGAAAGGCATGAATTGCATAAAAATCCGATCTCTATTTAAGATTAAAAACTTTCAATTTAACGGAAATACTCGGCACATATTTCAACCAAATGTTATTAACGCGTGAATCAGGCTTAGAAAAAGCGCATTTTTTTTATAGAAAACAGATGTGTAAGGAAAAATTTAAAGCAAAAAAAATCAGTAGCAATGTAAGTTATTTTAAAGGAGAAAGTTGAATGAATTTTTACTTTTTTCCAGTGGCTTCCCATTAGGAATTTGGAAAGTCTTCAAGGAATTTTTCGAATCGGTTTTCAACAGAATATACCCAAAGTCCATCAACTTTTACACATTTCAATATTTCTACAAGCATGTAATTAAAATTTTAAGATTAATACAATTAACTATTACAGTTTAGATTGACCGTGGAAATAATTTAAATTCATGAGTTCATTCAGTTGGCTTGGCAAACAACTTAATTTAGAAAAACCAGTACCTACAAAAAATAATTGTGTCTGCAGTGTAGTGCACTGAATTATTTTTCTACGAAATTACAATTTACTTTTTTTTGCCTTAATGTGTTTTCTTTATACCTTGGATTTCGATTTAAACCGCAAATCATTTGTTTGTTCCCCCACCCAACAGTATAATCAATCCTCGAAAACAAGGACTTTGGAAACCCTTGACGTATTTAATAAGAAATACCCAATTTGGCAAGATAATAATGTTTTTTCTTAATTAATTAAACGAAGTTGATATCGCAGGGATTATCAGTGCAATAATTCCTCGAACGTGAGAAATTAAAAGTTTGATTAAAATAAATCATTCTTGGAAAGAAAAATTACGTAGGTATTTTCCAAGTCTTAAATTATTAAAACAATGCGCATTTATTCTAAAGCGATGTGAACTCATTAAAGTAGGCTAATTTTCACTAATTAGACAATTATGTACTTATATACACATGATACTTCTTAGAAAACAGAATGAGTAATCTAGGGAAAGAAACACAAGCAAAGTGTTCGGAAATTGGAATTTTCCCTACACTTTTTCTTCGAGGTTATTGTTTATAAAAACAAGATACATTATTGTCATTGAAAATTGCATGACCTACTTAGAATATATTAGTTTGTCAACTAAACAATAAAATGAATAATTCAACGTACCTAGGATATTACTAAAAGTTTCGTTTCACTGTACTACATTCAACTAAAAATCGGGTATTGGCACCTACTGCCTATCACTGACAGATAACGATATCTCCGACGTTTACGTAACATTGATTAGATCATTTAATGATAATAGATATACATTTCTATAAATAAGCACTTCGAATGCGATCTATTAAAAAAAAATAAGGAAGATTTATCGTGAATAACTCTAAAGTCATTACATTCTCATAAAATCCTATACACAAAATGCACACCCCCTACCTACTGAATTATTCCCTAGGGAATAATAATCATTCACGCCTAATGGCATTATTCTGAACAGTATTTATAAAAAGCCACCGCCACCCCTTATGATAGCAACAGGAAGGAGAATGTTCATAGAAGCAACACGTAACAGCCGCTCCCAGAGGGTGTAACCCGTGCTAGGGCATACTTATATCGTTCATAATCTTTTAGTAATTTCCTGTCGAATGTGTTTCTCCATAAATTAAACAGAAATTCTAGGAGCTTGGCCAAAAATAAACAAACAAGTAATAAATTAAGTTTCAGAGTCAAGCCTCTTTTCAGAATGATAGGGTTGGTTGATGGGGAAGGGTAAGTTTATTCAAACAAAGCAAACGACTGAAATAATTAGGGTAGGTAATTATCTTCGCAAAGCAGTGTTTACTTGGTGCCTCCTACGCAAGGACTTAAAACAGAAACGAAGCCGCTATGTATGTACGAGGTTTGATCAAAAAATAACAAGACTATACGAACGCATCCCAATATTTAGAAAGTGGAGGAAATTAAATTATTTTTATCTTAAATTTGGAAAGACAATGATGAAATTCGCATTTTTAATTGAAGTCGGGAAATAAGAAAGGAAGAGGCCTGAAAGTTGGAGAAAAAAAATTTGTTGCATCACGACAATGCACCATCTCACGTTTTCCTACTGGTTCGTCAGTTTTTAAATCATCCGATTAAATGACTTTTTGGGTGGCTTGCATAACTAAAAAAAAAGTACCTAACCAAAGGAAACACAATAGAAACCGGCGCGGCGCGGCGCGGCGCGGCGTAGGACAAAAATATTAGAGTCCTTTTAGATTCAATAATCGTTCAAACCGTTCAAACCCGGGTCAGGATATATTTTTTTAATAATACAGAACGAAAATTCTTAGTACAATGAGGCACTAAGGGCTCTGAATTCCTAGACTGCGACCCATTACAATCAGTCAACCCAATATAAACGCAAAAAAATCGTTTTAGCACAAAATTAAAGTAAACGAAAGCCTTGGAACAAGAGATAGCAATATAAGTATTTTAATCTTCTGGTAATAATTGAAGGTTGCAACCATTCATGGATTTAAAACCGCAAACATAACTTATTCCGGATGTGTCTTTAATCGATACTTACATGTTGTTAAATTATTCAATGCACCTTGCATTATACGCTCGGTGCTACAGAGTGATCTAAAATAAACTTCCGTCAAGTTGGCAGAGATTCCATAATTATGTAAGTTAAATGGGGCCACAGTTAACTTGACTATGTTAATTTTAGAATAATTTGTTGTATGGATTAAGACTAAAACTAAAAACAAGCATTTGCATATACAAGAGTGCCATTTGTCGAGAGCACTTGTTCAGTTCGGTTCGGGCGGTTAAATCCATCCGATCGGCAAAAATCAATATAACATGGAAATGAATGGCAGCCCGCGGATTACGTCCAAAAATAAAATGTTTTTTGCATTATGTAATGTATTTTGAACGTTTTCAACCGTTTTTTGGGCCCCCAATTGTTTCAGAACCCATATTTTACTTTTAAACTCGCAAACCTGTTGTTGATTGAATAATGTGTTGTATTGATTAAAACTAAAAAGAAGCAATTTTATATACAAGACTGCCATTTGTCGAGAGCACTTGTTCAGTTCGGTTCGGGCGGTTAAATCCATCCGATCGGGAAAAATCAATATAACATAGAAATGAATGGCAGCCCGCGGATTACGTCCAAAAATAAAATGTTTTTTGCATTATGTAATGTATTTTGGATGTTTTAAACCGTTTCTGTGGCCCCCCAATTGTTTCAGAACCCATATTCACTTTTAAACTCGCAAACCTGTTGTTGATGAATAATATTTTTAGATCACCCTGTATATACAAAACAAATTAAAGAAATTAAATGTATAGGGAATTAAAAACTTTTTTGAATCCCCCTGTATACGTTTGCTATTATGTGATTTATAAAAACAAATGCACAACGCTAATAGCATTACGTACAGACCACTACATTTTATGTTTTAGAAAACAAAAAAGCAATTACAAAACTGCAATTGTTTAATGAAAATTTATCAATGCATTCTTTTCACCGCCCCCGTTTCGCCTGCACTGGTAGGCGTTTACAGTAGCCGCAAAAACAGATGTGGATTTTCTTAAGCAATAAAGACAAGAATGTAAATTACAAATGTTACAAACAACATATAAAAGCAACAGTTTGCAAAAAACCGCGCAAATACTACAAACAACGAAGTGTTTAATAAAAAAACCGCTACGATAACCTTAATTTTCTTTCTCACCTGCGCTTTTTCAAAATTTTCTCGTTCTATTTCTAAACTCGTCTTGCGGGGATGTAAAACTCGTGGTAAAGATAACGAAGCCATGTCCTAATGCACTACAAATTCATTTTACACAAAATTTACAACAAAACAATGGACAGACAACACCCGCACTCGTAAGATGTCTGATGAATGACTACCACTACTAACCAGCCACTGGCGTCATATTACAAGGCCCCCAACTCAGTGATTCATAAAATGTTAGAAATGTCAAGTAGTGTAATGCTCCCGGCGAAAAATATCGCATTGGCGTATGGAATCATTTCCACACCCGTACAATAATCTTTTTTATTTAAAAGAGGAAATTTTATTTTAATATACAGGGTGTACGCATAGTAATGAGCATAAATTTAATTATTCGTAGAAAATAGGTTCGTAAATAATTCGTTACGGAACTATTCTACATCACTTTGAAGGGGGGAGGGGCGCGAAATTTAAATTGCGAAATTTCTTTTTAAAAGAAAGTAACGACACTTGATATCAAATCAGAGGCGACCCAAAAAAGGGGGGTGTCATTTCTATTGTTTTCTTATTTGTTTCTGTATTGCACGAAAACTCTGGGCAATAGAGTAAAATGGCGCAAATTCCTAACCCAATCACGACGATTCTTTTGTTAAAAAGAGAGCGCAACAGAAAACAAAACAATCAATGATAGGAACAGGAATTAAGTTCATCATAAACAAACATACCTTTTCAATTGTTCTATACGCCT
The DNA here is from genome assembly GCA_963082805.1 of Hemicrepidius hirtus. NCBI lineage: Eukaryota > Metazoa > Arthropoda > Insecta > Coleoptera > Elateridae > Hemicrepidius > Hemicrepidius hirtus. The sequence continues at coordinate 29,874,976 of OY720166.1, forward strand.
ACGATCCAAGAGTCCTCTGCCTTGGTTCTCACAGGAAATTCTTTCATGATATGAGCTGGGTTTGTCTTCGCCTCAAGTCACGATGTGAAGATGGACTACAGTCACACGGTAGGGATGAAATACTACCTCTACGTCGCGTCCTGGCCAGAGTAATCGGAAGCCTATAGTATGTCCCACAAACAAAATATTTCTTCAGATATCAAGCGTTGAGAGTAATAGGCAGCGAGTCCATGGCTGGTCCGGTGAAATATTAGAAAATTTAAGATTAGGAAAATACTTCATCTTGCTAATAAAGTTTGCAAAAGCTCACAAGATATAAAAAAAACTATTAAGGGTCGATTTGATGGAACTCTAGAGAAGGATACAGTCTGTAAATTCTAATTCTAAAACGGTATTGCCAAATTTAAAAATTCAGCAAGAGAAGGAAATACTTGTATTCAGGTTTTACTGAAAATTCAAAAACTTCCACTGTTTTATCTTTATTCTGTTTACAAATTACTGCTTCTCTTCCTTATATAAACAAAAATCTTAATCTTAGCTTCATTAATTCTGAAATTAAAAAAAAACAATTACATTTCCCTAGAATTACGCAACTTCGGACGAAAAAAAATTAACCTCCTCATCAAGATTAAAAAAGTTTCATAAATGCATTCGGCAAGTTGAAAATGTAAACCAGCCTACTTATTTTATGTTAATGGATAGAACCTTAATTTATTTAAAAGATTTCTTTTGGTTTATAATATAAACCTGAAGAGATGAACGAATTTTCATTCATCCTCTTCTAATCTTTGTCTTTTGTTGTTCCTAGCTGCAGCTCCTATTCTTCTTCTTTTAAATCCTTCTTTACTATGCCCTAAACTCTCTACAACTTTTTCTTTGAATTCTCGAGGAGCAGGTACAGGTTCTGGTTCTACAACCACCGGTATCAAGAATTCTTCTTGTTGTGGTAATTGGAAATCTACAATAGTTTCACTGAAAAAAAGGTGCGTTAATTTTTTTTTAATGTTCCGTAAACTTTGATGAAAATACTTTTAGAGGAACCTGGGGTTGTATTACCTCGCTTTAACGGTTTGCCATTGACCATACGGTGTTGATTTTCCTGCAGGTATTATAGGAGCTAAAACAACAGGAGGTAAATCCTCAACCCTTCTTTCTTTTAGTTTTTCCCTTGCTAGTCTAGCCCTTTCTTCTTCCTGTTCTTTTTTTTCTTCCTCAGATCTAAATTGAAGCAGATTTAAATAGTTATCGTTAATTTTTTTCTTAATACAAACCTTATTCGTTCTTGGATAAAATCATGTTTCTGTATAACTTTCATTTGTTTCTTTGTCGTTTCATTTGCTGCCTCTTTTTGTTCAGCAATACTTAAATATCCTTCAGTGGGTGGTTCCCAAACGGATGCTAAAAAATTTGTAAATAATATTATGGTAGACCCATTAAACTAAAAATAAGTTACGACTTGATTTTACAATACCAAGTAATTTATAGGAAAAAGCTTTTAAACTCACCATTAGTTACGATATTCCAGTAGTATGTTTGCCCAGTAGCCGACTTGGCTTCTTGCCAAAGTTTTTTTTTACTGTTTATTGCTAAGTTATCCTTCTGTACTTTTTTATTAATTGCAACGGAAGTTAAATCTGCATTGCTTTCTACGTCTTTTCTGTAAGCTTCTAAAGCCGCAGCTTCCATATGCTGGATTGCAGCATCAACTCTGATACTTTCCTTTTCATCTCGTCTACTTTTTTTTTGAATTGCTTTTATACGTTTCGAGACATTTTCTTTGTGTCTTCTACCTTTTTCATGGAATTCTACGCTCTAAAATCATGCCTAAGTAATACATTACAAAGTTCTATATTAGAAAGGAGGGATAAGGATAAAGAACATAGGCACCAACTTTTAAAAATTGTCATAGGGTGAGTGTTCAACAGATTCAGTTTTTGGAAGTAGAAGAAAAAAAATTTAAAAGGCTTTTCACCACAATGTGAACTTGAAAGGCTTTTCCCCACTGTGTGATATTTATTTCCTTGGGTGCGGGATGTTCCATGGAGTCGATGCCTACGATTAATGTGAAATGGAAAATACTTACAGGTTTATTATCCGCAATCCAACATTTGCAAAAGTCACAATATTTTCTATCCTGAGATTTCCAATAATCAGCCCTGTAGGTAAAAAAACCATAAAAAATTTGTGATTATATATTTAATAACAATCCAATTTACAATAATATATAGGAACTACAACACTTAAAGAAATGTATTGGAACATCATTAAATTATGACTAGATTTTTTTGCTAAACACTAATAAAGAAAGAATACTGGTTAAAAGGAAGGAACTATTAAAAGTTTTCTAAGTACGGCAACAAGTAATACACGAGTAAAAGGAATGGCGAATGGACAGTGTAATTCCAATTTCACACAATAAAGTAAAACCTCAGCAAACAAAAAAAAAGGAGACATTCCTTGTTGATGTTCACTCTAGAGAGGTTTTACTTATACCACTAAAATTATTATCAATCCGATAAGCTCCACCTAACAATTTTTTTATGAAACAAAAATATTCTTTTATGTAATTTTAGAATTACACGCAAAGAAAAAATAGATAATACAATAACACAGTATTTTGTGTAAAAAATCGATCAAATAAAAAATTAATAAGGGTTGGCCATAATAAATAATATCATGATCACTTTAAATTTTTTAAGTTAGTTCTGTCTGTTCCTCTTAATCAGGGGCTTCCCCCTACGAGGCAAACCTTGGCAAAGAGATAGCGACAGAGCCTTCAGTGACCCAGCAGCCGGAAAATTACATTCACAAACTGTAAACAAGTGAATACCCAGGTGGTCTACAGACCACTGAGATTATGTATTCACAAGTCCACTGGACTGAGAATTATTTTTCACAAGTGCACTGGACTTTAGGTTAGTTGCAGTTTGTGAATTATTTTCACTATTTTTCACAAACCGTGATTGCTCAGCTGCTGGGTCACTAAAGGCTCTGTCGGTATCCGTTCCAAATCTTGTATGTTCTGAAGTAAGCAAAGAGGGTGGTTTAATATTTCAATGTCAACCCTTATGAAGGTTTAATCTTAGTAGTTAACTTTGTTAAATTAAAAATGACTAGCAAACAGAAGTATTTACTTGCTTTACTATTGTAAATGAATACGAATAGCGAAGAGAAATGAGATTTCAAGAGCAATATAAATACTTCCTCTTCTTCAACACCCTGTATACAATAATAATAACTTACAAGTTATGAGCATTTGCAATGTTACGTTAAATATCTACATAATATAGTAAGGAAATTGGTATTATTTATCACAGACAAGGTTAAGTAGGTCACAAATAATTAGACTAGAAATCTAAGAGTAATGTGCTAAACTTTGTTTTAAGAATTTTGTGTACTTGGTATAACTACTAACCTAAGGTCACTTGGGATTTGGTCACTTCTATCAATATAGGATAGTGAATTTTTTCATCGTATTCACAATTATCTAACAAAGCCAAATGTTTAGCCCAAACAATGTTATTATATTTTACAATTTGTTTACAGACAAATCCTCTTTCTTGTGCTTGTATTATAAAGTTCTCTAAAGTATTTCCCCTTCTAGGGGCCATAACAAGTGCTAAACTATTCAAAGACATAACATTCCACAAACATTCGATCAAATGAACTCGTCCCTCATCAAAAAACAGACAATCTGCACATAAGATTATATCGTAATTTTCCTCAGGATTATATTCTTCCCATTTAAGAACTTTACAATCGACTGGACATGAAAATTCATTGTTATACAAACTAATTTGTACGTTTTCGACGGAAATTTTGTTGCCGTCCGTTAAAGTAACACATTTTGCAGCACCATATTTTGCGCAAATAAACCCTGCTAAGCAAGACATCCCCCCACCCAATTCTAATACTGTTTTACCCTTTAATATATGCAAATTAGCACCAATATAATAAGTTAAGGTTTCCTCAGACGGCCAGATGCAAACATTTCCTGTGTTGTTAAACCCCATCAAGTCTTCTGCCGAAAATGTTCTAATTCTATGGCCTACTTTGACAAAGTATTCCACATTTTCTACAGTCATCGAGTATTTATACCAAGTACGTTTACGTATCTGATCTGCAATGTAAGAGTCGGCGAGGGATAGATCTACGTTTTCCAGCAGTTGTGTAGTTAAGAGCATGAAGGAAGAAATACGTCGAACAGAAAATTCGTCTGTTGGACTTGATGGTTCACTTCCAGTTGGACTCTGTACAAAATAATTAAATGAATTTATATCAACAATTACCCGCTTATTTATTTTTAAACAGACCTTCAAAGCCTTTGCCAAAATTGCCCAACGTTTACGAGCTGCTTTTTTCTTTTCATTTCTATTCGGACTTAAAACTTCAGTTATATCTATGCTCCCATTTGAATGAAATCCGTGTTTTTTATTATTTTGGTCCATAGAATCAACATTGTTGTGCATTTGCAAGGCTCGTTTGGAAAAGTTGCCTGCAAACGCGTCCAAATAATTAAATCAAAGCGTTAAAACTAAAATATGTGGGTATATTGACGTTTGCATTCCTTCATGCTTTTAAAAATTAACGACACTGCTCTTTTCATTTAGAAATTAAATAATAATAAGGGCTAGGGGAGGTAACACATCCAAAGCTTGGGGAAAAAATGTTCCATAAACTCCCAAAAGGAAAACTAATTAAAGAAAATTTTAAGCTTAATTTAAGAAATGTTACTCACATTTTTGCTAGACAGAAGAATTAATAATAAAAGGAATTCATAAAATCAAAAGTACGTCATGCCTAAACTACCCACTGCACTGCCTAACTGCCTGTCAATACCACAACAGAGCAAACGTCACTTTTCAAGGTCATACGATTAATGTTTCTACACACACCTGCTTGGTGTCGCCACTATCCAACAACTGCATTTTCCCGCTCAATAAATTTATTTGAATTCGAAACTCTTCTTCATCCATACTCATTTCTTAAGGGAGGCATGGCCGACATTATTGAACATAACGTAAGCTATGTTTAATGAGGGTTCGCTATTTATGCCGTAATGTCATCATTGAAGTTATAATACATCAATTCAATCCAAAACTAGAAAAAGATTTGTTTTGATCTCCATTAGTTTCGATTATTTTATTTGAATTTTGGCGGGCATTGATAGCCAAGCTTACTTTAACCAATCAGAGATTAGCTTCAATTCTAAAAGGCAGTGGACTTGTTTATGAGACTTGAATTCAGCTACTCTGATTGGTTTTTGAGAAAAGTGGCTAATGTTAGGTTTCGAAAATATAATCCTTGGTTTACTTGGCGGAGAATAAATTACAAGGGCTATTTCAAGCAATCAAACCAATCAGACATGCTCATTTACAAGTCCAACCAGCGACTCCCTTACTGCAATTAAAAATCTTGACCATGAGAACTGTCAGCTTAACCCCACGACTATGTTAATTCTAGTTGTATTCAAGGCCTGTTCACTCGGAAGCGTCTATTGCAAATCCATAAGCCTCTTTTGAGACTATACTATAGTTCTATTCAAGCTCTACTTAATTTCTTAAGATCATGATCTAAGCTTAATTTATAAAAATACCCCTTACTTCCTCCAATATGTACTATCATTTTACTCCCACGACTATGTTAATTCTAGTCCTATTTGATGGTCGTACGTCACATTGAAGCACTTTTTGACAAGCCTCTGTAGTGTCTAACGTCACTGTGACGAGGACTACAAAATGTATTGTGGTTAGATAGATGGTTTTGTAGAACTTAAGTGTCTTATTGAAGAAAATTACCCTCAATAATGGATTTAAATTTCAATAATAAATGCCGTGCTTGTTTAGCGGAAAACGAGACCATGCTTCCTCTTTTTGAAATTTACGAACACGAGTTAACATTAGCAATGATTTTGCAAAGCTGTATGTCTACAGAGGTTCGTAAAACTTTAAATTTCATTTGAAAATACTTAATTTTTTGTTTTAATTAGGTTAGCCCCAATGATGGTTTGCCTTCATGTCTCTGTGATAGCTGCATTTTAGTTTTGACCCAGTTCTATAACTTCACGGTAGTTTTTGAAGAATCCGATAAACAATTACGATCTCTACTGAGGGAAAGCAAAAAACTGATTAAAATTAACCAATCAAAGAATGAATTCAGCAAACAAGAGGAAGTTTATGAACCGGAACCTACTGAATTAATTTCTTCCAATCCAACTGAAGAAGTATTACAAGAAGTAACAACAGAGATTCCTGAGGAAGATCTAACGATGACCTGTGAAGTTCAAGACGGTGATCTTCAATTCTATCAATATAAAAGCGTTGATTTTAATATTGTGGAAGAACAAGAAATTAATAATACATCTGAATACAATGTGCAAGAACGCCAAATTGTTGAGTTTAAAAAAGAAATATTATCTGCCGAAGATTTAGAAAATATTGAAGCTAGTAATGATGATTATTTGGAAATTCATATCTCGGATAGTAACGAAGCCCTAGTAAAAGAAGAAAATGATGTGTTTAAACGAAACAATCCAATTTACGAGGAAATCGTTAAATACGAATGCACGATATGTGGGGAGGCACATTTATATTCATCCAGTTTCCAGCAACACATGCGTCTAAAACACGATTTACCCGAGATTGATTGTAAAGATTATGCAAGTCACGTTCGGATAAAAGTAAATCATATTGAGAAAACTGATCGAAGCACACTTCCATACCTTGAAGATCTGGCAGATATTTTCGAAGGTGACGCAACGCATCAGTGTAAATTTTGTGATAAAAAATTTCACGGAATGGGTCAACTCCAGTCACATACAAAGATACATAATCCAAATAAAAAATACGTTTGCGAAATTTGTGGTTCCCGTTTTATAAGAAAAACTTATCTTGACGATCATATGGAAGGACACAGTAATGAAAAAAAACACGTCTGTAAGTTTTGTGGGAAAGCATTTCGACGTCGAACCGTACTAAGAGCACACAAACGTGTCCATACACATCCAAATCATTACGTTTGCGAGTTATGTGGTCGAGCCTTCACAAACAGTAGCACTTTAAAAACGCACCGATTATTAATTCATGTAAAAGAACGCAACTTTACTTGTGTTATTTGTGGTCTTACATTTCCTTTGAAATCTACTCTGAATAAACACGTACTTCGTCATCAAAAAAGAGAAAACGGTGAAAAAGGCTTTAACTGTACTCAATGTGAAATGGAATATCGGGATAAATCAAGCTTGAAAAGACACATCGAAACGAAACATCAAGGGAGGGTTCAGTTAATATCGTGTCCGGATTGCTCAAAGAAATATACAAGCAAAGCTAACTTAATGAAGCACAGAAGAAGACATCATGAGGTTCCTGATGATGTATCTACGTTGGATGATTTAAATTAGACTTATCATATTTTGCTGTAATTTAAAAGATTTAAAGGGAGAAGTTAAGAAAGAGTAGTCAAGTATGAAAAATGGAACAAGGCCAACTTGACCTCCTTTTTTTTGTATATTTGCTAGATTTTCTGTTATATTATTATATAATATTATTCAATAAATAGTAATTAAGTAAAAAACTAAATAATTTGTAAGAATACAGGCATGCATCTGATTGTATCTTAGATTTTGGTAAAAGAGGGGGGGGACTAAGAACTTGTGGTGACTTCTGTAATGCATGTGTAATTACATTTTCCCCCTTAATTTTCAATGCTATGATCTTATTATTATTCCCTCCCCCCTCAGATACAGGTTTGGAACCTGCAATCTTTTGTTCAAACGAAATTTCAAAATCATCGTTGGTTGAATTTACTTTTAAAATTCCGTTAATTTGTTATTAACATTCACATACATTGTACCTTTTATATTATTTATTGTGTAGTTTTTAATTTAAATTAATTAAGAAAAAATGATTGGAATTGCAAACACATTTTTGTATGAATAACGTTAAATAAAGTTTCATTATTCAATCGTAGGTGTTGTTGTTTTTATCATAAATTTACCTGAGGTTATTTTATTTTGACTGCTAAGGCCTTAACTGGCCCCTCAGAGAACCGATCAATAAATTTTTGCTACGAACAGGACATTTAAAAGGCTTTTCCCCAGGTGTATTTTACGTTTAGTATTATGTAATCGTTCATCCCCTTCAAACTAGTGCAGGAAGTGGTAATTACAAACAAACCAATACTTTTATATTTTATTTTTTATATATTCCCAAAAATATTCAGTGAAAACTTAAAAACTTATCTAGCTTAAGTTCACTATTTCCAAAAAAAAATCGAAACTTTATACTAATGACCATAAAATTAACTTGTACATGCAAAAAAAACCTTCCTCCTGACCTTTTAGTTCTGTCTGCTATGAGTTTTTATATGTTTTGTTAAAGAAGACCGATCTACAAATTTTTTACTACAAATCGAACATTCAAAAGGCTTTTCCCCAGTATGAATCCGTGTATGAACAATCAGGGATTGTTTAACCCCAAAACATTTTTCGCAAACAGGACAAACATAGGGTCGAATATTATCATGACATCTTAAATGACGTTGCAGATTGCTTGGTTTATTAAACGCTTTCGAACAAACGTGACATACGAAAGGCTTTTCCCCAGTGTGTATTTTTAAATGCAATGCTAAAGACCCCGATTGAGTAAAGGATTTGTTACAAACTTTACATTTATAACTTTTAGAAAGACCCAAATGAGTTAATATATGTCTTTGTAATAGCCCTTTGTTGCTATATTGCTTTGCACAAAAATTACATAAAAATTCTTTCCCCTTTTTTTTAGCATGTACCAGTAATTTATGTTCGCTTAGTTTCTTTTCATTGGGATAAGGTTTACCACAGGTACCGCAAATTACACGATCATCCGTATGCAGTAATTTATGAGTTCTTAAGGATGAGGATAAAGCAAACGATTTTGAACAAATATCACACGATAATGAACGTTTATATTTTTGTTCACTTTGTTCACCGCTGCAATATTTTTCTTGATGTTGCACTAATGCACTTTTACGTCGAAACCGTTGACCACAAGCATCACAGGTGAATGGTACCTCATATGAATGTGTCATAAGATGCGATTTTAATTTATCTTGCCTTGCAAACTTTGCCCCGCACAAATCACAAGAAAATGGAGTTTGTTTCGTATGCACATATAAATGTCTTTTTAGATTAAAATTATTGGAAAATACTTTACCACATATTTCACAACGAAAATCGGAAGAATGTTTCAGAAAATGACCTTTGTAATTTTGTACAGGCACCAATAATTTACACTGCGAACAGGTTACAGTTTTTTGCGAATAATGCAAGAGCTTTCTTAGATGAACCGTTAATTTTATTTTACTATCAAAGGTCTCGTTGCATTTTTTGCATATGTAACTGTTGTGTTTTTCCTCGTCAATCTTTTTTGGTTTCTTTTTAGCTTTTATTACCTTTTTCTGTTCCACTTCTATCTCGTTGTCACTGAACTCTTCCACTACTTCCACAACCGTACCATCAATTGTAATTTCCGCATCACTTAAGATTTCTACATTCTCCGAAGGATATTCAATAATAACCACATTGTTTTCTGCACTATCCTGATCTATTGTGATTCCATGTTCGATGTCGGTATTTGTATTATCCAACTGTGTTAAATATTCTTGCAAATATTTACTCGACTTGTCTAATTTTAGTTTGAACTCGCAAAATTGGAATACTTCCGTTTCACATTGATTACAAATTAAGCTTGGCAACTCCTCATCTTCTTCAATCTAAAAATTTAATGGGGTAAAGCCCTATTACAAGTTATAATTTGTAGTTTTTACCTTAAGAGATAAGAAATTACTGAGAAGTTCTGCTATAGACATTTGATAAATATTTTCATTCTGGTATATATTATTCATTGCGTTATGTTCTTCTAAGCATATTCTGCATATTTTTTTAATATTTTCAAGTCTTAAATCCCACATTTCCATTTATTTTCAATTTTAATTTTTCAGGTTATGATGACAGACTTAAACGTCATCTGTTTATGCGCATGCGCAAAAACTTTTCCTATACAGGGTACATTCCAAAAGTATTCTAAGGTATATACAGGGTGTATTTCAAAAATATTTCTCTTAATTTCCCTTTCTGCATTAATAGGCGTAGAAAAAATTATCCAATTCATAGTCCTGCCCCCAAACCGCCAATTTTTGCAAAATTTAGAAATGTTTCAACTCAAAAACTCGATCCAGACCCTATATAAAAATTAAAAAGTAATAAACCATGGAAACTTAAAATGGAAAATAATTTTTTTTAGCTGCTAGAAAAATTTAATTGTCATTTAAAAAATTTTCGTACTTGTTTGAGGGTTTAATTTATAAATTTTAGTATTTGGTTGCCTTTAAAATGGGTACATATTACATAACACGTTGAATCAAATATAATTTCACTACTTAAACATTTTTTTAGAGAAAAGCGACCATTACTATCTAAGAAAAGAGCGTCTGAAAAATTTACAAGTACCAAAAATAAGTGAAGCAATAAGGGAGATTGGGCAAGATTTAACGGATGCACTATTAGCAACATGTGCAGATCCAGTTTTAAGGACATTTGGAGCGACTCCATTACTTAAGGGTCCTGGAAATGATTTATGGATTTCTCCAAGCGATGTACTGATTGGAAATGTTTGTTTAAAACCTCCACTTACTGATAGACATATGAAAGCACTTACACATCAGGGAATAATGTGTAGGTTGTCCCAACAATCACGGGTTCAAATTCGGTTCACAATTTTAATCTCAGGTCCCTTGTGGGGATTGACAAAATTCTTAAGTAGGGTGTAGGATTAGCCAAAGGGATACCAGGGATTAGCATACCGAGACCTCGCAAATTATTACAAGCATACTTTCTCATTTTTAGTGATTGGAAGGGATACAGAAATCAAAGTACAAAATGAGGCAGAGTTGGAAAAACGAAGAGCACTTTTAGAACAAGAAGAAATGTTAGAATTTATAGCCGAGTTAGCAAAACGAAAAGCTGTGTTAGCAGCTCGTAAAGAAGAACGAGCTAAATGTGCAAAAGAAAAGGAAGAAATGATAATCGCGTTCGAGGGAAGACTTGAATACGAACTTGAACAATTAACCATCAAATTAAGGGAAGAATATGAAGAATTAATGATACAACAAAGGGAAATACTTAATAATGAATGGCAACTCAAATTAGAAGCTGCAGTTGCAGAAACGGTTGCTAATTTGACTGAACAATTTTTGAAAGATTTAGAAGACCAGGAAACAGAACTTTTCCGGAAATTTTCTATAGAAATAAAGTGAGTATAAAGTGATTATGATTTAAAAAAAAAAGAAAAAACCGATAGGGATAGGGACAGACAACTTACTTAGGCACCATGTGCACCACTTAAGTAAAGTACTCTTTCCTGCATCCTGTGCTATAATATCTTTTCCTTTTCAGGAAAGAACAAATAAAACGTAAAATGGATGTGAAACACGTAGAAGATTGTTGTAAAGAAACTTTCTTACAATTAAAACACCAATTAGAATGTAAAAACATAGCAAATATGATGTATATTCTCTGTACGGAACGTCGAAAGTGTCAAGCAGAACGTGAACATATCGAAGCAGATTATCAAAAACAAGTCCTCGATCTTCAAGCTCTTGTAACAGAAAAAGATGTAGAAATAACAGCATTAACAAGAAATCTAGAAGAAAAAACAAAACAAATTAACTTACGAGAAGAATGTTTACTGGAAATTTTAAGGCAATTCCAAAAATTCATCAATTTTGCTTTACGTGCTTCCCCAACTCAAGCCGAATTTTTATTAAGCGTCGAAAAGATGATGGTGTTTGAATTAACACAAGCTCTTGCAAAAACAGACAAAAAACATGCGAAACGTTTGACCAGGACTTTGTTCCCTTGGAAAACCGAAAGTCAAACCACATCAGCTTCTCTTTCATGTAAAGAAACTTTGAAGAGTCTTAGACCTGACGATCACCATGCATGTTACAATGAAATAACACCACCAGAAAGTGATCACAGTCGTACATCTGCTGATTATTTACCAGCATTTCATTATGACAAGCACATGTATGTGCGTGAGGAGTTTAGAAACATGATGTCCCAAGGAATAAAACTTTCTCCTAGTAACTTAATATGGAATAGAGATGTAGAACACTTGATGGAAGTTTTAAGGCGTTCAGTTACTAGCATAGAGGAAGAAGAAGCAGAAGAAGAGCAAAGTGTAGAAGAAATTGAAATAAAAGAAGAAGTGAAGGAAAAACAAGTTGAAATAAAAGAAGAATGGACACAGCAAAGATTGCAAAGTGTAGACGACAGTTATAGTGCTACGTAAGTTGGTATTTTATTCGTCTCATCCTTTTCTTTGTACCGACAAACTTTGACGCAATTTTTTAAATAATTTCTGAATTTTTGAGCGCAACACCCTGTATATATTTGACGTTATTTTTGGTTTTTATTAGATCCCCACATTCTGTACATAATTCCCATTTTTTTTTGTATTGACAAACATTGACGCAATTTTCAAACTTTTGGGTGTGACACCCTGTATACAGGATGTTTAAATGAATTGCAGGGACAAACTTCTAGGGCTTAAAGTATACATGAAAACAAACATTTTTTGTTAATAAATGTATGGTCAAAAGCGTTTCCTTTCAGGGATAGAACTTCTCAAAGATTCTTTAAGAAGCGCCTAAATGTAGGCAACTCACAACACATACGTTATTTGAATGATGTATAGAAATGCAATTTGGGTTGCCTATCTTCAGGTACTTCTCAAAGAATTTATAAAAGGCTCTATTTTCTAAAGAAAACACTTTTGATTATACATTTATTAACAAAAGTTGTTTGCTTTGTTGCGTTTTGCAAACCTGACAAGTTTTCCTCTGCACCCTTGTGTTTTTATTAAATACTCTTCCGACCCCAAGAATTATTTTTGGCCCTAACACTCCATATCTGTAAGAGAACACGTTACTCACGGCTATGGGTGGTAGGTTTACGGTCTCTAGGTGCACTCAGTATGAAAAACCATTTTTATTATTATCCTTTCTGTTCTAACAAAATAAAGGAATATTATTATAATTATTCTAGATATAGTGGCAGTAGAGACGACTCGGATATTCCGAAATCGCGACCCCCTCGAAGATCCATAGTATATTTTAAAACAAGTAAAGCAGATAACGATTTCCTTTTCCCAATATTTGAATCAACTTCAGCTTTAAATACAACATCTTCTGAAATGTATAATGAAATGGCAGGGCCTGAAAACGAAGATGTAGATCCGGACATGATTATAGACGGAGAATGTTGTAAACCATGTCATGTTACCCGACCTGCTAGCATCCTACCTGCAAAAATTGAAAGACCTATAGCAGTACCTTTGATTGGAACTAGAAATTCCTTAGAATTAATTAAAGAAGGAAGCGATGGAGGAGGATCAGATCAGCAACCGGTACCCGTTGGTCCTGATTATTATGAAGGCACAGGAATTTTATGTGCGCAAGATTCTCTGCACAAACATAGAATGTCTTTGAAACCAACAAACATTTTGCTTTCGAGTCGTGAAAGCGTAGAAATTTCTGAAGTCATTGCGTTAACGAAAAAACCAAAACGTAGTAGCACTTTTGTTCCGACAAGTCGTAAAAATTCCATGGAGTCAGAGAGAGTCAAAATCTCAAGCAATACTTCATTTAGAAGACTATCTAGGGATAAAAATTCCATCGAGTCAGAGAGAGTCAAAATCTCAAGCAATACTTCATTTAGAAGACTATCCAGGGATTCAAAAAAACATTTCCGTTTAAACGACGAACCTTCATCTAAAGATGAACTCAGGCCTAGAGAAGAATCCGAGGAAATAACTAAAAAAGATATTTTAGCAATGTCTAAATTAAGTTTAGCACGAGATTCATTTATTGTTCATAAACAGTCGTTGATAATGAAACGACAATCACCTCAAGAACCTCGAACACCGACTTCTGAAGAAAGGTTACAGCTAACAAAACCCAAACATGGATCGCAAGATGTTTTAGATCGATCTTCATTGAAAAAACAATCAAGAACTCGTCTTTCAAGTGAAACAAGTTATAATCTTTGTAAGGTCCCCTCTGTGGATGCATCACGAGGGCGAGCCTTTAGCCCTGTAGAATTAGGTTTTCCAACGTCAAAATTAACTATGAGTAGGGATTCATTAGATTTGCTAAAGTTACCACCAAAAATATCTACGGATAAACGTAAAGCAGAATCAAAAGATAGCATTGAAATTAAAGATGGGATTTTGGGTTTACATTCGCAAGGACAACGGTTACCTTCGCCGATTATTAAATTAGATGATGATGGATCAAGAACTGTTAAGATGTCGCACATTGAAATTCTTCCGTTTGATAAGCATCAAAGTTTATACGAAGAGGTTGAAGATGAAGAGTCCGTTACATGTTCTGTATTTAAGAATCAAGACGTTTTAAGTACAGACTCGCCGTGGATGATTTATGACGAGAAAGAATCAGGTATAGTATATTTTGCGAACTGGTACGATTCGCCGGCAGGAGTTCCTCTCTCCACGTTTAGATATCTAAGTAAAATTTTCGGTGCCTCGGCGAATCGCTACCCGGCAAATCGTTCCCGAGGAATTGTACCAGACTCTATATTTTTAGTCTTTGTCGCACGTGTGCGGTAAGTCTTTAGGTTTGTTCGTTTGTCTGCTCTAAACTGCTCTGAACAGGAAAAAGAAAAGGATGGCTACATACGGCGTTGATGCATTAAAAAGAGATAGCATGTTGTTTGTTTCCTGTTCCAAGCAGTTTAGAGCAGACAAAAGAACAAGCCTTTTATTGGATGCTCATGTAATTAGACATGAACACTTCTTAAATATTCTCTTGCTCTAGGGATCTAAATATTGTTTTAGATGTGGAGATGCCAAAACCTCCCCCGCCTACTCCACCCCGCCGTGATAATTTCTTAAAGAAGCGGAATATAGCACATGTAGGTGGTGATAAAAAAGGAACTGATCACTTACAGAAAGGAGGTGAATTCACGTTACATCGAGCAGACGATTTATTATCAATATTTAGAAAACATCCTAGTCTTGTTAAAATATTTACACCCTGTACCAAGTAAGCGCACACTACTAAAAAATCATAAGACAAAGTCTAAAGTGTATAAATAAAAATTTCTTGTGTTACATAAACATAATTGTTGCAACACCTTGTATGTAATTGAGAAATGTATTTTTTTTTATAATATAACAAAACATTTGTACATTCTTACTTATTTATGTTTAATCTTAATCTTTTTTGCCTCATCAATTCCTTATATTCAGGTGTATCCGTAAAACGTGGTGGGGGCTCCGCTGTCGCTTGTTTAATTTTATTAGCAACATACTCTTCTGCGCTAAACGCTTCAGCTTCTTTACACTTTACAATTAAAGCAGCTTGAAATTCTTTCTCTTTCTTAAGTTCCCTACGTTGTCTTAACTAAAAATAAAAACGTTATTAATAAAATACTTTCAGATTGGATTCGTACTTTGGCCCATTCATATTTCATTCTTTTACGAAGTTTCTTCAGCTTGTGCTTTTTCATTTTTTTCCTTCTTATAACAATGAGTCTTGCAGCTTCTTTATTTTCATTATTTACAGTTAAAGGTTCTTCGATTACTTTATCAATGTTAATCGGTTCGATTAACGGTGGTATGCGTAATAAATTATCGGGTAATCGTATCCGTTGTATGTTAGTTATCGGTAGTTGTAAAGGTTGGGGTTTGTGCCATACCCAGGGGTTATTGCAAATTAGAGATGATACAGGAGGTGGAATATGGGAAGTTCTTGCTACGTTTGAAAGATTTCGTGTCGTATGCAAAGTAGAAGCTATGAGAAAAAAATTGATACAAATGATATTGTAAAAAAGAATATAACGTACCTTTTGTTAAAATTTTTAGAAAATTAATTCGAAATATCATGATTTCTTTTAATTTCACTTGGAAAATTATAGTTTAAAAATAATAATTTTTAGGTTATTTTATTTGACCTTGACGGCAATGTTCAACTGACGTACCAATTGTTGGCGGCAAATTCAAACATTTCAAACATTTTCAGTTTTACAAGCGCGAATTTTAAAAATGTTCGGGAACCCCACAGAAGGAAAATGTCGACAAGGAATAGGAAATGTAGACGCCCAACATGATATTTTACACGCTGAATCTTTTGATCCATTCGAAACTTATTCTTCTGAACTTGTAAATGACAAAAATGTTTTGAAAGACTACGAAAATGACAAGACATCAAAGAGAAATTTTTATTTAATTGCGAATAATATCCCTGATAAGAAATTAGGAGATGTGGATAGCAGAAAAGGAAGCGAGGTTAGCGAAACTTCAGGATTAAGCGAGAAACCTGACAGTATAAAACTTGATAGTATTCGTTCGGGGGAATCCCTGATTAAAGTAGAAGTTTAAAATTGATTTTTGAACTTAAATAATTAAGTTTCTTTTAGCATTTTAATTTTGATACCTCAAAATATAATAGCGTTACCAATAAATGTATAGAATTCTGGAGAACTTTAATGCAAACTGATTTGCAGCCAATAAAATGTACGTTACTGAAAGGTAGTAGAAGCACCATTACATTGGAAGGTGAACAAGAAGAGGAAACCAATGATAATTGTATGTGGTACCAAGCACTTGTAGAATTGCAAAGAAGAAAACTGGATGAAGCTGCTGTAAAAATAATTGTTTTACTGTATGAACTATGAATAATTTCCAAATTAGTTTGCAGCTATTGCCCAACAGTGTAAATTATGTGACCAAGATGATCCCTATTCTGCATTTAAACAAAAACAAGGGAACAAATATTCTAAAGATGAACTTGAAGACTCTGAAGACCTTACATGTTTAAATTATTGGAATCCTAAAGAAAAACAAGTTGCTGAAAAGAAAACACCGAATACACAGCAACAGAAGAATGAAAATTCAAAAGCTTTAGGTATTTACATCTAATATCTAAGGGTGCCTTTTCATTGGTTGAATTTGGCGACAAATTCAAATTTAATCAATGAAAACAAACGCCGGAAAAAAATCGCGCCCATATGAAGGCACATTCTTCACATTTTATTAGAAACACAGATTATTAGATATTCCTACAGTGATAGAAGAAGATGAGCTGCCCACATTAACCGTTGATGCCGAAGAAGAAACATCAGATGAGGAAGAAACACCACATCCAACTGAAGAAACACCAGAAGAACCTGAAGAAGATAATGCCGAAGATAAGCAAGAGAGAGGAAGAGAAGAGGAAACATGTGGAACACATCTACATGAACATGTAACAAATTAAACCCCTCGTCGTCTGCGTTGATCCGTCACTAACACTGACAGATCAATGCAGACGACTACTGCTCAAGTTGGTTGGAAATCGAATCATAAACCAATTTGATCCATAATTTATTTGACAGGCAATGAAAATGTCCCATTCAGACCCTTGTGAATGTGGAAGGGCAAGTTGTTCCTGTGCTGATGATGGTGATGCATTTTCAGATCAACTCCATGTAATAAATTATAGAATATACTTTAAATTAAATATTAATTTTGTAAAAATAATTTCTAGAGTGTTCAAATATCCCAGTCAGAACCTTGTGAATGTGGAAGGGCACAGTGTGCTTGTAATCCTTGTAAGGATTCTTCACATGAAGCTGAATCATTGAACTTATCGTTTGAATGCAAATTATCAGCGGAATCTGATGATAAGGAATCTACAAAACAAGAATCTGAAGAACAGAAACAATTAGCAGAAGAAGATAAAAGTAATTGGTCTTGTCCAATATTATAAAGTTGGATTCGTAATTGGCGCGTAACACGCTAAGCCACATCTAACCAATTACAGACTAGTATTACTTGTTTGTGATTGGTTAGATGCGGTTCACTGTGCGGTTGTGTGTTGAACGTTGAACACGACAAGGCAATGGGCGCGTTTAGCGGACGCAACGGTAGAGAATCAGCGCTCAACCTGATTACTTTGTGATGACAGTCAGCTGTTGCAGATTCGCTGAACGATCCTGCTAGCAAAGCCGCTGTTTACATGCAGCGCACAAAATGTACGCTTACTAATGTTAGAAGCTGCTTACAGTCAGCGCCATAGTCAGCGCAGAGACAGCGGAGTCGTTCAGAGAACTGCTGTCAGTCAGCACTGTGGTCAGCACTCTCAACAGTTGCGTCCGCTAAACGCGCCCATTGACACGACCATTGATTAAATTTGGCGGCAAATTCAAATTTAACCAATGGCCGTTTCTAACGCCGATCATTGCGCGGTATTTATAAAATAGAGCAATTCTATTGGTTCTCGAGCCTGATTAATTAATTAATTACATTATTCCACAATTATTTTTATAGATGAAGAAAACGGAATTCTACCAAAATGTGAAATTTGCAAAACTTACTGCAAATGTTGGGAACATAAAATAGAAATGTGTAAACACTTCATCGACGAATCAAAATTTCAATTAAAATATCAAGAACTAAAACAAGACAAATCATGTGAAACCGAAGTAGAAGAAGAAAAAGAAGAAATACAGATCGAAGAAAAAAAACAATTTTGCATTATCTGTGGTCATCACGATTGTGATTGCAAAGGCCCCCCTCATAAAGAAACTCGTAAATACATTGAATACTTTGAATTTGATGATCATTCAGTAACAACTCTTCTCCTGAAAAAAGATAAATCAATTCAAGGGGTTAAATCTTTGACAATGGCTGAAAAAATTTCAAGATCCGCGTTGCAAAAAAAGATTTACGATCATAGCAAGGAACATGTTTGTTGTGTAGACCAAAATGAAAAACTACCAAGTGTTAATAAGGAAGAGAAAGTTGAAAAAGTGAGTAAGGTGATTAGCCCCAAAAAATCACCAATAAAGAAGCTTTTGATTACACCAGAACAAAGAGCCAAAGATATTACAAATCAAAATAGAGTTACCCTTGAACTTGATAAATATGGAATTCCACAACTAGTACGGTATGCAGATGGACGTTTAGCTCCAAAACCAACTACTAGTCAAGATATTTTATCTTCAAATAACAGTGAACATGCAGTTCGGTAAAAATGGGATGCAATATATTACAGACGCTGAGAAACGAATGAAGACGTGTGTCGTATTGCACAATTAAAATTTTTAGTTATTTTATTGGACTATTGTACTACTGTATTTAAATAAGAAATAAAGGAGCATTTTCAAAAGTATTTTGTTTCAAGGGGGGGTCGCAGGAGCTTGTAATGGGACCGGGGGGCACTGTTTTGAGGTTTAATGTCGAGTTTATAGAAAGGGTATGAAAGAACGAATAAAACGGTAGTTTTAAATCTTGTTTTTATTTAAAAAACACTTTGTGTAATTTAACAGGCGACAGACAAAAATTAAAATCAATAAGCAAAGGAAAGACAGTGCAAGCAGTGTATAATGTGTTGCCTATATTCCAATATCAAAAGAGATTTGGAAAGAGGAATGTAACATTACGTGCAGGGTAAGGCAATTTATAGGATGAAAAGGGAAATAGGAAACATGCAGGACAGTCGCCCCAAATAGTCGCCTTTTACGACAGGCAGGGGATTCCCTGGGCCTATTCTTAATCCGGAACCCAGACGGATACAACAGCGAAATACACAAAGCAATAAATTTACAACAAGTTTATATAGAAAAATTCTTCACCCCCTAAGGGCTGTTCGTAACGTCAGTTTTTTTTACAAATACCAAAATTGAAGACAGTATTCTATATTGAACATACACAATCCCCGTTAGATATTGAAATGAAATTTGGAGAACTTTATATAAATTTTCAGAAGCGAGCTAGAGGGAATGTAGGCAACCCATTATACATTACAATCACTTGCCTGTGCTTACCGATTTTGATTATTGGTCGTTATACTAATAGTCATAGTTCGTTTAATTTGTATACTTTATTATTTTTATAATCAATAAAATATTACCATTACCTGCTGCACTCCATTAAATTTTTTAAATAAAACAAAGAAGTTCATATAAACATTGTAAATGAATTTATTAACCAAATATTAAAAACTAAAGATACATATTTTATACAGTAAAACATTTCAATAAAACAGGGTCCATTTTCTTCCATGCAGGGTGAATTCATGGTCCTCTGGTGCAGTTCAAGACATCTAGGACTCTTCTCGAATGGCCTCCTTGATGGGAGTCCTTCGTACTTCTTGTGAATAGCCCGAAGCCTTCATTCAACAGTACACTGTGATGTGATTGGATGATCCTAGTACCCATTACAGGGCAATTAACAACAATTTGAGAAAAGTACAACCCTTATTTGTTTTAAATCTACAAAAATAGGACCTGTAATATTTATTGGAGTTGAATCGGGGATTCGATTTCGTAGGTAACTACTGGCTGTGATATGATAACAAATCAACATATCACACCAGGAGTTCCTTCAAACCAGAAACCCTTCCGTTTCTACCAAATACAAAACCTGAAGTGATGAAACCTTGAGGAAAACCTAGGCATCCCACGAATGAACAGTCGAATGCATTCTGCTTTGCTGAACTAGCTTTATGACGGATTAAATACTCATACAACTAGATCACCAAAGAAGAATAAACCCGACAAGAAATTGTAAGAAGACGGTGTGCAGCACGTAACCTATTAACGTTGGGGTTTATTAAATTCACAAAACGTTGATTATTCCCAAGTCATAGGCGAGTACGCGATCTAGTCACAGTTATAAAAATATGCAACAATAGATCGAATACGCGCTTATACCTCGAGGATTCGAGTTAAAAAGGACGAAGAAAAATTTGAGGTTACAACGACATGCTTCAGGGTATTTTTCAAAAAAAAAAACTTATCCCAAGCTGGAATTAAATAAAAACATAAATAGTTAGTAAAGAAACTATTTAATAATTAAACACAACAATTTATACAAACAAAAAGGAAGAGATAAAGCTTACCACGTGCGCTCACCGTCACTACCCATATAGCAAATGGAAGAAAATGGCGGGAAGCGCAGGTAAAAATAAAAGTGCGCATGAATATTAAAATTGGCGGGAGAAGACGTTACATTTTTCGCTTTGTAAAGTTCACCCTTAAAGAAATACCTTTCCAGGTAAACGACCCTTTGAAAGCTTAGGTAGAAGCGGTAGAGGATATTTTACAACCCTAAGGGCAAAGGCAAAAGGTTTTGAAATTTAAAATTATACAAGCGTTCTTATTTTTTTGATTATTGTTTTGTTTTAATTAAAAAAAAGATAATAGGAATTGTTTAAGAGTAGAAGAGAAATTATTCTAAGAGAGGAAAATCCCTGAAAAATGAAGCGCAAAGAAAACCCCAAGAAAAAGCTTCAGAAAAAGTGGGTAAAAGGGACTTGAAATCGGTCTGGGAAATTTTTTTTAGTAAAACAATCCCAGGAAGAACCACTGGTATAGACCCTGATATAAAGGTTTCCGGAAAGAAAACCCCAGGAAAAAAGAACTCGGCAGATGAAACACAGGAAAAACCCCGGACTTACGCAAAATCTCGGGAAAACTACGATAAAAGAGAAAATATTAGTCCAGAAAAAACAACCTTTGGAGAGAGAACCTCAGAAAAATTCCTCTGGGAAAACGGTAAAAGTGACCCCGGAGAAAAATGCTACTGGAAAATCACCTCGGAAGATGAATAGTAAAAGGGGAGGCAAAGAAGAAAATTCCTTGACACCTAACCGGATAAAGATCCCCAAAAAGAAAACTCTCCTACAGTTTTCTCTACCACCCCTTTACTTTATATCCTTATACCACCCACCCCTCTTATTTTATCTTCCTTCCATTACTAGTTCTTCATTTGTTTTTACTCCTCGTCTTTTTTAGCGTTTTCTTTTGTTTTCCCTAACACCTCCATTTAATTTGGTCATCCTTTCATTCTTCTCGTAAATTATTTTCAATGTTATTCCTGTCCTCCTTGCTTAATTTTTCTTTTGGATATTCTTCGTTCAAAATATTTTTTGAAATTACATTTTCAAACGTGAAAAAAACGAGTAAAAACACACACCTGTCTACAATTTTCCCAAACATTTCAAATGGAAAAGTGTATTAATTTTATTGTAATCCTGAAAAGGATAGAATAACAAAGAAAATATAAAAAATCGGAGGTCTCTAGCATCACTAGAAACGGAGTTATGCACGAAAATGTGATTGTACTGAGTTATGAGTCATGGTTTGCTTGATTTAAACGTCAAATTCTGACTGTACTTTGTTTATTTTGTTGTTATTTAGTCAAATGTTTATTTATTTAATTGCGAAAATTATCTAAAGCATATTTGAGGTCCCTCTTCGTGTTATTTTTTAAAATCGTGTTTTTATTCTTATCACGATCTAGAAAAAATACAGGAATGGGAACTACAGGAAGAACAAAAACACAATTTTAAAAATCGTTTTGGGAATAAATAAAGCAAAAAAAATTATAACTTTTTATTTAGGTACAGTTTGTTATAATTAATAATTTTTCTAAAAATATAAAATATATACAACTACTAGAGATACACACGTAACATCTTACAAGAGTAATAAGCAAAAAATTTCATAGAAATTTCCAAACATTTTTTCTAACAACATTAAGTACTTACTATAAGAAAAAAAATTCTAAACTATTTCAGTTCTCGTACTAACGAAATTAAATCATCATTTTCCAAGTATTTCTTGTATTTCTTGAAAACTCTTCCCTTTTGTTTCTATCATAAAAGTTACAACAAAGACGGCTGCGATAGCACAGAATCCTGAAAAGAGCCAAAACGATCCTCCCATTCCAATTGCATCAGAAACATTTGAAAAGAATTTGGTGATAATAAATCCTAACACCCAACAAAAAGAAGCAGTTACTGTAGACGCAGGAGATTTTATATTCGTAGGAAAAATTTCAGCCATTATAGTCCATGGTAAAGGACCAAAACCGAAGTTGTACACGATTATATAAACAATCAAACATAAGATTGGTAACCAAAATATAGACGTAACATCTTTTGGTTGATCCTTCAAAAAGAAATATAATCCTAAAGGTACTTCAGCGATTAACATTCCAATTGCTGAAATTAAAAGAAGAGGTTTCCTTCCTAATCTATCAACAAGAAGGGGTGTAACAAAACTTGCTCCTACTTGAACCGCTCCTACGATCATCGTCGAGATTGCTGAAGGAATTGTACTTCCAGTTGCCTTGAAAATAGTTTCAGAATAAAAAAGTACTATGTTGATTCCTGAAAACTGTTGAAAACCAACTAAGGACAAAGAAATAATCATAGCTTTAATTAACGCTTTAGAGTTAAAAATATCTAGTAATGAACCTTGGGTTCTTCGTGCTTCTTCTACATTTGTTTTCATATTTTCCAATTCTTTTTGAATCCCACTATCAGTGGAAGATCGAAATTTCCTTAGGGCCGCTGCTGCACCGTTTGAATCATTAACAGAAAGCAAGTAATACGGGCTTTCAGGTACAAAAAGGAAAAATAAAATTGTAAAGAGGGCTGGCCAAATCGCACAAACTATACAGAACCACATGATAGAAATATAAGGGCCTACGATATAAGAAAAAAGCGGTCCTGAAACCACAAATACGTTCATGGAAGAACAAACCGCCCCACGGTTTGCATCTTCGGCAATTTCGCTAATAAAATTAGGAAGAACTGTAAAAACACCACCAAGAGCAAACCCTCCAATAAATCTTGCTGCGTAATACAATGGAATACTTTTACCAAACGCAAGCATAAGATAGGAAATAAGTATTGGGATTCCACAGCATCCGATAAGGGTTTTTTTTCGACCAAATTTGTCTGCAGAGAATCCAGCTAATATTGGTCCAAATATTGCACCAAACGCTAGAAGAGATCCGATCCATGAGTCTTCTTCTTTTGTGATTATTCTTCCGAATGGGTTTTCATCGACTTTAGTTGGGTCGAGGAGTTTTGCGTTTACTGGGGATGTCCAACCTAAGGATATTCCACCAGCAAAAGCGACTAGATTTCCTGTAAATAATACAAAAGAGTCAGTAAGGATTATCCTTTTTTTCTTAAAACAAAAAAATTATTATTGCAGTATTAAAAGATCGATTTGGGATGTCCAAGGGCGGATCTAGAGAAATACTCTGGGGGGATGGGGTTAATGATTCGGGAGGTACGGAGAACCCCTAGGCGATGATGTTGAACGCGAAAAGATTTTGTGTAAGAATGTTGGGGGAGGTGGGTAATTAACCTTAGTATCCCCCACCCCTAGTTCCGCACTTGGTGGTGCCAGGAATTTAATTTGGCCCACTACAAGTCAACTAACCACCCATTAGTCGCAGAAGTCTGGCGTATAACGGGTTGCATAAAATTCTGTATGGAGTTTATTTTACGCATTATGGCCATAAGAGCCCATATACTTTTCGGCACCGGTAAACATAGATTGCTCTAGCGAAATGCGACCAAAAACCTACGTTTGAAGTTTCCGAATTTGTCTACTCCGCATCCCCTCAATTCCTGCGATTCGTGGCGTTTGCGTCAAACGATTGTGTATATAATTCGTACGATTGTACGATTGATTTTATTTTTACTGAACTTTTTATAAGTTACAAGCACGCTTTTGTTTATTTTCTTATTATGTGATAACAAATCCAACCTGTGTATAGCACATAATGGTCCAACCTGCATTATCTAAGCTATTAGTGCGATTAGTTATTGGAAAGTTTGAAAAAAACATTAATGTGTTACATTAAAGTTTCTCTAATTCCTACTCCATAATAAAAAATTAAGTACTGCATACCGTTGTGCAAACCTTTAAAACGTGACAAGGTCAAGGAATATTCAATTCAATATTTTTCTACTTTACGAACACCCAAGCGTAAAAGGACGACATTTGAATAAACATTCTTGAATAATTTTAGCATAAAATAGGTACGTTTGTTTTTAATTTCTAGAAACATATAAAACAAGAATTTTATCATAATTCCTTATTATTGCAATTAATTATGCAATCTTCATTGATTTTATACATTCAACAATATTTTTCTCACTAGAAAAAAAAGCCAACTTTGACGATCTTAATTTCTTATTGCAAGGTTAAATTTATAACGGAAGTGTTTTTGATACCAGTATAAAAATATATCTTTTATTGACATCAAACACAGCTGATATGTCGAGTACTGATAACTAAAAAGCGGGTTTTTAGTTTGAAAGCCGCAAAAAAAAAATTCGTTAAGATTAAGAACGTAAACAGAAATCATAGGCGTAGTTGGATGGAAATATTGATACGTAGTTCAATTCTAGGGGTAAACCATGCTTAAACAAACTACCTAAAGGAAAGATTACTTAAACTTTTTCCAGACTCATCTGAGTCTTCCCCAAGACTATCTGCATTGCTTCAGACTTCCGCAGGGCTTCCAAATGCCCCTAGATTTCATGAACCTACCCAGAGTTCTCCAAAATTGTCAAGACTTCCCACACGTCCCCAGAAGACTTCTCAGATTTCCCCGAGACCACCCGGATTTCCCCAGAGATTTCGCTGGGACTATCCAGACTTCCCACACGCCCTCTAGATTTTCCTAAGTCTACCCAGACTTCCCCAAGGCGTCTTATGCGCCCCCAGAAACATTTGAACTTCCCAGCGCCCTCCAGATTCCCCTAGGTCTACCCTGACTTCCCCAAGGCTTTCTATGTGCCCCCAGAGACACACTTGCACGCTTAAACTTTCCAGACGACCTGCAGATTTTCCTAGATCTACCCAGACTTCCCCAAGGCGTCCTATGCGCCCCCAGAGACACACTTAAATTTCCCAGACGCCCTCTCTATTTCCTTAGGGCTACCCTGACTTGCCCAAGGCGTCCTATGCGCCCCCAGAGACACACTTAAACTTCCCAGCGCCCACCAGATTCCCCTAGGTCTACCCTGACTTCCCCAAGGCTTCCTATGTGCCCCCAGAGACACACTTACACGCTTAAACTTTCCAGACGACCTGCAGATTTTCCTAGATCTACCATGACTTCCTATGCGCCCTCAGACATTTCAGAGACTACCCGGACTTACTTCAATCTCCGAAACCCCCTCCAGGTTGCTCTGGATCTACCCAGACTTCCCCAAGGCTTCCTATGCGCCCCCAGAGACACACACTTTCCCAGACGCCCTCTCGATTTGCTTAGGGGTACCCTGACTTGCCCAAGGCTTCCTATGCGCCCTCAGACATTTCAGAGACTAGTACCCGGACTTATTTAAATTTCCTGAAACGCTTTCCAAATTTTCCTACGACCACCTAGACTTCCCCAAGGCGTCGTATGCGCTTCCAGAAAACCGTAATTTCACCAAGACCTGCGTGGCGTCCCCTCCCCCAAATTTCCACAGAGTTCCTCGAAATCTCCCAGACTTCCGACAAGACAAGAAGTGTGTAGGAGCGCCATCCTGTTTCTACCACAAATTCTGGATCGTCAGGATTTGGGCACAGAATCGCAAGAGCGGGGAATTACATCATCCCTTAATGAAAAATATCCACAAAATTTGGTTATCAATTATTTTTTCTACCGAAACATCGACTTCTCGATTTTTTTTAAATATGACAATTATTAAAATAGTTTTACAAGTTGATAATGGGTAGGTTTTTAGGCTAGTAATGTAAAAAATAATTTATTTTAAAAAATGACCTAGACAATAAAAAAAATAATCAAAGTCAAGGTTGTCAGGAGGTTATTGTTCTGAACTCTACTCTAATAATCATTTGATTTTTTTTTAATCTCAATGATTATAACAGAAATCAAGAGCGGAAGAGGAAAATACGAACTTCCTTGAAATTCGTTTCACTAAAATTTTTTACCTATCCAAGTTTGTGTACGGAAATCCCCCTAACTGCATGTTATTTCCATAAATAAATACTTGAAAGTTTCTAAAAATAATTTTGGGCAAAATGCCGACAGCGAACACGAACTTTTTATTTAGTTTCTAGTTAACCACTAAAGTAACGATTCTTTTGTTAGTAAAATAATTTTTTTGGTAATAGAAAAAAAACTGACCTGTACATACTGCTGCATATAAAAATTTTCTACTGCCGCCCCCTTGTTCCGTCATTATCACAATGAGTAAGGTATGTTTAATCGGTTTAATGTGCAATACGCTATGAATTTCTAACTGTAAATGTGATCAGTTTTAAAGGTCGTTGTTATCAGCTCTTGGGAGTGAAGCACTTATTTCTTTTTAAGATAATATGATAATCTATAATTTGTTACATTTCAAAAATATTATATTTACACACAATATATAAAAGACGTATTATTCAAGACTGGTTATAAAATTTCCACACAACTGCAGTTAAAATTTAATTTTATGCCGTAATTTACAACGTCAAACACAATGAAACTGAATATTCGAAACACGTGCGTGGTGTACAAGAAAGTACGATGCTCACTAGTTTACTTGAGTCAAGTTCTGAGACTGATTGTGACTTGTGAATGGTTGTATAAAAGTTACTTTACTTCACAGATGTTGATAATCCTGTTCTGGTTAATCACGTGTTCGAGGTATTATAGTTCCCGAGGCAGTTCGTCATATCGGATAATCATTATGGACCGACAATCCGTCCATGTCAACAGTCAAGCCTAAATTTTCAAAATTTACAAAACGCAATTAAAATTCGCGAAAATCTCATCAACCGTATATTTTAGCTATATGAACACCTTATACTATATGATAGACAATTAAATTTTACATTCAATTATATAATAATATACAGGGTGTTTCATTTAAAATAACAAAGTTGCTTATTGTACTATGAAAATCAAACACCCTGTATACGTGACATAAATTTAGGAGAATGCAGCGATATATACTGAACAACTTTTATATTTAAACTTTTTTCATATTTTGATTAATAAAGGAGTTATAGAAATATCAATTTCCAATTTTCAAAATAGGTCCCCTTTTTAAAAAAAAGTGCGTTACGCCACTGAAAAAATTTAATTTGCGGGATTTGAATTTAAAATTCGATTTAAAAAATAAAAGTACCCTTGCATTTTTGTCGTAAAATTTATCTGTTTCGAGATACTTGAAATTTAGTTTGTAAATGTGTGGTATGGTTCATATGCCATTTTTCAGGAAAAAAAAACATTTTAGATTAATGTTTTGCTGATATTTCTACAATATCATTTAATTAACAAAATTCAATTTATTATTTAAATTTATGTGACTTATTAATTATAAAAGTCAATCAATATACGTGGATTAATTTTCAAAACTAATCAAAATAATTTGGAAAGTTGTTATTGAATAGATAAGACATTGTGAATACAAATTATATATTTTAAAATAATATTTTGTAATTAAATAAATTAATAAAGAGCCGATTTTTAATCTGGAACCCGCTAAAACGCACCGTAGTTCATTATTCACTAGGGAATAATAATTATTCACCTTGCATACACGTTGTCGGTACATCGGAATACTTCCATTATCAAATTAGCGTAAGAATAATTTTATATAATAAAGATTACTAACGTAATCATTGTTAAAATTATCCACATAGTTTATATTTTGATAATGCTGTAGATTTTGTAATAATAAATAGCAAGACCTAAACCTGCTCGACCTCTAAAGTGTTTATAAGTTTGTGCCAAATCAGTTTTAGTTTAGCTTGGCAAAAATTGTACCGTTGGATTCTAATTGGGGCAATCTAGTCCCGGTGTAAATATTTCTACCTGTTTTTGTATAGTCAAGGACAAAAGTAATGTCCCTCCACTGCCTGTAATCTACGACTCGCGATTTCTTGCTACCTGCCGTACTTTGCGACCTTTGAACTGCAGATAGCAAGAAGATGGGTGTTGTAGCTTACAGTAACTCGTCAAATGGGTTGTATAAGTATAAGGCGGTGAGGGATATTATTTTTGTCCATGATTGTACTTACTTTTATAAAGGAATAGGTTTCATTTTGAATTTCCTGAAAAAATTATGTACCTACTACTGTAATCTCTTGACCGTCCTACGAGTGTTGCGAGAAAATTAGAAGGGGCATATTGTAGACTGCAGCGAAGTGTGGAAAAAGGTGCAGGAGTCTTTTCCAACGTGAATAAAATAATTTTAAAAATTAAAAAAATATTTCGTGAAGCTCTCCATTTAAGAAAACAAGTGGAAGAACGACCGTTTCTTCAAGAGTCAACTAGAAGGAGGGCGGAGCACTTCTTCAGCAGAATGTTGTACAGTTTATTTTTTATATTAGTAAAAAAAACTAATGAGCAAGCCAAATAAGGAACGTTTACGTTCGAGCTACTAAATACACGAAAGTTTCCTACGCGAATTTATTATGAGTATCAGCAAACCTTGATTTTATTACAAAATATTTCTATTTAAAAAAAATACGTGTAGTTTTATATCGGTCTGTTACCTACTTTGGAAAGAACACGAATCAGAAACAGTTTTAATGAAAAATCACGTATTTATATTGCTCTACTTTGATTGTCTGGAGAGTTACGTATTCAAAATAGTACCCACTAGGTAATGTTTTTTTTTTTTTGAAAAAATTCGCAAAGGTTCAAATCCCAAGATGTTGCTGGCCAGGACTGAATTTTTCATTTATCATTTAACATATTTTGTTCATAAAGGAATATTAAATAAATTGTGGTAATGCAATTACCCATATCAATATTTTTTTTTCACGTAGTAATTAGCTGGCATATTATCACATCCTTTTGAAAGAATGATTCAATTCGGATAACGCTTGGAAAAAATTAATCAAGGTCAAGTTCATACAAATGAAAATTCTTATATTTTGCAAGACCTTTGTTATCCTAGTGGGTACATCTACATTTTTATAGTATGAAGGTTATCTAAGAGGAATTTCAAAAACTCGCAACATTTTTTAGTTGCATGACAATTAATGATATTATCATGTCAGATAATTTCCCAATCATTTTGATTTAAAAAATCGGTATTTTATTTGATTGCAGAAAGTAGATTTAGGGCCTTTTTTATCTGGAACACCCTTTTTGTATCATAATGGGATAATTATTGTTTAAAAAGCGGATAGCGACCCACCTTGCAGTGACCCAGCAGCTGAGCGTAAGTCCACTGGGGTGCCCCACTGACTTTAGGTTAGTTGCAGTTTGAGAATTATTTTTCACAAGCCCAGTGGACTTGTGCTGATGGATCACAGCAGGGTGGGTCGGTATTCGCTTGCAGAGTTTAATAAACATGCAACCCGTTTAACAGAAAGTTCAAGGGTTGCCTAACTAGCGCCTTTGCGTATGTACAGGGTGTTCAATGAAAAGTAAGTGTGTCTCAATTTAAAGCGAATAAAAAAATAAATACCGAGTAGAATGAATTGCTTATGAAATTACCTTTCCACCGATGTGATTCACATGGTATGTGCAATTTAAAATTTTAGAGGGGGTGACGGCTGAGGGGTTGATTACAGACGTCCGGATTTTACGTAAAAAGATATCTTGCTGTCTTTCTTGACATGTCTTGACGATTTTCAAGCAAAGTATAGCTTTGAAAAATACAGTTCAAATTTTGAAATAAAATATATTTTATATAACTGTTTAATTTTTTAACAGTTTGATCTGCATTTCCGTGTTTAGTAAAAATATATCTAAATGTATCGACTTAAACTGATTTATTACATGAACTGGATTATAATATAACAACAATTCATTGATAAGATAACAAAACAAAAAATGGAAGTTATTGATTTCCTTTATCTGCATAACTTCAAGTAGGCACTTACTGATATTTACAGGAATTTACAAAATAATACATAAATCATTTACGTAGCTTAAGGTATTTATTACAATACAAATCTGTTACGCACAGATTTATTACGTTTTAGTGATTAATCATAGACAAATAAATGTTAAAAGTAAAGATTATAAATAATAAAATAAATTAATATCTCTTATTGGTAGCGTAACTGCATTTATATCACTTGCACAGAGCATAAATATACCATTTTTAAAATAAAATTGAAATATACACAGAAACTACACTACAATTCTTTTTAATTCTGCGGATACAAACTTTCATCTACTTTCGTTTCCTAGGAAACAGCTTTGAATTTCATAAACATCAGTTTTATGCTCGCTCTAACCTACGAAGGACCAGCCGCAAAATTACACAGCACTTGAGTGTATTTTCAAACAAAATCGTAACAAAAATATTAATAATCTTGCCCAAAATATACCAGACAATTACATTTTTTCGTTAATTCTATTGTAGCAGCTCGTTATAACAAGATATCACATTTTTCAGCATTTAATTTAGTTATACAGGGTGTCTGAAAATTATTGCACAAAATTAATCCAAATCACCACAACAAACAAAATACCCCTTTCTATTTTAGAGGGCTATAACTCCGAAACAAAGCGTTACGTACCTTCCCACATGTCTTACAATTTTCAAACACCCTGTACCTACAGTAAATCTTTTCAAAAAAATATTGTAAATAATACTAAGACTTGTTTTCTTCTTGTTTATCATTTCCACTTAAAATATCCTGAATTTCCTGTAAACTTTTCCCTGAAGTTTCTGGTAAAAATTTATAAACGAATAAAGCTGCGAAACCACAACAACCAGCAAATATCCAAAAAGACCCAGAAATTCCTATAACTTCAGTAACATTAGAGAAAAATTTCGTAATAATAAAAGCAAGGGCCCAACAACCTGAAGCCGTTACTGTAGATGCAGCAGATTTTATATTTCCAGGAAATAATTCCCCCATGACTGCCCATGGTAATGGTCCAAAACCCACACAGTAAGTTATGTTATACGCAATCAGACACACGACCGGAAGCCAAAATACAGAATCGAGATTTTCATTTTGACCTTTCAAATAAAAATAATATCCTAAGATTGCTTCGGAAGCCCCCATCCCTAGAGCGGAAAATATAAGCAAAAAACGTTTTCCCATTTTATCTACGATAACTGGGGTTAAAAAACTTGAAGCAACTTGCACTACCCCAATAATAATTGTAGAAATTTCCGCTGGAATGCTACTTCCAGTCGCGGCAAAAATATCTTGCGTGTAAAAAAGAATAACGTTTATTCCTGAAAATTGCTGTAAAGATACAAGCCCTACGGAAAGTATCAACGCTTTTGTGAGCCCTTTAGATTTAAAAATATCCATGAAACTTCCTTTAGTTGCGATGGATTCTTCTACACTACCCTTAATTTCCATAAGTTCTTTTTGGACACCGTTTTTTGATTTTGCGCGAAGTTTTCTAAGCGCATCTTCAGCTCCTTGTTGATCGTTTTTGGCAATCAGGTAATAAGGACTTTCAGGGACGTAAATTAAAAATAATGGTAAGAAAAGTACAGGAACAATAATACACGCAATGTTAAACGCGGTTATGGATATGAAAGGTCCAATAGCGTAAGAATATAACAATCCAAACGTAATGAAGAGTTGCATAAAAGATCCCAACGCTCCTCTAACTTCATCTTCGGATATTTCCCCAACATACATGGGCAGAACTGTAAAAACACCACCAACAGCCAAACCGCATAAAAATCGGACTAGGAAGAATAAATTCGCACTTTCAGCAAACGCCGCCATTGCAAAAGCGATAAGAAATGGTAATATTGAGACTACAAGGGTTTTTTTTCTTCCTATTTTGTCGACGAATATTCCTGCAGCGATTGGACCAAATATTGCTCCTACAGGTAGAAGTGATCCGACCCATGATTCTTGATTGGTTGTAAGTGGGGTGGAAAGTGGATTGTTTTCAGGTTGTACTTTGCCTGTTAATTTCGGATTAATTGGGGAGGTCCAACCAAAGGCAGTTCCACAGGTAAACGCTGCCAAGTTTCCTAAAAAAAATAAATCTTTTATACAACTCTGCCTAAATCAAGTTTTTCAAACTTAGCTACCAAGAACAGTTAGCGGTAAAAGAGCAAGGTCGTCCTAAAGCTGAATTAAATATTGCAAACGGTAAAACGTAGAAAAAACAACTAGATTTGACCCAGCAGCTCAGAAAAGTGGATACCGACATGGCTTACAGTGACCCAGCAACTGAGCAAATGTATTCACAAGTCCACTGGGGCGCCCCACTGATTAGGTTAGTTGGGGCGCCCCAGTGGACTTGTGTGCTTCTTATATTAATTAACGATTTTAAAAATATTTATGAATTAAATGTTGCTGTACGTCATAAATTCTTGACGACATCGCATAAAATTTATAAACACCACTGTTGATTGATTACTTATCCTTATCTATTACCATATGTTTTTTTTTTGATAATTCGCAACATTTAACTTTTAAAATAGATCTTCGTAATCGTAATACCACCCAATTTTGAAGTCATTGGGTTCGATACCATAATGCAAGATTTGCAACGATGCACACGAAGCGTACAGGAGCACAGAATTTTTTTTGAGAAAACCAAATGGTTTGTTGTAAGCAAAAGTTCTGTA
The DNA here is from genome assembly GCA_963082805.1 of Hemicrepidius hirtus. Lineage (NCBI taxonomy): Eukaryota > Metazoa > Arthropoda > Insecta > Coleoptera > Elateridae > Hemicrepidius > Hemicrepidius hirtus. The sequence goes on from OY720166.1 coordinate 29,908,348, forward strand.
TAAGTGGGTTCGTTATAGACGAATTGATCACAGGCCCCAAAAACGAACTTTTTAGAACACCAACAACAACACGTTATCACTTTTAAAATTATAAACACCAGTAGGAATTTTTTTATTACATACCTACAGCTGCTGCTATATAAAGAAATTTCCTATCACCCCTTTCACTATTTTCTTTTTTATCAATTTTCATTTCAGTGTCACTCATCGCTATGTCCACCTCTTTCGATTCGATCACAGAAGCGTTTGTGTTATCGACAGCTAAATCCTCATCCACCGCCACTTGCGTATATTTCACGTCCTCCCGTTGGTCGCCCATTGTTAGCAAATTATTTTCAATAAATCGTCCTTAATAGGTAAATTATGTAAAGAGGATCTCTTAAGAGCTTCTGACCTACATTTACTGTAACTTGAACCACTCTAAAGGTATATTACGAGATTTATCTAATGGAAAATGTTATCGCTATTTTTTTGTTAATATTTATCTAATAAATATAGATAAAACAAACAAATGTCAAGTGTATAAAGTAAATTAAGTCGGAGATTCTTCAGTAAATGTTGAAATTCGTTTCTGATTTATTATAGGAGAAAAATAAATAAGAAGGTGTTTAACTGTAGGTATTTAGTTGACTGATTTATTTCTTTAAGAATCAAGTAGTCAAGTAGATTTTACTAAATCTGCCACAGTGATAAAATAGTATATTATATATCAAGATTGGGAAAAGTGATATTATTATAGCCTCCTGATAAGATTATATCCCCGTGTGCATAATAGCGCCTCAGGTTGTAATAAAACATTTTTGAGCTGAGCCAGAAAAAAACTATTTCAAGGATCAAAGATAGGTTGATAATGTCAGGTTTTTAGGCTAGTAGCGTAAAAAATTAATTAAAACTTTAAATGCAATTTATTTTTAAATTCAAGATAATTCCTTTTATTTACGAGTGTTTTGTGATAGTCTGGAAAGTATAAATTTAAACAGTGTGACAACTTAATATTACAGTATTAACATTTCTTTTGTTGTTATGTAATAATAACCACAAGTACTTACAATAGAAATTAGATTGGGAAAGTTTTTGTTTTTCTAGGTAATTTCTAGTTTTGTAATTTTAATCATGGCGCAATCAATTTATTACTTGCAGTATAATTTTAAAAATATTCGATCTACTTCAAACGACTTTAATCAATGTCAAAGTTATCATGTAAAGGATATCAACAAGTGGTTTTTAAATGTGAAAATTTTAATTTATTGCAGGTCGAAATAAACGCGGATTTACTTTTTGTAACTAGATTAAAATTTTAATTAAGGACCAAGGGATAGGATTTTTGTATGTTTTTCGTATGTATGCAGAATTAACAAATCCATTTTGAACCAAAAAAAAAAGTTAAGTTGTGTAGGTGCACCATCCTGTTATGGAAGTATCAGTTTAGTTATAATTCTGAGGTTTATATTTTTTTTAAATTCCAAAATGTATATTTTTTTAAAACATACAACTACTGCAAATAAATTTATAAGTATAACATATAGGACAAATATATGACCTTTTGCATAGGCCAAGGCTAAAGGCTGCACAGAGGACACGGTCAAATTTCACGGTCGGACATTAGAGTGAATTACATAATTTTGATTATTATCGAGCATTAGTATTCAGTCGGTGTTGCATTATCATTTATGGAACAACATAAAAAAAATAATTATTAGTGTTATGAGTGAATTGCATTTTAATCGGCAAGCAACGGAAGGAACGTCACAGAAAAGGACGCCTGCATATTATAATTTTGATTCAAATACTTCACATAATTCATAATAAATTTAACAAACAAGACTAGATGGGTTCGGTACGTACAGAAGAGAGACGCGCATCCGTAGAATTTTTTTTTTAAATTTACAAAACGCAGCTGAACTTCGCGAAATTCTCGTCAACCGTACATTTTAGCTATATGACTACCTTATACTATGTGATAGACAATTCAATTTTGCATTCAATTATATAATAATATACAGGGTGTTTCATTTAAAATAACAAAGTTGCTTATTGTACTGTAGAAACCAAACACCCTGTATATGTGATATAAATTTATGGGAATGGAAATTTATATACTGAACAACTTTTATATTGAAACTTTTTTCATATTTTGATTAATAAAGGAGCTATAGGAGGATCAATTTCCGATTTTCAAAACTTCGTAGAGGGCGCCACAGTGAAATTCTAGCATTAATCAAAAAACGAAAATGTACCTAACACCAATCTGCATAAGTGAAGAAAATTTAAACACAATCGTGTGGTCAGTTTTTTTGTAATAATTTTTCAAAAATTTCAAAATTTTTCAGTCTGTACTGAAAACTGCGAAAAATTTATAGAACTTTTATGGTGATCGTAGTAGTCCTCGATATGCTGAACATTTCTTCTCATTTAACCGAATCTCTATCTCTAACCGTTTACGAAATCCCATGGATCTTCGACACCCTGTATATGTTAAAAATTATCTACCCATGAAATTCTAATTAAAAAAATAACAAAATTAAAATAATATGTCATACCCTTGTCAGATATTATAATTTAAAGTGATTTTATCGTTATTGATCAAACTTCCTTTACACCCCACGTAAAAATGGCGAAGATGTCGAAAGTAGACGAAATCGACAACACAATCAAAAATATTGTACAAGAAATTATGAGAGAATGTACAAACAAGGGTATTCAAGTTTCAGATAGTTTTGTCGGATATTACGTGAGTAATTAATATTTTATCAACGTGAATAAATATTATTTTCGTTTTTTAGGTGAAATTAGTTTTGTTAGACCCTTCATGGGGTATTACAACGGAATCTCTTGCAAATCGTAATGATGTACAAAATTTTGTCAAACATTGCGTTCGTATAATGGATAATCAGCGATGCCCTTCTATTATAACATTAAAAATGCAATTATATTTTACGAGCAACTTTGATAACATAGAAAATATGATAATAAAAAATAGAACAGATTTAAAAGCAAGACTAGAGCCTTTAGAAAAGGAAGTATTAGAGACGGAAACGGATGTTAAAGAAGATATCGAGAAATTATTTAAAAAAATTATATATTTGATAACTTTATACGCTGGATTAGGAAATCCAACAATTAAAGGGGTTAGTATTAAATTTATAATAGTAGACTACGTAGCGAGTTAGGGGCGTAGCACCGAGGTTTGCTATAGCGCGGGACGGTTAAGCTTTCCAGCGAGGCATGTACTATGTATATTTGTAGGTTTATAACGAAGCAGAAGCTGCTTTGAAAAGTATTTTTCTAGAGACCGATTTAATCGAATTCATGGCGCTACCGTCTACCAATAAAGAAACACAAATCGTAGAATTAACAGAACTTGTAACCGGGATACGATTATTTAATAGAAATAATGAAAAAGGTGGAGCGGGAATTGAAGATCGTGCGTATTTTTAGAATTCTTAATTAATTTACGTTAACAACGTCTTCTAATATTACAGTTCCAAGATTATTAAGTCAAGCTATAGAAGCAACTAATAATGACATACAAAGATGTCTTATATCAATTATGGATAATGTTTATATGTTCACAACTGCAATTGATAATTGTTATAAAATAGAACTATCTGAAAGCAATTCTTATCTTTTAGTTCTTGATCTACCGGATGGGGTTCTAGAAGAAGATGTAGATCATGCTAAAAGTTTATTAATTGCTTATAGACAATACGAATTATTTGTAAGGTAAGGTTAATTGTTTCTAAATTATTATGTAACGTCCGTTATGCAAGTGTCAGCTCTTGGCGTACCTTGTCCATTTCTTTTACCAATTTTCTTAAAAGTAGAGTAATTCTTTTCCTACATCTGGAGAGTTATCGTCATAGAACAAAGCAAAGCAAGAAAGCAACCCATTTCCTGCTTGTAGTCGTCCAATTTTCCGTTACAGCAACTACCTCTATCTCTGTTCCTTTAGCCTGTAAGTAACCATACTTTCTCTCTTTCTATCCAGTCTGTCATTACCCCCTTAACTCTTTCTCTTCCAAATAGTCAACAAGTCAACAGTTCAGCTTCTCCTTCCCTCGGCTTCTTTCCATCTAGTTTTGTCTTCAGTTCTTCAAATTTTACGGATGGGGCTGTTAGCCCCACACCCAACCCTCCTCCTTTATCTGGGCTTGGGACCAGCTAAGTTACTTTTTAAAAAGTTTCTTAGGCGGAGTTGGAACTTTTAAAAGAAATTTTCATGTCATGGAAAAGGCCTATCATCGGTGTCTTCTTGCGAAGAGCTGTGCTTGGTTGAAGCTTTTGATGATAATCTTACTCAGTATTTGTTCCCAATCGTAATCTCTAAACCCTCCTTAATGATTCCTTCTATAAACATTGTTCTAGAAAAATTTTAGTAGAATTGGGAAGAACAGAAAAAGTAGCACGCGAAAAGTTTGAGAATCTTCAAGAAGCGATTGCAAGACTCAACGAAACAGTTCGGTTTCGAATCGCAATTCCTACCATTCAAGTATTTGTAAGTGATTACTATTTTATGACGCAAGAAAGTTATTACAAGACTCATTTTTCTAGCCATTATTCTGTGATGTAGCACATTTATGGTGTCAGTTGCAAGACCTAACGATTGGGTTATCTCAATTAAATCAAATGTTACTCAATTTACAAATGTATATTAAAGAGTTATCTATGGATGAAGAAATTTTAAAATTAATGACAGAACCTGAAGGACCAATCACAGACGGCGAACGCTTGGAAAAAACAACAGATTTTATAATTCCTCCAATGGAAGGAGAAGCAAACGTTAGGTATCCAAGTGAAATGAAAGATTTTGATAAACTGACTCTACAGGTAATTTACGGATTTTTAAAAGGGGTTTTTTTTATTAATAAATGTCTTCAGTATCTTGGGTTTTGTGCATGGAAATTTGTGGAGACTGATGGGGCTCTAATACCAGGAAATCCAAATATGGGGGTTGTTGAACTTCAAAACTTATTTTATATTTTTTCTTCATTAGAAGCTGCTGCAGAGTTTGGTACAAATCCTTCAAGGTATGTTTAAGCGAGTTGTATAAGGCCGCGCGTTGCCTGTTTCTCTCAATCGGCAACGGGTAACTTTACGCTTTTCTTTAGTTTTTACTTTCTATTTCTTCTAGATACGTACTGCGAGCTTTGGATTTAGCTCGAAATAAACCCGAATTAATTAATCTCTTGGAATTGCAAGAACAACTTATTGCTGTTAGAGAAATAGAGGAGTAAGTCTTCCAGTGTAAATTAAATTTTGTTTATGATCAAACATCTTTTTTTTCAGATTAGTTGTTGAACTTCCAGAAGTTATAATCACTTACGACACCGATGTCCAAACAGACTTGCATCCGATTGAAACAAAAATTGATCCGAATTATATGTGGAACATTTGGGACTGGAAACGTCAAGCAATAATGCTGGTATTATTTTCCACCCTTATTTATGTCCAGAATTTAAATTTAATTTTTTAGGCCAACATAGCAAAATGTCAAACACATTCTACGCAAACTGTTAAATCGCAAGCTTGGAATGCTGTTAGAACTCAAACTCAATATACAAAACATTTTACTTACCAAACTAAAAAAGATAATTATACGAATGTACCCACTGTATCCAACTTTATTTATGGGTTAAGAGGAAGAAAAGATAATATACAACATATTATTACGTTAACTCGACCTGTTGATGAGTAGAGGATTTTGTAATAAAGAGAATTGTAATTGTCTGTGAATAAATTTGGTGCGAGTTATAATAGAAAACTGAAAATTTAAGATTTTTCAGTCTATACTGAAAACTGCGTGTAAACTTTTGTCACTGACTGTACATAGGGATTTAACATTGTATTGAACGGTATTGGACGTTTCTGCTGATTCCTGCTTGCCAATTCAACTTACAGGAATGGTAATGGTATTAATTGAAAGGTAAAATGATTGCCCTTCAAATGGGGCTAATAATAAAATTAAATGTGCTATATTTATTTTAAAATAACGATTTAAAATTTTACGATTTTTAAATATGACGTGCCATGATTTTCAAATTCTACAGCATTTGTCAAAAATTTATAAATTAGTTGTCATTTACAGAAATCTACTAATTTGTGCCAACTAATTAGAAAATTATTTGACAAATGCTGTAAAATTTGAAAATCATGGCACGTCATATTTAAAAATCGAAAAATTTTAAATCGGTATTTTAAAATAAAAATAAAATAAAATTACGTAACTATATTTTTTTTCCTTTCTTTCTTTATACTTTCAGCAGCTATCTTGATTTTTTAATCTCTAAAAAATTCCCTCATTTACTTTTATTTCAATTTTAAATCTTTCGTTAGAGATTACTTTCAATTAAAAAAAAAACTCTTGAGAACTATAGATACATTACATAACACCAATTAAACTAAATGTTATCTACAGTAGATATTAAAAACACTTGACATTCCATAAAGAAATATTTCTAATAATTTAAAAAATAAATTTTATTGCATATTACACTTACATTGTAAGATTCAAGAATTACATAAAATAAATAAATTATTATAATTATCTAATATTATTTATTCAAAATTGCTTGAATTTCTTGCAAGCTTTTCCCTTTAGTTTCAGGAATATAAGAATAAACGAAAAATGTCCCAATAACCATAATAATCGCAAAGAAATAAAACGTTACATGTCCACCAAGACTAGAATTCATAATCGGGAAACTAAAAGTTACCATAAAAACCAAAATCCAATTAAACATTACAGCTAAACCACTTGCAACTCCTTTTATTTCGGGGGCAAATAATTCTCCCATAATCATCCATGGTACAGGACCAAAACCAAGCGAGAAGGTTACAATAAACAAAACTAAACTAGCTAAAGGGAGGATTCCGATCCCAGTAAACGAAATATTGTTTATTCTCAAATGGAAATAAAGACCAAGAACTGCAAGACATACACACATACCAAGAGAAGAACACATGAGATAAAAACGACGATTTGCTTTATCAATTATCATTGCTGCTACATACGCAATTATCAATTGAACAACAGATACTAAAATAGCAGCAAGATCTGGAGATAAACTAGTACCAGCCGAATTAAAAATAGGGACAGTATAAAAAATAACCGCATTAATTCCACTGAGTTGCTGAAAAAGCATAAGACCAAGAGCTGAAATTAAGGCTTTTCTATTACCTTTAGATGCAACTAAATCTTTCACCCCAGCACTTTTTTCTTCAGCCTTTACTAGATCGCTTTGGATAATTTTCAATTCAAAATCCGCGTTGTAAGATTTACCTCGAAGAAATTTCAAACTTTTTTCAGCAGCTTCCGTATGACCTGTTTTTACTAAATATATCGGAGTTTCAGGCATGAAATACAAACAAATAGCGAAAATTAAAGGGACAATCATAAGAATCCATGAAAGACCAACCCAGGTCATTACAGCCCCTACAGAATATGTTAAAAAAATTCCAAAGCAAAGACACATTTGGAAAAAGGAACCAAGAGTACCGCGAACGGAAACTTCAGCAATTTCTCCTATATACATAGGGGCTGTTACGCAAATAGCTCCTGTTGCTATTCCTGAAAAAAATCGAGCGATATATAACATCATCGGACTGTTAGCAAAAACAATCAATAACCAATTGATTATAAAAGGAACTGTTAGGAATAAATTTGCCTTTTTTCGACCGAATTTATCCGCGATGTAACCTGCTGGAAGGGCAGAACATAACGCCCCTATTGCTAACATTGACCCAACTAAAGAACCTTCAGATTCTGTTAATTCAAACCCATAAGTTGCAACAATACTGGATATGTTTGTTCCATTGTTGTCTGCAACAATAGAATTGTTCGAAGAAGTGTTCGTGGTCGGAATTTGCAGCTGAGGTAAAACAGGAGAAGTCCATGCCAAGACAGTTCCAGCACAAACCGCCCCCAAAGAAACTAAAACGAAAACTCGTTAAAAAAATTACCAGAAAACGTTTAAATAAACTTACCACATAAAGTAGCAATGTATTGATTCTTTTTTTCTGTTACTTGAGGGGTTGTATTTATTTTTTCAACACTTAACATAGGATAAAGTCCAGGATCTTCCATTTTTGCAGAAAATTATTAAACCTTGGCCCCTTTTATTAACTGAACCACACGAACGAAGTGCTCTTTATTAAATGGTTTGCACGCATTATATTCAAGTGCTTTTATCGAGTTTGTCAATCTTCTTTAGGTGATATCTATAGCACTTGTTGAACATTACCCCACATATTGGTTTAGTAATTTTATTAAAAGCCGAAATTATATGCATTTGATTTTTGTTACCTGTCCCCAAATAGTCGCCTTTTACGACAGGCAGGGGATTCCCTGGGTCTATTCTTCACCCGGAACCCAGACGGGGGGGGGGTGCAGATATAAATACATAATTAAGGTTTTTAAATACAAATCCGACCTGTAGTATATTAAATTTAAATTTGGCTTAGAAGAGAGGTAAGATCGTTCGGTGGTTCGAATCCCCACAGGACCTAACTTTTTTTTAATAGCCTATGATATTACCTTGTCTCCTAATGACCTTAAAAGTTCACGTATGCATAAATTATGTTTAAAAAAATATTTACCTAATATTTGAACAAAAACCTGTGTCAGGAAATTTTTTGTCTTTCAAGGTAAACCTTAAACTGTGCCAATATTATCAACAATTTGTCAATAATGCCTCTATCAGTATATATTTTTTTAGTGCTGAGTCAGTATCTACTTACCTAAGTAAGGTCAAGGTGACTCTATTATTTGCGAAAGTGATGTTTTTTTTTAAACATTAATGAACAAATCTGTTCTTGCTATATAAATCAAAAGATTAGATTAGCAACATTTCACAAAATATTAAGTACAACAGAGTTTTAGGATTATGTAATAATTATAAAAGTGATTAAGGTTATAGTATATGCAATATATTCAATAAAAAATAATATTAACATTGAGATCCACTTACGTATGTAAAATGACTAGATTTAATACTTAATAACAATTTCTGTAATAACTTTGGCATTCACAAAATAATACTTTTACTTAAATAATTCGATTTGTTATGTCGTTGCACTTTTTTTTATATTCCTACAGATTAATGCCCTGTTTGTAAAAAAAGAGCCTGAGGATGAAAAATTCTTAATTTTTTTTTAATAAACAATAGTTGCAATAATATTACGTTCTTCTGTGCAATAATAATGCTATGCCTGTATTGACGCAACAAGGTTAGAAGCCGCAGAATTTAAATTTCCTTGGAATATCCGACCCAGTTCCTCGTAATGCTAGAAGGAGGGCATTGATTGAAACTGCCTGTCTGCAAGGGGCGACGAGGAAACGTCTCCCAATAGACAACCTTTCATTAATTAATGTGAGAAACATACTTAAATGAAATGTTAAATGAAATCCAGGTCCGTATTTAAAGAAATTTGTTAATAGATGGAAAAATGTTAGAAAGTAACTTCTCATAGAACAGGGGTGGACATAAAATCGACTAGTCTAGATGACCCTAAGGCGGGTCCCTAATTGCCGCGTACGCGTCACGTGCCAGGGCGAGAACCAATAGAATTGCGGCACTTTCAAAAATCAAGCAATTCTATTGGTCCTCGTTAAAACCAATGCGATTTATTTTTACGAATTCATCAGAACGCGGTCAACTGCGAAATTCGCGACTGTGTGCATCAAACCTTATCCACGCCTAGCACGAACGAAATAATTTTATAGTTTTTCGATGCCTTTTGATAATATTATCAGATAACTTTGATCAAACTGCGTAGGTAAAACCCGCGACAATCAAGTTCTTCCAGTAAGGAACACAAAATATTGTGTCGTGTCAATACAGACGCAGCTTTATATTGCAACACGTTCGATAAAAACGAAAATTGATGGAAGTTCGATAAAATATAATCTTATCATAAAAATAAATGCAATTAGAAAGATAATTTGAAATTAATTATTGCAATAAATTCAAACACTCCGATTTTCCATTTAAAAGCTTAATCTGTTTACAAAAGAATTAAATTTATGACACAAGGTTTAAATAAAATCCACGATTGAGCTGTAAATTTTGTTATCATTTCACCGATTTACCAGTTAACAACACAAGACATAAAACATTCTTTAATATCCGCACATCATTTCATAATTTAATAATAGGGCTCGGTTATCACGCTCATCACGTGGTCTACCTCGGTGGGTAATCGCAATATCTATGCTACCGCATCCTTGACAACCCATAAGCATGTAGTTGTTTACCCACCGAGGTAGCCGCTTTGCTAACCGACCGACCCCTATAGCCAATTTTTCTATTCACACCCTGTAACAGTTTTCATTTAAAATTATCTAATCTACGAATGAAACAAAAGTCACGTAGGCATAATTCCTCCATTTCCATGAACCCTCATGTGCCTATTAAGATTTCCACTTTGGGAAAATCGTAATAAGCACAACTTACATTCGTAAGGCTTTTCTCCACTATGTATTCTCATGTGTTTTGTTAAAGTACTGCTATCGGAAAACGCTTTTTTGCACAACCTGCACCTATAAGGTCGCTCTCCTGAATGTGTTCGCATGTGCGTGGTGACTGAAGATGATTGAGAGAAACGTCGGTCACATACAGGACAACGAAATGGCTTCTCACCACTATGTGTTCTCACATGTGCCGTTAAATTCGCAGCTTGTGAGAATGATTTGTTGCAGTCTATGCAGCGGTATGGTTTTTCCCCAGAATGCGTTCTTAGATGGGTTTTTAGAGTACTGGGACGAGCGTAACTTTTCCCTGAAAAAAAAGAGGAATGTTATGGAACAAAATCTGATTATTTCATATACACAGACGTGAATAATTATTATTAGAGTTGTCTACAAAACTGCTACACACTCAAACTCGGCCTGCGGCCTCGTCGCCTTCAGTATTCAGCCAACAACTAGTTTAACACTAACCACAAATCCGGCAAACGTTAGGTTTCTGGGAATCCTCTTCATAGGAATTTTGGTAATGCTTTCTTCTTGGTGATGCAAAAGAAACAGAAACGGGTTTATAAGAAGAAATTACGGAGCCATCTTGGGGTGGCCGAAAATCTGCTGTAAAGGAATAAGTAGCGCCTGCATAACTTGGACTTAACAGTCCTTGTGTCGAATATCCTGCAGGAACTGAAACTTGGGGTGCAGGATTCCATTGAACCTAAAAATAAAAAAATCCATAAATTTTGAGTCGTTAAAGAAAAAATTAATTTACCTGCGGACATGTAACTTCAGCTGAAGGATAACTAGGATTCGGATGATATCCATGCATTGTCATATTCATGGATACGTTAACAGACATGCTGGGAAACATCGGGGGTTGTTGAGGAAAACTTTGATCACACAACGTCCCTGGATAACCACCTGGTGAAAGTAACACTTGGGGATGATAAATTTGTTGTTGAGGATCGTATCTTTCAGTTTGTCCTGGATGCACCACTGCATGTTTCAGCGATAACAAAACATCAGCCATATCCGAAGTCGGAGCTTTTGTTTCCCTTATAAAAGGAGAAGAATTGTGTATCGAATCTTCTGTTCTAAAAAGAATCAACCAGTTTTAAGTTTTCTTTAATCCTTACAACTCACTTGAAAGAACCGTTTGCACTTGAACACGGCGAAAATGGAAATAAGGTTGGTAATGGTTCTAAATCGAGTGGTAGAGTAAAAGATCCCATATCTTCAGGCCAGCAGGAGGAAAGCTCGTCCGGACAGGAGCTTTGACATGAGTTTTGGCAAGGTTGCACCCCTGCAGTCCAGTTACACTCGAGTTGCAGCCCAAACTGGGGGTTATTTGGAACATAGCTGGCGTCCATATTTCCAAACCTTTTGAAGGTGGTGCAATCCTGCGCACCTGTCGGAGATTGAGTTTGATATAATTTTTGCAAATTATAAGGGATGTAGGTAAAAATTATATATTTCATGATTAAATCGGAAATATGTTTTCTATAATAGAAGTATTTTGTATTTTAGTCTAAACTAAAATTATTTATGTTTTGCAACAATACTGACAAGGTTGAAGCTTAAAAATGCCTGGATGGAGGCACTTCAGTAAAATGTATTTAAAAAAAAGCTGCCATTAACGGATGAGTAACAGGAAATAGAAATTCGACCCGAAATATCCGAAATTTGGGCATATACTGTTAAAAACTGTCTCGAACAGTTTCGTGAATTAAACCTCCCCAAAATTATATTTAAATAAAAAATGCGATGTACAAAGGACCAAATGGTGTTTATTAGGGTATTATTATTTTCCCTTAAATGCAGATTACTTTAAGAACATTTTAAAAGATTAAATAAAAATCTGTCATTCATTATAACAGAAAAATTTTAATTACAGTTAAGTAATGAAATTTCAGATAGAATTTAGTGATCCACAAGCAGTTCAGCATCCACCAAAATATTATTGCAGGGTTTCAGCATCCATATTAATGCAGCTCTAGTTAATTGGTTACCATGGAGCTAACTTCCGCGCAAATTCAGTGTACGACAAACTTTTCCAGTATTTGCTACCCCTAATATCTCGCACAAGATATTTCTATAAATACGTCATTCAACAGACCCAATATGAAAAGGAAGATTACGTGCTTTGTTCTATAATTTTCAGTTTTTCAGGAAAATAAGATATTTTTTTTGGTTTGGAAATTACAGTTGGCTGAAAACGGTTTTTTAATTTGGTTCGAAATAATTTAATGTTTGAGAAATCTCAAGGGGGTAAATAACAAGATCTTGCTGGCCAGGGACTTTTAATTATCAAAGAAATTCCTTAATAATTCAACAGAATATGCCCAAATGCAATCCAATTGAAACATTAAATTTAAAACAGCGTTTTTTCTCATCTGACACACGCACCAAATTATTTCGTTCTGAAAAGGCTTTGTAATTTTTATAATACCCTACAATTTACAAGCACGCGATAATTACATGCTAGGATGTTTTCATGACTTATTTATTAAAAAAGAGAGTTCTTTTAACTATAGTTTCTCTGTAATAGAAGTTTATAGTTTGGTCATGGTATTTTCGCCAACAATTTTAGGTTTTGTATAAAGCTTCCTAATTAAGACACATGTAACCGCATTTCTATTCATACAGACACCTTAAAAGTGTTTTTAATTTTTCGCAGGATATTTATCAATTGTTCCTTAAAACAGATGGTTTGTAGCAAAATATAAAATTCTGAGAAATAAAAAATCGACGTAAAATGAGTCCTATACTGTTCCAGTCGCAATTCGATACGCGTCCTGGAAGGATTTGCACCAATCATTAATCAAAGACTATTCTGAGTGTTAAACACTCTTCTTCAAACTATTTTTGAAGTCTCTAATGAATTTCAACCCCTTTACTGAAAACAAAGTCAACAATTACACGTTGTGTGCAACCGAATTTGGAATATAGTTGGGTGCCATTGTTATAATAAAAATGCCAGTTTATGGGGATTAGATAACATCCCTACTATGGTCAAATTTGAATCTCTCTCGTACATCATGAAATAATTCCCTATTATTTAGTTTTTTTTAGAAAATTTGATAACGTACTGTGAAAGCATAGATAATATACAGAAATGGAAGCTAATCGACGCGACGGACGGAGGATATTTTTCAGTTGCCCGTCGGGGTTGTACGTTGTATATTATTGTTTATTATTAAAGATTAAAATTTAAAAAAAGGCGCTATTTTACTATGAGAATGAATTAATTTTCACTGAGCTTCGAACCGATTTTTGGGTTTGAAAAAAAAGGACCATATGTTCATTATTGCTTTCTAATTAAATGTTACGTCGCAAAATACTTACCGCCCCCCCATGCCGATATAACTCAAAAATTGCTTGTATAAGAATAATTTATTGACAATTTCGGATGTGGTGTCTTTAGGGCATAAAGCTTGTCTTTTGGATCTAAACCATTTTTTGTTTGATTAGCCTCCGCAACATCGTGTTTTTTTAAGTTAAGACCATTTCGGCATATCGTATGGCTATAGAAAAAAATTGAAAAAATATTAAAACCATTCTTTAATTAATCTTTAGTGAATCCCCGAATCTTGTAAAAGAGTGAACAAATAAAAGTATCTATCTATCTATCTATCTATCTCTATCTATCTATCTATCTATCTTTATTATTGTAGATTTAAAAAAAATTGTACATAGTTAAAATTGTTTGAGTGGACGTTTGTGGCAGCTTTTTTACATTTCAATTAAACAAGAAAGTAATATAAGTTAGAGTGCCTTGATATTGTTTGTTCTGACAGACAGTATCAAGGCACTCTAATATAAGTTGCTTGTCATTGTAGGGATAGGATTTGTACAGCTCTACCAAGCTTACAAAGTTGATAGGAGGCGTGTCCGGCGCTGATATTGTTTTCAAAATACAGTCAAAATAAAAACATTTAGGCGGCAAATTTAAATAATTGTAAATATTTTTCATTGGAAGAATTCGATGACCTTCCGAATTAATTATCTTCCTCGATTTAACATTCATACTTAACAAATTTAAACGTCAAAACAATCTAACAAACACTGAAATTATTAAAATTTCGAACGTCTATTGAATATTTCCAGTGAATGTATTTTTGTTGTCGCGCTTTGTCTTTTAAAATTGAGTTGATATATTTTCCGGGGCATTATTTGTAAGCTTGGTGGAGCTGTATGCTTTTTATGTGAATTTAAGAGTGCACACTCGTTTTCATAAATTCAAATATTTCAGGACTTATGGATGCAATATCTTTTTGTCTGCTTCTCTAGCACAATCTCATGCAGTTTTGCTGCATCGACACCATTGTACGCGCCCAGAGTCCATTTTGTATGATTTTTTTAATCCTTGCCAGTAGGTACTTGCATCCTGGTATTATCCTTGCAGGTAATTCCAGTTCCCGTCACATTTCTCGGAAAAATTCTACTGAAAGTTACACTTCAGTGTGTAACCAATTTCAATACGCGACTTGCATTTTGAAATTAAAAGAGTTGGAAACATGAATTAAAGACAATCACGCACGTGTTTGATTAATTATTGGAAATAAATCAAAATATAGAGAAAAAATCGTTACGTCGACTTTTATAACGACATATTTCGAAATGCCTGCATAATTTTAACATCGTTAAGCGCATACAAATCTGATCCCCTCCTTATAACAGTAGAAATTCTTAATACAAAAAATAAAAAAAACATATAATAAATATTGATAAACATATACTTACCAATACAAAATATAATTTAATCTAGAACATCCACATAACAAAAATTTTATAACTTGTTAACAAATTAATCACCTTCACATTAATTTATTATCGAGGAACATTTTATTAGAAACACAATTTTTGTACTGTACCTATATAAATTTGTAAATAATTACAAAACTGTTTTTTAAAAAGAAAGTCACGTTGAACTTTTGCGATAAATGGACTTGTGGGTGTTCGCGGGTGGTTATTCAAACTGTTAAAACACTAGAATGATGAGTGACCGATCACCCCCAACCCTGTCCTTCGCTCTCCTCACCCCGGCCGATACGTGTCATATACAATTACCACTACATGTGAAAAGAACAAGCTTTCTTCATTTAAGAAAATCATTTTTCTACTTTTAATAGTTAAATGAGAATAGTTTGTGTTAAATTATAAAAAGTTTAAATTAATCAAAGAATTGTTTATAAGTGTCGCCAATTTAAAGCGATTTTTTAAGAATTTTGGTGTAAAAAATTGATATTCCCCTTGTTTTAGTTTAATTACAAAAATTAATTCAACACAGCAGGCGAATCGTATTTCTTTGTCTTGGGGCCTCCTGAAAGACTACGAGGTTCTGGGAATTTTGGAAGACTTTGGATGGTAGCACCTGGAGAATTATTGAAGACTTGGTGAACTCTAGGGAATTTTGAAGAAATGGAACTTAAGTCTCTTGAGAAACTTTTAAAAATTCGATGCGGCATTTCTCAGTCCTGGGAACTTGAGATTTCATAGAAAACCCTGGCGGTTCCAAGATATTTTGTAAAATTGAAACTAGCGATCTTTTGGGAGATGACGGTTTGCAAATTTTAGGGGACTCATAGAGGATTCTTGAGACTTTGGAAAATTTCGAAGAATTGATCTCTTTTCGACGACTTTTATAAAGCTGGCAAACCCTACGCATTCCGTCTTTCTCATGGGTTCTGCAGGGTATCATGAAAAAGTTTGGACTTTCTGAGACTTTCTCTACTCTGATGACTTCTGGGGGCAATTATTTAATGTGACCGAAATATTGCCAACTGTAAATACACTTAATGGACTGCAAGAACAATACCAGGATCCAAAAGTATTTGCTGGCAAGGATTAAGAAATAAATCAATGGACTCTGGACGCGATCAACTAAAATTCAGTTTCTTTCTTCTTCCAGGATAACAAATTTCGATCAGTCTCTTGAATGATCTATTCACAAGAACGATCGCAATCGGGGACTTGCGGTTCATTACTCATTAGACGTATTAAGTTATTTAGTCAGGTGGTTAGCGGGTGGATGTGTAAGGGAGAGGGTGTTTTAGTAAGTATCGATAGCGATCAACCACGGGAAGTTCAGAAATTTGATCTACGACTGAATTTAGTAGAAGTATGTGTATGCTGTGGAAAAAACAACTAGGTAGCTGCTGGGACGCTTAATACGAACAGGAAATGATTCCTGAGATCACTGGTTAAGTTTAAAATTCCCTGGGAATAATTTTGATGTTTAATACTTTTTAGAAATCAATCTTTTCGATGTAATATCTTTTCTACTACTTGGATCTGGTATTATCCTTGCAACCCCCAGTTCCCGTCACATTTCCCGGGAAAATTCTATAACTAGAATTTAAAGTTCTTAATATTTCTAAAGTGACTATAAAATAATTGTTCGAGTTATCATTTTACCGATATCTAATAACAAAATAGGTATCCATTGGGTAAAAATATAGATCCATCAGCTTGTTCACACTGAAAATTGATATCCTGTTAGCAACGACAAAACCGGAGGTAATCCTATACAAGCAGAGGTATTTCACCAAAACCGTTTTATTTTTATTGGATAGAATGTACACAACACCGTAGAATGAATAAATTTTAAAAAATATGAAAAAAAAATATTGTAAAATAAAAAACTGCATTGAAGTCCCGATTAATAAATAAATGAGAAGTCATCTGTAATTCGAAACTACGTTCTACGTTTTCATTGGTTGCTAAGGACTAACCTATTCTCCCCTAACCGAAGGGTGTACAAGTTCCGCCTACGCGATTTCCGCCATAAATTTATCAGAGCTATCATTTCACTTCATCGGAAGATTGCATAGCACCATATAAAGGTTCTAAACTACAAGTGTAAGAAAATAAACACGTAATTAG
The DNA here is from genome assembly GCA_963082805.1 of Hemicrepidius hirtus. Taxonomy (NCBI): domain Eukaryota; kingdom Metazoa; phylum Arthropoda; class Insecta; order Coleoptera; family Elateridae; genus Hemicrepidius; species Hemicrepidius hirtus. The sequence continues at coordinate 29,925,692 of OY720166.1, forward strand.
ATATTAATATCGAGTAGCAAAAAAAGTAGAGAATGATCTAATAATGTAGGTATACATGAGTGCGACAAGGACATGCTATAAAAGATAAATAAACAGTTTAAGGGGAAAGGTGGGGATTTTAAGTATCCATGGTTATTATAAAATTTAATTTGGCATATAAACAAAACAAAAACTATATAAAATATTCAAATAAACCCCCTTCCTCTGCTAAACAATCTCCAAATCATCCCCACTTCTCGTGTTTTGATTAACATTGCAGGAGTAATTGTTGTAAAAGCAACAATGATTTTTTGACGTAATGATTGTTGTCCCTCTCACTATTTTTTTGGGCCCCCATCAAAGAAAATCGAGTAAGCTAAGTCAGGCGATCTCTCTGGATGTAAATTATGCCTCGTGTATTAATTAATCGTCTACGAAACGCCGACAGACTGATTTGCGTCTTTTGAACGTTTTTCTGACTAAATGAACCTAGGCATAATTAAAAAAAATTGATACCGTCTTATTTTTGCAAATTTGAAATAGTAAACGGAACATTAAAGCCCAAGTACTACGTAAATATTGATACATCCCCCTCGGAACAACGAGATAATCATCAGCGATTTTCAATCCCCGATTGTTGTCTTGTATGAACCACAAACACGTGGCTATTATCCTCTTATTCGACTCATCTAATACACTATAATAAATTACGTAATCCCTTCAGTAATTACTATAAGTGATTTAAAAAAATCTCAAGCACGACAGAAAACGCTCGAAACGCAGGCGCTGACTTTTGAAAATTTCATTGGGTGCTCAAGAGATTTCAGTTTTTTACAGGAAAGGCTTTTCACCACAATGTGGAATTTAAAAGGCTTTTCCCCATAATGTAAAATTAAAATTTGAAAGGCTTTTCCCCACTGTGCCGTATATTATCTTTTTCGTTGGATGCCTCATCTCCATGGAGTCGAAAGCTATGGGACGAAGAGTGCAGAAAAAGGACCAATCCGTAGCCATTCATATTTTAACAATAAAATTATTATTTTCTAACCTTGTAGGTGAAGTAATAATAAGTAAGAGATTTTACTTTTATAATGTGAAATTTAAAAGGCTTTTCCCCATAATGTAAAATTAAAATTTGAAAGGCTTTTCCCCACTGTGCCGTGTATTATCATTTTCATTGCGTGCCTCATGAAACTATGGGACGAAGGGTGCAGAAAAAGGACCAATTTGTCGTATTATTATTATTCCATTTGTATAAAAAATTTATATAACTTCAATAATTCTAATAAATAGAATGTAGGTACTAGTAGGTAATAAAAGCATAAACTTTTTTTATTAATACCCTCTTCATGTTTCTGTGAATCATCCTAATTTATTTATGCAAAAGTTCTTCCCCTTGTATAGTTTACTCAAATGATTTTACGCTACCTAACCAGAAGTATTGGAAGAAAATCTCTTAAACAAACACAGGTGTGTGTCGCCCTTAAATTAAACCAAAGATATGATTAGCAAGTAACATATCACGGGTAGTTTAAGTTACAGTAGCCACTTGGTTAAACAAGTTGTGTTTATTCAGAATCCTCCCGTCTAATTCAACCATAAACGCGTGTCTCAGCTTAGTGCCACGTGCCTTTGTGATATTTAACACCGACCAATTTCAGTTGCTTTTAGTATTAGTACTTCCTGATTACTGATTATTTTAATGTATACTACCCTGTAAAACTAAACTAAAAATTCAATGCTTTTCCCAAATTGTTTTAATTTTGCCGAAAGCAAATGATAGATTTTTTATGCGCGTCTGTATATGAGCATTAATTCAATAAAGGCAATGTGGCGAAACCTTCCAAATGATTCTCTGAAGTTCTTGAGAAACCCCTCAAGATCTAATCAATAATTAACTGCTTTTATGCTTGTTAACATATTTATAAAACGTTTTATTGAGAAAAACGTAATCACTTCAGAACGTGAATAATTCAATTTTTTCTCAAGTATAAAAAAATAAACTTTCATTTATTACATTCGTATTAGTAAGGACCCAGAATAGTTCATAAATTGCAACACAAAATTGAATCAGGAATAAAAACTATGTTTACGAGGGTTGTTCGAAAAATAGGTGAACGGAGAAAAAAAAAGAAAACCTTTTTTATGGTGGTCGAAAAACCGTTTTATTTTACAGGACTCCGGGTAAGTGGGTAAGTATTAAAAATTTAGGATCTTACAGGCAGTATCAAGGCACTCTAGGGGATTTTGAAAGAATGGAATTTAGAAAGGCTCTTGCGAGACTTAAAAATCTGCGCTCTTTCTCTGGAAGAAGTACTAGCAGTGTATAATGGGTTGCCTATATGTCTATTTAACTTAAAATATGTCAATATTGTATAATAAATGGCTTCACTGTATCAACTACTTAAAACAGACTTTTGCGCCTTGCGGGCAGGCAACCAATCGTACACCACTCTCTCACGAAGCCGAAATAACGAAAATGTTCCCGGACATGCGCGATAGGTGGAGCCGTGCGTTACGTGCGAGAATTCAAATAACCATCAGCGACAGCAGAGGACGCTAGACAACCAATCGGAAGAGGCTGCAGCGCATTCAGCTTGATCAGCCAAAGTTGAAGTACAGTAACATGCTGTCGCTGATGGTTATTTGAATACTCGCAACTTTCGCACGCGTATTGTTATGTAGAGAAGAGCGTTTCTTTAGTTTTCTATCGCGAAAAGAAGTTTTTTAAATTAAATCAAATGCATAGTAAATTATTTTCATGGTTTTATTTAAAAATTTAGTAACTCAATATCAAAGCAATGGATATTCATTTTTCCTCTGACCCCATCATGTGTATGTCCAGCTCTTCATTACCCCAAATTGATACTCTGTCCTTTTAGATGCTACAATCATATCTTCTTTCTCTTTCGTTATACTAAACCTAATCTCTATTGTAAAGCCATCTTTGTCAGTTAAAATATCTGCTCCAAGTCAAACCAGTTCTAAAACTATAAAGAGAAAATAAAGAACAGGACAACATAAGAAAGGAATGAAAATAAATAAATCATTATATATGGTTCAAAAATTTATACCAAACAAATCATCTCTCCTGCACTTTCGTGCCTACCTTCCTCAACTGTAGAATGACAATTACAAATTCAAATGTGTCGCCCCTATAAACTGTTGAACGGCTCTATGTTTTAATATTTTTTAACATGAGAAGCAAAAACGGACTTAACAGTGATTTTTACAGAAACCACTAAGGCAATATTCAATAAATACACTGAGAAATGAATTGAAAATTTAAAATACCAAACAACTAAATTTTAGAATATTGCCCTGCGTTAACAAAAATCACCAAACTACTCTAAAAATACATATTTTTTTTTTAATATTTGTAATGTACTCATGGATGCCCTTTCACCCACAAGAGCCAATATACACATATATATTTGAAGTTACTATGTTAATAACAGATATATTTTTACCTTTATAAGTGAATAAACATCTGGTGCTGAAGGTTTACTTCAAGAAAACTGTATCAGCTACGAGTACTTTCTATGGGCACCCACAGGATTACCATATTTATGAATATAAATAAATTCTTTTAGGTTCTATTTAATTTAATTATAAATTGCAGTTCCATAAAAGTAATTCACGTGTAAAGAGTGAAAGAGAAAAAAGGGGGAGAGGTGATTAAGGGACCGCCTACCACCAAGTACTGTGGATGCCCATGAAACTTTCCTCCAAAATATGCAAATATGTTAAGATTACATACAATACATGAAACTGTTACAACTTAATAAGCAACGTTAAATAAACAGATTATCAATTGAAAAACAAACTTTAAATAATTTTCAAACAGCCTAAAAATAAAAACCTTTAAAAACTCTAAAAAAATTTCTATTTTTAGACTGTAAATATAATACCATACAATGTTGTAATTTCTACTAATAAGATAGTGCAAAAAAAGCATCTAAATTCTGGAGAAACTAAGTTTGAGTAAAAACTAATTCAAAAAAAAAATTAAAATCAACGAGCTCTTTAGCTACCATACGATAATTTACAAGACAAAAAATTTATTCTCTGAACAGTTAATTTGCTCAAAGGGCATTTTTATGTTGTAGTCGATTCTACAAACCATTTCAGTGCTACTAGAATGAAATACATGTATATATTCATAAACAACTAGATGAAAACCTTGTTTTGGCAAATAAGCAAATTCAAGGTGCGCAAAGTAGGTGATTTTGTTTTAGTGTGAAATGTAAATTCCAGTTTACATCAAAATGTTAAGACTTCTCATATGTAGAGGTTTTAATAATTGTTTTGCTATATTGATCTCCAATGAGCAACTGAGCAATAATTCACACACCGGGGATGCTAATAAAATTCGTGTACCCGATTTTGTTTAACATCTTTTGTGTACGCATTGAATTCAGTTTTCATACATGAATGATGATAATCCATAAAGCAGGGCAAGTATTTTCAAAACTTTGAAATGTACTGCTTTAGCAAAGAATCAATTCTGGGATAAGTTATTGATTTGGGCTTTTAATTAGCAATTTTTTTGCAAAATTTGCACAATATGTTTTCCGTTTTTTAAGTAAATTCCTGGTATGCATAATTTCTTGTTGAAATTTTCCAGTTATATAATTTTTTTAACTGTGCAATCGTTTTCATCAAATGTAGAGCAAACCAACATCTATATACCAACTCACTCTTGACAGAATATAAAAATTACATTTTACTTCCCTACAAAAAAAATCTATAAATTATATACAACTATTCAAAAAACAAAAATCAAGATAAAAAAAAGTCTGTAAATGTAAGTTTTCTATTCGGTCAAGCTGACCAACAGATCTAGAGTATAAATACCATAATTACAATCACAGCCATTACAGCCGCTGCTCTCCTCAGTCAATATATTTTATATAACAGTTGTAACAAACATAGAAAAATATACATTTGTTCTCAAACAATCAGTCGACATGTACAGGCTTTCCTGGAACACAGCAGGGCAGTGCTGGCAGACTCTTGTATCCAGCAACCTGACATAACTTACAACTAGTTCGCTTCCATAGCCACAGCAAAGTGTGGGCAACCAACACTGCTAATATAAAAATCGTTGACGAATTACTGCAGTATTAAAAATAATGTCACTTATCGATATATTAAATCACACTTCAATGTTAAAACACTTTTTACCACCTGAAGTCAATGTGATTTCTTAAAAGGTTGTAAACAACTGAGATTATAAATCCCAGACGCTTTTCTAAAGAATTCTTCAGAAGCGCAATCACCCCAAAGAAATCTCGAAATGTCGATAACAAAAACAAAAATCTATCAATAATAAAAAAAGTAATAAGTAAAAATGTTCAAAACTTCAGCCATCGCATCACACAACGCATTATACAAAATGTAACACACACACACACATACACAAACACACAGCAAAAACTAATTTGGTGGCTTCTTAGGTCCCTTAATGTGAAGAATCAACCGGTGGAGGGCCATCACCCTGTCCTCGGTGTTCTCCACCTTTACAGTCTTCGTATATAACTTCTTCCGCTGATGATATCTGATCGTCTTCTTTTAACACTTCACTTGCCAACACATCACTGAAAAAAAAAACCAAATTTTAAATCTTCATTCAATCAAGAAATATCATACAAAACCTTTGGTACAATAAAAAAAACAAGCACAAATTCAAAAATATCTTTCTGGGGTAAATTTCCAAGCATATATTACACGGTCTCAAGGTTCACTAAAGAGTACCACAAATACATGCTTACCCATTATTGGTCTTCATTGTCATTCCCCGACCACGAGGACCTGGTGGCTGTTGTTTAGGTTTATTAGAAGGATAATTATTTTTCTTCTTATTCGGCTGAAAAAACACCCAACTTTTAGTCTCATCCCTCAAAAAAAACAAGAAAAAGTCCAACAAACTATTCTTTAAAAAATTTACTTCTTACCCCTACTTTCTTGTTGATAGGGTAAGTGGGTGGTCCTTGTTTACGTTGTTGCTGTCCTCTTTGTTGATACTGTGGGGCATATCCACGACCTCTACCTCCCATTAATTGAGGTTGTCTCATGTAACCATAATTGGCACCCCATGAACCGACTACAACCCCAGCAATTTGTAATTGACCCCCACGAGAAGGAATAGGACGCTGACGTAAACCAGCAGCACCTCGCGTCGATGGTAAGGGCAGTGTTGGTAAACTACATGGCGGTGGCATGCCTTGGCGAAGTAAACCTAAAATTTTTGTTCATTTAAAATTATTTTATATGCTTTCGAGAATGATATATTGATGTTAAAAGCAAATAAATATAATTGTACCAATTCGGATTGAGGACCAAAATAATGATTAGTTAAAGTCCTCACCAAGAATTGTTTTTATTCTTCCTTCAAAATGAGTTAAAAGTTTCACTTGCAAGAAAAATATTTCCTGCAAGTGTACTCTAGAAGGATTTGTAACCCAAAAAATTTAAGACGCAAAATTGAGCTTGTACCTGTAAAAGGTGGCAGTGGTAACTTAGCAAATTGAACATCCAGGCCTTCTAAGATAGCTTTACGCATTCGTTCTACTTTGACTACCCTATCTATGTGATTTTCACATAACTCCAGTAGATTTTTAGCATGGACAGATCTAGACAAGGTATGATGAAACAGTTTTCCATCAAAATACAGCCATGGGCAACACATGAGCCACGGTAATGGTGCACCACATGCGTCATTGGTTAGTAAAGCCATTTCAACACCTTGCATAAACATGGCTGCTAACTGGACACCTCTGCTAGTCACCACATTTAACTGAAATTCATTAAATGTTAAAAAATACTAATTAAGTCAAAAGAACTTACAGTTAATTCTTGCAAATACTGAGCGTTCATGAGATCAGGACTGTAGGCCTGACAAAGAAAGGCATCCAATTCTTGTCGTCTTAAAATAGGTTTGTTCTGGGACATAATATATCGTAAGACACATGCCATAACAAGCATGTGTTGGGGAACATATGAAGTATTCAAGATAAGTGGAGTGTCGGAATTTAAGCAAGAGAGTAATGCCCTCATACGACGTCTTTTATCATCTACAGATGGCCCAAACCACAGTCGGTGGAGTGTAGGAACTGCCCATGGCAGCGGTTCAGCCTTAACATACTCTGGATTCTGGTATGGATTTGAACGACTATAGATCCATTCTTTTACTATTACGTCTGGTTGAGGAGCATGTTCAGGTATTTCACCGTTTTCTACAATAATCAGGAATATAAAATCTGGAAGGTATAAATCAAGGCAGACACACCTTTCTTTTTGGAATATACATAACGGAAATGGTGTAAGTTAAACAAAACTGCATACACCCGCTGTCTAAGAAGTCTAAATATCTCATGGATTTGAGGGAATTCACGGCAATGTTCATCTTCCATTACACATGGTAAACGCACTTCTTGTGTACTCAACATATGCAATACCATAGGAGCCATTAGACCCTTCTGGTGACGAAGAGATGCTGTACGTAATACATCTGATGATACTGTAGGTTTTACGGCATTTACACTAACTGAAAAAATTAGACGGTTAAGGCCCAGTCTAACTATACCCAATCCCCCTTTTTTGACCCATCCCTTTATGAATTTTTTTTGTCCCAATTCGGATTGAGGATTAAAATAATGGTAAGTTAAAACCCTCACCAAGAATTGTTTTATTATTCCTTCAAACGAGTTTAAAGTCCCACTTAAAAGAAATTATTCTGTAAGTGTACTCTAGAAGGTTGTCTTGTTACCCCAAAAAAAAAAGGGTTTAAAATAATAACTTACTTGATTGTGAGTTAACAGAGGTACCGTGTTTAGGTGAAGCAGGAACGCTGCTGGCATTAGAACTACTAGAACTCACAAGCAGGTTAACTCTGGTACCACCAGAGCTAACACTTGAACCTGCTAAACGATTGGTTGATACATCGTTACTACTGTAATCAGAATGGCCATTAAGGCGTGAAGTATCTGAAGAGGAAGGCGACTCATCTACAAAGTCGTTTCATTATATTTTAACATATCAGTTAATACTAAAACATAACCAAAATAACACAACTGTGTTATGTCAAAAAAACATGAGATAGAGTACTAACCACTACGTGGAGTATTTTTGGTTGAGCTATCTATGTCATTAAGACCAATGACAATGTCTGAAGAAATCACAGCATTAGCAGTTGCCAATTTATAGTTTTGTAAACTCTCTTGCTGTAAAAAATTAAAATCAATACCAAAGACAGTATTTAAGAGAAAAAATATTAAAAATAATAATTATGTCCAGACTCTGATTGAGAGTTAAAACAATTGAATATTAAAACTCGCACCCAGAGGTGATTTAATCTCCTTCCATATAAAAAAAAAGCACAAGGTTAAAAAAAACACTTGCACTTGATCCATAGAAGGTGTAAATAAAATATCAAACTTTTAATTAAACCTACTTCTTGTTCGGTTGTTTCAGAAGCAAAATCAGACGTATCCATCAACTCATGTTCATCAGGCTTTGAATTTGTTGAATTATTTATATTATTGTTATTCTGAACACCTTTCTTTTTCAAGTCTTTTTTATTATTCACTAGGAAAATAAAGAAAAAATAAATTAATAAAACAAGTTTTTGTATTTTATTTAAAAATTTCCACGCTCAAAAAAATTAAATAAATGTCTGTTATGTTTCTTTAAAAGCAAAAAAATATAATCTTTACTTTTATTGCATCATAACAAATATTCTACTTCCGCTCACACCAACATAGCTCTAAAAAACTATGCGGTACTTGTTGGAAGAAAAATAATTCAAAAATTTAAGAATCTCACCTGAAGAAGCACTACAATACTTTAAGAAACCATTAGCAGTTCCATTTAGATAATACTGTACAGATTGCCTGAAGGCATCTGCTCGTTTGTCGTCTGTAAACATTTTAGCTACCATTGCATCCATATTTGAAGGGGGTGGTAAAGAACGGACATATTCTGCTATGGCTTTTACCCCAAGATCACCAGCCAACTAAAATAATTAAATTACTAGTAACACTTTTTTTTTTTTTAAACAATATAATATATTTTAATTGACGCTTCAGATTGGAAAAGGTCATCATTTGGATCTCAGACCCGAAAGATGGTAAAAAATATAGTATCATCATATAAAGACAAACAAATACAAGTTCCTTTTTGAACCAACACTTACTTTACTTTCCTTACAACCAGCCATTAAAGCTATTTGACGATAAACTTCTTGCAATTCACTTTCTGGCAGCATAAAATTACCCAATAAAGCAGCCACAACACATACTTGTTCGTTACTTAACTCGAGGGTCTTGATTAATTCACTAAGCATATACTCTTTGGTTTCGAGAGATCCCTACAAAAAAATTAGAAATTTGTAAATCATAATTAAATGTAAAAGTATAGGTTTAAGAAATAAAGAACCTTCAGATTTTAATTATCATCACTGGACTTCAGTCCCGAAAGATGGTATAAATAGTAAAAACTTCATCATATTAATTTATTATTTATTACACACACAAAAAATGTTTTAGATTTGATCTCACCTTATACGTGAGTTTGATGTGTTCAGAGGAAAAATATCGGGGAGGATCGAATGCAGCATACTCAGCATCATCACCTAATAACCCATGGAAACCATACTCTCTACAATATGCTATGACTTCTTGATGATGATCATCCATGGTACACATCTAAAACAATTAAAATTTCGATTCTTGTTCTATCGGTAAAACATTCATAAATTTAATGGAACACTTAAAACTGTTACATAACTCGAATTGGGAGTTACTAGATAACATACAGAAACTCACACCCAGAGCAGTATTAATATATCTTCTTATAGTTAGATAAACAACAATTATTGTAAATCTTTTTAGGCAAGAAGAAAGTTTTACGACCTTTTCATAAAGTAGGACCCCATGAGACAATAAAGAGTTTTCAGTTGGTGTCCCCTTTGTTAACAAAAAAAAAGTTTAAATTTTTTAGCAAACTTTTCAAGAAATTTTTCTAACACAGAAAGTAAGACCCGATGACACAATAAAAAGTTGGCAGTTGATGCCCCCTTGTAATAAAAAAAGTTTTTAAAATATGATTAATATTTTTAAAAGTTAAACACAGCCAAAATAGTTATTTATGTTACAAGGCCGTGAAGTAGCACTTTTTTTTATTAGAATGAATATTATTTGGCGAGGCGAAGGCCGAGCCAAATAATCATTCGAATAAAAAAAAGATAGTTCACGGCCATGTGGCATACAAAATTTTGTGTGCAACTGTGAAAAATTACCAAAATTAAAGTTTCGATCGAATCTTTACATAAAATTAAAAGCTAATTTCATTCAAGATCATGACCCGTAAAAAAAAGTCTTTGTCGGCCGGTAAAAAAAAGTCTTTTTTTTACGTTGTCAGGGCTTTTTTTACGTTGTCAAGGTTTTATTTTACTATAAACAAATGTGCTACTTCACGACTCAAAATCAAACAAAAAAAGTGACCTTTTTTTGACAGTTGCACACAAAAATTATTTGTGTGCAACTGTCAAAAAAAGGTCACTTTTTTTGTTTGATTTTGAGTCGTGAAGTAGCACATTTGTTTATAGTAAAATAAAACCTTGACAACGTAAAAAAAGCCCTGACAACGTAAAAAAAAGACTTTTTTTTACCGGCCGACAAAGACTTTTTTTTACGGGTCATGATCTTGAATGAAATTAGCTTTTAATTTTATGTAAAGATTCGATCGAAACTTTAATTTTGGTAATTTTTCACAGTTGCACACAAAATTTTGTATGCCACATGGCCGTGAACTATCTTTTTTTTATTCGAATGATTATTTGGCTCGGCCTTCGCCTCGCCAAATAATATTCATTCTAATAAAAAAAAGTGCTACTTCACGGCCTTGTAACATAAATAACTATTGTGTGCAACTGTCAAAAAAAGGTCACTTTTTTTGTTTGATTTTGAGTCGTGAAGTAGCACATTTGTTTATAGTAAAATAAAACCTTGACAACGTAAAAAAAGCCCTGACAACGTAAAAAAAAGACTTTTTTTTACCGGCCGACAAAGACTTTTTTTTACGGGTCATGATCTTGAATGAAATTAGCTTTTAATTTTATGTAAAGATTCGATCGAAACTTTAATTTTGGTAATTTTTCACAGTTGCACACAAAATTTTGTATGCCACATGGCCGTGAACTATCTTTTTTTTATTCGAATGATTATTTGGCTCGGCCTTCGCCTCGCCAAATAATATTCATTCTAATAAAAAAAAGTGCTACTTCACGGCCTTGTAACATAAATAACTATTATAAGGAGATAGGGGCCATTACATAATAATTACAAACAACCTTGTTTGTTGGTAGTTTTAATAGCAAAAGGGGTGGGGGCAACCCATTAATTTATTATAAATTTCAATGTTTAAAGGGGACAGTTGATACTCCACCCCCCTAATGCATATTAAAAGAATTTTTTTTTTAATAACAAGAAATGTATTTGTTATGTTTTTGTTTTGTAATACCAGTTTGTACCTGTGTAAGTTTTATATTTTTAGCTTAATAGCTAGAAAATCAAAACATGTTACTAATGTTGATAAGAAAACCCAAAGGAAATACCTTACCAATTAAATAACTTACCACAGTTGTATTTAAATGACGAAGTGCCATACGAAGAGCTGTTTTTATACATGTGGGTGCTGTCCACCAAATTTTAGGAGGGGGTGTACCTTTAGTGTTTATATGTTTTAAAACCTATAAAAAAAAAAAAATAAAACCCAAATTTTAAACTTAAAATTATTATTATACCATTCCAACTTTCTGACGAATATTGGCTTGGTCAGCAACCCATTCTGACATACGTTGTGGTTCGGCAGTACCGTTAAATACTACAGCTAATTCTATGTTACCACGTTCAACAGCCTGCATTAATAAAGATAAAAATTGAACCATTCGATTCCATTGTCCTCCACAAGCCCAGTCTATAAAAAATTAAAATTAGATTTTGCTTAAAGAAACGGTTTGTAGAGATAAGCACCTGAGAAATATCCACCATAAAGTCTATCTAAGCAACATTCCGCATCCATAATTAATTTTAATTTATTCCCAATAGGTCTAATTTTACGATTCGGGTATTGAGGTTGTTGACGTTGAGTAACATTTCGAGCAATTTTAAGAAGATCTACCGAGACTGAGCCACCCTCGAGACTAGAGGACTCCAAAAATGCTTGTAAATCTTGAATACCCATCTTGAAGCCGCTTACGTTGTATTAATACTTGTGCTCTTAAAAGTAATAGATTGATTGGTCCATACTAACTCTGTAAAAGTAAAATTTTCCTATTTAAGATGTAATTTAAAAAAAGTTTAAAAAAACCTCCACACTTTTATGACTGGTCGCCATTACGTCAATTTTTATTCTTAAATATTAAATAAACATAGAAACGAAATAATGTCAGTTATAAAATAATTCATAATAATTTAATGATTTTTTGAATGATTAGAACTGATTTTTTTGAGTAACAAGGGTTTATTTGTATTTTTCGATAAGAAATTTTCCACGAAGCCAACCAACCAGACGCTCCATGCACGCCTTATAGCTTGCCGGTAAACTTTTCGATTTTAATACAAGTCAATAGGGCATTATATAGTTTCAAAATATATTCAACTGAATTCTACACATAATTATTTTATTTATTTATATTAATTTTATTTGTTAAACACGTTGTACTTACATAAAATTAATAAAATGCATCTCTTCCTCGACACATGAATGAAACATTTGCCGGAAATAGTACACAAAACACCTTCAGAAAGTTACTGCGCATGACGGAAATGGCAATTGTTTTGTAATATATTTCAAATTAACCCGGGAAACTCCTATCACATCGTAAATTAAGTAATTAAACCAGATAAATATTAATTACGCAAACTGATAATGTTTTTTTTACTCTTTTTAAGATTAATATGAAGCAAACTTATGTTACAGTGACTGCAAGATTAAAATGAACCTTCTTGTTTAATTTTTTTTTAAAGATAAGATAATTTTAACGAAATTGTTTCTACAAAGTAAACCGCAAGTCATTTTCTGATTAACAAAATACATTCAACCTTTAATTATTTATCAGCAACAATTGTTGTAATAAGCTTGAAGCAATTTACCATCATTTTGGCGTAGTGTTATAGCAAAAACCCTTCCCTGCCAACACATCCATAAGGAAAAGTGAAATTTCTTTGGTAAGATACCTCAAATAATTACTGTTCTAGTAAAATTCCATTTCTAATTTAAAAGCTAATTAAGAATTATAAATTAAAATTCCTTCATTTTCTATAAAATAATTTTTAGGTAAAATCTGATGCAATTTTTTAAACACACGTGTAACATACAGACGTGACGTGTTTGAATTTTATTTTTACCAACTTCTTATCATGTTTTAAAATTTAGATACAATTTTATAGAACTCTAAAATTTGCTTTATAATTTCTAACATCAATTTAAAACAATTCAAATAATTCTTCCTAATTTTTCACTTGAGCTCATTTGTGTGAATTGAATGACCCTGAAACCCCTGAAACCATGCCAATCAATTATTGATCCTGCGCCATCTGTGGCCTAATTACCATAACATAAATTTGCAGCTTTTGTTTTTCTACAACCGGGAATTTCAAATCTTTAAGCTTTCCAGTTGCTTGGAGTTGCCCAGACACAAAAAAAAAGTTTAATTCAATAAAATCTATCTTGATTGTACTGCCCTCTTCGAGGGTCACCCCTGAGCAAATGCCTTATTGATTGGAAAACAAATGAAACTTATCCTGGATAAACAAATATTCAACAAGAGATTAGAATAATTTAAATAAATTTCTCAGAAAAATAGTGATGCAATCAAAAAATTGAAAATAGGAGCGTCACTGCTATCACATGATCAATATTTAGTTTAAAAGCATTTTTCGATATTTCTTATTAAGACAACATTTTACATTATTACTAAATAGTAGCAGTATCAGAAGAGTTAACTAAGCTCTCTGTACAGTGTGATCTAAATTCATTTGTTTTTTTTATTATTGAAGTTAGAAAAGTTGTAAGTACTACCCCTAGCTATAGCAACACCCATTCTTATTGTTTTACCTTTGTACCACCCTAGTATCAGAAGAGTTGACCAAACTCTCTGTACTACAGTCTGACCTAAATTGATTTGTTTTTTTTTTATTATTGAAGTTAGAAAAGTTGTAAGTACCCCTAGCTATAGCAACACTCATTCTTATTGTTTTACCTTTGTACCACCCTAGTATCAGAAGAGTTGACCAAACTCTCTGTACTACAGTCTGACCTAAATTGATTTGTTTTTTTTTTATTATTGAAGTTAGAAAAGTTGTAAGTACCCCTAGCTATAGCAACACTCATTCTTATTGTTTTACCTTTGTACCACCCTAGTATCAGAAGAGTTGACCAAACTCTCTGTACTACAGTCTGACCTAAATTGATTTGTTTTTTTTTTATTATTGAAGTTAGAAAAGTTGTAAGTACCCCTAGCTATAGCAAGACCCATTCTTATTGTTTTACCTTTGTACCACCCTAGTATCAGAAGAGTTGACCAAACTCTCTGTACTACAGTCTGACCTAAATTGATTTGTTTTTTTTTTATTATTGAAGTTACAAAAGTTGTAAGTACTACCCCTAGCTATAGCAAGACCCATTCTTATTGTTTTACCTTTGTACCACCCTAGTATCAGAAGAGTTGACCAAACTCTCTGTACTACAGTCTGACCTAAATTGATTTGTTTTTTTTTTATTATTGAAGTTAGAAAAGTTGTAAGTACCCCTAGCTATAGCAACACTCATTCTTATTGTTTTACCTTTGTACCACCCTAGTATCAGAAGAGTTGATCAAACTCTCTGTACAGGCTGACCTAAATTGATTTGTTTTTTTTTTATTATTGAAGTTAGAAAAGTTGTAAGTACTACCCCTAGCTATAGCAAGACCCATTCTTATTGTTTTACCTTTGTACCACCCTAGTATCAGAAGAGTTGACCAAACTCTCTGTACTACAGTCTGACCTAAATTGATTTGTTTTTTTTTTATTATTGAAGTTAGAAAAGTTGTAAGTACCCCTAGCTATAGCAACACTCATTCTTATTGTTTTACCTTTGTACCACCCTAGTATCAGAAGAGTTGATCAAACTCTCTGTACAGGCTGACCTAAATTGATTTGTTTTTTTTTTATTATTGAAGTTAGAAAAGTTGTAAGTACTACCCCTAGCTATAGCAAGACCCATTCTTATTGTTTTACCTTTGTACCACCCTAGTATCAGAAGAGTTGACCAAACTCTCTGTACTACAGTCTGACCTAAATTGATTTGTTTTTTTTTTATTATTGAAGTTAGAAAAGTTGTAAGTACCCCTAGCTATAGCAACACTCATTCTTATTGTTTTACCTTTGTACCACCCTAGTATCAGAAGAGTTGATCAAACTCTCTGTACAGGCTGACTTAAATTGATTTTTTTTTTAAGTTAGAAAAGTTGTAAGTACCCCTAGCTATAGCAACATCCATTCTTGTTTTACCTTGTATCACTCTAGTACCATAATTGACCATACATTTTATTTTTAAGTTACACTCCACATCCAAACAAAAATGGGAGAAAATAATGGATATTTACCCTTCCCTAAGGGTTTTGCAACAGCAGCAATTCATGCAGGCCAAGATCCTGACCAATGGGATTCTCTAAGTGTAGTAACACCCATCGTATTGTCTACAACATTTAAACAACATAATCCTGCACAACCAAAGGTAACATTTTTAAAAAATCTAACTCCCATTATTTTAATTTAATCTTTTTAGAAATTTGAATATGGACGGTCAGGAAATCCAACAAGGGATGTGCTAGAAGAATGTCTTGCAACACTTGAAGGTGCCAAATATGGACTGTGCTTTGCTTCAGGGCTTGGTGCAACAACCGCTCTTTTGGGAATATGTAAATCGGGGGATCACATCATATGCGGGGATGATGTTTATGGAGGTATCAATAGATTATTTAGTAAAGTTGCTACTCCGATGGGTATAACAACTAGTTTTGTTGATGTTACTGTTTTGGGTAACATTGAGAAAGCTATTCAACCGAATACTAAGGTAAAAACTTTTTATCGACCTAAGACATAATAAACATGATTTGATTTTTAGTTGATATGGATTGAAACCCCTACAAATCCTCTTCTTAAGGTCTTAGATATTAAAGCGGTGGCTCAAATCGCACATAAACATAATGTGCTAGTTGCAGTCGATAATACATTCTTAACGCCTTATTTACAAAGACCTTTAGATTTAGGTGCTGATTTATCCGTACATTCCCTTACCAAGTACATGAATGGACATTCTGATGTTATCATGGGCGCAATTTTACTGAACAATAAAGAAATTCACGATAAGTTACGGTTTTTACAAAATGGTACGTGTGTAGGTTTTTTTTTTATATAATACATTTTATAACTTTAATTTACAGCAATGGGAATTGTGCCTTCACCGTTTGATTGTTCTCAAGTAAACCGTAGTTTAAAAACCTTGGCAATCCGTATGCGTCAACACAATCATAACGGATTGGTCGTTGCAAAGTTTTTAGAAACTCATCCAAAAGTAACAAAAGTAATTCATCCAGGTTTACCATCCCATCCTCAGCATGATATATTTAAAAAACAAACATCAGGACATAGCGGTATGATTTCGTTTTATATTAAAGGAGGTCTTGAAGAATCCAAAAAGTTTTTAAAGGCTTTGAAAGTTTTTACTCTTGCCGAGAGTTTGGGAGGATATGAAAGCTTAGCAGAGTTACCGTAAGTTTTAATAATTATTATAAAAAATTTAAAATTAATGAGCCACTTTGTAGATCTGTTATGACCCATGCATCGGTACCCGAAGAACAAAGAAGGGTTTTGCAAATAACCGATAATCTTGTAAGATTATCAGTTGGACTAGAAGATGTGGAGGATTTAGTGGAAGATTTAAAACAAGCTTTAAATGCTTTCTAAAAAATAATTAAACGTAATCAATTTTTTTGTACTTCAGTAAAAGAAATATGTACGCAAATTTTTTCCCAAAAGTAAAGTAAAAAAACTATTTTGAACTCTATAGCCTAATGTTACGCATTAGCAAAAGCAGATAGTAAAAAGTGGATAGCCACAGAGCCTTCAGTGACCCAGCAGATGGCGAGAATTCAAATAACCATCAGCGACAGCATGGGACACTAGACAACCAATCAGGAACGAGGCTGCAGCGTGACCTTCGCCAACTTGACTCTCGCATTTCAATGCTGTTTTGTTCGGGTCGCGTGCCCTGCCTAGCGTCCTATGCTGTCGATGATGGTTATTTGAATTCTCACCAGCAGCTGAGCTATGTATTCAAAAGTCCACTGGATTTGTGAATACATACGCGAGTGGTTTGGTCACTGTACACCCTGTGTGGTATGCTTTGTCTCTCTTTAACAATTTTCTACAAAACAACTGCAATTTCCATTTCTTGTAGGGTTCTAAACTGGCCTTGACCTTTCTCAGTGTTCAAATGTTAGAATAGTGCTTCAAAATAATGTCTTGCCTAAATACCCATAAGATTTTTATTACACAAAGTGTCTTATAAATTTTGTTTACGTAAAATGTATAACATTTGTGAAGGTGATTAAAATATTCTAAATAAAAATGTGATAAAGGACGAATTTATTTTTTTTTTCACATAAAAAAAAGATATATGGGAGAATAAGTTTAAAATGTGGGTAAATCATCATAACTCTTGTATTTTTCTTTAATTTGTGATGGTTACAAAAACGGAGCTTAAAATAATGTGGCAAAAAGAAAAATATCTCTACACAAATCTTAGATAAAAATACGTTACACCACTTTTATTATATAAATTTTTTAATACCTACAACTAATGTTTAAAACAGTGATTCTCAATCTATGGGGGGTACCATAGGCGTTTTATCCAACAAATGTTTAGACAAAGCAAAGCAAGAGGGGGTACAAATACCAAAGGTTGAGAAACACTGATTTCATTTTCATACTTTTTACTCACACTATACAATCAAACGAATTCGCTCACTTGCTTCAAGCATCCTTATTACCTTCTTCCAACTAATAAATTTACAAACGAAAAAAAGTAAGATACAAAAAAATGGGATATTATGATCGTGTACTGCATATATTAGATAAACCTTCTGTTATCGCATCACAAGTCATTTTATTCACATCCGAACATTTTGCTAAATGCATTTTAACGCTGGACATAAACTGTAAAAATAAAAACCATTAATAACAATTCGTTATTAAATTAAAATAATCTACCTTATCCAAATAGTTAATAGATTGGTCCACGAAGTATACTTTATTAAAGTCAACTCTATCTCCTATAGGCACACTACAGTCTGTATGAAAAATTCGCCAAGCTTGACTGAGTAAATGATTAACATCCAAATTAGAAGATAGAAGTTCAACTTTGAACTTAAACGGTACATATTGATCCTCGAAATTATCCTTTTTATCCACAATAAGGCATCTGTATGGGGAAGCAATTAGAGCTCCATGTGCGTTAAATGGTGATAAAATTAAACCAATACAAGGGGTATTAGTACCAATCCACTGTTGTACCGATAATTGTGTATCCAAGTCTTGTTGAGAAGGTTCAGGAGCAAAAGTAGGATGGGAATGGAACCAACCCAATATATTCATACCTTCACCGTGTATTGTATCAGCTGCTTTAGCTTGGCTTATAGGACACATGTCACAATGGGTAGCAGAAGGAGCAATGTTACGACATGGAACATATCTTGATATTGTTAATATTTTGTTGTCGGGATTCCAATACCCTCCAATCAATCCCATTACTTCCGTATGGGACATATGTGCGTGAAGATCCAATAATAATAAAGTTGACAAATGTAGATGAATACTGAATTCTTGCTGTAAACCAGAAAGAACGAGATGCGTATAGAGAGTGCAGTTCTAGCAGATAAAAGTGGTAGAAAATGTTAATCCCATGTGTAAGAAAGAGATGCATATAGATGACTACAGCTCTATAGTAAGATGGAGTTCCATTCAAAATCATTTTATTCATAAATAAACATTTCACAGAGTGCTTTGATACTGTCTGTTAGATTTGACAGATCAAGGCACCTTACCTAGAAAAGCGGATAGCGACAGAGACTTCAGTGACCCAGCAGCGAGAATTCAAATAACCATCAGCGACGGCGAGGCTGCAGTGTGACCTTCGCCAACTTGACTCTCGCATTTCGATGCTGTTTTGTTCGGGTCGCGTGCCCTGCCTAGCGTCCTATGTTGTCGCTGATGGTTATTTGAATTCTCGCCAGCAGCTGAGCTATGTATTCAAAAGTCCACTGGGGTATATTGGGTTATATATTTTATGGGTATATTTCACAAGCCCAGTGGACTTGTGACTGCATCACTCTCTTACACATGTGAATTAACTTTCTTACTACTTTCACTGTTATACAGAGTGTTTTAAAATAAACTTGGGTCACCTTGGCTGTGATTCCAATTAACTTACATGGACAACCTTTATTTTATTATTACTCTGTATTATAATTATGGCCGCAGAACACAAAAATACTTACAGGGTGTTCATCTGTAAACGGTTTACAGTATATAAGCCGAATTGTGGGTCTCTTAATATACGGACGCTGTTTCACTACAGGTTCTTCATTAACCACAGTTGTGTTAATAACATCCCCCTTTTCATTATGAGCTAATGTACATCCTCCTTCACCGTCCTTTAATAATTAAATTCAAAACACAATCCGAATATAAAAAAATAAACTCACGTTTGTAAATTTCTTTTTAATTCTGGGTCTACTTAATATAATCGGTCTTGATGCAATCAAATTCACATCTTTGCTAACTTTTTCTCTTGGTACAGGTACGTTTGTTAACAGCATATCATGTAATGGTCTTAAGTAAGTTGTCTGCACTGTGTAAATATTTAAAATAAAATCTAAATATGGTCATTTGATATAATCTTACCACAACCAAAATTAATTGCTCCAATTTGTTCGAGAAAATGATGGATACGGCCGATTGAATTTACGTCTCCACAATTTTTGAGCCCAGGCCTAATTGATGTTTTTGTAACGTATGAAGGTTTTATTGAAAGCCATGTATTAATAATATGATTACGAATCTATAAATACAACGTTTTGTTAAAAACAATTTGTGTTAAAAGAATATTATCTCCTTACTTTTAAATATCTTCCAGGTGTTTTTGTAGGTCTTCCTTCGAAAAATTCACTGTTAATACATTTTTCCAAATCTGTGACTACATTTTGGGTTAAATATATTTCATTGGTAGGAATTTCCATACTCATTAATTGTTCTGAAACTTCCTCACTCAATTCTGTTAAATCTTTATTTATTTTACTTTGATTATCTGCGTTGGATATTTCTTCATGCTTGAGAGTTTCATTAAATTGTAACAGATCTTTGTTGGATACATTTTTTTGAGGAACATCTTCATTTTTTGTTTGAAAATCAATATTGGATTTATTTAAATCATTTAATTTTAAATCGTCGTTAATATTTTCCACATCTATTTCTAAGTCGCAATCAGATTCTTCTTCACTATTTTCTTTTTTTATCTTTACCTAAAATTGTTTTACAGTTTTTTGTTTATGTGGGATTTAAAGGGGGGGCTTGCATAACTTGCACCTACACTTACCACTTCTTCGCCGTTTAAATTAGGAATAACTGGTCTTGTTTCATTAGCAATTTTGGAGCTGGTTGAATTAATAGCCGACGATAATACTTCATTTTCAATAGTTTTCCGTTTAGCCTTAGGTTTTTCACTTTTAGAAACTTTCATTTTTGTTCTAAATTTAAATTTAACATCTAAATTTTTTCGTTTTGTTTTTTTTGTTGGTGAAATCGATCTTGATCTTTCTCTTCGTTTGTTAGGAGGTTTATCGTTAATATCAAGGATATTGGTTTCTAAGTGTTTATAGACATTGGTTTTTAGAATTGAATGACCGCTTGGAATATCCTTGAAATTAATTTCGAATTCAAGGAGTTTTGAATTTGAATTTTTTCGGGGTTTTTTTGGATTAACCTGAACTGTCGGTTTAGCCGTGCTAACAGCCGCTATTACCTCTTCAATACTTGCTGGTATCTATAAATGTAATAATGAAATGTTTTTTAAAGCTCTTAAAAGTGTATTAGTACCTCGCTATCATCTAGAACTTCATTACCATCGGAAGCATGCTCAATATTATCAGACACAATAACAGTTTCTTCGATAACATTACCGTCTAAAATTGCTTCTTCACTAATATTCAAACATGCAAGTGTATTATTATAAAAATGCTTCAAATAATGTTTTACTTCTGTAGCAGTTTTGGTACCAATAAATTGTGCTAAACGCACATTACTTTTCCCAAATATTTCAATTCCTCTTTCAAGTAAATTTTTCTCTTTCTTAGTCCAACCACTTTCATCGGATATTGCATTTTCTGTTGATATTTGATTTTCACTACAGTTATTAGTGTTTTGATCATTCTGTGTATTCTCTTGGACCAAATCTGTACAGAAATCTGAATGCCCGTTATTATACCAACAGGTGGAATTTGTTGTTGTCGTATGATCAAGCAACCACTGTGAGGAACAGTCACAGTTCAAAACATCAGAATTATGTGATACCAGTCCTGAATTTTCATAACTAAAAATAAGGTCATTGATATTTTGTTGTATAAAATTGGAGAAAAAAATAATATAACCTTAAAAACTTTAAACGTCAGTTTTGACATAACCAAGTAATTGGGATTAGTTAATTTATAATTAAAGAGCAAGCATGTAAAACTTACATTTCATTTTCATTTTTAGATAATAGATTATCTAAACTGAAATCTCCTAAAATATCAATTTCGTCTTCATCTGCCATAACTGTCACTTTGACAGTTCTATTTAAACAACAAGATTAAAATCAATATTCCAGTGGCGTTACTAAAAAGGGGGTCACTCTTTTTTATTAAATCTGACCCCCTCCTTCTCTCACGACTACTCCCATATTTATTCCAGTTTCTTCTTTCTCTCCCTAAGTCTCTTTGTTAAACCCAGGGGGTAGGGTTGGTTTGTCGCAGACTTGTTATCTCTCTCTCTTTCTCATAAATGCACCCATAGCATCATCGCTATTTAGAATAATATTGCCCCACTCAATTAAACATCCTCTTTTGGAGCCACCACTGTTTTATAAAACTAGAATCACTAGAAACCAGCCCTAGGGCCCTAGGACTTTCACTTGTTTCCTGTAGGTTGGCGCTATTTTTACCATTGGACGTTTGTTTGATAAACAATTTTAAATGCACGTGTTGCCCTGAGAAAACGGTTTGGTAAACGTGAATGGTTTAATGAACAAAGCTGCACTACACACACAGACACCGTTTCATATTACAGCAAATATTCCTAATTATTTATTTGAAAGGAGCTATAATAATGGATTCTATGAAAACCGAAATTGAATCGCTGTTCCGACTAACAGTTCATTTGGAGAGGAAGATAGAAGAAGACCAAGCTGAAAGTTTTGAAGAACTACGAGATGCTTTAGTAAAACAAGCTAATTTTTACAGGGAAGAAAGTAAGTCCTAACGGTTTATCGGTTTTAAATAAATAATCGGTTAATTTTTTCAAGATGCTAAAATGGAAGCCGTATTAAAGAAATTGCAGCTATTATATCATGAATTAGATTCCCAATCTCAAGTCGATGTGGATAAATTAAGAACCCTTCAAGATAGATGCGATGGGAAGCAATGCAATGTCGAAACGATTGGTCTCTCACATGCAGATCAACTACGAAAACAGAATAATTATGTCACTAAAGTTAAAAGTTGTATCAAAGTCTATAATAGTTTTATTGAAAAATTAAGCAAGGAATTAAAACTCGCTAAAGGGTAAGGAGAGGATAAATCTATTTAAAATTTTAAAAATTAATGGATGGTGGGTTTCAGGGAGTTTGAGCGTTCAGAGAAAAAAATTTCATCCCTTGTGACACTTTCCAAAGATGACTTTAAGGCATTAGAACTTAAAGTTGAACGATATGAGAAAGAGTTATCTAAGTTTGAGGTAAGTTTAAATTTTTTTTTAAAGAGTATCGTAAGGGATCCATATGGGGAAGAGGGGGGGTGCCAATGATTGACATGAAGACAATATTTTTCATAACAAATCATTTGAGATGGATAATAGATATTTTATGATTTCCATATCAAAGTCATTTTCAAAAGCATATAATAATTGAATAACGATTTATGTAGCACCAATTAAAAATATTCTGTACACCCTTCACTGCTGCTAAATATCTACTTTACTAATTTTTTTAATGAATTAATTTTTTTACATAATTTTAACTGAATATTAATAATCTTTCACTTCCGGTTTTGTCTGAAATGACCCCAACTTTCTTATTTCAAATGCAACACCCTGTATATTTTTACATATTTTAATTCGGGATTGAAACGTATTTTTGAAATTAAAAATTTCTAAGTTCTCAAAACTGTAATATCTTAACACTCTCCTATGCAGAATTTAATCCTGAGGTGAAATATGCAAAAATATACAGGGTGTTGCATTTCAAATACGAAAGTTGGGTCATTTCCGGCGAAACCGGAAATGAAAGATTATTCAGAGTTCTTACTTGTATGCATACAAAAATTTATTTGAATCGATTAAAAAATAACATGAGGTCCTGTGTCACCCGTTATTCAATTATTATATGCTTTTAAAAAAGACACATTGATGTCGAAATAGATATAAAATACAAATAAATCCAATTATTTACAGTTGAAACTGATAAGGTATGTTTGTTTTATAGAAAAAATATCCTTGGATGAAAGATCCCCAATATAATCTACAAAATATTTCGAAAGAGACTGAAACATTAAATTCCTTAAGAAAAGAAAAAACGAAACTTGTGAAAGAATTAGAAGTTTACCAAAATCTTAAGCCTGATATAAGTGAAGCAATTAAGCAACTTGCTATTGTAAAACGTGAAAATGATTCCATGAAATAGTTTTTTTTAATTTTTCTATGTTTTGCATATCTTTTGTTTCAATAATTTAATAAAGGTTACATTACTATTTTCTGATAAAGATTGAAGTTTCCACTTAAATTAATCTTAAGCAAGTCTGCTTCTCGGACAAGAAGTAAAATGAGTGCCAAATAGGACATAGGAAACGAGACACACCCAAAAAGTAATGCAAAAATTAAACAAAAGACCAGAGACAAACGAGAAGGAGATTATGACACCAGAAGATAACATGTAAGGTGATACAAGAGGCAAAGCGAAATAATTTTTTTTTAGGCGACTGATAAAAACAGCTGATGCAGCTATGACCTTTCAGGATGGCCACGTGACCAAATGTCATTGGAATATTCAAATAAAAATTTAAATTTGTTAATAAAATTTGTGATATTCGCCTAAAAAATGTTGTTTCCACCTCTGCCAAAAAGTGCTTTTTCGTCCTTGTCTGATTTCTGGTCTCGGCGTTGCCTCGGCCAGAAGACTCCGACGAAAAAGATTCACTTTTTGCCCATGATACAAAAATAACTATTATCATTATTCAATGGTATTGTAATTACCCAAAAAAAAAATGTTATGTCCAGAGCTATCAAGTTAAAGGCAAACTTTCAATTCCGTATGTATTGCATATTATTTTATTTGTAGTCGATTTTTTTTAACGTTAATTTTTTCTGCAATAGCCAGACTAACTATAATAGAAATAAAATTCAACTGCTTTGATAATAATAACAAAGGTTTACTCAGATTAAAAGAAACTTACTGGATACAATACAAAAGTGAAAAAAATTATAAACGTTAACATTCATGAAAAAAATTTGAAATTTTGAAAAACAAGTGTGCTGAAAAATCTAAAAATTAAATTAGTATTCAAGGGTTGCCTTCAGCCAATGATCCTCTTGGAAATTCTTCTCGCGTTTAGTAGTTATATCTTCCAGACTAAAAAAAAATTATTTAACATGTTGGAAACCACTTCTTTATTAGGTACTACCTCAAGGGTCTTGATTGGTACATTGTCCTGGGTAACTTTTAACTAATTTGAAGCCATCTTCTTCTTCCCACCCCTTGCCTTGAATTCCAATCTTAACCTTTTATTTAATGAGAATTATAGTCCTAACCCTTTATTACACTCACAGAAATATGTTTTCAATTTGACCCCAGTAAAAAAATCTGAGTTTACATGAAGACACTCTATACCAATTAAAATATTGATTCCTGGCTAGTTAGTTTTATACATCTACGATAATATTTCAAACCTATAACTGTCTTTCTCCTATTTAAAAAAAATTAAGTTCTTAAAATAAAAGTCACACATAACGAGTTATATATCCGTTTTAATATTCTTCTAAATCTGAAGATTCTAAAAGGTTTTCTAAATTTTAATCACACAGCAACAAGCACATGCATTTAGCAAACACCGAAGCATGCAATCTGCAAGTTTGAATGATCCGGTCTGCTAATGCATGTTCAAGTTAGTTGTGTGTCGACTCTAAATACAAATTAAATTATTTGTGATCACTAAAAACAGATATATAGGACTCATTCCTTCCGTACAGATAAACAAAGTTTAAGTTACGAATTAAAAAAATAATCCTGAGTTTACATGAAGACACTCCACACCAATTAAAAGATAAGATTCCTGCCTAGTTATTTTTATACATCTACGATAATATTTCAAACCTATTATAACTGTCTTTCTCCTATTTTAAAAAAATTAAGTTCTTAAAATAAAAGCCACACATAACGAGTTATATATCCGTTTTAATATTCTTCTAAACTCGAAGATTCTATAAGGATTTCTAAATTTTTAATCACACAGCAACAAGCACATGCATTTAGCAAACACCGAAGCATGCAATCTGCAAGTTTGAATGATCCGGTCTGCTAATGCATGTACAAGTTAGTTGTGGCGTTGCCAATGATTCTCAAAATTAAAATATTTATAATCACTAAAAGCAGATATATGACTCATTCCTTCCATACAGATAAACAAAGTTTAAGTTACGAATTAAAAAAAATAATGAAGACACTCCACACCAATTAAAAGATAAGATTCCTGCCTAGTTATTTTTATACATCTAGAATAATTTTTCAAACCTATATCTGTCTTTGAACTACATTAAAAAAATTAAGTTCTTAAAATAAAAGCCACACATAACGAGTTATATATCCGTTTCAGTATTCTTCTAAACTCGAAGATTCTATAAGGATTTCTATATCTTTAATCACACAGCAACAAGCACATGCAGTTAACAAACACCGAAGCATGCAATCTGCAAGTTTGAATGATCCGGTCTGCTAATGCATGTACAAGTTAGTTGTGGTGTTGCCAATGATTCTCAAAATTAAAATATTTATAATCACTAAAAGCAGATATGACTCATTCCTTCCATACAGATAAACAAAGTTTAAGTTACGAATTAAAAAAAATAATGAAGACACTCTACACCAATTAAAAGATAAGATTCCTGCCTAGTTATTTTTATACATCTAGAATAATTTTTCAAACCTATATCTGTCTTTGAACTACATTAAAAAAATTAAGTTCTTAAAATAAAAGCCACACATAACGAGTTATATATCCGTTTCAGTATTCTTCTAAACTCGAAGATTCTATAAGGATTTCTATATCTTTAATCACACAGCAACAAGCACATGCAGTTAACAAACACCGAAGCATGCAATCTGCAAGTTTGAATGATCCGGTCTGCTAATGCATGTACAAGTTAGTTGTGGTGTTGCCAATGATTCTCAAAATTAAAATATTTATAATCACTAAAAGCAGATATGACTCATTCCTTCCATACAGATAAACAAAGTTTAAGTTACGAATTAAAAAAAATAATGAAGACACTCCACACCAATTAAAAGATAAGATTCCTGCCTAGTTATTTTTATACATCTAGAATAATTTTTCAAACCTATATCTGTCTTTGAACTACATTAAAAAAATTAAGTTCTTAAAATAAAAGCCACACATAACGAGTTATATATCCGTTTCAGTATTCTTCTAAACTCGAAGATTCTATAAGGATTTCTATATCTTTAATCACACAGCAACAAGCACATGCAGTTAACAAACACCGAAGCATGCAATCTGCAAGTTTGAATGATCCGGTCTGCTAATGCATGTACAAGTTAGTTGTGGTGTTGCCAATGATTCTCAAAATTAAAATATTTATAATCACTAAAAGCAGATATGACTCATTCCTTCCATACAGATAAACAAAGTTTAAGTTACGAATTAAAAAAAATAATGAAGACACTCCACACCAATTAAAAGATAAGATTCCTGCCTAGTTATTTTTATACATCTAGAATAATTTTTCAAACCTATATCTGTCTTTGAACTACATTAAAAAAATTAAGTTCTTAAAATAAAAGCCACACATAACGAGTTATATATCCGTTTCAGTATTCTTCTAAACTCGAAGATTCTATAAGGATTTCTATATCTTTAATCACACAGCAACAAGCACATGCAGTTAACAAACACCGAAGCATGCAATCTGCAAGTTTGAATGATCCGGTCTGCTAATGCATGTACAAGTTAGTTGTGGTGTTGCCAATGATTCTCAAAATTAAAATATTTATAATCACTAAAAGCAGATATATGACTCATTCCTTCCATACAGATAAACAAAGTTTAAGTTACGAATTAAAAAAAATAATGAAGACACTCCACACCAATTAAAAGATAAGATTCCTGCCTAGTTATTTTTATACATCTAGAATAATTTTTCAAACCTATATCTGTCTTTGAACTACATTAAAAAAATTAAGTTCTTAAAATAAAAGCCACACATAACGAGTTATATATCCGTTTCAGTATTCTTCTAAACTCGAAGATTCTATAAGGATTTCTATATCTTTAATCACACAGCAACAAGCACATGCAGTTAACAAACACCGAAGCATGCAATCTGCAAGTTTGAATGATCCGGTCTGCTAATGCATGTACAAGTTAGTTGTGGTGTTGCCAATGATTCTCAAAATTAAAATATTTATAATCACTAAAAGCAGATATATGACTCATTCCTTCCATACAGTTAAACAAAGTTTAAGTTATGAATTAAAAAAATAATCCTGAGTTTACATGAAGACACTCCACACCAATTAAAAGATAAGATTCCTGCCTAGTTATTTTTATAGATCTACAATAATTTTTCAAACCTATAACTGTCTTTGAACTGCATTAAAACAATTAAGTTCTTAAAATAAAAGCCACACATAACGAGTTATATATCCGTTTTAATATTCTTCTAAACTCGAAGATTCTAAAAGGTTTTCTAAATTTTTAATCACACAGCAAGAAGCACATGCAGTTAACAAACACCGAAGCATGCAATCTGCAAGTTTGAATGATCCGGTCTGCTAATGCATGTACAAGTTAGTTGTGTATTGACAATGATTCTCAAAGTTAAAATATTTATAATCACTAAAAGCAGATATATGACTCATTCCTTCCATACAGTTAAACAAAGTTTAAGTTATGAATTAAAAAAATAATCCTGAGTTTACATGAAGACACTCCACACCAATTAAAAGATAAGATTCCTGCCTAGTTATTTTTATAGATCTACA
The DNA here is from genome assembly GCA_963082805.1 of Hemicrepidius hirtus. Classification (NCBI taxonomy): domain Eukaryota; kingdom Metazoa; phylum Arthropoda; class Insecta; order Coleoptera; family Elateridae; genus Hemicrepidius; species Hemicrepidius hirtus. Next base: position 29,954,300 of record OY720166.1, read on the forward strand.
ATAATTTTTCAAACCTATAACTGTCTTTGAACTGCATTAAAACAATTAAGTTCTTAAAATAAAAGCCACACATAACGAGTTATATATCCGTTTTAATATTCTTCTAAACTCGAAGATTCTAAAAGGTTTTCTAAATTTTTAATCACACAGCAAGAAGCACATGCAGTTAACAAACACCGAAGCATGCAATCTGCAAGTTTGAATGATCCGGTCTGCTAATGCATGTACAAGTTAGTTGTGTATTGACAATGATTCTCAAAGTTAAAATATTTATAATCACTAAAAGCAGATATATGACTCATTCCTTCCATACATTCCAAACATTTAAGTTACGAATTAAAAAAAATCCCAGTCTAGTAATCCCAAATAAAAGAACCTACTTTTTATGAATCTTGAAAACTTAACTCATTCTCACACAATAACTAAAGGGTAATATTTAAAAAATCCTATAACTATCAGAATTTTTAAATTAAAAGTGTTTGTATTCAATAAACTCTCAATAGAAATCCCTATTTTATCTACCCCTCCCCCCCAACCCATGTTATTCTCCAAGAAGTCTTCAAGACGATATTCTTCAACAATCTACAAATTTATGACCATTATTACGCGTTCACCTTGTATAAGTAAATTAAACATTGTTACCTAATTTAAACTTTATTTTACAGTTATAACTTCAGCAGTTTGGAACATAATAACAAGCTACAACAGACTGTGCTTGGCTTATGTATTACCAAAGGAGGATGATTCTGGAAAATTGAAAACTTGAGTGGTATTTTTAGAATTAAACATCCTCCGTTTGTTACAAGTACCATAAATTAATTTCATTTGTTCCTAATTGTGATGGTGTTGTTGAAACTCTTGTTTTTCTTATGTTTGTCTTCTTTTCGGCTCGAACCCCATTCCTGTTTGTTGTCTGTTTATCTTCTCCTTGATTTGTTTTTCTAACTGAAGAAAAACACCTGGGCTGGTGGTAAGCTGCTGCAGGAGTAGGGCTTCTTTTTTGGTATCTTCCAATTTCTTTCTGAAGTCCCCTCTGGCTTCCTTTTCAGTTGTTGCTTTCTATCTTCATTGCCTTCCTCTTCTAATTCAAAGTGTGGATAAATCACTGCATAGCATCTACCATTAATTATAAAATATAACAGAATAAAAGTATAAAAATTTCATAATCGTAGCCCATCATGAATAGAAATAAATTAGAAAATTGTTTCTTCCCTTGTTATTGTTTAAAACATTAACAAGAAACGTACCTACATTTTCCAATAACAACATTTAAATGTGGTACTGAATTTATACTTGCCCCTAAAACATTTACTTACAATACATATTTTGACTGAGGCACAAAACACACAACCACAACCGTAATACCGTTAGAAAAAATTATCAAAACCGTTTGCAAGATACGAGAGGGGTCAAAAATGTTCTAAGCATTTAGAATTTAATTTTAGTAACCGACCCATTTACTCCATTATGAGGAACCTGCAAAATTCAAATGAATTAATTTAAGCTAATCACTCAATACCTACCATGTAATATTGAACTTACTACCCTTAGTTTAAAAACACTGTTCTATTACACTTTTACACAGATACACCATACACATACGTGACATGAAAGTACGGGTGGCTGCCACTCAAAAAGAGCAGTAACAGAAAACGCATCTCAAGAAATTGCGCAAATAATTCGTTGGGTAACTACCTCTGGGTTAAATTGCGCAAATAATTCGTTGGGTAACTACCTCTGAGTTAAATTGCGCAAATAATTCTTTGGGTAACTACCTCTGGGTTAAATTGCGCAAATAGGTAATTCGTTGGGTAACTACCTCTGAGTTAAATTGCGCAAATAATTCGTTGGGTAACTACCTCTGGGTTAAATTGCGCAAATAATTCGTTGGGTAACTACCTCTGGGTTAAATTGCGCAAATAATTCGTTGGGTAACTACCTCTGGGTTAAATTGCGCAAATAATTCGTTGGGTAACTACCTCTGGGTTAAATTGCGCAAATAATTCGTTGGGTAACTACCTCTGGGTTAAATTGCGCAAATAATTCGTTGGGTAACTACCTCTGGGTTAAATTGCGCAAATAATTCGTTGGGTAACTACCTCTGAGTTAAATTGTGCAAATAATTCGTTGGGTAACTACCTCTGAGTTACCTTTACGATTTAAAAGAAAGTACATAGAAAATATTTCAGAATTCAAAGCGGCCTTTTGCCACTGTAGAGGAGAATAAATTTGGTGTCATGTATTAACATACACCAGCAAATTAGTGTTTCCTCAACACTGCAGTTAAAATGCTCGTCTCGCTAGCGGAGACAGAGCACCCTCGGATACCTAGCTGAAAAAAAAACGAAAAAAACAAAGTAGTTATTTTTCTACGACTGGAATATCTACTAGGTATATTTCACGATTGCATATTACATTTCTTTATGGCAATAGTGAAAAAAAGAAAACATATTTATATAAAGTGACTTTAAAGTAGGTACATACCTACGAGGGGTAGGTATATCAGTGTGGAAATCTGGTGTACAATCCAATGAAAATCATTATAAATCAATGGAAATCAACGGAAATCGTTGGCAATCTTTAGAAATCAATGGAAATCGTTAGAAATCAACGGAAATTGTTGGAAATCGTTGGAAATCTTAGAAAATCAATGGAAATCGTTGGAAATCAACGCAAGTCGTTGGAAATCTTTGGAAATTGTTGGAAATCGTTGGAAATCTTAGAAAATCAATGGAAATCGTTGGAAATCAACGCAAGTCGTTGGAAATCTTTGGAAATCAATGTAAATCGTTGGAAATCTTTGGAAATCGTTGTAAATATTAGAAAATCAACTTGGAAATCAACGCAAGTCGTTGGAAATCTTTGGAAATCAATGTAAATCGTTGGAAATCAACGGAAATCTTTGGAAATCATCATAAAAATGAAAACCTGTGTAGAAAATTTTACCAGCGATATACCCCTCGCATACCTACTACTTTTTGTAGTAGGTAGCTACGTACCTTATTACAAAAATATCTATTTACCAGTCGTAGAGAAAATATTGCACAGATATTAAAGGATTAATTTAGTTCAAAACTTTACACTGACTTTTCTTATTTAATAAACTTGTAAAAAGATTGCAGGTTGGGATACAAAAAATTGTCTTCTAATGGAATTCATCTGAATATGAACCTGAGTGAGTGCAATTTTATAAAAAAAAGCATGAAGAATATTTTAAGTTATAAATAATTAATCCCTTAATACTGTACAAGCCAAAAATCGATAATCGGAAATGTATATTTGTTTTGAATTTTCATGGGGAAAAAATGAAAACTCAAAACTTTTACAGATTATCGACCTTGACAAAATGACACAAATGACGGGACCATTTTAATCAGGTAAATGAATATCAAAATGTAAAAATCATTAAATTATTGTTTAAAAAAAATACAATATGCGTTGGTTTTAACCTACCCCCAGGCGACAAGATAATACACACTGTAGGTATGTTTTAACTAGCAAAACATACCTACTAGTAACATAGTAAAAGTTATGTAACAGTTTACCATTTAAACGGTTAGTTACATACTGCTTTTATACCGGGTGTCCGTTCTTAAACTTGAACATAAGAATTTAACATTGTATTGAACGCCTTTGCTGATTCCTGCTAGTCAATTCAAGTTACAGGAAAGGCAAAGGTATCAATTAAAACCTAAACTGATTATGCATATGATACATATAATCACATTTTTCTAACAGTAACTTCTTATGCTGTTTCTATGGTGTATAAGAACTCATTTGTTCTGTTTCCTTTAAAATAATATGCCCTTTTTCCACGACCTTCTTGATTTCCGAGACCGACGTCAAGTCTCGTAAATCAAGAAGGTCGTGCTTTTTCCTATAAAGTACCTCGTCAATGACTACGTATTTTATAGGATATACAAAATAGGCTGCTGTTCAAGTAACATTTTACCTACTAATTCAACATTAAGGCCCAGTTGTACAAAAGTATTTTATTATTAACTCCCAGTTCAGCTAAGCCACGGGCAGTTGTCAGGGATACGATTGTTAGAACAATGATATCCATGACTGCTGACCGTGGTTCAGCTGACTGACAGCCAAATACTTTTGTACAACTGGACCTAAAAGTCCAATTAATTGTAAAAGTTCAATTAATGAATTGGAAACTTTCACCAGTACTTGAGCGAGAATAAGACATTAGTGTTAGAAAAAATTCAAGTGTTACTTTGTTAAAATCTATAATTATAGAAATAATAAACGTTAAATAAAATATCGATTTTAACTGGAAATAAATATTGTATTTAACATTTATTATTTCTTAATTATTATTATAGGTATTTGAAAATACCTATAAATCTAATACACGTTAATTTATTATGTTCCACGTACAGACTGGACACCCGGTATTTGAGCGTTCAATTAACTCAGAATAAACGCCCAGCGTGTTTTAGAGTTTACCAATAGAATCCGACGTTTTCAAAAATCAGGCTATTGGTTCACACTAAAAATCGGTAGGCGCTTGTGCTGAATTTGAGTCTATTTAAACTAAATGGTACTTGGGGTTAAGACTTAGAACCCAATACCTTGGAGTACGTACCAACCGCAGCATATTGTATATAATAAAATGGTCCCGTGTAATAAAAAAAAAACAAAGCACCAACAAAGCCAGTATTTGATTTAAGACAACGGGGTAAACACAAAGTGTGAAGTGAAAAACTCCATCAGAATCTAGAGTTAAACAAAACAATCCGAGTTTAAATTCCAATTAAAGAAAGATTATTTTTCATAATAAAACCTTAGCTTGTGAAAATGAACTGCGTGTATGATCTTTCACACTTATAACATTATGCATATTTTCCGATTTTCGCGAATAACAACTGGCGCAGTGAAAACTTACCTAAATACGACATGCAAAATGTAAACACTTCACTTCACTCTTGTATACGAGCATAATATTATAAGTGCAAAAGAAACATACCAAACAATTTGCAAAACCAGAGACTGTTCCTAACAGGGAATTTTTGAATATGAACATAAAAATATTTGCTTTTGCAATAGATGACATTAGTGCATCATTTTAGAAACTATAAAAAAAAAGGGAAATACTTTGAGAATATCCATTGTGTGATCTAAGGAGAAAATACACAGGTATTGATTGAAACATTTCATAATATAGACATATAGAAGAGCAATAATAAGGAATTCCTTATTTTTTTTATTTCTTCCGTCTTATTTTTGATCAGAAAATTATCTGATCATAATAAGGAGCGCTTTACAATACCGCAAACAAACACCCGTTATTTATATACATAAGCGTACCGCAACCTCTGGGAATTATTCCCAAAACTAACCAATGGGTGTAAATGGATGTAATGGATGTAACAGTTCTGATTTTGCAAATTACCGAGAAGGGTTTTAATTACTGGCTCTGTTGTTGCAAGCCGGAACGATGTCTTCATCCCGGGTGAGGCATCCAATGATGAGTACCTAAAACCAACCTTTAATGAAGTCGATCCTATGTCTACCGATGCAGGCAGCTCCATGTACCTACACTTCGAAGCACTATAAGTCTTTGACACTTCACTTAGCACTAAATATCTGTAAATTAGAAAATAAAATTAATTGGGGAAACATTAAAAATGAGGCTTTAACATATAAGCAGTATACTGCTTATGAAAAATTACTTACCACTTCACTGTTCCCATAATGATATCAGGATTATCAGGAGAGAAAAATAGAACTCCTATGTAGGTAGGTAGGTACCATTAGTAGCATTCGCTGGTTCATGGAATTGAACCTGAAAATAAATTAAAAATTGAAGGTGAAGTCTTACTTTTTTATCAATTTTTTTCTAATTGTAGGCAGTCGTAAATAAAATATGGTATGAAACTCGTACAAAAAGTCAGCGCCGGATTTTGCCCTAGGTGGAAATAATATTTTAAGATTTTTCAACCTGTACTGAAAACTGCGAAAAATTTCTAGAATTTGAATCCGAATCTCCATCTCTTACTGTTTACGAAATCCCCATGCATGCGCTCCTTATCTTGGACACCCTGTATATTTTTTTCAGTAAGCAAGCAAATTTATTATTTCCTAAACTGAGGCCAATCTCACATGAAAGGGACATTGACCGGGGCATTTTCGATTTTTTTCCCTTGGAAATAAATAAAAGCAATATTTTAAGAACAAAATAAATTACATGACATATTATACGAGTAGGCTCATAGTCTGTGGGCTCATACTTATCAACAATTTCCAATATTTATACTGCAATACCAAGAGAGATAGTATTACATAAGGAACCCCAAAAATGGTGAATGTCACCCTCTGTGTTACAGTACTGTTGAAATATTTGTAAAAGTTCACATATAAGGGAATGTCAACTGAAGGGCAATATTGTTTTTTTTTTTTTTTTTTTTTAAGTTTGAGGGCCCCCCTGATGTGGGACCCGAGGCATGCGCCTTTGCGAAACTTCACCAAAAGGTAGGTAGGTATCCTAAATGTGAAAAATAAAAATACCTAACACAGGCGCGTATTCAGGGGGGGGGGCTGAGGGGGCTGCAGCCCCCCCCGAAATATCTCGTTAGTTATAATAAAATTTGTATTGCTGCAAATAATATATTAAATTTTTATTTAGAAAAAATGCTGTTTTGCATGTTTATTAAGCATCCGGCTCAGCTCAGACAGGTAGAGTGAACTTGGAATATTCAATAGGCATCTGTTTTCAATTTGGGCTATGTAAATAGTTTTATAATCCCTAATAGCATAATAGTAACCCTAACAGGTTAACGGATTAGATGGATGCGTATACCTGCTAATGTGCTTGGTCCTACTGTTGGTCAACTAGAAATTTCCAAGAAGGAACTTTGTTGGGGACAGGAGCTGCTATTTGCTTACCTACCCTTGCAATTTTACACAAATATTTCTTGAAAATCCTTAAGCTAGAATTTGCATTCATAAACCAGTAAGTATGTACCGATACCATCTGTACGGTACAGATGGTATATATATTCATAGGAACATTCAAATTTCGGACAATGCCGTAATTGACAAATTTGCTGAAAGTGATAAACCAAGAAGGCTTAACTTTGTGATTTAAATTTTCAATTTTCGTTTTAGACTAATTATTTTTTTATTATATGTAGTGTATAGTAGAGTCTAGAGTAGAGGTAGGTAAACATGTTTTCAACTTTTTCTACAATTTAGTAATGAATCTGTCTAATTAGCTAAGCTTACCTACTTTGATAAAAAAAATTCACCAGCCCCCCCCAAAAAAAAAATCCTGAATACGCGCCTGACCTAACACAAGGTCCCTACTATAATTTAAACCTTTTGTAAAGATTATCTTTTTATGGTTCGCCTTTTAAAGATAACCATAAGGTACAGGGTACTACACAAGCTGCTCCGGAACCATTCTACAAGAAAAAAACTCACTACAGAGACAAAATTTCCTCGGACAAAAACATGAAACTTGAAATATAAGTAAAACAAATGCAATTAAATGCTGGTCTGTTAAAAATTTCTGTTTTCAGACTTTCAGTGATCCAAAAACAGCTAATATGATGATTAAGGAAGCTAGGAAGGAAAGGCATTTCAGGTAAAATTAACCTGCAATGACTTACATTGTAGTTGCACCTAGGAATGACAGCATTGAGAAAAAACATAAAACATGCTTAGATCATAAAACATGATATCACAAACACTAACATCGAAGCAAACTGTATTATAACAATGCACTGTAATCATGATTTAACAATTACATAATAAACAATAAAAGAACACAGAGCTTTGCAATACAAGTAAATTCAAGTCTTTCCCGCATAGACGAGCGCCCTTGAAAAATATTTCCAAGAACGTCAACAGGTGGTTGGAAATCCAGGGACGTGTTTGATTGAATTTATTTTCTTCACAATTATTGCAAAATTCTGTGTTTTAAATGTGTTACCTTCACAATATAAACAATAAAAATTAAGAATCTTACCTTAGAAAAACAAATTCCAGAAGAGAATCATGCAGTTGCGTTTCCACCTGATTCTATTAGCACTGCGGGGTGTGTTCACATGACTGTTAAAGAAAAAAAACAGAAATTAAATAGGAATCAGATTTGAAACTTTGTTTATAGGTTAGAAATGCGTTATAAACAATAAACAAAAATAGGTCGGTACAGAAGAACTTTATCTTGTCATATTCAACATTCAAATGTTTCAACACCGCCATCATGGAAAAAACTAATTTTCAACGCATTTTTTCTGAAAATTACTATTTACCACATTAAAACACCCGTTTTCAACATTTTTGTTTAAATTTTCACATAATACATAAATTTCCTGAGACCGAACGTGCAAGGCTCGACTTGCAGGGGATCGCGCAGGTCAAAAGTGATACGATGCCGGTTCCAATTTTGAAAGTCCGATAAAAATTTAAATACGAAAAATAGGCCTAATCTAACCAGCTTAAAGTGTTCGCGGGGTTCAAAATACTATGTTAACATACCTTTTGGCTTTTCACACACTTATTTTTTTCACTTTTTTTGGAAATTTCACGGAGCACTATAAAAACAAACACATAGCTACAGCTTCTTGGGAAAAGGGACGCTACTTGAAACAATTGCCGATCGTATAAACAACTTGATTTTTATCATACTCAAATGACATTGACTTATTGGATATTTCTTATATTAAAATTTACATTTTTAACATAATCTGTTAAATAATTATTTCTAACAACTTAAATCCCCGGATTCAGATGCGATGCGATGCGCCTGTCCAATACAAAAGTTCCGGGCACCCTTCAAAGAAGCTTAATTATTTAATTAATTAATTAATTATGTATAGGAAATGTTCATTGTTCAATATAGAAAGTGTCCGAAAAAAAAGTGGCATTTGAATTGATTTTAATTACACAAAGATATGCTTTGAATGTCCTCCAGGTGATCCCTTAGGCCCATCTATTAGTCCTTAACGAACCCTTAAACTTTTCTCAAAGAAGTACCCCTCTATTTTAGCAAATAAACATGCTACACCCGGGAGAGACATTGGAAATTTGCAAGGCAAACTTATTAATTTTCTTAGGGCTATAACTTTAGTAAGGGTGTGCTTTAGGGTAGTAGTTGTATTTGAGTTTTTGTACAGAATTAGGACTTCTATCTGCTGGTCGAAAAATAAATCGGGTGTTCCATTTAAAAAACGAAAATTGGGGAAACTTCCGGGACAATCGGAAGTGCTCCAGGTGGTGTTTATAGCCCATCCGTTAGCCCTCTACAAACTCTCCAACTTTGCTCAAACAAGCACCCCTCTATCTTTACAAATAAACATGCTACACCCGGGAGAGCAAGTAGAAACTCCGATTTTTGTTTTTTTCGTTGGTGACGTCGCGTCGTTTGCGTTGATCTATCACTGTCTGCTCAACGCAGGCGACGTTTTCTCTAAACTCTAAGCAACCCTTTTATTACATTTAACTGTCAGACAACTTCATCATAGAAAAAAATTAGTTCTAAATTATTGTTACAATGACAAATAAACCATTCACATCACAATGTACAAATGTCTACAACGAAAAAATATATAAAACAAGTAAATATTCATCCCTTAAATTATAAACAAATATAAGCTTATCCTATTATTGTAGTTCCTCATGCCTTTGGTTTACATAACGTAACTGCTATGGAAGCCCATGATCGAACCGTATATGATATAGTAAAAACCAGCATTGTTTCAAATACTCAACCACAAAGGCAAATGCCAATGTCTTTTAATAACTGCAATTGTAATTTCAATAAATCTCAATTCGTTTATGCACATCCACAGTTAACACCACATGGTGGTGTCACATTCACGTTTAACCCAACTCCGATCCCACAACACTGTAACGTTCAAACTTTTGGGTATGTACTTATAAAGATATAATAGGTACAAAGTAAAGGATAATAATAATTTTATTGACCCAAGCGATCAATACAGTTAATAATCTAAATACTCTTTTTTTCAGTCGTGGAGGTCTCCCTTCGAGTCCTTTCCCATCACATCCTGAAACAAATCAGCAATCTTTAACATTACAACAACAAATAGCTTTGAAACAATTAGAACAACAGGGATTAGAATTAATGCTAATTCAAGAACAATTAAAAAAAAATCCATACAAACTTCATTTTCATCATAATGGTCAAACGTCTACAACAGATTTGTGTTGCGGACAATCACAAGCTCGTACTTCAGTGGGAATGCCTGAATTAACAAAAGCATTAGCAACATTAACAAGTTTGAAACAAGACATAGCTAAGCTTGGTGTAGATAAATTATCACCGAATTGTCCACCAAACACATTATATTCGGAAGTTTATAAGGTCACTTTTAAATTAAACGTTAGGTAGGCTACGTTGGTATGTTTCTAATATTTATTATTATCCAGGCCAAAAGATTACTATTAACAAAAAGTCCTGACTTAATAAATAAAGATAAACCTAAAATATCATGTTTAACTGAGGAAAATGGTTTGGAAAAAAATGAATGTGCAGGAAAAGAAGTTGCCTCGACCTCAAAAAGAAATTCATGTAAAAGTGACTAATATATTTTATGTAATATTATATGAGAATGAAATGTCTTTAAATATTTATTTTTAGATAAAAAATCCAGGAAACAATGTAAGAAATCTAAAAAAAGGGAAAAACGACGTTCTAAGTCTAAGCAGCAACGTAGACATTCGAATCGAGAATCATCAAATTCTTTAATAGACTTGTATGAGTGCGAAAGTGATGAATATTATAGTGGTCCAGATGATAGGGATGATAGCTCTGAAGAATCGGATTCTTAATATGAAATATCTAATCGTATTTTTGACAGACAATGTACAAATGTTATGGTATCTTTTAATTGCTATTTTGTTGTAAGAATGCCTAATTTATTTTTGTAATAAATTAAATCCCCTATACTTATACCTACGTAGGTAGATTAATTCTTTTAAATTTATTTTTATCATTTCCGGGAAAACTACAAGTGCTCCAGGTGGTTCCTATAGCCCATCTGTTAGCCCTTAACGAACCCTCCAATTTTGCTCAAAGAAGCACCCTTCTATCTTTTCAAATAAACACGCTACACCGGGGAGAGACAGGAAAAATTTGGATGGCGAATTTATTAACTTTCTTGAGGGTATAATTCTGGTAAGGGTGCACTTTAGGGTAGTAGTTGTATTTGAGTTTTTGTACAGAATTAGGTCCTCTATCTGTCTATCGAAAAATAAATTGGGTGTTCCATTTAAAAAAACAAAATTCGGGAAACTTCCGGGAAAACCGGAAGTGCTCCAGGTGGTCCCTATAGTCCATCTGTTAGCCCTTAACGAACCCTCCAATTTTGCTCAAAGAATCACCCCTCTATCTTTTCAAATAAACACGCTACACCGGAGAGACAGGAAAAATTTGGATGGGGAATTTATTAACTTTCTTGGGGCCATAACTCTGGCAAGGGTGCACTTTAAGGTAGTAGTTGTATTTGAGTTTTTGTATAGAATAAGGTCCTTTATCTGCCTATCGAAAAATAAATTGGGTGTTCCATTTAAAAAAACAAAATTCGGGAAACTTCCGGGAAAACCGGAAGTGCTCCAGGTGGTCCCTATAGCCCAACTGTTAGCCCTTAACGAGCCCTCTAACTTTACTCAAAGAATCACCTCTCTATTTTTTCAAATAAACACGCAACACCGGGGAGAAACAGGAAAAATTTGGATGTTGAATTTATTAACTTTCTTGGGGGTATAACTCTGGTAAGGGTGCACTTTAGGGTAGTAATTGTATTTGAGTTTTTCTACAGAATTAGGTCCTCTATTTGCCTACCGAAAAATAAATTCGGTGTTCCATTTAAAAAAACAAAATTCGGGAAACTTCCGGGAAAACCGGAAGTGCTCCAGGTGGTTCCTATTGCCTAACTGTTAGCCCTTAACGAACCCTCCAATTTTGCTCCAAGAATCATCTCTCTATCTTTTCAAATAAGAACGCTACACAGGGGACAGACAGGAAAAATTTGGATGGCGAATTTATTAACTTTCTTGGGGCCATAAGTTTGGTAAGGGTGCACTTTAGGGTAGTAGTTGTATTTGAGTTTTTGTATAGAATAAGGTCCTTTATCTGCCTATAGAAAAATAAAATGGGTGTTCAATTTAAAAAAATAAAATTCGGGATACTTCCGGGAAAACCGGAAGTGCTCCAGGTGGTTCCTATTGCCCAACTGTTAGCCCTTAACGAACCCTCCAATTTTGCTCAAAGAATCACCTCTCTATCTTTTCAAATAAACACGCTACACCGGGGAGAAACAGGAAAAATTAGGATGGCGAATTTATTAACTTTCTTGGGGCCATAAGTTTGGTAAGGGTGCACTTTAGGGTAGTGGTTGTATTTGAGTTTTTGTATAGAATAAGGTCCTTTATCTGCCTATCGAAAAATAAATTGGGTGTTCCATTTAAAAAAACAAAATTCGGGAAACTTCCGGGAAAACCGGAAGTGCTCCAGGTGGTCCCTATAGCCCAACTGTTAGCCCTTAACGAGCCCTCTAACTTTACTCAAAGAATCACCTCTCTATCTTTTCAAATAAACACGCTACACCGGGGAGAGACAGGAAAAATTTGCATTAACTTTCTTGTGGGTATAACTCTGTAACGGCATACCTTTGAGAAGTGTAGGTGTTTTTGTTTAAACCCGAGTAGGTTGTGATGCAAGAAACAAATTAAACAATGCATATCTTATCTAAATTTCAGTTTAGAAAACATTTATTTGTCACTATACTTAATACTCTTCCCTCCCGATATTTTATTTAAAATACCAGCAACACTTTAAATTTATGTAGATCTTTTTTTAATATCTACAACAGTTAAAAAAAATTTTAAAGACAAAAAAATGGATACCAAAATGACATTTGCCGAGTTAGATAACTTGATTGATTATTGTGCCATCGATTTACATGATTACGAGAATGTGTTTCACGATCAACTAAAAAAATTAAATTCCGTATTCTGGGAAGTCGAACACAACAACATGCAGGTTATTTAAAAACTCATATAGAAACAATAAAATTTAAACTCTTGAATTTTAGTTCCCGATGATTGAAAATAGATTAGCCATTTTAAATTCAATCCACATCAAAATAGAAATGGAATTATTAAACGCAAGTGTATTTACGGAATCCATCGAACAAATACTCATAAAGTTAGAAGATCATTATATAACTTTTGAAGGAAAAGATTTTCTTGATATTCAAAGACAAATGTGGGTTAATTAAAAATTAATTTTGTTACTAATTAAAAAGAATTTTTTTTTATTAGATATGGTTTGTTTGAACAAACTGATATTAATCTTAATTATTATAAAAATGAAGTTGATCTAATCATGAGGGAGATTAAAAATATTGAAAAGGATAATTCAAAAAACCCGGTAAGTTAAGTAAAAAAAAAGAGAAACATTATTAAAATTTTTATTACTATAAACAGCTCGAACACATTGCGAAAATAATGTCAGCACTCTTGAATACTCTGGATTTTATTGAAATGAAAATAGAACAAATGAAGAATAGAATGCATTGGATTGATCAGGAAATCAGAAGCATTTTTTGTGAAATATATCATAAAAATTAAAAAAGAAACGAATATTTGAAAATCCCTAGTCTCAAGGTACACTCATCAGCCTCATGAGGGTAACAGGACGGTTGGCCACACCTATTTTGTAATGTAGTGGAAAATTTTTACCATCTATCTATAAAGTACACAGAAAAGTGTTTATCTATTTTTGTAAACATAAATTTTGTAGTTGCCCTTGAAGTGTAGACCATTGACTCTTTCTAACTAAAGTTGCTATAACTGTAGCTATTTATAATTAGCTTGTTTTGGTTTTCTTTCAATAAAAAATAAATAAACAGACTGATAACATGTTTATCTAAAAAATAAACCTATATGTAATATTTTATTTACTTTGTGTTGTTGACTTCTAAAACACACTGCATGTGACTTTATGATAATTAACATTTCCCTATCTACATAGCAACATTTTTAGTTGAACAGTGTAGTATTATTTCTCTGAGAAAAAGAAAAACTAAAATGACATCGGAAAATTTAAAAATAATTTCATTGGATGTAAAGGATGTAAGATTTCCAACATCATTAGGTGCCCATGGATCCGATGCAATGGTACGTTGAAACTTTTAAAAACATCCATTATATAAGGTGATGGTCTTTAGGGTGTGATTAGTTATTCAAATATGACGGGGTTCCTATTCACACCGTAAAGTTATATGACCACACCCTTTATGTGAAATTTTTATTAAAAATATAATTTTATACATAAAAGCATAAGGATCCGGATTATTCTTGTGCTTATGTAATCCTCAAAACGGCACAAGGAATAGAAGGACATGGTTTAACATTCACCTGTGGCCGTGGCACAGAAATTGTAGTAACTGCTATCGAATCCTTATCTGAAATAATTGTAGGACAAACCGCAATTGATATTTATAAAGATTTTGGATCATTTTGGAGAAATTTAACAAGCGACACACAACTACGATGGGTAAGCTTTAATAATACTAACATTCAGACATTTCAATTAAAATTTTCAGCTTGGTCCCGAAAAAGGTGTAATGCATTTAGCAACTGCTGCAATAATTAACGCCCTTTGGGATTTGTGGGCAAAATTATTAAACAAACCACTATGGCGCCTTTTAGCTGATTTGGATCCAGAACACATAGTATCCGCAATTGATTTTAGATACATCAGTGACGTGATAACAAAAGAAGAAGCGCTTGAAATACTTCAGAATGGGCAAATTGGAAAAGAAGAAAGAATAGAAAAATTAATTAAACATGGCTATCCTGCGTATACAACACAAGTCGGTATGTAAAAAAAAAATTTTTAGGGCGAGCATAGCGCAGCGTTAGAGATACTCTTGGGAATATAAACACAGACGGTTGCCTTTTTTATTTTAGGTTGGTTGGGTTATTCAAATGAACTCATCACAGAATTATGTCAAACATATTTGGATATGGGATTTACCGCTTTTAAAGTAAAAGTTGGCCAAAACGTCCATGATGATATTAGGCGACTAAGAGCTGTGAGAAATATTATTGGATGGGATAAACAATTGGTAAGAATTGGTCCTGGGTTGCCCATTCAAGTTAAAACTGTTAGTACCTGAATGGGTGCTTCAAACAAGGTGCCTCTCTCTTGCAAGGATTTCTTCCTACAGGAGAGGGTACGGGGGAGGCCTGTGCCTAATTAAAATAATTCCCATAGATGGTGGATGCAAACCAAGTATGGGATGTGGAAGAAGCAATCGAATGGATGAATCAACTTGCCGAATTTAAATTATTATGGATAGAAGAACCAACATCCCCTGATGATATTTTAGGCCATGCAACCATTTCAAAAGCCCTGAAACACCATGGAATTGGAGTAGCAACGGGAGAGATGTGTTGCAACCGTGTGATGTTCAAACAATTCCTACAAGCCGATGCTATGCAGTATTGCCAAATTGATTCGGCACGTATAGGAGGGGTTAATGAAATCCTAAGCGTTTACTTAATGGCCCATAAACTAGGAGGTTTATAAAAAAAATTTGATTTGTTATACCTAATTAAAATTTTTTTGTTTTTAGTAAAAGTATGTCCACATGCAGGTGGTGTAGGTCTTTGTGAAATGGTTCAACATTTACAAATGTGGGATTATGTTGCACTTTCAGGAACAATGCAAGATCGTATGATAGAATATGTTGATCAACAACATGAACATTTTGTTAATCCCGTTGTTGTTGAAAATGCGCGTTATAAAGTACCCAAGGTACTCGAATTTACCCCTAAATATTCAGGATAATAATTTTTTTTTCCAGAGAGCAGGTTACAGTACAACATTCACACCTGAAACTATTCCGAAATATGAATATCCGAATGGAACAGAATGGCAAATGATGTTTTCCAAAGGTTTATTTGCAGATCCTCGTAAACACAAATCTTAAAATCAACTAAAAATTTAGTTAAGGGGTAGAACAGCATGGCAGGATATTTAAGGTGGAGTTATTTAGGATTAAAAAAAAAATAAAAAAATTATAAAGAATGATTTATAGGGATATAAAAAAAATTAAGAAATAATTACATGGTAAAAAATAAAGGCTATACTCTTAAATGATTTTTTTTATACCAACTTTTTATGATCGTCTTGTAAACATGAACTTATCCAATTTTATTTGTTTATTCGGTTTTGCCTTATCATCCATCTCAGACTCTGGTTTCTTTCTTTTTTCACAATTCTAAAATTGAAATTACTTTTAGGTTTTAATACAGGGTAGGGTGTCCCAGAAATGGATAGACAACGCTTGAACATAGATTCCCGATTATGGGTTGCCTATATTCCAATGATAAAGTGGGGAGGTAACTTCGGCTAAATCGTCTTATTTTGACCTCAGGAATCTGTGGTCAAGCGTTGTCTATGTATTTCTGGGATAATTCTGTGTTAATAAAAATAAAACGAAGCGATGTAGTACCTCATTCAAACCCAATTTATTCTCTTTCTCTGCTTTTGGAGTACATCCAGCAAATTTGTCTGTTAAACTAAGAGGATTTGGACTACCAGGTCGTACTTTTTTCAGACTTTTCAAGAAGGGATTTTTTGGTGCAATTTCCGAATATGAAGAATCCTTCAAGAATAATTGCGTTTATAAGAATAAACTTTTAATTATGATTATTTACTCACCTGGGTACTTATAGTGGTATTCCCTAAACTGGTATTTTGTGTATTATTCTAGAAAAAAAAATTTAATCAGGTCCAAGTGTCTGTTTCAACTGTCTCCATAAGAATTAACAGTTGGTTAACTCCTTGTTAAGCTAACCAACCGTCAATTGTCCATGACAATTGACTATTGCTTACTTAACAGCGAGTTGATAAATCGGCCCTAGTCACATGACCTTCCTGGAAGGCAGCACAAACAAACTAGGGCACAATCCTATCAGTTGACCCTTGTAGAATGTGTTGACTGGCGTTTTTTGTTTGTGTTTTGTTTTAACAAGGGTCACCTGATACGGCTAATGCCTTGACAATTTCTGTATTTTCCACCCTAGGGCACTCTAGACCTTAAATTGTTTGTACTGCCCCCTTTTGATTGTATACTCAGTCAAAAATAATTACCTGATCTATATCAGGTTGTGTTAAATCCACAGCTTCTGTATTATTTTCTTCTCTTACTGACGGCTTAAAAGAAAAAAAATTACATTTACAAAATAACAAAGCAACCCTTAATTACCTCTTCCTCAGAAATTTTACTTTTAGTACGTTTTGTACTTGAATATGAAAGTAATTTTCTATTACTCGGTTTAATATTTATAATTGGTGAGGAAACAGTCTAAAAATTAAACAAATTACAAATCATATTTAAAATTTTCTTAAATCGCATACGCTTTGACTAAAAGTAATGTCTTCTTCAACTTCGTCATCGCATAAACTAGAAGCCAATTCTACAAGTTTCTCGGCAAGCCTCCTCCTATTTAACTTTGTTGCATATTTTGTAGCTAAAGTTACTAACTGCGGATTAGCCATCATTTCGATTAACTCCAGTGCTCTTTGGTCTAAATTATTTTTACAGGCTAACTGTAATAAAAAAAATCATCATCAAACGAGTATCAAAAAAATCTCACATACAACTCCTTACAGCAAAAGTTTTCAAAGCGGTTTCTTTGAACTTTTTTTCCACATTTTCAACTTGTAATGTAGACCATGTGAATAAATTAGCTTCTAACTGGGATTTTTCCGTAGCCATTTCCGCAAAAGGGGGTTCAATGGGTAACTCAGACAAAATAGGTCTTGGTGTAAAACTAGGATAAACGCTTCCCCTACAATGAATTCCTCTTACAGATTCCGATGATTCGAATACTGCAGTTATAAAATAACCATCACTTGGGTTTTTACGCTTAAAAAATAATCGGACATAATAGGATATCAAAGTTAAATTTTATCTTCTCTTACATATTTTGTTGTGTCACAAAATGGTAACCAGATATTAGATGATATTGGATATAAACTTAATAAACCGTAAGAATCTTGCATTGCTGGGGTGCCAAGATCGGTAAATCCTATCCATTGCAGGGTTGTTTCCGGTCTTAAAGCACTATTAATATCTTTGCTTTCAATAGACATGCCTTCTAGTTTAACAAACATTAAATTGATACATTGGTCACCTTTTCTTGGTGCACTACTATGATAAGCAATTAATAAAAGGTAACCATGTGCTGACATGGATACAACTGGACCAGGAACAGATAAAACTGTTTTTTGTGTTCCATAAACAGTACAAACTCTTATCATGTAATTAGAAGTTGCAAAACAAACCAAACGATCTGAACTAGCAATACAAATAATTTCCTCTTCTGAAGAAGAATGTAAAATCCATTCTTTGGCCCCAGCATTCAATGGTATGGTTGTGATTTGACTAAAAAAAAAACATATAACATTTTTAATTCATTTTTAGAAAGTGTAGAACAAATTTAAGGGGAATCCCCAAACAGGATAGTGAATTTATTTTTGTTTTTTTGATTACCTAGCATTAGCAATAACCAAAGCAGTAGAGCTGAGAGATCCCATCGTATAATCGTGATAATTTTGCATCATCATACTATTATGAAGTGTGGCATCATGGAATTCAACTTCAATGGATTTAAGGCTATCTATGTCAGAATCTAGGGTGCTACCATAACAGCGTATTATTCCAATCTCATTCCAACATAGATAACGGGGATTCAAATGTTTAGGGGTTGAGGTTGGCATAAAAACGCTTTGTAAGGGTATTTCTGGGATTACAATTGCTCTTGGGGTTGCAGCTCTGGACGATTCTAAAATAATGTTTTTTATTTAAGGTTTGGTTAAGGAAGAGTTTGTTAAACCTCTATCAGATTCTAGTTCTGGTTCGTCTGTTCCCATGATGTCATTTTTAAGTTTTTCAAGTGAAATAGCATTTTCGTTATCTTCATCATCTTCCTCGAATTGGAATTCACTAAAATCTACTTCGCTTTTCTCTTCATTTGATTCTGATTCAATAATGGGTTTGTTTGGTTTGTTTATGCAATTTTCAATAATGCCTAATTGGCCTTGGACATCACAGAAAGCAATTTCTCCATTTCCTATAATTTTCCTTTGGTCATATGGTAAACAATGTAAGAAGTTTGATGTACATAGTCCGGGTACTACCTGGGAAGTTTCAGGAAGTCCCTGGGAACTCAGGGTAGTCTCTCGGAAGTCTGGAGAGATTTTGGGAAGTTAAGGAAGTTCCAGGAAAGTCTAGGTAGTCTCTGGGAAGTTCAGGTAGTCCCTGGTCAGTCTCAGGAAGTCCTCGGGAAATCTCAGGATGTGACTGCAAACTCTGGGTATTCTCTGGGAAGTTCCAGGAAGTCCCTGGCTGGGTAGTCTTAGGTAAATCCAGCTAGTCCCTGGGAACTGTGGTTAGTCTCTGGGAAGTTTGGGTAGTTTGGAAGTTTCAGGTAGGCCCTGAGAAATCTCGGGATGTGAGTGGAAACTCTGGGTAGTCTATGGGAACTTCGGGTATCCCTGGGTAGTCTTTGGGAAGTTCCTAGGAACTCTAGGAAGCCTGGGTTGTCTCCAGGAAGTCCCTGGGTAGTCTCTGGGAAGTTCGGGTGGTTCCTGGAAAGTCTTAGGAAGTCCTTGGGAATTCTGGGAAATCCGGGTAGTCCCTGGGTAGTCTCTGGGAACTCTGGGTGTCTTTGGGAAGTCCCTAGGAACTCTGGAAAGTCTGGGTAGTCTCCAGGAAGTCCCTGGGTAGTCTCTGGGAAGTTTGGCTGGTTCCTGGAAAGTCTCTGGAAGTCCCTGTGAATTCTGAGAAATATGGGTAGTCCCTGGGTAGTCTCTGGGAAGTCTCAGTAGTCTCTGGGAACTCTGGATGTCCCTGGGTAGTCTTTGGGAAGTCCCTAGGAACTCTGGGAAGTCTGGGTAGTCTCCAGGAAGTCCCTAGGTAGTCTCTGGGAAGTTTGGCTGGTTCCTGGAAAGTCTCTGGAAGTCCCTGTGAATTCTGAGAAATATGGGTAGTCCCTGGGTAGTCTCTGGGAAATCCGGGTGTCCCTGAGTAATCTTTGGAAAGTTCTTAGGAACTCTGGGAAGTCTTCAGGAATCTCAGGAAATCCTTGGGAACTTGGAAAGCCCCTGGGTAGGTAGACCCTGGGAAGTTGGGGTGGTCCCTGGAAAGTCTTAGGAAGTCCCTGGGAACTCTGGATACTCTTTCACATTGGGTAGTTTGATATAGGTACACCGAGGTACACAATTTTTCACCCTTGGTTAAAACATTCAAACCTACATATTCTTTACTTACCACTAGGATTCCAAACCATAGCACATATAGAAGTCAATTTTGGGCTTTTAGTAACTCCAATTACTTTAGATATTGTAATATCCCAAATTATAATATCTCCTTGTTCAGATGAAGCTGCCATTAAATTACCACAAGGTGAATACTGCACTATAGAGAATGGTGAATCAATATCGGGACATGTTAGAATTATTTTACTGGACCAATCTGATGTATTTGCAATGATAACAGAATTTTTATTTGGATAAGCTAAAGATCTTCCGGAAGTCGGTTCAAAATCAATACGACCTACAATAAACAAAATAGAATACAAGGAAAAATATTTTAAAATCCACTTACATAACAGGCTAGCATTCATAAAGCTATTAACTTTAGGCACACATTCAATTTCCTTAAGTAAAGAAGTGCTTTCAACATCCCAAATACGTAATTGTCCATCTCCCGAGCTTACTGCTAGTAATTTTGCATTCGGACACAAAGCTACACTTAACGGAGGTCCTGTTAGACCGGAATAGGATAAAATATTACTCCATTCTTTAGATTCAGATAATTTCATTGTCTTAACTTCCATATCTTCTGCTGCAATTGCTATGAACTAAAAAATTACGATTAAATTTTAATAAAAAAATCAAATCTTTTATACTACATTATGATTTTTTCCAACAGCGATATGATTTACATGAGCAGTAAATCTAACTAGAATACTATCCCGTTCTGCTTCAGGGAATGTCATAAGCTGGACACTGTTATTGTCTGTTGCAACGTGTAATTGGGTACCTTTCTGTCGAACGCAAAGCGACCATTCGCCAACACATGCTTGTACAGGATCATCATCATTGAACCCCGACCAGATTCTAATGTCGCCATCAGTACCACATGTTATAAGCCTTCTGATATAAAGAAGATTGTGTTAGGAACAGATTTGTGATGATAAAAACATTCTTTTACTTACTGCCCGTCTTCTGAATAACACACATCCGTATGACCCTCCGAATGAGCATAACGTGTTGGTCTTCTCTCCATTTTTAGTAAGTCACTTACAACTTTTGTATTAAAAGAAATATAATAAAGAAACGGTAAAGAAAAGCTAAAGTTGACAGAAACTATTCATAACCTATTTTGCTTACAGAAAACGCGCGAAAAGTTACAACCAGGAGCTAGGCAATTTCTAAAACAACTTATCTTAGAAGTATTTAAGAAAATAATTGATTTTTTTGGAAAAAGGGTACAATAATAAGACCTCAGACAGAAAATTCAAATGAGAAGCAAATGTAAAAGAAACTTAGGACTGTTTTAGCATAAAAGCAGTGTTTTGAATTTCCCGCCACTTTACCCCGTTCCAATTGGCTTTTGAAATGCCTGTCATGATATAATATTAATTTTTTTAGTTTGAGGAAATATAAATATTAACGGAATAAAGTTGTGCAGATCAAATTAAAGTCTTTATGCTTTTAATCCTTACATCTTGGGTTAGAGGCTTAAACTACAATGATTTTGAATTTCCCGCAAATTTTAAGAGTTCCAATTGGCTGTTGAATTGCTCCGTGTTTGAAAACTCTTCTTTTGAAGGTTTTTTGTTGTTCTTTTGATTGTTGCAAATAAAGGGGGTAGATTTTGAATTTTAACGCTGCATTGTTTAATTTTTTATGGATATTTTTATTAATCCTAAACAAAAAAATACCCATAATTTTTGTTGACGAACGAAGCAACAGGGGTAAGTTACAGCTACCTAAATAATTGAGGAAAACGCGCCTAAACTTTCTTGAGGGGGGAAATTCTAATTTTTATAATCGTTTTCATTAATTTATTGGAATAGGTGTCCATTTATAATTAAAAAAATAGTTTTATTAAGTTAAGTAAAGAAAATAATTTTGTTTAATAAAAAAAATGTTTAGAAATATTTAAAAGTGGTAGTTTGAGAAGAACAGAAATAGTAAAAAAGAAACTTTTAAAAGAACGTGTTTTTATTCGAATACTTTTCCTACAGTTGGAGAAGTTTCCAGTAGTCGAGGGTGGCGCCTCCTACAGAAGCAGCGGTACTACTTTCCGAACAGTCTGCGTCCGCCATTTTGACGAACAGAAGGGGGGATTTGCGAGCAGCTAGCGTTAATTGTAGAAATCTATTAAAGTGTCCCCATAAACAAAAAATTAATTAATTACCTAGTGATTACTGAATTCTCTAAAACCTAGTGCGACCGATGGTTTAAACCAAGTGTCTGTGTTTATGTGTTTTCGAGGAAGTAAATCCTGTGTAAGTTGGAATCCAACAGCGTGGCTACTGCCGCTTCTCTTTGTTTCTCTCATAGTTTCGTTGGAAGGTAAGCAGCATTTATCGAACCAATTAATGCGTTATCGTGTACGCGTTATTTAGCGTTTTCTCGATCCGTTTACACCTAAGCTGCGTAAAACCAAAACCTTTCCTGCCTTGGATGCTAACCCAACAGGCACAGCCGCCTCGATTTATAAACTCGTGAATATGCCGAACGTGTTTTGTTTTTGCCGGCTTTCAGTTGTTCCCAAGCCAACTTTGCAACGCTTCAGGACTTGAGGTTTCCCTAAAATTTTTCCCAAATCATCCTGTGATTCCTTGTTTGTACAGTTATTCCTGATTATATGGAAGATTCAAAGTGGGGTAAAGTCCGATCCAAGTTAGCGTTTTCTAATCGAATTTTGCTTACTACTTCAGAGAGAAAGCTTTCTTTTTCGGGGCAGGTACTAGGTCAACACTTTAGAAGTGATTATTTTTATTTTAAAACCACCTAAAAAATATTTTAATCGATCTTTGGTTTGTTTATAAAAAGTGTTTGACGTATTTTTGTTGTTTAAAAATGCTTGCGGTATTTACAAATAAACGGGCTTTGATGTGTGTGGGTGTAAGAAATGGTAGTGTAAAATTGTAATGCGTAAGCTGCATTTTTATGCTGCACACTGCAACAATTGGCTGTTTATCAACAGCTACCTACCTTGTAGTAATAATTTCTTTACTGACTTTACCAACTACTACTGGCAATGACCCGATTTTAAAGCTGAACGTTGCAGTCTGTCGTTGGATATTTTCTTAATATGAAAGGCAAATGAAAGTTTTCTTTTAAGCACAACAAAAAATGTTTCTATGCCAGAAGCAATAAAACATTTTGTGAAATTTATAATAGAGTCTTTCTCTCTTTAATTTATTAAATAATAAGTTTTTTTAATGCATGATTGATGTGTCTTTTAAAACATTAGGATGTTGAATTTTAAATTACTTTCTCCTTTTTTAAGCTAAAACATTTTTCTAAGATTGGGGAAACCCATAAAATATCTTAAGTACTGGTTTAAGAAAGGTCAAAGGTTTTAAAAGTTGTTTTTCATTGTTTAATACATCATGGTAATTGAACTTGAATTATCAAATTATACACTGTGATCAAAAATAACAACTAAGCAATTGTTTATGCTGTTGTTTTGGTTACAGAACGTTTTTTGGTGTAAGAAGGGTTGCTTAAAGCAGCAGGTCTCACAATTTTCCCCTGACCCCATCATGCGTTTGAATTTATTATCAAATCATACACTGTGATCAAAAACAAGAACTTAGCAATTGTTTATGTTGTTGTTTTTGTTGAAGAACGTTTCCTGGTGTATGGTACCGAAGGGTTGCTTAAATTTATTAAAGCTGCAGGCCCCACAATTTTCCCCAAATGCTCCTACACTTTGGAGGGTGTTTTATCCCCCATACTCCCTTGGAGGATGTAGGGATTATGAATGGTACAGGTACATTCTTTAAATTAAATCTCCTTAGAGCATAATAAGAATAATTATGTTCTCGTGTCAAGGTATGACGGTCGCATCCCTATAGTTAGGTGTTCCCTCTACTTCAACCCCAACTGAATTTGCAGGTAGTAAAGTAAAAAAATCTATTTAGCTACAAAATTAAGTTGTTTAATGGATTATGTAAAATTTACTGAATCCTTGGCCACTGATTCTGAAGGCATTTCCTGGAGGGCTAAACAGTTTTGTAAGGGTTGTACCACAAGATTATTAATTACCTTAATTTTTTTAACATTTGGATTTTCTAGGTCTTTTGGAAGATTTAAAACTAAAATGAATCTAGAATTCTAGATTGTATCCTGGAGGTATGTAAGAGAGAGATTGAAGATAAGAAATTTCCAAAAAATTATATTTAATGTAAAAATAAAGACTTTGTGTTATAAGAAAAATTTATTGTTTGATTGAATGAGTCAATTATTATTGTCTTAATTCAAGGTAGAAAGTTTTGTTATCTTTGTAATAAATAAATCGATAAATGATTGTGTCGTTGCTGTTTTTACAGCTGCGGGGTGAATAAATTCCACAGAGACACGAACTATGCATGCATAAACGACCGTTAGTCATTTTTTTTATTTAACATATGTGTAGTAGACAATGCTTACTATATTGGGTGTTCCCAAAATATTGTACTATTTTGTTATTCTTGTTTTATATCGACTTTTGAATATCTATACTCTATTAATAATTTTTGTATATGATTAATGTATACGAGGAGTGTTTAAAAAATTGTTTACATAACCATACGGTTTTTGAAATATTTTTAAAGCTGGTCAAGAGATGGGAACGTTCTCCCAATTTTTCTATCTCAAAACCAGTACTATAGAGGACTTTTTTTAAAGATTAAAAACCGTTTAAAGTTTCCTTCTAGTTCCAAACGACATTTTATATTTTAATACCGTAATATCTATGGAAAAATTTTATATTATGACAAATGTGTGGGTTGACAATTTTACAATGTAAGTGCCGACTTGTTCCATTGTAAAAAAAATGAACTGTTAACGACCTTGGCGATTAGGTATCTGACTGGTTTTACAGTGGCCATTAAACTTCGCAAAGATACTAATTTGTATTCTTGTTTTTTTTAAATCATTATTTAGACACCTATAATAATATTCCTACTTGCTAATTTTAAATTTTCCGTTATGCTACCGTTTTTGCTTGTTAATGGATTGACTAATTTTTTTGCTCGGTATTGTAATAATTTTGATTACTTGTGGCCACACGATTTGGTTTAAATATTCTGCACTTATGCAGCTTGGTATTAGATACATTTTCTTTTTTTGATGAATGCTAGAATCTGGCTAGAATATCACTGTGGCGCCCTCTACGGGGTTTTGAAAATCGGAAATTGATTCTCCTATAGCGCCTTTATTAGTCAAAATATGAAAAAAGTTTAAATATAAAAGTTGTTCAGTATATAATTGTGCATTCTTCTAAATTTATATCACGTATACAGGGTGTTTGGTTTTCACAGTACAATGCGCAACTTTGTTATTTTAAATGAAACACCCTGTATATTATTATATAATTGAATGCAAAATTGAATTGTCTATCACATAGTATAAGGTAGTCATATAGCTAAAATGTACGGTTGATGAGAAAATCGCGAACTTCCGCTGCGTTAGTAAATTAGATGCCTGTCTCTCTTCTGTACGTATCGAACCCGTATAGTCTGGTGTTTCTCGCTACGCATTCAAGTGATTTCCAATACTGTCTCACGAACTACTCTTGAATACCAAAAACGTTTATTTTTATTATGGGAAAGTTCAGGGGCGGTGCGGTGCCCACCTCCACTTTTTATTTCATGCAACGCCACTGAAATTACTCAAGGTCACCGTAAGTAGTAAGCGGGTAACAAAAATCAATAGAAGCTTATTCTTGATCATCCCCTATTTTATTATTCCGTGTGATAATACCAACAAAAGCTTGATTTATTAATGGGAAAATTAGGGTGGGTGATTCTCCTATCCTGACACACAAAGATTTTAAATATCTCCAAGCGAAAAAGTTTTATGGGTCAAATCAGGGGATTTAGGAGGCCATGCAGTTAGATCCTCTCTCATCCTTCAGTGCGCGAATTTGGGGGCTTGGATCGCCGGTTAGCATCAATTTTCTTCAAAACTTTCTTGATGCAGGGTTGTGGTGATGTTTCTATTATTGTAAAAAAAATCAGACTTACGAACCCCCACAACAGGTTAGAATTAAATTCCCGTGTTTATTTTTTACCCAATCGTCGTCTGCGTTGATCTGTCACGATAGATCAACACAGACGATTAAAATAATTAAGTATTCGATACAAAAGATTCTGAAGTAGGTGAACAAGTAAAGTTGGGAGTTAATCCTTCTAACAGAATTGAACTTTCGCCTTAGTTTGTCAATACTGAATTGAGTGGTGGTCGTAGATATAACGTTTCTTAATTAAGTGATTGAACTTTACCCTGTTTTCGCCTCATTTAGGTTGCCTAAGTAAGGCACCTTCCAATTGGGCTACTGTTTATAATAGTTGAGTGACTACTGAAGGGGAAACAACCACCCAATTCAGAATGCCACTCAATTCACGAACCATTGAATTAATTTTACATTGATTTACTATTAACCCTTAACTTATTTCTTATTTGACCCTGACTTCTGCAGCAAACATCCACCTACGCTTTTTCCTACAATTGTCATAGATTAATTACTTTTTCTTTTTAATGATTCATTTACAATGTTTAATAGTCTTCAATTTATAACGCGATGACAACTGTGTGAAACAAGTGAATATTTTTACACCCACTACAGAAATTCCTTAGCAGCTTCTTTTATCTCTTAAGGAAAGTTACTCCTCAAAGAGTAAAGTTTGCTGTCGGAAAATCACAGTACTTGACATAGTTTCGAGTTATGAATGACCTCGAATCGATTATAAGGGTGAAAATAAAGGGGTGGCTTGCTTCTATTCATAAAACCACATAAACATAATGTCGCCTCTTTTGTTATTAGAAATGCGGAAAACTTTAAAGAAACTTTAGAATTTGATTGATGTTACAGGGATTACAATCAAAGTCGACGTTGGTTTATCCCTTTTAGTGTCTTTAGTTTGTATTTCTTTGTCGAACATTGACTTACAAGTTACTGGTTTCGGTTTACAATGAATCATTATTCACTAGTGAATAATGATGGTTATTCACGGCGGTGCATTATGGATAGCATTACCTTGACCAACAATCTCTATCTCTTATCGATTACGAGATCCCACACGCATGCTCTCTTTATCTTGGACACCCTGTAAAATATTTTAATAATGACTGAATTTTCGTTCCGCCATAAACTCCTTGATTAATTAATTTTGTACTAATTTGTTTAAAAAAAAACATTTTATGTTTGCAGTAATTTCACAGAAGTTCGACTTTTATTTATTAATATTTATTGTTGGTTTAGCATTTATCTGAAATATAAACAAAACTGGAAAGTTAATGATAATTAAAAAGCGATTAGTTAATTTATTTTGTGTCTTATAGTCCAATTTTTTTATGATAATTTATTTTTAATTGCATTGGTCTCTGTGTTTAGATCAGAATAAAAAAAAACTAAAGCTTATCTGGTCAGTAATAATGGAAGACTTGAAAATTATTGTGTGACCATTATGTGTACTTGATTAGAAAATTTCCATTGCAAAAATAATAAATGCAATACAATACATTGGTGCATCATATACCAAGGTTGACAAGAGTGTTATAATAGCCTCGTGACAAGATTTTATCCCGCTCGGCCATAATAACCTTCGTCTGTCTTTTTCCCGCGCATTACTCGGAATCACAAGTGGGGCTGTGCCCCTACTATGACGAATTTTACCAATACTGTACCATTGGTACTTATCTAGCTGTTGTAATGTAATGACCGCCATTAGCTTCAAGACAAGCTTCTATTCTTCGAACAAAATTTTGAGGCTAAAGGCGGTCATTATTCAAAAAACGGATTTGCAGAGTTATTTTTTTATTCGCATTTTTCATCTTTGAAGTGTGATTTACACGAAAACGGTTAATGGTAGGAAAAAATCTCAAGAGACTGTTTCAACCGTAAATTAGTTGAGAAATTTGAAAATTGTGTCAAAAATTAAGAAAACAGTGGCGTACCATTTTTTCCTCCAGAAATATCCACATACCCACCTGTAGTTACGCCACTGGAGAAGGAAAAAAATGACTAATATGGTCCACTTATAGCAAATGTACATACATACGTATTGCTTATTACTTTCCCATACCACTACTGGTATAGGGAAGTATTGATATCATGAAAATTTTCGAAGTCGAGATTTTCGCGGAAATACGTGTTTTGGGTCCCCAGGAACCCAAAAAAGTGGTCTAGAAAAAATGTCTGTCTGTGGGTGGGTGGGTGGGTGGGTGTGTGTGTATGTAACGCCTGTAACGCAAAAACTAGTGAACCGATTTTGATGAAATTTTAAATGAAGGGGTATATCGAAAATTCATCGACAAAATAAGCTTTTCAAAAAAATCCGAAACCGGAAGCGGAAGTTAGACATGTTTTCTTGGTATCATTTTTTTCAGAAGCGGAATTTTGAAAATCTGAGTAGGGGATATGAAAGAAGGGCATAATTCAAGGGAAACAGTTTTTTCCCGGACTCTCTAACTTCAAAATGGCGGTCGCTATGAATTTTTCAAAATTTCGACTTTAACGCCCCGTAACTCAAAAACCAGTTATCTGATCAGGTTCCGCAACAACTTGTTTGAAAGCCCTTTGGCTGTACTACACCAAGAAAAAAAATTATTTACTAAATCCAAAAACGGTCGCAACGGCGCTCTTCCAAAAATTTTGAAATTTTTGAAAAATTATTACAAAAAAAGTGGTCTAAGGAATTTGTTTAAATTTTCTATACTTATGCAGCTTGGTATTAGCTACATTTTTGTTTTTTGATGAACGCCATAATTCCACTGTGGCGCCCTCTACGAGGTTTTGAAAATCGAAAATTGATGTTCCTATAGCGCCTTTATTAGTCAAAATATGAAAAAAGTTTAATTATAAAAGTTGTTCAGTATATAAATTTACATTTTTCTAAATTTATATCACGTATACAGGGTGTTTGGTTTTCACAGTACAATAAGCAACTTTGTTATTTTAAATGAAACACCCTATATATTATTATATAATTGAATGCAAAATTGAATTGTCTATCACATAGTATAAGGTGTTCATATGGCTAAAATATACGGTTAATGAGAAATTCGTGAATTTTGAACTTTAAAACAGTGCAGGGAGAAATTTGTAAGTGCCGATATGTTCAAGTGACCATGCGCGGGAAGGGAATTCCTTGTCGCCGGCTAATCCTAGCAGCCTATGAATATAAATAATCACACATGCGCAGATGAACACAATCGGCACTTGTGTTAATTTTCCATATACTAATTTTCAAGTTAAGTTTATCGGTTGTGGCGAACAATACTGTTGAATACCAAAAACGAATGTTTATTTTTAGTATGGGAAAGTCCAGGGGAGGTTTGCACCTCCACTTTTTAAAATTTAATTCCTAGTCATTTCCGAATAAATTAAAAAAGATCGATATTTTTTAAAACTTTCAACACCCTGTATATCTCGGTAACGAAGCATTTACGGACCCATGTTAATAGGAACTTTTCCTCTTATTCTCATGAAAGGAACATGCCCTTAACAGGATATCGGTCTTTTTGAGACATTCTGTATCGCTCTACAACTCCCATCCTTTTCTAACACACGTAGTTAAAAAGAGAAAGTAGATAAGTCGCAGGTCTTGTATGACCCGATTAAACTCCCAAGTCAACCTAGGTATCGGATTGCGTATTAAAAATGAGTATTTGGAGTACCTAGTTAGTATTTTAATTTTTTTTATATCTTCAAGGTTGAATACATATTAAAAATATTAGGTTTCTTTGGTGTGACACGTGCCTGGATGGCCCTCTAATCAATAGTTGTGTTGTACGAGTATAAACTCATTAATTGTTTGAATATCGCGAAACGGCCTTCCTAGTATCGTACTTTAAACGTTCACATAAAATACCTACGTATTATTCAATTCCGTTACTTCCACTTCCAAAAGCAATTTGACATAAAGTTTTATTGGCTGTGTATAAGATAACCGTCTTGAATCTTAAAGGGACCGAGATCTATCTAACCCTGTTACGGTATTTTTATCAGATTAGCTTTAAAGTGAAGAGTAGTTAATAATAACGGTGTGTGTCTGAATTTTGTTTTATTTTTTATTTGATTGCGTATAATGGACAGTGTGTGGCGTTTATTATCAGGAGTGGGATTGGCGGGCGCATTGAGATCTTTGCAAGCTCAGCGTATTTAAGAGCGTTTGGGTCAGCAACGCTTGCAGTTTCGTCTAGTTTTTGCTGAATCCGCTTTTGTTTATTACTCAATTATTCGAAAAAAAATCCTCCTCACTTTATTGGCTCGCCATTTTTCAGCAGTGTCTAGTCAGCGTTTTTGTATATTCGCCGCGTTACTTGTAGAATTCAAAACCTTTTGCTGGTAGTCGTTCCCGATAACTAAATGCTGTTGCCGCATTTTCATTTTTACATTTTACGCGATCTCTGGAGGGCTTTTATTTCCCGTTACTGCTGGAAATTTAATCATTTTTTTTAATACGGTGCGCAAACTTTTATGAAATATGTATCAGGCCGATGCATTTTTAATGATTATACTTTTTGTGAGAGAACAATTAAACTTTTTGTTTGGAGAGTTTTAAAAGTTTTGGATTTATAACTTTGCTCATACTTCGGTATAAATTTTTAACGAATTAAACTTTTTTACGGAGAGACAATTTAAAGTTCGTAACTCTTTTGACGCGCTGACAGTT
Organism: Hemicrepidius hirtus; assembly: GCA_963082805.1. Lineage (NCBI taxonomy): Eukaryota > Metazoa > Arthropoda > Insecta > Coleoptera > Elateridae > Hemicrepidius > Hemicrepidius hirtus. The sequence continues at coordinate 29,985,263 of OY720166.1, forward strand.
TTTGTTAATTCCAACCGGCGTATGCAAAGTTTCGGTGGCTTAATTTCATATTATAAAACTTTTGATTCACAACTTTGCATATCTCGCAGCTAAACATTAGATTTAGTAATTCAAAGGACTTTTCATCGTTTATTCAGGGGCGGGCACGCCGCCCTATCTACGTTTCCGTGTCGATAAACGTTTTGGTATTATAAGTTTCTAAATTGCACCTTTTATGTCTACAATCACAAATCAAAATCTCTCTCTTTTGCCAGCATTGCTATTTACTGAACACGTTTTACTTTACTAAAGCAATTTTTCCATAAAAAAAAACACTCCTTATCTTTGTTTACTACTAACTGTTTTTCTTAGTAAGACATTTTGTTTTTTTCCGGCCAATTTTGATTAAACTTTATGTACATGTGCAAAGAACTGTAAACAAACGGATGTGGCAAGTTCCTGAATGATTTGTTGTCCGTTTTTTCCCCAAATTACCAACCGAAATAATTTATTACAAGATCTGATCTAAATTCTACTCTTGGACACTTAACTTTAATTAAACAATTGATTGATAATGGAATTATTTATTTATAAGTTAATTGTACGTCATATTTCTTCAGTTTCTTATCAACTTCTAATGAACAATAAAATGTGGAAGTCTAAACACAAACAATGCCGGAATTGGCGATTAAAATAGGGAAAAATGTAAATTTGACTCAATATATTCAATGATATTTTTAGTCTAAGGGTGCGGTAATATTAGGATCTCTTGATATGCAAGTTACTTTGTAATGGGTCGAGGTCTCGATATGGGGTTCCTATTCAACCCCTAATTAAGAGTTTTGTCTACCTTAAAGACTACTAACCTTCCAGGAATGATCTTTTTGTGTCAAACATTAACTCGGAAGGACCTACAGGTTTACGGATGTTCTTTAGATTAATTTCGGAAAAATAAAAATCTTGGCGACGTGAATCGGGTTTGAACCCATGAAAATCCCATCCAAAATAAGTTACGTTAACCTTTGTACCATGAAATGTCCGAAATTTGTAGTCTTCTGTCTCCAGTGTCGACAAAATGTCCGAAATCTGTAGTCTGTTGTCTCCATTGTCGACAACATGTCCGAAATTTGTAGTCTATTGTCGACGAAATGTCCGAAATTTGTAGTCTGCTGTCTCCATGATGTACGAAATGTTCGAAATTTGTAGTTTGTCGTCTCCATTGTCGACAAAATGTCCGAAATTTGTAGTCTGCTGTCTCCATGATGGACGAAATGTCCGAAATTTGTAGTTTGTCGTCTCCATTGTCGACAAAATGTCCGAAATTTGTAGTTTGTCGTCTCCATTGTCGATAAAATGTCCGAAATTTGTAGTTTGTCGTCTGCATTGTCGATAAAACGTCCGAAACTTGTAATTTGTCGACAAAATGTCCGAAATTTGTAGTCTGCTGTCTCCATGATGGACGAAATTACCGAAATTTGTAGTTTGTCGTCTCCATTGTCGACAAAATGTCCGAAATTTGTAGTTTGTCGTCTCCATTGTCGATAAAATGTCCGAAATTTGTAGTTTGTCGTCTCCATTGTCGATAAAATGTCCGAAATTTGTAGTTTGTCGTCTCCATTGTCGATAAAATGTCCGAAATTTGTAGTTTGTCGTCTCCATTGTCGATAAAATGTCCGAAATTTGTAGTTTGTCGTCTCCATTGTCGATAAAATGTCCGAAATTTGTAGTTTGTCGTCTCCATTGTCGATAAAATGTCCGAAATTTGTAGTTTGTCGTCTCCATTGTCGATAAAATGTCCGAAATTTGTAGTTTGTCGTCTCAATTGTCGATAAAATGTCCGAAATTTGTAGTTTGTCGTCTCCATTGTCGATAAAATGTCCGAAATTTGTAGTGTGTCGTCTCCATTGTCGATAAAATGTCCGAAATTTGTAGTTTGTCGTCTCCATTGTCGATAAAATGTCCGAAATTTGTAGTTTGTCGTCTCCATTGTCGATAAAATGTCCGAAATTTGTAGTTTGTCGTCTCCATTGTCGATAAAATGTCCGAAATTTGTAGTTTGTCGTCTCAATTGTCGATAAAATGTCCGAAATTTGTAGTTTGTCGTCTCCATTGTCGATAAAATGTCCGAAATTTGTAGTGTGTCGTCTCCATTGTCGATAAAATGTCCGAAATTTGTAGTTTGTCGTCTCCATTGTCGATAAAATGTCCGAAATTTGTAGTTTGTCGTCTCCATTGTCGATAAAATGTCCGAAATTTGTAGTCTGTTGTCTCCATTGTCGATAAAATGTCCGAAATTTGTAGTGTGTCGTCTCCATTGTCGATAAAATGTCCGAAATTTGTAGTTTGTCGTCTCCATTGTCGATAAAATGTCCGAAATTTGTAGTTTGTCGTCTCCATTGTCGATAAAATGTCCGAAATTTGTAGTCTGTTGTCTCCATTGTCGACGAAATATCCGAAATTTGTTGTCGACGTCGCCTAAATTCCCGAAACTTCTATCTGTTGTCTCCACGAGGAATAATGCTTTTGAATGCCATTATCCTTGACCAAACGCCAAAATAATCGATAAATTGTTCACAATTCGTGGACAAAACATTTTCATACAAATGTCTTTGGCACCGAAATGCACACAGCTGTCATATGCGCTGTTCTAACAAGGTAGCATGCATAAACTAGACAACGATTGCCTTATTCGTAACTGCTTTGTGAAATTAATGTTTTGAGGCAAAAGATAATAACCGTAATTAGTTTGTTTATGTAAAGGAGAATCGTAGACATAACAAAATGTTTGGTTCTGGATTACCACCGATTCAAAGGAAATAACTGTCCGAGAATGCTTGTGTAATCCGTTCTTGATTTTTTTCGTGTGTAAAATGGATATTCGTGCTGCATTTTGCAGACTTTATAAATTATTCGTTCTGCTTCAGATTTTGAAATTCTCATAATTACGGTGACCTTATGTTAAAGTAAGGGTTCATACGATATCTCTGTGCCACCCCTCGTTGAGTCGGGATCTATGTCGCATTTGATACATAGTACAGTACAGATAATTTTTGTTTGATTTTAGAATTAACCGAGGCTTAGCTTTTAGACCCTTTATGTAAACACCCTGTATATATCAAGTACAAGTATTTGTGATGTAGAATCAAATGAAGCTTTCTGTTACAGTTAGTTTTAATTCTACAGGTGTTTAGGTTCGTGCACTGAAAGTGATAACAAATAAACCGTGAAATCAGATCGGAAAACGTACTTCGATTAAAAAAACTTCCGTTTCCTTAAAATGTTCGTTGCGACAGTACTCTCTCAAGTTTTCCTTCCTTTCAATAGTAAAACGCTTAAGAGATCGAATTACAAAGAAAAAGTGTATTCATAACACTTGGAAAACTGGGTTAGGCTTTATTTTCAACAGAAACCTCTCGACCTGGGATTTCACTGGTTAGGCGAGCGTCTGCCGAGGCCGTTGTCATCGATCCACGAGCTCTTCTTGACACCATCCCTCAGTTTCCAGTTCCATCCCTTATATTCTCCGTCTGGTCCTCGTCTGATCCTGACACGGCAATAACTTGCAGGGACAAAGTTCAATGTGTGCTAGTTTAAATGGCCAGAAACTAACCAACCAAGCACGAAACTTTCAGCAAATATCCGATCATCGCACACGCAAAAACACAAAAAAAATGGTGATAAACAAGATGGGAATTCCCATGGAAATTATAATAAGGATGGAATTAAATTATTAGAGAGAGAAAAAATGCTTTAGAATATTTTATTCGTATTAAGTTCGCAAGAGAAAGGCTGCTAATGAATTAATTATAATGACTCTTATTACTACCGCAATTTATTAACTACTACTACTACAAATATTAATTAATCATTTCGTGTTAATCTACGTTATACAACAGAATTCCAAGTTTCATCAACTATGAAAGAGCATAATTTTATGTTAGAAATTAAAATTAAAAATTTGCAGAGGTTTCTTTGGACTATCAGATGCGTATCTCGCGTTTTCGACACATGCACAACAGTACATGCTGCGTTGAATCGGACAACGTACGATGGTTACATTCAACTGTTGCTTGAAACGGAACGCACCAAGCATCGGTTGCTTAAACACGCCCCAAAACCTTAAACACAATACAGCGCCATCTACTAGCCTATTATGTACTAGGGAAGAAGGGAAGTAATGTAATCTCTTGTGTATCGACGAATTTGTTAGAATGTGATTAAATGCTAAGCTAAAGGTCTGCTTTTAAAAACGTTTTACGATAAAAAGTTATGACTAAGTTGGAACTACAACATAAAACAGGAAAATTCCATGTTGTGAACAACAAGCCAAAAATTCCTTTCTGTATTGATTCTGAAACCTTTTGTAATTTTGTACGCCTAGTGTTGCATTTATTATCCGGTAAAGTGGCTGCCAAAAATTTTATTTATATGGGTAACAGGTTCAAGAACACCTCGTGTAATGAAAGTCTTCACAAAGCGATACAGTACAGTGATTTTCCTTTCACGTTTATTTTGCGCGGGGAAGGTTGGATCATAAACAACGGTAATTTTCATCAAGTAGCGTACCGCACCTCTCTCACGATTGATTATTATTTTCGTAACTCCACTTTCGCAGTTGCAAAGTCTCTACGCTGTGTGACATAAATAGCATGCGGAAAAAGTAAACGGGTTGTTCAGAATAAAATACATACACGAGTGTGTAACGAACGTTCTTGTTTGTTCATGTCGTAAATTTATACCGATTTTCTTGATAGAAAAGGGAAAATATATTTTTTATTTATCCAATTTTTAAGGCTTCTAATAAAGGCAAGGCATAGTACATAATACTATTGCGACGTTACAGATTATACAATATACAGAGCGATTAAAATCGAAAAGAAGTGTGCAAAGATTAAAGTTGACGCAGTATACGCGAGTGCACGCTAACGTGCTTGTCCATGAGCTGAAAAGAGCGCGCGCGTGTGTTAAGTCTGACGGCTCCTGGGCCCAAACTATTAATACAAGACAAAAACTTTCCTGAAGTTTTTTGTAGGAAATTTAATCTGCTACAACTTTGGTTCTACACTTTGTTACCCTATCTTGCACGGTTTTTAAACGTTTTAAAAACGTTTTACGATAAAAAGTTATGACTAAGTTGGAACTACAACATAAAACAGGAAAATTCCATGTTGTGAATCGCTGGTTTATACTAACTTCCAAAGGTTCTCAGGCCCAAATTATTAAAGTTGGACCAAAACTTTCCTGACGTTTTTTGTAAGAAATTTAATTTTCTACAACTTTGGTCGGGTATTAGTTTGCGCTATCTTGCGCGGTTTTCGCTGCATTTCAATTTTAAACCAGAATTGCTGGTTTATTCTAACTTCAAACGGTTCTCAGGCCCAAATTATTAAAGTTAAACAAAAACTTTTCTGGAGTTTTTTGTAGGAAATTTAATTCCCTACAACTTTGGTGCTGTAATATGTCACCCTATCTTGCGCGGTTTTCGCTGCATTTCAATTTTAAACCATACTCGCTGGTTTGTGCTAACTTCTAGCGGTTCTCAGACCCAAATTATTGAAGTTAGACAAAAACTTTCCGGAAATTTGTTGTAGGAAATTTAATTTGCTACAACTTTGGTCCTATAGTATGTCGCCCTATCTTGCGCGGTTTTCGCTGCATTTCAATTTTAAACCAGATTCGCTGGCTTACGCTAACTTCCAACGGTTCTCAGGCCCAAATTATTAAAGTTAGATAAAAACTTTCCCTGCAGTTTTTTGTAGGAAATTTAATTTGCTGCAACTTTGGCCTTGTCTGACTTTGCGCTATCTTGCGCGGTTTTCGCTGCATTACAATTTTAAACCAGAATCGCTGGTTTATTCTAACTTCAAACGGTTCTCAGGCCCAAATTATTAAAGTTAGACAAAAACTTTCCCAAAGTTTTTTGTCGGAAATTTAATTTGCTACAACTTTGATCCAATAATATGTCACCCTATCTTGTGCGGTTTTCTCTGCATTTCAATTTTAAACCAGAATCGCTGGTTTATGCCAACTTCCAAAAGTTCTCAGGCCCAAATTATTAAAGTTAGACAAAAACTTTCCTTAAGTTTTTTGTAGGAAATTAAATTTTCTACAACTTTGGCCTTGTCTTACTTTGCGCTATCTTACGCGGTTTTCACTATCTTTCCATTTAAAGCTATTAACTCTACTATTGCATGGTTGATGACGTCACGCGCCACTAGCCTCATAGTAAAGTATTTATTATAATACAGTAACAATTAAAATTACGTTTGGTTGGGTAAGAGGAAGATGGACGAAAACACCATAGTCCCTCTTACAACAGAACCGCTGAATTGTTTCTTTCACTTTAGAGATTAGAGTTAGTCTGCGGGGTATTTATTGATTTTCCCTCGTAGTTGGTCTTATTTTGTATAAAGAAAAGTATTAAATTAAAAATACTGTTTCTGAGGTTCTTTTACTTCATTGAAAAAAATTTATATTGTACTAGTTTTCTATGGCCAAGTTTAGAGAATCAAAAAACGAAAATTACAGTTAAAGTAGTACATCAGGGAATGACTAGACGAGACAGAATTAGCAACACAAGATCACAACTATAAGTAAGTAGTTCAGAAACTCCACTAACAAAGTTCCTAGAAACAGTTAATAATGATTTGGGCCTCGTTGCCGAGAAGGGTTGAAACGAAAGAGGGAGACTTACGTGTTCTAAAGCAGAATTTGGAAAAAACTAAGGATGTCTATTTTTCTTAAAGGAATTGAAAATTTTTAACTTAAAATAAGAATGAAAGTTAAAATTGTGTTTAATTCCACAAAATATTTTATTTTCCCTCTGAAAGAGCACCCTTTATGTATTAAATTTTTTTTTCTAATTTGCTGATATTACATTCTATAAGGCCCAAGTTTCTTTATTGCGAAATTCCTGGAGTTATTTTTCGAAAATGTCAATTTGGTTTGTATTTTCTTGAAGGGCTGTAATTTTCAACCAACCCTTAATTTCCCAACTCTTTATTATGGAAATACTTATACAGGACATAAATAGATACCAACACGTGGCATTTTCAAATCGAATCTTAATTTAAAAACATTCTGAGTTACAAAGCATTGTAGTGAAGGTTTTATTTGCGGTTTTATTCATTGATGACTAAAGAAGAAATCTTGACTACTGGATTTATTTAAAAAACGATTTTTGTATGTTGTGGTTATTTAATTAAAATGTAGAAAGTGGTTGGAATTTTCTGGGCATTTCATGGCCACCTAGATTAAATAAACAATGGTTTAGGACACCTGTAATTTATTTAAATTTTATGGACTTTTGTTACATCATTTTAATCAGAATATATAGGTCTGTCTGTCTAATAATCTTTTAAGATTTTACATTGAATTGTTTTTCACCCCCTCTAATAGAACTTTTTTTCTATTTTAATCTCTGCTAATATAAATTGTAATAATTGGATGCATTTTAATTGAAAACTTTTTCCAAATTGCAGGTTCGCAGTTCTAGGTCGTAACCTTCGAAGGTCAGTGAAAGGTTAAATTTCTAGGTCGGATAACTGAACGAAAATCTATGCAAAAAAAGATGATCTGACGGTTTTTTTTATAATAACATGATTAGGAAATGATTAAAATTGCTTTCTAGCAATGTGATGGGCGGAACCGGTTAAAACAAAACCTTTCATTATTTTATACGATAGTTTATTTTAATTTATAGGCAATATTTCCACGTATTGTGTGGGATGTTCAATGTAGGAACACAAGTCAAAAAAATTGGGAATTTTGATGTAAGAAAGTCAGAAAAATTATATATCGCTTTTTTTTACAAGAATGGGGGAATGGGGTGAATCCCACTAAGAGGATATTTCCTGATATTTTTCAATTTTTGTAAGGTTCGGGAACAACCCTTAAAAAAAGGAGCTTCTCGTCAGGGTTTTTAGATATTTTTCGTATGATCATAAATAATCCCAAGAAATAGAAAAAATGTCCCTTAAGAGTGAACTCAAATACATTTTTTATGTTGATTGACTGACCTTAAGATTTCTCGTATTTTTCGGAAATTTTGAGCATGTGTTTCCCATATTATTAATTTTTTGCCCAAGGTTAGGAAAACCCCAAAAATAAATAGAAAGTTCTTCTCACGCGAAAACTGTTGGCATAATTTATAGTATTTCGGTTTATTTTTATTGGCCGAGAGGAATAGCTTACGGAATGTTTTTCCCATACTTTGGGGGCCAAAAATATTCAAATTTGAATTCTGCTATAATCTAGGCATTTACTTTTCATGCCAATTTACTAACGTGTTTTTCCCATATCAAATTTTTGCCCAAGGTTAGGAGAAAACCCAAAAATATTAAACTTTATTTTTATTATCCTATGAATGGTCAATAATTTTTTCCCTCGTAGGCATTTTGGAGGATCACTGGTTAATAGCAATTTATTAATCAAGTCACAGTGCAATGAGGTATCGGGTATCGTCATAGCGAGACGTCTCACCTATTACAAACTTTAGGTTTAGGTGTTCTGTGTATAAGTGAATCGCTTCTTTTTTTTGCCCTTAATTTATCCTCCTTTGTGTCTAGGATTATAATTAATTTTTTATCGTTTTTCTAAATAAACTTTGGGAAAGTTTTAAAACTGACGTATGAAGTAATTATCTTCCCTAATTAATCTTGATGTTTGTACAAGCCAAATCAATGTAGAAAATTATATTTTTTTGTAAAGTTCTCTGAATATCAAGTTCAAAGATAATTACTAGTTAGCTTACAAGGATTACACCTACAACATTTCCACCTAGTGTTTATTTTATCTCTCACCGTCTCTCTTGATAGGAAAAGCTTTGATAGGATGCGGCTCGTGTCTTTATCTCCTTCCTGTCGATGTACCAAGCGGTGAAATAAGCAGAGCCTTTGATGTTACTGCCGTAGGACGGAGCTTCTCGTTTTACAACTGGATGATTATATTTGCTTGCGGAGATTTGATTTACTACAATACAATACACAGCAGACTAATAATTACCAACTGAGCCCCATTCATGCATAGATTGTATAATCTTGGTTTCTCTTGGCCATCATCATCGCTAAACAAGTTTATTTCTAATTGCGTACGGTTTGGCCAATGTAACGTAATTGGCTATCTGTCAACTCAAAATATTTTGTCAGTTTTTGTTGAAATCGAAGCCAGCAGATTCTTTGGGTTTCATCCAAACATTCTTTCATGACACGATTCTTACAAGTGGTATGAATGAACTAAAACGTACATTACAAATAGAGTGCCTTTATACTGTCTGACAATATCAAGGCACTCTAATTACAAGTAGATAATTGAACTAAAATTTAGAAAGAGTCGACTCTTATATTTTATTGTTGGGATATTTTTAGAAATAATACATTTCGCAAGTCATTGACTTACCTGGCAGTTGTTCAAGCTGTTCAATCTTGTTTATTTCAAAAATTAATCTATGGTAATTTTTTTAATTAAAGGAAACTATGGAAAGTTTTGAGTTACATTTTTATCACGGTATTTAAAAATATTGCGCCTTTACTTCACGAAAAGCAGTCCTATACATTATCCTAAACTCAAATACAATTAAAAGTCACGAAAGTGTCAATTTACTGGACGGGGCCGCTACTCTTATCCTCCCGAGTTCCGTAAAGACACTTTCGTGATATGTTTCGTATTTTTAAGAGCTTTAATTAACAAAAAATTAAGTCATCAATTTTTTCTGTCTTTAAAAAAAGTATGATAAGATAATTAAATTGAGTATGAAAACTTTGTAATATAATTAAATAAATGCTCGATAAATCTGAACCTGGTGGCTTCTGTTAGTCGTATAAGACTTGATTGGTTGTTATTTTCTTATTCCTGAGAATACCTGCAAATCTAAAGAAAATTGCACAATCTCTTGCGGTTATAACCATTGGTTGCGAAATAATTCAGTAATAAATAATTAAAGTGACGTGATGATACTTTTTGTTCGCAAAATTAGTATTTGCTAATTATGTTACGTTCACACAAACTGGGAATTAAAATGTTGGTTGTTTTTTTAAAGTTTATTATTACCTGCGTTGTATTTTGTTCTACATGTCTTAGCTTCCGTATTTGATATTTAATTACATAAGCAAATGGCCTTGCATAATTGCTGTGCGTAAACAAGATATTACGGTTGCATATTATGAATAAAAATGGCATGATTGTAATTGTATGTTGTAAAAAGAAAATGTGTGTTAGCAGAAACGCTAAGGGTGCTTTCGTTATCCAAATTTTGTTCTATCTTTCTTTCTTATACTTCTATAATTGAAATCCAGCGAAATCCGCGCAAGATAACGCAAAATAATACAAGACCAAAGTTGTAGAAAATTAAATTTCCTACAAAAAACTCCAGGAAAGTTTTTGTCTAACTTTAATACTTTGGACTTTGGAACCGTTTTAAGTTGACATAAACCAGAAATTTTAGTTTATAATTAAAATGCTTCAATACCCGCGCAATATAGGGTGACATACTACAAGACCAAAGTTGTAGGGAATTAAATTTCCTACAAAAAACTCCAGGGAAGTTTTTGTCTAACTTTAATAATTTGGGCCTGAGAACCATTTGAAGTTTGCATAAATCAGCGATTCTGGTTTAAAATTGAAATGCAGCGAAAACCGCGCAAGATAGGGTGACATATTACAGTAGCAAAGTTGTAGAAAATTAAATTTCCTACAAAAAACTCCAGGAAAGTTTTTGTCTAACTTTAATAATTTGGGCCTGAGAACCATTTGAAGTTTGCATAAATCAGCGATTCTGGTTTAAAATTGAAATGCAGCGAAAACCACGCAAGATAGGGGGACATACTATCGGGCCAAAGTTGTAGGGAATTAAATTTCCTACAAAAAACTCCAGGAAAGTTATTGTGTAACTTTAATACTTTGGACTTGAGAACCGTTTGAAGTTGACATAAACCAGAAATTTTAGTTTATAATTAAAATGCTTCAATACCCGCGCAATATAGGGTGACATACTACAAGACCAAAGTTGTAGGGAATTAAATTTCCTACAAAATCCTACAGGAAAGTTTTTGTGTAACTTTAATAATTTGGGCCTGAGAACCGTTTGAAGTTCGCAGAATTTAGCGATTCTGGTTTAAAATTGAAATGCAGGGAAAACCGCGCAAGATAGGGTGACATATTACAGCACCAAAGTTGTAGGGAATTAAATTTTCTACAAAAAACTCCAGGAAAGTTTTGATCTAACGTTAATATTTTGGGTCTGGGAACCGTCAGACACATGCGCGCGTTCTTTTTGTCGCATTGACGAGTACGTTAGCTCACACTTATCCGCTCAGTGTTTTGAATCATAGAAACTTTTTTGTGCGGCTGTACATTGTGATAGGAAAAACATATTTAGATGAGTCACATCTAGTTGGTTTTACTTCAAAAAAGAAAATTATAGAGTTGATTTTATTAATGGCCTTGAGGAGGCTATTTAATAAAAACTTCTTCCTTTGTCTGTGTATTTACTGCGTTTCCGAGATTCTTTTCAAATATGGCAGTGGATACGTTGCAAAAGGTTGTTTATTACAAACTTCGCTCGTGCAGTAGAAAAGAAATGTTAATCTGATAATCCAGTTTTTTTTAAACTATCTATAAACACACACTTGATTCTATTTAACACAAGTAAATGTCATGTGATATCGAGCGAAACCAAATAATAATACTCCAATGTCCTAACACTGAATTCCGATATCTATTTTCAATTCAAGGAATAAGACAAGCGTAAAAGTGCAGCTACCTTAACTGAAATGTAATTGAAGTGACAAACGGAGAAAGCATTTCTTTGATAAGGACAGATTGAAACAAGACCTGAAACCGCCTGAAACATAAGAAAATTAAAAGGTGTATGTGGGGGAGAGGCAAATTAAATCTGATCTAAAAAAAAGGATGTTTGAAACGTTATGTAGGTGACACATAGTAACACACATACAAAGTGAAGTGAAAGAAAATCTGAAAAGTGGCAAGTCCTTGAACCTTTTCCAAAGTTGATTGTGATTGAAGGTTTTTCGTTGGCGTCTTTCAAATAAAATATGTGAAAAATGACGACGCAGACTTCTACTTTAGATAAAAGTGGTGTATTTTTTTTATCTCGTCATAAATTCAGCAAGCAACCGCTGCAGCATAAACAGCCTTCATTTCGGAAAAAGAATAGAGAATAAAGTTACATTTCCAGTTGCAACGGCGAGAAGCTCGCTTGCTGTCCCATATTCTTGAATTGCGTGGCCTTCATCTATATGCGCCGGCGAGAAGAGAAAGCAGTGAAATTTATCGCGTTTTTTTATGCGACTTCAGTTTTTAAAGGGATCTGCGTTTTATGACCGATTTCCTCTTTGTTTAGGACCGTTCTTCATACTGATTATTAGTCCGATAAAGTTCATATTTATTTTTTGTTTCGTGTTAGCAAACAAATTTATTTATTTTTACTTTCTCATACTTTGTTACGTCCGGAACGTATCGATTTCGAAGTTTTTATCAAATGCAAGGTCTGAAGAGTTCGTAAACTACTTGGAAATCTAGCTATAACGCAACGACTTCTCAAAGACTATCCAGACTTTCCAGCGACTTCGTGAAACTTCTCAAGGACTACACAGGGACTTCCCAAAGACCTCCGAGAGACTGTCCAGACTCCCTAGACACTTTCCAGGACTTCTTGAAATTTCCCAGCGGCTGCCCAGGACTCCCTGAAACTCCCTAGAAACTTCCTGAAAATTTCCAGACTACCCAGACTCTTCAGAGACTTTTCAAGGCTTCCTGAAACTACTCCCTGAATCTCTCCAGACACTTTTCAGGACTTCCTGGAGCTTCCCAGACTTTCCTGTAACTTTTCGGGAATTCCTGAAACTTCGCAGACTTCCTGAAACTTCTCAGGACTTTCTGAAACTTCTCAGAAACTTCCTGAAACTTCTCAGAGACTTCCTGAAACATCCTAGAACTTTGTGTAACTTCCCAGAGACTTCCTGAAACTTCCAAGAGACCTCCTGTAACTTCCCAGGACTTCCTGAAACTTCGCAGAGCCTTCCCGAAACTTCCTAGGATTTCCTGAAACTTCCCAGAGACTTCCTGAAAATTCTCATAGTCGTCCTGAAACTTCATAGAACTTTGTGTAACTCCCCAGAGACTTCCTGAAACTTCCAAGAGACTTCCTGTAACTTCCCAGGACTTCCTGAAACTTCGCAGAGCCTTCCCGAAACTTCCTAGGATTTACTGAAACTTCCCAGAGACTTCCTGAAAATTCTCAGTCTTCCTGAAATTTCCAAGGACTTTGTGTAACTTCCTAGACGACACTTACAGAAACTCCCCAGAATTTCCTGAAATTTCCCAAAGATTTCCTGTAACTTCCTAGGACTTACTGAAACTTCCCAGAGACTTTCTGTAACTTCCCAGAGTCTTCCCGAAACTACTCAAGACTTCCTGAAACCTCTCAGAAACTTCCTGTAACTTCCCAGGACTTCCTGAAACTTCCTAGAGACTTACCGAAACTTCCCAGAGATTTCCTGTAATTTTCCAGGACTTTCAAAAACTTCTTAGAGACTTCCTGTAACTTCCCATGGACTACTCGGACTATGTATAGTTGTACAGCAAACTTCCCAGGTGGTTTACCGCTAGGTCAGATAAATAAATAAATTGAGTATGAAAACTTCTAAATTAATTAAATAGGTGTTCACTTTTACGTAGCTATCGGTTAAAAAAAAAATTAAAAAAAGTCAGGAGCAATCCGGGTTTGACCCCCGGTCCAAAAAACCGTGTTGGGTGATCAATCTTGTCGCTATAAACGCTGAAACGTAAACAATCTGTATTACATTCGTGCCGGAAAACGGTCTATAAGTAACCTGCTTGTAAAAAATATGTTTATTAAATATTCTGTCTTTATTAAAGGCGATAGCTCAAAGAATAATCATTCTACTAGTTGATCTGACTCACTAGAGAAATATATCAATGGATTTACGTTTATGGGTCTTTCTTAAATCGTTTTGTATGGGTAGTAAAAATGCCATAAAATGTTATAACGCTAATTACCTAACACGATTTTGTTATTCTTAATAGATCCAAATGTTTACTATTTATTTTGAAACACTAATGTTTGTCAACACTTCAAAAACCAATGAGGGCGATTTTAATTAATAATCGATATTAGATTTAAAAATTAGTAATCGATGCCTTTAGAGCGTTGGCGTTGGTTCTATAGGAATTCGTTCACTGTAAAGTAAATCGGTTGAGAAGACTATTATAATATTATAGCCTCGCATAATTATTTTCCTCGATGCTACGCATCTCGCGAGTAAAACATTATTTCCGAAATAATAATGTCGCTCGACTTTCATGAACACCCCCGTATAACTTTAATTACCTCGACTTAAACTGGCAATAATATTTAATCGACCCTTACAAAAACAATAACAGATAAGCCTTTAAATGTCATTTGCGGCCAACGAGCTTGTAATAAGAGGAGTATTCCGATTTATAGTTTATTTATGATGTAAATATTAAAGTAGCTAACGACCTAAACGTTTTTTTATGTCGCTGAAAATGAATTTGTAGATACTTAAAGCGTATTTTCTTTGATACCCCGAATCGGATATTATCATCAACGCGATAGATTTTAATCCCCCCCTCCTCTCTACATTTTATGCTAGTTCCTACACTTTAAAACGGGAGTTCCCCAGTTCTAGATAACCAATTTCGTATGATTAGTTAATTTTAATTGGAATTAGATTGTAAATAGTAGATTTTATCATCTTTTGTGTATAGAAAAACTTTCTTATCAGTTTTGTTTAGCCAGGGTTTAATTACTAGGGATTTATTTGCATATTAATCCGTCTTCTAGTAAATGTAACTCCGGAAGTATTTGCCCTACATTACCGGGAAAAAGTTTTTTTAGAGTAAATCGCCCATGAGAAAATCATTAAAAATATTTTGAACCGCCAATTCCTGCAGGGGGCGCCACAATCGAGAAACTGTAACATGAAATCGCATTTTTCTCCAAAAAAATACGAAATTAAGGCATGTCCAAAGGTATCTAGATCGAAAGCTTGTCTAATTTTACATAAAATTCGTCTTTTGAAAGTTTAAAAAAATCTTCGTGTTGACCGAAGACGTAACATCTAGGATAAATATTGTAACGGGTTTTGGTGGAAACTCGTACTTTTCTTTGGAATTTTAAATATAAAGGCATATGAATTTTATTTTAATCGAGAAAAGGATAGAAAAACAAAGGGAATGCAAAAAACCGGAGGTCTGTAACACTTGTAAAAAGGGAGTTATGCATGAAATGTGATTAGAAAACGTTTTGCCGAGTTACGAGTCATAGCTTCCTTGATTTAATTTTTTGAACGTTCTTAAACGTCAAATTCTGATTGTATTTTGTTATCATTTCGTCAAATGTTTTTTTGGGAAAGTACTAATCCTGTGAAGTCATTTTCCTGACTCGTTTATTGAAAAGATTTTGATTTAAATGGATTCTTAATATTTTTACTTTGAATGGCGACAATTCTATCGTATTTCTGTTTATTTAGCTTTCGATAACAATAAGACTTTGTAGAACAATAAATAGAAATTTTGTTAGGAAGCTCTAGTATACATAAAGTAGATAGTTTCTATTCTGTCCTTCTGTATAATGTGTTTGTATCTTAGATCTTGTTATCTAAAATTGAAACAGATAAAAAAACTTTTTATTCAGATTTGCTAGTCGTGATAATATCTTCTACTATCTTGCATTTATGTATTATGTAGAAATAATTAATGGGTGATACTTGAAAAAAAGGAAAGGAAATATCATTAAGCCGAGTAGAAAAATTGAAGGTTTCTTTTAATTTCTAGTTATTTTTAGACACTTCCATAAAAGTTCTAAATGCAATTATGTCCGGAAACTCGAAGTACGCGCAACTTTTTAATAGTTTGGGGAAAATTGTTTAGGAACTTCTATGTCGCATAGTGGATTGATTCGAATCCGAATTGAGGGTAAATTTACTCAATACTTGAGTCCGGACGCATCTTCCCTCTCTTTCCCGCGATACAGTCTCTGTCTTTATTATACCTTCACCAAGACGCATTGACGTCTTTGTCGTCGTCACCCTTAATGCTCTGATCTTCGTCCCTCGCCGCTGCTGGACAACGGACAATCAATAAATACCTGGCTGGGTTTACTGTACTAACAGCCCATTCTATAAGATGCCTCGACAGATTAACCGATTTTCCCTTGGCTGTTTATTTAGTCTGAAACGAGCCACCCAATGCTGTATAATAAAACCGGGTACTTACACGGCTATCAAGTACCAGAAAGCGAAATGAATCGAACCTATTCGAAAGTACTCATTAATCGAGTCATGAAGGGGGCGTGTCTTAAAATTCGTGCTGTAAGTCTCGAGGTACCTACACACAAAAAGTAATTAACATTTTCTGTTATATGCATGCGTTAATGTATTCATCGGTATAGGAATGGTTGAAGACAAAGTTGATATTTAATGCCATAATTGGTGCTTTTAGGAAAGTGGTTTGAACTTTGTTGGGGTTGCTCGCGCTGGCTGCGGGGCACGAACCGAAATAAAGCAAAAGGTATTTCGTTAATTAAACTATATCTGGGAGATTAAAGTTCGAGAAAGAACCTCCAAATTAAATACACGACAAAGATGTAATATAAATGCGCAAAAGTCAGACGAGGAAACTTTGTTGGAGAAGTCGAAAACTTTTAACTAGTCTTCTACACGGCAAACTTTGCTTCAGAACTAAAGTTGTTACAAAAGTGTAAGTTTATATACTTTATGGCAAAAGTTAGTTTAGGGGGACTGGCAATCGATAAAACAAAGTTTGCGAAGTTATATGGTCTCTACTGCGAGTTTAAAAACTTTATGCTTGTTTTACGCTGCCTTTCAAACTTGTTTTTGTTATTTAGGTACAGAGATGAATAATTGCAGTATGATAACATTAACAACCTATAATTCTTTAATGCCGTAATCTGTTTCCGAAACTTCCTCGAACATTACATTAGTAAAGGGAATTTCCAATTTAATCTCGCCATTCTCACATGGCACCTTGGTTTGGAGAAATTTAATTCTTAATTAAGTCTTAATTGCCAATAACGATCTAAAATTTGCGAATTATTTTTAATTTTCTTGCTCATCATCCAAATCAAAAATTTTTCACTTACAGTCATATTTTTCTAAATGAAAAACTGAAGTCTTTCGAAAGTTTACGGAATTTGGACGTATTCTGTTGAAAACTGAAGAATCCGGTTAAATTTTCGTCCATCTTACGCTTTGTCCTAGTTATAGTACGACACACTGTGGGAACCGCGGGATAAACCATCAAAATCAAACTACTCCATGGAAAGACTACCCAGATTTTCCCAAGACTTCCTCAGGACTGCTCAGACTACCCTAACTACCTCAGACTTCTTCGAAACTACCGAGACTTCTCCTAAGCTTGTCATAACTTCCCCGGACTACCTGGGTGCTCGTCAGACGTTATCCAAGACTTCTCCCTAACTTCTCTGAGCCTTTCCCGAACTACCCGGACTTCCTCAGACTTTTCCGAGACCACCTAGACTTTCCCCAAACTTTCAGAGGAATTTCCTCGGGATAACCTAGACTTGTTCAGACGTTCTCCTAGATTTCTGCGGGACTATCCCAACTTTCCAGAAGCTTTTCAAACTTCCCACAAACTACCGAAACTACCTGGACTTCCTCAGAGTTTTTCCGAGACTTCCTCCAAACTTCTTTGAGACTTCCCAGATTTCCTCGGGATAACCTAGATGTCTTCAGACGATCCCCTAGACTTTAACGCAGCTATCCTAACTTCCCCGAGACTTTCCAGAGGCTCTTCAGACTTCCTCCAACTACCTAGACTTCCACAAACTACCGAGACTACCTGGACTTGCTCCAAACTTCTTCGAGACTTCCCAGATTTCCTCGGGATAACCTAGATGTCTTCAGACGTTCCCCTAGATTTATACGGAGCTACCCTAACTTCCCCGAGACTTTCCAGAGCCTCTTCAGACTTCCTCCAACTACCTAGACTTCCCACAAACTACCGAGACTACCTGGACTTGCTCCAAACTTCTTCGAAACTTCCCAGATTTCCTCGGGATAACCTAGATGTCTTCAGACGTTCCCCTAGATTTATACGGAGCTACCCTAACTTCCCCGAGACTTTCCAGAGCCTCTTCAGACTTCCTCCAACTACCTAGACTTCCCACAAACTACCGAGACTACCTGGACTTGCTCCAAACTTCTTCGAGACTTCCCAGATTTCCTCGGGATAACCTAGATGTCTTCAGACGTTCCCCTAGATTTATACGGAGCTACCCTAACTTCCCCGAGACTTTCCAGAGCCTCTTCAGACTTCCTCCAACTACCTAGACTTCCCACAAACTACCGAGACTACCTGGACTTGCTCCAAACTTCTTCGAGACTTCCCAGATTTCCTCGGGATAACCTAGATGTCTTCAGACGTTCCCCTAGATTTATACGGAGCTACCCTAACTTCCCCGAGACTTTCCAGAGCCTCTTCAGACTTCCTCCAACTACCTAGACTTCCCACAAACTACCGAGACTACCTGGACTTGCTCCAAACTTCTTCGAGACTTCCCAGATTTCCTCGGGATAACCTAGATGTCTTCAGACGTTCCCCTAGATTTATACGGAGCTACCCTAACTTCCCCGAGACTTTCCAGAGCCTCTTCAGACTTCCTCCAACTACCTAGACTTCCCACAAACTACCGAGACTACCTGGACTTGCTCCAAACTTCTTCGAGACTTCCCAGATTTCCTCGGGATAACCTAGATGTCTTCAGACGTTCCCCTAGATTTATACGGAGCTACCCTAACTTCCCCGAGACTTTCCAGAGCCTCTTCAGACTTCCTCCAACTACCTAGACTTCCCACAAACTACCGAGACTACCTGGACTTGCTCCAAACTTCTTCGAGACTTCCCAGATTTCCTCGGGATAACCTAGATGTCTTCAGACGTTCCCCTAGATTTATACGGAGCTACCCTAACTTCCCCGAGACTTTCCAGAGCCTCTTCAGACTTCCTCCAACTACCTAGACTTCCCACAAACTACCGAGACTACCTGGACTTGCTCCAAACTTCTTCGAGACTTCCCAAATTTCCTCGGGATAACCTAGATGTCTTCAGACGTTCCCCTAGATTTATACGGAGCTACCCTAACTTCCCCGAGACTTTCCAGAGCCTCTTCAGACTTCCTCCAACTACCTAGACTTCCCACAAACTACCGAGACTACCCGATCTTTCTTTTTTTGAGACCACTAAACTTCTCAGAGAGTACCCAAGACTTCCCAAACTTCCTCCGGATTACCCAAAACTTTCCAGACTTTTTCCGGAATACCAAGACTTCCTCAGGCTTTTTCGAGGTCACCTAGACTTCTCCCAAGCTTCTTTGAGACTTCCCAGACTTTCAGAGGCTTCCTAGATGCCTTGGGATAATTTAGACTTCTCCAGACGTTCCTCTAGATTTCTACTCTAACTTCCCCGAGACTTCTCCGAACTGTATAGACTTTCAACAAACTTCACAGAGAGTACGCAGACTTCTCTCCCAAGACTTTCCAGACTACTTCCGGATTACCCAAGGCTTCCTCAAAACTTTTTGGACTTCCTCAGTTATGGTTCTGTTAGTTCCTTAATTTTCTTGTCGATATCCAGGTATCAAAAAAATTTATTTCCAATCGATGACGTACTTCGTGTTTCAAACATTTGAAATTTTTGTTAACAAAGATAACTCCGTCGTCTGCGTTGATCTGTCGTCTAGAGATACTTTTAAATTTCTCGTAGTGTAACGGTGGAAATTATAATTTCTTCTTGACAGTATTTTGTATGACGTTTAATTAAAAATTGTCACATTTTGAGATATTTTCAATCGTTTTGAGCTCCTTCGGGCTTTGGAAATGTAATAGAATTGGATAAACAAAGACTTTTGTGATGGTACTACATGAGCAGGTAGTAACATCTCCGTTAGCTTATTTTCTTATAATTTGTAAATCAAATTAGCAAAATGCATGCTGGAATAGTTAGTTGCTGGGTCATAATATTTAGGTAAGCACTAAATTAGTCATGTTGATTCATATTCGCTACGAAGTATGTTTTATTAACCAAGAATATGTCAATTTTTTTTAAATCTTGTAAAGGAATGTGTGTATAATCACTAAATTTCCACACCCATTGATGATGAAAGCTTAAACAGAAAAAAGCAATCTTTCGGAAAGTCCTTTTTTTACTGACCCCGATAAAAGGAATTTTTGGAAAATGTTAGTTTGATTCAGTAGGGCGTAGACTGGGTGCAGATAAGAATGAGTCAGCGTGTCTCCTACATAATTCTCGGTTCCATTAAAGATTTCTGGGATTATCGCAAGAATTTTGAGCAAGTAGTAGTTCACAAACGTGACGTTTATGAGAGCAGAAGTTTGCTCATAAACCTTATCGATTATGCCCTCGATTATTCCTGTCCTGCGAAAGTTTGGCGCTACAATTTGCTGGAGGCCAACTTGGACACAAAGTTACAGGCGTGATTAACGGGAAGATGGTAATGTCGTAAAGTTAGAGGATTTGATAATGTGTATGTCCAACCAACCGACCAACTCGGGCGTTCAATAATTTATTAAAATATCTGAAGTTTGCCGACAGCAGAGTGTATTCTGAAACACTGTTCTAACTTTGCTAAACCAAACATCGTGCAATAGTTTCCAACTTTGCCTGTTGTCGAGTTGAAATTAGTTTAACTGTAGTTGTCCGAGAAACTAACTCCGCTAACACTCGAATTGCTCCTATGTTTACCGCTCCAACTTAGTTTAACGACATTTATCTTTGTTTTGTTATGATGGGGTCGATCTTTGCTATTCGTTCCTCCACCATTTCATATTTACAAATCCTCTCATCATTTTCCATAATGGTTTTAAATTTAAATTACAATCTGTTCCATTCTACTAAACGTTATCAATCGCAGTATTAGAAATACAGGGAGGCTCTGAGATCTAGGGGACCGAATAGTCCAGTGGTAGACGATCAGGCTAGCAATGCGAGAACCTCGGTTCGAATTAGGGTAGCTCGGTATCCTTTCCACGTTGAGTTAATATCTCTTGTGCTTGGTTCATTCATTTCCAATAGAGGTGGTTTAACGTGTTAGAAAGGCTACCGCTAGATGGTACCCTACGTGCTGGGTTTACTCGTTCCAATGGGCGTGGTCATGGCCAGCTTTATTCTCATTGGGAAGACGGCTGGCCATGGCATGGTTCAACAGGTTATAAGGGCTACCGCTAGATGGCAGCATGCGTGCTGGGTATCATTAGTTTCCAATGGGGATGTGTTTCGGCTTAAGAGAACTGGAAGAGGATGATGCCTTTTCTATAGTGTTGTATTTTGGAAATACAATTATTTTAACATCTTATTCGTGTTTGGCGATTAAATTGCTCTTGCTGTTAGCATAAAAATGATTATACCGTAATATTTTCCTAATTTAATCCCATATTTAGTATTATTTTGCTTTTTGAAGATCAGTGACAAATTTATCAGATAAAAGTAATAGTTTTATAATGTACTACTATAAATATTTACTTAGTAAGATAAAAAACAAATGTAATGAAGTATTTTAGATTATTTAAGTAAATGATGCGAAGATAACTCATCATCAGAATTGAACATGGGCTTTGATAATACCTACTCATGGGCTAGCTAATTTTTTTTTTAATATTTACTTTTCTACTGTAAGCTAGTGATAAAAAAAATTTAATCACAATAAATGATGAGGAATCGTGGAAATTTACAAAATTGATAACAAAATCTTGGGAATAACGTAAATAAGTTTTGCTCTTGCTGTTTTACAAATAAAAAAAAAAAGATTTTTGTGGGGTTCGAACTCGTGGTTTATGGTTACCGAACATAATGCTAACACATTTTTTTTTTAAATATGCAAATAATGATTTTTTTTTTCATGAAGGTGATCTCTAATTATTTTTTTATTTTTGCAGGTCGTCTTCATGCGTCACTATGAAGCATACAGTCAGTCGCGAAGCGTAACCTAAAGAGTTTGTTTCGGTTTACGTACTGTTTGACCGCCAACGAACTGCGAGTTCGTTGCATGCAGTTAGTTACTTCAAATACCAATGGACAAACGTAAAATGATGGCAAAAAGGCCTAGGGTTGAAAATTTGCGCGGTCCCATTTCCAACGGGCCCATGCAGACGCGCCCGCTGGTGGCGTTGCTGGATGGGCGCGACTGTTCCATCGAGATGCCCATTTTGAAGGACGTGGCCACCGTAGCCTTCTGTGATGCACAGAGTACTAGCGAAATTCACGAAAAGGTGTTAAATGAAGCAGTGGGGGCTCTCATGTGGCATACGATCATCCTCACCAAAGAGGACCTTGAAAAGTTTAAGACGTTGCGTATTATTGTGCGCATCGGTTCGGGAGTAGACAACATCGACGTGAAGGCTGCCGGAGAACTAGGTATTGCCGTGTGTAATGTGCCGGGTTATGGAGTGGAGGAAGTCGCAGACACCACGCTGTGCCTCATCCTCAACCTCTACCGACGTACCTATTGGTTAGCCAACATGGTGCGTGAAGGAAAGAAATTTACAGGTCCGGAGCAAGTGAGGGAAGCTGCCCAGGGCTGTGCGCGGATACGAGGTGACACCCTCGGTATTGTGGGGTTGGGCCGGATCGGGTCAGCGGTTGCTCTGCGTGCTAAGGCTTTTGGTTTCAACGTTATCTTCTATGACCCTTACCTACCCGATGGCATAGAAAAGAGCTTGGGACTAACGCGCGTCTACACTCTTCAGGACCTTTTATTCCAATCAGACTGCGTTTCTTTGCACTGTACGCTAAACGAGCACAACCATCACTTAATCAACGAGTTTACCATTAAACAGATGAGGCCAGGAGCGTTTCTAGTAAACACAGCTCGAGGTGGTCTGGTGGATGACGATGCTTTAGCGACGGCTCTCAAACAGGGCCGTATTCGCGCGGCCGCGCTTGATGTGCACGAAAATGAACCATATAATGTGTTCACGGGGCCGCTTAAAGATGCACCTAATTTACTGTGTACACCGCATGCCGCCTTCTACAGCGACGCCTCTGCCACAGAACTTCGGGAAATGGCTGCATCAGAGATTCGACGTGCCATCATGGGCCGTATACCTGAGTGCCTGCGTAATTGTGTCAACAAAGAATATTTCATGGGACCTGGCGCTTACCCCGAAGGTACAGGTAATACTGGAATGGTTTTGCTTTATCACCACTTTTTCCTTTCCTTACATGTCAGGAGGTGTAACCCCCCCAACCTTCTTGTAAATAAATATCATGGGGTTCTAGTCTTGCTTTGGTGCATACATCTAATATTTTACTTCCTCAAGCTTTGCAATACTTTAAAGGTTTCCCTACTTATGTACGTTTAATCTTTTATTATTTACTAGTCTTTAAGGTCAATTTTAAGGACAATTTTTAAAATAGATACTTGGAGGAAGGGGCCTACATCCACGACACGGTCTCATGTAGAAGTACAGCTCGGGAATTTTTTAAATTAAAATTTGCTAGTTTGGTTGCCTAAAAAATGAAGATATGACAAAAAGCGTGGAGTTGCAAATTGCCGATTGAGAAAATCCGTTGACGCGCAATCGCTTAGCGGGAGCGCGTCAATTTCCCGATATTTTTTTAAATATACAGACTGTTTTGTCATTGATTTTTAGTATTAATTCGTTGATTGGTCAGTGGGTCAAGCTCTGGGCAGACAGAATGCTGGCACTTTTTCCTGCATTCGTAAAAGGGAGCTCTCGTCATACTTATCTAAGAAATTGTTAATCATGTCATTTGTGCCGGTAAAAGTCTGTCTGTTAGTAAATTAGATAATCCTCAGGGGAAGTTGTATAACATAAAGTAATTTTGTTGACCCATTAAAAATTATGTCCTAAAAATAATTTATTGATTTATTAATCAGATTAGAATGGGAAGGAAACTTTCCACTAGTAATAGATTAAAAAAAACTTACGTACATACATATTTCCTTTTACCTGCTATTAACATAATTTTAAGTAAATTCCCATATTTGCTTGAAAATAAAAAATTAAGCAAATATGGTTGGGTGTTTAGATATGGAATGTTTTTAAAGGCTGTTACTATATTACATTTATTTAGTTTCTCCAGCTGGTGTAAATGGAGGATATTACCAAGGTGGTGCCCTACCCGTCCAGCAGGCACATTCAACAACACCACACGAAGTACCCCACACAGTTGCGCCAAGTGCTGCACCTCAAACACCTCAACCACAACCCCCAGCTGGACCTGTAATTCCTCCACATCTAGTAAGTTATGAGAGAGAATGTTTACCTATATAATAGTAAATAAAATATTTTAATAAATAACTTTAAGTTAAGATTATGTGTTTATGATGACTGTCTGTCTAAGTGGTTTTGTTTATTTTATGTAGCTGATTTAAAGAAAAAAGACAATAGATAACATATATTAAATAAATCTTGTTTTGATCATAATAGAATATTTTTAGAATCTAGTACCAAAACAAAAAGTTGTTACCCTATAATGATTTAGCAAACGCGAACAAAAAAATTAATTGGAAACAAAAGAGGCAATAATTGAGATGTCTACTGTTAATACCAGTTATTAATGATAGATTTCACAGTGGGTGATTTATTTTTTTATAATGCCCAATTAGACGTTAAACTAATTATTGCTAAACATTTCGAAACCTTTTTCAATCTTATGGTACCGGATAGAAAAAAAAAGTGAAGAGTTCCAAAGTAGTTGAACTGTTTTATTTGTTTATAATTTCCTCCTTTCCAAGATTTACAAAATAAATAACTGGATGAAGTTAATCTCCTAGAGTGTTTTTTAACAGGTAGGCATTAATTTTTTTAATTATTCATTTATTATTATAAACTATTTCTAAAACTTCTTTGGAACTTCTTTAATTTCTATTTTGATCAATTCAATTGATATAACATTAAAAATTTACTACAGGTTTTTTTTTCTTTAAATAGGTCACACACCCCTTGTGTATAATTTTTTATTTATATCCAGGATTGTGTTCCTATTTCCACTGATTAATTTTTCAGTGTATATTCTTTTTTTAACCCTAAACCAAAATACTGAATTATTTATAGAAACATTCAATAAATATTTAATATACAGGGTGGTTGATTTTTCATTGTCCAGCTTATATCTGCTGAAATATTAAAGATACAAGGAAAAGTTAAATAAGAAACTTGTCTAAAGTAACTTTGTGTGTAAAATAGCGGAAACCTTTTTTCCCCATGGCCTACTTATTTTCCAGAAACGTATCTAAGTTTGGTTTTCTAATTGAAACACTCGGTATATTTTTGCAGAATAAGAATTTCTCTTTATAAAAATTTATTGCAAGTAGCGTTTTGCGTTAAGTTATACCTACTTTAAAAAAATAAATGGAAAATTAAAATCAACCACCCTCTATAGAAAATTGACTAGAAAAACAGTCTGAGCATAATCATCAAAAACATTTCTAAAGTTATCAAATATGGGCAAAAGAAAAATACAATGTAAAAACAATTGAAATGCATAACAGGTATCTAAATTATTGCACTTCCAGCTAGCAACAAGTAATTACTCCATGTTGCCCTATGCCAAACAGGTATGTCTATTGCTGAAAATATATTTAAATGGGAAGAAAACTTTTTCCACGCAAATAAAATTAAGTTTCCGGTTTGCTACTTTAGCAATAGATACTGTCTCTCAGATCTGACAGATACTGCCTGTCAGATCTGACAGGTACTGCCTGACAGATACTGTCTGTCAGAACTGGTAGAAACTGCCTGTCAGATCTGATAGATACTGTGTGTCAGAACTGGTAGATATTGCCTGTTAGATCTGACAGATACTGTCTGTCAGAACTGGACAGATACTGCCTGGCAGATTTGACAGATACTGCCTGGCAGATCTGACAGGTACTGCCTGGCAGATACTGTCTGTCAGAACTGGTAGATACTGCTTGTCACATCTGACAGATCCTGTCTGTCAGAACTGACGGATACTTTTCGTCAGATTTGACAGACAGTATCAAGGCACTCTGTCAGAAAGACATGGGGATGACGTAGGGCGCCAACCACCAAGGTCATATATTTCCCCCTTGTACAGTTTACTTTTAAAGAAAAAGTCTACCCTATGTGAGACTGAAAAGCGACCTCTGGTTCATTTTACACTCAAATTTAACAAGAATTCAGTTTAATTTTTATTGACGAAATATTTTGTAGGGGTTGTATAAATAAATGTCTGGGCAAGTTGGCTGTGCCTCTATTTAACTTACATAGCACGGTCAACTTGACATATTGTCTTTTTTAAATTCTTTGGCTCCAGAGCTGGATTTGCAGATATCTTTCTGCCCCTTGTGGGAATTATGTTAAGTACAGATGGGGGAACCATAATGATATGATGAGTGTAAACAGGAAAAAATTCACTTGTGTAAGAAAGAGATGCAGTACTAGTACTATTATATGCATCTCTTTCTTACACATCTGATTTATCTTTTGTACTACTTTCACTGATTAATTATGGTCCTGTTTAAATTTTAAGATGTATTTATTAGTTTATAAAGTGTGTGATTGACTGATGGTATTATTTTGCAGCCAATTAGTACGCCGGATCCGGCCAACCACCATGCCACTAAACCAGAGCCTTCGGAGGTACACTAACATCGCCACCAACAAATCACCTATTTTTACATGAGCTGGACTTTTCTGCAGCGTATGAATGAATTGTATGTTAAATGCATTATATGTTCGTTTAGTTCATCTTGAGGTATACATATCGTGGATTGGAAATGTCTACATCACATCTTGCGTTCTAATTGTTCTATTACTACTAGGTTTCATTTTGAAACCGCAGATTTTTCCATCTATTTATGTTTGTTGCATATATTCGTTCATTATTTTTTTTATTTTGATAGGTTGTGTATATACTATAAGATTTTTTTTTTATATTTTGCTCTTTATTGGTTTGATTACAAAATGGGTAACGGTTTCAAAATGAAGCTTGGTTTGTACAAAGAGAATACTTAAAAAAAATGTTCGTTTATGTTTGTATAAATGGCATTTCATGCTTTTTCTGTACTCATCAAATTACTTAAAATTTCATAAATAAATTGGTACCATCTTCAAAACGCTATTTTATTACGTATCACACAAAGATTTGTTTTGTTTTTTAAATTAATTTTGATTTGTTAGTAGAATTTGTTTATGAAATTTTTAACTGTTTTAGTTTAGGATGCTGGCTACGAAGAATTTTTCATGTTGTCAGATAAAAAAATGCGCTTAACATCTTTAAGTAGATCTGCATGTAAAATTCTTCTACATCAATTTACTTAAGTAAGATAATTTTAAAAAGAAACAAAGCAGTTGTTTCATTTTGGTAATTTTTACACAAACATTTTGCCGCCATTGTGAATACAAATTTTATAAAAAAAAAGATTTCTTAACATTTTAAGATTATTATAATGGATTGTAAAAAATTGTTCATTTAGAAAAAATATTTGCTAAAGTGTATGAGATTCCATACATTACCGCCTATACTTTTATGTTAAAAAATTCTTTTAGGTAAATAAACTATGATGTTAAATAAATGAAAAGAAACTTTTGTTTAATAAGTGAAACACGTATTCAGTGCTGCTGTTGATTAATAAAAAAAAAACTTGATAAAATAACAAGTGAGGTGACAGTGCGCGGTATAGTTCTGTTTTCGTATAAAGTAGAGTTTTTAGTAAATTAGTGACATTTGTGAATAATTTTAACAGTGATACTTTTTGACCGATGCTAATGCACAGTGCATGGTTTCGTTTGTATTTGAACTTCTAACACCAATAAATAACTCGGATTAAATCAAAAACATTCCATCTGATCATTTTTCTTATTATTCAAGTTTTATTTTGAAATATACAAAAACAAACGATAAATATGCATTGTGTCTTTCTAAACCAACTAGAATCAGCATGCGAAATAAAACGAATGTAGGGCTACTGGACTTCCACAAAATTTTGAAATAAATATCTTATAAATAATTTGTTCTTTATTTATTTACTATATTCCTCTTCCTTCCCCTCTTTTACTTATTTATACAAGGTGTTTTATTAAACCCACATAATTTTTTTAATTTATAATTCTGCAGAATAAAATAAATTATAGTCTTGTCTCTCTCTTTGTCAAACTGAATCAAAATGAAGTTGCTCCAGTTTTCTCTCATTTTGTCTTCAGAGTCCTCAGTATATTAGATTAGATTTAGACCCTGGGGCAGCTGGAATTCACATTTTTAGATCTCGTTGAATACCTGAAAAGGTTTCTTGGAATATTTTGATATCTTGAGGAGTCTAGATTCGAAACTTGAGGCCTCTTTTGACTCCTAAGTCAAGGTTCTGGATTCTGCAGACTAAAGGGATTCCATGGAATTGGAATTTAAGGTTTCTTAGGAGATTTTGATACTTGGGGAGTCTCTTAGGACTCTGGGACGGTTAGGATTTACAATTTAAGGTCTTCTTGGACTCTGATGCTGATGGTTTCGATTCTGCAGACTGTGGAAGACTCATCCATGGAATCTGAATTTGTTTCTGAGAAGATTCTGATATTCTGGGGAGTCTAAGACTCCAGGCCGACCGAAATTCAGAATTGAAGGCCTCCTTGGACTCTGATACCGATGTTCTGGATTCTGCAGACTGTGGAAGACTCATCCATGGAATCTGAATTTGTTTCTGGGAAAATTTTGATATTCTGGGGAGTATCTAAGACTCCAGGCCGACCTAAATTCAGAATTGAAGGCCTCCTTGGACTCTGATACCGATGTTCTGGATTCTGCAGACTGTGGAAGACTCATCCATGGAATCTGAATTTGTTTCTGGGAAGATTCTGATATTCTGGGGAGTCTAAGACTCCAGGCCGACCGAAATTCAGAATTGAAGGCCTCCTTGGACTCTGATACCGATGTTCTGGATTCTGCAGACTGTGGAAGACTCATCCATGGAATTTGAATTTGTTTCTGGGAAGATTTTGATATTCTGGGGAGTCCTAAGACTCTAGGTTGGCCGGAATTTAGAATTGAAGGTCTCCTTGGACTCTGATGCTGATCTTCTGGATTCTGCAGACTGTAGAAGACTCATCCATGGAATTTGAATTTGTTTCTGGGAAAATTTTGTTATTCTGGGGAGTCTCTTAAGATTCTAGGACAGCGAGAATTCAGAATTGTACGTCTCTTTGGACTCTGACGCTTATGGTTTCGATTCTGCAGACTGTGAGGGACTCCATGGAATAGGAATTAAAGTTTCTTACGAGATTTTCGTAATGGTAACGATTTATTTACTTTGTATAAATTAAAATAATTTTATGTAATAGTAAGTGCAATCGTTTCATACTGATTCCGATAAGCCCCTCGATTTCCTATAGGATTACCCCCAATTTCAATTTGTATTTGTATTAAACTTTTTCCTTTGGTTTCAATTACAAAAAAGTAACAATATACGATTCCTCCATAAGTTAAAAATGCTAGAATAATAAACGGAACGTAATTAGTTGTAACATTTCGTAATGTTATAAAATATTTAGTTATTAGGAAAACTAGGATCCAGAAAAAAATCCGAGCAACAATTTTAGATAAAACATGCACTTGATATGGTAAATAATTAAAAAGTAATATATCAGCGTATGTACCAAGCCCTACGTCATAACTAACTATAAAAGCGGATACTAAAAGTAGTGGAATCCAATTACTAACATGTAAATGTTTTTCTGTATATAAAAATAAATAAAGAGATAATAACGTTAAAAAAATTGCAGTTAAACTTGTGCTAAGTAAAAGAGGTTTACGTACACCAAACGGTACACGATAGTGTATCGTCGTAGCTATAGAATCGCTAACATACAAAACCAAAGCAAGGGTAATTGTATCTGCAAAAGTATAATCGACTTCCTTCCAAACTAAAAAAGTATAAAAAACGAAAAGATAATATCCAGTAAAAACTTGAAAGAAAATCAATCCGAGGATTATAAATAAACCTTTCAATACAACTTTTGAATAGAACATATATTTATAAGTTTCTGTAGCCATTTTACGTATTTCTGCATCTTTTCTAATTGATCTCATTTCTGTACTAATATTTCTATGTCCTCTATACCAGCTTAAAGCTGTCTCCGCTTTAAGTTCACTTTTGTCGTATAAAAAGACAGGACTTTCCGGTAAAAAAACCAATAACATTGTGTTTAACGCAGGAATAGATGCACATATTATTGTAAGGTAATATTTGGATAAAAAATGTCCTATTATGTAGGATGATACAACCCCCAACCATACAGACGAACGAAAAAATACAATCATGTGACGAAGATTTTTTCGATGAACCGTATCCATTAATAAACATTCTCCACTTATAATATTAGCGATTGAAAGGAACCCAGAAAAAAATCGGCCTGTTAAATATACGTTAAACTTTCTAAATGACATCATTATTGCAAGTCCTAGAAGATATAAAGGGGTTTGCATAATTAATGTGTGTTTCGGTCCCATTCTGCTAACTGCGTAAGACCAGGGTATGATTCCAGCCGAACAACCTAGAGGCATTAAACTGGTTATCCAACCATAATTCTCTTTCGTTAAATTATAGTAATGTAATTCGTACATCAAATAACGAGTCGAAGGACTTGACCATCCTAATATTGTTCCGAATGAAAATGCTGCTATACTTGCTAAAGACAAAAATATATAAATTTTAATTTAGATTTTTCTACTACTTGCAGTACCTGATAAGGCTGCACAAAATTGAGTTATGTATCGGCCTGTATTTTCATGTTTAAGTCGTTCTTTTAAAATTTCTTCTGTTATCGAGTATGGACTATGTCTTTCCGAATCACTCTCTCGTGTTGTACTTGACACAGCTATCTCGTCGCTACGTCTTTGTGTTGTGGTTTTAATCATACTACTGTGATTATGACATAAATGATTCTTTGGAAATGTCGTTGTCACATTGACATAAAGAGATCCATGTCGTGACACACTGACCACGATTGATCAAAGAGGTGGAGCAAAAACAAAAGAAGAGCATGATATTGAGAGAAGACAGGCAAAGCAAAAATGTGGAGAAGGACAGTCAAGTTGGCTGTGAAAGACTTCCCTGAAATTATTTGGGAGTTGTCTGAGGTTGTCCAGACCTCCCTAGGACTCCTTCGATTTCCCAGGATTACCCACAACACATGAAGAGAGACAAAGCAAAAAATAGGAAAAAAACAAAAAAGATGATCGCCATTCTAGTTGGTTGGGTTCCTCAGTTCTTCTTAACGTTCTGGTGGGTTCCTCTGGTCTTCTTATGGGGTTGTAAATGGTGATAGTTGGTGTTTCTTGGGTCTCGGCTGTCTGTGTCTTCGTTGTTGTAGTACTGGGAGCTGTTACAAGGTGTTGGATGTGGGTAATTTCGGTTAATTTAGAAAACAAAAATTTGGGTGTAGTATATGGTAAGGTTGGGAATTTCTCTTGACGTATCCTGAAGCCTCTAACGTTTCAAATCTACCGCTCGAGGTAATAAGCCTATGGAGGTGGTTAGTGTTGGTGGTGGTTAGTGGGGATAGATGGCGGCACAAGTTTACAAACAAACTGTAATGGTGTACAAGGTGTGAGTGTTGATCTGTGTGTGTGCAGTTTTGTGACGATTTATTATTATTTTTAAATTATTAAAAGGTTAATCAATTAAAATGAGTGGGTGGCAAGCAGTACCAGAGGATAAATGCTACGGAATTGGTAAGAAAAACCTTTATCCTCTTACTAGAAGCTTGGAAAAATATTCTGTTCCTTTAAACTAAATGTTTTTACATGAAACTTGTTGCATTTTTTACTCTCCTGGGGAGTACGTTTTAGGAAAGTACCAGCTATAATTAATAGTTGCATAACTCTACAGGAATAGATTAAATTTCAAGGGATTAAAGTAATGGGTCTTCCTGGTGCCCCTCCCACTTTTTATCTCCTAACATTTGTTTCCTCTACTTCCTCAAGGAAAAATGTGATTCACAATTTTCCACATAGTTAACCCCTCTTCTGACGTGATCACAATAATGATTACTGACTCATAATACAACAATTTCGACGATTTATGTAACACAATTAAATACAACTTCAACTTTTTATCTTGTTTTCCTATAAAATGTAGTAATAGAGATTAAATTCGATTTAAACTTGAGCTTACTGTTTTATTTACTTATATTAGATTTAAAATACAGTGTGTTTCACCGAGCATGCCTCAAATTTATCAATTTTTTCCAGTCGTAAACAAACTGTAAAGATTGTCAGTGGTATAGATCGAATCAGAAAAACAATTGAAGATCAAATAACAATGACAAGACAATTTATATGTAACACCCTGTATATTTTTAACATTTCCTTGTGGAGATTAAAATTCCCTTTACAATGATACCACATAAGTATAGTTTTTAAAAACAATTACTTTAAGAATAAAAATGAAAATTAATCTAGGGGCCATGAATGCAGGGGGAACTCCTGCATTATCCACAACCATGTGTTATGGGTAGGGGTGGAGGTCTGGACAGCTCCGAGGTAGCTCCAGGGAAGTCAGGGTTGTCTTTAGGAAGTCTAGGTAGTATTTGGAAAGTCCCTGGGTGGTCCTGGAATGTCTAGGTAGTGTTAGGGAAGTCCCTGGGTAATCGTGAGAAGTTTATGGATAGTCCTGGGAAGTCTAGGTAGTATTTGGAAAGTCCCTGGGTAGTCCTGGAACGTCTAGGTAGTGTTAGGGACGTCTTTAGGTGGTACTGGGATTTCTGGGTAATTTTTGGAAAGTCCCTGGGCAGCCCTGAGAAGTTTCTGGATAGTTCTGGGAAATCTGGGTTGTATTTGGAACGTCCCTGAGTAATTTTGGAAAGTAGATAGTCTTGGGGAAGTCTGGGTGGTATACTGGGAAGTCTGGGTAGTCTTTGGGAAGTGCCTGGGTAGCCCTGCAAGGTCTCTGGGAAGTCTGGGTAGTCGAGGAAAATTTGAGTAGTCTATGGGAAGTCTCAAAGTATTAAAAAAAGGGGATCAAGTTGGCTCTGTTTTTCTTTAATTTACATGAAATTACGGCAAATTTCATGTACCCTGCTTGGAAACACCTTGTATGTTTTATTTGTTAATGCTCAAAAGCGAAAGTGGTTGGAATTTGTTGTTAATGTAATAAATGTTAATTTTTCAAATTAATTTTAATTATAAAATACGAGCAAAATGAAAACTAAGGCCATAATTGTTTTGCTTGAAATCAGAATTGCACTGTCATGTTTGTAATAAAGTAATTTCAACATCCTTATTATTTTTTATGTAACCACGGACCCCATAATTAGGAAATTCCCGAGGGGTAAACCACAGGGGATATCTAGTGTACAGAGTTGAGGATATCTCGGGGATGTCTTGGGATATTTCGGGGATATCTTGGGATATCTCGGGGATATCTCGGATATCTGGGATATCTCGGGGATATCTGGGATATCTCGAGGATATCTTTGGGATATCTCGGGGATATCTGGGATATCTCGAGGATATCTTTGGGATATCTCGGGGATATCTGGAGAAATGTCGAGGAATTCTCGAGATAATAATTATATCTAATGTAGGATGTAAAGCTTATTATGCACAGGCAAGGAATTTTCTCTGCATGTGCTTAATTTTTAAGATGGGACAAAAAACGAAACATTGTAAAAGTACGTGGTTTCAAATATTTAGTACACTTCGAGGGCCTCGTCGAGGGCGCTTACTTTGTGAAATTTGTTTTCTAACACCAAACTTATAATTTCTTAGTCATGTTGTATGAGGTAAGAAAAATAACGTTACAATGCGTTGTTTGTTTCAAAATATTGATCTAGCGGAAATATTATATAAACGGATTTTTGAACAATATTGAATATTTTACTTGTTTTCTCAAGTTCTATGATTTTTTGAAAATACATAATTTTGCCATAATCGTTTAACGTCCGATTACGTAAAATCCCTTGGGATGCCGTGCCCGAGATTATGGAGATAACCTAGAGATAACCAAACTGATAAATAGCTGCTTAAGAAAAACCCCAAAAGGAATTCTCGGTGAAGTTTATATAGATTAGGGGTTTCCCTTATGCTCATTGAAATTTTAATATTTAGGACAAGTAAACCCACCCCATTTGTAACCATTGTGAAAGCACTAGCTTTCTCTAGGATTGGTTGTACGGAAATCTTGGGAAACCCGATCTTTCTGGCTTATTCAAAAACATTTACGGTTTGTGTAGTTGGGTCACTATTACAAAATAAGTTTAGGTGTAGTTCGAGGTCCGTGTAGTTAGTGTGGAGTAATTAAAGTAAATTAGAATTTAGTGCGAAGTACGAGCAAAGGACAGTAAAATAATAGTTTTTGTGTTTTTGTTGCAATGGAAGATCGAGATAAGTTTTTTGATGAAGTGGAGTTGCAAATGAAGACTAAAATTTTTTTATATTATGAATTAAAACTTTTCAATGAAAATGACTTTTCAATTATCAGTAATTATGGTCATGGCTAAAATTCCAAACTTTAGTAATTACAGAATAATATCTGTAATCACAATTCACAAGTGCAACAGATGCATTGAATGTATTCGCAAACGTAATTATTGTTAACGACTGGGGGGGTCGCACTTTTAGAAGATGTTCAATGAGTGGTTGGTGTGCCCATTTTCTTTCAAATATATCAAGTAATCTAGAAATACAGCGGAATATGTCGGGGATATCTGGGATATCTCGGGGATATCTGGGATATCTCGGGGATATCTGGGATATCTCGGGGATATCTGGGATATCTCGGGGATATCTCAAGGATATCTCGGGGATATCTCGGGGATATCTTGAGGATATCTCGGGGATATCTGGGATATCTCGGGGATATCTTTGGGATATCTCGGGGATATCTGGGATATCTTGAGGATATAAAAATTATTTTAACTTCCTGTTAACCATAGGAGAATTTTATTATTAGCCTAGTACCTCCTTTAATAAAAAAAGGTCACAAAGTCTAATAAAAAAAGGTCAAATCAATAGGTGCTGCTTTAATATGATCAAATAAAATTAAAAATGTAATTTATTGTAGTGATATATAATTTTACATCAAATGAAGATCAGAAATTGCAACTAAATGTTGGGGAAAGCGTTTATATATTAGAAGAAGAAGAAAATTGGTATTTTGGTTACCCAACATCAAACCGGTCAATACAAGGGGTATTCCCAAAAAGCTACATACACATCGCAGAATGCATGATAGATCGAAGTGGTCTTAATTTAGTTCTTATACCTAAACAACCCTTGATTGTTCATGAAATCACAACAGTCTTACGAGAATGGGGGGCACATTGGAAACATCTATACGTGGTAAGTTGATAAACAATTTTTTTTTCTTTAATTATTAATAAAATTAATTTTAGACTCACAGTAAAGATTTTGAACAAATAAAAAATCAAATCTATGATTTAATAAAACATCGGAGTAAAATTATAAGCGGAACATTACCAGTGGATGAACTTAAAAGAATTACAAAACAAGTTACCTCAGAAATAGATATGGGAAATAAAATATTAGGACTTGATATGATTGTTAGGAATAAGAATGGAAATTTAATAAATCCTGATGAAACTAGCACAATACAACTTTATTATCATCACAAAAATGCTGCTGAACGTATTAAGGATAAGAGGAACAAGGTAACTATTTAAAAAAATATATATGGTGCTAGTGGCCATGACAAGCCCAGTGGACTTGTGAATAGATATGCTCAGTTGCTGGGTCACTGTAAGCCGTGTCGGTATCCGCTAGTGTGCTCATGAATTCAGGGGAAACCCCTGGACTATCCACAACCATGTGTTGTGTATAGTCCTGAGAAATCTAGGGAGTCCTAAGGAGGTTTAGATACTCCCAAGATAGTTCCAGGGAAGTCTACGTAGACTTGACCTTACCTGAAGAATTAAAAAAAGGGTATTCAGTTGGCTATTCTTATTTTTAATTCAGAATTAAAATCTTTTGGAAAACGCTATTTCTATTCTCTAAAATGTATTTGCAGATAGAACATAGGGAAAGTCCAATACGAACAGCCATACAACAATACTCACACATATTTGTAGTAGCAGTAAAAAATTTCACTTGTAAAATGAATGAAGATGCAGAATTGCTTATGACATTATATGATGCTAAAGAAAACAAAGCTATAACAGAAAATTATGTGGTCAGATGGTCTAAAGATGGTCTTATGAGCGATTTAGATCAAATGTACACCTTACGAGTTATGTTTACCGATTTAGGAAAACGTGATTTGGAAAGAGAAAAAATATACCTAGTCTGTTATGTAATAAGAATAGGAGCTATGGATGTTAAAGAAATTGATCATAGACGAAGTTCTGTTTCTCTTATGAATAAAAGAAATTCAAACGATACCATGAGAAGACCATTTGGCGTTGCTGCTAAAGATATCACCCTTTTTATGTGTGGAAAACTTGAAAGTGATTTAGAACAAGAGTTTGCTGTACCATTTTATACGTAAGTTAAATTATGCTTTTGAGAATGACATATTGATGTTTTTTTTTACAGTTGTGAGAAAGATAATTTTGAGCAAACACTCAGAAAGTTTACAAACAGAGATTATGCAAAAAGTGAAAGTAAAAATCAAGCATTATTTGTTAGTTTAAAATTATTACACGGTGATCTTAAACAGGTAAAATTTTTTCAAAACCCTTATGGGATATGTTTAAAAAATTTAATTTCTTTAGGTTCGAGAAGAAAATCCACATTTGGTATTAGGAAATATTTCAATTGCAAGGAAAATGGGATTTCCTGAAGTTATTCTTCCGGGTGATGTTAGAAATGATCTTTACTTAACTATAGTTTCCGGAGAATTTACCAAAGGAAATAAAACAAGTGATAAAAATGTAGAACTTGTTGTTAAAGTTTGTAATGAAAAAGGAATTGCAATACCCGTAAGTGTGATATAATTAATTTGTTTTTTCTTTAGAATGTTTACAGAACAGGTTGTTTGTAAGTTTTGGTCATTACTTATTGATCTCCTGGATTATTTTATTCAGAATTGGTCTTTTAATTCAGGTTTAACTCCCTAGCTAACCCAGGGTCAGTTGTCATGGAAACAATTCTTGTAACAATGGTATCCATGACAACTGACTGTTAGTTAGCTTAACTGGCAGGTAAATTCGAATTTCTTTTGTTTTTTTTTTAATGTGAATTGCGTTTACACTTCTAAGTTCCAATACAAAATATTTAAAAAAAATAATTTTAGGGAGTAATATCATTAGGAGGAGGTGTATCCCCATTAAATGAATATCGATCTGTGATATATTACCATGAAGACAAACCCCAGTGGTATGAAACATTTAAAGTGGCCATCCCAATAGAAGAATTTAGAAGTAGTCATTTAAAATTTATCTTCAAACATAGATCCTCGAATGAAGCTAAAGATAAAAGTGAAAAACCATTTGCAATGTCATACGTAAAACTTATGCAAGAAAATGGAACAACATTAAAAGATGCTCGGCATAACTTGATTGTGTATAAACTTGATCATAAAAAATTTGATGAAAACGGTTTGGATTATTTTAAATTGCCTGCCACCGTTGATGAATTAAAAGACAATCAGAAACCACAGACTGCTGGCTTGTGCCTTAGTACAAAAGATAGTTTTTCGATTTCTACAAATATTTGTTCTACTAAACTCACACAAAACGGTAAGTAAAAAAAATTAAAAAATAAGAGGTAAATTAATATTTATTTTATTATAGTTGATTTACTCGGCCTTTTAAATTGGGTAACACACAAAGAGACATTGAAGGAATCTCTTTTTGCACTTATGAAGGTTGATGGCGAGGAGGTGGTGAAATTTTTGCAAGATATATTAGATGCCCTTTTTAATATTTTAATGGATAATCCCGAATCTGATGTTTACGATGAATTAGTTTTTGATTGTTTATTACATATTATTAGTTTGGTTAGTAATGATTGGAAATATCAACATTTTGAACCCGTATTAGATTTGTATATCAAGGAAAGTTTTAGTGCAACACTCGCATTTAGGTAAGGGTGTTTTAAAATAAAACAATAAATCGTTATTCAATTATTATATGCTTTTGAAAATGACACTTAATTCTGAAAATGCTTAAGGACTGTAACAATGTTTTAATTATTTTTTCTCTTTTAGCAAATTAATTGTAGTAATAAAAAATTTAGTAGACAATGCAATAGCGATAGTTTCAATTGCGAAAGACAACATTTTATTTAAAGCAATGAAAGCATTACAATATATAATGAGATTTGTAGCCCGTTCTCGCTTGTTATATTGTGAACTGTATCCAGACGTGAATGACGACGATTTTGAAGAATCCCTGCAAGGTTTATTGCAAAGTATTGTAACTATGATGTGTCAGACTTCAGATACGTTACTTAGAGAACAAGGAGCTTGTTTAAAATATTTACCAAGTACAATTCCTGATATTTTAAATGTTTTTAATGCTAAACGATTAAGGTATGTCGTTAATTTTAATTTTTAGATTTATTCTAATTAGAAATTTTTTTCTCAGTATTATTTTATGTGACCTATTGAAAAATATCCCTCCGAATAGGCTGACAAAACAGAAGATGATGACTGTAAATGAAATAGTACATAGTAAATTATTTTTGTACCCCGAATGTCGTCAGGTTCTCCTACCGGTCTTTACAAAACAAATTAAAGTATTGTTTGAGACTTCCGAAGAGGTATGGATTTGTTTTATAACATTGCTTTTGCTTGGCTTTAAATTAATTCCATTCAATATTTTGTTTTAAATAATTATTAGCAGCACAATACCTTTTTTAAAAGTTTAATCACGTGTACAGTGTACATATTGTTATTATTATTAGCAGAGCAGCATATTTTGTCATGTTGTTGCACATATTTCATGCACATGTTTGTTTTTTTAACATCTGTCTTCGTTATTGTCATGTTGCATTTGTAGTCCTTGGAAAGGACAAATGGGCTTATATCTGTTTTCAAATTTAATTCTAATTTGAAAGCAGGTATTGTTAATTTCTATTTCTGCTCACAGTTGTCTTGGCCACCGAGAACTGTCACGAACATACTATTCACGAGGCATCTTAACAAATTAGATCTCTACCCTTTTCTCTTCTATACTATTCTTGATATACCTTTATTAAGGTATTGTTGGTGCATTTTGATATGTTTGGCTTTTTTTTATATTTCAAAATGTGCATTTTGTTCCGCTTTTCAGCATGAAATATAGAGTAGAAATTTTAATTCTGCATGTGCTGTGATTCCAAATTTATTTTTATCTTTTTTTTTAAGTAAAATGATTTTATTATGAGTTGCCTTAGAGTTCAAATGTTTTAATGCTGTTATATTAAAGAGTGTAAAAAAAGTCGATTGTTTGGGGTTGGCCATGACTTGATAAATCTCTTATTTGGTGGATTTTGTTTAATTAAAAAACAATTCAGAAGAGGGTACTTTTGGAAATAAGTTCTAGCCAACTCCAAATGTTTTACTTAATTTTTGACCACCCTTTAGTTGGTATTTATTTTAATATGTTGTATGTGTAGTGTGACTAATGCAATCAGCAAATTAGCATTTTTTGTAAATTATTATTCTAAAACTAATTATTATCAAAAAATTCAACAGGGAGCGCTATAATTTTAACTAATTACAAGATAGCTTATAAACGACCCCTAAAAGTTTGACAAACGGATAGTGACAGAGCCTCCAGTGACCCAGCAGCTAACCTAAAGTCAGTGGGGCATCCCAGTGGACTTGTGAATACATATTCTCAGCTACTGGGTCACTGAAGGCTTTTACAAGTTTGCCGTAAAGTCCAACAGAGAGATTCTAATAATACAAGCCCATATAAGTTTTTATATTTAAAAATGATCAGAAATAATTCATATATGAATATTCAAGAGATCTCTTGAATTAGATAACAAATAAATAATAAATAAATAAAATAATAACATCAGCTTTATCTAATTTTATTTTTAATAAGTAGAGATGGAAAGTACACAAATGTTTGTTTCTTGGTTGTCTTGGGTTGTTTGTGTATTTTCTATCTTCAGATTAATTTATGGGGACAACAGATATAGATAGCTACAGTGGAATTCTGTTATAACGACTGGATAAAAAAAATACCTTCTGGACCTCCTAATAAACACATTTCTTTTAAAAAAAGCTTCAAAATACAATTTGGGCCTCCCCAAATGCAGATTGCAATCATTGAAAGAAATTCCAAACCTCATAGGTGATGATCGGTATCTAGGGGAATCCCATAAACTCTTTCATTAAATACAAGGTGATTCTAAATTTAAATACTGTAATTTATGCAGTAGATATTTTGTGCAAAAGTAAGAGTTTTTGCTTAATAAACTATATTCTGTAACCTCACTGTTTCTGAAATACAGGGTGTTGGAATTTTTGTTTTGATAATTAATATTTCCAATTTGAGGCTAGCTATTCAAATGAAATTTTATGGGGGACATGTTGCTAGTATGAACCAAATATTAGGGAAAGTTTTGTCATGATAGGTTGACCAGTGGCGTAGTTACTGGGTAGGTAGGCCCCCTTACTTAAATAAGTATGTTATACCACTGTCTAAATTTAATTTTATTTACAAGATTTGAATTGAAAATTCAGTTTAGAAAAGAAAAGTACTCTTGCATTTTTGTCGTTAAATTCTTTGTTTTCGAGATAATTGACCTTTAATTTGAAATGTGTCTGTGGTTCATTTATGCGATTTCAAACAGGAAACGTGAATTATCTCGAAAACACATAATTCTACGAGAAAAATGCAAGAATACGTTTAGTTTCTAAATTGAATTTGCAATTCAAATCATATATTATAAAATTAAATTTACTCAGTGGCGTAACATACGTTTTTTTTAAAACAGGGGAACCACCTTCCTTGTAATAACGCCGCCTTAATTTAGAATCGCCTTGTGTAAGATGACTATGTGATAATTTCCTTTGTTAGAACAGGATTTTTTTATTATTTTAAGTCCTGGTACTCTGCTTTATAGTAAATCAACGGGAATCCTTTGGAAACTTCTAGTACTTCATTGTAAGCTGTGTCTCGTTATAAGAGGATTCTACTGTAATTGCTTTTTAATTTATATTAAATCTATTTTTAATAAAATTTGCTTAATAACAACAAAGTACTAAACAATTTTTAGATTGTTGCATGATGAGTAAAAAAAATATTTAGATTAATATACTGGGAGGATTTTGCTAATTTTTTTTATTACCTAATAGTATTTAATAATTACAAAGCAGATGTATTTTTATCTAACAATGTAGTAGTGTAGTTGTACCGCGGGTATT
The DNA here is from genome assembly GCA_963082805.1 of Hemicrepidius hirtus. Lineage (NCBI taxonomy): Eukaryota > Metazoa > Arthropoda > Insecta > Coleoptera > Elateridae > Hemicrepidius > Hemicrepidius hirtus. The sequence continues at coordinate 30,026,604 of OY720166.1, forward strand.
GTAGGGAACTGGAATGGGGCGACAGGAGGGCCGCAGACAGTTTCGCTCGGTGGCCAAGGTGGCTCGAGTACTTGGTGCTACACAACATTGCCTTAACCAACACAGAGGATATTCTGAAGAGGTGAATTATCGTTTGCACTCATTTTATTGCTTTTTTTAAACTACTTTATTCAAACAAAAATCAACAAGTGAAAAAACGTTCTATTACAATGACATGAAATATTTTTTTTTCCTCCTATTACTAACACGTTTTTTTTTACAATAGCTTTTTGTATTAATAATAAGAAAATTGACAAGATTTTAATGCATTTGAATGTTTTTTTTTTCCTGATTGAGTCATTGATTTTGTTCATACTCACTTAAACATTGTTTTGTAATTAAATTAATTTTTTTATATAATATTATGTAGGTTGAACTGTGCATAAAGATACTTAGTGATATTTTGGATCTACTGTTTCGTTCTGATGTAGGACCAACAGTGCATGATGTTAGTGAGATCATGTTAGTCGATTTACGTACAGTAATCCAAAGCCACATTAATATGGATAGAGAAAATCCGTATGCTGTAAGTTTTATTAATCGTTTTTGAAAGACTTTTTCATATTTTAAATTTTAGGGAAATTTAGTAGCGATAATGATAGACATTTTTCGTCAAATGACTGACTACCACTATGAAAGATATATACACCATTTTGCAACTCGAACAGACATTTTGGATTTTTTAATGGAAATACTTTTAGTATTTAAAGAGTTAGTAAACCAATCCGTATTTCCTTCTGATTGGTGTGAAATGATTATGTTGCAAAATGCTGTAATTTTAAAGTCTTTGCGATTTTTTTCCCATACAATCCGTGACCATTTCTTTGAAAAATTCGATAACCAAGCTTGGAGTAATTTTTTCCACTGTGCCATTGCTTTTATGATACAACCCGCCTTACAATTAGAAACCTTTTCCCATAATAAACGAATGAGGATAATAAAAAAATACAAGGACATGAGACGAGAAACAGGCTTTGAAATTCGGTCCATGTGGTTCAATCTAGGTATTTTTTTTTTTTTTTAATTAAAAAAAATTTTAATTATTTTTATTTTTAGGACAATATAAAATTCAATTTGTACCAAGTCTAGTGGAATCAATTTTAGAAATGACTTTAATTCCTGAACCAGAATTACGTAAAGCAACTATCCCGATTTTTTTTGACATGATGCAATGCGAGTTTTATTCTTCACGTTACGAAATAGAAAGTTTTGGTGATACAAAACGAGATTCTTCACATATAAAAGCTAATTTTTGTGAGTTTGAGAATGAAATGATTGCAAAACTAGATATTTTAGTTGAAGGAGGTAGAGGAGATGAACAGTTTAAGGATTTGTTTCACGACATCATGGTGGAGCTATGTAGTCATCATACTACCATGAAAGACGATGGAGTTAAATTTGTTAAAATGGTTACAAGATTAATGGAAAGGTTATTGGAATATCGGTGCATAATTACAGATGAAAACAAGGAAAATAGAATGAGTTGTACAGTTAATTTATTGGTAAGTACAACAAGCCGATAGCGACAGCACCTTCAGTGACCCAGCAGCAAAAGCGTATGTATTCACAAGTCCACTGGGCTAACCCAAAATGCAGTGGACTTGTGAATACATATGCTCTGTTGCAAGACGTTATTCTTAGGATTAAATTTTATTTCTAGGATTTCTATTCTGAAATAAACCGGAAAGAAATGTACATACGTTATGTAAACAAATTATGTGATCTTCATTTGGAATGCGATAATTTTACTGAAGCCGCATACACGTTACAATTACACAGTAACTTATTAAAGTGGTCAGATGAAATATTACCACCCTTATTAAAAAGTAACCGATATAGTGATTCCCAAACTCATAGGCAGTTAAAAGAAGGTCTTTATTATAACATCATAGATTATTTTGATAAAGGAAAGGTACATGAATCGTTATTCTATTTTTATATGCTTTTGAGAATGACATATTAATGTTTGTTTTAGATGTGGGAGTGTGCTTTACAAAAATGTCAAGAACTTGCAAAACAATATGAAGAAGAAACATTTGATTATGAACAGCTTAGTGAACTACATAGAAGAATGGCTTCATTTTATGAAGATATAATGAGGAAGCTCCGGGCCGAACCTGAATACTTCAGGGTAGCTTATTATGGGCGTGGCTTTCCAGTATTTTTACAAAATAAAGTCTTTATATGTCGTGGGAAAGAATATGAAAAATTAGGAGATTTCTGTACCCGGACATTAAATGAATTTCCTAATGCAGAACTTATGAATAAATTAACCCCACCAGGTGAAGACATATTAGAATCAAACGGTCAATGTATCCTTTTATAATATGTCCCTAAACATTTATTTAAATTAAAATAAAAAAATTCTTAACACAAATAATAGACATACAAATAAATCATGTGGATCCAATAATGGATGAAAAAAAGCAAAGATTTTCTGGTAAACCCATAGCTGATCAGATCGTAAAATATTATAAAGTAAATGATGTACAAAAATACCGTTACTCAAGACCTTTTACAAGAAAAGATCCTACAACAGAAAGTGAAAATGAATTTTCAAGTTTATGGCTTGAAAGAACGATTTTAGTAACCACTTATCCCCTCCCTGGAATTTTAAGATGGTTTCCTGTAAGTTCAACAAACACAATAGAAATTTCTCCTTTATGTTACGCAATTGAAACTATGGAAGAAAAAAATAAAGAACTTCGTCATTTAATCATGATGTATAATCAAGATAAAACTACACCCATTAATCCCTTGAGTTTAAAACTTAACGGTAGGTTTTAAGGAATTTTAAAATTTTAAATATTTTTATGATTTAAATTTTAGGTATTGTTGATCCTGCAGTAATGGGAGGAACAATGAATTATGAAGAAGCTTTCTTTAGCCCGGAATATATTAAGACTCATCCTGAAAATCATATTTTAATTCAAAGACTAAAGGATTTGATAGCAGATCAAATACCGTTACTTGAATTATGTATACAAGTACACAAAGATCGAGCACCGCCTTCTTTACAACCCCTTCAAAAAAGATTAGAAGATTGCTTTGCTAAAATGCAAGAAAGTGTTGTTGAGAAATATGGAAAAAGGGTAAGTAGTAATTTTTGTAGGTTGTTTCAAATTTTTAAACCCTTTGAACAGTTCCCAGGTTCCTCTTAGACTTCCTAGGTGCCCCACAAAGTTTCCAGACTTCCCCTGGACTTCCTCAGATTTTCCCAATACTTACCAAATGGCCCCAGACTTCCCCTGGACTTCTTCAGATATCCCTTGATGCGCTCCATACTTTCCCAAGATTTCCCAGATGGCCCCCAGACGCCCTTCAGACCTCCCCAAGACTTTCTAGACGCCCCCCAGACTTTCCCATAGCTTCCTAGACGCCCTTCAGATTCCCAAATGCTTCTAGCCTACTTGGACTTCCCAGACCTCCCCCCTCCAATTTTCCCAAAATATCCCAGACGCTTGTCAGACATTCCCAGACTCCCCTAGACGCCCTTCAGATTTCCCCAAAGCTTCCTAGATGTCCTCCAGACGCCTCCAGACTTCCCAGAGACCCCCAGCCTACTTATACTTTCCTAATACTTCCTAGGCGCCCTCCAGACCTCCCTTGGACTTCCTCAGATTTTCCCAATAATTACCAAATGCCCCCAAACTTCCCCTGGACTTCTTCAGATATTCCTTGGACTTCTCCAGGGTTCCCAAGGCTTTCTAGAAGCCCTCCAAGCGCCTTTCAGATTTCACCAAGACTTCCCAGACTTTCCCAAATCCCCCTAGACGCCCTTCAGATTTCCCCAAAGCTTACTAGATGTCCTCCAGACTTCCCAGAGACCCCCAGCCTACTTATACTTTCCTAATACTTCATAGGCGCCCTCCAGACCTCCCTTGGACTACCTCAGATTTTCCCAATACTTACCAAATGCCCCCAAACTTCCCCTGGACTTCTTCAGATATTCCTTGGACTTTTCCAGGGTTCCCCAAGGCTTTCTAGAAGCCCTCCAAGCGCCTTCCAGATTTCACCAAGACTTCCCAGACTTTCCCAAATTCCCCTAGACGCCCTCCAGACTTCCCCAAAGCTTCCTAGATGTTCTCCAGAGCTCCCAGAGACCCCCAACCTACTTATACTTTCCTAATACTTCCTAGGCGCCCTCCAGACCTCCCTTGGACTTCCTCAGATTTTCCCAATAATTACCAAATGCCCCCAAACTTCCTCTGGACTTCTTCAGATACTCCTTGGACTTCTCCAGGGTTCCCAAGGCTTTCTAGAAGCCCTCCAAGCGCCTTCCAGATTTCACCAAGACTTTCCAGACTTTCCCAAACCCCCCTACGCCCTTCACATTTCCCCAAAGCTTCCTAGATGTCCTCCAGACTTCCCAGAGACCCCCAGCCTACTTATACTTTCCTAATACTTCCTAGGCGCCCTCCAGACCTCCCTTGGACTTCCTCAGATTTTCCCAATAATTACCAAATGCCCCCAAACTTCCCCTGGACTTCTTCAGATATTCCTTGGACTTCTCCAGGGTTCCCAAGGCTTTCTAGAAGCCCTCCAAGCGCCTTTCAGATTTCACCAAGACTTCCCAGACTTTCCCAAACCCCCCTAGACGCCCTTCAGATTTCCCCAAAGCTTACTAGATGTCCTCCAGACTTCCCAGAGGCCCCCAGCCTACTTAGACTTTCCTAATACCTCCTAGGTGCCCTCCAGACCTCCCCTGGACATCCTCAGATTTTCGGCTCCAGACTTTCCCTTGACTTCAGATATCCCTTGGACTCCATCAGGCTTCCCCAAGGCTTCCTAGATCCCTTCCAAACTTCCCAGGCGCCCTCTAGATTTTCCCTACACAAGTCAGACATCCACCAGACTAGCCTAACTTCCCTGAGACTTCCCAAGACTTCCCAGACGCCCTCCAGACCTCTTAGGCGTTTCCCCAACACTTCCCAGAGACTATCAGACTTTTCTAAGACTTCCCAGATGCTCGTACAGTTCTCTGGCTCTACCCAGACTTTTCCAAAACTGCATCTTAGACTTCCCCAAGACTACCGGGACTATCTATACGAAACTTTTTGTGTTGTTTACCCTTGAGCCTAAAATTCGATTTTATTTAATAAGTATTTGTTAACCTTTTTTTATTTTACAGAAATGTGATTTAAAATTAGATCAAGTGACGATGAGAAGACAATTTAGTATAAGTAGTAGTATGAGGCTTTCAGAAGCTTCGCATATAACAGAGTAAGTAAAACAAAATCATGTCTTTGCAGTTTTACAAAATCCAATTGTTTAGAGTTTTTTTTTAAATGTAATTGCAGCATAATAATTATTTGCATGCATGTTTTAAATGTGTATACTAGCAAGTAGCGTTTGATTTAAAAAAAAAACTCAGTTTATTTTCCATTTTCTTAATGGTGCTAGTTGATTGGAAACTAAACTGAGTAAATGTAAATTTTGATGTAGTGCTGGGATTCGTAGCAGAATACCGAGCTTAACAAGGAGTCAAGTAGCATCCCTGAAACATTTTACATCTAGTTTTAATTTTACTGCTTCTACGCCTACAGCTAACAGGTTTGTATGTGGATATGTTCATTTTAATTTGCTTGCATGCTAAATGGGCTTTTAGGGGTTTTAGTATCGCTATCAATGTTTAACTAACCTTAATTTACAATTAATTCGTAAAATAATTTTCATTGTACAATGTGTTTGTGCTCGTTGCTTTTTTTTGCAGTTTGAGCTTAAACGCTATTGTCAAAAAGTTTTGTGAAATTATGAGCTGAAAGTTATTTTATGATTACTACTAACACACTTTTTAACTTTTTCAGGCGTGCATCACAGCCAGTGGTGGTTTTAAATCAAAATATGCGAAACTCTTCTTCTTATGCCTAATTATTAGTTACTCATACGTAGTTTAAGTTTTATTTATCATTTAATTAATTTCTATTTATTACTGTTTTAACAATGCACTCCTGGGGATTTTCAAGAAAAAATATCTGGTAAATATATTTAACCATAAAAAAAGTAATATACAAGATGGTACAAGCTTTTTCTAAATATTATGTGTATTTTTTCAATCCACACGGGTGATGGGCTGCATTCAACAACTCACGTCATATAGCTTCCGATTTAGACATAGCCTTTTTTGCTATATATGAGTAGTAGTACACCTAATGGTTATTATTCCTCCTCTAAAAGCTTTCAATTGTTAAAATTTAAAAAAATTAATTTACTCCTCTGGAATTATTACGAGACTCTTATCACACTTGTACCATTTTGTTGTATTAACGCATAATACTGGAGTATTTAACGTTGCATGTGATTTCATGTTTGTTGCATACACCTTACTAATAAATGTTATTGAAACTTTTTTCTTATAAAAACTTTAATACAATAAATTATTTTAATATTGTAGCAAATCATCCTTAAATCACATCAGTAAATCCAGTTTAATTCTATCTCCTACTAAAAGTTTAACCAACACACCAGCGTTAAGTCAGAAGAATAAAAATAAAACCCCTAAAGAAAAAAGAAGAATAAGTAAACCTGATCCTGTTTCTTCTGGAAGTCTGAGTGGAACACAATGGTATACATCTGAAACTGAAATTACACCGAATGGTACACCTATTTTTGAATTACGACAAGAGGTAATAAATTAAAAATATTAAACCTCTTTATTTCTTATTAAAGAAAAAAATTATTTCAATCGTAGTTAACACCAAAACGACCTTTGAGATCAGAAATAGAAAAAGAGAAACGATTAAGTCGGCCACCAAGTGGTCAATTTTCAAGACCCCCTAGTTTAACGGTGACATTACGAACAACAAGCAGTTCTGGTAATAGTAGTAATCGGGATTCCGTGGGTATGCTTTTTTTCTTTAAATCTTTGTTTAAATAACTTTTACATAATGTTATAGGTACAACAGATTCAAGTGTAAGTGAAGAAGATTTAGTTCCACCACCTTTACCTGCAAAATTACGAGAAGCTGATTATTGCAATTTACCAAACCCGAGTTGTGAAAATAACACAAGTTTTCTGTATCAATATCGAAATTCTTTAAGAAGTTCTGTGCATGTTAAATTACCACCACCTGAACCTCTTGATGATGATGATCCTCCTCCTTTGCCTCCCCCAAAACCTCCCAAAAATAAATGTCTTTAGCGTACAATAGTTTCCGCATCTGTTATTCAAGCACCCTTTGTTCTATGTAAATATTGTGCATTTAGTATTTAAATTGTGGTATTGTGTGTGTAATAGTAAGATACCCCAAAGCACAAAGGTATTTTGTATATTTTATAGTATTAAGGAATGACGAGCATTTTAAATTTTTGTCGTTACCCAAAGTGCCATTATATTATACACTTTTGATAGTGATTTTTAAATGTAGTAATAAATTGTTTTACTTATTTCAAATTAGAATTGTATATAATATTTGTAAAATAGATTAATATATTTAATAACCAAAGAAATACAAATTATTCAAAAAATAAAAAGTATTAAATCGATTCTATGTTTTGTGCTTTACATTCTCTTGTGTTGTATACTGTTTTGTCCTCTACCCTTCCTTTTTAATAACATTGAAATGTTTCAGATACGTTTAGCTTCTACCTTGATGGTACTAATCCGACGTACTATCTTCGAGTTATGGCCAAAATTGATTTGGAGGATTCCTTTTTCTTGGGGATTCAATAATGAAGTATTTATAGACCTACATGTGCATAGCTTGGGTGTTTTAGTGCCAATATTCAACTTAGCGAATTTTCGACACCTTTTTTTGAGTCGCCCTGTATATAACATTTGGAAAGGTGACGTCTGACGTTTAACAATTACAGATGACTCATCATTAGGTTTGTGTCTTTGCTAAACGTCAATTTTTATAAAAAATTTTCTTTAAGGTCCTTAAAAAGCTCTTATTAGAGCTCTGGTAATTAATTCCAATATATTGATGGCACATTTTATGCAAGTAAAGTGATTTTTTGCTAATCAATAAATTGGGTGTGACTAATTCTATTAAATAACCTCAAATTGTATCACCGAAAAATATAAGGTAAGTTTTTCTATAGTTTTTGTATCTTATATGGGGTTTTTAAAGCTTTATTATTATTATAGAAAGATGGGAGAACATTTAAAGATAGGCCAGAGAGTTGAAGTAATCGGAAAGGACGTACAGGGTGTTATTGCATTCTACGGTCCTACAAATTTTGCCACTGGAAAATGGATTGGGTTAATCCTGGATGATGCCAAAGGAAAAAATAATGGTTCAATCAGAGGCCAAGCATATTTTCAGGTACGTTTAACTTTATTCGCATGGAAATTTTGTCTAAGAGCTATTCCGCTTTAGTGTGAAGAAAATCATGGTATGTTTGTGAGACCTCCCCAAGTTGTTCGTTTAGATGAACATGGAAAGCCAATAGAAGTACCAAACCTAGACGATTCATCAACCAAGCGTGTCAGGCAAAGCACGTAAGTATTTGTTTTAAGCTAGAATTGTAAAATTTCTTAATTTAAATCATTTTTTCATGCTTGCTAGTGTTGGTACCAAAACAAAACCTACTACGTAAGTCAGAGTATAGTATAGTAGAAATTTTGTGTTAATATTATTTTTATTATAAGTGCTAAAATACTAAAAATACTTCTAAATGAATATAAAAACAGATTTGCTATCTGTATGTAAAAAACAGTTTCTAATTGTGAAATTGTTGCTTGCTGCTTGGACAGAGTGCGTAGGAAAACTTCCCCACAAAAAAATGTGTCTACGTTGTCTGCATCAAGGTATTATAACCATCACACGAAGCTAGAACTATGCTCTTTCTTCTACAGCTGTGCTTAAATGTATTTGTGCACTCTATGTATGCTTACTATGTAAAATAATCCAAGCACTAGACTTAATACTGTATTTTTTTGTGTTTAGAAGGATTTTAAACTGTTTTTGGCTAGTTCTAGAATTTCACTTGCTAGCAGCCGCCAATCCCTTGCTGGTAGCCGTCAGTCATTAGCAGGGAGTAGACAATCCTTAGCAGATAGCAGAAGCCATTTAGCTTCACCCATTGTTGAAAAATCGGATGTAGAACCACCAAGTCAAATACCTAAAAGAGCGTCATTCATTGAGGTATTATAAATTTTATTGTACATTTTGTAAATTACACAAGATTTTATTTTCAGACCGGTTTTGTTGAAACTCTAAAGCCTCAATTCACACCAGGGCAAGTTATATCAAGCAGTACCCCTACAACAGTTCCTGTAGAAGAAAAGTTGTCACATCTCCAGGTACAACAGGAATTGGATAACAGGAGCCGGCAAATCAGAGACCTTGAAGAGAAATTGGAAACTTTAAAAATTAAAAGACAAGAAGATAAAGAAAAACTAAAAGACTATGATAAACATAAAATTCAGGTACGTTTTATACAGGGTGTATATAAAGTAGACTGATTTTAAAACCTTCTAGTTGGAGCACATGGTTGAGTTTAAAAATAAAATCATGGAATCACAAGCAAGTTTACAAAGAGAACTTCAAAAGGCTAAACAAGAAGCTAAAGATGCAGTTGAAGCTAAAGAAACTCATGCAGATGAAATGGCTGATCTTGCTGACACCGTTGAAATGGCAACTTTGGATAAAGAAATGGCAGAAGAAAAGGCAGAAACACTTCAAATAGAACTTGATGCATGCAAAGAAAAATTAGAAGAAGTCACTTTAGATTTAGAAATTTTAAAGAATGAAATGCAAGAACGTACTGGTTAGTATTTAATAGAACAATTAAATCACTTGGAAAAGCTTTCTTCTTTAGCAGGACTGAAACTAACTAAAGACCCCCAGACTTTTTCTAAGGATTCCCAGAAGCCCTCCAGGATACTCAGACTTCTCTAAGACTTCCCAGACGCCCCACAGACTTTTCCAAGCCTTCTTAGAGGCCCCCCAGATTACTCAAACTTTTTTGTAATACTTCCTAGACCTCCCCCAGACTACTCTAACTACCTTGTGACTTCCCAGAGACATAACAGATGCCCCCAGACTTTCCCTAGACTTTTTCAAACTTTCTTAAGGCTTCCCAGGCGCCTCCAGATTTCCCCAAGGCTTCCTAGTGGCCCCACAGACTTCCCCAAGGCTTCCTAGACATCCTCCAAGGCTTCCTAGACATCCCCCAAACTGCTCAAACTTTTCTAAGACTTCCTGGATCTTTCCCAGACTTCCCAGACCTCCATCAGACTACTCTAACTTCCTTGTGACTTGCTTAGATTTTCCAGATGCCCCCAGACATCCTCTGGACTTCCTCAAATGTATCCAAAGCTTCCCAGATACCCCCAGACTACTCTAGGCTTGAGTGGAAGCAAGTTGACTGAAGACTAACCGAAGACTGAGCTTCAGGCCTGCTCAAAGTGCTTTTGGCTTGTATTTGTGGTTAACAAACCCTAGTGTCTAGCATTTTATATTTTTTTGTAGCCGGAGTTGAAACTAAAGAAGGAGAACAAATATCCACGTATGAAATGAAGCAATTAAAGCAACAAAATGCAAGATTGCGAGATACTTTAGTAAAAATGCGTGACTTGTCTGCACATGAAAAGCATGGGTATCAAAAATTACTAAAAGACATTGATCAGAAGAGCTCGGAAATTGCTGAACTTGGTAGAACAAAAGAAAAATTAAGTTCTCGAGTAGAACAAATGGAACAACAAATCGCTGACTTACAAGAACAAGTTGATGCAGCTTTAGGGGCTGAAGAAATGGTCGTCCTTTTAGGAGAACAGAAATTAACATTAGAAGATAAAGTTGCAAAATTACAAGAAGAGGTGATCGAGTTAGAAGCTCTTCAAGATATGAATGATGAGTTAGTTGAAAGTAATGCAGAACTTGAAGCAGATTTAAGGGAAGAGTTGGATATGGCACATGGTGCCACAAGAGAGGTAATATTTTAATAATAACCTGGAAAATATCCCCACCCTCAGACATTCTTTTAATTTGTTTTCTTAAAAAAAACCTGATCAAGGTGGCTGTGTTCTTACTTTTTTTATTAGAAAAATCCGAACTATTATTTTTCCTTTAGGCTTTAAGAGATCGTGATGCAGCTTTAGAGACAATTGCAGACCGGGAGGGAACTATCGGTAAATTCAGAGAACTTGTCCAGAAACTTCAAGAACAATCCCAGGACTTACAACATCGTTTAGAAAAGGCAACAAGTAAACCCATATCGGCTTTACCTGAGATTATGGACTTTAAAAAAATGTTTACTGAAACTAAAGCGCATACTAAAGCTATCGATTTGGAATTAAGACGTATTGATGTCCAACAATTGCAACAGCACATTAAATATTTATCTTCTTTCATGCCCGATACTTTTATGAATAGAGGAGGTAAGATTTTAAATGAAATCCGGGAAGTTTTGATTAAAGAAAAAAAATTTTAGGTGATCATGATGCTGTTTTAATTTTATTATTAATTCCAAGATTGGTTTTTAAATCAGAAATACTTGTAAGTCAAATCGCAGGAAAATTCCCAACTGTTGATAAAATTGATCGGGCGGCTATTACAAAAGGACATTCTGTTGAACAATTTGCGTTTAGATGCAGATTTTCGTATTATATTTTTGCGTTACAGGTAAAGTATTAAATGTTTATATAAATTGTAAATAATTTTGATATCAATATGTCATTCTCAAAAGCATTTGATCTTAAATTTATTGTTATATTCCAGACAATTTTACATCAATATTTGCATGCTCTTAATACATGCAAACCAGACGTTTTATTAAAATTAGGAGCATCCTATCCTGAAATAGCTGCACAAGAAAAAATAATCGACGGTTTCGTGGAACTTGTAAAACGTGATCAATTAGATGAGAATATCCATTCCGAAGCCATAGAAAAATGTGTTAATTACTTCAATACTATGTATCCAATCCTGTTGGGAATTGATAATCACCAAAATCATACGATATTGCTTAGTGATAACGTTAAAGCCCTTGCAAGTGCTTGTGATGGTATGAACACAGATGCGTTGGTTATTCGGAATTTAATTCAGGTAAACTTGGTTTTTATTGAAAGTAGATTATACTTGGAAGGTTTTTTTAGTCTGCTAATGTGGGGGATATTGGATTGTTAATGCAACATATTATTACAACGATAGAGCAGTTGCAACAACAACTGAAACAGGTTAAAAGAAGGCTCCCTCCAGATCCTAACGTTACTAATTTAGGAATAAATAAAGAGGTCTCGGAAAATTTATATCAGTGCTATCAACATGCTGGAAAGATTATGAAAACATTACATGATATTGTTAAAAATTCTGTGCAAATTTTTACAACAGGTGGAGGTATTATTTTTTTTATTTTTTTATTGGGATAATAAAAAAATTTTTTTGTTAACCAGATGCCGATAAAGGCATTTCTGCAGATCAAATGAAAGATCTTGCAATTAATGCCAGTGATAAAGTGTACGAACAAGATGATTTGGGTCCGGTACAAAGTGTTAAAAATTCCCTTGCGTTTATTCTTACACAAATAACACAAGTCTCACAATTTCTTCAAGATAACGAATATAATATTACTATGAGTAACAAAGGGGACGAGAAGGTACAATTTTTGTTTTAAATCTTCAATAAATAAATCTTCTGTAATTTTTTTAGGCTATACCACCAATCCAAATCCGTTCACAAGTTGTGAAAAAAGAACTGGAAGAAACTAAAACGTTAACCAGCAAATTAGAAAATAAAGAATCTGATATTAAGGAGCTTCGAAAAGTTTTGAAAGAAAAACAAGAACAATTATCAGAAATGACTATTAGGAAAGAGTTAGCTGAAAAGAAATTAGGAAATGTTAATAAAGATTACGAGTTAACCATAGAAAAAATACAAAGAAAATTAGAAGAAGCACATAATAATTATAAGAAAAAAGAAAAGGACTTTGAAGAGACTTTAGATCATCTTCAAAGTGATATTGATTCCCTTGAAAGCGAAAAAGGGGAGATGAAAGAAAAATTAAAGATCTTTTCCAAAAAATCAATTCTTGAAAACATGTCTAAAAGTAGTGGTACGTGAATCCCCCATTTTTCCTGTTTTAAAAATTTAATTCTAGACTTTTTAGGTTCGCAATTACCATCTCTACAGTCGTTAGGACCAAATTTACCAGCAGTTGTAAGAGATTCCCCATTACTTCTACAAGAAATAGATAATTTACGTAAATTATTCAATTCTGAACGTAACTCAAGGATGAATCTGCAAAGTGAAAAAATGGTTGAACAATTAAATTCTCTTAAACCCCTACCAACATTTAAAAGCAAACCTGATGAAGTATTGGACATGCTTTTTAAAGAAGGGGCTGCTCTTAAACAGGTACGTTATTCAACTTGTCTTTTTTTTAAAGAAAACAAATATTTTTCTGTATTACAGGAAATTTTGATGACATTAGCTACCCCTACATTCCCTGCAATGTATAAGGTTAAACCATGTAATGGACCTTCTGCTTGGCAAAAGCATTTTGTTGAAGAACAAGATAAGATGCTTAGCTTAAAATGCAGGGCGGAGGCATTCCAAGCTAAAGTTGCAGCTGAAATCGTTAAAAGAAAATTTGGAGGACAGGTTGAAGCTGATTTTACTATTTTTCCTACCATGGAAATGTCTAAGGTAAATAATATAATAATGGGAAAAGTAGAGACAAGTATTTTACCTCCCCTGACAGAGGAGGAGTATCCCGGCTTTTATTTTGGGTCTGACCTTAGAGCCTTCTTGTGCAGTCCTATTAGTTATTATATTTAGGGCCCCTTGCATGTGTTCCCTCACTGTTTTAGCAAATTTTCGGACAATGAGAATGACCAGGGAAAACTTCCTTGTGGGAAACCCACTACTAGCCGATTTATGATTTTCATGAGATTCCATGTCTTTTAATTTTTGTTGTCTATTAATTATGAATTTTATCTGTTTTAGGCTCTTAATGAGAGTAAACCAGTAAAGATTGGGTCTGTAAGAATTCCAAAAAGTTACATCACCGGACATGAAAGGCCAGGAATAGTAAATTTGGAGTTAGATTTTGAAAATTTGCAGAAATTGATAGGAACATTAACTTGTTAATATCTATTTTTTCTATTCATGGATTAGGTAAATATTTTGCATGCTTTGGTATCGTAAATTTTTTATTTTTATTTAAATAATTTATTTTATTAAATATTTTTGTATTCTGGTAGTGATAATAATTAGTATTAACTTCTATACAATATTTTATAACTGTCTTATCGTGTGCTTAATTTATTCTGCGGCAAGAACGTCACAACACGCGTAAACTTCCTCCATATTAATTTTATACATGGCTTTTATCTGTGGTTTTTTCTATTTGTTTATGAAATGATTAGAGTGTCTTGTCTTATTATATAAAATAATACAGGAAGTGCAATCAGAATGTATAAGAAAAACACTTTTGTTAAGTCTGTATATCTTGAAAACCAAATAATCCACTTTATGAACTATTCTAAGGTAGCTTGCGATAATTATATACGCTTTTAGTATTAAGCAAATAAAATTTTAACAACTATAAGGGTTGTTTGTAATAGAGAGGTCTCGGAATGCTGATCCCTGGCACCTCCCGGCACTCTAGGGAGGATTTATAATCCCTAGAGAGACTTTTTCCCCCTCTTACAGATAAAGTAATGTATGGAATACGTCAGAGGGTTAAAAGTATTCCCTTCGTACTTCCACAAACCCCTTTGTCGCGTAAAGTAATACTACTTCTCTCATATATTTCGTAATTTATTAGTAGGAAGCCTGTGATTGGTCCATTTAAATTGTGCGGCATAAGATAGGCAACACACCTTACATGTTTTGTTGCGGATGGCATCCAAGGACATTCATCCGAAGATCCCTCAGGCCGGACGCAGTTTATATCCGCCTTTAGTTGGTTGCTGGGTGCCATGATCATTCATAATTTTAAGGTGCCCTTATTGCAATTAGGATCCGATTGTCTAGACGTCTAATTTTTTACGTAAATAGTTTGTGTTTTGTAATTGAAAGAGATCTGATTGTGTGATAGTGCAGTTATTTAAATAATACATTTAAGAATTAATTAATAAAAATGTTCAGAACACTTACAAGTTTGGTAAAAACCGTAAGTAATTTTTAGGTTATGTTTTGTATTTTTCTAAAATTATTTTCATTTTAGATCCCTCGATTAGTAAAACTAACAAGCCCAGTGATTAATCAAACATTTATACGTAGTATTGGAAGTGGTAAGTTAGTTTAGCAATAATTACCAAGGGTATAAAATATATTTTTAGGGACGGGATCGTTGATTCCAGCGGTACAACAATTGGCACCTAATTTTAAGGGAACTGCAGTTGTGGTTGATGAATTTAAAGAAATATCTCTTTCTGATTACAAGGGAAAGTATCTGGTACTAGTTTTTTATCCGTTAGATTTGTAAGTTTATTTTTTTCTTTCGATTTAAATCTTAACCGTGTGTTTGTAGTACATTTGTTTGTCCTACTGAACTTATTGCTTTTAATGAGAAATATGAAGAGTTCCAGAAGTTAAATGCTGAAGTTATTGGGATATCTGTAGATTCTCAGTACACACATCTAGGTTGGATGAATACGAAGAGAGCGGTAAGCTTTTTTTACCATAAAAACACGCTTGGGCAAACATGTATGAAACAAAAAAAAACATTCTCCTTTATTGTTTTCTAGGATGGAGGTTTAGGACAATTAAAATACCCGTTACTTTCTGATCTGAATAAAATTATAGCTAGGGATTACAATGTATTATTGGAAGACGAAGGAATTGCTCTCAGGGGATTGTTTGTAATTGATCCGAAAAGTGTCGTGAGACACATGGCTGTTAATGACTTACCGATTGGTAGATCTGTTGATGAAACTCTTCGAATAATAGAAGCATTAAGGTTTGTTGAAGAACACGGTGAAGGTGAGCGATGCTTTTCTTAAAATTAACTTATTTCTAAATAAATGTTCTTTAGTTTGTCCAGCTAATTGGCAAAAAGGAGGTAAAACTATTAAACCTGATCCTCAAGGATCAAAAGAATATTTTAAAAGCGCTAATCAGTAAATAAAAGTATCTACTTAGATTGGCGTAAGGTTTTTTTAAAAAATATTTTCGTTTATGTAACTGTAACAGGTTAATAAAATTATTAGAAAATCCACAAGAGTTTTTTCTTATTATTGTATAATAAAATGTAGAAATTAAGATTGTTATTGTAAGAATGAATGCAAATACAGAGTGAAGTATTTGTAATTCGAAGCTTTATTGAATTTTATCATGACTTATGTATTTCAGTTTTAATAAAAACAATTTCCTCTTCTAGTTTACCAAGCAGCACCTTACGACTAAATAATGATTTTCCAAATAGGTTGAATATTTAATGGCCGGGAAGATCACCAGATCCTGTACCTTTTGAATTTTTTCTTCTAGGACTACCGGAAATCCATTGTTTATAGAACTCTGGTTTAAAAATCGATTAAAAATGCCGACTCCAAACATTCTTCAAAGTCTGCAAGGAAAGGTCAGGAGACCAGGAATATTTTTAGATGCACGAGGAGGAAGATCTTGCCGTTTACTTTTTGTTACCATTGTATATTAATTATTATTATGTTGACTCCTATGAAATTATTTGTTTTATTACTATAAACAGCTACCCTTTATTTCCTTCCTTATATTACCTATAAAGCAGATATCTGCATTGCGGTTTCGCTACAATTGTAGCACGGTTAGAAAAAATTTAATGAAGCGCATACACCACGCAACGATTTGAAATTAGATGCGCCCTTATTTTATTATTGCGGCAAACTGTACTAGACAAAAAATCATTTGGTTGGCGTTCTTCCTGCAGAGTATATTATTTTGAAAGTCTCCGGTCGGTAGTAGAGGACGCGATATGGAATCAAAACTGCTTAATAATAATTAAGAGCTTTTAATTTGATATTGCTACCCTAGGAGAGACAAGGGTGCCGTAAAATATGCTGTACTATCAGATTGCGGATTGTTGCGCCCATGGTTTTCTTGACATGTTCATTCCATTAGTTCTATTCCTTTTCTGGTTCTTCTATGCTGTTACATTTAATTCTTAGATAGTCCGTTTTCTCAGGGAATCCCCTGCCTGCCGTAAAAGACGACTATGTTTCCTGCGAGATGTGACATTCCGCGCTTTCTCACCCTTGATGCTTTTTTCTGTTGTTTCCGTCTGGGTGCCGGATAAAGAATAGACCCAGGGAATCCCCTACCTGTCGTAAAAGGCGACTATATGGGGCGACTGTCCTTTGTTTTTCCTATTTTCCTCAAAATTGTCCCATACAAGTGTGAGAAGTAACGTTTCACGCTTCTTTTCTAATTTTTCTGTCGGGGTTCTGGATTAAGAAATGTCCTGCCTGTTGTAAGAGGCGACTGTCCTTCGTTTTACCTGTTTGTTAAATCACTCCGGATTATCATTAGGGATCATTTTAGTGCAAAAAATCCTATAGCAATGTATAATGGGTTGCCTATATTCTAATGATGTTCGGATCCGGATCGTTTAAGAGGATGGTCGCTGCGTTTTATGTCGATAGAGGGCAGCAGCAACAAAATCTTTGTTAATTTATTTTAAGTATAGAACTCGAACAAAAATGAAAAGGTGATTGACAATGTAAAAGGCTAAAAGCAAAGAATATTTAACATGGTTAAAAGTTATTATTAACTATGTTAAATATTCTTTGGTAAAAGGTACGCTTTTTCTTGATCTGACGTAAACTACGTGTCTCTGACGTACCTGCGGCGTCTTTGACCCTTAGCATGTTAAAACTCTCGTCGCTTCGCTCCTCTGGCTTTAATCATGTCGCGAGACAAAAACGCCTAATTTGCGCCCTTGATACGTAGGTAAATAATTATTATGATGAAGTAATTATTTGTTATAGGCTATACTTGATTTAAAATTTAATGAAGATATTGAATAAAATGTGCGTCTATGTGTGACGCAATTAATATATTTTTTTTCTTTTAAAAATCAATCGATCATATGTTGAGTTGGAAAGTGATGTGGGATAAAAATCCCTTAAATAACTTCTTGATACATGAAAAACTTTCACCTGGTAAAGAAATCGTACAGTTACGTAATAACGTACAAACAGTAAAAGCCTGCTGTAGGAAAAGTGAAAAAGGGGTGCTGTTGAAATGTAAAACGCAAAAAATAAATTGTTCTTTGTCGAGAGTTTACATTTTAACATGTAGCGAAACTTTAAGGAAAAGTTATTAACGTTAAAACGCCGGTGCAAACTGAACCGCGAAATAATATGGCGGAGTTTATCCGTAATCTCTAGGGGGCCATTCCAACCGCGGAATCGTAATGCATTTTCCTTATATAGCGTTTTTTATTATGTCTATCGCACCGTTTCACAGCGATGCGAAAATGGCGACAATCTCGAATATTGTTCGTGTGGGAGGGCTTCTTCATGATATATTGTTTTTCTAAATAGTCCTTTGCGTACGACTCCCATTTAATATCACAATCTATCACATTTTCATCTATTAACAGAAAATTATAATCTTTTTTTTCTCATTCTCTCGGTGCTATCTTCTATTATACACTCCTTTCTAGCCCCACGTTGGGCGCCAAATTTTATAAAGACCTGATCGCCGAGGCTGTGACTGGATTTATTTTTTGAAACTAAACATCATGACAATACAGAAAAAGACAAAGTATGAAGTATTTTTTCCGTTCGTAATTGCAAGTCAGCAAAAAAAAAAGATAAAATCTATAAAGGCGCGTAGTAAATGATTACCAGACCAGTAGGTCCTACCCTATCTTCAAGGACATCACAGATTATAAGTTTCAGATAATAATGTTTGTCTCTTTTAAAAATATATAGATTTTCTGATATGGCGCTTATCTTTCTAAAGAGTAAACTAAACGAGAATTTTTTTGCTTTAATTTACACAAGAAAAATCTAGTGGGGTAAGATCGGGGGATGATGCAGGCCACTTAGTTTTATTTCCATCAATTTAATTGTTGGGGGGAAATATTTCTGAAAATTGTGTAGGTGCACTATCCTGTTTATGATAAGTCCGAATGATTTGGCTAGAAAACTATCCATGAGGGCTTTGAAAAAACACTTGATATCGTATGAAATGATCTTTTAACAAGATCTGAAAGAAAGTTAATTGTAAAAAGTGTATATGAACAAAAGAGGACGGTGTGTGTTTTCTTTTAATCAAAGATAGAGGTAAATCCAATCAACAAATCACTTCCGAATTTCCACAATGCCACCAAGATCTAGAAAAGCAAAGGCAACAAATCTCGAAACAAAAATAAAAATAAAAAGGTGGAAGAAAAGCGTGGAGGGACAAGTGAACATCCAAGAAGCGATATCATTAGTTCTGTCGGCCCCAGCAATGTAGCGCCGCGCTGCAAATCGCCACTAAATGTCAAATAAAAGCTATCGAGCTTTTTATAACACAGCTCCTTGCCGGTAATAGAAAACAAGAATGAATGGAGATGGTTTCTACTTTTCCCTTTACTTTGATGCTCCTCTAAAATGGGATTGTAAAATTAAGTAGTTCTTATTGCAATTTACGTGTTCGAGTACCAAAGTGGAGAAACTTTCCTTTCTAAAACACTTCACTGAATTAAGATCAAGGAACCGACCCCGAATGTTTTTATTTCGATACAAACATTTCAAAATTTAATTATTTGCACATTTTCCGACGGAAAATGCACCTCTACCTCAATTATCCGCGACTAGTACATAATCTATCAATTATTTACGTGTTTGCTCAAGGATAATCCTATATTATCCTTATAGGAGTATACTGCCGCGAATTATCGTTATTCCCTAGTGAATAATGATATAGTTTGAAAGGTTTGATAGTTTGCGTTAAATTGTAGGTCCTCCATGTCTTGGATATTTTATTAAAAAATAATAAACCCATTGTGTAAATATATTCTGTTAGTTTATGGATTAAAATTTGTTTGAAGTTGCGTTTTTAAACTTTCGAGGAACTGTAACAGGGAATTTTCTTGGAGCTTTATTTATAATAAAGTGAGCGCCTAGTGGGCCATTTTAGTGGTCATGTCGATGTTTTACCGAGCTGTAGCCATGTGTGACAGCAGGATAATCCATCACGATTTACAGCACGTTGCTTTCGGATTTACAACTTGCCGTCGACGTATAGACCGTGTACAAAATCATAAGCTGGATTTTATTATCCGGAAGATAGAACACGTTTCTTGGTGTTTATATTTTTTTCTAGAAACTATTATTTCAGAAAATTCAGTTACCTTCGTCCTTTTTTTTCTATTTTGCGCGAAACTAGAATAACAAAACCAAGACGAAAAAGGAATTTATTATATTCTCCATAGATAGGGAAAAGAAAAATTCACAAATAAAATAAATTAACTTGTTACTGATTAGATTTACAGAAAAAAAAATTAAAAAAAAATTTGGCAGTTGTCGGGATTCGAACCACCGCAACATGATTTCTAGATTTCAAGAATCTCCCCACGGGATGATATTAAACGCAAAAACATTTGTGTATAATGTTAATATCTGGAATTTGGAGTGGGGGAGGTTCACCCCATTACCCCATTATCCCCCTCCCAACCATTCTGAATATTCGTTTACCCTCTGTACCGTATCAATATTGAATTATTTAGATATCCTCCTTTCTGTCTTCTTCTGCCCCCACGATTTTGGTATTCTTCTCCTTGAGGGGATGTACCTATTGCAGGGCTCTATAAATATTTTTATAGAGTCTTGTTACTTTTTAGACAGACCTTGTAAGTAATTGTTTTTTATAAATTGCTGTCCAAAAGCTAATAAATCATTAAAATAATATAACAGCGCAACAATTGAATTTGGATGAGATTGATTTGTAAATTAACTCCATTATCAACAAAATATTGAAAAGTGATTGATTGCGTTTTATGTATGTATTCATAATATTTATTAAATATGGAATTAAAAGCAGTTAAATTTGTTTTATAACATCTCTTTTAACAACTCTGTTTAGTTACGTACACGAAATTCGGTTTAGGAGATGTCTGTTTGATCTGAAACTCTCTTGTGATGATATTTTACAAGGCTTTTCACTTTTAGTACACAAAACGAACGTGAAATAAAATGTTTAGTGTGAATAGAATACGATAATACAATTTTCTTCCTAATTATAGAATATTTTTAATTCTGCTCTTAGAATATCACCTCGTGACAATATAAAAAAAAATTATATTTGTAGAATAGTTTTACCAAGTGAAAAGTCTAGGATTAATTTGGAAATTATCGAAGATGAATCCCGGGAAATTCCTGAAAAGTGTGTAGGAGCGTTTTCCTGTTAATGCCATATAGTTGGGATATTCATGATTTGGGTTGAGAAGCGTAAGGGGGTGGGAGTTAAACAGACTGGGTTTATATAAATCGTCTTGTATATAGATTGGTTACATAAGCTAGTTAGGATGGGTTCAAATCCCAGAAAGTGGATTTAGGTAAAAATGACTTTGAAAGTAATGGAGAATGCGTGATTAAATACTTAAGGGTTGTTTTTAAGTAATGATCTGTCTGTTGAATTTTAGAATTTGCACACAGCTTCCAGTCACACATAGATAGAAGTATGAACGAGATAACAGCCCTCTCGCTTCTCCCTGGCAGTGTTGATTAATTTATCGGCCACGGGGGACTTTGCGGGCGGTAACCTAACCACTCTTCGCGCCGTTATGGCCGACGTACCTACACTCGGCAATCATCACCGTTAATTAGACTTTAAGGATTAACAAGGGACTATAGAACAAAAATTGACGGGCCCAATTAAAATTTGTGCGTGCTGATTTTGCTTGGAATGGAAATTACAACTGCTATGAGAATTTATAAAAAAGAACATACATTTAATGAAATTTTTTTTACATAAATCAACCTCTCGTCTTTTACGATAATTAAATAAAAAAAATAATGGTAATGAATGTTTTATTTTTAAAAAACAATGCGAAAATTGTTTTTGTTATGATATTATTTTGAAACATTAAATTTTAATCCGAATTTTAATAAAAAAACCTTTTAATAAATACATTTGTTTATCATAAACATTTTTTTAATGCGTCAAAATTAACTCCCAATGAAGTTGGAGAAAAATATTTGTAAAGTGTTAATTACATTTAAAACAACTTGGTCCTTCGAGCCGGATATTTCGAATATATCTACGCAGACGACGCACGCGACGTGACTGTCTGCTTTAAGATAATTTACTTGGCCATGTAATTTTTTTATTTTATTTGTCATACGATTTGTCATATTTTTCCGAATAACTTTATGATTTTTTATGATGGTAACAGAGTGTATTCTGGTAGCTTGTTTATACGTTTTTACGTATTTTTACATTGATTATATAATTACCTTCCCATTTTTACATAAGAACTAATAAAAAATGGTTTATCCCCATACCTTCAGAACAGAACATAGCGAAACAAGAACAACAAGTTCTACTTATGGTGAATATTATGAAAGAGAAAGACAAAAAAAGATAAGCATTCAACCAGAACTTTTAACACTTCTACAATACGTTGATTCTAATCGCGTGGCGTTTCTAAATAATTTAAATGAGGTGGTGGAAATTCCTTCAATTTCAGGGGAAATGAAATACAGGAAAGAAGCTAAAAAAATGATTAAGTTTATTGAAGGATGGTTTACAAAGCTTGGTGTAAAATACGAATGTTTTAATATTGGATTTCACGAATTGGAGGGGAAGGAAATTCGACTTCCTCCTATCATACTTGGATCTTTAGGAAATGACCATCAAAAGAAAACCGTAAACAAACTTTCATAAAGTTTCAATTTTCTCTTAATGGTTGATCCTTTAGGTTTGTGTCTATGCATGGTTAGATGTTAAGCATCCGGTGAAGGCGAATTGGAAAACAGATCCATGGGTGGTAACAGAAGTTGATAGAAGGTTGTATGGAAGTGGGGTTTCTGCAGGAAAAGGATCCCTAATTTGTTGGTTGAATGTAATATTAGCTTTTCAAGATTCTAATATTCCTCTCCCTGTTAATATTAAATTTATTATCGAATCCATGCATTACCAAGAAAGTGAGGGGTTGGATGAATTTTTAGCTCTTCGAAGACAAGATTTTTTCTTTAATGTTGATTATATTGTTGTTTGTGATTCTGAATGGATTGGTGATAAATATCCTTGCCTTACATATGGAAGCGTTGGTGAGTGTTCAAAATGTACATACAGGGTGAGTAAAAAGTATGGAATAAATTCATTATCTCCCAAAATAATGTTTTTTTGGGAAAACGCTCGCACAGGTATAGCGATTTAAATTATGGCGCATGTTTTAAGGTGTTTCAATTTTGTGGTGACGTCAGAGTAATTTTTTTTTAAATGGCACCCCATACTTTTTTTGACGGATTTCGACAAAAGACGCCATTCTGCATCCGAATAAGCATCGTGACCTTGAAATTGACAGTTTCTGCGATGTTCATTTTTTAAATATGAAAATTGTTATTTTCAAAAACATTAATATTACGCAATTTATTTATTAGGAACCAATAATTAACATGGAACAAAATCAACCTATGAAACTGGTAAACTCATATAACCAAATAAACGCTTAATTAGGTGCTCGAACTGTCTCCCATTAAAGTTTAACTTAACAATTTTTCAAATTTAAAAAATGAACATAGCAGAAACTGTCAACTTCAAGGTCACGATACTTACTTATTCGGATGCAGAATGACGTCCTCTGTCGAAATCCGTCAAAAAAAGTATGGGGTGCCATTTAAAAAAAATTACTCTGACGTCACCACAAAAAAATGACTGTCGCAAAAAAAATTGAAACACCTTAAAATATGCGCCATAATTTAAATCGCTATACCTGTGCGAGCGTTTTCTAGAAAAAACATTATTTTGGGAGATAATGAATTTATTCCATATTTTTTACTCACCCTGTAGATGGGGGTTCATTATTATTAAATTGTTCGTATCTTCAATTATTACTACCCGATCGTGTATCTTCGGTTAGATCCACGATTATGGTATGCAAAGGGGTTGATTGTATAATAAATCTTTAGGTATTCTTCATTTTAATGTGACGATTGAAAAAGATGAAAAATCTGAAACAGATATTAAAGACGACATGATTAAAATATTTGAAAAAATTTCTGATGATAAGGAACATATTTTAATTCCTAAATTTAATGATTACGTGAAACAAATAACCCCCGACGAAGAGCGACTTTACGAAGCTATACGGGATTTTGATGTCGAAGAAGTCAGGTAATATAATTCGGTACAGTGTGTTCATGAAAATCGAGGATCCATTCATATTCGTTTTATTAAATCCTTTCCTGACCATCCTGTATATTCCATGGATTATTTATTTAATATCAAACCAACCACCAAAGGGGTGTTTTGTTTTGTAGGGATTCCTTACCTGATTTTAAAAAAAATTGGGATAAAGTAAAACTCCTGATGCATTTTTGGCGACTTCCATCAATTTTATTGAACCCCATTGAAGAATGCATTTGTGAAAAGAATGATACAACAAAAATTAAAAGAAGTTTTATTATAAAGATTGTACCAAGACAAATTGTTGAAACGGCAACTAAATTAACTTTGCAACATATCAATCATGTTTGCAAAGAATTAAAGATTGAAAATAAGGTAGACGTCCAATTAGTATCAGCTTCACGACCGTGGGAAGAAAATATCAGGTCACCCAATTATGAAGCAGCTAGAAGAGCTACTATTCAGGTTAAAAAAAATATTTATGGATAAAATAACTCGGCCTACGCCCTCGTTGGACAAACTTTTCCCCTTGTAGATAAAACTTTAATTTTTTTTGTAGATATATAAAGAAGATCCAAATATGATTCGAGAAGATCGTGATTTGAAAGTTGTTACACGTATCTACAGAATTCTTGATAAGAGCGTGTTGGTATTACCAATGGGGGATCGTAATATTAATAGTGGAGGGGATAATGAAAATATTTTTAAAAAACATTATTATGAAGGAATTAAATTATTAGCAGCTTATCTTTTTCAAGTTTCTTATATAAAGACTTGATTTATCCTTTTGTAAATAAAATTTACATTCTATTTACGAATTGTAATTTTTTTCTATACATGGATTAAACGGTTGTATCCGTTTCAGCGCCGGATTTGAACCACCAGGGTGTTTCTAGTCGCAGCTTAAAAATGGCTCGACTCTAAAAAATAACTAAATAATTTTTGAATCTTCGAAACAAAGCGAGATAGACAAACGCGATTTAAATTTAAAAAAGAGCTCGCCGAACTCGCGATTAGCGCTGCTGCCACCAAACGGTTTAATTTTTTTTCTTTTGGCCTGTAGGGGGATCGGATGCGCCTTTCCGAGATTTACAAACCTGCTTAGGGGAAATTGTACTTGGAAATTTTAAACAACGTTGAAAAAAAAAGAACAAGTGGGTTATGCAGAGACGGCTTTGAAAAATCGCTGTTCCGTTGCTATGGAAACGGTAGGACTCCGACTTTGCAGGAAGTTTCCTGAAGGTATGGGGCACAACATATCCAAACCTCATTTCGATATCCAGACGCGTTTTTCCTCACCAACAAATGTAAAGTAAAATTTATTTAAGGGATGATTTTTTAATTTTTTTCAAATAGCTTTTGAAAAAAAAAATCGAAACTAAGCACGATAGACGAAGGCGTTTTACGCTTCAGGAACCCCATGCGGCTCTAGTTCGGGTGAATACCACCGATTTTTCTTTTTTTTCGAGCATCCTAACTCCGAAACCGAGTGGGTTGATGGATTGCCGCAAACTCTACTATAGACTACATAAGATGCGCCTTTAAGAAACCTTTCCAGTGCGATCGAGGTCGATGAACGAAACAATTTAGCGGTTCGGTTGTAAAAGGAAGATACATGAGAACGTTTGGAAGTGTTCCTGGCTTCCCCTTACAATCGAGTTGCTGAATTGTTTCTTTCACTTTTTATGTTGGGCTTTCAATGAATTTAAACTTCCGTTCTACACTTTCTCTTGAAAAAACGAGACAGCTTGGGTCAGTTAGAATGGATTCGCGTATCTTCGTGTACTGAAATCCGAAGATACCCGAGTCGGTCTCTCTTAACATGAACTTAATTTTTGAAGTTAAATAACCGAGTGTGATACGCAATAGAACTGAATAAATGTTTGAAAAAGCACAAAAACAAATAATTTTTTTTGCTTAGGGTTTTTTTTAATTTCCACATCGTATAAGAAAATTCATTTTGGTTTGAGTTTGTGGACGTTGCGTGAAGTTGAATCTCCATTATAAAATGGCTGTACATAAGCGTTATTAAGGTCATCATTTTAAGTCATACGTTCATTTCGACCATTAGTGTTAAAAATGGAGTAGAAATTAATAAAAATATGAGCAGCACTCGCACATATCTCTCCGTTTTATTATGATGGAGGATGGAGAGGGTACATCTGGCATGAGGATGATCCGGCTTTAATATGCTCAGAGTAAAAATGTGTGTTCACCATTATACGTATGTGAATTTACAGCATCACCGGGGGCGAGCAAGGGGATCGTCTCCTGGGCCCGGAGATTTGACACCAGGGATGAGGGATTGCTCTGTATTTTACGTTTAAGTGCAATATTACGTCCTCTGATTGCTTTTGTAATTAGATATGGAAAAGAGACTGACCATTTTATCAAATTCAGGAATCTGCATAAAAATCAGGGCTTGGTTTTAATTTTTTAAGGGTTTGTGTTGAGTTTTCTACTCTCACACATTTTTTTTTAATTTAAGGGTATCCTGAAAAGTTAGTTGAGACTTGTTTTTGCATCACTTAAAAGTGTTACTTCA
This sequence comes from Hemicrepidius hirtus, assembly GCA_963082805.1. Lineage (NCBI taxonomy): Eukaryota > Metazoa > Arthropoda > Insecta > Coleoptera > Elateridae > Hemicrepidius > Hemicrepidius hirtus. Next base: position 30,053,400 of record OY720166.1, read on the forward strand.
TCAAAATTAATTCAGTCTAGTTGTCAATGTGGATCCCTTCGTATTTCGTGTGGTATTACTTCAGTTTCATTACTATAGAGGTTGCTTTTAATAGAACAGGTCCCATATGCGTACAACAATCTATGACAATGCCGCACCACCCCTCTGTTTAAGTACTTTCTGAACACTACAAAGATCAGCCTTTACTGCAAATGATCAAGGGACAATCTACATCCATCGTTCATACGATAATAATAACGTGACGTTGAAAAGGGGACAGATTTTTAATCAAAAAACCTACCACGCTTCAATTGCGGTTAAAACCAAACGTTTATCATAATTTTTCCTCAAATTGATTTTTACGGAATTAAATTAATCCTGGACTTAATAATAATATCGTTTATGAATAGTTTTAAGTTGTAACTACCTGCCCTTATTTAGAAGAAGAGCAGACGTGATGAATTCCCTAGTGTCTGATAAAGCCATGTATAATAGATGTGCTGTAGTAAAAGAAAGATCACCAAAGGTCTGCCGGATTAATCTCTGCTTCCTATTAAAAGCCTCAATAGGCACCCCTCTTGTGAATTAACTCCCCTGATGATAACATATATGGGGTGCTTGTGGAATTTTGTTCGGTTCATTCAAATTTTCTTGCTTGGATTTACTGGAATATTTAGTTGCGCTTGTAAAGATCACATCATCGCCAAGAGTTACATTTCCATATTTGTTATTATTCCGTTAACCCTTGTTCCAACTGTTTCATCCCCTTTCCTATCACGTAATGTACAGAAAAATCACTACAACTGTCCTTTGCAGGTAGTTTTTTTTTAAGTTACTTTTCGGCAACTACGTTGTGGCTGAGCGGGTTGAGTCTTTGGCTGCCAGGTTAGGTCATAATGATTACAAGCGGAAATTTTAAGATGTGTTTGCGTGTATATTAAATGCAATTACATATAACATTGTTGGGGTTACATTGTGGGTTACATAAAAAACAAAATGTAATCAAACATATTTTTAAGATGCGTATTATTTATTTCTAATCAAGGCTTAAGATAAACATATCGAGGATATTAAAGGATATTCCAATTGATTAAATTTAATTTCTTCCACAAACAGTATTGTCTTGTTGGACGTCTCTTAAAATTGTTACATCCAATTTATTCTTAGTAAGGTTATCAAGAATTGGTCCAAGAAACTGGGGATCCAAAGTTGTGTTTCTTGAAAGTATGTTTATGCTTTCTGTAAAATAAAATCAAAATAAAAATTCGGAATACTTACAACAATTTTTAACTAAAGACTTATCAACTGAAATCAAACCTTCCACTTACGTGAATTTAAAACGAAAGGTACAAGTTCGACGCAGGTGTAAAAGACATGATAATTTTCGTAATCAGTATCCAATAGCCAATATTCGAAAGGGGTTGGAAATCCATTCAACCAGCTACTGAATATTCCATTGGGAACATCCTTTCCTTTAAGGCCCAAGGTGTTTGTGGGGTATTCCAACATTACGTATGGCACTTCGAAGGAATTTTTCTTAGGATCCCAAGTGTAAGTGGCAGTTCCACAACTACCCTTTAAGATGGTGTTCTTATAACGTTTGATATCGTACCAAACACCTTGAAGCTTAAAAACAAAAAAATAGTAATTAACGTAAATTAAAAAAAAATGTTATTCTAACTCGTTTTTCTAATTTTTTACTCAATCTTATCTAAGATGAACATTTAACTGTTAAATATTTATTTTTACAGAGCTATAGGTTAGAAAAAAAATTAAAAAAAAAAGTTTGTGGCAATCCGGATTTGACCCCCGGTTTAAAAAGCGTCCTAGGTTCAAGCCAGTTGCTGTAACACATTGAAATAACGCGTCTCCGCCGATAACATACAACTTACTGTTATTAAAGATTAAAATTTTGAATAAAATTGAAATATTTTTCTATTAGTTCTGTCATTATTTTCCGCAAAAAAAAATTATTGCGGAAAGTATGAGTTACAATTATTTATTACAACTACAATAAGTAATTTTGAGATATAGTCATCATGTAAAACACGTTTAAGTGCGTCTCTTAAGTAATCAGCAACTTTCGTGCCGGTCACGAAAATATCACTTTCCTGCCGCAGGAAAAATAAATTTTTTATTTTTATTATTTTTAATTTCGTTTCAAAAATATATTAATTAAAATAAAATTATTACCCTTTCTGGTTGAAAATTGGAAATGGTATTCGGTTTTGGACACCGTCCTTTGGCTGTTTCCATTGGTAACTCCAAAGACAAGCATTGAGCAATTCCAATGCTCGCTATTACAATCAATGTAAACATTTTCATGATGGTGTATTTTACTTTTGATACCATTTTTAGTGAAAGTTTCTCTTTATATAGGTTCTAATTGTTTACGTCAGGACACTTAAGATAAATTCAGAAGCACGAGCTGTAGAGTGTTTAAAATAAAAAATCATTGTGATCCGATTATTTTACATAATGCTTGTCTATGTGCCGATTTGTATTTATTATTCAATGAAAAAAATTCACTTGTGTGTCTAATAATGTTGGCGACAGATCAACGTAGGCGACGGTAATAATAATAATATCCCTAGAGAGAGAGACTACTTGATGCCATGGCAAACTTTGATGAAGCTAGTTTTAAATCACGAGATACCTGTTATAATAAAATTATGCAAGTACTTTAAAAAATACCCCATGACCTTCAAAATTTTGTCGTAATTAAAGAATAAATACTTGAAAGTTATCCACTTAAATTTTTTCACAGTAAACACAATAAAATTGGATCAAACCAGTATCAGATAATTTAGAAATAGTTGACATGTAGCAAAAATCATTAAAAAAAATTACAAATGTTTATAATGGTTCGCGTTACACACGAACCGAAAATTTTATGAACAAGTAAAATCCGTCTTGTCCATGGGTGACCCTTGGTATCCTCTAGGTAGATCATACGTTCCCCCATTAAACATTTAATCGAACGAGAGATCAATAAAAAAACCAATTAGGGCAGGCTGTGAAATTGAATTATTTTAAATTGGTACTGTAGCCACATCCACAGAATGACATTTCTGACATGAAAATTTAAAACTGAACGCTCTTGTCTAAGTTTTTAAGTTTTTTATTTGATAATAATATTTTAATAATTTGATAATCAAATAAAAAACTTAGACAAGAGCGTTCAGTTTTAAATTTTCATGTCGGAAATGGCATTCTGTGGATGCGACTACAGTACCAATTTAAAATAATTCAATTTCACAGCCTACCCTAATTGGTTTTTTTATTGATCTCTCGTTAGGATTGGAACCCAGGCTAAATTATTTTTCATTCACTTGCTTACAGCCAATGATATGCTACGCATTTATGTCGAATGTCATAAAAATGAAGTGATTGCTTCAAGAATATTATAACATTAATATATGCTTAATTGACATTTTGCGTCAATTTTAATCACAGCTCAGCAAAAATTAAAATAACAAACACAAAACATGTGATTATTAAATGATTTTGGATCTTTAAGGACATTATGTCCTTCACCTTGTAAGGTATTTGTAATCAGAATTTCTACTACGGAAGTTACGCATTAATGTCATTGATGAAACTTCAGATTTGGTACAATTTGATTGTAAAATCTAATATCAAGATTTAATAAAAATTATTGTCATCCTTTCATTCATAATTTAAGAAAAAATTACAAAATACCATACAACAATTTTGAAGCTCGTGCTTCTGAATTTATCTTAAGTGCCTTGACGTAAACAATTATTGCAACCTAAGTATATAAAGAGAAGCTTTTACTAACTAGGGTATTAAAAGAGAGACATCCAACATCATGCAATCATTCACATTGATTCTAATTTTGAGCATTACACTTGCTCAATGCTTGTGTTTGGAGTTACCAATGGAAACAGCCACAGGACGTTGTCCAAAACCGAAAACCATTTCCAATTTTCAACCAGAAAGGGTAATAATTTTATTTTAATATTTTTGAAACGAAATTAAAAATAATAGAAAAAAAAATTTTTTTTCCTGCGGCAGGAAAGTGCAACTTTCGTGACCGGCACGAAAGTTGCTGATTACTTAAGAGCCGCGTTTAAACGTGTTTTACATTATGACTATATCTCAAAATTACCGTTTGTAGTTGTAATAAAAAATTGTAACTCATACTTTCCGTAATAATTTTTTTTTGCGGAAAATAATGACATAACTAATAGAAAAATATTTCAATTTTTATTCAAAATTTTAATCTTTAATAACAGCAAGTTGCAAGTTATCGGCGGAGACGCGTTATTTCAATGTGTTACAGCTACAGGCTTGAACCAAGGACGCTTTTTAAACCGGGGATCAAATCCGGATTGCTATTAACTTTTTTTTTTATTTTTTTTTCAAACATGTAGTTCTGTAAAAAAAATATTTAACAGTTAAATGTTCATCTTAGATAAGATTGAGTAAAAAATTTGAAAAACGAGTTAGAATAACATTTTTTTTAATTTACGTTAATTACTATTTTTTGTTTTTAAGCTTCAAGGTGTTTGGTACGATATCAAACGTTATAAGAACACCATCTTAAAGGGTAGTTGTGGAACTGCCACTTACACTTGGGATCCTAAGAAAAATTCGTTCGAAGTGCCATACGTAATGTTGGAATACCCAACAAACACGATGAACCTTAAAGGAAAGGATGTTCCCAATGGAATATTCAGTAGCTGGTTGAATGGATTCCCAACCCCTTTCGAATATTGGCTATTGGATACTGATTACGAAAATTATCATGTCTTTTACACCTGCGTCGAACTAGTACCTTTCGTTTTAAATTCACGTAAGTGGAAGGTTTGATTGCACTTGATAGTCTTCAGTTAGAAATTGTTGTAAGTATTCCAAATTTTTACTTAGTTTTTATTTTACAGAAAGCATAAACATACTTTCAAGAAACACAACTTTGGATCCCCAGTTTCTTGGACCAATTCTTGATAACCTTACCAAGAATAAGTTGGATGTAACAATTTTGAGAGACGTCCAACAAGACAATACTGTTTGTGGAAGAAATTAAATTTATTCAATTGGAATATCCTTTAATATGCTCGATATGTTTATCTTGAAGCCTTGATACAAAATAAAAAAAGTATCTTAAAAATAACTATTATTTACATTTTGTTGTTTATGTAACCCATAGTTACATAAATTAAAAATTCCGCCTATAATCATTATGACTTATTTTGGGAGCCAAAGGCTCAATCCGCCCAACCTCTCCGGCGCTACTTAGACCAAATTTAATCAACTTTTTGGTTTTATAGCACAAACATAGTTCTTGATAATTATTTAAAAAAAAATATTTGCAGAAGACGGTAGTGATTTTTCTGTACATTTCCTGATAGGAAGGGGATGAAAAAAATTGATTAAAAAAAATATGAAAAGATAAATAAATTGAGTATAAAAGGTTTGCTTTGCACGGTTTAAAAAACTAAAAAAAAATTAGTGACAATTCGGATTTGACCTCCGGTCCAAAAAAACGTGCTGGATTCAATCTCTTCGCCGCAACACTTTGATTTAAATTTCAACTTGGAGTTCTAAGAGATTAAAATTCTGAATAAATGTAAAATATGTAATTTAAATTTACTCTTGAATACTTTCGTCTTTTACTGCGGACTATTTTATAATAAAAGCTGTTATTATCTTTACCCTCTCTGATGCGAATTTTAAATGCAACCTGCAACGTACATTTTAATCATAATGTTTTTGCCCTCGTGTTGCGAGCTTTTACAGTCATTTAGGCGAGAACAGAGCGAATCATAGTTATGAACAGACATCAGAGATATCTTAACAAAACCCATTTCACTGAAATCCGCGCCGTGCAGTAATCTGCACACAAAGTCTGAAACCCTACATTTAAAAATCCGCTAAAATTTCTCTGCAAATTAAACCGTCTTTGACACATTTAATCTCCACGGAGTTTTTGAAAAGTCCCTCTTATACCACGATAATTATGAAACTCGGGTCAACGCAGCACTCAAAAGGCATCGTATAAAAATGAAGATGTAAGTGATTACTGTTGGAAGATGGTTTTGATTGTTTTTTTTTAGCACAGGGTTATATTCTAGAATATTCAGTTAATTTCGCATATATAATATAAGATGTGGTTAAATGGGTTGAGTCTTTGGCTCTGGAGTTATGGGGGGACGGAATTTTTTTGAACAAGTTAAATGGGTTTTGTCCGTGGGTGTTTGAAAAGACATAATTTTCTTTAAAAAAAAAACACGGAACAAAGTCAAAAATTGAATAAACCTGAAAAACATTATCCAATCCTTCGATGCATAACAAAAGCAATCAATCAGAAATTCACTCGAAATGCAAAAGCTAGTGATGCTATCAAACTAACCATTAAAATATATAAATTAGAATTTCAGACCACACGTGCGAGCACACCTATTAATTATTTTAACGGGCTCTGTCTTTTTTCTAATCATCCATCGAATCACCTGCAACAAATGGACCTTGAACAACTTACGAATTTTTTTACTTCTACAGGCTGGCTGATTTTTTTTAACCAGCGAACGGGAATTTGATTTAGAATCGTATCCTATAAAAATACACAGAGCGTCCCATTTAAAAATGTTTCCGGGAAATAAGAGTAATCCCATGGGAAAAATTGTTCCGTTAGATAAGTCTTTCATTTTCTTGTAATACTTCAGCAGATGCGAGATGGATAATAAAAAATAATCCACCCTGTATAGTGTACTACTATACCAGTGCGTGTATTTTTTGTTTGTTGCATTACCAGATCGTAAATATTTATTTATTTAAGGGTGGGTATTTACAGACCAGTTGTAAAAGTAGAAGCTGATATAGTCAAAAAACGGATAATTAGATAAGTGGGTAGGTATCCACGAAGGGACATCCCCATCCGTTTAATTAATGTTCAAGTTTCTGGCCCCAATTAGTTGTATCTGATAGCACCAAATGTTGTGTAAAAAATAATCTATTACTGCCATATGTTCTGACTTCACTTTGTAACTATTTTATTATAGCTAAGGTGTAAGTTTTACAGAGCATAAATTTTGTCGTTTCTATTATTTAATTGGATTATAAAGGTAATTTCAATTTTAAATACTTTTAGAGCTGATATCTTCATTTAAATTACAAATGGGTGACCACACGTGGCTTTTATTTTTAATAAATACCACAAATTTCGAATTTACTTTGCATAATATAATATACGGCCCTCCATCGTATAATTTAAATATTCCATCCTATCCATAATACATCTCCGTGAATAATCATTATTGATTATGGTGAATAATGAAATAAAGTCGTAGTAATACTAAATTTTCAAAATTTACAAAACGCAACTGAACTTCGCGAAATTCTCATCAACAGTACATTTTAGCTATATGACTACCATATACTATGTGATAGACAATTCAATTTTGCATTCAATTATATAATAATATACAGGGTGTTTCATTTAAAATAACAAAGTTGCTTATTGTACTGTGGAAACCAAACACCCTGTATACGTGATATACATTTAGGAGAATGCAGAATTAAATACTGAACAACTTTTATGTTTAAACTTTTTTCATATTTTGATTAATAAGGGAGCTATAGGAGTATCAATTTACGATTTTCAAAACCTCGTAGAGGGCGCCACAGTGAAATTCTAGCATTAATCAAAAAATGAAAATGTACCTAACACCAAACTGCATAAGTGTAGAAAATTTAAACAAAATGGTGTGGTCATTTTTTTTGTAATAATTTTTCAAACGGAGGTCCAAAACACGAATTTCCGCGAAAATCTCAATTTCGAAAACAAAAGCAAACTACCTACGTCATCGTACAAATTCTTATAGAAAAATTCAAATTTCATTTGATAATATCCTCAATACTTATTTTTATTAAACTTTCTATAAGGAACGTCTTATCAGAATGATAGCAAAAAAACATGTTGCATTCTTTTCAAGAATTTTCGAGTCAGAACAAACAACGTTATGCATGTTATTCTTTTATTTTGTATGTAAGAAAGAGAGGAAAAATCCAGATGTGTAAAGCATATCAAAGAAAGATTAGGTAAAAGGTTGCAATGAAACGTAAAGTTTTTTATTCATAATAAGTCGGCAGTTCTCAAATATTTCATAGTTATTTTTCATATCAACTACGGTAACTGTTTTCCTTGAAATTGTTTGAGGACTGCAGATATAAAAGTGCAAGAAATTTATAAGATAATTTGTTTATTGGCTATAATAACAACGTTGGTCAGTCAGTACATTGAGAACATTACTCGATGGCGGTTGGGGGCATTTTGTGATTTGATTTGTTTTACAAAAATAATTTATTGTGGAACTTTATACAAGTGTTGAGTTAGTGGACATTTATTTTGGTTTAATAGTGCATTGGTGTGTGATTGGAAATCCAAAGATGAGAGCCTTGTATTGGTGAGTCATTTGATCAAAATTATTAATTGTTGGGATATTTTTAATTAGGAAATGTAAATTTGCTTTTAGTTTAACACAAGCGTATTAATTATTTATTCTGTTCTATTCTTGTAAATTCCTGTAGCTCGGCCAAACAAAGAAATTTTCAATGCTAAGTTCAGATGATTCAGAGATTAAACGTTATCTGTGTGTCATTTTGTTAGCAGGTGAGGATGTTTGAATGAGATAGAAAACGCGTGCTATCTTCTACTTTGACGATTTGAATGTTTCTTTTATTCAGACAGTTCTGATTTGAAGTTTTGGAAATGCAAAATGTATTTTGGAAAATATTATAAAATTTTCTTAAAGCTTTAAAAATCATAAAACTCGTTAGGGGATTGCTAGGGGTGGGGTATCTGGGCCAAATTATAAGATTTAGGTTGTTTTTTCAGAGAGCAAATGTTCCAAACTGTATTTTGGAAAATCTTGCAAAATCTCATCAAATCTTAAAAAATTCATAAAAGTCGTTAGGGTACTACTAGGGCTACGTAGGTCGGCCAAATTATAAGGGTTAGCTTCTTCAGTTGGAAAATTAAATGTTTGGAAAATCTGACTTGGAGCTTCGGAAAAGCAAATTTTCCAAACTATATTTTGGAAAATCTTGCAAAAACTCTTCAAATCTTAAAAAAATCATAAAAGTCGTTAGGGCACTACTAGGGGTACGTAGGTCGGCCAAATTATAAGGGTTAGTTTCTTCAATTGGAAAATTAAATGTTTGGAAAATCTGACTTGAAGCTTCGGAAAAGCAAATGTCCAAATTGTATTTTGGAAAATCTTGCAAATTCTCGTCAAATCTTAAAAAATTCATAAAAGTCGTTAGGGCACTGCTAGGGGTACGTAGGTCGGCCAAATTATAAGGGTTAGCTTCTTCAGTTGGAAAATTAAATGTTTGGAAAATCTGACTTGGAGCTTCGGAAAAGCAAATTTTCCAAACTATATTTTGGAAAATCTTGCAAATTCTCGTCAAATCTTAAAAAATTCATAAAAGTCGTTAGGGTACTACTAGGGCTACGTAGGTCGGCCAAATTATAAGGGTTAGCTTCTTCAGTTGGAAAATTAAATGTTTGGAAAATCTGACTTGGAGCTTCGGAAAAGCAAATTTTCCAAACTATATTTTGGAAAATCTTGCAAATTCTCGTCAAATCTTAAAAAATTCATAAAAGTCGTTAGGGTACTACTAGGGCTACGTAGGTCGGCCAAATTATAAGGGTTAGCTTCTTCAGTTGGAAAATTAAATGTTTGGAAAATCTGACTTGGAGCTTCGGAAAAGCAAATTTTCCAAACTATATTTTGGAAAATCTTGCAAATTCTCGTCAAATCTTAAAAAATTCATAAAAGTCGTTAGGGTACTACTAGGGCTACGTAGGTCGGCCAAATTATAAGGGTTAGCTTCTTCAGTTGGAAAATTAAATGTTTGGAAAATCTGACTTGGAGCTTCGGAAAAGCAAATTTTCCAAACTATATTTTGGAAAATCGTGCAAAAACTCTTCAAATCTTAAAAAAATCATAAAAGTCGTTAGGGCACTACTAGGGGTACGTAGGTCGGCCAAATTATAAGGGTTAGTTTCTTCAATTGGAAAATTAAATGTTTGGAAAATCTGACTTGAAGCTTCGGAAAAGCAAATGTCCAAATTGTATTTTGGAAAATCTTGCAAATTCTCGTCAAATCTTAAAAAATTCATAAAAGTCGTTAGGGCACTGCTAGGGGTACGTAGGTCGGCCAAATTATAAGGGTTAGTTTCTTCAATTGGAAAATTAAATGTTTGGAAAATCTGAATTGAAGCTTCGGAAAAGCAAATGTTCCAAACTGTATTTTGGAAAATCTTGCAAAATCTCGTCAAATCTTAAAAAATTCATAAAAGTCGTTAGGGCACTACTAGGGGTACGTAGGTCGGCCAAATTATAAGGGTTAGTTTCTTCAATTGGAAAATTAAATGTTTGGAAAATCTGACTTGAAGCTTCGGAAAAGCAAATGTCCAAATTGTATTTTGGAAAATCTTGCAAATTCTCGTCAAATCTTAAAGATTCATAAACATCGTTAGGGCACTACTAGGGGTACGTAGGTCGGCCAAATTATAAGGGTTAGTGTCTTCAATTGGAAAATTAAATGTTTGGAAAATCTGACTTGAAGCTTCGGAAAAGCAAATGTTCCAAACTGTATTTTGGAAAATCTTGCAAAATCTCGTCAAATCTTAAAGATTCATAAACATCGTTAGGGCACTACTAGGGGTACGTAGGTCGGCCAAATTATAAGGGTTAGTGTCTTCAATTAGAAAATTAAATGTTTGGAAAATCTGAGTTGAAGTTTCGGAAAAGGAAATTTTCCAAACTGTATTTTGGAAAATCTTGCAAAATCTCGTCAAATCTTAAAAAATTCATAAAAGTCGTTAGGGTACAAGTAGGGGTACGTGGGCTGGTCAAATTATATGGGTTAGTGTCTTCAATTGGAAAATTAAATGTTTGGAAAATCTGACTTGAAGCTTCGGAAAAGCAAATGTTCCAAACTGTATTTTGGAAAATCTTGCAAAATCTCGTCAAATCTTAAAGATTCATAAACATCGTTAGGGCACTACTAGGGGTACGTAGGTCGGCCAAATTATAAGGGTTAGTTTCTTCAATTGGAAAATTAAATGTTTGGAAAATCTGACTTGAAGCTTCGGAAAAGCAAATGTTCCAAACTGTATTTTGGAAAATCTTGCAAAATCTCGTCAAATCTTAAAGATTCATAAACATCGTTAGGGCACTACTAGGGGTACGTAGGTCGGCCAAATTATAAGGGTTAGTGTCTTCAATTAGAAAATTAAATGTTTGGAAAATCTGAGTTGAAGTTTCGGAAAAGGAAATTTTCCAAACTGTATTTTGGAAAATCTTGCAAAATCTCGTCAAATCTTAAAAAATTCATAAAAGTCGTTAGGGTACAAGTAGGGGTACGTGGGCTGGTCAAATTATATGGGTTAGTGTCTTCAATTGGAAAATTAAATGTTTGGAAAATCTGACTTAAAGCTTGGGAAATACAAATTTTCCAAAACACATTTTGCAAAGTTTTACGAAATCTTTTTAAAACTTAAAAAATTCTTAGAAGTCGCCACACAAATACTAAAGATTTTTGGATTACCTCACAAAATTTCGTACTAACGTCAATACTCAAAGTATATTGTAGGTTTGACACAGAAAAATACAGTTTCAGTCCTTCTGAAAATAAGAACCTTGTGTTTCGGTTTCTAAATATTTTATAGGTAGGGGTATTTACAATTTGTTCTGATTGAATACATTTTTGGACTTTTCCACTTAAAATGATTTAAAAAAAGCAGGCCATTAAGCTATAGACATTCTATTATGGAACACCCTATAGATAATATGATCTAGAAAGTAATTTTAAAAATGTATTAGATGTATTATAGGTAATTGAAAGGTCTTGATATGGTAATAAATAATTATAGGCAGGAGAAAATAATGTTATAGGATGAGGAGAAATTTTCCGTTTGCTTATAAAAATCGGCAATATTTGATTCTTTCGAATCTTCTATTCGTTCTTTTATTCGGTTGCATTGAAAAAGATCAAATATATTTGATCAAAATTCTCCAATCGCTCGCTTTCATAGCTTTCAATTCACTTCCATTAATCGAATATTCCACGCCACTTCGTTCCGCTTTTCATCGTGCGATAAAGGTGCAGATCTACTTTCAAGATGGCGGTTGTAGAAATCCGGAATTGTTAAAAATTCAATTTGCCTCTCTTTTATCGTTTAAATTGATTTTCTAGAATTAACTTTTTTACGCGAGTTAGCAATTAATTTCCATATTAAATTTTCTAATTTAGATAATACACGACTCATTTTGGAAAGTGAATTCTTAATTACTGCGCAACAAAACTTTCAATTAGGTCCTTTGAGACTTATATTAATCACCTCACATTAAAACATCAAGGGTTTTAATCAATTAAATTGAGTATAAGCCGAGGTATTAACACAGGAGTGGCCTGTCATATGTTCGGGAAAATCAAAAGCCCATTTAATGCTACACTTAATTCTACTGGTTTTCTTTATTTTAACGGGTCTGTGCATGCAGGACAGAGACGGATTATGTCATGAATATGTTAGCATGTAGATGCGACAGATAATAGAGCCAAGATAATATAAATGAGTGTTAAACGCGGCCACGTGTTTATATTTACTAGTACTAGTCGGAAATGATTTTTTTTCTCTTTCTAACCCACGATTTTCAATCGTTTTCTTTTTTTTTCGGGTAGGTAATTATTATTATATCAACTTTGTTCTTCGTTAAAAGGCATCTGCAAGACTTGTCTGTCTGTTTCAAGCTTGCATGCGAGAAATTACTCTATTTCGTTTTTCTATTAATTATAAAATGTTGCGTGTATAGTTTCGAGTTTATTACACAGAAAAATAAATATCTCCACCTGTTTCAAAATTTTAAACCTAGTATACAGCCGGTTTATTATATAAAAATTAGAAAGGCGATGGGGATGTTAAGCCATAACAGCAGACAAAGAAAAGTTTAGGAGCAGCAAAATTTCTCCCCTTGTAATATTAGTACATTATATACCAAGGGTGAAAATAGTCTTATTATAGTCTCGCGATAAGATTATATCCCTTGGTATTAAAACTCCATTTCGGCACTGCAACCTTTGAAAGAGGCAAACCCTCCAAATAATTTCTTTTCCTGTTCAGTCTTTTTTTATTAAATTCATTGTTAGAGGAGGCTTGGAAAATAATAAAATAATAGAACAACGCCCATTTCGTGCGTTTTGGTAACTTAAAAATTTAAAATGCGCAATTAGGTTCTGGTTTTAGGAAGTACACTTTTGGGAATTGCTCCTTTGGGAATGTGGATACTTTTTATACGGCAATAAGTAAATTTTCTAGTCGGCTACGGTTGGTATTGATAAAAATTTAATTTTATACATTGATAGGATTATTGTAGGTACTAGAAGAAAGTATTTTTAGCTGATTCGAAGGCTGGCCGCAGTACTCGGCCGCTACACGTCCTCGTACTTCATACAGAAATTTTGAACGAATAGTAACCGCCCTCTGTATCTTTCAAAATTATTGTTTGCTTGAAAATTGCCAAGACACGTAAAATCCGGATGTCTGTCATCAACCCCTTGGCCGTCACAGCCACCCCCTCTAAAATTTCAAATGGCACCATACCATGTGTGGCACATCGTTGGAAAGGTGATTTCAAAAGGAATTAATTCTACTATCTAGTTTTTTTATTTGCTTCAAGTTGAGACCAAAAAAATTAATTATTTCAGTTAAGCTTCTGTATAGCAGTACCTGCATGCTCCTGTTTCACTGCAAGTTCTTGAATTTTATCTCAATTTGAAGCAAATAAAAAAAATAAATAGTAGAATGAATTCCTTATAAAATTACCTTTCCAACGATGTACCGCACATGGTATGGTACCATTTGAAATTTTAAATGGAGTGGCTGTGGCGACTAAGGGGTTGATAATAGAAATCTGGATTTTACGTAAAAAGATGTCCCCCTTGCTATCTTTGTTGACATGTCTTGGCGATTTTTAAGCAAATAATAATTTTGAAGGGTGGGTACTCTTCGTTGAACAACCCTGTATAATATTCAGAGGTCTCTTGTCCTTGTCGCACTCGCTAGAATGTTTCAAAAAAAAAATATTAAGACAGTCTGTATAGTACAGAATTCTTGATGATTGTCATTAATAATCCTGAGTCGGTGATTAATTTTAGACATGAGGGGGTTGGTAAGAAATTCATTGATAAGGTGTGGTCCCAGAAATAAAGCGGTTAATTTTAGCTTTTAATGGCATTATTACCATTCAGTAGCTACGGTTATTTGGGTTAATTCCGTTCCCATTACCGTATAATTAATTCAGCTTCACACAACTCCGCAATCATCCCCAATAGTTTAACCGTTTGTTGTTTATAGAGTTGGATTTAATACGGGCTTTAGAATTGTTTAGAACTACCCTAATATCAGCCTTTGTGATACCGACCATCATCGTCCACATCATCCCCCTTTTCGTAGACGAATGGGGGATAGAACGAGATAGGATTATGTTACCGGCAAGTGCACGGGCTATTTGCAGCGGTTATCATATTTAGGTGGGTGAAGTAATTTGTGTTATTCCTATGCTTCATACATGCTACCTAATGATTATACATTATTTAGTCGGGGATGGTTACTCTTAAGAGCGGCACATCACATATTAAAACTTTATCAAACATACTTTAATTTATTTTATTCACTCGTGAATAATGCAACAGGTGCGGGTTAAACGTGGAAATGAACAGAACTTAACAGACAAACTTGTTAGAAGAAATCCTATTATTGAGTAATGATGGTGTGATGAGGATTATTTTTGAAACGAGTCGTAGGCGAGTTTTATATAAACTTAGGGAAGGGAATTAAATAAAAACGGAAACAAACTGTTGGTTTAATAGTAGCAGGTATAATATTAACCGCTATGCACAAAGAGTGTAAAATACTAGTTATATGACACTAACATGTACGGCAACGCCATTTAGACGTAACGTTGGGCTATACTAACTAATGAGTGTGTTAAAATCGCATCAATCAATGGTCACATAGCAACCACGTTCTTTGATCCATGGTTTCCCGGTTTACTTCGTCGGGACAGAATAAACTTAAACCCCCGATACGTGAGACCTGTATTTAGCTAGCACCAGATAGAATTGCCTTTTGTGAAACAACTTGCAAGAATTAGTTACTCTTGAGAGAGGGTTCAATGTTTCATCTTTTATGCGTGGGATGTGTCACAAAACATTTTCTCTAAAATTTTTAATTTATTGTTTGAGTTTGATTTTTTGGTCGAGGCAACGCCGAGGCAATGATCTAGATTCCTTGATGACAAAAAAAATCCAAACCACACAAACAAAACCCTGAAAATCTAAACCCCTAAAATTGTTGAATAGCTACAAAACACATTCCTATTTTATTCCAATATTATAAACGTGTAAAAGCGATCGAATTTAACACCTCTGTTTATAACAAACAAAAAATAAACGGAACAAGATTATATTTAGCTAAAAAAAAATTTACCACAACTAGAAGTAACTAAAAGGTGCAAAGAAATTATTACCCTCGCAATTTTGAACCTTATTTCACTTATAAATAAAAATTCCTTTTATTGTAAAGCGTTTACGTACCCTAATTTATGTTTTTAAAAATCGTTTGTCATTTATTCATAAGTGAAAACTTATAATGATAGGTGAAGCTTGTAATATTACTCCAGATTATATAAAAGCCTTTAAAATGAGCTTCTCTTTTATGTAGGACACCACCCTGAAAATACTCGAATTTCAAGAGTCCCTTTTTAGTTAAGTTTGTCCAATAAAAAACACATTGAGGGCATCAAATAACAATTGGAAAACATATAAATGTCGTTCACATTTAAGTATACTAACATTTTCCTGAAAATTATGAATGCAAATTATTTCGTCCAGGGTGCATCCCTTAATATTATCATTAAAACCATATGTTGTTTCATAATAACAAATACTAAAATAATAATTAGAAAAACAAATAAAATGCAACGTAACCAACGATTAAAATTTAAAACAGGCGTCCATAATAAAATAAAATTTTATTAATTCTTGATTTATGTTCCTTTACGCCTTAAGCTCGTCCTTTTAATAGAGCAGCTGATAACTTTTATGTAAATCAACTTAAAAAATGATAATTATTCAATTTGTATGTTTAAAATTTATTTGTTAGACCCCTTAGGGGGTACCACACAATAGAACGTTCGATTAGAACTTCCTTTTATTTTTAATTAATTTCCTTGAAGGCTTCCCCATTTGTCTCTGCAAAATATAATTTTTTTTGGTAACGTTATCACCTAAAAATTTGCATATAAATATTAAAACAGAACGCAACATTGTTATAAAAATATAAAATATGTTAATCCCCTTCTTTTCTGCTGTTAGAATGACGTCATGCTAATGCACCTTATCTTCCTTATGCTAATTCCAAAGTATCAGTGACAATTAATTATGGTAACAGCATTCTTTAGTCAAGCTTACTAAGCTCGTTAGACAATTAATTGTACGTTTTATGCTCTGTGAACTAACGCATAATTTAACGTTTTGTTGAATAAAATATAAGATAATAAATTTAACTAATTTTTGGAACTCGCGCTATTTCGTGAGCGGTTTTAATAAAACGCTAATGCATTTCATAACCGCGCCTGCTTTAAAACATTGTGTGATTTGTTTAAAACTTTCACGAAAAAAAAATTGGAAACGTTTTTATAATTGGAATTTTTTTAAGCTCCGAGAAGACCGTTTAATTTTGTTGTAGTGTTGTAAACTTTATCTTGATAAGATAATTTTGCAGGTGTAAATTGTATCACTTCTTGTATTGCAAATTTCCAGGTGTAAACAGTAAAATTTCAATAAATTATGTTAATTTCTAATCGTAGACGCGATACTAAATCAGCTTGTACGACAACTAGTAGGGAAGGTTAATTGAAAGAAAGTCTTAACAGTTTTTAATTCCCAAGAAGTGTTAAAGTGTTTAATTTACACAAACTTGTAGGTATCAGTTTGGTTAACAAATTAGATTTAGAAATAGATATATAATTATTTTTAAGTAACGAACTTGTGGTTAAACAGTCAAAAGTAATTCTATATTTTGGTTAAAATTCTAAATTCAAGTCATTTTTAAAATTATACCGGGGGCGAATTGTCCGTGGGCGAATTGTCCGGGGGCAAATTGTCCTATAAATACATGAATGCTACTGAATTTGATTTGAACAGCTTTTTAGATTGCAAAGCTTTATTATTTTATTTATAAAATATTATTTATATAAAGTTTACTATTTTGATATGGAACTAATGTTCCTAAATCCAGCTTTGTTAATTAATTTATATTTGTATCTCGCAAATTGCTCTCTTGTACTGAAACGAATAATTAAATTAACTAGTGGTAGGCAGTTTCCATTAGCTGATGTGGAAACCTCGAATTCGTACAACCAATTTAAGGTATTAATGTGAATGGCAGATGCATGAACTGTTTGGATTGGTTACTATCCAACATAATAATTATACAATGTTGCCAAGGACTTGGTATATAGAATTATTATAAAATAATTTTTGTTGAAATTTTCCGAATTAAATGATAATGGCACGTTTTTTTAAGGTACTTTAAAAAGTATAAGAAAATACATGTCTTCGCGATTTTCAAACAAACATTGTTTTGAAAGATACTGAGGGTGGCTACTTTTCGTTGAAAAATCCTGTAGAGAGGCTGTCCCAAAAAAATCAGTTAAGGGCATGTTCCTTTCATGAAAATAAGAGGAAAAGTTCTTATGAACATGGGTCCGGAAATGCTTCGTTATTGAGATACAGGGTGTTGAATTTTTTTTTCATATATATTCCGAAATGATTATTATTATTATTATTATTTTACAAATAATGTTCAAAATGACCGCCATTAGCTTCAAGACAAGCTTCTATTCTTCGAACAAAATGTTGAGGCTAAAGGCGGTCATTATTCAAAAAACGGATTTGCAGAGTTATTTTTTTATTCGCATTTTTCATCTTTGAAGTGAGATTTACACGAAAACGGTTAATGGTAGGAAAAAATCTCAAGAGACTGTTTCAACCGTAAATTAGTTGAGAACTCTGAAAATTGTGTCAAAAACAAAAAAAACAGTGGCGTACCATTTTTTCTTCCAGAAATATCCGCATACCCACCTCTAGTTACGCCACTGGAAAAGGAAAAAACTGACTAATATGGTCCACTTATAGCAAATGAACATACATACGTATTGCTTACTTTTTAAAATTTAATTCCTAGTCATTTCCGAATAAATAAAAAAAAGATCGATATTTTTTACAACTTTCAACACCCTGTATATCTCGGTAACGAAGCATTTGCGGACCCATGTTAATAGGAACTTTTCCTTTTATTTTCATGAAAGGAACATGACCTTAACTGGATGCCGCTTTTTTTTTGGGACACGTCTCGTCAGTAAAGTATCACTTTCGTCACTTAGATGTGATATCCTGTTTTAGTTTGTTGCTAGCTGGTAATTAAAATCTAATACCAGAATATTGAACAAGATTTTGGGAATATTAAAAGTTTTAAAGAAGGTGCGATAAGATAATGTACGGGAAAGTGAAATACTTTTACTACGAAAACTTCCTTAAAAGTAAATCTCATAAACGGTGTGAAAACGAGAGTTAAAGCTTTTTGGGTTAACTTTGGATCGTTTTGTTAAAAGAGCATGTTTAATGCATGTAACGTATCCGACAGAAAAGTTGATCCGAAAAACGGGGTAAAGAACCCCATAATTTTTATGCGTCCGCTACATCCGCTAAACAGTGTCTATTTAAATGCACATTAGTTTAATTTTGACCACCGACAAACACATTTTCACCCCAACACGCGACCCCAAAACTACGAATTTCCGGTACGAACGCGCTTCTAATTAAATTGATGATTTTTGTTTGCTTAGATAATCATTTAATAGACCCCTAGTATTAGCTAACATGCTTACTTGCCCTCCCTTTTAGGGTGATAACATCTTGATTATTATCAAGGGCTGCACGAGCGCACTTCACTGGTATGTGATATTTCTAATATCGTCTATACTTTATCCAATACATTATTGTTAATTGAGACTTTAATCATTTTATTGCCTGTGTCGCAGATTTGTTCTCACACTAAGCGATAATACTCACTTTTCCGTACTATCATATTTCATAATTATTTTTAATTTCCCATCCCACCACTGGTATATACGGGAAGTATTGATATCATGAAAATTTTCGTTTTTTGATTAATCCTAGAATTCCACTGTGGCGCCCTCTACGAGGTTTTGAAAATCGAAAATTGATTCTCCTATAGCTCCTTTATTAATCAAAATATGAAAAAAGTTTAAATATAAAAGTTGTTCAGTATGTAGCTCTGCATTCTTTTAAATTTATATCACGTATACAGGGTGTTTACTTTCCACAGTACAATAAGCAACTTTGTTATTTTAAATGAAACACCCTGTATATTATTATATAATTGAATGCAAAATTGAATTGTCTATCACATAGTATAAGGTAGTCATATAGCTAAAATGTACGGTTGATGAGAAAATCGCGAACTTCCGCTGCGTTAGTAAATTAGATGCCTGTCTCTCTTCTGTACGTATCGAACCCGTATAGTCTGGTCTTTCTCGCTACGCATTCAAGTGATTTCCAATGCTCCCTCGCGAACTACTCTTGAATACCAAAGACGAAATGTTTATTTTTAGTATATGGGACAGTCCAGGGGAGGTGCTAATGTCCAATATTTTAATTTCAGGATCCAACATGAAGATGAGGGATGATTTGGATATTTCATCCGTACATTCCTTTGGGATCTTTCTGAAAAGGTAAGTTCATTTTGGTCTTATTTACCTTGTCTCTTTAAAAATTTCTATAATCCTTTCTTCTGAGAACGCAACGCAACAATATCAAACATGTTTCCGTAATTGTTAATTACGCAGTGAATTATTATAAGATCGGCTATCAAAAGTATCAGGCTTGGTGTCTTGCGTGTCTAAAAATTATGTAACGTAAAATTTTAAGAGATCTGCTGCTGTTAGGGGTAGTACCCGAAATATTTTTCAAGATAAGCATAAGCCGAGTTGTCTTCTTATAATTACAAAAGCAGCTGCGAATTGAATTTGGCTAGATTACTTATTGTCCTTCCTGTGAAACACCGTTAGTAAGGATGCATTCGACTAACATTAGCGTTTCGCAAACGCAATCTAAACTTAGAATCTCCGATGGTATCACGAGTCTTCGTTATTATTGCTGTTATAATAAGCGTAAACTCATTTTAATTAATTAATTTTTTCGACTATTATTTTCATATCATGGCGAATATCAAACGCTCGTTTTTTAATTATGGTTTGAAATTTTTATCGTAAAATCTAAAGCCCCTAAAATTGAAGCGTGCAGAGTAAGCAAAATAAGAGCTCTCTTATTAAAGGGAGAAACTACCTAGAAATTTGATTATTTTAAAAAACAACCCTCGCTCCTCTGTGTTTATAGGATTAAGCGTTATTTGTATACAATGCCTTACTGTTATAAATGCCATGCGATTCACACCCCTACTTTTAAAAAAGCAGTTCCAAACTAAACGTGGTCGTTGAATTCTTCAATTGTTGTTCTCACCTTTCAAACTCAACCCTGTAATTTCTAGAGTTTCAAAGTGTGTTAATTATAACTTTACATTTGTAAAAACCACGGGGGTTTGTAAGGAGGAGACATTCAAAACAATCCTTCAGTTGAATTTAATAAAACCATATAAACGTGTAGAATAAATCATTGTACGACTGTATTTAAACACAATACACAAAACAGTGTGATTGTATATTCCTAAAAGACTCCTCTAGAGGGTAACCAAATTAACTACCCTTAATAGAAAATATTTTTGTCCACTATTTGGTCACTATCGTGAATAATTATAATTCACGAATGAATCAGAACTAGGTGCACGTGATTTCTTGAACACCCTGTAATATAGAAGAGCACTTAGGAAAATTATTTTTATTCTAATAATTTTTTTTCATGGTTTATATAAAAATTAAAATTTTTTTGCGTTATATTTCTTTCGTCAAATTTTTTTGTGTTACATATCTACGTGTTTTTTTTTGTGTGTATCGTAATAGGATATTCGAATATAAAAAAAATTTAAGCAAATATTTATAATGTTTTGATATAAAACAAAGGCATTAGGTAAACGTTGAAAGAAATTTTGAGATAATAATAAAACTTTGAACTTACGTATACGAATAATATCTTGAAGTGTGCGAATTTTTTCAAAATCATGCAATATAATTTTAAAATGGGAATAAAATACACAACTGTATATTAAGACGCCTCTTCAAAGAATATTTTCTGCCATTTACGAAGAGTAGATTCGTCGTAGAACAGGATAATTGTCGAGTTCGTACAATAACCCAAAAGTCATGGCCAACCATATGCCCAGACTTAAATCCTATCGAATACGTTTGGCAGTTACTCCTTACTTAGGCTTTTTAGTATTCCACCTTTTCGAATTTTTTTTATAATTTCGCCTTGATACGATTGGAAGTACACAAAGAGGTGTGGGAATAGTTGCAGTTAGTATCTTGAAGGCGGTGAAAAGCAAGACAATGCGAAGACAAAGACATACTCCCCATTATGGATCCGACACTGGTTTTTCGTATTTTACGAGCTCCACCCTTTATAATCTTTGATGGTAACAAGACTGTTGCGTTAAATTTTTCTATATTTCGGGGGAAAAAAACCCTAGAATGTACTGATCGATGAATTTCATCAAAGTTCGACTATAGCAATAAAAGTTCAAGTTTTTGAATGTTTGATTGATACAGTTGAACAAAAGTTAAGTTTCCGTGGAAGTCAATCACTTATACGGAGCGTTTTAGTTATTCGTTTGTTTTGGAGTTTGAATTTTCGCGAAAAACACACATCGTTTTGATTTACATCCTTTTTAGAAAAAGATAGAAATGTTTAGTGTAAGTAGAAAAAAGTTCGAAGCCCTACAGGAGGGTTGTGTATGTAATTCGACTCAACCCCTATTAAAATGATGCAGACTGGTTCAAAACGCCCATCCTTTCAGTTTGGCATTGTATTCTAAAGGTACCAGATGTTCTAAAGGGCCGTGATTAAAGTTAAACTCACATTAAAAGCTATCGTCAATCAGTTTTAAAGATTTGATAAGCGCATGATTAAATCAATTGGTCGACAATATTTAGCTTTTGTGGCGAATGTAACAATGAAACGGATTTTATAAGCTGTTTTATATTCCATTTATTCACAGTAACAACAATATTTACCTGTTTGCTACACATTTACACAGTGGTGTTAAATGATAATTATTTTGGTACATAGGTAACTGGTAGTTTGTTTACAAATTTTTACATTTATATTTACATGATTAGATACAGGAAATTATATAATTAGTGAGAATATACAATTACAATTATTTATTTAATTATTTACAAAATATATGTTCCTAATTTATTAAGCTGGATGTATTACAAAAGACAAAAGTTTTTTTCACTTTTATTCATTGTCAAACGAGCCAATATTACCTTCATGGGTGTTCCACGGGTTCAGCAAACTCACCACAGATGGCGCTAGAACTAAATACAAGTTCGGCAAACTCATCATAGATGGCGCTAGGATTAGAGGCCACCATCTAAGTTAAAGCAAGTCCGATATCTCAAGCTAACCTGATCCTATACCGCAGTTTTTTTTGACAAAACGAAATAAATTTGCTGAAGAATCAAGATTTAAAAAATAATATAAGGTAGAATCGATCGGGAATCTAAAAGTAAGCTAGGAGTGAATCGAACACCGAAGCAAGCGAGTTGGGATTTGGTTGCAATATATTCATTCGTGAAAAATGCTAATGGGAATGAGAAGAGAGCTAAGTTTCGGATTAGTTACAGTTAGTATCTTGAAGGTGGTGAGGGTAGCTCTTAGTACGTGAAAAATCAAAGGAAGGGGGGTAACAACGAAGCACCATCACTTTGTAGGGTTTAGTTTTTGGTTTCTGGGGGTCAGTACTTGGATGTGTGAGTCATGTGGCTGCGTAAATCGTAAATCAATCGGTCTTACTGTCATATTAATATCGTTGGGAATTCAAGTGTAACTCTTTTCTTCAAACTTTCAATGGTTTAGGTTAGCCTCCTGCTGGACGAAGCCCATAGGATCTAATTAATCTCGGAGAAATAATTACGTAGGAGGACAAGGTAAAAAGCTGTTACCATTCATTTTTTAAATCGTGGTGGTTTTCATTTCCGAACATAATAAATAAAGGCTTAGTGGAACACCCTGTAGAGTTTATATTTTATAACAGTTTTAATTTAATTTTATGGCGGTTAATATTTTCGCTACAATTTAAAACTAAAAATTATTTTTCAAAAAGAGTTCGCTTTAAAACTTTTGTCCTTTGTGTTACATTTTTTTTCAGAACAAAATTACTTTCTAATATTTAATTTTTAGCGATGTAAGTGCTGAATATTATTATTTTTTTTTTGATGATCACTTTTAGAATCTTTCTTCCATGATTGTATTTTAAATGGAAATTATTAAGGAAAAGGCGTTTTTTTTTTACATA
Organism: Hemicrepidius hirtus; assembly: GCA_963082805.1. Lineage (NCBI taxonomy): Eukaryota > Metazoa > Arthropoda > Insecta > Coleoptera > Elateridae > Hemicrepidius > Hemicrepidius hirtus. The sequence goes on from OY720166.1 coordinate 30,076,975, forward strand.
GTCGCTCTTGAATTTTAGTTCGGGATTAAAAATAAAGAATCCACTCGTTTGGTTATAAATCTTTTAAAACATTAAGAATATTTTTTGTTTTAATTATTGGTTTCATACAAGTCCTGACATAGGAGGACGACTAACAGGACTAGAAGGTAGGCTATGAACCGCTGCTGCGACAGCAGCTTGATGGTGATAGTACAAGGAACCAGGATAACCAGTTGGAGAACTGACAACAGGATTTGTCGCAGATCCTGATCCATCCCTGGCGGCATCCAAGGGGTGATGTAGGGCTAGGGTGTGATTCTGTTCGAAAGGATGTCTTAAAGAAGAATTTGCAGACTCGTGATACAAAATTGGAACACGTACAAGTCGTTGTGCCGCATGTGCCATGTTTGCAGCTTCCAATTCCGCAGCCAATTGTCTTTTCCACTTATTTCTTCGATTCTGAAACCATATTTTCACTTGCGTTTCCGTTAAGTGCAAACTCGCAGCAAGGCCAGCACGTTCCGATGACGATAAGTACCTCTTCATATCAAAGGTCGATTCTAACTGGAAAACTTGAGATCGGGAAAAGACAGTACGCGTTTTCTTTTTACGCTTATTCGCTAAAGAGTTACCAGGACTCAAACTACTAGAGTTTTGAATTTTTTTATCTTTGTCGTTATCATAGTCGCTTTCTTCTTCGTCAATTTCTTCGTCTATTGTCATATTTTCGCTTTCTCTGTAAGGACTTTTTGCACGATTTATGTTTAGGTATGTTTGATCTAAGAAAGCTGGATGTGTTGATGTTATTACGTTTGGGTGGTGGGGGCTACTTCGTGGTGATCTATGATTTTCTAATGGTGAGGAAGGACGAGGTGAGCGAAGCGAATCTGACGACTGGGTATTGTTATGAGTTTCTCGAGGTGACAAAGGTGGAGATTGGTCATCATGTGTTACACCACCTGGAATAAAATAAAAATAAAATAAATTCTTCATGAATCATGATCGATTCTTTTTATATAATTTTTATACCGGGAGGCGGGGGGGGGGGGGGATTCCATAAATTCTTTTACAAATTCTTGAAAATATTCAGTGAAGAATTTTAACATTTTAATTTTTTAACGAGAGTTGCCTAAGGTATATAATCGTATATTATTCAACGAGCATATAATCATGGTTATTATTCACTAGCATTAAGAAACGAGTCGTGTAACCCTGGTAGAAATCAATTTCGGTTTGTGTTTATAAAATAAAAAAAATTATCCAGTCGAGGACATTTTTTCAGAACTTGTTCTGTCTGGTAAAACGGTCAGGAACTTTTACGTTTGAACGGCGACCCCGACGGTCAGGGAATTTTTCGCATAGAAAGGGACTAATGTCTAGGACACCCTTTATATTTGTTAATTTAATTAAAATTAATGTAAATATAAACGTAAGTAATTCAGATTTATAAAAAAAGAATTGCAAACATTCCAAGGAAATTAATTAAACCAGAGGGCGAGTGAATAATAAGACTTTCTGTTGACAGCAGACGTTTTATGTAGTGTTTCTAAACATCTCTTTAAAGAAGGAAACCAAGCAAGTTAAATCCCGGTAAAGAAGATGAGAGATAAAGTATTTTTATTGTTTCCAGCGATTTGTGTTTCGTGTCGCTGTCAGCACTGCTCAATCCGCCCTTATAGGGCTTACATCGATTAGCTCAAACTTAACAGTATGGCTTCTGAAACCACTTTCGTGCTGTTTAAATGCTTCTAAAATACAGCAATAAAGTAGATAATTTTTTTACATTATAGGAAAGGACGACAATATTTATTTTTTATAAACAATTATTTTGGAATTTTATCAAAAATTATGATTATATTTTTTTAAAGTCCCGGTCTTCAGAATTTTTTTGATTTTATCAATAGGAATAGTACATTATATAACAAGGTAAAAATAGTTTTATTATATTAGGCAACTAGATTATACAGGGTGTTCAAGATAAGGAGCGCATCCATGGGGATCTCGTTAAGGGTGAGAGATAGAGAGTCGGTTAAATGAGAAAAAATGTTCAGCGTATTGAGGACTACTACGATCAACATAAAAGTTCTATAAATTTTGCGCAGATTTCAGAACAGTCTGAAAAATCTGAAATTTTCAGTTTTCTATTTCCATGGGTAATTTGATTATTATAGGCAGTAGTTTTTACACATCTAGAACTTTAAGTCCGCTTTATTTATTTCTGTAAACGTACATTACATACCTTCCTATTGACCCGTTTAGTAATTCGATCTCCTATCACAAAAGCGAATCTTTTCTAATTATACTGGAAAGAATTTTTATTGGGTATCTTATAACGTTGACACTTTCACTTATCCCATTCATCGGTTTAGAAATTTAAAAAATATCAAATGTCTTTCTAGAAGATAAGTTTTCATGGAAATAAAACTTTAAAGGATTCATTTAAGTGGATATAGACCCTTCCTAGAAACTGCTTTCTTGTTAATATTTGGACACTATTTTTAAAAGAAAAAAAGTCTTTTAAGGTTTCAATTTTTTCCTTAAGAGGGTGATTCAGAGGTTTAAATGCGAATAAACTCGTGGTCAATTATTTTCTACGAGTTACAAAAAGGATTGTGTTGTAAAAAAATATTTAGAAATAAATTTCATTGATTTCCTTTCCAACAAAAAATATTTATAAATGTTTGTTGAATTCTTAACCGTTTTGGAGTTGTAAGAATTTTTTATGTAAAGTAACAATTTGTAAAGTACTTACCATTATTTGGACTAGTTCTATCTTGAGGTAATTGGGGTTGTAAACGGCTCCAATACCAGGGTAAACCACGAGGATCCCCTGGGCTACACAAGGCTGCATATCTACTACTAGCTGCTGCTAACGCTCCAAAATGTGACATGAGACCTAACCTGCAACAAATAATACAGTTTAAAAAAAATAATCTGTTTTGCATTTCATTACAAAATATTTTTCAGCCTGTACTGAAAAATACGCAAAATCGTGATCGTAGTAGCCCTCAATACGCTGAACATTTTTTCTCATTTAACCGAATCTCTATCTCTTACCGTTTACGAGATCCCCATGTATGCGCACTTATTTTAGACACCCTGTATAGATCAAACAATTAGCAACATAGTATACCGCGAATAAATAAACAAATTGTGGTCTTAAATTCTTCTTTATTGGAAATAGAAACTTAGAATCAAGTAGCTACTACATAAATCGTTATTCAAGTATTATATGCTTTTGAGAATGACACATAAAGGCTAGTAAATAAATTTAAACATTTCTACTATTGAAAATTGTTTAAGAAGAAATATTGCTTGTCAAAAATAAAATTATTAGAGATATTTAAACTTCTAGAAGGGTGGGCTGCTCCTTTAAATGTGTAGGAGTGTAAAATATATAATAAGGATTTATAAACGGACGTGTTTACGTGAAATTAATTTAACGACTTAACATTTTAATTGTTTACCTTATTCTACAAGGAAGAAATGGTAAAAAAAAAACGGTTTAAACATCCTCGAGTTTGTGTAATTTTTTTTGTTTTCATAATTTGTTGACATTAAACTTAAGTTTGTTTTCGTGTAAGAGTTTTCTGTTTAATATACGGAAGATTTTTTATTTACCAAAGGTTTTTATAAACTTGAATTGATTTAAAAATAATTTTAACATTAAATCCAACAAGAAATGTTGCAAAAAAAAAAAACTAAACGGTATCATAAAATTAAGCTTCAATTCAGGTGAAAATATCTTCTCCGCTTAAAAGCATAAAAGTCGGTAGTAAATCACAAGTTAAAAATTAAAGACGGGGTGTGCTGTGAATCGATATTACGAAATCCCTATGGCAATCTTGAAACTAAGTCTATCTCGCATTAAATTTGCATCAAGTTAAGTGTTCTCCGAGAGTGTATTCCTTAAAGACTTGGTCCGAAGTCAGAAAGCGGAAGAAGACTTCCTCAGAATTCCCTAAGAAGCTTATGCCTTGCCTTAAGTGCCTCGATATCGCGACATGATCGATAAACAGAACGTGCACTTCGTTCTTGGTCGATGGAATTTTGATACTTACAGCTTGAAGTAAGCTACAAGATTGCTTCAACCGTGTATAAAGTTTTGTTAAGTAAAATTTCTGCTTGTAAACTCCGTAAAGGGTGAAATAATTAGATTAATTGTTGGTAATTTTGGATACAGTGGAATTTAAATCCTACGTAATGGATCAGCTATTAAACTATAGATTTCATTTTATTATTTATATTATTCGTAGAGATAACGTAAAGTAAATTATTTACAAAAAATAATTTGTTAAAAAATTAAGGAAAATTCAATTCAAATATTTTTTGCAATAATTGTCCTTTAGAACGTTCGCCACTGCGCGGCTCACTTTTACAATATAGAGATATACTAACGTAAAGTAAATTATTTACAAATCATTTGTAAAGAAATTGTTAAAAAATTAAGGAAAAGTGTATTCAAATATTTTTTTGCATTTGTCCTTTAAAACGTTCGCCACTGCGCGGCTCACTTTTACGATATAGAGATATAATAACGTAAAGTAAATTATTTACAAATCATTTGTAAAGAAATTGGTAAAAAATTAAGAAAAATTCAATTCAAATATTTTTTTGCATTTGTCCTTTAGAACGTTCGCCACTGCGTGGCTCACTTTTACGATTCGAATTGAAGACCAATTTTTGTAGTGGACTATTATGAAATTTTGTACTTTCACCTCTTCTAAATTTTCAAAAAATTTTGTTTACACAACTTTGGGCAGACTTATTTTGGGAGGATTTTTTAAAACGAGTTTAACTTAGTGCCCTATTTGGACTTTGGACTATTACGAGCTCACCTTTATGTAATATTTTCTATTTTCAATTTAAAAAAAATTTTAACATGCTTTTTGTACCGATACAAAAGAGGTTTCATGTAACAAGAAGGATTGTTCCCATCAGTTATTATTTTTTTGTAAAAATAAAAATCTAACATGTTTCAAAATCTGCTTATAGTGAATCTCAGGTAAATCTTGCTGAAGGCAATGTTGTGGAAGCTACGTCAGATAAGGATAAGAAGACATTTGAGAAGATAATCACCGCAGGCTGTTGCTAATCGTCTCATCCGTTTAAATCCTCCTCTAACAGACAGTTCGTACTTTTTGTTTCTTACTCCTTAGGGGTTCTGATTTTTCAAGACAAAATAAATGTACTTCAATGTAGGTACTTTAGGAATATTTCATTAAATTAGATTTAATCAGATTTAGTTTTTAAACGGGACATAAATTTTTTTTTATTGGAATAATTTATTTTTCTGCCCCCCACGAAAGTAACCGATTTTTAAGAGTTTTATCACGGAATTAAATTTAAATTATTAGCGGGAATGTGTTACAGCGGTGGGATTGAACCAAATTTATTTTTTTGGGCCGGGGGTCAAACCCGGATCGCTCACAATTTTTTTTTAAATTTGTAAACCCGTATCTGTCTTCTCGATCGCTACACCAAACTCCTTCGTCCTGTAAAGTGACATTTTCATGACTATCTTACACCTGCCAAGACATGACTATTCTAAATTCCCTCATTTTTACAAATCGACTAACTTTCTTGTCTACCCAATAATCAAAAACACTTACAGAAGACTTCTTCCAGCTGTTAGCTGATAATAATCTGATTACATAATTAAGACTGAAATTTATTATAACTTATGTTTTAAAACCATGAATATTAGTATTAAAGCTTTTTTATATTTACATTTTGGAACCGGCTCTGTTAATGCGACTAACATTGAAATCGTACAAACCCCAAGGCATCTGAAATCGATCAAACTTTACATAATTTATTGCTTAATGATTGATTTTTAATCCCTTGTCATTATTTTGTATGTAATCTAAAAAAAACATTCTTAAAGAATAGAAAAATTAAAGTACATAACAATTTACGTTACAACTAAGAGGTCCTGGTCTCTCGTTTGAATCTGTATGGTTTTTTTTATTAAATATTACATAAAGGGCTTAAACACTTAATAGTAAAAAAATCGGTTACGGTAAAAAAAATGATTTAAGGATGTATAAGAAGACACGAAACGTTTGTTAGCCTCGAAAAATTTGGACAAGGATTTTATTTTCTTGTAATTTTTTCATTCCGTAGATTTTAGAAAAAATTTAATTAAAAGGACAGGAAGTCCTAGAGAGACGTTTAGATCCTTCTTCATAAATTGATGTTAAAGTTTGTGCCATAAAATTTAAAAAAAAGTTTTGCATTCGTGCCTTACAACATTCGCCGCTGTGTGGCTCACGTTCTAGACTCGTGCAATAAAATCAGTTTTATGAACTGTTTTTTTTAAATTACATTTTTCTAAAAGAAAACGCTTTACACAATTGCAAGAAAATTCAGTCTTTTACATAGATTTTGCTCAAAAAAAAAATGGGTGTTGCAGCTACCACAAAGGCACATTTTTTCGAAATTTATTAAATTTTTTTAATCTTGAAAGTTTAATTTTAATATCTGTCTTGTCTACTCCTTCATAAACTTCTGCATTTTGCATACAAAAATTCTTACGAGGTTTAAGTTTAAGCAACGAGCCGTAACCGAGATTCGGTAATATATCCCCTCGTGAATAATAACTATTACATGCTCGTAAATAAAATGTTCTTAATATTTCGTATTTTGCGATTATAAATAAAATATTATTCTAAAAAAAATTTACCTTGATAACATAGCACTATCCGGACTAGAATTAATGGCAGATTCAAGAACATTCCCGGTTTGTAGAGCGGGATATCCGTTTTTCTTGGGTGAAGGCTCAGTCCTACTTAAAATACTAGAAATGGAAAAATTTGTGGAAGATCCGGAAGTTTTCTGGGTCGCTGTAGCTTTAGGGACATCTTTTGTCTTCTCATCTTCGCTAGTTTTTATAACCGGAAAGCACGTAATACTCGGCGTGGGCATACGATTTATAATTCGGTAGTTTTCCGGTTCCGGTGAACCATTCCGACTGGAAGATTCCGGACTGGACACAACATTCACTTCAACTTCACGTAAGTCTGATTGAGACATTTTTATTAAAGAAGGATTTTGTTAAGTTTTTATCATCGTTTTCACTTAAGCACTTCACATAATTTTATTGTTTTTTTTTTAAATCGTTTAATATTTCTCAAGTGTTTGGGACGTAATAAGAAAACCCGACAACTTAATGAATGTTCCGAAAACTGCGGTTAGTCCGATGACCAAACACTACAGTGGAACATGTTTACACCAAACTTCATAACGAGGGCGGCAAAATTCAGGACACTCCCCGTTGTGGTAGAAACACCCCTGTTGTTGCTCCCTCTCGCACAGACCATTAGTTTTCCAATAAAGTTTTCTCACTTACACCCCCGGATTTTCCGCTAACGGTTTTAGCTTTTCGTTTTATACGTTACACGCTTTTCAAGCTGCAATTCTGTAGCGTTCTCTTTCCTGTTTAGTTGTAATTCCTTTGTCTTTTCTGGTGTTATCACCTTTTAGACACGATTTACTTGGACGTTTTTTTCTTTTTTGACACCCTTTTAACAATTTTATTAAAAAAAAATTCGCTCATCACCCCCCCTTCTCTTGATTTTTTTAAAGAAAAAACACTTTAAAATAAAATAATTAATTATTGCGCTAATTTTTTATTTTAATCCTTTCATGGAAAAAAAAAATAAAATAAGAAATGTTTGAAAAGAAAATCTTTTTCTAAAACTGATCTTAACCTTTTAAATAATTTACGTATAATAAAGTCTAAACGGGTAAAATCCTTTACTTCTGCATTTCATTTTCCGGTGTTCCCCCACTTTAGAGGTAGAGCCAATGAGCGGCTCCATAAACTACCCCTAACAATTCCGAAATGCCACCCTCCAATCGTGGCTGAGGTTTTCAAGTCGATATTTGCTACTTGATGTCCGTAAATTTGACGTCTTTGTGAAGTGGAATGATCAGTATAGTGAGCGATAAATGGCTATAGCTTCATTGCGCGCTAAGGGTTGTTTACATATTATTACGATGTCTTTGTTCCTTATTCGCTGATGATATCGTTTATGATTTACTACCACGTTGGAAGTTTGCATCACATACGAGGACGCCTTGAGGGGGTAATATTTTATAATGTGGCGTTGGAAGAAAATTTGTAGAACTTTTGTACGATTTCCAGCGCAAACTTAAACACGATAAAACAAAACGGACGTGGATAATAAAGATGAGGTTGTTTTTTTTAAACCGTTTCCGTCATAAGTTTACATGCTATTGTTATAAATTAACCACCAACACGCGGCGGCTATTCGTTATCTTAAATCGAGCAATTTTTTATGATCCTCAAAACGATATGTACTTTCAACATTGGAATATTTACTGCCCCACGTGGACGATTGTATTTTACAATTTAATCAACATACCCCTTTTTCATCTCGTTTTGTTCCAGAAATTATTACAAGACTTATTTTTTGGTAGAATAATTTACATTAAACAATAATATTTAGAAAAATTAAGATTCCTTAAGATTCACACCCCTAGTTCTTTTATTATTAAATTTAGACTTTAAGGGTTAATTTATAGAAATAAAACTAAATTCGTCGCTAAAGTACTAAAGGGGTCACCGTTTTCATTTCTTGTTTGTTTAGGGAAAATTTAAAAAATATGAGGTGTAGGGGTTTAATTTTTTGACTGAAATTTTATTCCCGAATTAGTTTTCCTATGCAGCTCCCTTGTCCATATTTTTATTGCTTCAGTTTAGGGAAATATACCGGAAGAGGAATATTTTTCCTTGAATTGTTGATAAGAAAAAAATTTCTCCATAAACTATAATACTTATACAGGGTGTCCAAAAAAGAAAAGGCATCTAGTTAAGGGCATGTTCCTTTCATGAAAATAAGAGGAAAAGTTCCTATTAACATGAGTCCGCAAATGCTTCGTTACCGAGATATACAGGGTGTTGGAAAGTTGTAAAAAATATCGATCTTTTTTTTATTTATTCGGAAATGACTAGGAATTAAATTTTAAAAGGTAAACAATACGTATGTATGTACATTTGCTATAAGTGGACCATATTAGTCAGTTTTTTCCTTCTCCAGTGGCGTAACTAGGGGTGGGTATGTGTATATTTTTGGAGGAAAAAATGGTACGCCACTGTTTTTTATTTTTGACACTATTTTCAAATTTCTCAACTAATTTACAGTTGAAACAGTCTCTTGAGATTTTTTCCTACCATTAACCGTTTTCGTGTAAATCACACTTCAAAGATGAAAAATGCGAATAAAAAAATAACTCTGCAAATCCGTTTTTTGAATAATGACCGCCTTTAGCCTCAAAATTTTGTTCGAAGAATAGAAGCTTGTCTTGAAGCTAATGGCAGTCATTTTGAACATTATTTGTAAAATAAAAATAATAATAATAGGTATTTATTTCGGAACAACATGCTGGATGCCGTTTCTTTTTGGGACAGTCTGAAATGTGTAACCGCCGCCGCGTAGCCGTTTGATTTTAAAAGCATTCCAAAATTTTAAATCGGTCTAAAATAATTCGAAACAGGGACGTTGCACAATAAAGTTGACAATGCCCTGGATATTCTGACAAATACCGACACAGAAGCTGCCGAGTCTTACACTTCCCGATAATCGCTTAAGCCGTTTGACACAATGGGCAGTTGTTAACAAGCCATGCGTAACTAAAAGATCGTTAGTTAGCAAAACACTTCTATTGTCACCTTTTGTGTCGACAATAGGGTCTTAAGTACACCTCTAGACTGTTACCACTAAATTTACTGCACTAGAATGTGACAGAATATTCACTATTAGTTTGTTCTAAAAGAATCTCGAATTTTTATTTGTCTAAAGTATCGTTAAGGGATGATTATTTCTTAAAGAAATTATTTCTTTTTATTTCTTCTTAAATAAACTAAAAAAAATAGTTACGCGTTTATTGTGAAAACAGAGATAAGCGAAAAGTTTTTATGGGGATGTTTTAAACTTTCCATGAATTTCTCCTTTTTCAGTTCATAATTATTATGTAATGTTATGCACAATTTAAATGTTTACAGCAGCTATAATGCACCGTTATTAGTTATGATCAACTAAAATGAGGTAATTTTCAGGAAATTTCAGGATTGCGTACAACAACAAAATGGTAACTTGATTGAAAAGGGTTAATGTCAAGAAATGCAGGCTATAATTTTTTTTTTGAAAACTTCTAGGATCTATTCTTTGACATTTTGTCAAATAAGCCTTGTCGGTATATTTTAATTCCTTGCCTTTTTGACTCAAACGTTTAATATTGCGCAAATAATTTTTTTCGCTAAATTCATATACTCACTAGTGAATAATAATAATAATAATAATAATAATAATAATAATAATTCACGTTATTGTATTACGGAAAGCATTATCCTTGACCAAACCAAACATAATATAAATATTTTTGACTACAAGCAATCCTTCCCATAGCTAACTAATACCACCACCAAAAGGAGCACAGTCTAAGAAGCATCGTTGAAATTTTACACTTGGATAATAATCTTCTGTAAATGTTGACAAATAAGGTTTATTTGAAGTTCTTAAGAGCATCTACCATAGGGTCTATTTTTAGATGCACTTACTAATAATTGAGAGGCACTTAAGGTGCTATAAGAGCTTATGAACCAGATTAAAGTTAAGCACCTCTAGAAGTGCAAACGCGCATTCAGAAGTGGTTCGACCTGAAAGTGTAGTTGATTTAAAACGTTTTGTTATGGTATGAATGAATATATACACCTTTGAAGACATGCATAATACAACGAGTTCTGATTTTTTTTAAATTTATTTTGAAAACAAAAAAATATTGACTTAATATTTCTAGTAACTTTGTTTGTGTGACAGTTTTTATTATGAAACTTTTTGGCATGAGCTGAAGAAAAATAATTGATCATTTTTACATTTTTACCTGACAAAAGGTCATATAGTTCTAGATTTTAGATATGCTGTATAATATATACCGAGGCCTTACTTAAAAAATTCCGGAATTGGGCACATCTGTGTGGGTCTCGGTACGACCATCTTTTACATCACCTTTGTTGGTTTTTTTCTCAATAACTCTTTACTAGTGCGTCATACGAAAAGAACTGGTCTATACTTTTTTGTAGAGCATACAATTCTTTACAATTCACTTTCATAACATTTTTTTCCAAACTTTACACTTAACGAAATATAGAGCTTCCACTTACAATTATTTTTTCAAAAGTTGCCAAAAACTCAACCTTTAAAATGTAAACCGTATAGGGGGGTTGATGGGAGGGAAAATCCATTTGGGGGAGGGATTTTTCAGCTTTTGAGGGATAAGGGGAATTTTTTTAATCCAATCAGCGGGGAGTGATCAAGTGTACCTAAACTTGACGGAAAACTGTGCTTTTTTTTTTCGTTTTTTAAAAAAGAAATTGTACTTTGAAGCCGAATATTTCGGTAAGTGTAAGGTTCAGAAAAAAATTTTATGAAAGTTAATTGTAGAAAATTTTATACTCTACAAGAAAGGATAGAACGTATTTTTTCGTATGACGTACTAGTAGAGAGTTATTGAGCAAAAACCAGCAAAAAGTGGTCGTACCATACGCGCGGCAATTCCGAAAACTTACAACATATCCAAAATCCAGAACTACCCCCCCCCTTTTTCACTATTGGACTAAATTGAAAAATTTAATTTAAATTTTTCTGGAATAAAAAAGAAATTTGTATGGAAAAGGAGGTCTGGGATAAGAGTCTGGGACGTTTTAAAAAACATCGGCGTAATTGCTGAGAATCTACTAAATAAAAGAATGTATTACCAACCAATCAGTGATAACTCGAGGCTTCTGGTGTAAAAATAAAGCATTAGACGAAACAAAAGACGCTTTTTAACCAGACAAACGTCCAAACAAATTTTTAGTTTAATTTAATAATGGCTTTTGTCAAGTTTGAACAGATCCACTTCTACGACTGAATTGAAACACTAACAAATGGAACTGGAAAAATAAGAGCTGATATCGATTGAAAAAAGACAACAATAGGGATAAATTGGGGTGCGATTGTTGTCTGTGATTGTCGTTTACCCCACTAGGAGAGCTTTGAAGTCGCTTTTTAATCAGTCTCGAATATATTGAAGCGCTTCTTTGACATTTGACCGAATAATCTAGCTTTTATATTCGACTTTAGCTGGGATTACCAGATATGTAGTTGATACAAGATTCTATAGATACGAGATAATTAGTAGAGGTACTACATTTGAGGGATTTAGGATCTATTAATCATTCTTTCAGGAACTTTTCAAAGTATTACTAAATATATTACTTCAGACGCAATATGGAATTTATTTTCTCATAACCGAAACCATTCAACTGTTAGTTACATCATCAATGCGTTATTCCCTAGTGAATAATACGCGTAGGTTGCATCATTTGATAACATCTTTCAAAAACGTGAACAGATAAACGTAGGTAGTATGTAATGATTATTCACTCGCCTGCGGCTCGTTACGTAAAAATCACTTCATTATTAAATTTTCAGTTCTTGAACTGTTATTTTTCTTTTAACACTCGCTCTAACTATTAACTATTAATAAATTAATAGTAGGTTTGGCTCGAAAGCGGTAAAGCTAAGTGCAGCAGCAATTAGATAGAGGCGATTGGTTTGTGAGTTGGCCTGAGGCGATCGGGTTCAATCACAGGTAATTGATTAGGACCACATCTACTTCAACCACCAATTGATCGATCTATTACCGAAAGCAAACTTTGACACACTCTGAGTTGCCTGCTTTATTTAATTATCCTCTTAATAAAAGCTTTTAGAAAAATCTATATCGGTTTGTAAATTACAAAATTCGTAATCAAATTAATTAGTAGCCTAAATGGAAATTATTATTTTTTTTGCTTTGTGCTTTTTCTACAATTTTTTGTTTTAGAATATTTTTTTATTTTTGAAGACACATTTAACTCCCCTGGACTTTCCCATAATAAAAATAAACATTTCGTTTTTGGTATTCAACAATAGTTTGCGAGGCAGCATTGAAAATCACTTGAATGCGTAGCGAGAAACACCAGACTATACGGGTTCGATACGTACAGAATAGAGACAGGCATCTAATTTACTAACGCAGCGGAAGTTCGCGATTTTCTCATCAACCGTACATTTTAGCTATATGAATACCTTATACTATGTGATAGACAATTCAATTTTGCATTCAATTATATAATAATATACAGGGTGTTTCATTTAAAATAACAAAGTTGCTTATTGTACTGTGATAACCAAACACCCTGTATACGTGATATAAATTTAGGAGAATGCAGATCTATAAACTGAACAAGTTTTGTATTTAAACTTTTTTCATATTTTGATTAACAAAGGAGCTATAGGAGCATCAATTTACGATTTTCAAAACCGCGTAGAGGGCGCCACAGTGAAATTCTAGCATTCATCAAAAAACAAAAATGTAGCTAATACCAAGCTGCATAAGTGTAGAAAATTTAAACAAAATCGTGACGCCAGTTTTTTTTGTATTAATTTTTCAAAAATTTCAAAATATTTGGCACCCACAGACAGACATTTTTTCTTGAGTTCCTAGAGGTATAATATTCTATTATTATTGGATGGTAAATCAATCCATCTGTAAAATTTATAAATAACAAAATTGGAGTAATGAAAGGATTATTGTACTTCCGAAACCACTTAAGTACTTAACTATCATCGCATTGAACTCTCCAAATGACATTTTTCAGTCAAAACAGGCAGATGTCTGTGTATAGTAATATTTATATACATATCCTTCCCTAAAATTTTTTTTCTAAAAGCATCCACGTCAAAATCAATACAAATCGGTCTACATAACAAAGATCTTTGAAAACAAAACTTATTGGTCGAACAAAAGAAATTTAACCAACCATAAGAATCTTCTGTGTTTCTTTTTGGCGGTAAATTTTGATCCGTACCGTTTATTCCGCTTAAATAAACGAAAATTATAAGAAATTGTATATTGTCTGCGATTTCAGGCTTTATAGTTTCAGATTTTGTTTTGGGGTCTACTAACAGTAGAACTCGCTTGTAGATTAAGCAGATTATGGTAAACGCTTATTTTTCGCTAGTTTTAACATCATTTGTGGCGCCGATAGTTTTAGACTGTCTGACCGTTTCTTTTGCCTCATTGATTATTATGAATTTTATGGGAAAGTAGGCTCTTCAATATTAATTTAAAAATATTCTACAGTAAAATATGTCGGTTATTTAATCAAAAGTCGTTTGGACAAAAACACAACAAGAATGATTCAAACTAGACGTATAATACGAGACAAGGAAAGAAATAAAAAGTAGATGAATGTGCTTGAAATCAACGTCCTTGTATATTCTTCAAGAATTTCAAAAAATTCTTAAGGGTGATTAACAGTAATTATGTCCTTGTTGGTGGGGTTGTGGTTTGGGTGGATGCCTGAAAGCTCCGAATGCCGAGCTCTGATGTTCGAATCCCCACAGGAACCAAACATATTTTGTATCGTCGTCGGGTGGATCTTAGACGAGAGATCCACAACCCTTAGCAGTGCTTCCCCCACGTGTAACCAAAAAATTTTACCTTTACAAAAAAAAAACAAACGCTATAGGTACTACAATTTAAATAAAAGAAAGTTGTGTCGTTAACCTTTATTTACCTCACGTGTAGTTTTTGCTAAAGATATTTTTTTTATTGTGTAAGTATCATATGATCCTTGATTCTTTTATGTTAGGTATGAAAATTGTAGATTATGAAAGGTGAAAGTCCAGACTTTCATTGTTCCTTTCCCCACACTTCTAAAGATAGTAAATAATTCTGAAAGAAAAGTAATATCAGTACTTGATTTTGATGTTTTTCTGTTTGAACCTGGATTCAATTCCGATCCATACTATATTCCTGCGAAGCGGTCTTTGTCCGAGCGGCCGGTAATATCGTTGTCTTTTGTTATTGGATCATGAATTGGGTTTCAGCGCGCTGGTAAAAGCTCCGGAAAGCTCTATTAGCAGTCTTTCTTCCCTAACCCCAGCTTAGGAGCTTTGCGCTGTCATGGCCGTTCTCGCTAAAGGTTTTTACATTGAAATGTGCTTATTCTCTTTGTAGCTTTATATCACTGCTTTATTTCATATATGACTGTTCCTGTACTTGCTTAACCCCGAGACAATAGCCTCCTCTTCTGCTTAATATCGCAACCTTTCAAATGGATATTTTGTTACATTGAACTTAATAACTTTTTTAACACCTTGATAATGGATATTATTCACGAGAAATTATCGCGTTCGCGCTTTACCCGATCGCGCGACACCCGTTTCTCTCAATCGGCAATATGTAACTTTGCGTTTTTTTACTTTATTTCCTTACTTTCCCATACCATTTTTTTTGAAAAATTATTATAGAAAAAACTGGCCACACGATTTTGTTTAAATTTTCTACACTTATGCAGCTTGGTATTAGCTACATTTTTGTTTTTTGATGAATGCTAGAATTTTACTGTGGCGCCCTCTACGAGGTTTTGAAAATAGGAAATTGATTCTCCTATAGCTCCTTTATTAATCAAAATATGAAAAAAGTTTAAATATAAAAGTTGTTCAGTCTATAGCTCTGAATCCTCCTAAATTTATATCACGTATACAGGGTGTTCGGTTTTCACAATACAATAAGCAACTTTGTTATTTTAAATGAAACACCCTGTATATTATTATATAATTGAATGCAAAATTTAACTGTCTATCACATAGTATAAGGTAGTCATATAGCTAAAATGTACGGTTGATGAGAATTTCGCAAAGTTCAACTGCGTTTTGCAAATTTTGAAGATTTAGTATTACTACGGTTGTGCGTCTCTCTTCTTTCTCTCTTTATTTTAATGAGTAAAGTAAAAGATGAGTGAATATGAGATTATATTTTAGGATCTAATTAATATGAAGATGTAAGTGTTTCAAGTCGAGTTTGTTTCCACAAGATTAGTTCTAGATTTATCTCCGAAAGCTCCTTTACACGATAGGTGAACTCCTTACCTTTCAAGTTAAACTGAAACGAAATTAAATCCTTTGGAGTAGAGCAAATAAGTATAACTAAATAAATGAGAAGACTCGATTTTAGAGATATCTTTTGAATTTCTCGACAAGTTTCTAAGTAGGGAGACATCAAAAGTAAAATTAGCGGAATCGCTTTCCATTTATATCTTTGATCTTGTCTCAATGGTCGCGCTTTACAAGAAACAGAATAATTTAATGAATGTCCGGTCTGATCTCGACAAATTACCGAGATTAAGGACCTACCAAGATGTTTGAGTTTAAATTAAAAATGTTCAAAATAAATTTAGAAATATAAAAATCCCTAGGATTTTTTTTATTTAATAGTTGTTTATAAAATATGTAAAGCTTTGATGATGTATAGGTATAGGTTGCCGCTATGTGGTAAAATCAATGACCAAACGCTTTTAGGATAAAATATTTGGGGATTTCTCACAAAGCCCGAATTTTGAAAGCTTTGAACTCATATTTGGTGAATAAAAGCCAAAAGTTCGTCCTCCTATGTGGAAACTTGCGTTCTTTGATGTATGAATATATTTGAGATAACTGCCTACCTAATTTTTTATGTCCATATCGATTTGTTGGGAATTTAATAACGAAGACAAAAAAACCTTATCTTTTCCGTTTTTTTAATTTAATAAAAATTAGTATGAAACAGATCTGTCCAAACCGTGAATAAGCGAAGTGTTAAAAGGTAAATTCCCTCGATATATTCAAATATTCACATTGCATCTACAGATATAATCAAAACTTCTAATTTCCCTAAAGAAATCACGTCTGGTTTGCGGACACGGTGTGATATAATTCGTGGAGATGTCTATTAAAACCATTTAAAACGTGCTTTGAATCTCTTGGAACATCCATAATCATAAAAATCCCAAATCGATGATTTATTTCCTTCTCGTGGATAATACCATCCATTATACACTAGCGTGAATAATCATT
Source organism: Hemicrepidius hirtus (assembly GCA_963082805.1). Lineage (NCBI taxonomy): Eukaryota > Metazoa > Arthropoda > Insecta > Coleoptera > Elateridae > Hemicrepidius > Hemicrepidius hirtus. The sequence continues at coordinate 30,093,906 of OY720166.1, forward strand.
ATACATAATTAAAAAAATTTCTAATATTAAAGTCCAGATTATAGCTTTCTCATGTTACACTTGCCAGTGGAAAAGCGAAAAAAAAAATTACTTTCTTTCCGAGGGTCGTTGGGGGTAGCATCGGATTACAGAAACGTAACTTGTATAAAAGCAATCGAAGTTACTTTCCGTAGGGTGATCAGAGAGGTAGTTGGGAGTTAATAGGACCCCACTGTATTTACAACCTTCGTCCTAATAGCCACGACGCAGAGGGCCAGTGGAATTCTGTAGGGGTTGCGAATTCCTGCCGCAAACTCCTGCTATTAAACACCGGCAGGAATTACCAGCTCTGCTGCACATAAAAACCCCTAATAGACTTTTGATGCCTGATTTCGGCAAACCAAATCGCCTGATGCGGAATGACAAAGTAAATAAAAGATCACTTCTTTACACTTTGAAAATAAATACCAACCCTTCAGATAATATTCAAATAAAAATCATATTGTATTCAATTTTTATTTTTCGGGGTAGTTTTAAAAAACAAATAATAAAATTAAAAAAAAAGTTTGTTTAATAAAATAGGGAATAATAATTTGTGTAGAGTTTTCCGAAAAATAACGACGTTAAGCGAGTCAGTTTAATTCGAACTTGTTTCCCTTAAGAAGGGGGAAGTTATTATCTGCTTTATTAACCCGGGCAGTGTCAGCGCGAATCTAATGTCATAATACAGTTATGTGGCACATAAACAGCCACTGAGGGTTTATTGCTACCTATTTAGAGGTAGGTCGCCATCTTGATTCTCCTCTTTTAATAATAGGGCACGTTTAGTTACAATGTTTTGCGTTACGACCCCTTCGGTTCCGCAAATGATGTTATATTTCATGAATAGATTATCTCATATGACATTAATGCATTTTGAAAGGGTAAATTATTCATAATATTTTTAAAAGGGGTAGGTACGAATTATTCCAACATATTGTACTACACCCAGTAAATATTTTAATAAAAATTAGAGAGGAAGATATTCAAAAGATTTTATACTGTTATTTAAATTAAGGATAGTTTCATTACCGAGAATAATCATTATTCCCTTAGGAGCGCTTTTGCGCGAGGGCATGAATATTAAAATGTGCCGTCATGGCTTATTTGATGACATTTTCGAAAAACGGATAAACAATTTTACGAATACGTAATGTTGGCTATTATTCACGGGTTGATAAATTACGCAATAAAGAGGTGTTATAATAATAAATTATTATAATAAACTTGTTTCCCATAGAATCAAAACGTATCAATTACAGTTGCAAAAAGCTGGTTTAAAATGTTAGCCCCCCAGAACTCCAAATACAGAGAGAAAATAACAAAAGATTGGTAGATCAGTAGCAAATTATAATAGCACTTAGAGGGCCAGAAAATAGCCCTTACCTAGGTACAAATGCCCAGCATGCTATTGAAATTATACGCTTTTATATTAGATCAAGGCATAATCGGGCACCTACTCGATAATTTGAACCCTAATTGGAGTAACAACCGCTGTCGGCCAACACGTGTCTGATTTTAACGAAATTTCTTTTTCACAAAATAGTATTATATTCATTCACTTTTATATTATATATAACAGGCTTAGTTTTGTTGTAGCTTCTGATAATAGTGTGTAAGAGACTCTTGTAATAATAGAGCGGATACTTTGTGCACTTTGGTTTAATAATTGTGGCTTTGTGGTTGGATTATAGATGATGTTTATGCGCTGTAATGGATTTTCAAAGAATAATTTATCTGAAGAAAACTTGCATAATCCCATTTGTTACACTACAAGCCATTATCAACCTAGCTTTGATCCGACAAATTGTTTTTCTTCAGCTGAGGTCAACATTTTTTTATAACCCGAGGCGTTACACACTTAAGGTTATAATCTTATCGTGTCTCGATCTCGATAGCATAATCTACTATTTTTTGAATAGTTTTTGAATATTTTTACTAAAAATGTCTGTCTGTGGGGGTGTGTGTATGTAACGCCTCTAACCCAAAACCTGGTGAACGGATTTTGATGAAATTTGAAATGAAGTGGTATATTGAAAATCCATCGACAAAATCAGATTTTCAAAAAAATCCGAAACCTGAAGCGGAAGTTAGACATGTTTTTTTGGTAGTATTTTTTTCAGAAGCGAAATTTTGAAAATCTGAGTAGGGAATATGAAAGAAGACCATAATTCAAGGGAAACAGTTTTTTACCGAACTCTCTAACTTCAAAATGGCGGCCGCTATGAATTTTTCAAAATTTTAACTTTAACGCACCATAACTCAAAAACCAGTTATCTGATCAGGTTCAGCAACAACTTGTTTGAAAGCCCTTTGACGGTACTATACCATGAAGAAAAATTTATTTCGCAAATCCGAAAACGGTCGGAACGGCGCTCTTCCAAAAATTTTGAAATTTTTGAAAAATTATTACAAAAAAACTGACCACACGATTTTGTTTAAATTTTCTACACTTATGCAGCTTGGTGTTAGGTACATTTTCGTTTTTTGATGAATGCTAGAATCACACTGTGGCGCCCTCTACGAGGTTTTGAAAATCGAAAATTAATTTTCCTATAGCTCCTTTATTAATCAAAATATGAAGAAAGCTTAAATATAAAACTTATTCAGTATATAGTTCTGCATTCTCCTAACTTTATATTACGTATACAGGGTGTTTGGTTTTCACAATACAATAGGCAACTTTGTTATTTTAAATGAAACACTCTGTATATTATTATATAATTGAATGCAAAATTGAATTGTCTATCACATAGTATAAGGTAGTCATATAGCTAAAATGTACGGTTGATGAGAAAATCGCGAACTTCCGCTGCGTTAGTAAATTAGATGCCTGTCTCTGTTCTGTACGTATCGAACCCGTATAGTCTTGCGTTTCTCGCTACGTATTCAAGTGATTTCCAATTCTGCCTCGCGAACTACTGTTGAATACCAAAAACGAAATATTTATTTTTATTATAGGGTAGTCCAGGGGCGGTGCCCAACTCCACTCTTTTATATGTTAGGATTTTAATTTTTTTTTCTGAATTAAATTTTCTTCTTTTATACAATAATAAAGTTATTTGTTATAGGAAGTTCACGTGCAAAGTTGTAATTTTTCTGTAAATTTAGAATGCGAGAATGGAGCAGCGTTAGTTTTAATCTACCTTGTAATTTATTTTAGCGTATAATAGTTTTAATTTGGCTTGGGGAGCTTCGCACTCTGTTAGAGCGGTCACATGATGAAACTCCAGGACATGATTTCGCAATTAACCGCGAGACTCGGATCGTCCTTCTTTGTTTAAACGTTCTCTGCTGCTAATTAAACCGACTTACCGTTACCGTTACCACCTTCTCTGTCTGTTTCTACCCTTTCGTGGTACACTCTGATATCCAATGCCAAAATTTTACCAAAATTCAAAGTTCAGGAAAATTGTTTTTTGAAAAATTCTCTCCACTAGAAAAAGAGCCATAAAAATTATAGGTAAGACATCCATAATAATATTTTTTTTTTACAAATACATAATAATATCCATTACATGCTACAAAACGATAAAGTCTATCGTTCACATTTAATATTCCAAATTGTTATCAGAAACAAAATTAGCTTCTGGTGTTATCGCGATATTCATGCACACATGATTCACTAGTGAATAATGATAATTCACGGTAGTGGTCAAACTCAGTTATTATTAACTTGTAGGTGTGAATAAAAAAAGAAACATTTTAAAAATAGAGTATTTCTATCACATCATCAAGGTATAAGGTAAAAGGAATTGAGTTTTCTGTTCAGACTGTACATTACTTTGTTTCATTCTGTGTAGTCGGGTTTCAGAGACTTAGCTCACAGCATTTTAATTAATGAATTAATGTAGCTCGTCTCTTAAACACTGTTTATGTCGCGGTAATTACGGGAGTTGCCGCCACTAGATTAGTTCCCCCTTCAACAGATACTAACACGGGGTGGTAAGAGCCTTAATCGAGCCTAAGCAGAAATTAAAACGCAAAATTTCCAGATAAAATTTACTCTTAACCCTAGAAAATATTAAGAACAAGTCTTTTTTTTTAAATCAAATGTTAAATCGTACACGAATACAAACTAAAGTTTGTTTAAGAAACGAGACGAGGAAGTGACGTAAATCCGGTTATTTTTGAACATGGAAAGTGAAGAAAGTAGATTAGAACAATTTGATGGAAAATCGTTTTTAGAAGTACAGAGAAATGGAATCTTTTAGAATTGGAAGCGGGAGATATTATTCTTTAGAATCAAAAGGAGATCCAAGGCTTTTTGATTTTTGCATTTGGTGGAGGAGTCAAAATTTTGGATTTCTTTGTCAATTATGACATGACATGTTTAGGAATATTTTATTTATTATGACGTTCTAGGGTTCAAGGATTTTCTCAAGGTGTCAAGAAAAGGTAGAAAAAAAAAATCCTTTAAAGGAAAACTTTTATTTTAAATAATCACTTCTTCAGAAAATCCTGGAACTCTAAAAGAAGGTAATTATAAAAAAAATATTTGGTAATCATGGAGTCATAACATGACATGATTTTTTAAAAATAGATTTGAATTTTTCCCAACAAGCCCTCGCAATTAAAATCGCAAAGAGAACAAATCTAAAATTTCGGCGCCTCCACCAAATGCAAAGACTCTTCCGGGAAGAAAATAATTTTGACCCCTCCATCAAAGACTAAATTGAAGAATTTTTCCATTTCTTCGTGTGTATTAAAGGAAATTTCCCTTTTTTTTCTTTTAATTAACGAAAATTCTAAAACTCCCAACAACCCCCTCCATTGAAATTCTGAAGAGAACAAATCTAAAATTTCGGCGCCTCCACCAAATACAAGAACTCTTCCAGGAAGCAAATAATTTTGACCCCTCCATCAAAGACTAAATTGAAGAATTTTTCCATTTCTTCGTGTGTATTAAAGGAAATTTCCCTTTTTTTTCTTTTAATTAACGAAAATTCTAAAACTCCCAACAACCCCCTCCATTGAAATTCTGAAGAGAACAAATCTAAAATTTTGGCGCCTCCACCAAATGCAAAGGCTCTTCCAGTAAGGGAATAATTTTGACCTCTCCACCAAAGACTAAATTGGGAGATTTTTTCCAACTCTTCTTGTATTAAAAAAAATTCCTTTTCCTAATTTTTATTTTAAACAATCACACCTCCAGAAAATTCTAGAACTCCAGAAGAAGATAATTATAAAAAAAATATTTGGTAATCGTGGAGTCATAACATGACACGATTTTCTAAAAATAGATTTGGATTTTTCCCAACAAGCCCTCGCAATTAAAATCGCAAAAAGGACAAATCTAAAATTTTGGCGCCTCCACCAAATGCAAGAACGGTTCCAGTTAGCGAATAATTTTGACCCCTCCATCAAAGACTAAATTAGAGAATTTTTCCATCTCTTTTTGTATTAAAAAAATGTCCTTTTTCTTTTTTTTTAACTAACGAAACATTTGGTAAGGTCTATTGACTACATACCCTGTATGTTTATTTATGCTGAGAAGCAGAAGATAGAATGTTTGAGGAAAGAGGAAGAATGATTTATAAGAAGGTTGTGTAGATTACATTTACAAGTACTGTTGATATATGTGCGTAGTTTAGTTAAGTGCAATAATCTTATTGTTAAAATAATCCGGAAATGAAAGCCCGAAGGCGTAAGTAATAGGGCAGCAAATAAAACAAAAGACGGGCCCAATCAGAGCCGAGTTGGAACAAAGTAGCGTCTGGCGTCGGCCTTTGTTTGAAAACAAAAGGGCACGAGTAAACGATGCTTCGTTGTTTAGTGTTTCCTGGTGAAGTTATTATTTCGTGGATTTTTGCCCACAGCACGAAATGGCCAATTAAATATTTTATTACGTGTTCTCAATTCATAAAGAACGAACTTTTGTTATAGTAATTGCGCTGCTTTAGATAAACCGGAGCGTTTTATTCAAATATTACGAAGCAAAATTAACTCTTTGTATTTGAAAACATTCATCGACGCGATCAAAAAATATTGGTAATCTGTAAATAACGTATACGTTACAAATCCATCATTAAACTGATTCACGCATGATTGCGTCAAAAAGAGCGCTACCTGAAACAGATAACTGGAGCAACAAATGTTTCATCGATAGCTTTTTGTTCCGAACAAACAGTAGTAGATCTTCTTTTTGTTAAACCCTCTTTTGTTTTCATTGTTACCAAAGCTAACAGCGACACCCTGGGGTGAAATAATCTCCGTTAAGTATACCAGAAGTAATCAGCTTTGCAAATCTAAAATTTTCATAACTGTCAATATTTTTTAAATCAAAAATATTCCCATCTTCTATTAAGATGAAACCTTAATAGGGGAAAATTTATTTCAAGATGTACCTACCTACCTATGAGTAAATGCGGGAAAGTATAAAGAATCAGCCATGTTTGGAATCGCCCTTAAATAAGAGGGTAGTTCCCCAATCTTAGCAAAGTAATTCACCCTATTAGCAGTCAAGACTACACCCTTGAGTTTCTCCCCTGCACTATACCCTAAATAAGTATTTAGAAAGTCCTTATTACCTTAATTCTTTACTTTATACACCTTAGCTGCTAATTTTTAATATCGGATTTATATTTAGGTAACAAAAAATTAATAAAAAAAAAGTATGAAAAGGAGAATTATTGGAATTTATACAAAAAGAGAATCAAATAAAAAATTATTTCTCCTCATGTCTTGTTGATAGATAATTCTTTAAATTTTTAGTAACCCCACTCCTGATTTTGTTAATTTTACCCCATTTGTTGTTACTTATATTTTTATAATAAAAGAAAAAAGTAATCTTTTTAATATAGAAATTCCCTCAATAACAAATAATGAGTACATTTTCACTGAATGTGTAAATATAAACCAAAGTATAAGCTTACTTGCCCTCTTGAAAACATAAATAATAAAATTAATAAACTTCGTGTAACACAATACAGAGGCCCGCGTTTAATTATTTTGTGTATGAAATATAAAAGCTACGTTCAAATAGCACATTAAAAGTGAAAGTAACCGACTTCGTCTATAATTTACCTACGGTTTATTTTGTATAGGAAATTGATACGTGGGTACTTGAATTTAATTTGCATATGTTTACACTGTAATCATTTTTAATCACCTAACTCTTGAAATTATTTGATTAACACACAAGGGAAACTGAAAATAATTTTTAAAATAATGATTTTTTATACAAGAAGGGTATTTGAAGTTGGCTACCAAATATTTTTTATATTTGAGTCAAAATTATATTCTTGCATTTGGTGGAGGCGCCAAAATTTTAGATTTGTTCTTTTTGCGATTTTAATTGCGAGGGCTTGTTGGAAAAAATTCAAATCTATTTTTAGAAAATCGTGTCATGTTATGACTCCACGATTACCAAATAATTTTTTTTATAATTATGCTCTTCTAGTGTTATGGGATTTTCTGAAGGTGTGATTGTTTAAAAGAAAAGTTAGGAAAAGGAATTTTTTTTAATACAAGAAGAGTTGGAAGAATTCTTCAGAATTATTGTCCTGATGAAGGAGTCAAAATTATTCCCTTCCTGGAATAATTTTTGTATTTAGTGGAGGCGCCGAAACTTTAGATTTGTCCTTTTTGCGATTTTAATTGCGAGGGCATGTTGGAAAAAGTTCAAATCTATTTTTAGAAAATCATGTCATGTTATGACTCCATGATTACCAAATATTTTAATTTGAGTCAAAATTATTCGTGCATTTGGTGGAGGCGCCAAAATGTGATTTGTTCTCTTAAGAATTTGAATGGAAGGGGTTGTTGGGAGTTCTAGAATTTTTCCAATGTTTCGTTAGTTGAAAGAAAAAAAAAGGAAGTTTCCTTTAATACAAGAAGAGATAGAAGAATTCTCAAATTTAGTCTTTGATGGAAGGATCAAAATTATTTGCTTACTGGAAGAGTTTACATTTGGTGGAGGCGCCGAAATTTTAGATTTGTTCTTTTTACTATTTTTTTTCTTGGAAAAAATTCAAATCTATTTTTAGAAAATTATGTCATGTTATGACTCCATGATTATCAAATATTTTTTGTTTAATTCACTTCTTCTGTAGTTCTAGGATTTTCTAAAGGTGCGATTGTTTAATAGAAAAGTTAGGAAATCGATTTTTTTTAATACAGGTAGAGTTGGAAGAATTCTTCAGAATTATTGGAGGGGTCCAAATAATTCCCTGGAAGAATATTTGCATTTGGTGGATGCGCCAAAATTTTAGATTTGTTCTCTTAAGAATTTGAATAGAGGGGGCTGTTGGGAATTCTAGAATGTTTCCAATGTTTCGTTAGTTGAAAGAAAAAAAAAGGAAGTTTCCTTTAATACAAGAAGAGATGGAAAAATTCTCCAATTTAGTCTTTGGTGGAGGGGTCAAAATTATTCCCTTACTGGAAGAGTTCTTGCATTTGGTGGAAGCGCCGAAATTTTAGATTTGTCCTTTTTGCGATTTTAATTGCGAGGGCTTGTTGGAAAAAATCCAAATCTATTTTTAAAAAATCTTGTCATGTTATGACTCCACGATTACCAAATATTTTTTTTATAATAAATTATCCTCTTCTAGTGTTATGGGATTTTCTGAAGGTGCGATTGTTTAAAAAAAGTTAGGAAAAGGAATTTTTTTTAATACAAGAAGAGTTGGAAGAATTCTTCAGAATTATTGTCCTGATGAAGGAGTCAAAATTATTCCCTTCCTGGAAAAGTTTTTGCATTTGGTGGAGGCGCCAAAATTTTAGATTCGATCTCTTTGCGAGGGCTTGTTGGAAAAAATCCAAATCTATTTTTAGAAAATCGTGTCATGTTATGACTCCATGATTACCAAATAATTTTTTTTTATAATTACCTTCTTCTGGAGTTCTAAGATTTTTTGAAGTTGTGATTGTTTAAAAAAAAAGTTAGGAAAAGGAATTTTTTTTAATACCAGAAAAATTGGAAAAAATTTCCAATTTGGTCTTTGATGGAGGGGTCAAAATTATTTGCTTGCTGGAAGAGTCTTTGCATTTGGTGGAGGCGCCAAAATTTTAGATTTACTCTCTTTGCGATTTTAATGAAGAGGGAAAATCCAAATCTATTTTTGGAAAATTATGTCATATTATGACTTCATCATTACCAAATATTTTTTTATAATTACCTGGAGTTCTAGGATTTTCTGAAGGCGTGGTTATTTAAGAGAACAGTTAGGAAACGGAAATTTCCTTTAATACAAGAAGAGTTAAAAAAATTCTTCAATTTAGTCTTTGACGCAAGCGTTAAAAAATTATTCTCTTGCCGTCGCTAAAAGAGGAGAAGGAGCCAAAATTTTCTACCTTTCTTTAGTTTAATTTTTCTTTGCCTGATCTTCCTAGGGTTCTTACTTTTATTTTTTTATTTCATTCCATTTTTTGCTCAAGTGTCTGCTCTTAGTGTCTTTGCTCGGATAATTTTGGTTTCCTTTGCCTTTTTTTTTAAATTCTCCGAGTTTGCTCCTATAGACCTTTTTGTACTTCTGTTGTAAAAAGTTTTTCGTAAATTTCTTCTCGTACTTTTCCAAATAATATTCAGACTTCCCTTTTGTTATCTTCACCCAATTCTGAAATTATTCGTTTCGAATTATTCTTACCCTTCGTCTAGAAAAAACAATTTTTCTGTCACGTTTTCCCATATTTCGTTCAACAATTCTACTCCCGTGTTACACAACCAAAAAAAAAATCAAAGATGTTTGTTACCTCTGGAGTCTAGCAAGAAATGCTTTCAAGGAGCAAATTCGAGAGTGTTTTATTGAGTTTCTTTTTGTTTGGCCACAAAGTAGCCAGTTTTCAGGAGAAGTAATGCGGTGTAGTAACGAGATCCCCGAAGTTTACCAACCCTTAGTAGCCTTTTAGTGTTGCTCTCCACGTAACCGACAAAAATTACTTTGGATAGAACTTTTAACGCTGCATTGTCGTTTAGTTTACCCCTAACAACAAACATCTTGTTAAAAGAAATTTTCTTTACTAATTTTTAAACTTGAAGCTTTTCTTGTAAATTATTTATAAACCAACCCTAACTAGATTTAAATCCGAAATTGATTACGTATTGGAATTTTGACAAAAAAATGCAAAGAAAATTCGACATGAACTACTAATCCCTAATCGAGCAGAGCTTTAATAATAGTCGAGGCTATTTGATCAAGTCTCTGAGGATTTTACATCTGAACTACTCAATCAAACAGCTTATAAAATCAAAATTTATGCTGCATTAATTTTAGGGTTGTATTTAAGGTGTACTCACTTGGTTTAAGGATATCTTCTGAATAATAAAATAATCAGGAAGCTATTTTCAACCTAAACTAATTTTACGAGAAACAAGGGCTCGCGTTAATTTAATTAAAAATATTGAAATAAAATTAGGTAAAGGGGGTAGGTTTTTTTTTTGAATGTCTAAACCTTCTGCTATTCTATGGCAAATACGGAGTGGTCAACCAAGCAGCAAACCCATGTACCAATGTCCCGGGAGAAATACTCTATTATGGCCATTAACGCCGTCTGTTAGGCACATCTGTTAATTTTTGCACCCCCTATGTCTTTTACTCTTCCAAAATTATAAGTAAGCGTTACCAAAAATAATTCTACATCCTTTTGTATGTTACTGTACTGTAAACGAATCGTGAATTGGATAATTAAACTGTATATGGTGTTTTGACATGTTTATCTCGAATACAAAAGATTAGCAAGTGTTCAAAGCGAGTAGGCTTTTCATGTCTGCGTTTAGGGAAAATATTCCTGAAAAATTAGGAAATAGTAATTTAGAAAGTTTATTAATGATCAAGGGATAATAATATTTGGAAAAGTTATACCTAGTGGGAGTAGTAGTTTTCAGAAAACAAACGTAAAAGCGATTCCATTTTCTTATCGACAGGATCAGAGCGCAAAAGCGACAGGCTGTGGATATCCAATCACATGGTTTACACCGTGTAAATCATGACTTGAATACAGAATAACTTGTAGAGTGAAAAGACCGTCTTGTGTCGAAATACTCGCACTGACAAAAAGAAATCAAATGGGAATGAAATTGAACGAAAAGTCGTTTCCTTTTTTGTTATTATTTTATATTTTAACAAATAAGAATGGGTTACATAAATAAATTATTGGAATATTTTCAGGAATTTTCAGGAAAATTAAATTCTTCCTCCTGACAGTCCTGCAAGTGCGATTATTTTTATCATGAAGTTATTTTTAATTTTATTCGCTCCGCCCACCCTCGCGATTTTTTTTTCATAGTAATTCAACAGTAATTGAGACTAGATAGATATCCTAAACAAAGGAGACTATACGGGTTCGATACGTACAGAAGAGAGACGCGCACCCAGTAATGTTAAATCTTCAAAATTTACAAAACGCAACTAAACTTCGCGAAATTCTCATCAACCGTACATTTTAGCTATATGACTACCTTATACCATGTGATAGACAATTCAATTTTGCATTCAATTATATAATAATATACAGGGTGTTTCATTTAAAATAACAAAGTTGCTTATTGTACTGTGTAAACCAAACACCCTGTATACGTTATATAAATTTAGGATAATGCAGAATTATATACTGAATAAGTTTTATATTTAAACTCTTTTCATATTTTGTTTAATAAAGGAGCTATAGGAGCATCAATTTCCGATTTTCAAAACCTCGTAGAGGGCGCCACAGTGAAAATTTAGCATTCATCAAAAAACGAAAATGTACGTAACACCAAGCTGGATAAGTGTAGAAAATTTAAACAAAATCTTGTGGCCAGTTTTTTTGTAATAATTTTTCAAAAATTTCAAATTTTTTAAAAGAGTGCCGTTGCGACCGTTTTTGGATTTACGAAATACATTTTTGTCATGGTATAGTACTGCCAAAGGGCTTTCAAACAAGTTGTTGCTGAACCTGATCAGATAACTGGTTTTTGAGTTATGGGGCGTTAAAGTCAAAATTTTGAAAAATTCATACCGGCCGCCATTTTGAAGTTAGAGAGTCCGGTAAAAAACTGTTTTTCTTGAATTATGGCCTTCTTTCGTATCCGCTACTCATATTTTCAAAATTCTGCTTCTGAAAAAAATTCTACCAAAAAAACATGTCTAACTTCCGCTTCCGGTTTCGGATTTTTTTGAAAACCTTATTTTGTCGATGAATTTTCGATATACCCCTTCATTTCAAATTTCATCAAAATCGGTTCACTTTTTGCGTTAGAGGCGTTACGTATACACACACACACCCACAGCAAGACATTTTTTCTAAGCCACTTTTTTAGGTCCCAAAACACGTATTTCCACGAAAATCTCAATTTCTAAAATTTTCATGATATCAAAACTTTCCTTGGTGTTCAATTTCTTCTACCTCAACCCCCTTTCTTCTCTTCGGGTGACAGCGAAAAAAATTTCCAATACATAGAAACAATTTGAAATAAAACACCAAGTCAAATAGAGTGGAAGTTTAAAATCAGACGACCCCCAGGAAGCTTGTAAGATAGAACCCAGTCATAGGAAAAGGTTTCAGTAAGGAAAATTTTTGGTCATCCTCCTCGAAGTGGTTTATTTTTCAGTACAGAAAAATATAATTAATGCAGATCTACATTTTGGTTTTTTTTTTCGTTAATGACATTCGTGTTGAACGTTAATTACTGATGTTACAATAAGATTAGTCATTAAATAATTGGATACAAAGTGCTCTTTATTAACGTTTTTGATCCCTGGAGCTTTTTTTAATTTTACATCGCTATTCATAATAGAAATTTTTTTGATATTATATTAACGGTTCCTCTTAAACAGGTCAGATTTAAGAGTCCGACCACTTTACTTTTGAATTACACCGGTCCCAGATATTTTTTTTTTTAGTGGGACTTAAGGAAATAAAGTTTGATTTAGTTTTTCGGTTGTTATTGATGTTGTATTGCAAATAGACAACTAAATACGATATCGTTAAAGAGCTTGGGCAATCAACTAGTAGCGGTATCTAAAACTGTTGACGATTGGTTGGTTTTATGTCATTCCATTAGGCTAAAAGCTTTACGCGGCCAATCGCGTGCATTTAAGCGAAATTAACGTTTTGTTGGACAACGGAGGAATTAACCAGCGTACCGATGGCGTGACTAGGGTTCATAATAATTATAAATGAAATGAGATGTGATATTTGAAAGTGGGCGCATTAACGCTCGTCATAAAAACGGTGTATCGCGTGAGTTTACGCCCAGTTGTGAAATTAAAAGTAATCTAATTAACGCTTTATTGGAGTGCTCTATTGTGCATTTGATAGATAACTCTAATATTTCAAAGTAGACGGTGTCTGATAGAAGTATTAGGTATTAATCCTAAAATGATCAACGCAATTCTGTACAAGTTTTTAATATTCCACTCGCCTTGGATACGACACGAAACGACAGCAAATATTATCCAACAGGCGCGGCACAACATAACGAATGACAAACTTGTGATATGTATTTACATAAAATAAATGGCTGTGCCCATCCATACGAAAAGTTGGCTAATATTTTATCTTATTCTCTGTATCTCGCACCTTGCGACGTATATTTCCCTCGGGATTTTCACCAAGTCTTTTGACAGCTCGTCGTACTTTTATCTCTTGACCGGATTCTGATTCCAAATCTAAATTTAAAAAGGGATGCTTTTTCTTTTTGATAAATGTACGTGCTTTGGATGATGATTGTTGTTTCATTTAAACCCCCTAACATCCCCTCCGCCCCGCACTATTCAATTTTTAAATTGAAATTTTCAATTTCCAACACCGCTGCCTGAATGCTTTAATAAATATTTTATGTTATGTTATACTAACTTCTAGAATACCGTTCTATTTTTATTGTTAAAATCTACACGCTTTTCCATTGTTTGTTTGTGTTATTGTGTGTAGAAACTCCCGACATTTAGAAGCAGGAAACATCAACCCCTAAATAATCATAACATTGTATTTAATAATAATTACAGGGATCTATATTAAAGACATTGGAATAATTACTAAGGGTAGTATTAATTATTCAAATATTTAATTTTTTCAATTTTCTGTGATTTAGAAACCCCCTTTTTTTTAAAAAAAAAGTAAATAAAGCGCACCAGAAATTTCTGTCCATGTTACGAAAAATAAAATTAATTTTTGTACCCTTATGTAACGAAATTTCTACACCATTATCAGATTTATTTTAGTAGGCCTTGGTTAGACTCTTTTATGCTAAACTGAAGCGAATATGTTTTAAAATTTCCTGCAGGTAGGGACATTTCCTGAAACCTATGAAAATTTATGTTGTTTTTTTTAAATGCCTAGTTGCCTCTGCTCGCTTAAATTTTTTCCAAAATTTTAAGAAGTAGGCGTCGACTGAACCTCATTTTAGGACTAGTTTTTCAATTCTGATTTAACTCCCGGTTAAGCTAACTAACCGTCAATTGTTATGGAAACAAATCTTTTAACAACGGTATCCATGACAATTAACCTTGGGTTAGCTTAACAAGGAGTTAAACCCAAGTTGACAGACCGACCCTTATTTTGGTTCATTTTGGGTGTCTATATTTCATGCGCAGATTTACGGGGGGGAGGTAAATAGGGGTAATTTCAATCCCCCCTAGAGGTCAGGTATTAACATTAACAGAGAATTTTTTTTCGCGTTTAACATCATCGCCTGGGGGTTCTCCGTACCTCCCGGATTAATTATTCCCCCCCCCTTTCAGAGAATTTCTCTTGATCCGCGCTTAGTGTATTTGAGCTTCCCCCTGGAATCACACTTACCTGAAAATTCACGTCCACGAAACTTGCACTGAAACTTACCTTCTCGTTTTCCCTTTCTGATAGACGTTCGCTGAAATTCTTGAAAACTGTTGATAATCGACTCTTGAGGTCTGCTGGGAAGCTTACAAGCTTTCCTTGTTCCCTGAAACTCTTTAAAACTGTCGGTAGTGGACTTCAAACGAAACGATTCGGTTACTGGTCTACCATTACGCGACGAAGGTTTCCTGAAATTCCTGAGAAAATCTTGCTCTGTTCTCTTTGTTCTGCTGAGGTTCTTTTGTCAAGTTTTCCTTTAGCGACAAATGTTCGCTGAAATTCTTTAAAACTGGACTTTCGGATGTCTTATCGTACCCAAAAGAATCGACTCGCTTAGTGGTCTACCATTTCGCGACACAGGTTTCCTGAAATTCCTAAGACGGTTTTTGGGACTTTTCAAGTTTCCCTTTAGCGACAAACGTTCGCTGAAACTCCGAAAATTGGCGGCAATATCTTGGTTCTGGCTGTCTACAATTCTCGCTGAAATTCCTATTCCTGCTGGTGGTCTGCCTGCAAGCTTTCCTCAGGCCACAACCGTTCACTGAAACTCCTGAAAAGTACCGATTGTGAAGTTCCGAGTATTTATGTGTGAAAGAAATTTTTTGTATTTTTCGGGTGCGTGACTGAAGTCTTCTGAAATCCTTATCGAGGCCGAGGCCTGCGTGGGACCCAGCTTTCTCCCTAAATCAACTTGTGCTTCCTTGGGTGTACTTCTACTTCTACAAATTTTCTCTGGGTGTTAAGGAAGATGTTAGGTACTTCCCCCTTCAAGTTTTTGCTTCAGTACTTACATTGTTGAATATTTTTTCAGGAAAATCTTTCGTAAATAAAAATTATTTTTTCTCCGAAAATTAAATTGTTCTTTAAGAACATGCAACACTTATTTCCTTTTTTTTTTATATAAGTTGTATAACAATATTTTCTTAAACAAAAAAACATAAACCTTTAAAAAAACCTTTTGAATTGGTAAAACATTTTATCGTATTAAGAGCCGAGATAAACCAAAACTTTTACATTGCAACGTTTACATAAAAAATTTCATTTAATTCCAGCTTTTGTTGAAAGCCCACAGGTAAATTTAATTAAACACAATATGTAATTAATATTTCCATATATGTCTGTGTGTATGGTATGATAAAAAGCGCATTCGTTGGGATTCTGAAAAATAATTAGTGAAAGATAAAAGCGGAGAATAATAAAGCTCTGAAAAAAGCAAAAAAAAAAACAGCAGTCACGCGAAAACCTACTAAACATGTTCAGATGAACAAATTACATTAGCCAGTACGATAATCCCGCCTATTTCCCATTAACCAAAAAGCTTTTTTAAAACTTTACAGTCGAGATCGCACGGCTTTCGATCGCTTTTTCTCTTTTCCTGATTTTTCAGCTTTTAATCTCCTCCTGATGAGTTAGTTATGAGTTTATATTAGAAAAAGTTAAATAACTAAATGTTGGAAAAAAGCTTTAGCAAGAAAATAAATGTTTACTAAAATACATTTTTAATGAAAAGTCTTTAAAATCTCCTCCTGAAACATTTTATAATTTTTTAAATTATCCCTGAATGTGTTACGAACACGATTATAATATATAAACACCCACTTATTGCACTTATTGTGTAATTTTAATGAAAAATGTTCATGAGGAGAAACGTTTTTAAAGAGAAAATTTTTCTTTAGAATATTTCACCCAAGGACTAGCCAGATAAACTTTTCTCCTCAAGAATGACAATAAAAAAAAATAACAAAACCTGAATAATTTTTTTTTAATGGTACTACTGTGTACCTAGCCTTAAAATTACAAAGGGGTGTCAAATTAATCCTAAACTTTTTTTTTAAATCTTAAAGAAAAAGAAAAAAATCCAGACAATAAACTTTATTCTTCTTCTTTTGGTACACTCTGTATAATTCTTAAATTTTTTTTCCTAACGAATTTTCTTAAAAACGTAAAAGGGTGAAATCTCGTGACCTCTGTTGAAGGATTCGTAGAACTTGGGGTGTATTCCTGTAAGCAAAGCCAGTCTATTTTAGGGATCAATACTAAACATAAGGGATACATCCCTTGGTTACAGATTCCAACGCGACCCTTACTGTTTTGTATTTCCAAGCACGCAGAGTGATGGCATGGCGCAACAGTTCCTGTTATAAGGGTTGTTACTTTTAATCATAAAAAAAATATTTGGTTTAATTTTTATTTGAAGGTATTACAGTTCCTTTGGTAAAATGCCTCGTCATTATTAAAGAATTTTTACCTACCTAGTATAATTTAAATTTTGTACAAAGAAAAATGTGAATCACGATCCAAAGAAGGGTTGCACAACAGATAAGTCTTATCGCGGCCTTACATTAGTATTTCTATTTCTTTTGGTAAAAATGTCTGCAAAACAACTAAAGAGGGATTTTTATCGATAAATTTTATTTTTATTTTAAACGTACATTTTTAATAGAAACTTTTAATTTTAATTCGTTGTCTAAATTTTGTTGAAAAATACAAAAATTTAATAGGAATCGCAAATTTCTCTCAACATCCTTTCTTTTTTTTTCTTATAATATCTGGTGTCAACATAATTTTGTACGTACATTATTGTCTTTTTTTATTTATCGGAATAAATTAGTTATGAACAATTAATTTCGTTTTTAAAATTGATTTCAAGTCCAGAAATATTTCTTTCATCCCTCTAAGGATTATGTAGGACGCATAAATTTTGATTGTAAAATTTAATTTTTGTTAAAAAATCTACTCGGGGTTTAATCTGGAACTCGTAAAATACCAATGAGATGCAGAGACATGAATTTTAGTGTAATTTTCTACATTTAGGATCAATCTGTACTCTGTATTTATTCCATACTTTTCTTCCCCATTGTATATTTAAAATAATTCAATTCACCCTGTATAATTATATTTTTGAATTTTTCTTGCTTCCCTCTGTTGGGTAAACACAGAACTTCTACTGAAAATTTTACTATTTCGTAAATTTTGTATTGTACAGTCGATAAGTCAGTGCCCTGTCTGATCGGTATCAGCTGTGACTATTTTCACGGCACCGTGACTTTAAAAAACAGATTTATGCGAGTATAACTATTCTGTTTTATGCAATGGAAATGAATGTTCTTAACTTTGATACAGCAGAGAAGGTTCCTAGTCCGATTATGGCAAATTATTTCTAGATGATTTGCCGAAATTTGGAAATATAGTTTGTTATTGTCACGATGTTATATATGGAGCCACAGCAATGTTTTGGTTTATAATTTTCATTTGACACATTAAACGTCACGAGTTTTCTGAATGTATTGTATGTATTTTTCTCTACTTTCATTTAAAGTACAATTTGTGGTAGTTAATATTTGTAGAATTGTTATTAAAGTCAGCAGATGAATTACTAGAACTACAAAATAGTTTTCTTGCATTAAAAACTTTTTTCGAAACTTACATTTTGTTCTAACTACAAACAAAGATACAAAAGTGTATGTATGTATAAATGTACCTTGTCGGTCTTCTAAATATTTTACAAAGAACCTCATTTACATAGTGCTGGAATATATTTAGTAACACAAATGCGTTTCTAGGATTCACCTTTGGCCTACAGAAGTAGGTCGACTGGACGGCACTGGATAGGACACCCGATGAAGACTGCAGATGGTCATCGGACTAAGATAATTACAAACTGCAGATAAGAACCAAGTGGACGATTATGGGAGAGGACCTTTCCCGCAACTTGGGATGTTATTATCAATTCCCATCTGTTCAGAAGAGGAACTAATCTTGATTAACGGCAAGCACAAAGTGTAATCTGGATATTTCTATGCTAGGTGAATATCTTTTTTTGTATGGTGTAGATTTGGATTTTTTGATTTTTGATTTGTTCCTGAATGTGATTGGATGCAATTAGTTCCATTACGATGAGATGTGTGTGTGTCCGAATAAGAATTACGAAGGCTTTTCCCCAGCTACGATTTAGACATTTACTTAAAAAAAAGTTCCTAGCAAGAACCTCCCTTTTACTTTGTATATTTATAATGTATACTGGTAGCCTCTAGATTGACAGGACAATTACTACCCTCCCCTAGCTTCATCCCCTTCCCTTATATTGCATGTTTTTTGTATTTTCTCGGCCTTTGAAATATTTTCACAACTCGTTTCTGTTTTATTATGACCTACAACTGTTCCTGAATGTGTTTGGATGCATTTAGTTCCACTACAATGAGATGTGTGTCTGTCCGAATAAGAATTACGAAGGCTTTTCCCCAGCTACGATTTAGACATTTACTTAAAAAAAAGTTCGTATCAAGAACCTCCCTTTTACTTTGTACATTTATAGTGTATATTGGTAGCCTCTAGATTGACAGGACTATTACTACCCTCCCCTAGCTTCATCCCCTTCCCTTCTGTTGCTTGTTTTTTGTATTTTCTCGGGCTTTGAAATATTTTCACAACTCGTTTCTGTTTTATTATGACCTACAACTGTTCCTGAATGTGTTTGGATGCAATTAGTTCCACTACAATGAGATGTGTGTCTGTCCGAATAAGAATTACGAAGGCTTTTCCCCAGCTACGATTTAGACATTTACTTAAAAAAAAGTTCCTATCAAGAACCTCCCTTTTACTTTGTACATTTATAGTGTATATTGGTAGCCTCTAGATTGACAGGACTATTACTACCCTCCCCTAGCTTCATCCCCTTCCCTTCTGTTGCTTGTTTTTTGTATTTTCTCGGGCTTTGAAATATTTTCACAACTCGTTTCTGTTTTATTATGACCTACAACTGTTCCTGAATGTGTTTGGCTGCAATTAGTTCCACTACAATGAGATGTGTGTCTGTCCGAATAAGAATTACGAAGGCTTTTCCCCAGCTACGATTTAGACATTTACTTAAAAAAAAGTTCCTATCAAGAACCTCCCTTTTACTTTGTATATTTGTAATATATAATAGTAGCCTCTAGATTGACAGGACTATTACTACCCTCCCCTAGCTTCACCCCCTTCCCTTATGTTGCATGTTTTTTGTATTTTCTCGGGCTTTGAAATATTTTCACAACTCGTTTCTGTTTTATTATGAGCTGTAACTGTCCAAGGATAAACAAACCCACCCCCGGGGTTGCCACTTGGACTTGGAAACTGTGTGAATTGGAATTTAAAAGGCTTTTCCCCACCTACCGATTTACACATGCACCTAAAAATAAGCTGTGCTTGCTTCTCTTTGGAAAATCTTTCTCTAATACTTTTTTGTTAGTCCTGTAAAGGACTGGTTTGGTTGCAGCCCTAAATAGGACCCTTTTTTCCCTCAGAACGATCTTCAAGCAGGTACAGGGAGGCATGACTTCCCAGTGTGGCAACAAGGACCAAAATACAACAAACATCTCTTGCACCCTGAAACTAAATATAATAAAATTGTAAATTTTACCTGTTGTAATAATTATTGTGCATATATTATAAAATAATAAATAAAATCTGTTTATTCAGTGACATCTTTGTTTGGGACTGCAAACTATATATGCACCACATTTTAAGTGACTTAGACTGTGACCAAGTTGGCGGACCGAGGTGTACATTAGATGTGACCGTGTGGGCGGAAGAAAAATTTAACTTAGACTGTGACCTTGTGGGCGGTTTTGCGGGGAGCGTTTAGACTGTGACCAAGTTGGCGGGCCGAGGTGTACATTAGAATGTGACCGTGTTGGCGGAAGAACAATTTAACTTAGACTGTGACCGTGTGGGCGGTTTTGCGCGGAGCGTTTAGACTGTGACCAAGTTGGCGGGCCGAGGTGTACATTAGAATGTGACCGTGTGGGCGAAAGAAAAATTTAACTTAGACTGTGACCGTGTGGGCGGTTTTGCGGGGAGCGTTTAGACTGTGACCAAGTTGGCGGGCCGAGTTGTACATTAGAATGTGACCGTGTGGGCGGAAGAAAAATTTAACTTAGACTGTGACCGTGTGGGCGGTTTTGCGGGGAGCGTTTAGACTGTGACCAAGTTGGCGGGCCGAGTTGTACATTAGAATGTGACCGTGTGGGCGGAAGAAAAATTTAACTTAGACTGTGACCGTGTGGGCGGTTTTGCGGGGAGCGTTTAGACTGTGACCAACTTGGCGGGCCGAGTTGTACATTAGAATGTGACCGTGTGGGCGGAAGAAAAATTTAACTTAGACTGTGACCGTGTGAGCGGTTTTGCGGGGAGCGTTTAGACTGTGACCAAGTTGGCGGGCCGAGGTGTACATTAGAATGTGACCGTGTGGGCGGAATAAAAATGTACCTTAGACTGTGACCGTGTTGGCGGTTTCAAGGGGAGCGTTTAGACTGTGACCAAGTTGGCGGACCGAGGTGTACATTAGAATGTGACCGTGTTGGCGGAAGAAAAATGTAACTTAGACTGTGACCGTGTGGGCGGTTTCATGGGGAGCGTTTAGACTGTGACCAAGTTGGCGGACCGAGGTGTACATTAGAATGTGACCGTGTTGGCGGAAGAAAAATGTAACTTAGACTGTGACCGTGTGGGCGGTTTCATGGGGAGCGTTTAGACTGTGACCAAGTTGGCGGACCGAGGTGTACATTAGAATGTGACCGTGTGGGCGGAAGAAAAATTTAACTTAGACTGTGACCATGTGGGCGGTTTAATGGGGAGCGTTTAGACTGTGACCAAGTTGGCGGACCGAAAATTTTAAACAACGGCTACGCTTATCTTTGGAAAATTCATTTTTTGAACCTTTTGTTAGCTCTGTAAAGAGCTGTTTTTTATTTTGCAACCCTAAAAAGGGCTGTTTCTCCCATGGATGTTGCTCCCAGGTGCTGTACGGCTTCTCCAGGCTGAATTCGTCCAAGGAACCCACGAAGTAGAGACCTAAAACAAATCATTCAAAACCTACTTTTACCCCAAAGTATAAGGGTAGATAGAATATGTAATATTTTGTTCCGCATTAAGACTTTGTACCAAAATATGGTAAGTATTTGTGCTCAATGAATTTCATTGAACCAAGTTATATTTGACTTTAATATTTTATTTTTGAAATTCGTTTAATAAATATTTCGAGGGGGTAAGGGGATACCTCTTGAATTTGGTAACAGTTTCTATTTTGTAAATTGTCGTTGGTGAGTTTTAACTACTGGCTTGTACTGCTGTGTGTAAAAATGGTTTTACGACCTTAGTTTTGTTGACTTCATCCTTGACTCCGCTTCCACCGATGTGGGACCTTAAAAACTGCGTTGTCCTGTTCCGAAGCACACGTATCCAGTTCCATTTCCGCGGTAAAATCCACAAATTTCCATTTCCTGCACTGGCAGACATCCAAACATGATCAGCACTTGCTTAATACTGGATCACTTCTGCAATAAAATTATTACATAAACTTATGATTCAAATAATAACATAACACAAACATTTGGATTATATAAATAGGACGAGTCTTTTTGAATGATCTAACAAATTTTATGACGTGCAATCAATAATTATTACATTGTAAATGCGAAACGAATTATTCATTCAAAAATTCTCAAAGATTTATTCCCTAGGGCCCCCTTTTTTCTGCATGTTTTTGGATCAAGTATGATGTACCTACTTCCTCAATAAAAAAATTTGTAGCTTGTAAAAATTCTCCGAGATTTATTTCTTAAGCCCACTGTCCTTTCTGCATAATTAAGTTCAAAGGTAAAATCAAAATTTCGTTTAAATATTTATCAATTAAATATCAAAACTTCCATTCATAAAAATTCGAAAGCTATTTTACTTACAAGCGAAAATAAAATACCAATGCACAGACTCGATAAGACGTGTTACCTGTTGTGCAACTATTTTTTGGTTGTATGACTCAAATTTTCCTTTGTTGGCTTCGAAATTTAAATGACGCGAACAATCCTTTATAATGACGACATCGACATATAATATTACAAAGGGGGTGTAATACCCTTATTTAATAATTAAATCGAATGTTTTAGGAATTTTTTCACAGACTACAATTAAAGACGGAGAGGGCAAAATAAATCGATTTTCCTGCTACTACGACTTAACACCGACAATAATTAATCATTAAAAAAAATTTAAAATTGTTTAGTCCTAAAGGGATGCATTAGATTCAAAAGAATAATTATTAAACTTACCCTTAAAGAAGTTTTCTTTGCAGGACGATCATTATTGTGGGATGGGGATGTAATCGATGTACATGGGTGGGTGATTCTCGACCCTTGATAGTTGAAAACTGCAAAAAAGAAAATAATAATTAATAACTTTAATTAAAAAGTTTCTTAACAAAACTAATTTAATAAATTCCTTGTTAGATAATTTAAAGTCACATATTATTACCTTTTAAATAAGTGGGCTCCATCCCTGTGCTAGTTTGAAGCAAATATTTTGAATTAGGTATTTCTACAAATTTTCGTACCAGATCATTCACGTTTCACCAAAGTTTGAATAATAAACACAGGCAACTATGCGATATCACAATCAGATGGCCCATTCCACTTTTTAGAAAAGGTAAAGAGGCAGAAAACTCACACGTTTTAGAATGAGATGGGAAATAATAAAATTGGTTCTTTGTTAAGACCTGCCTTGAGGAATTACTACGTCACTCGTTGTGATAAGAAAGGACTAGTTTTTATATTAACATACCAATTTATGTGAAGAGTAACCAAAAAGAGAAATCGAGTTGTCGCAATTATCTTGATATAAATATTTTATAAACATTTCCAATAGGAAAATTATTTTCATTAAAAATTTGAGATACCTACTAATAATTAAATTTAGAATTAAAATGAAGACGAGGGCTTCTCATTTCGCCAAAAAAATTCTGAAAGGTTTCAGAAAGAATCCATTTTTGAACATTTTCTAACCTGAGGGAAACGCAGTGGGAAGGGGTGAGGGAAGTTTGCCCCATAATTTCCAAGTGTATACCCTCCAAATAACATTCTGGGAAAATCGGGGCGAGATCTGAAGGGGTGAAATTTTTTTCCCAAAAATGAGCAGACTTTCCTTTTTTTTTCGAAGATTTTTTGACCCTCTCCGATTTCCTTAGGAAAATTTCAGAATGTAATATGAAGGGTAAAGACTTGAAAAATATGTGCCAAACATCCCCCATCCCCTCCGATCTGGTCCAAAAAAATTCCGAAAGTTTTCTGGAACAACCCAATTCTGAACGTTTCCTAGCCAGGTGTGGAGCAGTGGGAAGGGGTGAGGGAAGTTTGCCCCATAATTTCCAAGTGTATACCCTCCAAATAACATTCTGGGAAAATCGGGGCGAGATCTGAAGGGGTGAAATTTTTTTCCCAAAAATGAGCAAAGGCTTTCCTTTTTTTTTCGAAGATTTTTTGACCCTCTCCGATTTCGTTAGGAAAATTTCAGAATGTAATATGAAGGGTAAAGACTTGAAAAATATGTGCCAAACATCCCCCATCCCCTCCGATCTGGTTCAAAAAAATTACGAAAGTTTTCTGGAACAACCCAATTCTGAACGTTTCCTAGCCAGGTGTGGAGCAGTGGGAAGGGGTGAGGGAAGTTTGCCCCATAATTTCCAAGTGTATACCCTCCAAATAACATTCTGGGAAAATCGGGGCGAGATCTGAAGGGGTGAAATTTTTTTCCCAAAAATGAGCAAAGACTATAGTCTTTCCTTTTTTTTTCGAAGATTTTTTGACCCTCTCCGATTTCGTTAGGAAAATTTCAGAATGTAATATGAAGGGTAAAGACTTGAAAAATATGTGCCAAACATCCCCCATCCCCTCCGATCTGGTCCAAAAAAATTACGAAAGTTTTCTGGAACAACCCAATTCTGAACGTTTCCTAGCCAGGTGTGGAGCAGTGGGAAGGGGTGAGGGAAGTTTGCCCCATAATTTCCAAGTGTATACCCTCCAAATAACATTCTGGGAAAATCGGGGCGAGATCTGAAGGGGTGAAATTTTTTTCCCAAAAATGAGCAAAGACTATAATAGTCTTTCCTTTTTTTTCGAAGATTTTTTGACCCTCTCCGATTTCGTTAGGAAAATTTCAGAATGTAATATGAAGGGTAAAGACTTGAAAAATATGTGCCAAACATCCCCCATCCCCTCCGATCTGGTCCAAAAAAATTACGAAAGTTTTCTGGAACAACCCAATTCTGAACGTTTCCTAGCCAGGTGTGGAGCAGTGGGAAGGGGTGAGGGAAGTTTGCCCCATAATTTCCAAGTGTATACCCTCCAAATAACATTCTGGGAAAATCAGGGCGAGATCTGAAGGGGTGAAATTTTTTTCCCAAAAATGAGCAAAGACTATAGTCTTTCCTTTTTTTTTCGAAGATTTTTTGACCCTCTCCGATTTCGTTAGGAAAATTTCAGAATGTAATATGAAGGGTAAAGACTTGAAAAATATGTGCCAAACATCCCCCATCCCCTCCGAACTGGTCCAAAAAAATTACGAAAGTTTTCTGGAACAACCCAATTCTGAACGTTTCCTAGCCAGGTGTGGAGCAGTGGGAAGGGGTGAGGGAAGTTTGTGTATACCCTCCAAATAACATTCTGGGAAAATCGGGGCGAGATCTGAAGGGGTGAAATTTTTTTCCCAAAAATGAGCAAAGACTATAGTCTTTCCTTTTTTTTTCGAAGATTTTTTGACCCTCTCCGATTTCGTTAGGAAAATTTCAGAATGTAATATGAAGGGTAAAGACTTGAAAAATATGTGCCAAACATCCCCCATCCCCTTGCATCTGGTCCAAAAAAATTCCGAAAGCTTTCTGGAACAACCCAATTCTCAACGTTTCCTAGCCAGGTGTGGAGCAGTGGGAAGGGGTGAGGGAAGTTTGCCCCATAATTTCCAAGTGTATACCCTCCAAATAACATTCTGGGAAAATCGGGGCGAGATCTGAAGGGGTGAAATTTTTTTCCCAAAAATGAGCAAAGACTATAGTCTTTCCTTTTTTTTTCGAAGATTTTTTGACCCTCTCCGATTTCGTTAGGAAAATTTCAGAATGTAATATGAAGGGTAAAGACTTGAAAAATATGTGCCAAACATCCCCCATCCCCTTGCATCTGGTCCAAAAAAATTCCGAAAGCTTTCTGGAACAACCCAATTCTCAACGTTTCCTAGCCAGGTGTGGAGCAGTGGGAAGGGGTGAGGGAAGTTTGCCCCATAATTTCCAAGTGTATACCCTCCAAATAACATTCTGGGAAAATCGGGGCGAGATCTGAAGGGGTGAAATTTTTTTCCCAAAAATGAGCAAAGACTATAGTCTTTCCTTTTTCTTTCGAAGATTTTTTGACCCTCTCCGATTTCGTTAGGAAAATTTCAGAATGTAATATGAAGGGTAAAGACTTGAAAAATATGTGCCAAACATCCCCCATCCCCTCCGATCTGGTCCAAAAAAATTACGAAAGTTTTCTGGAACAACCCAATTCTGAACGTTTCCTAGCCAGGTGTGGAGCAGTGGGAAGGGGTGAGGGAAGTTTGCCCCATAATTTCCAAGTGTATACCCTCCAAATAACATTCTGGGAAAATCGGGGCGAGATCTGAAGGGGTGAAATTTTTTTCCCAAAAATGAGCAAAGACTATAGTCTTTCCTTTTTTTTTCGAAGATTTTTTGACCCTCTCCGATTTCGTTAGGAAAATTTCAGAATGTAATATGAAGGGTAAAGACTTGAAAAATATGTGCCAAACATCCCCCATCCCCTCCGATCTGGTCCAAAAAAATTACGAAAGTTTTCTGGAACAACCCAATTCTGAACGTTTCCTAGCCAGGTGTGGAGCAGTGGGAAGGGGTGAGGGAAGTTTGCCCCATAATTTCCAAGTGTATACCCTCCAAATAACATTCTGGGAAAATCGGGGCGAGATCTGAAGGGGTGAAATTTTTTTCCCAAAAATGAGCAAAGACTATAGTCTTTCCTTTTTTTTTCGAAGATTTTTTGACCCTCTCCGATTTCGTTAGGAAAATTTCAGAATGTAATATGAAGGGTAAAGACTTGAAAAATATGTGCCAAACATCCCCCATCCCCTCCGATCTGGTCCAAAAAAATTACGAAAGTTTTCTGGAACAACCCAATTCTGAACGTTTCCTAGCCAGGTGTGGAGCAGTGGGAAGGGGTGAGGGAAGTTTGCCCCATAATTTCCAAGTGTATACCCTCCAAATAACATTCTGGGAAAATCGGGGCGAGATCTGAAGGGGTGAAATTTTTTTCCCAAAAATGAGCAAAGACTATAGTCTTTCCTTTTTTTTTCGAAGATTTTTTGACCCTCTCCGATTTCGTTAGGAAAATTTCAGAATGTAATATGAAGGGTAAAGACTTGAAAAATATGTGCCAAACATCCCCCATCCCCTCCGATCTGGTCCAAAAAAATTACGAAAGTTTTCTGGAACAACCCAATTCTGAACGTTTCCTAGCCAGGTGTGGAGCAGTGGGAAGGGGTGAGGGAAGTTTGCCCCATAATTTCCAAGTGTATACCCTCCAAATAACATTCTGGGAAAATCGGGGCGAGATCTGAAGGGGTGAAATTTTTTTCACAAAAATGAGCAAAGACTATAATAGTCTTTCCTTTTTTTTTCGAAGATTTTTTGACCCTCTCCGATTTCGTTAGGAAAATTTCAGAATGTAATATGAAGGGTAAAGACTTGAAAAATATGTGCCAAACATCCCCCATCCCCTCCGATCTGGTTCAAAAAAATTACGAAAGTTTTCTGGAACAACCCAATTCTGAACGTTTCCTAGCCAGGTGTGGAGCAGTGGGAAGGGGTGAGGGAAGTTTGCCCCATAATTTCCAAGTGTATACCCTCCAAATAACATTCTGGGAAAATCGGGGCGAGATCTGAAGGGGTGAAATTTTTTTCCCAAAAATGAGCAAAGACTATAGTCTTTCCTTTTTTTTTCGAAGATTTTTTGACCCTCTCCGATTTCGTTAGGAAAATTTCAGAATGTAATATGAAGGGTAAAGACTTGAAAAATATGTGCCAAACATCCCCCATCCCCTCCGATCTGGTCCAAAAAAATTACGAAAGTTTTCTGGAACAACCCAATTCTGAACGTTTCCTAGCCAGGTGTGGAGCAGTGGGAAGGGGTGAGGGAAGTTTGCCCCATAATTTCCAAGTGTATACCCTCCAAATAACATTCTGGGAAAATCGGGGCGAGATCTGAAGGGGTGAAATTTTTTTCCCAAAAATGAGCAAAGACTATAGTCTTTCCTTTTTTTTTCGAAGATTTTTTGACCCTCTCCGATTTCGTTAGGAAAATTTCAGAATGTAATATGAAGGGTAAAGACTTGAAAAATATGTGCCAAACATCCCCCATCCCCTCCGATCTGGTCCAAAAAAATTACGAAAGTTTTCTGGAACAACCCAATTCTGAACGTTTCCTAGCCAGGTGTGGAGCAGTGGGAAGGGGTGAGGGAAGTTTGCCCCATAATTTCCAAGTGTATACCCTCCAAATAACATTCTGGGAAAATCGGGGCGAGATCTGAAGGGGTGAAATTTTTTTCCCAAAAATGAGCAAAGACTATAGTCTTTCCTTTTTTTTTCGAAGATTTTTTGACCCTCTCCGATGTCGTTAGGAAAATTTCAGAATGTAATATGGAGGGTAAAGACTTGAAAAATATGTGCCAAACATCCCCCATCCCCTCCGATCTGGTCCAAAAAAATTACGAAAGTTTTCTGGAACAACCCAATTCTGAACGTTTCCTAGCCAGGTGTGGAGCAGTGGGAAGGGGTGAGGGAAGTTTGCCCCATAATTTCCAAGTGTATACCCTCCAAATAACATTCTGGGAAAATCGGGGCGAGATCTGAAGGGGTGAAATTTTTTTCCCAAAAATGAGCAAAGACTATAGTCTTTCCTTTTTTTTTCGAAGATTTTTTGACCCTCTCCGATTTCGTTAGGAAAATTTCAGAATGTAATATGAAGGGTAAAGACTTGAAAAATATGTGCCAAACATCCCCCATCCCCTCCGATCTGGTCCAAAAAAATTACGAAAGTTTTCTGGAACAACCCAATTCTGAACGTTTCCTAGCCAGGTGTGGAGCAGTGGGAAGGGGTGAGGGAAGTTTGCCCCATAATTTCCAAGTGTATACCCTCCAAATAACATTCTGGGAAAATCGGGGCGAGATCTGAAGGGGTGAAATTTTTTTCCCAAAAATGAGCAAAGACTATAGTCTTTCCTTTTTTTTTCGAAGATTTTTTGACCCTCTCCGATGTCGTTAGGAAAATTTCAGAATGTAATATGGAGGGTAAAGACTTGAAAAATATGTGCCAAACATCCCCCATCCCCTCCGATCTGGTCCAAAAAAATTACGAAAGTTTTCTGGAACAACCCAATTCTGAACGTTTCCTAGCCAGGTGTGGAGCAGTGGGAAGGGGTGAGGGAAGTTTGCCCCATAATTTCCAAGTGTATACCCTCCAAATAACATTCTGGGAAAATCGGGGCGAGATCTGAAGGGGTGAAATTTTTTTCCCAAAAATGAGCAAAGACTATAGTCTTTCCTTTTTTTTTCGAAGATTTTTTGACCCTCTCCGATTTCGTTAGGAAAATTTCAGAATGTAATATGAAGGGTAAAGACTTGAAAAATATGTGCCAAACATCCCCCATCCCCTCCGATCTGGTCCAAAAAAATTACGAAAGTTTTCTGGAACAACCCAATTCTGAACGTTTCCTAGCCAGGTGTGGAGCAGTGGGAAGGGGTGAGGGAAGTTTGCCCCATAATTTCCAAGTGTATACCCTCCAAATAACATTCTGGGAAAATCGGGGCGAGATCTGAAGGGGTGAAATTTTTTTCCCAAAAATGAGCAAAGACTATAGTCTTTCCTTTTTTTTTCGAAGATTTTTTGACCCTCTCCGATGTCGTTAGGAAAATTTCAGAATGTAATATGGAGGGTAAAGACTTGAAAAATATGTGCCAAACATCCCCCATCCCCTCCGATCTGGTCCAAAAAAATTACGAAAGTTTTCTGGAACAACCCAATTCTGAACGTTTCCTAGCCAGGTGTGGAGCAGTGGGAAGGGGTGAGGGAAGTTTGCCCCATAATTTCCAAGTGTATACCCTCCAAATAACATTCTGGGAAAATCGGGGCGAGATCTGAAGGGGTGAAATTTTTTTCCCAAAAATGAGCAAAGACTATAGTCTTTCCTTTTTTTTTCGAAGATTTTTTGACCCTCTCCGATTTCGTTAGGAAAATTTCAGAATGTAATATGAAGGGTAAAGACTTGAAAAATATGTGCCAAACATCCCCCATCCCCTCCGATCTGGTCCAAAAAAATTACGAAAGTTTTCTGGAACAACCCAATTCTGAACGTTTCCTAGCCAGGTGTGGAGCAGTGGGAAGGGGTGAGGGAAGTTTGCCCCATAATTTCCAAGTGTATACCCTCCAAATAACATTCTGGGAAAATCGGGGCGAGATCTGAAGGGGTGAAATTTTTTTCCCAAAAATGAGCAAAGACTATAGTCTTTCCTTTTTTTTTCGAAGATTTTTTGACCCCCTCCGATTTCGTACGAAAGTTTTCTGGAACAACCCAATTCTGAACGTTTCCTAGCCAGGTGTGGAGCAGTGGGAAGGGGTGAGGGAAGTTTGCCCCATAATTTCCAAGTGTATACCCTCCAAATAACATTCTGGGAAAATCGGGGCGAGATCTGAAGGGGTGAAATTTGTTTCCCAAAAATGAGCAAAGACTATAGTCTTTCCTTTTTTTTTCGAAGATTTTTTGACCCTCTCCGATGTCGTTAGGAAAATTTCAGAATGTAATATGAAGGGTAAAGACTTGAAAAATATGTGCCAAACAACCCCCATCCCCTCCGATCTGGTTCAAAAAAATTACGAAAGTTTTCTGGAACAACCCAATTCTGAACGTTTCCTAGCCAGGTGTGGAGCAGTGGGAAGGGGTGAGGGAAGTTTGCCCCATAATTTCCAAGTGTATACCCTCCAAATAACATTCTGGGAAAATCGGGGCCAGATCTGAAGGGGTGAAATTTTTTTCCCAAAAATGAGCAAAGACTATAGTCTTTCCTTTTTTTTCGAAGATTTTTTGACCCTCTCCGATGTCGTTAGGAAAATTTCAGAATGTAATATGAAGGGTAAAGACTTGAAAAATATGTGCCAAACAACCCCCATCCCCTCCGATCTGGTTCAAAAAAATTACGAAAGTTTTCTGGAACAACCCAATTCTGAACGTTTCCTAGCCAGGTGTGGAGCAGTGGGAAGGGGTGAGGGAAGTTTGCCCCATAATTTCCAAGTGTATACCCTGAGAAAATCGGGGCGAGATCTGAAGGGGTGAAATTTTTTTCCCAAAAATGAGCAAAGACTATAGTCTTTCCTTTTTTTTTCGAAGATTTTTTGACCCTCTCCGATTTCGTTAGGAAAATTTCAGAATGTAATATGAAGGATAAAGACTTGAAAAATATGTGCCAAACATCCCCCATCCCCTCCGATCTGGTCCAAAAAAATTACGAAAGTTTTCTGGAACAACCCAATTCTGAACGTTTCCTAGCCAGGTGTGGAGCAGTGGGAAGGGGTCAGGGAAGTTTGCCCCATAATTTCCAAGTGTATACCCTCCAAATAACATTCTGGGAAAATCGGGGCGAGATCTGAAGGGGTGAAATTTTTTTCCCAAAAATGAGCAGACTTTCCTTTTTTTTCGAAGATTTTTTGACCCTCTCCGATTTCCTTAGGAAAATTTCAGAAAGTAATATGAACCCTAAACACTTGAAAAATATGTGCCAAACATCCCCCATCCCCTCGCATCTGGTCCAAAAAAATTCCGAAAGTTTTCTGGAACAACCCAATTCTGAACGTTTCCTAGCCAGGTGTGGAGCAGTGGGAAGGGGTGAGGGAAGTTTGCCCCATAATTTCCAAGTGTATACCCTCCAAATAACTTTCTGGGAAAATCGGGGCGAGATCTGAAGGGGTGAAATTTTTTTCCCAAAAATGAGCAAAGACTATAATAGTCTTTCCTTTTTTTTTCGAAGATTTTTTGACCCTCTCCGATTTCGTTAGGAAAATTTCAGAATGTAATATGAAGGGTAAAGACTTGAAAATTATGTGCCAAACATCCCCCATCCCCTCGCATCTGGTCCAAAAAAATTCCGAAAGTTTTCTGGAACAACCCAATTCTGAACGTTTCCTAGCCAGGTGTGGAGCAGTGGGAAGGGGTGAGGGAAGTTTGCCCCATAATTTCCAAGTGTATACCCTCCAAATAACATTCTGGGAAAATCGGGGCGAGATCTGAAGGGGTGAAATTTTTTTCCCAAAAATGAGCAAAGACTATATTCTTACTTTAGAAGTATACTTTAGAAAAATCGGGTTAGATCCCTTCTATGCTGTATTAAAGTTAAAAACACTTATTTCCATCCCATAAACCAAATGGTTATAATCTGTTTTAATAATCACGGCGCCGTGAAAATAGACACATCGATCAGAAAGGGAGCTGACTTACCGACTGTACATTAGCGAATTTCAGGAAAAAGTAAAATTTTGGTTTTAAGTTCTATGTTTAGCCAACAGAGGGAGCACGAAAAATTCAAAATTTCATAATTATACAGGATGAATTCAAATTTTTGGTGTATGCTACAGTTTTTGATAATTGTAAAGTAGGATGTTAATAAAGTTAACATACATATTCAGTAGAAGACTAAGAAGAAAAGTTATTTTGGATGGAAGATTATTTCGTATATATTTTCTTACGTGTCGCCCCTTGCAAATTATATTCTCCAAAACCTGTAACTTTGACCCTAAAATCTAAATTCCACCCCGTGGGTGGGTTTTCCGTTTAATTATTCTTATTAAATTAATTAAATAGACGCCCTACTCTCTCAAATCAAAAACTCCAAGTCTGTTGTAAACAAATAGAGATATTGACCCAAAAACTTGTCATTTCCACCCTAAAATCTAAATTCCAGCCCCCGGGGGTGGGATTTTCCGTTTAATTATTATTATTTAATTAATTAATTAGACGCCCTACTTTCTCAAATTAAAAACTCCTAGTCTTCTGTAAACAAATAGAGATATTCACCCAAAAACCAGTATTTTCCACAGAACAATCACAATGCCACCCCCGGGGGTGGGGTTTTCCGTTTACTTTTCATAATTTTATAGACGCCCTACTTTCTCAAATCATAATAAAACAGAAACGAGTTGAGAAAATATTTCTAAGACCGACAAAGTACAAAAAACATACATTATAACGAATTTTTTTGACTAGATGAAAGGGGATGGGGGATGTTTGGCACATATTTTTCAAGTGTTTAACTTGCATATTACTACATCCTGGGAGTATACTAAGGAAATCGGAAAGGGAGAGAAAAATTGCGAAAAAAAGTCTTCAGTCCTTTTCTGAAAACGTTTTGAATTTTTGCAACCGAATGCAAATTTCTTAACCCTTAAGATTTCGTTACCCATCTTAGATAATTTTTAAAAACGGTAATAATCACAGCCATGTAGGTGTATGGGGTAGAGAATATCTACCGTAAAAAGAAATGAAAGAGCTGCAAATATGGAAAAGAAACATGTGTGCACACAGTGGTGAAAAGCCTTCCAAAATTATTTAAAACAATCCTTATTTACCTCCTGCCATCTTGATACGAATTGGGGAAATTCTTCCGTGTTTTAGTCGATTTCTAAGATGATCTATGCATAATATTTTCTCTGGTAATGAAGTCCCACCAATCACTTCTGTTACGAATTCGCATTTCGATTACATGAACGTTTGATGGTGATGTGGTTGGAAAATGGTTGTGATGCTGATGATACAGTTCCAACGAAGAAGAGACAGTCTCGGTAGCCTGAAACTAAAATTAACAAGTCTTTAGTAACGAAGAAAGTAAGCAAAAAGTATATTATGTATGTTGTAAGATTAGTATTGTCGGTGTTTCTGATAACTTTAATTATGTCACTGCTAATGCTTGTATAATATCCAGTAAATTAATTAGTTATGTTTTACAGAAAAACATCGATGTCTGTCTGTCACGTGCATATTATTAGTTTGGTAATCAACAACGTGTTCGTATACAAGACACCTACAAAGTGCGAAATATAATAACAAATCAAAAGATCCCGCCAGGAAGAGAGAATTAGGGCTGCCACACCGTGAAATTCGACAGTGTGAACCTCCCTAATTAACTAATAAGGGTGCATTG
The DNA here is from genome assembly GCA_963082805.1 of Hemicrepidius hirtus. Lineage (NCBI taxonomy): Eukaryota > Metazoa > Arthropoda > Insecta > Coleoptera > Elateridae > Hemicrepidius > Hemicrepidius hirtus. The sequence goes on from OY720166.1 coordinate 30,127,729, forward strand.
CAGGAGATTAAGAATCCTGTAGAAAATGAATTATGTTCTTTGTTAAAATGTTAAGAAAATTAATTAATTTAGGGCACTGATATAAAGGTCTACAAAAATTTCAAAATATTTAACGTTTTCTCTACGATTCAGTTTGTATTCCTTCAGCCAATCAGAAGCGTCCTTTTTTAAAAATTTAACCAATCAGAATATTTTTATGACTTATGTCAGATAAACGTCAAACAAACGTCAAACAAAAAATTTATTATTTTAAAAATTCTTTTTTATTGAATTATTATTTTGAATGCGGAATTGTACCTAGATGATTTTTTTCAGGTTCTGAAACACGAAAATAGTTAGGGAATTAAACTGAAAAGTGATGGATAGTTCAAGACTAAATTCGTCTCTGTGAGTTTTCCGGGACTCTTGTCACATTATTTTGAAATTAATTATTATGAAGGAGGCAGTAGAAACATTATTTTCAAAAAAAAAAAAAAGACAATGGTGCAGTAAGAAAAGCCACACCACTTGAGTGTTTGGAATTGTTTCAGGATATCTATATTACATAGAGAGAAAGATAAAAGAAAATTTTAATTTATTGCACATAAAGTTATCCGAAGGTATATATTCACGTCCAATTACCATCAGTTGTTAGTCGCACCAAAGTAATTTGGCAATTTGTTAGTCGTTAAAATTCCCAGCTGCCTAGATCTGTCATTTGCCGGTCGGCTGGTTCACAACTCGCCCGCAAACACATGTCGCCGAGTATAAATAAGATATTGCCAAGAAAAATGAGACCCATTACTGAAAATAGACCTAAAATAAGGACTCTTCATTATTGAAACAACGAAATTACCCATTTAATGGCAATTTAACACATTTACAATTATTATAAGTTGTTTTCACTTTATTTTCATTCACCAAAAGAAATTTTCAGGAAGTTTCAGTATTTTCTTTAGTGACAACGGGAGCAGGGGCACGGAGTCCGCAGCAAAAAAAACCCACGCCCAGTCAGAAAAAAATTTTGCTTGCCCCGCTCGCTTCGCTCATCTTTTACTGTGCCCTGCCAATATTTTGGTCACGGACCGCCACTGATTTTCTTTATTAGTTATTATAGTAAATAATGATAATTCACGGGGGTGTATTATAGACAACATTATCCTTGACCAAGCACAAAATATTCATTGGTTATTTATGGACAGCTTCTGAACTTGAGAAAAAAATAAAAGCCTGTAAGCTGCGAACCGTAAAAAGTCTTTAATGAAAATGAGAAGTAAAATAATTGAAATCATTAGAAAAATCAGCAATATAAATTTTTAATTGGTTCTACCTGCTGAAAATGCTATCTAATAAACAACGGGCCGGCACAATTAAATTTTGTTTTAAAGTTTTAACGAGCTCGTTTATTGACTCGTGCATTATACTCATTTATAAAATGTATTTTATTTTTCTTTTATTTTCAAGCAGGAGAAACAGATATTAATTAACAATTTTTCTATATAGGTATATTTCTCAACGCTTCGATATATTAATTGCGAAAAAAAAATTCTCTTAAATCAAAATAATAAAAAAAATATATAAGTACCTAATTTGTCGCTTCAAACACCCCACATTTAGTTGTACTAAACCACAAATTATGTTTCAAAATGCTCTCATAACTTAACGTTGACAACGTTTCTGAACCCACACCACACAAGACGGAAACTAATTATATTTTAGGATATTCTAAACATTTTCCGAGATACATCGCTTGACAGGCCTATTTGTAAGTGGATTTTTTAAAAGTGCCTTTTAACTACCGGTAATTAATGATGCAAACCTATATTTACAATTCTAATTAAAATTTTTTAAATTTTCTAAATGAATTGTGTCTTTGAGTATTAATTTATTTACTTGACGTCCAATTTGGTTTTGTCAACTTTTAAAATTAAACATAGGCGCTCGGAAATTAATTTTTACCTAAGAAATGGAACACTTGGGATACAAACTGATTATGATTATGATTATGATTTTATTGCCTGTTTTTATACAATTTATACACGTATTTACAGATGTCAAGAATAGAAGAATACTGTATGATATAATATATATAAATGAGCAATTACATGTAATGTGAAATAATAATATGATGTACAGTTGTATTCAAATCATATAAACAGTTTTTAATAAGCAGGTAAAAGTAGGTGCATAGCAAAACATTTCGAAAAACTCTCAGACAGCCAGATCCTCTGTTGTTAAGAACTCGTCTATCGAGTAGAATGCTTTAGCAGTTAAAATTCGTTTGAGTTGAGTTTTAAATTTTGGTTCATTTGACCTTTTCATATCGGGTGTTAATTTATTGTATATCTTTAATCCAATATAATCGACATTTTGTTGCGTTTTTGATAGCCTGGCTAAAGGTAGGTACAACTTTTCTTTGTTCCTAGTGTCGTGTCCGTGCACATCTTGGTGTAATTCTCGCTTTTTGTCTCGGTGAATGCGAATAGTAGCGTTTAGTATGTATATGCAGGGAAGTGTTAGGATTTTATATTTTCTAAAGGTGTGTCTACAATCACTTTGGTACGGTATGTTGCCTATAATTCTGATAACTCTTCGCTGGATACCAAAAATTCTGTTTGCTGCTGCAGATTGTCCCCACAGGAGGATACCATATGTCATTATACTATTAAACATTGCATGATAAGTGGTTAGTAGGACATCAAGGGAAACAATTGGTTTTAATTTCCTAATTAGGTAAGTGATTCTTGAGAGTTTTGTGGACAGTTCGGAAACCTGTGCATGGTAGTTTAGTTTGGTATCGAGGTGGATACCAAGCAATTTTGTGGATTCGGATATTTCGTTGTCGGGTACATTTCTCATGGCATATGCCATAGGGTTTGAGTTTTGTTGTCATTGATGATCAGATTATTTGATGAGAACCACTTCTGGGCTGACTGTTCTGAGGCCTCCGTCAGGCGTAGGACATCTTCATGTCTTTTTGCTACGTTCAAGCAAGTGGTGTCGTCCGCGAATAATATTAAGTTGTCTGCAATGACATTGTCAAAGATGTCATTTACGTAAATGATAAATAATATGGGTCCCAGTATAGAACCTATATAGAACCCCTATAGAAACTGAGCAGAGATTATTGTGGCATCATTTATTACCGTCATATTACGTCCGCTATATTACGGTACCGTTTTTCTAAGAAGCCTAGGCTTTATAGTCAAAATACTAAAATTCCAAACAAAAGAAAAAAGTAAACAAAAAAAGAACATTTTTGTTTTTTTGCAGAGATTCAAATTTGGAAATTTTGCAAACTGAAAAATAAATTCTCTGAAATTTCAGGCTATACCAATTCAATTTTTTCTTGAAATTGTCGCAGTTTTCAAAAGGTTCTGTTCTACCAGAATAAACTTTTTCCTGAAAATCATTCCTTAAATTTGGAAATTTTGCAAACTGAAAAATAAATTCTCTGAAATTTCAGGCTATACCAATTCAATTTTTTCTTGAAATTGTCGCAGTTTTCAAAAGGTTCTGTTCTACCAGAATAAACTTTTTCCTGAAAATCATTCCTTAAATTTGGAAATTTTGCAAACTGAAAAATAAATACTCTGAAATTTCAGGCTATACCAATTCAATTTTTTCCTGAAATGGTCGCAGTTTTCAAAAGGTTCTGTTCTACCAGAATAAACTTTTTCCTGAAAATCATTCCTTAAATTTGGAAATTTTGCAAACTGAAAAATAAATTCTCTGAAATTTCAGGCTATACCAATTCAATTTTTTCTTGAAATTGTCGCAGTTTTCAAAAGGTTCTGTTCTACCAGAATAAACTTTTTCCTGAAAATCATTCCTTAAATTTGGAAATTTTGCAAACTGAAAAATAAATACTCTGAAATTTCAGGCTATACCAATTCAATTTTTTCTTGAAATTGTCGCAGTTTTCAAAAGGTTCTGTTCTACCAGAATAAACTTTTTCCTGAAAATCATTCCTTAAATTTGGAAATTTTGCAAACTGAAAAATAAATACTCTGAAATTTCAGGCTATACCAATTCAATTTTTTCCTGAAATTGTCGCAGTTTTCAAAAGGTTCTGTTCTACCAGAATAAACTTTTTCCTGAAAATCATTCCTTAAATTTGGAAATTTTGCAAACTGAAAAATAAATTCTCTGAAATTTCAGGCTATACCAATTCAATTTTTTCTTGAAATTGTCGCAGTTTTCAAAAGGTTCTGTTCTACCAGAATAAACTTTTTCCTGAAAATCATTCCTTAAATTTGGAAATTTTGCAAACTGAAAAATAAATACTCTGAAATTTCAGGCTATACCAATTCAATTTTTTCTTGAAATTGTCGCAGTTTTCAAAAGGTTCTGTTCTACCAGAATAAACTTTTTCCTGAAAATCATTCCTTAAATTTGGAAATTTTGCAAACTGAAAAATAAATACTCTGAAATTTCAGGCTATACCAATTCAATTTTTTCTTGAAATTGTCGCAGTTTTCAAAAGGTTCTGTTCTACCAGAATAAACTTTTTCCTGAAAATCATTCCTTAAATTTGGAAATTTTGCAAACTGAAAAATAAATACTCTGAAATTTCAGGCTATACCAATTCAATTTTTTCTTGAAATTGTCGCAGTTTTCAAAAGGTTCTGTTCTACCAGAATAAACTTTTTCCTGAAAATCATTCCTTAAATTTGGAAATTTTGCAAACTGAAAAATAAATACTCTGAAATTTCAGGCTATACCAATTCAATTTTTTCTTGAAATTGTCGCAGTTTTCAAAAGGTTCTGTTCTACCAGAATAAACTTTTTCCTGAAAATCATTCCTTAAATTTGGAAATTTTGCAAACTGAAAAATAAATACTCTGAAATTTCAGGCTATACCAATTCAATTTTTTCTTGAAATTGTCGCAGTTTTCAAAAGGTTCTGTTCTACCAGAATAAACTTTTTCCTGAAAATCATTCCTTAAATTTGGAAATTTTGCAAACTGAAAAATAAATACTCTGAAATTTCAGGCTATACCAATTCAATTTTTTCTTGAAATTGTCGCAGTTTTCAAAAGGTTCTGTTCTACCAGAATAAACTTTTTCCTGAAAATCATTCCTTAAATTTGGAAATTTTGCAAACTGAAAAATAAATACTCTGAAATTTCAGGCTATACCAATTCAATTTTTTCTTGAAATTGTCGCAGTTTTCAAAAGGTTCTGTTCTACCAGAATAAACTTTTTCCTGAAAATCATTCCTTAAATTTGGAAATTTTGCAAACTGAAAAATAAATTCTCTGAAATTTCAGGCTATACCAATTCAATTTTTTCTTGAAATTGTCGCAGTTTTCAAAAGGTTCTGTTCTACCAGAATAAACTTTTTCCTGAAAATCATTCCTTAAATTTGGAAATTTTGCAAACTGAAAAATAAATACTCTGAAATTTCAGGCTATACCAATTCAATTTTTTCCTGAAATTGTCTCAAGTTTTCAAAAGGTTCTGTTCTACCAGAATAACTTTTTCCTGAAAATCATTCCATATTGAAGAGTCAAATGGGTTAGACACTGGAGAGTTAGGTGGCCATTCGTTTGCTCTTACAAAATATTGAGTTCTGATGTGATGGAGGAAGCCGGAAGGATAACGATTCGGGAATCAAGTCATCTCTACAGTTTATTAAGAAAAAATATTTAGAAAGGAGAATATAGGAATTCTTTTTCTTGTTTCTTTTTATTGTCGTTTTGGAGTGGTGTTAAAAAATCGTTTTTAGAAAGATGTAACCGAAAGAATCACAGAAACAGGGAGCGTATGTTAGATTCTGGTTGTATACATAACAGAGCTGGGCGATAAGAGCACAACACCATTTCCCAAAAACAAATTTAAGAGGCATCTCTATTCAAATATAAATATTTAAGAGATTCATAACAGTTTGCAGTTTGGCAGGCAGTGAGAGAGGTCTCCTGTGGCATCCGCCATGTTGGCTGATGGCCGAATGATGATTGTTTTATAAATATTTAATAGTTTCCCGCTTGAAGCGCTCCTGCAGCTCAAATCAGAGTTTATGGGACATCATAATATCGGGATGTTTTATAGATGTATATGCTGTTATCTTGGAAATGTGTTCGCCAAGGTAATTTGCTGAATTTCATAGGATAATGGCCTTTTTGATGGACGAAGCGCTGGAATATACCCTGAATGGAAATTGCTACAAACGATATTATAAACAAACTGCTACAAGCCGACCTGCTTACTAAAAAGGAACTTTCTAAATGCGGATATATTACTTTTTCACGTCATTTGCAACTTTTTATATTTTTTACACCAGTATCTTAAAAATCTTCCATTATCGACTTAGTTTTGATTCAGCTCAAGTCAAAAATGTTTCATTACTTACCCAATAATAAAAACTGTCGTATAAATCAACTTATAACTTATATAATCACGTCGCAAGGCTATAATAACACTCTTTTCAACCTTGGTGATATAATATTTATTATTGCTTGGTTTATTTCCAGTGGCGGCCCGTGACCAAAATATTTGGGGGAGGCAAAAAAGGATAAGCGAATTTAGCAAAAATGGTGTTGCAAGCGAAATTTTTTTTCGGAGTGAGCGTGACTTATTGGACATAAATTTAAAAGTTTAAGATGAAATTAAAAAGAGTAATATGATTTAAAAAAAAAAAGTGAGATTTCTATTTCTTTGCTGCGGGTTCGTCCCCTTGGCACGACCCGCCACTGGTCCATCCTTAACAAAATATCTCCCATGTAAATCAATTACTGACCACAAAATGATTGTGTGCAAAGATCCAGAAACCAATCATCGTTAACAATTACCCTTATAACAAAATTTATGGAATAAGAGGGGACCCGAACAAAAAAAAAAACGACTTTTTGGATATCACCCTGACGAGCTATTTATTTCAATTTTAACATCGGGAAATGAGAAAAGACTCACAGACATGTTAGTCGGGAAGAAATTAGATAAAAAGAATGCCAGATTAAGGGTCTTACAAATACAAGAAACCAATTACAGAAATAAAGAAGCGACCCCGGACTAAACAGGAATCATTTTGATAGAACCATTATTGGATACTGTCACGCTTTAAGTGGATACCAATTCGATATTGTTAACATTTCGAGTTATTATTTATACACGTTTACCACATGTTGAGGAGAGGTTCTCATTTCCGTTCCTTTTATACTTTTGTTCTTTCCAAACATAGTTTTATTTTTGGAAATAAAATATAAAAATATTATTTTAGATCTTTTATGTAAATTACAATTTTTTTTGATTCAAAACTGATTTTATCAGCAGAGCCGAAAATACTCATTATTTCCCTAGTGAATAATGAAGATTATTCCCTAGTGAATAATGAAGTAAAAGCGCTTTTCAGCGTTTCACATCAAACAACATTACAAGGACATTATTTCGCATTTTTTAAAAAATGTTAACGGCTAGACGCGTCGGCGTCCAGCGTCGCGTCGGTGTCGTGTAAATTTTTAGCAAAACTGTTTCCCTTTAGTCATGGTCGTGTATAAAGTATTTTATTATAACCTACCAGGAGGCACCAATAGTTTAAATATATCAGAAACATACGATTAATAAATGTTTCGATTTGATTGACGCGGCGGCGCCTCCACCATTTGTTACGAATCAGTTATTTTTAAGACTTTTGGACTAGCGTCCCGTAAAGTATGAGAAAAAAATATTTTCATCTAGTATGGCTATGAATGAACAAATTGGCGCCTTTTAAAGTGGTTCGTAGTGTTTCTTCCCAGTTGCTCGTGTTTTGGGGATGTTTCGCCTTCTTTCCTTTATAGACCGTTAAGTTTCTGATTTCGTCCATCCTTTATATCCTCATGTCATATTTTTACACTATCTGCACTTTACTTTCTTGCTTCTTCTTCTTTATATAAATGCCAAGAATTCGCTTTGAAACTTTATAAGGTATACCTACCCAAGGCATTTAAGTCTCATATTTTTTGCTTCCAAGGCATCATATCTACATTAATTTTTGTTTTTATTTTCCTAAGGTACCTATATTTGGAAAATTCTGAAATTATTCTGTAAACTGTGAAAGAAAATGATGGGGCAAGTATGAACGAAACCTGATTAACTTGATTTAATCGTATTTGAAGAAGACGAAATCAGTTGAATAGAAAAATAGAATCCATTGCCCCAGAGTTGCGGTCCGCGTTCGACCCCCGTAAGTAGCAGATGTGTCAATTTCATTTCAATCAACGGATAATAGAGCCCGTAATGGAATCAGCTCTTGGTCTATTTGCCAACACTTGAGCGACCAGGAGCGATCCCTTTTAACTCGCTCTTTGCCCACTTCTCATTCGAATTTTCCCATTCATACGTGCTTCACGATTTTGTAAATCGCTATCAGATATATATTTTCTTTATTCGGAAAATTCCTAAAGAATTGTTTTGTTAAGCCGCAATAATAATAATAATAATATTATCATCAAGAACTTGGTTTGAAATTTATTCGAACCTCGTTAAGTGTAAGATTTTATTTTCTTGAGAAAATACTGAAAGTTCACCGGAAATTAAAATAGTCTGAGTGAGGACGTTTTAACGAACGCTAGTTAGTCGCCTGAAAATGATCCGGGAACACATTTATGACAGAGTATTTATATCTAAACCTTCTGGTGCTCTAAACATGTCCACTTATCATCTATAAACACGATTTAATGATATTATAGTCTACCGGTCGTTTAAAATTAGTTTACTTAGGCTTGTTGTTGTATTTATCTTAATTTATTCGCCACCGAAGACAAATCGACTGAGATTAGGCACCGATTTCAAAGGATTTAAACGAAATAAATCAATCAGAAAAAAATTGTAACGCAACAATTTTTTTCAGTTTAAAAATATACTATACTACAGTGTGTCCACGGATTGAGTGCATATAAAGTGTAAATGACAATTTTTTTTAGAGTTGGAACTTCATGTTCTGAGGATCGCTCCTGCTTAGTCTCAAACTAAGATATTGAAAAAATGAGCCAAATCAATTAATATATTACAGGGTGTTTTTTGGCCGAAATCTAAAAATTAGTCAAGAGTAAACTGTCTTTATTTTAGCAGATATAACAAAAATGTACTAGAAAAAGTTGTTTAGAATTAAAAGTTATTGAAGATTTTCAATTTTTATACAAATCGGCCTACTTTGATTTTTTCATCAAAATCCAATAGTTTTGAACTCATGTTTGTAACAAATAAGGTTTAATATTTTTTTAATAAATAATTATTTGTTTTTCAAGTAATACTTTGTTTAATTACTCTTCATGCATGGGTCATTAAAACCACAAATAAAAAATCTCATGATGATGAAAAAAATCAAAGTAGGCTGATTTGTATAAACATTGAAAATCTTCAATAACCTTTAATTCTAAACAACTTTTTCTAATACATTTTTGTTATATCTGCTAAAATAAAGACAGTTTACTCTTGACTAATTTTTAGATTTCGGCCAAAAAAACACCCTGTATATTAATTGATTTGGCTCATTTTTTCAATATCTTAGTTTGAGACTAAGCAGGAGCGATCCTCAGAACATGAAGATCCAACTCTAAAAAAAATTGTCATTTACACCTTATATGCACTCAATCCGTGGACACACTGTAGGTACTTATCTCATGCTTATTTTTTTTATGCCAACCGTAATGTGCTTATAAAGGTTTCATACATAAAAATGTTAATGCACTGATGAGCCAAAAAAATTTAAAAATAAATGTGCCATTTTCAAAAGCATATAATAATTTATTGAATAACAAATTTTTATGCCTTTTAAACAAAGGAATTATTTTAATTTAAATGATTATTAATCAGTAGGTACCTAATAATTGCAACGGATTCTAAAATTTGACAAAGTCTCTAAATTCAAATCGTTTCATCAACCCCCGTTTAAACAACCGCATTTACACGAAATTCGCTCGACAATCATGGTCTGCTAATTTCCCAACTCGCTCCTTTTGTTATTACGGCATATCAAATCACATTCATAATTACAAAGCAAATACCAAGCTTTGTACATTTAACTAAACCCCGCCCTGAATTAGGACGAATCCAATGAATGAAAACCACAGAGGATACCGAACCAATAGCTGCTACGACCTCCCTTCTCTATGGACCAAAGAAGCTGCACAGCTTTGATCTCGCCATGCTTTGGAGGGAGGATTCATCTCAGACAGATTTTGCAGATCAAATTTTGTTAGTATCCTCAAATCTGGTGCGTTGATAACAAGCATTTTTGAAAATTGTTTGTGATAATGACATGTGGTTGGAAATTTTAATTTCGAAAATGTTTTTTTTAAACTTGTTAAACTTTTAATTAATCTAGTAGGTAGATACAAAATAGTGCGTTTTATTATTATTATTATTATTATTAACAACTCTAAAATATTAAGCAACCAATGATGACAATGATGATGATGCAAAGAATTATGGAAACGTCGCAACGGTCACAAGAGACTCCAAAAAATTCCCAAAATCATCAAGAAAGATTAGAATACGATAAAAAATCCGTGATAACAGAGGATTCGCCGTTATTTCGGCAACCGAAAAGAATTTCGGATGACTCCAGGGATGTTGAAATGTGCGACAAGAACAGCGATTCCGGTGAAGACGAAGACGAGCTTAACGTGGATGTTGATGTTGAAAACGACGATACTCTTTGCCCCGTCGATTTGACAAGGAGGCATGAAAAATTCACTTCTTTTGAAAATTTAATCCCGACACCAAAGACTGAAGATAGTGATTTTAAAGGCATCAAAGTTTTAAAAGACGATGAAAAAGTAAACGTTAGTGTTAAACGATCTGAAAGTGTATGCAGTGATGTTAGCAGGTCGGAAAGTCCGAGAGACCCCAGTCCGTCGGTAGTTCCTCATCAAAATAGACGGTTAGCGTTTTCAGTGGAAAATATTTTGGACCCTAATAAATTTACAGGAAAACAGTCGGTTTATAGTGATGGAGTTTGCTGTTGGAAACCGCATCAGGAAACTATTGGCTCCTCAGAATACGAAGGCAGCGAACAAGGTAAACATTTTGTAGGTCAAATTATTTTAAAAAAATTAAATTTATTTCTTAAATTTTAAAAACCCTAACAACATAAAAAAATTAAGTAATACTATAGAGGGTGTCACCGATAACATAATGTACCTATACATAGGGATACAAAGAGAAAAGATGCGCGCAAATTTCCTGATTTTTAAGATATCTTCTGAAATATCCTGAAAAAACTCTTAATTCCAGCAATTGAAGCTCGATATTTTTACATACCCACAGGGTGTCCCAAATAGAAACGACATCTATTAGTTCCTTTCATGAAAATAATAAGAAAAGTTCCTATTGACATGTGGGTCCGTAAATGCTTCGTTACGAGATATACAGGGTGTTGAAAGTTGTAATAAAATCGATCTTTTTTTCATTTATTCGGAAATGACTTGGAATTAAATTTTAAAAAGTAAGCAATACGTATGTATGTACATTTGCTATAAGTGGACCGTATTAGTTAGTTTTTTCCTTCTCCAGTGGCGTAACTAGAGGTGGGTATATGGATATTTCTGAAGGAAAAAATGGTACGCCACTGTTTTTTTTGTTTTTGACACAATTTTCAAATTTCTCAACTAATTTACGGTTGAAACAGTCTCTTGAGATTTTTTCCTACCATTAACCGTTTTCGTGTAAATCACACTTCAAAGATGAAAAATGCGAATAAAAAAATAACTCTGCAAATCCGTTTTTTGAATAATGACCGCCTTTAGCCTCAAAATTTTGTTCGAAGAATAGAAGCTTGTCTTGAAGCTAATGCCGGTCATTTTGAACATTATTTGTAAAATAATAATAATAATAATAATAATCATTGCGGAACATAGGTACGAAAAAAAATTTCAACACTCTGTATCTCGGTAACGAAGCATTTCCGGACCCATACTAATAGGAACTTTTCCTCTTATTTTCGTGTAAGGAACACGATGCCGTTTCTTCTTGGGACACCCTGTATAAACGCACACGAGGAGTTCAATTAAAATTTTCTAAGGAAACTATTTTCAGTTACCAAATGCTAATCTTCTATGACTAACCCCTACATGAAACCCCTGACTTAAATGTTCTCCTTAGGGATGAAATTTATCTTTCTTCGAAACTTTATGAGCTAGATTTGGATACACCAACAGCAGTTTCCATCTTACGTGGATCCATGAATACTCTGAAACTTTATTAACTTGATGGCGAGTCCTCTTTGGGTTTTAATAAATTGATCCGTAATGAATCAAGTTATTTTTTCTTCTGCTATCCCTGATAAACAGTCAATTAAAACCAAAATGTTGCATGATTTAAACGTAGTATATTAAGTATTATAGTAGTCTGGTTTGTACTGAATTGAGTCAGGGAAAGTTAAAAAAAACTCGGAATAATGGACGAGTTCAGAAAAAAATTGAATACCTATAATTAGGTATGGGAGCTCTGGCGTAGAAAATTTTAAATCCCGGAATTAAATTCCTCGTGTCTGTTTAGACAAGAATGACGAATATTATTGAAGATTTACGAAAAAGAATAATTTCAGTTTTTTTTCAGGATATTTCAGGAATGTTTGAAGATTGCAAATTTTAAAAATAAAATGCGGGAATCAGTTTTGCTTTCCATGTATCTTGTACCTACTGCTAAGTTATTGCAAACTTTTGGTTGTTTTGTTGTTTCCACCCCCCAAGCTATTAAATGTGTACCGAAACACAGTTGCAATGCTACTTCCTCCTATAGTAAGTTGTTCCTGTGATAGATAGATATTGAAGAAAGTTAGTTATCCAAAATAATTTAATCTTAATAATTGATTCAAAGTTTAACCTAAGGATAAAAAAAATTCAGAGTTTTAGGAATAAACAGTCTATTAATTATTTACTTTTTTTTCAAGGATCATGCTATCATAATACCGGGAGTAGGTACTACCTAATTATTATTATTCACTAGTGAATAATACGCGGAGATCGCTTTTGTACAGAATAAAATATTTTAATGTCATAGACCATACATTTTTTGAGCTTAAAACCTTCATTTTGAGTTAAAATTCGAATCTTAATATTAACTCGAAGTCAGTACCTAAATGAAAGCTTTTCAGGCTTTCCAAATATGGCGATACTTGCAAATAATATACTACCTAATAATAGAAGCATGTTTTTGCGAATTCTTGCCCTATACTTACCTCATCGAGTTACGAAATAAATTAGAAAACCCAACAAAATACTATGTAATAGATCAAAGTATGTATTATAGATAATAAATAAATCAACCTGTTGTACATTTATGATATTTTCGACAAGTTCATTGGTTTAGAATTCAATAAATTACAGCCAATAACATAATGTAAGATTATAATAAACTGTGATATAATAAGAAGTAGGAGGAGATTTCAAAAATAAATGAATGATAAATTTCGTAACAAAATTGTTATGATGTTTCTGGGCGTTGCAATAAATTTTCATTTCAACAATATTTTTTTTACTTTACGGATATTAAATACAAAATGGCGGAGTGATATTAAATTTAAGCCTAACCCCTTCACGTAAACATTAAATAAAATATCAATTTCAACTATAAATAATTGAATTAATTTGTTTTATACCTAACCCGACTCGAATACGTCATTTTCAAAAGCATATAATAATTGAATAACGATTTTTTATGTGTGGCATTTCATTTTAAGGCAGTTTCTATTCTATAATTTCTAGTAAAGGTGTATCTAAGACCTTAATTTGGTCATTACAGCATCGAGATTGGACCCAGCACGCGTTTTTGAACCGGGGGTCAAATCCTGACTGCACCTAATTTTTTTTTTAAATTTTTTTTGAACCTGTAGCAACTTTAAGCAAGTTTTCATGTAAATAAAGTAGAAAGTTGTACCTAATATTATTCTGATTATTATATACGGTGACAATAAATTTGATCATTTTCTTCCCTTTCTGAAATATTCCTAGATCTTTTCAGCCGGGCACAACTCACATTCCAGAATAATAATAAAATGTAACGTTTAGAAGTTAATTGTGTCAAACGTTTCCTGAATTATCCTCCTTGACAATTAGGTGGAAAATTATGTGTTAGAACAATTTCAGACAAGCAAAAATTGCATCGTTTTCATGCTGAAATATCCTGTCGTCAAAATATTAAAATTACTTCGTCTAAACGGACAGTTAGCTGTTGTAAACATGTTCCTGAAATACTGTCGTTACTATATTACGTATGTAAATATTTCAGGCTTATTGCAAGGGAGGTTCAAAAATTATAATAAAAAGGGGGGTGTATTTAATGGGGAAATGTGATCTTAACTGAACACCCCTTGGAATTATGTTTGTGTGCTTTTTTTTTAAATTTTAAAATCTAGACAGCAGTGAGTTTAAGATGATGGTACATATTAGACCAATTGGTTTTCCTGAAAAATATCGAGAAGCAACTCTGTGCGATATGGGAACGTACGAATGGATTATTTCCAATAGGGCTTTATAGGACCAGACCGCATTATTTATCTAATTAGTTATAATTATTAGAAATTTTCGTCACTATCTCCAAAACTTAAGCTCTAAGGAAGCTGAAACTCATTAAGTTTGCGTTTGGGTATAGTGTGAGCAAATCGGGTCTTCTAAACATCAATAAGTGGTTGAATCTGCAAATCCAGGGCTCAGTATGATTAAGTGCCGGTAATTCGAGAACATCACAAAAGCCTCTGAAATCAATACGTAACGAGCGACAAACGTGTTAACCGCATTCATTTGTCTGCCTACCGCTGAAACAATGCAGTGCGGTGGCGCTGTCATCCGTGCGACCACGGCTTCAACTACAAACGGGGATTTAGGGGATCAATTTGGGATTTTATTTTATACCTGTGCCCTCTGACCGTATACTTTGTGATTTGTACCCCCGGTTTATATCTCGATTTTACATAATTTATCAAGGGTTTCTAGATCAACGTGTTTAGTGTATCTCACACCATATACCATATAGAGGGAAGTTGCGGATCTTCCCAGGACTTTCCCATATATTAAAAATAAACATTTCGTTTTTGGTATTCAACAGTAGTTCGCGAGGCAGAATTGGAAATCACTTGAATGCGTAGCGAGAAACACCAGACTATACGGGTTCGATACGTACAGAAGAGAGACAGGCATCTAATTTACTAACGCAGCGGAAGTTGGCGATTTTCTCATCAACCGTACATTTTAGCTATATGACTACCTTATACTATGTGATAGACAATTCAATTTTGCATTCAATTATATAATAATATACAGGGTGTTTCATTTAAAATAACAAAGTTGCTTATTGTACTGTGAAAAGTAAACACCCTGTATACGTAAAATAAATTTAAGAGAATGCAAATCTATAAACTGAACAACTTTTATATTTAAACTTTTTTCATATTTTGATTAATAAAGGCGCTATATTAGGAGCATCAATTTCCGATTTTCAAAACCTCGTAGAGGGCGCCACAGTGAAATTCTAGCATTAATCAAAAAACGAAAATGTACCTAACACCAAGCTGCATAAGTGTAGAAAATTTATACAAAATCGTGTAGCCAGTTTTTTCTGTAATAATTTTTCAAGAAAATGGTATGGGAAAGTAAGGCTGTAAAGGTATCCATGACAACGTACCTTACATGATTAATTGCTACTTTTCGCAATAATACGTTTTTATGAAAAATTAAATTTGAAAATACAAACAAGTTAAGTACTCCATTATGGAAAGTCTAACAAAAACAGTTTAATTCATTGTTGAGTAAAGTTTGGTCTTAACCTACCTACGCATTTCATGTAAAAGCAAACCTTTCAAAATTTAATAAGAACAATGTCTCGAAACTTTCTAAAGGTGAATGTTTATTTTGAAATATTCAAGGGACTTTAACAATGGAACGTAATAAATGCCTTGTAAGGGTTGTAATAATTTAATAAAGTAGATACCTCTATAAAATTAAAGATATTAAGTAAACTAAGCGAGCGTTGCGTTCATAATTAATATGTCTGCTTAAAGCAAAACCAAAGGATTAATTACGAAGTTCACGGCTTGCTAACGAGCCCAGAGGCAATTACGCTAAGACTGTTAATTACATGTCCCGGTTCCGCTACCCGTTCCGTTTTCGTTAGCGTTCCAATTCGCGCAAACGCTAGCAGAATGTTAAGATGCTGCAAACTTTGTAAAGTATTTATGTTTGCTCCGTTTGTGATTGTGATTTGTTCGCTCTCATTGCTTGTTGTCGCATGAATGTAGGATCTTCTTTGTGGGATGAAGTTTATTCCGACTAAACTTGTTGCGAATCTTTAACTGTGTATCACAAATTTTATACCTTCCTACGCTAAAAATTTATTTAATCCTGTCTCTTTATAAAAGTTCAATAAATCCTTATTTACTTCCTCAGTGGGATAGACTTTAAGTTCAGAACGCAACGTAACAATATCAAACATGTTTCCGTAATTGTTGTGGAGGTGCGCACCTCCCCTGGACTGTCCCCTACTAAAAATAAACATTTCGTTTTTGATATTTAAGAGTACCTAGTTCGCGAGGCAGCATTGGAAATCACTTGAATGCGTAGCGAGAAACACCAGACTATACGGGTTCGATACGTACAGAAGAGAGACAGGCATCTAATTTACTAACGCAGCGGAAGTTCGCGAATTTCTCATCAACCGTACATTTTAGCTATATGACTACCTTATACTATGTGATAGACAATTCAATTTTGCATTCAATTATATAATAATGTACAGGGTGTTTCATTTAAAATAACAAAGTTACTTATTGTACTGTGAAAACCAAACACCCTGTATATGTGACATAAATTTAAGAGAATGCAAATCTATATACTGAACAACTTTTATATTTAAATTTTTTTCATATTTTGACTAATAAGGGAGCTATAGGAGCATCCATTTTCGATTTTCAAAACCTCGTAGAGGGCGCCACAGTGAAATTCTAGCATTCATCAAAAAACGAAAATGTACCTAACACCAAGCTGCATAAGTGTACAAAATTTAAACAAAATCGTGTGGCCAGTTTTTTGTAATAATTTTTCAAAAATTTCAAACTTTTTGGAAAAGCGCCGTTGCGACCGTTTTTAGATTTACTACTGTTGCCGAACCTGGTCAGATAACTGGTTTTTGAATTGTGGGGCGTTAAAGTCACAATTTTGAAAAATTCATAGCGGCCGCCATTTTGAAGTTAATGAGTCCGCTAAAAAACTGTTTCCCTTGAATTATGGTCTTCTTTCATATCCGCTACGCAGATTTTCAAAATTCCGCTTCTGAAAAAAATGTTACCAAAAAAACATGTCTAACTTCCGCTTCCGGTTTCGGAATTTTTTTGAACAGCTTATTTTGTCGGGGAATTTTCGATATACCTACCCCTTCATTTCAAATTTCATCAAAATCGGTTAGCTAGTTTTTGCGTTAAAGGCGTTACATACACACCCACAGACAGAATTTTTTTCTAAACTGTCGAGTAATAAGTGATTATGTAATTAGAATTAAAACATAATTTTTCTGGTAGATTTCTAATGCGATTTTAATTTTTTTGTTTATAGGAAAAGAGCACCATTCCGATGACGATGATGATATACACAGCGACATAAGCGAAGACATTAAAGACCCGAGTTCGAAGAAAAAGAAAAGCGATTCTAAATCTCAAAATGCGGGAAAGCCTCGAAGAGCGCGCACAGCTTTCACGTACGAGCAGCTTGTAGCTTTAGAAAACAAATTTAAAACCACCAGATATCTTAGTGTTTGCGAAAGACTGAATTTAGCTTTAAGTTTGAGTTTAACAGAGACGCAAGTAAAAATATGGTTCCAAAATAGAAGAACCAAATGGAAAAAGCAGAATCCGGGGATGGACGTGAACTCGCCCACTGTACCACCTCCGAGTGTTAGCTCCGGTAGCACGTTTCCCGGATTTCCAGGACATCACACTCATTCCGGGCTACTTTATTCGCACCACGTACCTTACGGTGGAGTTTATCCACTTCAAGCCGCTACTTCCGGTAGTTATACACCTTATTTTCATTTAACTAATCATGGACATAATTTGGGTTCTTGAAAGTTGACCAACTTTAACTAGAATAATTATTTTGTTTAAAATAAAAAACTCTCTTACCGCAACTCAGGAGTTTTAACACTTTTTTCTCTGAACAACAACCCTTAAAAATTTACGAGCTTTTTTCGTTTCTAGTTGCAAAATAAATAAAAATTTTACATTACTAGTCTAAAATACAATCATTATCAACCTATCTATGATCCGAGTAAACACCTACAGAACATTTATTGTATCCGAGAATCGAACCGTTACCTTAAAACACATTCAGCGACCTTATTTTTGTGCTAACACCAAACCGAAGAGTTATTTTTCAAATAAACAATTACCGAATGAAACTACAGTAGTATACGAACCTTCTAGGCTATTGATTTGAAAAATTGTTTTCTGGAAAGTAACGCAGCTATCTTTTTCTAATTTCTAGCCTTCCTCTATTTGAATAAACAGACGGGGTCATAATAAAATTATACAGAATGATCTCAATAATCAAGTTGGCTCTGGAATTATTTTTATCTTACATGGATTTAGAGTCAACTTGATTTAAGTTTAATTTTAGATCATTTTGAATGAGTGGAAGGAGGAAAAAAGATAATTTACATGTGTAAGAAAGAGATGCAACATACAGGGTACAATTTTCAATCCGAAATATTTTCGTAACCATTGCAGATAGAAGAAAAGTGCAAGAGAGATAACTGATAGATATTCTTACGTAGTATTAGAAAAAAATATTTTCACGATCGTGTTTTGTTTCGTTTTTGAGATATGACATAAACTTGCTTTTTTTTAAATGGGACCCATAGTTAAATTTGAGACCATTAAATAGGATTTTTTTTTCTGATTTCAAAAATGTATAGGTTTCCCTATACAGGGTGATAATAATTTAATGTCTGTATTGGCAACTTTGTTTTTCTAAGACTTACAGAGTCGGTTAAGTTAGCAAAGTTGGGCAGAATTACAAGAAAAATCTAACGCGCGCCGTTTTCGTTTTTGATCAATGTTGCCAACTTTCTGAAATAATCCCTAAAAACTGAAAAACGCTTTTATTATCATTTTTTTCCAAGTTACCCATACAAAGTGGGTAGATTATTCTCATCCTGTAGATGACTGCAGGCTAGCAGGATGACTTCTTTTTAATTAATTCCGATTAATTCATCGTTAGGTTTAAAAAATTCAAGTGCAGTTATCTATTTTGCATCTCTTTCTTACACATTGGAATTAGCATTTTTACTACTTCCACTTCCACTTTGTATTCCTTCTATGGATAGAGCAATAATTATTATTTTAATCAGACGCAGTTAAAGTTGTAGGTCCTACCTTGGGTCCTACCTTTTAGAGGAAATAAATTAATTTATGTGGGGCGCGAAATTTGAAATTTTACACTTAACTTTTAATAAAAAAAAATAATTAAATACTTATGAATAATTTTTCTGAATAATGAGTAAATAATAAAAGTTTTTATTTTCAGCTTTGGGTTTTTACTTTTGACAAGTCGTAAATTAATTGTGAATGTGTAAAACTCTAACAAGGCGCGCTTGAAAAAATGTTTCTGTATGAAAAAAAATCATCTTATGTACAGCAAGACTTAAAAAAACTAACGTACTTTATTATAAATAAATTGAAATAGTTCAAGCATATTATTTTAAATTGTATCTATAGAATGTATTTATTAATTGTATAAAATATGACTGTATAATAATTCTACTTGTAAATAATATAAACTTCGTATTTATTTTATTGTGTCACACTTCTTAATCGCCGTTTTGCTCGCAAAATTAGTTACAAATGTAGTAGGTACTAAAATTAGTACAAAACATTTATATCTGATGTGCGTTCAGGGATACATGAAGGAATTTTGAATATTAAATATCAAAGGACACCAAATGAGTTTGTGGATCACTTTTTAACATCTGGCGTAGAAAAAGTGCCGACGTTACGCCCAGCCAGCATTGAAGTTTTCAAGAAGAGACATTCGAGATCTGTCCAGAGGTGTTAACATGTTTAGACGTTTAGAAATAACATTTTAATATTTCTTGGGCTATTACCAAGTTTTCACATGCAAATTTAAAGTTTCCTTTAGCAAAAATATGGATAAGCCCAGGAAACTTAAAATTGTGTTAATTAACAAAATTTTCAAGTTTACTTAAAAAATATTTACTTTACTTGTGTTTCGTTACGAAAATCAACTCGGAACTTAATTGGTAGTACTCCATAAATAAAATTTAAAAGCTCGGTAATTAAGAAGCTAAAGGAAAGTTCTTTTATTATCTGCAAAATTTAATATGCTTTGGTTTTTAATGGCTTCCTGTCAAAAACCTGCACAGAAATGGTGCTATGACAACTCACCCCCGGTATATAAGACGCCATAGGATGACGCGACGCATCGTACAACCCAATCAAAAATAGTTCAAGTAAAGGTAAGTATAAACAAAGCGTAAACAAGGTAAGGAACAGAAATTTCTTTTCCTTTTTGTAATTTTACAATTTTTTGAAAAAAAAGTGGCGGTTTAAATTATTTACATTAAGATTTTCCGAAATTAAAAATTATTTTCTAAAAAGTAACGCGGCTATCCTTTTCTAGCTCCTAATCTCTATTTGAATAAACAGAGATGGGGCCATAATTATACAAAATGATCAATAATCAAGTTGGCTCTGGAATTATTTTTTATCTTACACGGATTTAAAGTCAACTTGATTTAAATTTATTTTAGATCATTTTGAATGAGTGGAAGAAGGAAAAAAGATAATTTACATGTGTAAGAGAGAGATGCAACATACAGGGTGGCAATAATGACGATTTACAATCCAAAATATTTTCGTAACCATCGCAGATAGGAGAAAAGTGCAAGAGAGATAACTGATAGATATTCTTACGTAGTATTAGAAAAAAATAGTTTCACGATCGTGTTTTGTTTCGTTTTTGAGGTATGGCATAAACTTGCTTTTTTTTAAATGGAACCCATAGTCAAATTTGAGAGCATTAAATAGAACTTTTTTTACTGATTTCAAAAATGTATAGGCTTCCCTGTACAGGGTGATAATAATTTAATGCTTGTATGGGGAACTTTTTTGTTGTAAGACTTACGGAGTCGGTTAGGTGAGCAAAGTTGGGGAGAATTACAAGACAAATCTAATGCCGTTTTCGTTTTTGATCAATGTTGCCAACTTTTTGAAATAATCCGTAAAAACTGAAAAACGCTTTAATTTTCAGTTTTTTCAAAAACGAGGAGGGCGTTAGATTATAATTATGCTCAACTTTTGTTACCCATACAAGGTGGGTAGATTATTGTCACCCTGTATACGATAGAAAGTTTTAAGTAAAAGGTCATAATTAATAAAAGCATTTCGGTGGTTTTAATGATGTTACGATTAGCAAAGTATATCTCTGAATGGAGTGCTTGAAATCTAATTATATCTTTAAATATAATTCCATTTCGAGAAATACTGTGACAAAAACATTCAATAAGGATATAAATTTGAAATTTCAAACGTAATACTAATTTTTAAACAATTTTCCGCTAGATTATTTAATATAAGCCTATTAAATATAAACGGGCGGGTATTAATGATCATTTGGAGCGTGTTTTGGGGGCAGTGAGTATAAAACGATCGGGCAAAAGCGAGCGAAGGGATCCAACCATGAAATTGAATTATACAAGAACCCTCCACACTCTGTACGGAGATTTCCAAGGGTCCGATTTTGCTGGGTGTACATAAATAACGAAAACGGTTTTGTTACTTTTTACAACGTAAAAAATGTGTTAAATCCATTTTCAGTTACCCTTACACAATTTTTTTGTAAAAATTTAATCTCCATCTAAAATGCTTTATCCACGTTGACAATTTAAAAAAATAAGCCATGACGGCATTTTTCGAAATTATCAGAAAAAAATTAGGTTCTCTTGTTATGGCGGTATTCGTGCCCTCGCGCAAAAGCGCACCTACTTCATTATTCACTAGTGAATCATAATAATTATACAAGGCGTTGTATAACAGATAGCATTATGTACTACTTGCTAGTCGTAGGCAATAATTTTATTCCAAATAGGTATAAAAAAAAACAATAATTTAATTATTAACTTGCATATGTATTTCTATAATTGCTTGACGTTTTGAGTACAACTTTGCCATTTACATTTAAATAGCGATCAATGAAAACCAATTTAAAGTTGTCAACTGTCTGACTGAGTCCTTTGTTATTTAATTCAGAATCAGTTTAATCGCTTAGGGTTTAAAGTGTGGGGGCATTACGCACATGCTGACTTCACACACGAGAACTTCTGTTTTGCTAGTATAGACATGTCCCAATAAATTATGCAAGATGTGAAAATATTGCTATAGTACGCCAACATCACTAAAACGTTTTCAGAAACTCCTGGAACGCTTTCAAACGATTAAAGAAAAATATTTTTAGGTATGTGACGTGTATTGAAACGAAAATTCAGGTTAAAGATGTGCATATAATTACCCAAAAAAATTTTAATATTTTGTAAATAGATCAAACCTTTTTTTTTTATTTCAAATGAATAAATGACCGACTCTAAGGGATTCAGTTTTTGGATTATCCTAAACAGTAACCGGCACAAGGATTTTTTTTCTTGTCAAATCAAGGAACAAAATGTTTTTTGACTTTCTAATTCAAAACCTGTGGTTATGATTGCCAAGTATTGCGAATTGTTCTTCAAAATAGTTTGGACACGATTAGTGAATAATCCATCAATTATTTACGTTTTTGGTCAAGGATAATGCTATCCATAACTCACTGCAGTGAAGAAAGTGTGTTTTTGCAAGAATAGTGTGATAATATCAAAACCTAATTTTATTTTTGATAATATTTAAATACTGAAATATTTTAGGCAAAAAAATTTACAAAACGCAGGTAAGCTTCGCGAAATTCTCATCAACCGTACATTTTAGCTATATGAACACCTTATACTATGTGATAGACAATTCAATTTTGCATTCAATTATATAATAATATACAGGGTGTTTCATTTAAAATAACAAAGTTGCTTATTGTACTGTGAAAACCAAACACCCTGTATACGTGATATACATTTAGGAGAATGCAGAGCTATATACTGAACAAGTTTTGTATTTAAACTTTTTTCATATTTTGATTAATAAAGGAGCTATAGGAGAATCAATTTCCGATTTTCAAAACCTCGTAGAGGGCGCCACAGTGAAATTCTAGCATTCATCAAAAAATGAAAATGTACCTAACACCAAACTGCATAAGTGCAGAAAATTTAAACAAAATCGTATGGTCAGTTTTTTTGTAATAATGTTTCAAACATTTCAAATTTTTTGGAAGAGCGTCGTTGCGGCCGTTTTTGGATTTACTAAATAAATTTTTCTTCATGGTATGGTACCGCCAAAGGGCTTTCAAACAAGTTGTTGCGGAACCTGATCAGAAAACTGGTTTTTGAGTTGTGGGGTGTTAAAGTCAAAATTTTGAAAAATTCATAACGGCCGCCATTTTGAAGTTAGAGAGTCCGGTAAAAAACTGTTTTCCTTGAATTATGGTCTTCTTTCATATCCGCTACTCAAATTTTCAAAATTCTGCTTCTGAAAAAAATGCTACCAAAAAAACATGTCTAACTTCCGCTTCCGGTTTCGGATTTTTTGGAAAAGCTTATTTTGTCGATGAATTTTCGGTATACCCCTTCATTTCAAATTTCATCAAAATCGGTTCACTACTTTTTTCCAATTTTCACGGAAAACCATAGCAACATGAGAAATATCATAAAAGACATATGACAAAAAACAAAACTTGTCTCGAAAATAAGTTAAATAATCCATAGCCAACTCCAAACGGTTTTATTTTTAAGCACCCGTTATAATTACAAAAAAATATAAAAGACTATTAAAGTTCAAGCGCTTTTAGTAAACTAATAATGCTTCTGTTATGAAACGGTAATAAGTGTTTTTGTATGCAACATTAAGAGTGCAGTTAAAGCGTTGAAAGCGGTATCATTTTCCACAAAGCTTCTTGAAACAAATAAACCAATGGTTCAAAGAGCTTCAGTAAGATACCGCTTGGTACAAGATGTGGCCAAGGAACTAACAGAAAAGTGTCATTTTATAGCAACTAAGGAAGCGATTTATAAATTTGAAAAGTCTGAACAGTGCATTATATGTGCCATTACAGTACCATGTATTCTTATGCACGTAACGCCTCGTACTTTATTTTGGATATTTTTTTTTTTATTAACAAATTCTGTAGTTAATTATTAGAAAAATTTTCTTCCCTTAGTAGGTAGTAGGTACATATTTTAGGAAGCACGCATCTCTGATTACTTTTAGCGATAAATCGTGAAAGAGTGAGGAAGGGAATAAACGACAACAACTTTCAAATCCTATTTCCAAACTACGTATCCTACATTTCGCGAGAACAGCTCTGAGACCAAAAGAGCTTTCATCGCATAAATCCTGGCTGCGACGTGCAAGGATCATGGCTCATGAGCTGCGATGCCCCAGGAGTTGCAACCACAAGCAGAGTGCGCTTTAAGAGGTCGCTACCGCACTCCTGATTCACGCTCTCAGACCCATTAAACATTAACACTGCAGGCAAGGATTGCTTTAATACCTCTTCCTTCTCCACAAACCTTACTAAAATGTAGAATGGAATTATCCTTTGTTAATTGAACTCGCTGCAAAATTCCTAATTGATACTTCGCGCTGTACTTAAACGAAAAGCCCCATTAACTGTACTAGGGAAATAATGAAATTCTCTTCATTT
The DNA here is from genome assembly GCA_963082805.1 of Hemicrepidius hirtus. Lineage (NCBI taxonomy): Eukaryota > Metazoa > Arthropoda > Insecta > Coleoptera > Elateridae > Hemicrepidius > Hemicrepidius hirtus. The sequence continues at coordinate 30,152,478 of OY720166.1, forward strand.
CAGAATCCTTTCTATTCCCATAAAAAATTCTTTTAAATTCAAAGAAGATTAATCTAATACGGAAAGATCAATGCTCAAAAATAATAACGAATGGTCTTTTATCCTTAGAATTATTTTTCCCAAGCAGGTGCGTAAATTATTGTCACCCTGTATACAGGGTGTCCCAAAAAGAAACGGCATCTAGTTAAGGGCGTGTTCCTTTCATGAAAATAAGAGGAAAAGTTCCTATTAATATGGGTCCGCAAATGCTTCGTTACCGAGATATACAGGGTGTTGAAAGTTGTAAAAAATATCGATCTTTTTTTCATTTATTCGGAAATGACTAGGAATTAAATTTTAAAAAATAAGCAATACGTATGTATGTACATTTGCTATAAGTGGACCATATTAGTCAGTTTTTTCCTTCTCCAGTGGCGTAACTAGACGTGGGTATGTGGATATTTCTGGAGGAAAAAATGGTAACACAATTTTCAAATTTCTCAACTAATTTACGGTTGAAAGAGTCTCTTGAGATTTTTTCCTACCATTAACCGTTTTCGTGTAAATCACACTTCAAAGATGAAAAATGCGAATAAAAAAATAACTCTGCAAATCCGTTTTTTGAATAATGACCGCCTTTAGCCTCAAAATTTTGTTCGAAGAATAGAAGCTTGTCTTGAAGCTAATGGCTGTCATTTTGAACATTATTTGTAAAATAATAATAATTTCGGAATATATGAAAAACGAATGCAATGCTCTTTTCCTCTTATTTTCATGAAAGAAACACACCCTTAACTGAATGCCGTTTCTTTTTGGGACACCCTGTATGATTTATACAACACGATCGAGAAAGCTATAAGCCGTAGAGATATATTCTTCTCGCGAAACTATAATAACATTCTTCTCAACGTTGGTGTATAACAAACTATTCTTGAACTATTGTAAATACATTTTGATTTATTTTTTGAATGTATTTTAGAACAAGTTGAGTCTAGTAGATGCAAATTCTTAATAGCCCCAGCTTATGCATTTGATGCTTTGAATATTCAAGATATGGTAATAGGAAGCCATTTAGCACATGCTGCTAGAAAATGCAAAGTGTAATATGAACTAAATAATGCAGAAAGTCGTCGGTATAACGATACAGTATTACGGTATCAAACATGAGAACAGCAGCAATGGCACCTGCGAGGATATCCTCCTCAATTATTCAGCAATAAAGCGCTGCCGCTGCCCTAACTCCATTTAATATGAATGGACTCACATGGCTCAACCAGTTTAAAACTCGAGTAAAAACTGTTTATAAGTTGATGGGATTCTTTTAAATTTTTAAATACCACTTTATTTTGTCTTTCTTTTACAATTAGCAAATGATAAAGTTAAAAGTTTATCAGGTGCGGCTCGTCCTTAAAGCGCTGCAGAATTGCAGAACCACCAGAAAATCAAAAAATCTGCGGTTTTGGTTTTTAAATCAAACAAAACCGAATTGTATCGTAAACCTTGTTAGATCGTTGTATCCCTTAGCGAAACTGAATCCCGATAAGTTAGCAATAAGGGTACAACAAGTTATACAATAGAAGCGATTATCTATACGGGGTATTGTCGCGGTTTAGTTGAGCAGCTAAGGGAAGATCACTATTAATTTTATTTGGCCGACACTTTACAGGGCATTAATGAAGTCCCCAGTGTAATATTGTCGCCGCGTCATATTTTAGACCGAGCCCACAGGGACAACATGTCACTCGATAAATTGGTTCCATGTCAGTTATACTAAAGATTGTGGTTATTTGATACGCAGATGTAAAAGATACTGCTTTAAGTGGTCGTAATACCAAACCTAAATGGCGTTAATATTTGTCTACTACAACTACAGTAATTAGAAATTAAAACGAATTAATTTTGTATCAACTTGGAAAACCGCGCATTTTCCAACGTATTTTATTGTTTTACTTTTATTTAATATTTCAAATAAGGAATCAAGAAGGCTTGTTTTTTATTCCTGTTATTAGTATAAGCTGGAAAGCTTTTATTTCTCGGGACAAGATTTAAATCGGAAATATCAGGGAGCAATGGAGCGTAAAAAAGAAAATACACACGAAAGACAAATAAATCTAATCAATACAAGTTTCCAAATTAAAGAGGGTTGGTGGCTGGATTCCCAACAGGTATTAAAAAATATGGGGTGGGGGGGGGGGCGTGATTGCATCTAAAAATCTAGTTACCGTTTGATTTTTTCCGAGTCTTATATAACACGAAAACTTCTTATACAAAATATTTTCGGAAATAAATAAAAAAAAGTGACTGAATAACCACAAAATAAACAAAGGACAATCAGAATTTGACGTTTAAGATCTTAAAAAAAATTAAATTAAGCAAGCCATGACTTATAACTCGGCATAAGGCGGTTTTGTAATCACATTTTCGTGCATTCTAGTGATGCTAGAGACCTCTGGTGGGACGAAATAACAACAAAATAAACAAAGCACAATCAGAATTTGACGTTTAAAATATTAAAAAAAATTAAATCAAGCATGCCATGACTTATAACTCGGAACAAAGTTTTGTAAACACATTTTCATGCATTCTAATGATGCTAGAGACCTCTGGTTGGACGAAATGTCAACAAAATAAACAAATCACTATCAGAATTTGACGTTTAAGATCTTAAAAAAAATTAAATCAAGCAGGCCATGACTTATAACTCGGAACAAGGTTTTGTAATCACATTTTCGTGGATTCTAGTAATGCTAGAGACCTCTGGTTGGACGAAATAGCAACAAAATAAACAAAGCACAATCAGAATTTGACGTTTAAGATTTACAAAAAAATTAAATCAAGCAGGCCATGACTCATAACTCGGAACAAAGTTTTGTAATCACATTTTCGTGCATTCTAGTGATGCTAGAGACCTCTGGTTGGACGAAATAACAACAAAATAAACAAAGCACAATCAGAATTTGACGTTTAAGATCTTAAAAAAAATTAAATCAAGCATGCCATGACTTATAACTCGGAACAAAGTTTTGTAATCACATTTTCGTGCATTCTAGTGATGCTAGAGACCTCTGATTGGACTAAATGACAACAAAATAAACAAAGCACAATCAGAATTTGACGTTTAAGAATATTAAAAAATGAAATCAAGCAACCCATGACTCATAACTCGGCACAACGTTTTGTAAACACATTTTCGTGCATAACTCCTTTTCTAGTGATGCTAGAGACTTCTGGTTTTTTTTATTCTCTTTCTCTTTTTATCCTCTTTACGATTACAGAAAAAAAGGTATGTCTCTCAATTCTAAATTTTCGAGAAAGTTTCCAAACGAAAGTTCCGAGTCCTATTTTGTAACTGACATAGGTATAATATATTTCCCCCAAAAATAGCTTCTAATACCGTAAGATAAAATTAAAATTTGATTTCCATAGAACCTTCTGCATAATAGAAGCGCACATCCCTCACACCGTAGTAATCCATCATAATATCGCCTAACAATAAATTAAAAATTTAAATTTTCGTGGTCAAAAGAAAATGCAATCCAATTTTCTAACCCATAAACCGTCATGTCATTTAAAATTCTGCAATTATAATATAAATAGGTGTCATTACGGCGCTAATAACGAAACACAATCGTTTAGTGCCGGCTTTGCCCCGAGGGTGCCGTGTACGTAATTTATTAATAGATGGTATTAGAGCCACCATGCGTATGTCATTTATTTCGCTCATTGTTACTCTGAACAAAGAATGGGGAACGAGCTTATTACCGAACAGTATAGAATTGTTATATACAAAGTCGCTATTCTAGGATTCGATACGATTGCTACACGGATTAGTACTCGTGCTTGTATTATTGCATCGTTTTATTACAGAACAAATGTACCTCCTACTACTCGGGAGTTTCTCAATCGATGTTTAACAAAAAAAGAGATTAGTTAAGGGTGGAATTTCTGGGATGCAAACTTTCATGTAATATTCATTTTTACACTACAAACCTAGGAACCTGCCATTATGGACGGATGTTTGATCCGAGGTTATTATAGCAGGACGAGTTACAACCCCAGGAGCTACGCGCATAGGGATACTACCTTACTTTACGTGACAAATTGGAAGAAAAACATTCCTTTTCAATTCCATTACCGAGGTTTATAATAATCAAGGATACAAAGATATCCTTCAAATACTAAAGTGATTGAGTCGAGGTTTAAGTTCAGCTGTCCAGTTAATTAAATTATTGCTACAAGTGAGAATGGTCAAATGTCTTGAGGCAAATACCGAATTTAGAAAACAGTATTGATATCTCTATAATAATTTAAAGGAAGATCTGAAACGTAGAGGTTACCTATCCTTTCGTCCAAAAACTTATGAGACGCGTGTTGGTTCACACATCACTCCTAGAAGGATCAGCCACTAATCTTCTAGCAAGGGCAAAAACAATCGCAACGGGCGACTGCCCCTAATCTACTAAAACCCTGGATTACAATGCCCTACTTGATTTAGACTTACATCAAATAAAAAACTTAGGGACATAAAAGCTTTTTTGTTGAATTAGGTATAAATATTAAAAAGTATTCAGAAGAACCTCCAAACCCACTCCAAACCCCCCCTAAATCAAAACAGTAACTAAATAACAACAAATAAAACAAAGCACAATCAGAATTTGACGTTTAAGATCCTTAAAAAAATTAAATCAAGCAAGCCATGGCTCGTAACTCGGGGAAATATTTTATTTTCACATTTTCGTGCATAACTCCGTCTTTAGCGACGCTAGAGACCTCTGTTTTTTTTTATTCTCTTTCTTTTTTTATCCTCTTCACGATTATAACAAAATGGATATACCTTGTCATCGAGAAAATTGCAGAAAAGTGCGATTTTCTAATGAAGGCTGTAAATGTAATTTCGAAAAAAGAATCTCAATGTGAATCACTCTGTATTGAAAAATTATCAAATAAAATATTTATTTATATATTCTAAATGAATCAAAGCAAAGATTTGACCAACTTGACAATTATTAAGGGATATCAAGTGTAATTAAGGGCTGACAATACAGGTGGAGGTACAAAAGCTCTCTGGAGCTTAAATAGTATTCCAGGAGATGAATACGAGAGGTGAGCAAGCTTGACTGGAGAATGATTGCAACGCGGTTGGTTACATCTCCAGTGATCTGAGAGAAAATAACGACGGCGGAGAGGACTTACACACAGGTGCCCCTAACCAGGTACGTAGGTGTGCAAGGGAAAATACAAGGGCGAGCTGAAAATATTTTGAATGAAATCCCACACTCACTGGGTTATCAAATAAATTTTACGATTGCTAATGTAACGAAAAGGTAGAAATAGAAATATGGATTTAAATCTCTTTTTGTTAACTTAAAAAAAAATTATCTTTGATTAATTTTGTTTGGAATTTTGGAGCAGTTTTTGTTTTAATTAAAAAAAATTTGAAAAGTTTGATTTTATTACCAATTACGTTTTCGGACAATTTTGCAAGAAAACTGAAAATTCTCAAGAATTAATTTTTTTTATCTGATGAAAAAAGTCTATCTTTCCTCACTAGTGACTTTTTGTGTTACGGTGTTGAAGAATTTTTAATCATGGAAATAATTCAGTGTTGGTTCGTATTTTTAGAAGAAATGTTAGGATAGTTGTTAAGAATTTATGAAAAATAAAAGACGTAAGTGTAGAAATAGTCAAGAATAAAGTCCCGAGACTATAATAGGTTCCTGAAACGCTCCAAACTGTCGCATGATTTCACCATGGTTACGAGGACAATGGTGTTTATTTGTCCTGTGGGATCGCTAACAACGTGGCAGCGAGCTTGATAAGGAAGCGATGATATTGTATACAAAATAACGCTGTGTGCTTCCCCAGCTCACCACCAATGGCGTTCGCATCTCGCACAAAAGACTCCTGATTAGCTTTTGTTTCAAACTTTTGTTCTTTTTTATTGGGTTTGTGTGTTATTAAATGGTTTCCGCTTATTTCCCCTTTTACCAATTTATCGGCCTATTTTCCTGCAAATGCGCTTTTTAAATTTTAAACATTTACTTTCAGCACCGCCGCACATAAAATGCCGACACAATTTTTATTATTTCATAAATATTGAATACCATATGATTTCTTTTGTTTTGCCCACGCTACACATTCTACCCTGATTTGCATTTATTTGACTGATACAACATGCATTCGAATATTCCACCAAAAATATCAAAATAATTTTTTTTAGTAAATATTATTTTGGAATTTGTTTATTATAAACAGTCGGTTAAATTAAAGTCCCTTAGAAGGGTTCATTTAATTCCTATCTAACGCTGTAGTTCTGCAGATTAGCGTGAGGTGCTTCAACCGAACTCGGTATAACATTGCTATTATAAGGGGAACCCCCCGATCGATTTCTTCCTGTAATAGGTTTTATTTGTAATTGCGTAATCTATACTTAAGACAGCTAAAGTTACACGAAGCGTTTTCAAATTATAATTTATATTAGCTATGAGCCGATTTGGTGTAAGATTTCCTGATAAATTAACTTTCAGAGATGATGTCGTTAATAACGAGGTTTACTCGATTTGGTCTTATGTTACATACCTGAGGGGTTTGAATATCCCTTAGGTGTGTTGTTAGAATATAACGCCCTTTTACAATGTTTTAATAATAATCCGAGCTTAATTATCCCTTAATTTAATGTATTAACATAATCGCCTGTTTAAATTTTCTATACAAATGAGTTATGCCTTTAAATTTAAATGCTTTTTCTGTACAAACACAAACACAAAGTGTCATTATATAATCCCTTATTAGAAACTATGGAGTTGTCTAAAGAGATGCATAAACTTGTCACCGGTTAAGGGAGCATATAAAAACGTCAGCTGAGAAAACAAAATGTTCCAACTTGTAAAACTAATTATAATCTGAGTTGTTCCAACTCTGAACAAATTGTGTCTCCGAATTAGGTGTTAAAATTTTATTTCGAAGCCGAAATAAGAAAAGTTTATATTACTGTTTCAACACTTCATTATGCTTTTATTCTCCTAATAAGGTTAAATTTCGAGGATAAGAATTTCTGTCTGCTTACAGAGGAATACAAGCACACAAAAATATGAAGGAAGTAAGTGGTTACATTTTCTCGACAGAATTTATTGTTTGTTGCTTAACAATTTTTTTTATGAAACAATCACGATTCCAAAATTGTTGTGATACCTTCGATTAAACTAGATACATTTTCTTTTTTTTTTATGAATGCTAGAATTTCTTTGTGGCGAGATTTTGAAAATCGGAAATTGATGCTCCTATAGCTCCTTTATTTGTCAAAATATGAAAAAAGTTTAAATATAAAAGTTGTTCAGTGTATAGCTCTGCATTCGTCTAAATTTATATCACGTATACAGGGTGTTTGCTTTTCGCAGTACAATAAGCAACTTTGTTATTTTAAATGAAACACCCTGTATATTATTATATAATTGAATGCAAAATTGAATTGTCTATCACATAGTATAAGGTAGTCATATAGCTAAAATGTACGGTTGATGAGAAAATCGCGAACTTCCGCTGCGTTAGTAAATTAGATGCCTGTCTCTCTTCTGTACGTATCGAACCCGTATAGTATGGTGTTTCTCGCTACGCATTCAAGTGATTTACAATTCTGTCTCGCGAACTACTGTTGAATACCAAAACGTTTATTTTTATTATAGGAAAGTCCAGGGGAGGTGCGCAACTTTTTTAAATTTGATTGCATGCTAGATTCCTTTTTTATTTTATTTTCAGGGTATGTTTCAATTTTATCGAATGTTCAATCAAGCATGAATTTGTAACGATTGAATATTTAAATAAAACTTTGTTTGATTTGCATATTGTACTGTGTGTTTATAACATTTAATATTTATATTGATTTGATAGTTTGTAATTTTATTTATTGCTCAAATTATTATTTTAAAGGGTTTCATTAAATTTCTACCATTAAACTAATTGGGTTAATTTTAGCAACGATATAGTTTCAGGAAATTACAGCTTTTGTAAAATTTGTTACTTCTTGTATATTAACAGAAAATGTTTTCATAATAAGTTGGTAATTTAAAAATTGCTACTACTAAAAGCTATACAAAACATTAATTAATTGTGTATTGAAAAGACTTGCCGGGGTAGTATTTAGCATAACGTTATTAACAAAAAGCACAATCACTCTCATAAATAAAAAATATACCGAAAACAAACCCCTACACAAAACCGAAACTGTGCAAACAGAGTTAGTTACATAATAAAGATCGTGTTTGCACAAGTCATATTAAAAATGTATTAATCCATTTTTGGGTAGCTGCAAACACTGGTGCGTGCAGGGGTAATTATTTCACCATTTCCACCCCAGTTTCCACTCGCATCAATCTCCATCATCCCCTGATCAACATGACTGAATAAAATTATTGTTTCCGTACGATACCTTCTTATTCAGTTACTACTCTACAATATTTTTATTTTCTCGCCGCAAAGATAGGTTGATAATGACAACTTTTTAGCCTAGTAGTGAAAAAAATAACGAATCAAGTATGGAAATTTATTTCTAATGTAATTATAAGTTCAAGTAAATTTAAGTAGAAAAGTTGAAGCTAGTTCTGTGTGCGAGTTAGTTCTAAAAGTGCAATTAGCTTTCAGTTTAGCGCCACTTTGAAAGGAAAGCTTGGAGACCTTTGGTTCTAGCTAAAAGCTCCTACGGACCGGACGAACTGTGAGATGCAGGACTCAACTTTAATTGAAAATGACAAATCCCTCTATTGAAATGGTAATCAACTACTAGGAAATCCTATTAGGATAAACTCTGCGACTGATCGATATGTCCCATTTGTATGATAAAGACGAGCTTAAACGGAAACAGGGATAGAGATAAAGGCTCAGGATTTCACTGATTTCTTTTTTGTTTCTTCTACAAATTTTATTCTTACCAAAAATATTCTCATAAGACTATTTACTGTCTTTAATTTTTCTTCAACACAATTTTTATTAGAAAATTTTATTTCTGGAAATTACTGTTCGAATTATTATATGCTTTTGAGAATGACTCTTTGTAAAATAAATAAATCCAATTAATCCGAGTTATTATTTAAAATTAAATTGTTTTTATTCGTCGGATGACACATTATTCTTGTACCATCTGGTAAAGTCATAGTGAACGAGTAAAAATAAAACAAAATAATTAAATATGGTTCAAGATCATTTAACAAGTAATTTATAACAGAAATAAAATGATGGGTCGTGTAATAATGTGTTGGAAATGATTACAAACGGTTCAGATGCGAGGGTAGAAGACCACAAGGGAGTTTAACGATACGCAGGGTGCTACCACATGCCTTCCATGTAACTACCAACTGTATGGGTTGCTTAAGGGCGGTACAATAACTAGTTTATTGTAAAAATCAAAAATTGATCACGTTAAAAAATTTAAGTCGCCCCCCCCTCAAGTTCAACCCCTTTGAGTAGTTCATGAAATAGAATTGGGGCGGGTTAAGTTTTTTTAATGTAAATCAGCATATAAAATAAGCTTGTCATATCTTCTCGCATATCCCTGTTCGTGTAGGAGCGAATTTACTCACAGAATCTGAAGTAAAATTGGAATCCTCATCCCAAACACAAACAGAATTGGAGAAATCCGGAATGGAACGCCTAAAATGCTAATTCGAACGCCTCTCTTCAGGAAGTGGTTAAACTGCACAAACAGCGTCTATTATATGCGCAATAAGACCTCTCCGGCTCTAATACGATCTCAATTTAGTTTAGTTCCGCTCTGTTACACGGGTCGCGTGGCAATCGCCACCCCCCGGGAATCCCTTGCGCCACCCCCTATTTGTCACTTGGTGTGAACGCAAGCCTTGTATATTATTTTCCTGTACGCTTACAAAAAAAATCTTTTAGATTGACGTAACACAAAGAGAAAACTTTTAAATAAAATTTATAGCTCTTGGAAAAATTAAAAAATTAAACTCGTTACATGAAAGTATGACGTGTACATGAATATTTTATTGTAAAAATGAAATGCATTCATGAATATGCATTAAATTACTGTTGCATTTTGTAACTAGGTGTATGTAAAGTAATAAAAACTTAAAGGGAAATAAAAGAACTGGTAGCTAGTTTGTGGGAGGTTGGTTTCAGCAAAATGTGAACAAAGGAAGGAGAACTTTTGTACAGGATTTTTAATAACCGAGACCGAATACGTATACGATTTATTTACCATAAATGGCGTCAAATAAATCCCCCCCCCCCCTAAAATATTAAACGATACAGAATAATTGGTAAATAACGCATTATTAAAAAAAGGGCTTCGGTAGTATAGGGGTTTGGGTGCATGTCTTCGGAGAATTGAATGAATACCCACAGGCTTTAGGGACGAATAGGGAAGAATATTTGATTTTCAGTCCTGTAAAACCTACCCCAAAGAAGTTTTTTTGAAAATAACACGCGCATGTAATCCTCAGCTAGTAAAAGGTCGTTGTAACCGCGTGTTGTGAAAGATGCAAAGGTATTCTTTTGCCTAAATACTTTACAATCAATGCAGAGGAATGGGGTGGGTAAGACCTGTTGACTTTCAGATTTACCAGAAAGTTGGGGAAATATACAGAATGCTCAAGACAAAATGATGTATATCAGGATCTCCGAAGTCGGTTAAATGCGAAAAAAGTTACGAAATATATATATGCAAGCATTTCTGAAATATCCTGAAAAAAATGAAAGTTGTCTTTTTCGAAAATCTCGAAGATATATTTTTGAAATTTTTATACTAAGCACTAAGGGAAAAGACCTACAAGTCCTGAAAATTCCAACCCTGCCACTATTCCCAAACACCCCCTACGAATTTTTGAATTTGAATCTAATCTGGACGTCTTAAAAAAGTCAGTTCAGGAATTTATTTTTCAAAAATTATGGAAGCCTTTTTTTTGAAATTTTTATACTAAGCACTAAGGGAAAAGACCTACAAGTCCTGAAAATCCCAACCCTACCACTATTCCCAAACACCCCCTACGAATTTTTGAATTTGAATCTAATCTGGACGTCTTAAAAAAGTCTAAAGTTCAGGAATTTATTTTTCAAAAATTATGGAAGCCTTTTTTTTGAAATTTTTATACTAAGCACTAAGGGAAAAGACCTACAAGTCCTGAAAATTCCAACCCTGCCACTATTCCCAAACACCCCCTACGAATTTTTGAATTTGAATCTAATCTGGACGTCTTAAAAATGTCTAAAGTTCAGGAATTTATTTTTCAAAAATTATGGAAGCCATTTTTTGAAATTTTTATACTAAGTACTAAGGGAAAAGACCTACAAGTCCTGAAAATTCCAACCCTACCACTATTCCCAAACACCCCTTACGAATTTTTGAATTTGAATCTAATCTGGGCGTCTTAAAAATGTCTAAAGTTCAGGAATTTATTTTTCAAAAATTATGGAAGCCTTTTTTTTGAAAATTTTATACTAAGCACTAAGGGAAAAGACCTACAAGTCCTGAAAATTCCAACCCTGCCACTATTCCCAAACACCCCCTACGAATTTTTGAATTTGAATCTAATCTGGACGTCTTAAAAAAGTCTAAAGTTCAGGAATTTATTTTTCAAAAATTATGGAAGCCTTTTTTTTGAAATTTTTATACTAAGCACTAAGGGAAAAGACCTACAAGTCCTGAAAATTCCAACCCTGCCACTATTCCCAAACACCCCCTACGAATTTTTGAATTTGAATCTAATCTGGACGTCTTAAAAATGTCTAAAGTTTAGATATTTATTTTTCAAAAATTATGGAAGCCACTTTTTTGAAATTTTTATACTAAGCATTAAGGGAAAAGACCTACAAGTCCTGAAAATTCCAACCCTGCCACTATTCCCCAACACCCCTTACGAATTTTTGAATTTGAATCTAATCTGAACGTTTTAAAAATGTCTCAAGTTCAGGAATTTATTTTTCAAAAATTATGGAAGCCATTTTTTTGAAATTTTTATACTGAGCACTAAGGGAAAAGACCTACAAATCCTGAAAATTCCAACCCTGCCACTATTCCCCAACACCCCTTACGAATTTTTGAATTTGAATCTAATCTGAACGTTTTAAAAATGTCTCAAGTTCAGGAATTTATTTTTCAAAAATTATGGAAGCCATTTTTTTGAAATTTTTATACTGAGCACTAAGGGAAAAGACCTACAAGTCCTGAAAATTCCAACCCTACCACTATTCCCCAACACCCCTTACGAATTTTTGAATTTGAATCTAATCTGAACGTTTTAAAAATGTCTCAAGTTCAGGAATTTATTTTTCAAAAATTATGGACGCCATTTTATTGAAATACAAGTTTTCAATATCTTCAAACGCCTGAAAAAAATTCTCTTTCGAATGACCCGATTATTTTTCTTCAAGGTGATAAAAGACAAGAACTATTATTTTTCAGTTTGCAAATAAAAAAAATGCATTTAGTTTTCTCTCTACACTTTGCAAATTATTTTTCAAAGCTGTTTCGATCACTTTAGTTGTCTGGGAACACGATTGTGTTTAACATGCTCCCGTGTTTGATATTGATTCCTGGGGAAGATGTAAATAAAAATAGCAATGGCAAAACACTATCTTTTATGCCCTACTAGCTTTAAATGAAAGTATTCGACTTGCAGAACGCGATTGATTTAATTTTTCGATTTAATTTTTATTGTTGCTTGTAATAATCTGATAATAGACTTTCTATAAACAACCCTTGAGAATAATTAACATTAAAATGTTCAATAATTTCCAACACCAAGTTCAACAAAGAAAATTGTTTGTTCTAACCTTTTGTAGATGTTGGGTGGCTATTTCTTGGGAGTTCTTTTCATTCTTGATAAGCACGCACTGAATCTAACACTTCATTCTTTAAATTAACACAAAACTCATATAAAACGACCAATTTTTAACAAGTCTCAAACTAACCACAGAAAATATTGTTAAAATGAATGATAAAACCTGTAAGTATGTAGAAGGTCGAACGTTACCCGAATACCATCTGCAAGATAAAAACAATCTAACAAAGGAAATTGATAAGAGCAAGGTATTGAATACGTGTTGGTTACACCAGATGTTTTTTAACCAAGGAATCAAATTAAATTAACAACAGGTAGACAGGGTTGGATTAAGAAAAATTCTAACAAAAATAAAAATATTAAGAGTAAATGCGCGTAGCGCCTCGGGTTACAACTGGTTCGGTTATAATACCTTCATTTTTGTAAGAGAGTTTTCATTATTCACCGGGGTAGGTAATGAAACATTTTTGACCTGACCTTAAGAAAAAAAAATTTATTCGTTGATAATGGAAGGTTTAAAGTTGGGCTTTACTAGATTTGTTTAAATCCAACCCCTTGCTTCTAAAAAAAATATTAATTTTATTCGTTTTTTTACTCGTCCCTATTTCTTTTCAATTAAAAGTTTCATTCCTATCACGTGGACAAACTAAAAAGATGGTCAAAGCCCAACATAGGCATTTCTATGAACGAAAGCTTAATTTTCCAGATTTGCATACAAATCCGTAGGTATTCCCAGATGCAGGTTTAAAATTTTTTCCATTTGAATATCAGACAGAAAAAAAATAACAATCAGGCGACACGTGAAATGACCAAACAAAGCTGAGCGTATGTCAACAAATCATGTTAAAGCAATTACCAATTAAATTAAATCGATGATATATTTAATTCTCTCTTTATCCGGAGAACCAAAACGAAAGGCAAGCCAAGCCGATCGAGCGATGCCGGTGGCCATCCCTAGGGAGAACAGCACAAAATCCCAGAGGCTTGTTGGCTTTACCGTCATTTGTCTAACAGCTGTTCACATATCGTCAAATTACGTCATTAGAGAAATTGTCGATTGTCTGCCCCCATTATTAAGGGAAATCAACCCCTGTGTGTACCGCTCACCGTTTTACTTTTACTATAGCTTGCGAACAGCTTTAAAGGAAATGATAAATCAAAATTATTTTTTAGTATTAATGTAGATTAATTATTATATTTTTCTATTGGTCGAGAGTTTCGAGAGTGTCGGCCTGTAGAAAAGAAAAAAAGTAGAGTGGCGCACCTCCCCTGGACTTTCCCATACTAAAAATAAACATTTCGTTTTTGGTAATCAACAGTAGTTCGCGAGGCAGCACTGGAAATCACTTGAATGCGTAGCGAGAAACACCAGACTATACGGGTTCGATACGTACAGAAGAGAGACAGGCATCTAATTTACTAACGCAGCGGAAGTTCGCGATTTTCTCATCAACCGTACATTTTAGCTATATGACTACCTTATACTATGTGATAGACAATTCAATTTTGCATTCAATTATATAATAATATACAGGGTGTTTCATTTAAAATAACAAAGTTGCTTATTGTACTGTGAAAACCAAACACCCTGTATACGTGATATAAATTTAGAAAAATGCAGAGCTATATACTGAACAACTTTTATATTTAAACTTTTTTTATATTTTGACTAATAAAGGAACTATAGGAGCATCAAGTTTCGATTTCCAAAACCTCGTAGAGGGCGCCACAGGGAAATTCTAGCATTCATCAAAAAACAAAAATGTACCTAACACCAAGCTGGATAAGTGTAGAAAATTTAAACAAAATCGTGTGCCCCGCTTTTTCGTAATAATTTGTAAAAGTTCAATAATAAAATTCCTTATAGCACAACGCAACGCAACAATATCAAACATGTTGCCGTAATTCTACATATCATAGTTCAAGATTCTTACGGTCTTTTTTATTGTAACATAGGAACAAGTTCGTGAATAATAAACTTAGCGACGTTCTAAACGCTAAATTTTATTTTAATGGATCTTCATACATTGAAGCATCCCGGCGTTTAATGTACTTGGTAAACAGAAATTCTCTCAAAGGGAGTCAGCAACAAAGAGACAGAATGAGAAATTTCAACAAGTCTAATTCTCAACAAGCTTCGTAATTCTCTCCACCGTCCTAAACGCAAGAAGCAATTAATTCAGTTTTAAAGTTAATTTATTTGTGTACACAAGACTGAGCGGAGTACCTAATCACGTTAATTAAAATGTTCCGTGTAAACTAACCGTGCTATAAGTTAGCTCCATGTGGCCTACGGAACTATAATGGATTGATTACGGCGCTAGATTAAGTAATTAAGGGGCAACTTTGCCCATTACTACACTATTGTGCTATTTATTTTAAGTACGGCTTTACTAAACTATCAAAGAAGTAATTGCGGTTCCATACAGACATTCTTATTTTAGGATATCCGAGCTGCAGTCTTAGCAGCTCGAATATCAACATAAAAATTTAAATCCTAGATAGTATAATTTTTTTTACAAATATAGTAATAAGTGCAACAAGGACTTGCTATAAAAATTTGAATTTCGACATCAATGTGTTGTTCTCAAAAGCGTATACAGGGTGGATCTCGTAAACGGTAAGAGATAGAGATTCGGTTAAATGAGAAGAAATGTTCAGTGTATTGAGGACTACTACAATCACCATAAAAGTTCTATAAATTTTGCGCAGTTTTCAGTACAGCCTGAAAAATATTAAATTTTCAGTTTTTTATTTCCCTGTGTAACAACAAAACATATTACTCCGATAAAAAAGAAAAGGAAAAAAAAGAGAAAGGTTATGAGAAAATAATGTAAAAGCGTGAGAATTTTGCCCAAGCATGTGGAGGGCCGAAATTTGAAAAGTTTATGGAGCAACCGCACGGCTAATAGCAAATTAGATTATCTTCACACCATCAGAAGCGACTAATTAAGTTCTGAAATATGTTATTTTAGGACAGGAAACATTTAAATAAAGCACCTATTCATTAGGGTTATTTCAAAGGTTATGTTCTCGGTGCGTAGCGACGCTCTTTGAAGCGCCGCCGCTGGCGGAACTAAAGTAAAACACATGACGATCAACAAGACGGTCATTGTTTAAACAATTGACGTTCGTGGCGGGTAATTTGCGAGTATTTTTGACGTTGTGCGGTCTGACTGGTCTGGAACTAACGCGACTAAATGTTGTACACATGTGTGACTAAATTCATATTTGAAACAGATACGCTAATGTCTACTTTTAGATAGTGGGACGCGTTCTGTAAATGTCAATCTTCTTTTTGATTTTTTTTCCCAGTATTTTAAGAAATAAACAAAAACCTATCGCCAATACTTTTGTTTTTATACTTTCACGCAGCAAAAACAAACTGAAAACTTTTTATACTAAACTTATTACAAAATTTAGGAAAAAAAACTAATACCTCAATTCTGTAATAAAAAAAAAAAAAGAAAACAATGAGTTGCTTATAAATAACCAAATTAAACCTGCAATTTCGCTATACGATTCCGAAAACCACCGAAATTAAAACCAAAAGTAAAACGCTTCATTCCTGCAACCGCAGGAAAAACCGCATCTAACTACCAACATCAGAACAGATTGCAGGGCAGAATATTTCCTCCTTCTCGTGTTGCCCCATCTCGGTACAAACCGGGGCAAATATTTGCCCAACTCCGCTCACAAAATTAAGTGGAATTGAAATGGACTCCAAAGGTAAACTGACGAGGTCTGCGCTGAATAGAGGAACTTGGTACGACGAGTTTTGCGAGCGAATAACATTTTACACTCCTGAAACAGCTCATCATTTCAAAATAAAAATTTCATGATTTTAAAGTTTTCAGTTTTAGTTTAAATTTTTACAAGAGTATCCAACAAATTAAATAAAGGAGTTTTGACTATGAAAAAAAAAGGATCAATCTGAAACGTAAGTTCCTTGGACGTTTGTTATTACTTTATTAGTAACCCAACAGCCCTGAGTTCGAATCCCAAGACTTGTTACACGCATTTTACGATTTTTATTGATGAGGTACGTTCAACCAAGACTCTACAATGGGAGTTGATAGGTAAAATATGATATCCCGGATGTAGGACGGGATAATTTAAGGATTAATAGGAAAAAAATGGGACAGTCGCGCCTTACGACAGGCAGGGGACTCTTTGATTTTATTCTCTATCCGGATGCCACGTTTTTAAAATTTTTACAGCTATTATGAATAGAAAAGACCTACACGTTCTGAAAATTCCAACCCTACCACTATTCCCAAACACCCCCTACGAATTTTTGAATTTAAATCTAATCTGGACGTCTTAAAAATGTCCAATGTTTACGAATTTTTTTTTCAAAAATCATGAAGGCTACATTTTTGAAATTTTTTTGCTAACCACTAAGGGAAAAGACCTATAAGTCCTGAAAATCCCAACCCTACCACTATTTCAAAACATCCCCTACGAATTTTTGAATTTAAATCTAATGTGGACGTCTTAAAAATGTCCAATGTTTACGAATTTTTTTTTCAAAAATCATGAAGGCCACATTTTTGAATTTTTTTTGCTAAACACTAAGGGAAAAGACCTACAAGTCCTGAAAATCCCAACCCTACCACTATTTCAAAACATCCCCTACGAATTTTTGAATTTAAATCTAATGTGGACGTCTTAAAAATGTCCAATGTTTACGAATTTTTTTTTCAAAAATCATGAAGGCCACATTTTTGAATTTTTTTTTGCTAACCACTAAGGGAAAAGACCTACAAGTCCTGAAAATGCCAACCCTGCCACTATTCCCAAACACCCCCTACGAATTTTTGAATTTAAATCTAATGTGGACGTCTTAAAAATGTCCAATGTTTACGAATTTTTTTTTCAAAAATCATGAAGGCCACATTTTTGAATTTTTTTTGCTAAACACTAAGGGAAAAGACCTATAAGTCCTGAAAATCCCAACCCTACCACTATTCCCAGACACCCCCTACGAATTTTTGAATTTAAATCTAATCTGGACGTCTTAAAAATGTCCAATGTTTACGAATTTTTTTTTCAAAAATCATGAGGCCTACATTTTTGAATTTTTTTTGCTAAATACTAAGAGAAAAGACCTATAAGTTCTGAAAATCCCAACCCTACCACTATTCCCAATCACCCGCTACGAATTTTTGAATTTAAATCTAATCTGGACGTCTTAAAAATGTCCAATGTTTACGATTTTTTTTTTCAAAAATCATGAAGGCCACATTTTTGAATTTTTTTTACTAAACACTAAGGGAAGATACCTACAAGTCCTGAAAATTCCAACCCTACCATTATTCTCAAACACCCCCTACGAATTTTTGAATTTAAATCTAATCTGGACGTCTTAAAAATGTCCAATGTTTACGATTTTTTTTTTCAAAAATCATGAAGGCCACATTTTTGAATTTTTTTTACTAAACACTAAGGGAAGATACCTACAAGTCCTGAAAATTCCAACCCTACCATTATTCTCAAACACCCCCTACGAATTTTTGAATTTAAATCTAATCTCGACGTCTTAAAAATGTCCAATGTTTACGAATATTTTTTTTCAAAAATCATGAAGGCCACATTTTTGAATTTTTTTTACTAAACACTAAGGGAAAATACCTATAAGTCCTGAAAATCCCAACCCTGCCACTATTGCCAAACTCCCCCTAACGAATTTTTTAATTTTATTCCCTACGTGTATTGGATAGGACATTATCCTTATGGACCAAACACGTCAATAATTGAAAAATTATTTACTAGTCCTGGATGAAACCCTTTTATCTTGTCATAAGTTAATCTCGATTCTATGAACATACCAGAAAATATCATAAAAATTCAATCAAGTAGGATAATTATTCGCTCATTCGGCATCGCTTGCACGATTTTCGTTTATAAAACCTTATTTGCTTTGGAAGGCTCTCGGCTTATATTAATAATGGCCGAAACAATTAGTTAAACATTAGACTGCATTACTGTACGGTACTCGTAATTAACTGTTGAATTAGTTATAGATCCCGTATTAAGTTGGTACCTTCTGGGTACCCCCTACTACATACTTCAGGGTAGAACAAAATAGACCTAAATTAGACAAAATTTGTATCAATTTGTGAAATTTTCCTTCAGAGATAAAAATACAAGTATTTCAGGAAAATTCTGTAATAGTTTTTTGTGTAGGTATCTAATATTATTTTTAATATTATTTTGAATGGTAGTACTAGCTTGTAAAATTAATGCTTTCACAAGTTGAGAAGCGTTAAACTGAATTTTGGAGTAGGTCCAAAATACTTTACTATAATAGCCTAAACATGAAATTTTATAGGTAAATAAATATTAACGACAAGGTAATTTAACAACCGGAATTTTGATGAAGTGCAGCTGAAATCTTATTTTACAGAATTTGTAACTACATCTTATTCCTAATATTTCAAAAATTACTTTATCCCCACGTGCTATAATAAAACAGAAATGACAAAACTTTGCTGACTGAAAATCTTACGAGGGAAAATACTTTAAGTCTTCGAGTCGCGTAATGTCGCTTTCCGTTTCCTATTTTTTCTGCAAGCGCGTTAATTAACAAAAAATGTATTAGGTATTGCAGAAAGTATGAATTAGAATTAAGTTAGGGGTAATCTTTTCCGTACGTCATCGTCATGTAAAATGCTAACCCCATACCTTTACGCCTAAAGAATCTGTATTTACATCCCTATTCTGTAGAAAGTCGTTCACGAACGACTCGTTAACTAACGACAAGCGTTGGCGACGTATAACTTTAGAGAAAAAAAAATCGTTTGAAATACCCGACAATATAGTTAGCGAAAGAGTCGTTACGTCTTATAGAATTGGGGTGTTAGTTATTTTCTTGTCGCAAAAAGGTGGTAAGAAAGTAACATTTTCGTGCCGCTTGAATTAAAATCTTTATTTCCTTAGCGAAATAATGTTTAATAAATTGTTTTCTACCAATATCCGATTTCACAAAAAAAAAATACAATTTTTTATTACCTTCGCGATGTTTTCGCATGCTCTGCGAAGCATATTAGACGCGAATTTTAAAACACATTATAGAAAATATCAAACGTTATTGGAAATTTATATTTTTGTGCATCATTTAAAATGACTTTCTATATTCTATGTTGTAAAATTTCTAACACATTTCTTGAAAGCTAAAATAGATTAGTTGGTGGTCCGATCTTAATTAAAGATTGAACATCTGTGTCGCTCTTTTCTTTATTTCTCAGAAAATAAGCGTTCTTGGAACTCAGAACTAAAGATTATAAAATCAGTATTTCCACTCTGATTGTCATAGTTATAGGTTCCAGGGTGAAGAAAGATGCTTAAAGACTATCTTTCTCTTTCGTCAGGACTGGGAATTATGGTTTTCTGCAAAAATCATAATAAACGTAGATAATTAATGAAGTCCGAGATGACGGAGACGTTGTTCCCACTCCTGAAAACAGTCTTTGATATCTTGAATGGTCAACTCTTTTGCTTGATCCGTCAGGATCTTCTGAATGAATTCAGCCCCGAAATGGGGACCATATAGACTTGGCTGAACTTCGGCTCCTCAATGAGGAGCTTCTAAACAATCTTATGATTGAATTCCTTAATTACATATGAATAATATTTAGTATTGTTGTTCAAATTATTGAATGAAAGAAAAGTTGAATTAAATTGAAATTTCAAATGCAAAATTAATTCGTTTAAGATGATACCGAAGCGGAACATGCAAAGCAGGTAGGTAAGTTGACAATTATCGTCTTCATGACAATATAAACGGGCCATAACTTGGACTAATTATAAGTCCTCGGTTGGATTCCCGACAGGAACACAATGGCTGCGAACGGACCTGGCGTTAACTAACCGTGCCGAGCTTATCCTAATTACCGCTATAATTAGTGTAGCGCTAGTGTCACTACCGCACGACGCCGTTTTGTCACCGACGCCGGGTTGCCTGGCAACCCTAACATGAGCATCGCACTTGATTCGTCGGTGTTTTATGGATTTTTGACCGCCCGCTTTTTATGGAATTAATTGCTTTCAGGGGACCGACTCGAGCTTACGTTAATTTTCATAAATGTCTTGCATGGACGCCGACGACCGAGCTAGTGCACCGCGTCAACCCCCCTAACCTCCCCAAACGCGATCTGCTCGGTTACCAACGACTGAAACAGAAATGACAATCCAGGAAATTCGCCAAAGAAATTTTTTACTCAAAAAAATAAAAGCTTTTATTATTGGTTCGTAAGGACATTAGCTTTCAAAGCCTGAAAGAATCTGAAAAGTGGCTTGGAATATCCCATCCAGAGCGCAGCAACGAGAGATCAAGATTTGCTAAAAGTCGTGAGCAGGCTATGCAAAAGCTACCCCAACGAATAGGTAACCAAAGTTCACAGAACTAACCAAAAGAATTGTCCAAGACGTAACAACCCCTAATATCTACCCTAATTTTATTTCGGTTTTGTATTAAAGATTATCGAAGCCTTCTTGTACTTTTTTATAAAGCTGTGTATAACTCATTTTTATTCTTACGTCGAAGCTTATATTTTTTAAAAATTGTATTAAGGGGAAGTGGCCATCAACATCGCCCGACTTAACACTATTGAGAATTTTTGGCGCCTTGATTTTGAAAATAAAATTAAGATATCTTTCTCACATTAATTATCGAAAAGCTTGTTCTGTTTTAGTTTAAAAAAAATGCAGCTGTTATGTAGGTAAAATAAAATGTAAAAATGAGTTTTTAAAGGCAGGGATAGAAATCAAAGGCTCATCAGGCACGTCAATATAATTTGAAAATAATGGCGTTATTATCGTTGTTGTGCGGCCGCTTAGCGTCAGCAGGAGCGACGGCATTATCTGGTGGCCGATGATAGAACTTGAGTAAACAGTGTGGTTGCCTCTGTATACAAACCGGGATTCCACAGGCGTAACATGTGGGTTTCGTGGGATTAACCCTCTAACCAACCAGTAGCATGAACAAATAGCAAACACTTGTTTCCGACAAAGCTCTTTTTAGAAATCTGCAGTCGTCAAACGTAAACCCAGAACCGTTTTACAAAACATAAATTCTTAATAAAATACTTCCTATAGATTTAAGAATCCATTAATTATTTACAAAAAATCATGCTTTATTTGCAGAGAGAAGGAATAATGGGCGGGTATAGCGCAGCAGGGAGAGTCTTAAGCTCCGACTACAAACTTCCGCGACCGCGGAACTGGTAAAACCGTTTCCTCAGGAGTTTCCCTTAAAATAAATGCTAGATAAGGGTTGGGGGTATAATCTTAGCAGTTAAGACCCCTATGTGTTTACTAAAAGAAAACAAAAGAGGTAACCTTCTAGTAACAACGCTTTGCTAAACTGTCTTATCAAATGATATTCCTCCGCAAATAAACGTCAGGGGAGGTTAATTTTTTTAACATTAAAGTATGAAAATGATTTTTTGAAGGCAATAAAGTTAAAAAATTGTCTACGCTACTGAACGGTTAGGGGGAATTAGGGGAAAATGGACCAATTGAAACGCAATTTATCATCGTCGCAGCAGGCCATAGATGACAAAAGAACGGCGACTGCTCGTGGGTACGTGTTTTGTTTAGGTCCATGTTCGCCTGTTTTAGGACGATATCAGAAAATCACATTATAACAGGGAGAGAAATTGCTTATGTTTACCTTTCATCGACTTATGACTTTTTTATTCACGTAGCAATTAAAAAAAACAAGATAAAAAATTTCACTTTAATTCCTTTATCAGGAAACCTATTTCCCATAATAAACCCTAAATTGTAATTTGATTTAACCCCCCGTGTATGTGATCCTTGCTACAAGTCTAGGTTCAAACCCAGCGAAACGTGTTTAAAAAAAAGACCTGGATCCTTGTGCAGGTTTGTTCTGGAAGACACATATTATACATTGCAGCAGAGCTGCCAAAACTGCAGCACTCATCAAATTTTCCTCTTTTTTTAAAGATCTTAAAAATGGACGTAATATTTAAAATAACTCAAAATAAGTTTTCCATATTTCATTACCAAGAACAGTTGGTGGTAAAAGAGCAAGGTTGTTGAAATGGGAGTAAGATTTCGTACATTAAATGTCTATATTGTTTCATGGTTAAAATAAATAATTTTTTAGGTCCCCCCCGTATAACTGAAACTGCAAGAAAAAAAATGTTTTGAGGAAGTTATCCTATTTGAAAAATAAGGATGCCGCCTCAAGTACCACGAACGTATTAGAGAAAGCGATCGCAGGAAATCCGGAGCTAAACTCCCGAATCTGATCCAGATATTATCATAAAGCTATTTTTCAAGTGAGACATTTAGAGTAATTTGTTTCTCGCGGCGTAATGGAGCGTTTAATGAGGAGCTCGCCGCCGCCGGTGGCCAAGGGACCGGGAAATTGAATCGTTCCCGGCTTAGACACTTACGTCAGGACACTTCTTAAGGATATGCGTCTTCCCGAGTTAAGGAAACAAAGAACGAAAAATCTATTTAACAATTCTAAAATAGGACTTTCTATATTTGAAAATAAACACAGAGTAGTTTTAAATATTGACCATAATTAAACAAAATGCTCGACAAAATGGCAAACCAAATAAAAAAAAATGGATTATGCCCAAAAAAAATTTCTAAGTGGCGGAAAATATGCAAAATATATCCACCTTATGTATATGTACACTGCCATAGTTCTGGTCTACACGGTCTTGTAAGTCGCGTTCGATTCCCTGAAGAGAGTTGGGTCAGACGATCTGAGAGGCCAAGTGACTGACCGAATTTTTCTCAACCATTTCCTGTCAAGATAGATTTTAGAGAAGGGATAAACTAATTTTATAACATTTAATATGTTTACTTTTATTAAATGTTTACGTTTAGAAAATTAAATGAAAGTTCATAAATAAAAAATGGGATTAAACGATTGAAAAAGTGAAAAATCGTACCTACACAGAACATAAAATAAAAAGGGAAAGAACAAAGTAAGAAGTTATCTCTGTAAAGTTCCGGAAATAATTTATTATGTAAAATAAAACACCAACGGGTCGGGACCAAAATGCATATTAAAGCGTTTTCAAAATAGAGGGAAGATCATCCAATTTTCCAGTTCATTTGATAGCTATAACCTTAAAAACGTCCGAAACATAAAATACGGTCAAGGAATCCCCGTTTATGCATTTCTAATGGCGGCCATCTTAGCGGAAATGATGGAATGTTCTTTTGTCACCACAGGAGTGTTCATTTTCCGGTTGGATTGCGTCCCGATAAAAAAGAGCGGGCGCAAAGAGCATGAAAATGGCCGCTATGAAGACTAGTTTGTTACTTGTTTTGGGTCATTTAACAGATAAACGTTACCGAGTGGCCTTGCTTTAACGATACCTTACGGCCCTTTAACGACGGACTGGTGTAAACGCTGCCTAAGATGGGGCAATTCCAAGTCACCAATCTCGAAACTAATCGAAATAAAATGACGTGCTTTTTACATAACGTGGTTTTTATTTTTTTTTTACCTTAACATCACTACAATATTCTTCTACAAAAAAAATTAAACCTGCAGCATGTAAAAGCGAGAATGTTGCATATCTAGCTTGCCTTGGAAATCATAAAACCGTAACAAATGGTGGAGGCGCCGCGCTGCACAAAGTAAATTATTTGATCATGAGGTTCTTTTATTTAATTACTGATGTTTTACGGAACGACAAGAACGTTTGCAGAAGTAAGAGGTCGTAGGCCGAGTATTTTAAGCCTCACAATAACAAAAATGGTGGAGGCGCCGCGGCGCACAGAGAAAATTATTTGATCATGAGGATCTTTTGTTTAATTACTGATGTTTTACGGAACGACGAGAACGTTTGCGGAAGTAAGAGGTCGTAGGCCGAGTATTTTAAGCCCCACAATAAAAAAAATGGTGGAGGCGCCGCACCACATAGAGAAAATTATTTGACCATGAGGATCTTTTCTTTAATTACTGATGCTTTACGGGACGACCAGAAGGTTTGTGGAAGTAAGAGGTTGTAGGCCGAGTATTTTAATCCCCATAATAAAAAATGGTGGAGGCGCCGGACCGCACAGAAAAAAATATTTGATCATGAGAATCTTTTCTTTAATTACTGATGCTTTATGTGGGACGACGAGAAGATTTGTGGAAGTAAGAGGTCGTAGGCTGAGTATTTTAAGCCTCACGATAAAACTGCACTGATGTAATGAATCACAATCAAGTTCCGTAATGAAATATTTCGTCTTCGGTTGCGTAAATTAAAAATTTAAATATAATTTCGGTAATCTAAACAATATCTTCTAAGTTTGAAACTGAGAGGAGTAAACTTAGAACCCGATCGAGTTAATTCGGGTGTGAAATATAAATTAATACGACTGATGGATTCCAAGAGACTCCAAATGAATGTAATTATAATAAGTAATTAATAAATCGACGTTCCAATTAAGTAAGAGCACTTAATTAACTTACTAATCGGATCTGAAGCGCTCTAGTTCCGTCTCCGGGAACGCGAAACGCCCAAGGGATCTACAAAACACTATCACGGAGCTCAAACTTTTTTAAAAGCTTATTATCGGATCCCCTCCGGCAGAGCTTTTATTTTTTCTCATGTTCTTAACACTTTTTAAAACTATATTATACTTTTTTATCTTGGAAAACGTTCCGGAATTCTTAAACTGCACCGTTTTTCAAGTATCTTGACAGCGGATACGTGTTGCAAATTAGGAAATTGATAGAATCGGTAAGTTACCACGTACTATACTATAAAATTTAAATTTCTTACAAACTCTTTCGTTTTCACTTTTTAAATTTTCTTTAAAAAAATCAAAAAATCAAATTTAATAAAAAAAAATGATAAAGGAAATTTAAGACAATTTAATCATTTTTGTAAAAATTGCAATTACTAAGAAATACTCAATTAGAAAATTTAAAATTGTCTTTAATAAAATATAAAAGAAGCTTGGTGAGCGTAAAATGCAGTTAGAATGAATAAAAGTAAGGAAAATATATATGTAGCCTGGGAAGGCTGTGGGAATTAAAAATCTGCTGTTTTCCCGGCGAGAGAAGGAGCGGTGGATTTTTCCCTTAAGCCCGAAGAAGAAAAAGAAGAGCTACTTAAGAATTTAAAATTCTTTTAGGTGAAATCCTGCGAGTGTAGCACTTACAGAGGATGGAGTCGGATCTATGAAATGGCATTTTAAGTTGGATTAGGTTCAAATTTAAAACACTGCCAATAATACGCAGCCAAAAGGAATGAATACCGTTGCGATTTTACGGCTTTTTATTTCTTTAGAAGAATTTTTATTATCCTTAATCACGCTTAACTAAAATTTAAAATGCACGAGGATTTATGAATTCAGAAGAAATTTCGTATCATAATGTCTCGATACTGTGTCTGGCTGTCTCATTACAACACTCATTTTTATTAAGTAATAGAAATAATTTTAAAAATCATTTTTAAGTAAAAAATTGTCTTCTCTTATACCATGCAAGCGATAATTAAATTAAAAAGAAAAGTAGGAGCTGTTAATGAAAACTGTCGGTAATTAATGCGAAAGAACATTAAAATCAAGTCATAATTTAAATTTCGCGCCCTTTCGCAGTTCGCAACGAGTAATATTGGTCCGTATTATTGAGATTAATAGAAATCAAATCTGTTTATGAATAAACAACATACAAATACCTATGGAGACAAGCATGGCGGAGCGGTGGAGTCGAAAAACTCTTAAGTAGGGACTACAAACGCTGGTGGTTCAAATCCGGTAGCGGAAAGGGTAAAACCGTTTCGCCCACGCATTGAGCCCACGGATATCTTTCGTCTTAAATTTAAATGTGGGGAACATTAACAGTTGGCGCCCCCATAGTGTAAGTGTAACAAAAAAAAAGAACCTACACTACAATATGAATGCAAAAATTTTTACCTTCTGTATGAATTGTTGCTCCGTCCTGCTGAAGAAATCCCCTTCGCAGCTCATCATGATGCACTATTTCGTCGAATATTTCTCCAGTCAGGTACCATTTAAAAAAATGGCGTCTCTTCCTCTTCGACGGGGAGGTTCTTGAGTTTGTAGCACACGCGAGAATGAATTCTAAACGTTGATGTACATAATAAACTACGAAACATGTAACATTTTTACACTCGCGTTGGTACGTTGGACGTTTACTTAGCAACCCAACGGGCCTGGGTTCGAATTCCAAAACATTTTACAGGGAGGAAGGGGAGATAGATTTCCCAGGTGCAGGATAGGATAATTTAAGGATTAATAGGAAAAAATAGGACAGTCGCCCCAAATAGTCGCCTTTTACGACAGGCAGGGGATTCCCTGGGCCTATTCTTTATCCGGTACCCAGACGGATATAAAAAAAAAAAGTACCAAGAGTGAGAAAGCACGGAATGCACCTCTGCACAAGACAATTTTGGGGAAAATAGGAAAATACTTGCGTTTTACGACTTTTCGACAGACAGGGGATTCCCCGGGTCTATTCTTTATTAGTCTAAACACAGGGAAGGGTGGATCAAATTATTACCTTATCAAGAGTATTTTCATTAAATTTTGAGGATTTTACGCGCCTACTGTTTATGCAACCCATTATACAGACCCCTTTACATATGCAACACTTCATACACTTTTTCAACAATTTTTCTTAATAACCGAATTTCTTTTTCAGGAGCGCAAAACCTTGTTTATAACTGAAAAACATATTATTAATAATAATGCAAATATTAAATAATTGTGTTCTTCTTTTAAAAGCGGAAAAGTCTGAAGAATCGGAGGATAAATATGAGGTTATGTTAACACAAAGGGGTTTCACTGTATTTCACATAAAAACCTTAGAATTTACATATACACACCTAGATCAATTAAAACAAACATTAAACAACCCTCAACTTTATACTGGACTTATTTTTACCACCCCTCGAAGTGTTAGAGCAATAAAACAAGCCCTCGGTAACGACCCGATCAAATCGGAATGGAAGGAAAAAAATAATTATGTTGTTGGTGAAACAACACATAGTCTAGTTTTAAACGAGTTAGGATTACATTGTAAAGGACAAGAGTCTGGTAATGCTAATAATTTAGCAAATATAATAATAATAGGTAGAAAAAAAGATCCAATTTTATTTAAAAATATTTTGATTATGTTACGATTTTAGATAAAATTGGAATTACAAAACCTTTCTTATTCCCATGTGGGAATCTTAAAACCGACACTTTAATCAATCGATTAAAGGATGAAGAAATTGAAGTGGAAGCCGTAATGGTATACGAAACAATTGCAAGTCCAAGTTTGGAAGAAGATTTTTTACAATTAACTTCAAATTTTACTAAAATTCCTGAATATTTTGTTTATTTTAGCCCTTCAGGTATACAAAACACGATTAAATATATCAAGGGACTTGAAACCGCCTTAAAATTAATAAAAGTAAGTCTTTTGGTATTTGCTCCTTTTGGCAGATCAAACCCCCACCAGGTCCAAATTTTTTTTTGATTTTCAATTGATTTTTTGATTTACTTATTAAAATCAGTGAAAAATTCTATATAACTTTTCCAATTAAAGTTTCCATCTGGATAAATCTGCCAAGTCAAATTGTATAACCGTGATGTAATATTTAATCTTTTATTTTTACAGTTTATTGCAATTGGACGGACAACTGAAACTGCTTTGAAAAATTGTAACATAGAAGTGAAAGCTGTTGCGATAAAACCAACACCGGATGATCTATTGAGCGCTATTTTAGAATAATTAAATTTTGTTGTAACTTGTTGTTTTTGTAACTTAAATAATATACGTTTTTAATTGTTTTTGAATATAAATTACATGGGATTGCCAAAAGGTACACACGCTCCTCTGACCAAACGCAAACGCGATTCTGTAATTAGGGGACAGGCGAGCATAGATTTGCGAGAGGGTCAAAAAGGGACAATGCCAAAACGCAGGGGCCAGGGGGCGCAAAACGGTATATTTTTCTGTTACTTAAATTAATAAGACTAGAAATGTGCATCATGCAGGCACCTAGCAATGGGTACCTTCATAAAACTTTTTGAGGAGTCCTTGCACTACTATCTGTATTTCTCAATCCGATTGGAGGTGGCAACCGTTGCTGCAATGGTCAGGGTTGTACTCAGAGGGCTCTAAAATCTTCCCTATTTCTTGAATCACACAGGCAACAAAAGGGAAAGGGATTGTTATGGAGCACAATGATCCCAGGTCTAAGGTTTTGCTGGACATTTGCTTCTGAGGTCTGAGGGCAAAGTAGAGGAAAGAGACAAAATTAATATAAAAAAACGTTCCATTTATATTTAAATAATTACACAATTTGAATTACTGAAGATCCTATAAAAACAAACAATATCTTGTGATTTCTTATTTACGTATCACATGAGCAAAGATCCATAATACAATACTAACCACTTACACTAACGCAACAAAATTCTACTTAAAAATTGTTGGAATAATTAATAATAAGGCACATTTCAAATTTCAGCCTTTTCAAACTGCCTTTTATGAAATGATGTAGTCTCCATCTACTCATCTTGTTGATGTACAAAACCGTATCTATATTTATCTATTGTGTGACATAAAGCTCTTATACTTTGATCATCGTCATGAGCCTCTCGAAGATAATACAGTCTTAACTTATTTTGATTATGACATTCGAGAATTTCCCATTTTTGGAAGAGCTTAAATGCATTTTTGACTGAATCACTCGAAACACTTTCATCTGTAAAAACTAGAATAAAAAACAAAACATTTTTAATTTCTAAACGCATACCGTAAATTAAAGATCCAGCACCAAGTTCTAATCTCATTTCATCTAAAACTTCCTTCACTAACTCGTTTTCAAGAAGTGATCTTCCAACTAACTTATCCAAAGTAAAAGCGGTCACTGAATAAGATTCAATAAGAGGCATTAATAAACCCCTGAGGAATGCAACGTGCTCTTGAGATTTTTGGTTATCATTAATTTTATATTCTTTTACTGATCGATATTCTTCATCCTCGTCGAATAATTGTTGAGCTATTCTTCTGCTTCGTTCCTCGTTTACCGTGCTTGTATTTTGCTGTTATCAGAATAATTATAAATATTAAAGAAATAAAAATTAAAGAGTAACCTACCGGTAGAAAAATTTCTTTGCTAATTACTAACTCTTCAATACAATAAATTATAGCCGATTCTAAATCCTGACAGGGTTTACAAAAAATAAATTCGTATTGCAATATATCACATATTTCCAAACATGCTTCAATGAGTTTGTCTTCGTCCACTGCTCCTAAACTTGTATCCAATGAATTTAATGCAATTGCCACGACAGATTCTAACGAATAATAAGTAGTAAGAATATTGCTATAATAATTAAGTTCTATTATATTTGGTAACTCTGCTATTGGTTTGATGATATCTTCGTTGTTTATTTTCTCTTTACGTATTAATCCTGGACCAAGTATTTCAAGCTGAAATAGGTATTAAATAAATTTTGAGCAACCTGTATATTTTATTACGTTTATATTTCAGAAACGTATATAAAACTCTGTTCTGAACAATTTTTCTCTTAGAAATTTTCTCATAAAATCAATTTTTAACAGAATTATTGCAGATTAAACTTTGTAAAATAAATTTTGAGCACCCTGTACATTCTATTGTTTTGATATTTCAGATACGTGTACAAAACTCAATTCTGAACAATTTTTCTCTTAGAAATTTTCTCATAAAATCAATTTTTAACAGAATTATTGCAGAATAAAATTTTGTATAATAAATTTTGAGCACC
Source organism: Hemicrepidius hirtus (assembly GCA_963082805.1). Lineage (NCBI taxonomy): Eukaryota > Metazoa > Arthropoda > Insecta > Coleoptera > Elateridae > Hemicrepidius > Hemicrepidius hirtus. The sequence goes on from OY720166.1 coordinate 30,183,008, forward strand.
CTGTACATTCTATTGTTTTGATATTTCAGATACGTGTACAAAACTCAATTCTGAATAATTTTTCTCTTAGAAATTTTCTCATAAAATCAATTTTTAACAGAATTATTGCAGAATAAAATTTTGTATAATAAATTTTGAGCACCCTGTACATTCTATTGTATTGATATTTCAGATACGTGTACAAAACTCAATTCTGAACAACTTTTCTCTTAGAAATTTTCTCATAAAATCAATTTTTAACAGAATTATTGCAGATTAAAATTTTGTAGAATAAATTTTGAGCACCCTGTATATTCTATTGTTTTGATATTTCAGATACGTGTACAAAACTCAATTCTGAACAATTTTTCTCTTAGAAATTTTCTCATAAAATCAACATTTAACAGAATTATTGCAGATTAAAATTTTGTATAATAAATTTTGAGCACCCTGTACACTCTACTACCTTGATATTTCAGATACGTATAGAAAACTCAATTCTGAACAATTTTTCTCTTAGAAAGTTTCTCATAAAATCAATTTTTAACGAAAACCGAGACCCTTTTCTAGATCGGATGGTGTGTTTAATAAATACTTACAGTATATGCGATAATATCAAGAGAATCCCCACTAAAACCTATATCTTTCTGTTGCCTCTCCAATTCAATTCTTAATTCATCTAAAGCTGCAATCAATTGTTCTAGTTGCACTCCTTTCCTAAATTTATGCATTAAAAGAAATGCAACCGCATTGGTAGACATGACAGAGGTAGAACGTACACAATCTAAAATTTTATTCGGATTAAATTTTAATTTAAAATCAATTAATTTTAATTACCGTAGATAACATGCCTTGATATTTTCTCCACCAAATGTTTATACTCATCTGACACGATATCTGTACCATACAAACTCGTAGTGGAAGGATTTGATTTTAACTTTCTTGCAGATGCTACGTTATTTTGTACTTTTCCAGTATTAAAGGTCTTAACTAATTCCTTAAAAAAATACATTTTAGATATTAATAATAAAAACAAGAGTTCAAAGTACCCTAATAGAAAACGGTTGATTAAAATCAATTCGAACCATTCCGTAATTGCTATTCAGCACATGCCAAATGGCTTTAATAGCTGATCCAAAACTTTCCATCTCTTTTGGTTGTCCTAGCTGTTCCCTAATAAAATTTCCATCAACTAATTTCTCATAATTTACACTAACAGGTACTAAAAGTGCGTCTTCAATCGTCCCATTCATAAATGCGTCAAGAACAATGCTGAATATTCCATATTTAGGCATTAAAGGTTTACCGGTTCTGGTTCGACCACCTTCTAAGAAAAATTCAAGATTATGACCAGCTTTTAAACCTGCATTCATATAAGAATGCAATAAGGTTTTGTACACATGATCTTTTTGTCCCATAACCGGATCTATTCTTCGTTTTATATAAAACGCACCCAAGCCTCGTAATAAAGACCTAGAAAAATTAAATATTAATAAAAATAATTATTAATTGTTAAAAGAATACAAACCCAAAAATAGGGATACGCAAATTATCTCCAGCTGCAATTAAAGGACATTGGACGCTGTTATTTAACAAAATAAATGAAATCATGACGTAATCTAAATGCGATCTATGTAGAGGCAGAAAAATTAAAGGTAACCCACTCCTTCCTGCTTCTTTAAGCATTTCGACTTGTCCAGAATGTACAACAACAGCACTTAAAAAACATGGAAGAAGTTTATATAATACCCACGACGTAAATCTAAAATTTAAAAAAATTATTAAAACAAAAATTAATAAAAACATTCAGACTTACTTTAAAAGAAAATCAGACATGGTTGATCGCATGTCTTTTAATAATTTTTTTGCACGTTTTTCGTTGTTTTTCCATAATTGATAATAATATTCATCCTCGTTGCTATCAGAATCTTGGAACTGTTGGATTGCGGTTTTTTCTATAGCATTTTTAAAACGTTCGTCTTGTAAAACAGCTCCTGCCACTTGTTTATATCCAAATGCTTTTGATTCATACACTTGGGCCAAGTGTGCAAAAGTTCGAGAAAAGATTCCATTTTTTGTTATAGCAGGATACTCGTGTAGGATATTTTTGAGTCCTAAATGCTTTGTGGTTTTGTTCACTAAAGATTCCTAGAATAAAAAGAAAACATTTAGTGTTTATTTTTATCCTGGGTTAAATTTGTTTCTAGCACATTGTCTATGTAACCTTTACGTTTAATAAAATTAATTCAAATAATGAAAGAAGAATAAACTTAAAGAAAGAAGATATTTACAGAAGGATTCTCAATAAAACCACGCCACTCCATTCTAAAATAAACTACTCAGGAGTTAAATTTAAATTTACACCTTTAGACGGAGTAGGATGACAGAAACTAAAAATAATATTATTATAAATGATATAAGAAAGTTCAAGAGACCTAAGTTTATTATTAAAATATATATTTTTTTTACTTCAGCGGTAAATACTAAAAGCACTTCTGTAACCTAAATGCAGTTCAGGATATTCATACATCAAGCAGCTCTTAAAATCTCTTGGTATAATTTTGAAACACCCTGTATATCAGAAATATTAAAAAAATCCATTTGGAGGATCAAGAAATTCTATATAGGACAGAATAAAGAAGAGAATTATTGTAGATTAAAATTTTGTATAATAAATTTTGAGCACCCTGTATATTCTATTGCTTTGATATTTCATATACGTGTACAAAACTCAATTCTGAACAATTTTTCTGTTAAAAGTTTTCTCATAAAATCAACTTTTAACAAAATTATTGCCGATTAAAATTGTGTATAATAAATTGTGAGCACCCTGTATATTCTATTGTTTTGATATTTCAGATACGTGTACAAAAATCAATTCTGAACACTTTTTTTCTTAGAAGTTTTCTCATAAAATCAACTTTTAACAAAATTATTGCAGATTAAAATATTGTATAATAAATTTTGAGCACCCTGTATATTCTATTGTTTTGATATTTCAGATGCGTGTGCAAAACTCAATTCTGAATAATTTTTCTCTTAGAAGTTTTCTCATATAATCAACTTTTAACAAAATTATTGCAGATTTAAATTTTGTATAATAAATTTTGAGCACCCTGTATATTCTATTGTTTTGATATTTCAGATACGTGTGCAAAACTCAATTCTGAATAATTTTTCTCTTAGAAGTTTTCTCATATAATCAACTTTTAACAAAATTATTGCAGATTAAAATGTTGTATAATTAATTTTGAGCACCCTGTATATTCTATTGCTTTGATATTTCAGATACGTGTACAAAACTCAATTCTGAACAATTTTTCTCTTACAAGTTTTCTCATAAAATCAACTTTTAACAAAATTATTGCAGATTTAAATTTTGTATAATAAATTTTGAGCACCCTGTATATTCTATTGTTTTGATATTTCAGATACGTGTGCAAAACTCAATTCTGAACAACTTTTCTCTTAGAAGTTTTCTCCTAAATTCAACTTTTAACAAAATTATTGCTGATTAAAATTTTGTATAATAAATTTTGAGCACCCTGTATATTGTATTGTTTTGATATTTCATATACGTATACAAAACTCAATTCTGAACAACTTTTCTCTTAGAAATTTTCTCATAAAATCAACTTTTAACAAAATTATTGCAGATTTAAATTTTGTATAATAAATTTTGAGCACCCTGTATATTCTATTGCTTTGATATTTCACATACGTGTACAAAACTCAATTCTGAACAATTTTTCTCTTAGAAGTTTTATCATAAAATCAACTTTTAACAGAATTATTGCAGATTAAAATTTTGTATGATAAATTTTGAGCACCCTGTATATTCTATTGTTTTGATATTTCAGATACATGAACAAAACTCAATTCTGAACAATTTTTCTCTTAGAAGTTTTCTCATAAAATCAACTTTTAACAAAATTATTGCAGATTAAAATTTTGTATAATAAATTTTGAGCACCCTGTATATTCTATTGTTTTGATATTTCAGATACATGAACAAAACTCAATTCTGAACAATTTTTCGCTTAGAAGTTTTCTCATAAAATCAACTTTTAACAAAATTATTGCAGATTAAAATTTTGTATAATAAATTTTGGACCACCCTGTACATTCTATTCCTTTGGTATTTCGTAATAAAGAAGAGAAAAGAATGAAGTGCTGTTGGAAAATCGTTTTTTGTGCTTACCCTACTAACTGGTGTACAGCTGTAACATGTCAAGCCCATCAAGGCTCTAGTTTTGGGAGGAGCAACCGGGGGTACATTTTCTTTAATTTCATAAAGCTGACTTTCTCGAGCCTAAAAAACACAATATCTTATTATTTATTATAATGGAATATTTTAAGTCACGTTTTCAACTTATCAATCGAGTTTATGTTTATAAATTCTGATAAACCATTGCTACATTGCTGCAGTGTTAATGTTTCACCCTATTATCGTATCAGAACTATCAAGTGCATTCTGAAATATGATCCAATGTAACAATTCAAATTGTTAAAGGCAAAGTATTCATACTTCGCGATGATTATTCGCAAAATAATTTTTTTGCAAAGATAAAAAGACGCAGGGGCACACTGCCATGTGCGAAATAGTTCCTCGGCACGATCCTCGGCTGCGCCTCGTCAAACAAACTTTTCCTCTCGGCTACTAAATATACATTTCGCAAACTATTAATATCATGCTTACTTTTGTTTCTGCTTCCCTACTAAGGGCTTTTCGTGATCGTTGTTCTGCAGAAAATCTTCTTAGGCTGCTAATTGTAGAGAGGGAATCATTTTGCTGTCTTTCCCTTGGTGCCAATTTATTGAAAGCATCGAACATGCGGTTTGTCACTATGTCTACCATTTTGTTTGCCCTAAAAAAATAGTTAAATAAAAAAACAACCCCCATGTGTGTAGATTAATAAAAAAAAATTGCAAATACTTTATTTAATTAAGGGAGGGGGGAAGAGAGGGATTTGCATACATAAGGAATATTAATTTAGGGAAAAAAATATTATGTATGTTGTACAGTAATCATACGAACCATTGTAAGAAAAGTAAAAGATAGGCAAAGGACAATACAAAAGCCAAAATAAAAGATCCTTGAATCTTATAAAACACATCCATTTTTTAATGTAAGAAAAAAAATGCTTATATCATATTATTGCAATTAAACGAAACTTTGTAACATAAGCTGACTAGATTATATTTTAAACTGATGGTTTTTCAATTCTAATCTAAAAATTAATGAAGATTATCGAATAGCTCGTGCACGAACGCAGAAACTGACTTCGGGACGTCCTACAGCATGAAAAGAATGAGTAACGCGACCTTTGAATTACGTGATATTACTGCAGCTTTACTTATTAAAAGATTTTTTATCTTGACCCGTATCGAAACATTACAAGACCTCCATGCCACTGGAACATCAAAACCGCAATTTCGGACTGTAATATTAATTGAATATCTAAGGTCAACAACGTATTAGAGAAAGAAAAGTGAAAAAACCAAATGACGTAATGAAAATGGCCAATAAATTAAAAAGTAAACGAATAGGAAATAGAAGAATAGAAAAGCGAGCAGGAAGGGGAAATGAAATAAAGAAGGGATGGGCGGCTGGATGGGAGGCGTAAAAGGGAAGGGAATAAAAGAAGAAAAATAAATTTAATAATAAATCCAAGACAAAATTATAAACACCCATGGACGAGACAGCTATAATTTTATTCAAAAAAAAAAAAATACGCCCTGCGTGAGTCTCGAACTGCCTTTCAGGGATCTGTTTTTAAGTCACTTTAACACCGATCTATTCCGATCCTTTCTTTCTTAATCAAAACTTAAAATATTTCCGCAGGACTTTTAACCCCCAGTGTACAAAATTGATTGTATCGGCTAGTCCGTTTGTGCAATAAAAATCAAGCGGCAAAGTCCAATGTATTCTTTCACCCACATTGCAGTTTGCAGTATAACCTTAGCAACAGATTAGTTATTCATAAAAAAACAATAACATGCAAAGCCTTTCATTTAATAAAATTTTCCGCATCGAACTTTAAAATATATTGCGGATATAATAAGATGGGAATTATCCTGGTTTCACCAGAACGGAGCAGCCGCCACCCCAGTATGCTTCTCAAAATATTTTGCCTTTATTTTTTCCCAAAGAGATAGGGCGGCGCAGAGTTTATTCGCATGGCCCTCTCGTTTCCGGACCTAAATCCATTAGTTTTTTTTACGCAAGCTAAAAAGAAATCTTATTCTGTAGTATTCGATTTAAAAAAATTAAAGTTAGATATGTTTCCGGAGAATATCTCGGCCAGGTTCTGTTAGACAAGGCCCACATTTAATATTTTCTTGTATTTTTAATAATTCGACTGGATAATGAGAAAGCAGCCACTTTGACAAGCGGATAGGTCTCACCATAGGGCTCCCAAACAGCTGTATACACAAGTCCACTGGGTTTGTGAAAAATAATTCTCAAACTGCAACTAACCTAAAGTCAGTGGGGCGCCCCACTAGTCTTTGCTTTAGGTTAGTTGCAGTTTGTGAATTATTTTTGACCAGGTTTTTCCAGTGGACTTGTGTATACATACGCTCAGCTGTTGGGAGCCCCATGGTGAGACCTATCCGCTTGTGCCACCTTGTATGTTTAAAAAAAGTACATTCCCTTCTGGAAAATTTAGAATGTAATTAAAATTTAAATAACGGACATAAATCTCTGTCAGATGATACCGTTATCAACGTATTGTCATCGTTTTTAATTCAGATTGGTCAGAATTACTTTCTAGTGCACTTTGTCTCGACTTTGTCCATTCATCCTAGACATATTGTCCGGTTAACTAAAAACTTCATGATTAAGAATCATCTGACAAAGATCCAAGTTCACTAAACAGTCTCGAAAATATAGTTTTATTCCTTATCTCAAAAAATAATTAAAAACCAAGTCTTTAAAGAGAACAAACACGTGCTATCTTTCAATGATTTTAGAAAATTTGCATTTTATTTCTCATTGTTTCATCACACGTAAACAATCTAAATTTTATTATCTAATTATAATAAATTCAAACGGTGACAAGAGACACCATTTAACAATTTTATTTACATTTGTTCATTGCCATTACAAACATGTTACGATACATGTTAATGTAGTACCTACTCCTCTTTACATACTATTAGGTTTTATATTTACCTGGAATAGATTAGCAATTGAAATATTTGTGTGTGCACTGACGCAGAAAAGATTGTATAATTTTAATTAATTAATTAATTAACACAATAAATTAAATCGTGAATGATTCAACAAAGGGGTTTCTTTTTCAGTATTTCAGGAGAACTTTCGCCCAAAGGCGAAAGGAAAGTATAAAAAATTTAATATGATAAGGTCAAGAAATTTTTAAATAAAGCAAGTGTGAAATAAACTGGGGATTAATGAAAAAAAATCCCTAACTTAGTTCAACAAAGCATCGAGGAAGACACGAAAACGTTTATGGTGGAGGCGCCGCCGAGGGGATATGGAAAAATTCCCAGACCCAAGTAAAGACTTGCAGAACGTAATCAAAAACCAAAAAAAAAGAGGCAGAAGAACACCCGAGGATGTAATCATAGCTATTATTCACTAGGGATAATTTTAATCACTTGTGAATAATCAAGTAGGTGCGCTTTTTTTTACAAATCTAAATGAATACCGTGATATTTTTTACGAAACGAGCACACGTTCAAATATGCACCTCCTTTATTATTCACTAGTGAATAATCATAATACACGACTAGTGTATTATAGACAGAATTATTCTTCTTCTTTTTCTAATTATAAATTATTCACTGGCCGTGGTCAAAAAAATCTTCTACAAAAATTAAATTGGCGATAACCAAAACTATTTTATACAAGGTGTTCCAAAACTAACGCCCTTCCTTCTGAAAATCGATTTCGTAAATACAAACACGACTGAATTATGTATTGCTATTCGCATTCTTGATCAAGCTATACGTCAAACAATTTATTAACTGACTATTGTTGGACTTAAACAATGATATTTAATAAAACGCCAATTTTAAAATGTAAACTAAGTTTATACGATCTTACGTCGAGTTCAATGCAAACTACAAAACTAGAATGCGAGGAAGTATTCCCGAGGGGGAGGCGTTCGTTTCAGGTTTTTTTTGTAAGGTATCCCCAAAAGAAGAAATCGAACAGACTGTGGTCGGGTGATTAAGAAGGCCAATTAGAAAAAAATCGTCGAATTTGAACCTCCCTCGTAGTTAATATCCTTTTCTGTATGCGAAGACCTCTCCACGTAATAATTTAAAAATTTTAATTAATAATCATGTAACCTGGGTTAGTTTTAAAGTTCTAAAGCATGGAAGTGAATCGAATCGGGAATTATTTAAATTATTTTCTTGCTCTTAAAATAAACGCTTTCTAAACAATACGATAATCGATGCAGTAACACCTTTTAGAAAATAAATTTACAATTAAAAATATTTAAGTGTATTATTATAGGAAAAAAAATAATAGTAATATACAGTGCGTCCACGGATTGAGTGCATATAAGGTGTAAATGACAATTTTTTTTAGAGTTGAATCTTCATGTTCTGAGGATCGCTCCTGCTTAGTCTCAAACTAAGATATTGAAAATATAAGGCAAATCAATTAATATACAGGGTGTTTTTTGATCGAAATCTAAAAATTAGTCAAGAGTAAACTGTCTTTATTTTAGCAGATATAACAAAAATGTATTAGAAAAAGTTGTTTAGAATTAAAAGTTATTGAAGATTTTCAACTTTTATACAAATCAGCCTACTTTGATATTTTTCATCAGTTTTTATGGTTTTAATGTCCGATGCATGAAGAGTAATTAAACAAAGTACTTGAAAAACAAATAATTATTTATTAAAAAAATACTACACCTTATTTGTTACAAACACGAGTTCAAAATTATTGGATTTTGATGAAAAAAGTCAAAGTAGGCTGATTTGTATAAAAATTGAAAATCTTCAACAGCTTTTAATTCTAAACAACTTTTTCTAATACATTTTTGTTATATCTGCTAAAATAAAGACAGTTTACTCTTGACTAATTTTTAGATTTCGGCCAAAAAACACCCTGTATATTAATTGATTTGGCTCATTTTTTCAATATCGTAGTTTTAGACTTAGCAGGGACGATCCTCAGAACATGAAGATCCAACTCTAAAAAAAATTGTCATTTATACCTTATATGCACTCAATTCGTGGACACACTGTAGGTACAAGCCATTTTTTTTTCTTTGTAAAATTTTTTTTATCGATCCCTAAAAAATATAGAGATTAGATTGGGAGATCGTACAGGCCAATCCACTTGTTGTGAAAATTTTAATTTAAATAGTTCGGAGCAATTACTGTGTGCAGGTGCGCCATCCTGTTGATACCATAAAACAGGTAGATCCGATCGCGAAAATCCCTCATACTACTCTTGAGCTATTAATGGCTTTAAAATTCCTACCCAAAAATGGTGGCAGTGCCCAAACAAAAAAAACCTTTCGTTTAATCTTTAATACACTCCCCTATACTATAATCATTTTATTAAAAGTTAAAAGTTAATTATTCTAGCAGTTATGGGTCATAAAATTTACTAACACGTGCTTGCACGGTATGTAGCAATTGATAAATTTTTTCGCACATTCCGTATCATTTCGTAGCTAACGGGCTTTTGACCTAAAGCTACAGCTGTTATATAAAACAGTAAGCTCGATTAATAATTTAATAATAGCCAGCACTAAATTTCTAATAATTTATCAACTGAATTATTTATAAAAAAAATTATAAAATAGTTGAGTAAACTACCGTTTTTTTTCCTCAAAAGGCTGCGAAATTCCTGCGATTGCGTTATGTTTATATATTTTTTATAAATTAATCAGAGCAACTAAAATTTGGGGATATTACATAATTTTGAAACAATGCGAACTTTAAATTTTTTTTTAGAAAATATTTACCATCAGTAATAAATATCTCAAGTATCTCTTGTAAGTGGCGTTCGATAAAAAAAAATAAAAACAATTATATTAATGCTAAAAGTTAAGTTTAACGACCTTTGACTATCAATTCCATATTTATAGCTACAAAAATAAAGAATAATAATATCCATAACGCAAGACTGAGTAATAGTTTTATTACCAATTTATATTTTTTTTCTTCGGACACATGCTACAAGATTATATTCCAAAGTGCGTGCGGCTCCTCGGGTTATAAACCACGAACATTTTTAACCGGACCAAAGATAGGTTTATAATGACGGATTTTTAAGGGTAGAAGTATGTAATCACAACTTTTTGTCAATAATATTAAATAGTGCCTTTGAGTGGGTACTTAAGTGTTCTGTTTGCATTCCAAAAAGTCATAAACGTTTCTTTTCTATTTTTTTAAAGATTAGAGTTAGGTTGGATGAAAAAATCAAAGTGCAAAGTCTATAAAATGAATAATAAAGTAAAATAAGTCGGAATAAATCAGAAATATTAATATTTGCTTGGTCATTATTGTGTATCGGCGATTGATCCTTTAGAAAACGTTTAAGCAGCATCTTCTGATTTCAAATTTATAACAACTTGATAATTCAATAATTTTTTGTATTAAGGGATTTTATGAAACATATTTAACAGTGAAGAAAGTACGAAAACCTTAAATAAACCTACAGGTTTAAAAAAAAAAGTTAGTTGCAGTCCGGATTTGAACCCCGGGCCGAACAAGCGTACTAGGCTCAATCCCATCACTGTAACACATAAACCGCTGATAAATTGCAACCTGAATATATTAACGATTAAAATTTCGCATCTTGTCTCCACACCTAAAAAATCCGTAATCAGTTACTTTCGTGCCGCTTACATAAAAACATGTTAGTAGTAGAATTCATAAATATTTATCTAAAATGTCCAATTTAGAATCTCCCTTGATAATAAAACTGTTTAAAAGTAATTAGTAGAACTAAACCGGATGATATCAAATGCTCGGATGTCCTACAGAAAATAATGTTATATTATTATTTAGCGTAGTAATTTGAATACTTTTGTTGACATTAATGTTTTTATTCGACACACACCTCTTTGTCATTTGATCCACAATAAATAGTAAACGGAAATGTAATATCGTTTATGCAAGATAACATTATTTTAATATCAGAAATTATTTAAAACAGATCTGATTCATAAAAATAATTTTTTTTGGCAATTTTATATAAAATTGTATTTTTAATTTAATTATAGACCCCTTTTATGTAATTACGGTTTAAAAAAAATTTGGAACAATCCGGGTTTGATCCCAGGTCCAAAAAATCGTGTGCTAGGGGGGATCCCACCGCTGTAATATTTACCAACACATTTTTAATTTTAAAAATGTTCATTGTATAATTAAACAATGATTTATTATTCAAAACTTTCATTATCAAACTGTTAGAAATTAAAACTAATGAACTAATTATTACACAATTTCTCATGAATGTTTAACATAATTTTTAATAAAAACATGTTTCGTATACGATTTTCAACACGAACTAATTTACAAAAAATTATTTTATAACTAAATACTAGAATAAAAAAAATATATAGTAATAAAAATTTGACGAACCTAGAAGCCCCCTCGATGAACAAACTTGGCCAAATCCAGTATAAGAAGCCCACAAAAATAACAATTTCCAGGATTCCTTCCATTATGGTGTTATTTTATTCTAAAACAGCATTCACATTATCTCTTCAGTTTAATCAGTAACTATTGTTGCTGTCCCCGACTGATTAACCAATAAAAAATAATAACACAACAAAATTGTTTTAGTCACACTACAAAGCGGTACAGAAATAAAAGGAACACTACCGGCTCTCGTATACGATAATTTTACTTCATTTCTCCTCTCTATCGAGGCTTATCACCAAACTGTACTACTATGCAAATCGTACTGGTAGTAATGAGACAATTACCGAACAGTTCAAAACGCCTTCTTTCTCTGTTCCTTTGGTGGGGCCTCCACCATACCACGGTTACAGAGTCGTAACGAAACTTTCACGTTACACGAATACTTTACTCCTACTATTATTAATTTAGACCCACGAAATATTTACTATACGTCATAAAATTTAAACATTAACTTAACAAAACCTTAGCTATTTTTTCCCCTATTTCGGTATCACTGAACTCTATCGATAAAAACAATAACAAACACTCAATCAAAACACTTTAAGAACAATACAATTGGCGGAATATTTATAGAAAAAGTACAAGGACATTCGTTATGGAAATAGCAAACATGCACTTTATGTATGGTCTTGTAAATGTAAAAACCAAGGGAAAAAAATGTATGAAAGAATTATCGTAAACGTTAGAATAACCCCGATTCGTGCACGATAGCGCTACAGCACACTTTACCCTTAGAAGAAACTCCCTAAACCAAGCGTTTTCCAATAAACTATATTTGCTTGGCCTTCGCGTTCACCCGATCTCAATCATCTGGATTTCTATCAATGGGCTCCATTTAAAATCATTTTCAGGACCCTAGAATGCCAAATAGTCTTTTCAGAACCAATTAGTATTGCAGTGGATTTAAACAGTTTTAGTATCCTTTTTATTTTCCTTGAGCCAATGTGTTTGTAAATAATCTTAAGACGTAATCATCGTCGTGTGGATAGATATAAATATTTTTGTTTGCAGTTGATATCTTTTTTAGATAACGATAAATAACGCAATTCATAAAATAAATCTAAACGTTTTTATTTAATTTTTCAGTTTACTTTTGCTTTTCAATTTATACTTTATGTATTTTTCTAGAAATCAGAACGAAACCAGTTCGAGTTTGCGTCAGGTGAGTATTTTACGGTAGAAAATGATTTTCAGGCCTGAAAAAAAGAAAAAGAAAAAGAGAACTTCCCAAAAAACTACCCAACTGAAACTTCACACGGACCACCCAGACTTCCCAGAGACATTTCAGGACTTCCTGAAACTTCCTAGGGACTACCCAGGATTTCCTGAAACTTCCCAGAAAGTTCCTGAAACTTTTCATTAACCACCCAGACTTATCCTAGACTATCTAGAACTTCCTGAAGCTTCCCAGTAACTGCTTAGAACTTCCTGAAACTTCCCACAGACTTCCACAAATTTCTCAAGGACTACTCAGAGTTCCCACAAACTTCTCAAAAGCTACCCAGACTTTCTGGGCTCCCCAACGACTTCTTGAAACTTCCCCAGGGACTACATAGAACTTCCCGAAACTTCTAATGGACTACCCAGACTTCCCAAAGACTACCTGGAATTGTTGAAAGTTTCCAGACTTCCTAAAACTTCCCAGAGGCTACCCATGACTTCCTGAAAGTTCTCATGGACTACCCAGACTTCCCAAAGACTACCCAGACTCCCCAGAGACTTCCTAAAACTTCCCAGAGGCTACCCACAAGTTTCTGAAACTTCTCAGAGACTTCCTGAAACTTTTCATGGACTACCCAGACTTCCCAAAGACTATCCAGACTTCCTAAAACTTTTCAGAGGCTACCCACGACTTCCTGAAACTTCTCCAAGACTTCCTGAAACTTCTCATGGACTATTCAGACTTCCCAAAGACTATCTAGACTCCCCAGAGACTTGTCAATTAAAATATTGTACAAGCTTAACAAATTAATTGCAATATTGTGAATAGCATTATCGTGGTCCAAATAAATAAATAATGGATAAATTATTTCCTATAGACAAAATAGATAATTTTCCAAGTACGGTCCTAGACGTGAACCAGAAAGAATCTATGACGAATAATTACATGGCGTGACTTAAAGAAAATGATAACAGTATGTGAATGTTTCAAAGAGGAGAGAGACAAATATAGTAAACATTGCCCCTCAACACCAAACAGCTCAACATACAAACAGTTAGACCAATGCTGGCAATAACCTAAAGCCTTTAAGTGTTTAATTTGACGGCACAGGATGTAACGTATTAAAGATTGCTTCAAATTGGTTATCAAAGAACTACTAAGCACATACAGACTAAATCAAATATACGTTTAGTTTTGAAGAAAAAAATACTGTCCTTGCCTAACACAAAAAAAGTATTACAATAACTTTAATAAACCGGAAATATTAGTTTTACTACCAGCGGCATACCTCCCACAGAAACACCCATGGACAGGACAAATTTAAATTCAAATTCACAGCAAAATTTCAATTTTTTAGAATGGGAAATTACCACAAAGTAGATTGCATAAAAACTTCCTCTGTAGTAATTTCCTACAAAGAAACGTTTATTTCTTATAGTAAAAAATTCCTTGTATAATTACTATACAGGGTGTCCTAAACCTAGTGGTAAGCAATGCATTCTAAAGGCAAAATTGCTTAAACAAACTGTTTTTATGAACATAGACAGATGGGGCTCCTGCTCCTGTACATCACAGAAACGTGGTTCAAGATTGGGTACAAAATCATTTGTTCTCATAATTACAATTTTATTTATGGGGTTACCTCAAAGATGAAACATACAAACAATAAATTCAATCATTTTATAGTTTTGAGACAGCCTGTAAAGCAAAATAGGTATAAAAGTGAATAAATACTGCAACGAATAGAATAATAACACGAATCAACTAATGCAAGGTTAAGGAATGATTGCAATAATTATAATTGAACAATTTTTATTGTTTAGGCGATTAAGATTAATAAATTAATTGAGTCAGTTTGCTTTGCTTACGATTAAGACCAAGATTCGGTTAAAATTTCAAAATTAATCGGTGTTGGTAAATTTAAGTCCTGATACAAAAATACAAGTTCTTAATTGTTATTCCTAATAAATACATTTCCTTGTGTACTTTAAATTAATAATAAACTGATAACCTTTAGGATTTCTTAAGCCCCCACCCCTGACCGAAAGTTACGTGATTTCTGATTATTTTAAGATTGTATTACTCACAAGGATTGAAAAAAACAGTTAAACGTATTATTTCAAAGGACTTTTAATTAATACAATTAGGATTTGCGAAGAATTTAACTTAAAATGCAAGAAAAAAATCATTTTAAGGTTATGTAAAAATTTAAACGTGCAACAAAGTTTTTATATCTTATACTCTTTATAAAGTGTTTACAGGCTGAAAATTACTGAAACTTACCTAAATAATCGGTAATTAGTAGCACTTTTTCAGCATTCTACACAAAACTTTATATTTTAAACCATAAACAATTCAAACTGTCAACAATGCACTCCTACCAGTCACCAACGCCAACAAACCAACAATAAAAATTACCAAAAAACAAACATACAGGATGCACAGAAAAAGTTTTTGAACAATTCCTTAAATATTATTCTATTTACCTTTTCATGTGTTTTAACACAAAAATATGTTTAATAGACCTAGAATAATGATGGAAAAGTAGATTTACTTTTACTATAAACGTTTTAAAAGTTAATAAACTCAAAAAACCAGTGACAATCTCTTTTAACAGCTTGTTTGTTGATAGCATCATAATTTATGATATAATTGTAGTAATAAATAAAAAAATAACTCATTCTTATCTAAAAATAGAAGAAAAACAGTCCCGAGGTTTACATAAAAATTAAAAGATGCAGTCTTGTATTTAAAAATCGAGGGGGGGGGCTGGACTTATCGGAGAATCTGGAGTAGGAATTCTTCAAAGTAGGCAAAATTCATGATTTTAGGTTGAATTATAGGGCATAATGCCAGGGATTAGCATTCCAAGACCTTGGTAATTATAAATAAAGGATAAAATAAGACAATATTTACTAACAGTTTATATTCTACATTAAAAATGCAACTGAAACAACTACAACTGCAACAAATATTTTGTCAAATGCTACAATTATTTTCAAAATTCCGCTCACCATTTAGAATACAAATATACAATACTGACAAAGCAGATATATTGCTTTTTTACAACGTGTCACAATTTCCATAATGCTAGTGGAATGTTATTCCTCTATTTTCACAATTAAAAGAGGCTGCTGCATTTTAAAAAGTGCACAACACATTGTACAGTGAGTACGGAAGTAATAATATCATTAAACACCTACTTTACAGTATTGTCCACATACTTATTACAATATACAATTAGGACAACTGATTAAAATCAAGTGGCATTCACTAAAATAATAATTATTCTACAGCTTTAAAATAAATGATAAAATTACGACTGCAAAAACTGCTAAAATGTGTAATAACAGGATCTATATACAAATGAAAAGCAAAGGAATTTTGGGTTTTTTGGAATTCTGCAAATATATTTCTTTCTTCGCACTCGTTGCTTTTTGACAGAAATGATGAAATTGCACCAACGTACACAATTTTGAGTAATTACACCCACAAGCTTACAACTACATTTAGATAACAGCAGATAAATTGAAGATTTATATAACACACTCCGCTGTAATTACTCAAAAAAATAACAACAAACTAATTTTAAGTTGAACTCTTAATTTGTAATGAACTAGTGACGTGAATCTCTTGGATAAAACTCTGCAAGTACCGAAGCTGGGATACGTTTTAACATTTCCTTTGGGAAAATACGAAGTAATTGCCAACCAATGTCTAAAGACTCGAATACTGTACGGTTCTCGTAATTTCCTTGGGAGATAAAATTCTTTTCAAATTTACTAAGGAACTCCAAATATAGAAGATCATCTGGGGTAAGTGCTTCTTCTCCTACTACAGCTTTCATGGCTTGTACGTCCTTTCCAATAGCATAGCAAGCATACTAGAAAAATTAAAAATAAGTAACAAAATTAAAACAAAGTGAAGCCTTTTCTTTATCAGGACACAGCCAAAAGACAGCTTAGTATGAAATCCCTCTTCTTTAATATTAAAATTGCAAACTGGGGAAAAGCCTTTGAAATTTCCAAAAAAAATTCCCCTACCCAACGGTCATGGATAGGATTTTTGTAAAATTCCTTTCCATGACTGCTGGTTAATTTAAGAGTTGATAAACCGCCCCAATATCATAACGATAACTTGTAATCTTGGAATGTATAGGCAAACTGGGGAAAAGCCTTTGAAGTGTAAAAAGACAAAACTTACCAATTGATTGGATACATCTGAATGATCCTTCCTCGTCATGCCTTCACCAATAGCAGATTTCATCAAACGTGACAATGATGGCAATACGTTAATAGGTGGATAAATTTGTCTGTTATGAAGTTGCCGATCAACGTAAATCTGGCCTTCAGTAATATAACCGGTCAAATCAGGAATAGGATGAGTAATATCATCGTTAGGCATAGTAAGAATAGGGATTTGAGTAATAGAACCATTTCTACCTTCAACACGACCTGCTCTTTCATAAATAGTAGCCAAATCGGTGTACATGTAACCAGGGAAACCACGACGACCAGGGACTTCTTCACGAGCAGCTGAGACTTCACGTAAAGCTTCAGCATAAGAAGACATATCTGTAAGGATAACCAAAACGTGTTTTTCACATTGGTAGGCCATAAATTCGGCTGCTGTAAGAGCTAAACGTGGGGTAATAATTCTCTCAATTGTAGGATCGTTGGCTAAATTTAAGAACAAGCATACATTTTCCATAGAACCGTTTTCTTCGAAATCTTGCTTGAAAAATCGAGCAGTTTCCATGTTAACACCCATAGCAGCAAAGACAATAGCAAAATTATCTTCGTGATCATCCAAAACGGATTTTCCAGGAATTTTAACAAGACCAGCTTGTCTACAAATTTGAGCGGCAATTTCATTATGAGGCAGACCTGCTGCAGAGAAAATTGGAATTTTCTGACCTCTTGCAATGGAATTCATTACATCAATTGCACTTATACCGGTTTGGATCATTTCTTCTGGGTAAATACGTGACCAGGGATTAATAGGTTGACCCTGAATATCTAAAAAGTCTTCTGCCAAAATTGGTGGACCTAAAATCATTCAAAAATAATTAATTGATTGAATGTTTAATTGGAAAAACAAACCTTTATCGATTGGTTTTCCTGATCCGTTAAAGACACGACCTAACATATCTTCCGACACAGGGGTTCTAAGGATGTCACCGGTAAATTCACAAAGTGTGTTTTTAGCATCAATTCCGGAAGTTCCTTCGAATACCTGTACAACAGCTTTAGATCCGCTAACTTCCAAAACCTGTCCAGACCGAAGTGTCCCATCAGCCAAACGAAGTTGTACGATTTCGGCATATTTGGGGAATTTAACTTCGTCCAAAATTACCAAAGGACCGTTTACACCAGAGACTGTCTTGTATACTGCAAATAAAGGGGGTGAATATAAAAGGAAAATCAAATAGGAGTGGCTGTCATGGGGCTGTCACATGATAATGTCAACAGCTGATCTTGCCTTAACCTAAACATTTAAAGGAAGATTTTGAAGCAAATATAGATTATTTAGGGCTTAATTAAATATGTTTCTTGTATATTTAAATGAAATAAAAGGTTTAAATTATGATCATATGACCCAAATGAGCCCTCCATTAATATCGACCCGCCCACTTCAAGGAGACTTTTCTAAAGGGATTTAAAGTAAAACTACGTAAAAATATAGAAAAATATTCCATACCAATTCTTGGCTGAGATATGAAATCCCTAGAAACAGCTAAAATATGTTCTCTAGTAGCTGCCCTAAGATTTATTGTAGCTGGAAACGACATCTTGACAAGTACAACTTCGACAACCCTTTGATAACGAGCAACTGCTGCTGTCTTCACGTGCTGTCACGTGATTACTAAAAATGCTTTTTATTCTTCATAGATGGCACTTTTGGCGCCAATTTAACAAATTTAAAAATTAATTAGAAATATTAATAAAGCAAAAAATTATTATTAATATTTAATAAATGTACGTGTAGATAAATTAATAAACTGAAGAATTGTTTCGTTTTCTCTCTCTCTCACATACACAGTTTTGAAAATTTAATGTATCTAGACAGGGTTGTTCAAAAAGGAAATTTTGAGTTTTCTACGTCACAAATGGCTTAGAACTTAGAAGTAACACTCGGCACTGTTAAGAGGGACACTACATCTCAAAATAAATCCAGGAAATCATAGCCAGTTTCAAACAATTTTATTTTTGAATGCCCAAGATGCATGCAATGAGTGGAAGCAGTAAAAGATGCTAATTCCCATGTGTAAGAAAGAGATGCATAAAAAGATTCTGAAGGTACCTATCTTGCATCTCTTTCTCGCACATGTGAATTAGCGTTTTCTTTACTACTTCCACCCATTGTAATTTATCATGAGCCCATTTTTACATATCCAGACAAGGATCGAACCTTCTTGAATACAACCGTCCCTTTCTATTGCAGTATTCTTTCAGTAGATGTCACAAGGTAGCCTTATATCAATTGTTTATTAATGTTAAACAAAGATAAACCAAGCAATCCAAGGGTTAAAATGAGATAACATTATAAAAACGTCACTGTCTACTAAAAACGTATTCATTCTCAAAATTTTATTTGTGTGCTGTAGTGGTTTTGTGGTGGAGATAAGAACAGTCGAACTGTGGGACGTATAAAATTCGTTTTCTTTTCCATTTTTCAGAAAATAAAATACCAGTATTTACTAACGTTGGAGAATGGCTGCAGCAGCCACTCGTGTGACTCCGAAACTTGGAGGTTTCTTGGGAATATTGAAGAAAACAGCACCAAGAACTTATTACACATATGTAAATGAACCAGCACAACCCCTTAAGGGAAAGGAACCCAAATGGGTGTGTGCAGAAGAAGCATTTCAGTGCCTCAAAAGTGGTAAGTTTGGTTTTCCGATTTAAGAGGATGGGGACAATTTAATAATTTATTCGATTAACAAGCACATCTGTACTATACTATTAAATATTCTATAAGCATAATAATTTATTGTAGTTAGAAGTTTTGTTAATATCTATGAATGTTTTGTTGTATTTTTTTTTCAATTTCTATAACGGAACTATAGTGTGTGCCTACGTGTTTATCCCTGGCACTATGCCTAGTATTACGAAATTTACATACTCCTTAAAAATATTATAAATGTATTTGCCAAAAGTTTTTTTCAAACCCCGATTCATAATTTTATTAGCACGTGCATAGCTACGAGGACTTTACCTCAAAAATGTATGCAAATAAAACTACATATACACAGTTTAAAGTTCAGTTATGATAATTGATCAAGTTTTTAACTGATACGAGTTGAATTTCAAAGGTCACTTGTCCTTTCCTCCAATGAATCGGGATATAATTGTGTAATACTAATACTGTACAGTTATTATTTTAATAAGGTTGATAAACATTTTAAGTAATCACTCTGTTATTAATTATGATGATTATTTTGTTATTTATTTTTTGGTTCACATTGTAAAAATATTGTTGGTAAATGTAATAGTTCCGATATCAAGGTTAGCAGCAATTTATAAATGACTCGGAAACCGTCTAATTAGTAATAGACAACAGTCCTTATTAATACAAATTATTTATACTTTCTAATTGTTATAAAAAATGCATGGCCTGTAATAATTGAAAGTTTGGATATTTATAGGATTCGACTTGTAATTTTGTTTACGTTACTTATTCTTGAGGTAATTGTTTATAAGTGTCTGCCTGGTTATGTAATTGACCTTCAAATGGAATAGTAAAATCCCAGAATACATAATTTTGTGGTAGAATTGTCCATATGTTAGTTTCCACATTTTTTCTTGTGGCTTGAAATCCTTTTTTCTTTTTTTTTCAGGACCTGTGCTTTCTAATTTTCTTCTCTTTTCCATTCCACAATTTTTGTTTTCAATTTCTTCTTGTAACTCCTCTCACTGCTTTTATCTTCCCCTTCCTCTCTGAACTTTCATTCCTTGCTCTCTCTTTGAGAGTCTTTATGTACACCCTGTATTACAATAAATTCTAAATAGAAAAACTGTTCATATTAATGCATATTTTATCTCTTGACACAATTTCTTGCTTATCAGAAAACAAACTGTAGTACAGATAAACATTTATTATCCCTAAAACTTTCTTCTATATTCCAACAAAATTTTTTTCTTGTTACCCTACCGTTTTGAAATTCTTGCTTAATCTATTTTTATAATGTTGTTTGGGAATCTCTTTTGACGTCATGTGTACAATAAACTCAGTCAGGTATCTAGATTTGTATTACATTTGACGCCAAGGAGATATAAATAAATGTAGGGCTCGTATATGCATGTGGTAGTGGTCAAGTTTCTGCTAACCATTTTGTATTAATACCATTTTTATTTTTAGGATATTTATAATTTCCACTTTTTTTTATTTTTATAAATCAAATAAATTTAACCAAACTTGAAATACTTTTCCCCAGCTGTTTTAAACTAACCCAAGGGGCAAGGGCAGATATTATAGTTTAGTGTTAGTCATTAACAGAGAATTTTTTATCTGTTTAAAACAAAGTAATATTTGATACTTAAATTGGAAAATAATAGACCAGACAACTCATTAAAGAGGCAGGGGAACCCCCAATTTCCCCAAAAAAAATTATAACCCATAAAGAGTTGGATTTCCTGGGGAAAATTCTAAGTTGGGGACGTTGGGGTGTTTTATCTTACAATAAGCTCCAATTTTTATTTTTTTTATCATAATACACGATAACATATTTGCTTGTTTCTTGATTATCTACTATCTTATCTATCTGGAAATATTTGTTTGTGAATCTAGATTATAAAATTTTCTTCAAAATTAATTTAGGAAACCAAAATAAATGAAAATTATTTCTCAACAGATTTTTAAACACAAAATATTATTTTTAAGGATGTCTATTGTGTTTTTGATTCCCTCCCCCCTTACCCCGGACATTATTATCAAATAAAAGCTCTCTAAACTAAAGGGTTCAAGTCTGGCGAGTATGCAGGATAGTTGATTTAAATTTCTTGGGGCCAAGATCTACGTTTTAATTTCCGATAATTAATATTGATAATTTTTTAGTACTAACTAATATATTTTTTATTTTTAGATATTTTGGTATATTCCCAAGGAGCTGCAGCAACACCAGTTCTTTGCCTAAATGCTATGACCGAAGTAGGCAAAGAAAATTGTTTGAAAAATATAAAAGTATGTCATATGCACACGGAAGGCCCAGCCTCCTATACAGATCCATCCTGTGAAGGCATTTTCCGGTTTGTTACTTTAAATAAAATATTAAAAAAAATATAAAACTGTTTGATTACAGATCCGTTTCTATGTTTATGGGGGGAAACGTTCGTAAAGCTGTTGCAGAAGGCAGAGGAGATTGTATACCCATTTTTCTCCATGAAATTCCACTCCTCTTTCATAGAAAAATTTTAAAACCGTACATAGCCGTTATTCAAGTAAGAAATTAATTTTTTTAAAGGTTTTATTTACATTCCTTTTATTTTAGGTTTCACCTCCAGATGAACACGGATTCTGCAGTTTAGGTACAAGCGTGGATTGTGCCAGAGCCGCAATCGTTCATGCAAAAATTATTGTTGGTGAGTTATCTATAATTTTATAAATAATAAATATTAAATAAAATATTTTTAGCTCAAGTAAACCCTCAGATGCCTAGAACATTTGGTGATGCTATTGTCCATATTAGCCACATTGATTTTGCCGTAAAAGTAGATGAACCATTGCCATCCCATGGTGGTCGCCCACCAAGTGAAGTCGAAACCAAAATTGGTAATCTTATTGCTGAGAATCTTGTGGATGATGGAGCTACCTTACAGATGGGTATGTAAATCTTTTTAATTTAAAATTAATTCTCTTATCTATAATTTTTTATTTTATAGGTATTGGTAATATTCCCGATGCAGTCTTAGCTGCTTTGATGAACCATAAAGACCTTGGAATACATTCAGAAATGTTTTCTGGAGGTATAATCGATTTGGTTAATAAAGGCTGTGTTACAAACAATCGCAAGACAATGCATAAAGGACGTATTGTCGGTTCCTTTTTAATTGGAACACAAAAACTGTATGATTTTGTCGATAATAATCCTTTCGTCGAAATGATGGCTGTTGATTATGTAAATCATACGAGTAAGTGCAGGATTTTATTTATTAATAAAAAAAATTAATAATTCATGATTTTACAGAGATTGTTGCTCAACAACCCCGTATGACTGCAATTAATTCTTGCATCGAAATTGACCTCACAGGACAAGTTTGTTCTGATTCGATCGGAACTCGTATGTATTCAGGATTTGGAGGACAAGTTGATTTTATAAGAGGTGCAGGAGAAGCAATTGATGGTAAAGGAAAACCAATTATTGCGTTACCTTCTGCAACAAATAAGGGGCAAACCAAAATCGTACCAACACTTAAAAAGGGTAATTTTTTAATAAATAAATGAGTGTTTGTAACTTAAAAAAATGTAATTATAGGTGCTGGAGTTGTAACATCACGTGCACATGTACATTATATTGTAACCGAACATGGTATTGCACAATTGTTTGGAAGGACTTTAAGACAAAGAGCTCATGGTTTGATTTGTATTGCACATCCTGATCATCGTGAAGCATTGGAAAAAGCTGCATTTGAACGTCTCAAGTGCATGCCATCTCCTGATTAAATTTAATTGTAAGTAAGTTTGATTAACCGTTTCGTGATATTAATAAAATTAATTTTTTTTAGGTATTTAGACGTCAGCACTGAAATACCTCGTAAATTAGCCTTTGGAGATCATTGTGTATGTGTTATATACTTAAGAAATTGTTCGTTTAGTCAAAATCATGGTCTTGTATTAGCCTCATGCTTTTTCCCATAAATGAAAGTTATTACCACATAACATGTTTTATTTTTTTTTATGTTTTATACTTATTACAATAATTATATCATAGAAAAATTGAGCAGATAATGCAATGTAAGTATAAGTAATGTAATATGCCTTCAATAATTATTGTAAAATTTTACGAAACCGAAAATTGTACGATTGGTAATAATATACGAAATTAGTATTAGTCTCCAGCATTTTATTAAATCCTGCCCTTACATTATCAAAAAGTAATTTTGGTCTAGAATTCAGACTTTTAATTTGAGTTTTTTGCCTACCTGGAGGAATTTCTGTGTTCCCGAGTATCGAATTGACTCAGGTCCTACTGTTTTACTTCCTATTCGAAACGAACGCGTATTTCTTCTAAATTACCACACAATTTGCACTCGATACCATTAATCTAACAATTTTAAAGAAATAAAAACCAAATTCAATTCAAATTTTTTGATTTTCCGCCACTTCAATACTGAAAATTAGGTTAGGTACGTCTCCGTCTGACAATAGAAGCGATCAATAATTCTCAACACGATAATTGTAATTAAAATTTCAAAATATAACCAATTCAAACTCAATTTAGAGAGAAAATTAATTATTTATCTAATTAAAATCATAAAAAACTTACTTTAATTAGTTTACGTTAGTAAAACTTGAGTTTAAAAATATCAAAGCGAGAAATTATTGAACGCAACCGCAAACTTTCACAGACGACCTTGCGAAAATAGTGGGCGGTTGTCTGGCCCCTCCCCTTTTATAGTAAAAGTGTAGTAAATGGAGGCGATTTGGCGGGAAACAAATTTCATTGATGAATATGAATGATTTGAAAATCATATAATTGCGAAAATTACGTTTGATTTGTTATTTTGATTAATTCCATACATGGAATAAGGTTTAATGTTATTAAATAAATTATGAAAATGTATTTTTGTTTATATTAAAACATAATTAATGTAGAAAACATAGATATAATACAAAAGAAAGCAGTTTTCTTACATATTTTAATTAGAAAATTCGAATTGTAAGTCTTGAATAAAGATTTTGGAAAATAATATATACAGGGTGCTTCATATAGCTTACACCAATGCCCCCAATCATCCAATCTTGGAAAATATTTTAGATTTATTTGGAGCAGATAAGCCCAACACAGATAAGTATAGGATAACTCAAAGGACCTGTTAGTTTTATTTGGTATTCCTTGAAATTACACACGAATCTTTAATTATTTTTTAGCAACTGCTCAAATACTTTACGATAACCCCCTGTACTATACCGTTTTATTTTTAGAATAATCTACAGGAAAGTAACCTCAAATGTAGTGGAGAAAAGCCTTTTTAATTAAAAATGAGATCTTCACGACCAACGCAATTATCCTATCAATCAGATAAAAGTTGGACAGACGATCTTCCTGTATGTAAACAATCTGGGGTAGGTTTTTCAACGAACCAGATTTATCGTGAAGATGATCATCGACAACAAGAGCATTCATTCGAAGACCGAAGTTGCCATTGTAGGTTTGATGATAGTTCATATTTATACGGAGTATTTGATGGTCATGAAGGTACCAGAGCTGCTGATTTTTGTTTCCAACGATTAGCAGCAGAGATTTTATTAGAGCAGTTAAATGAAAAAAAGACCGATGAAGAAACTAAAGAAGTGTTAAGGTATTTTTAATTATTTTTGGATAATATTTCCCTTTAGGTAACTGTGTTTATTTTTTAGACAAGCATTTATATCTGTAGAGAAGGGTTATATGGATTCAATTTATGATCGGTTAGCTGAACGAGAAGTTTACTTTGATGAGGTTCCTGAAGGTTTAAACTTGTATGAAGCATATCAAAAAGTGCCTGATATAGTTGAGAATATAAAAAGAATTAACATAGAACTTTCTTCCGGTACAACAGCTGCTATAGCTCTGATATATAATAAAAAATTGTATGTAGCAAATGTTGGCAATAGCAGAGTCTTACTGTGTCAGACAGACGTTAATTCTGTTTTGAAAGTTGTACAATTAAGCATAGATCATGATTTGAGGAATGAAGATGAATTGTTAAGGCTTTCACAGATAGGAATCAACATAGATCACTTAAGAAATTGTAAGTAGACTAATATGGGGATTCCCTCTCACTCATAACCTTGAAATCAATAAATGTTCTTTCTCTCTCTTTAATAAGGTTCACATTTGGGAAATCAAGAAAATACACGTTGTCTGGGGAATTATTTAGTTAAGGGAGGATACAAAGAGTTTGATGATTTAAAAATGGCTACTCAAGAGCCTGTAATTACGGAACCGGATATAATTGGGGGAATACCCTTAGATGAATCCTGCCAATTTTTATTACTAATGTCTGCTGGATTGTATCGATCTATAGAAGAAGCAACAAGAACAGATCAAGTTAATAAATACATTGCGCAGCTTGTTGTGGAACAGGTATAGTATGGGTACTTGGTACCTACAGTCGAATTCGATCTTCTTTGCGGTTGGTCTAAACCACTGCACGAAGATCGAATCCAACTAAATATTTTTTAGAAATAATATTAAAAAGAATATAACAAATTTTAGTTTCGGGAACAAGGAACTTTAACTGGAGTTGCCCAAGCAGTTGTGGATCGTGCTATACGTCTCCATCATGATTGGTATATGTCAAACCCTTTAAAAACTGGTCCAAGTAAACGCGAAGATATAACTTTAATTGTCCGTAATTTTAATTTTCCAATGCCTAATGCCATTACTTCACCTACAAATCCTTCTGTAACTTTTAATCCGATTTTGAACACAATTCCAAATCGTTCCTTTAGTACAACTTTAACTACTTCCACGAATGATAGCTACAGAAATAATAGTATTATAGCAACTAATGATACTTCTAGCAGTTCAGATGTTCGAAGTGTTAGCGATATGGGTTTAGGACCTGATCAGAGAATTGAAGCTTATGTGGATTTTTCCGATTATTACCGGAATTTAGAAATTGCAAGACAAAATGGAACTGTGCCTGAAGGAATAGATTTTTAATTTGTAGATACTGTTAAGGCTTTTTATGATAAGACCCAAATAAAATATTTGTGTTATAATAAGATAATAATAATAAAAATGCTGTAAGAAATATTATAAAGTTAAGATGTAATGCATAATTTTAAATTTTGTAATATTGAGAGGATAAAATTTTAATTAAAAAAATGTTAGAACCTTTGTTCTTTTTTTATTTAATATTAACAAGAAAGTATAAAATCTTGGTCTTCCAATGTATTGCAAGGAAGAGAAAGAAGAAGGGGGTTTTCTACTTTGTCTCTTTCTCTCCTTGTACGAAAGGCGAAGAAGGATAGGAATAGAATGACAGGAAAAGGATATGAGAGAAACCTTCCACTCTACCTCACTTTTCTCTTCTCCCTGAAAGAAGGTGGAGACATTATGTTTCTGTCTCCCTAGGGAAGAAAATAAGCGCGAAGGGGAGAAACGACGAGCTTTTCTTGTTCGAGAAAAAGGAACACAAGACCAGGATGGAGAAAAACCTCTCCATTCTCGTTGGAGAAGGGGGGACAGGGCGTCTTCGTTCCCTCTTTTTGAGGAGAGGAAGCAGCGAGAGAGGGGCAAAAAAGAGTCTTCTCTTCTTGAAAAAAAAAGACGAAAGACTAGGTTGACGGAAGTCCTCTACTATCTCTTTTTAGAGAAAAAAGAAGAGGACAAAATAGGGCTGCGAAAGAAACTTTCCTCTATTTTCTTTTTGTTGTCCTTTTTTTCCTTTGAGGATAGGCAGGAGGAATCCCTTTTCTGTCTATTTCTCCTTGCAAAAGAGAAACAGTGAGCGGAAGGGACAAGCGTCTCCTAGAAGACTATAGGCAAGAGAGAGAACAGGGCAGGCTATCTCGTGTTCTTTTCTCCTTTTCCTGCTTTAAAGAGGAGAGGCAAGGGATGTTTTCAGACTCTCTTTTTGAGGAATGGAAGCAGCGAGGAGTGCAAAAAGGTCTTTTTTCTCGAAAAAAAGAAGACCAGATTGAAGAAATGTCTTTATTTCTCCTTGGGAAAATAATTACAAAGAGGAGTGGAGACAAAAACAGACTGCGAAAGAAAACTTCCCTTTTATTTCTTTATTTTTCTGCGTTAAAGAGGAAAGGCAGGGGATTTCCCTTTTCTCTCTATCTCTCCTTGGAGAAGAGAAACCTTGAGAGAGAAGAAAAACGCAGAGAAAATTAGGTTAGAGGAAAGTCTCTACCTATTCTTGGAGAAAGAAAAATTGGAGGAGGAAAGAAATCGTTTTCCTTTCTCCATTAAAAGAGAAGAGGAGCAAGAGACTAAAATAAACTTACGAATGTAAACGATACGATTTTCTAATTGTTTTAATTGTTATTATCAGAGAAAGTCTTGCTGTTACAAAAAAATTAAAAAGCAAAAAAGTTATTAAAGGAATAAACTGAAAAATTTCAGGTTGAATAATTTTTGTTTTTCATGATTGCAATTTTTAGAACTTTTAAAAAAAATCATTGTTGTGTTTGTGCCCTCCATTTGAACAAATTGTAAAAGGAGCTTCACAAATTATAATGTAAAATAAATACAGTACACATCCACTATGATTTACTATTATTTCTACTGGACGAAAGACTACCCGGACCATTTTCCCCACTCTTAGTTTTCTGAGCAACCATTGCATCCACTTGTTGATTATCCAGATACGGTTTAAAATTTTCTTTATCAAGACTACCTATAAATGTTTCAATTGAATGGAGTCTTTGTAATTCTTCGTTTAATTTATTTATTTGTTCTTTGCGCCACCCTTTTAAAAACTCAACCATATCTTCGCGAGAACACGCTGCTCCTAAATAAAAAGCGCACCATTTTAACAAAAAAAATGTATTATAATAATATAATCAGATCCATACCTAAAGGCATACCTAAAGTAATTTCCGAATTAATATTTTTAAGATTATCTAATTGGCGTTGGATGTCTGCTCCAGTCATAGAGACCCCACCTTTTGCTTTAAAAAGTTGTTCTACACGATTAGGACGTTTTTTAGACATTTCAGCATAAGTCACTGAAAATGGAAACTTTCCAGGGGTTAAATCTAGTTGGAATTTTTTACCACCAATATTTGGAAATTTATTATTCGATTTTTCCACACTAGAAAGTGATGCCGAAGACGTTTTGGATTTTTGAACTGTAGTAGAAGTAGGTTTAACTGTATCAGCCATTGCCGCATATTGTTCTATAAGGGATTCCTCCAACGCCTCGATACAAACAGCAACGTCCTTCGGATGTTTCCCTTTACAATTCCGTACCCCTTGCAAAAAATTTAAAGCCCATTGTAATTGAACAAGCCCTGAAAAATAAGTTTTCTTTATTTTCAATCACTCTGTAGATATCAATTTTTTACCTAATGGTCGTTCTGTTGTTTGTGTAGAAAATAAACTCCAAATTACGGCTAGGGTATGGTCTAGTTGTACATAAAAGGGTGGACATTTTACTATACTGTGACTGCTAACAGAGGAAAGGGTGTTGCTTGGAATACGAAATGTGTAAAGGGTAGGTTTGTATTTTTCTGGTTTATTCGGTATTCTTGAAATGTTTGCAGAAACAGCTGAAGCATTTTCAGTGAGATCTTCATTCATGATGGGATTTACCTTCACTTAGGAACTGAAAAATACGAGAGGTGAAAATAGGGGATGTTTTTTTAGTTTGTATGGTAAAAAGGAAGAAGAGTGGACGACTGTGTAAGGTGTTAGACAAGGAGAACATGACCAAGATGTATACCACTAGATAGATCGTTGTGTTCGGTCTTATTTTCCCATGATTTTCTCCCCTTTTTCTTGGGGGCGCTACGCTCTTTCTAGAATCTTAGTTTCCTTTACAATTTCCTTTCATTCTTCATTTTTCCGCCCCATCTTCTTCTATATACGCTTTCTAGTCAATATTTTCAGGGTCTTTCTCTTTTTCTTCTTTTACTATGGCCTTCTCTTCTTGGCTCCACCAATCTCGAGGCCCCATTTACTTCTAATGCAACCAACACCATCAAGAGAGTATATTAGAACTGTTTCGTGCTTGCTGAAGATTATTCTGTTCCTGCTCATGAGTTTTCCTCTTGGAGTGGTACTAAATCGAGATCTAACCAATCAGATTTTTCCTACATTCTAATGATAGAGCGAGGGGTCAGCCGATACACCTAACTACCAGTCAGAATCTAGCAGAAAGCTCTTCTTCCAACTACGAACTCTACAACCCTTATAACCCGAGTTCTTTTAACTCTTTTTTTTTGTTGTGCCGTTTGAATTGGATTAGGGGTTGTAATTTTCGGAATTCCTTCCTTTCCTACCGTTTCCAATTTTTCGTCTATTCTATATCTTCTACCCAGTTCCATTATTACTCGTGTGTGTGAGAGAGCG
The DNA here is from genome assembly GCA_963082805.1 of Hemicrepidius hirtus. Taxonomy (NCBI): domain Eukaryota; kingdom Metazoa; phylum Arthropoda; class Insecta; order Coleoptera; family Elateridae; genus Hemicrepidius; species Hemicrepidius hirtus. The sequence continues at coordinate 30,213,025 of OY720166.1, forward strand.
AGTAGGATATGTAGAGAGTAAGATTAAACTGTTGTGTAATGTTTCAAAAATTATAAATCTCACCTTGTTGGGGTAGTGCAGAAACTGTTAAACTATAAAATGTTCTCAGCCCTTATTTACATTTTGAAGTCATTTTTCTTAAAAAAAGAATAAAATTAATAAATACTGAAAGACATATGATAGTTATGTTTGAGATAATCTATACAGTAATTTTTATAATTTGACATTTGGCATATTAATATGTAAATGACAGATTTAGGTTGCTATGACTACTTTAAAAAATAAAAAATCCTGAAAGGATCCTTTTTCAGCGACAATCTCGATTATGTGAACAATATTTCAATTTCTCTCTATTATATGAACAAGTTTTTATTACCTTTTATTAAGTTTGTGGATTTTTCAATGATCTTTTATAGGAATCCTAGACTTCTTCCTCACAGGAATACCACATTTATATTTTTTATGCGACTGATTTTTTTTGTATTTTATTTTTGAGCTTGATCTATTTGAACAAACATTTGCATTACAGTCTTCCTTATTCTCCATATCAACACATTTACAATTTTCTTTTGTCGTATCCCTTGTTCTATTCATGGTTTCCCTTAAGTACGCGATGTGATTTAAAATTCCCTGAACGTTCGGTGGATGAAAATCTGAATCGTCTTTAACACATCTTAAATAATTTTCAGCATAAATAAAATATTCTTCAGGGATATCTTCTACACCTGTTGCCATAAGCATAATGCAACTAATCGTCACAGCTAACATGTTATCGGCTAATGTATCGGGACTACATACGTCGAGTTCTTCTCCAAGATCCCATTCACTGTCTTGTAAAAGCAAGTTTATTCGACGTTCTCGCGATTTTGCATAAAATACAGACATCGATGAATGACTAAAAGTGAGTTTTAATAATTTTTAAACAAATAAAAATTTTGTGCCTACAGTAAATCCCATTAACCGAGTTGAGGTCTCCTTCGGATCGGTTAGTGGGGTTTACTGTACCTCTTTTTTTTTTAACGATACCTAGTTTGATTCGTAGATTTATTTTGTACATTCGATCCTGATGGGAAACCTTTTATATAACCTCCAGCTCTTGGTGATGCATGAACTGGTGGAAGTGCTGTAGCAGAATGTTTTGGGGTCGAAGTAGCAAGTGGGGCGCTTGGGATTTCACATTCTTGGGGTGGTTTGTTTATTTCAGTTGCTTCTGGTTCTGTTTCTGTTGGTTCTGCATTTTCAGGAGGGGGAGCAATTTCCTCCGCAGACATTTTGAAATTATTGTTTTATACACTAAAAATTTTGTTAAGTTGATGTTTTTAAAGACACCTGTCAATATTTTGTTTTTAATTCAGGATGCACACTATTTGGAAATTTTGCAATTCGTTTGTTGTCTTTTTCTTCTTCCTTTTCAAATTCAAACCCTCCAGAAGTTTGACAAGAAAATAATCAATAAGACAACACCTCCATATATTTGAAAAAAAGTTACATTCATTAATTTTTGATCAACTAATTAATTTTTATAATAATTTAAAAAAAACAGACAAAACTATTTCCTTTTTAGAAACGATTGGGATATTCCTGCAAAAGTAGCACAAGAGCTTGTACGATTTATTCCAAAAATACATTTTCGGTTATCGCAAGGTGAACTATTAATTTTTTTCTCCAAATATTGTTTCATTCTTATCTGACTACAACTAGAATTATTACAGCTCCTAATATCAGAAAAACGAGAAGAAAATTTAATTTTATTATTAGGAATAATTAATTTTTCTGCTTGTTTAATCCGAATGTATTTAATATGATTCAAAATTCCTTGGATGTTAGGAGGATGTTCTCCGTTTGTGTCTTTAATACGGGATAAATATTCCTCCGTCCATGTAAGATATTCTTCGGATATTGAAGGAAAATTTGAAGCCATAAGCATAACACAACTTATGGTTACAGCTAACAAATTACAAGTGTTTGAGTTGGTGAGGTCTTCTTCAGTTGCTTGTTTTTTCAGACGGAGATTTTCAGTGTCTTCGTTAGGTTCTTGTTTGGTGTTTGTTGAAAGAATAATTGGTTCTGTAATTACCATATTTTGTTGTACTGAAGAACTAAAATTAAAAAATTATATTTTTGATGCATTGAAGGTTACGTAATTAGAAACAAAAAAAACAAACAGTGAAGATAAGAAGACAAACGGACAACCATGAAGAAGGCACTAAAACCGTTGGAAGACAAGAATAGAAAAAAATGTTAGTAAAAACATAGCCAAGTGGGGATCTACGGGAGGGGGGTAATAGGGGTAGTTATCTCCCCCCACCAGGGGCCAGGTATTAACATCATTACAGAAATTTTTTTCGCGTTTAACATCATCGCCTGAGGGTTCCCCGTACCTCCCAGAGAACTATTCTAGATGCGCGCTTGATCATAGCCAGCTTCATCCCTTAGCTCCAGCCTCATCCCCTAACTACAACTTCATCCCCTTCCTGTCAAGAGTTAGGAGGATGAAGCTATAGCCGTGGTAAACATGGACAGCACACAGGCAGAAGATAGGATGTTTAAAAAAAAATCACATTTGGGCAAAGAAACTTCTGTTTTATTTTCATTGACCATCTTCCTGATTGGCAGGGGGATGGGGGGATGATTTGAAGAACTCCACATGTTCTGAATGATGTAAATCTACCTAACACCCCTATTTTTTAAGCCATAAGGACTCGTTCACAAACGATTAGACAAGGAGTCCTTAGTGAAGAAAATCTTCCTTTTTTTTCTTCTCCCTTCTTCATATTTTGCTTCTGTATCCATTTGTTTGGTATGGGTCTTCTATGAAGGACAAAGTCGAATAATGTCATAAGTTTGCTGATATTATCATTTGGTCAAGAGAGTGACGAGGGCTGTCGGGAAGCGTGTCCACGTTCTTAAGTTAAAACTCCTGGTAAACTTGACAAGCGCTATACAAATTGAACACCTCGTAAGGGTCACAACAAAGCTGTGCCCCGGGACGGAAAATATAGTTTTCTGAAGAATTCTACTTTTATGTTTGGCAAAAGAAGTGAACGTACTAGTACTTACTTGCAAATATTAACCATCGATTTAACAATACATTCTTTTTTACAATGTGTAGTACTGATTCTTGGTTTAGGCATAAAAAATTTAGATTTCGCTGGTGAGATGAGTTTTAAAATTTCATCAGTTTTACTTTTAAAAGCCGCATTTTCCGAATTGATGATTGTTTTTGTACTAAAACATTTCTTCATTTTATTTACTATTCCACTATCAGTTAAATTTTCTTGTTTGTAAGACATTTTATTAGACACGATTTATTTTTAACACTACACGCAAATTTTAAATGAAAATTGACACCTGTCATTAATTTTATTGTCGTACCTTAATCCTTATCCATTTTAGGTTCATATACAAATTTTAGTATAACATGGCTTTTAAATTTTCTACACGTTTTCCATATATAAAAAAAAGAAAATCTTGCCCTTCTTCTGGAGATATACCTATACAAAGAATTATTATACCCCAAGGGTTAGTAAATCCACATGAACTGACCATCATTGAAATTCCCCAAGACTTACAAGACGTAGCGGCAGTTATTGCTAAAGCAAATGATGACGAATCCTACAGTGATTTTTCTCCAATAACTTGTTCTTCTGTACTAGATAGTCAGTTATTTCCCAAAGACAGCAATGCTTCTGCTTCACTTGATCCATCCCAATATTCGTTTAGTGCAAGGACATCATGTGGAAGCGCCCAAATTCCAAGAAGACCATGCAGAACTATACCTCCTAAATCTAAATCGTTTCCAAGGACAGGGCATCCACAAATGCCATTTATGTACGAAGAGGGAGTTACGTATGGAGGTATGGGGTATGATTTTACCCCAGGGTCACTCTATAAAGATTTACAAAGACCTTGTGGTAAAACCTCAGCTCCTATTGATCCAAAATCTAAATCCTTTCCAAGGACAGGACATCCCCAAATGCCGTACATGTATGAAGAGGGGGTTACGTATGGCGGGATGGGATATGATTTTACCCCGAATCGTTCTGGGACATTTTACAAGGGGTTACAAAGACCATGTGGTAATAGTAATAGTACATCAGCTCCTATTATAGCAGATGTTGATCCAAAATCGAAATCCTTTCCAAGGACTGCTCAACCCCATATGGCGGAAATGTACGATGGTGGGGTTACATATGGTGGGATGGGGTATGACTTTTCCCCAAATTATTCAGGAACATTTTATAAGGATTACATACAAAATTATACCTCAATTATTGGTCCCCATAATGGTAAGAAAATCTTTCAAGTCCTACAGTGTGTCCACGGATTGAGTGCACATAAGGTGTAAATGACAATTTTTTTTAGAGTTGGATCTTCATGTTCGCAGGATCGCTCCTGCTTAGTCTCAAACTAAGATATTGAAAAAATGAGCCAAATCAATTAATATACAGGGTGTTGTTTTGACCGAAATCTAAAAATTAGTCAAGAGTAAACTGTCTTTATTTTAGCAGATATAACAAAAATGTATTAGAAAAAGTTGTTTAGAATTAAAAGTTATTGAAGATTTTCAATTTTTATACAAATCAGCCTACTTTGATATTTTTCATCAACATGAGATTTTTTTTGGTTTTTATGGTTTTAATGACCCATGCATGAAGAGTAATTAAACAAAGTACTTGAAAAACAAATAATTATTTATTAAAAAATACTAAACCTTATTTGTTACAAACATGAGTTCAAAAGTATTGGATTTTGATGAAAAAAATCAAAGTAGGCTGATTTGTATAAAAGTTGAAAATCTTCAATAACTTTTAATTCTAAACAACTTTTTCTAATACATTTTTGTTATATCTGCTAAAATAAAGACAGTTTACTCTTGACTAATTTTTAGATTTCGGCCAAAAAACACCCTGTATATTAATTGATTTGGCTCATTTTTTCAATATCTTAGTTTGAGACTAAGCAGGAGCGATCCTCAGAACATGAAGATCCAACTCTAAAAAAAATTGTCATTTACACCTTATGTGCACTCAATCCGTGGACACACTGTATATGAATAAAAAACTTTTTATTTTTAAACAGAATCAGAAGAAACTGGGTACAATTATTCAGACCCTGCAAGGCGTGCAAGAGGATTCGATCCATATACCCATGGGGAGGCTCTAAAAAAACAATTTTCGCAATATATGGATTTTGAACCACCCGCGTGTTCAACCCCTACAGGATATCAACAATCAGCGGATAGTTATCTCAATGTATAATTTTAAAATAATAAAATTTAATTACTGAAAGTTTTTTTTTAGGCTCTGGATTATACCGTTCCAGAATTATGTGAGCCTTCGTATCTCGTACCAAGAGCACCTCCTAATCCGTATACGACACGAAGAGATTTACAGGGACGTACTGAAAGTCGAATAACATCATCAGGGTTAAAGAAAGTTTTAGATAATCTTGATATAGTTGAACTAAGTCGTATACAACATGATTTGACAAATTTTCAGTTAGCAAGGAGACAATTACTTTTTGACGCCACTAACTTGAAACATTAAAAAAATTAGTAAAATATGACTAGGAATTAAAAAAAATGTAAATATATTTTTATTAATAAACCCATTTTTTAAAACCGTCTGTGTGTACAAAGGTAGAATGGAAAAAACATTTTTTTGGTTTGGTACGTGGTTAAGGGGTGCAGATCACAGTTTTTGGAAATGCCCTTCGAATGGTCTCAATCCCAAATCCCTACTCCACCCGTTTCGGAATTATGGGGTGTCAAAGAAAAATATTCAACAACGGTACGAGAATGGCGTTTTTATCAACCGACCACATACCTTTGTTTGTAGTCTTTGTCAAAACCGCACCCTCCTAAGCTCTCTCATTTTCGAAACTATTAATTTTTTAAAATTAAAATGGTAAAAAACACTTTGGAACACCGTCCTGCAAATATGGAACGAGACATCGGGATGTGATGGTCTCACCCGAGGCATTTTTCTTGTACTACCCCAAATAAAATTTTCAGGTGGTTGTGCAATTTAAAAAAAAAATATTAGGTCAAGTTTGTCAAAAAACGTCAAACTTTTATAATGTAACAATTTAAATTTTACATAATGTTTACATCCAAAATTCTTGTGTTAATATCCAAAAACCAAATTTATTAATTCTTTAAAAATGTCGTGCGGTAACAGCAGTTCAAGGGAAGGTAAATCCAGAAAGATTATAATACCAAAAGGATCCATTCATCCAAATGAGACAGTGGTAATTGAAATTCCTTCAAGATTAAGAAACAATTCGACCGTGTTAGCTAGAAGACGTTCTTCTCCATGCCCTGGTGGTTATGCAACTCCTCCATTCCAACCTCCAACACCGACACCTCCTGCTACCCCGACGCCATCAGTTTCAGGGGGACAACCTCAATTTGTAATGTCACCTAGGAGTCAACAAAATTCATATGGGAACCAAACTTATTGTACTTCAAAGCCTGGTAATTTGACATACGAAGAACCATGCAGTGGTGCACCACCAGGAAGTTACGGTATAGCATTTAGTAATATAAATTTTAAAACGCCAAATCAAACAAGAGGAAATTACAACCGTTTGCAAGATGAAGCATATAACAACTCTGTGTCGTATTCCCCAAATCTACAGACACCTCCTAATATGGGTCGTGTTCGTGATAATCCGGATCCCTCGTTTTATTCCCTAGGAGGAACTCCTAGAAGAGGTTCATCCTTAATTGGTGACGATACAATGTATTCTTTAGGGGGAACTCCTGATAGAGGCATACCATGTACTCCTTCCAATTTGAAATATCCCCGGATTATCAATAATCCAGATATATCATTTTTTTCTTTAGGTGGGACTCCTAAAAATGATTCCTCCTTAGTCCGCGATAATAGAATGCATTATTTAGGAACAACTCCTCAGAACCCCGAACAAGCATACAAGAATTTTGTATCATGTTCTTCGAATACTTCGACTCCTATTCCAAAATCCCCTCGTGACTTGTATAATCCGGATCCTACGTTTTATCCCCTAGGAGTGACTCCTAAAAGAGCTTCGTCCTTAGTTGGCACAATGTATTCTTTAGGAGGAACTCCTAAGAGAGATACATTTTTGTACGCGGAAGGTACTTCTCCACAATATCCTCGAGCTAACTATCCTCCCGATACTACATTTCATTCTTTAGGGGGGACTCCTAAAAGAGGAGAATCCTTAGTTGGTGACAATACAATGCATTCTTTAGGAGGAACTCCTGACAGAAATACATTTTTATACGCGGAAGGTACTTCTCCACAATATCCTCGAGTTAACTATCCTCCCGATACCACATTTTATTCTTTAGGGGGAACTCCTAAAAGAGGAGAATCCTTAGTTGATGACAATACAATGCATTCTTTAGGAGGAACTCCTGACAGAAATACATTTTTATACGCGGAAGGTACTTCTCCACAATATCCTCGAGTTAACTATCCTCCCGATACTACATTTTATTCCTTAGGGGGAACTCCTAAAAGAGGAGAATCCTTAGTTGGTGACAATACAATGCATTCTTTAGGAGGAACTCCTAAGAGAGATACGTTTATGTACGCTGAAGGTACTTCCCCGCCTACTCCACAATATCCTGGAGTTTACTATCCTCCGGATACAGCATTTTATTCCTTAGGAGGAACTCCTAAAAGAGTTGATGACAGTACTATGTATTCTTTAGGAGGAACTCCTGACAGAGATACATTTTTATACGCCGAAAATACTTCTCCACAATATCCTCGAGTTAACTATCCTCCCGATACTACATTTTATTCTTTAGGGGGAACTCCTAAAAGAGGCGAATCCTTAGTTGGTGACAATACAATGCATTCTTTAGGAGGAACTCCTGAGACGGTTTTGTTTGATGAAGCACGTTCGCCGGAGGCTTCTCGTGTTTTCTATAACCCTGCTACTAGTTTTTATTCCTTAGGAGGAACTCCTAAAGTTGACGATAGTAGAATGTATCGTACAGGAAGAACTCCTAGAAGAGGTTTGTATGATGAAGCCTACAATAATTTTGTATCATGCTCTACGGAGACTTCTACTCCCCTTCCACGATATCCTCTTTCGGATACTTCAGGAGGGACTCCTAATAGGAATTCATACTTAGTTGGTGACAATACAATGTATTCTTTAGGGGGAACTCCTGAAAGGAGGATAGCTTTGTATCCTGAAGCACGTTCGCCTTCTCCTCCCTTTCCACAGTGTCCTCGTGTTTACTATCCTCCGGATACTAGTTTTTATTCCTTAGGAGGAACTCCTAGAAGGGATGCATCCTTAGTTGGTGACTATACATTCCATTCTTTAGGAGGAACTCCTGACAGAGGTTCGTTTTTGTATGATGAAGCATACAACGATTTTGTTTTACGTTCTACGGATACTTCTACTCCTATGCCACAATTTCCACGTGTTTTCTCTAATCCTAACACTACAATGAGTCCTGAAGGAGGTTCATATTTACATGACGAAACATCATAGAACAATTTTATTTCACATTCCCCATTGGAGGTTCGTCCTGATTTAATTGAAATTTCTAGAACTTCGAATTTTTCCTTAGAATATAATAATGATCCTTTTTTTTAATTTTTACCTTCACATTAATAAAAATATGTCTGCAGGGGGTGAACCAGCAAGTTACTCAAACACATCTCAGGGATCAAATGCTACGTACACATGCAATCCGTCAAGTCCTTTAATAAGACGTGTAGATAAATCTGACGTACCATTTCAACCCCCATTTGCAAGTACACCCATGAAAGGAGATAGAGGAGAATGTAAACCCTTTGGAAATAGAAATGTATCCGCTCCAGTTGCTCCTGTTACATCTCCACCTTCTCCGTTTTATGGAAACGAAAGTTATGCTGGGTATCCTACAAATTTTAACTCATACAATCCCATGTACCATCATGTATCAGTAGGACCCCAAATGAGCCCTATTTATAAAAGCCTAGCCCCTAATTCGAATGTCAGTTGTTCTTCAGTGTACACGGATGATTTCACCCCTGATACTGAATCATCGTCTGGGGAGATGGATACGTCTTTATTTATGAAAGTTATCAGAGGTGACGTAGGAAGAGTAATTGTACCATGTTCACCAGTTACCCCTAAAGATGCTACTTACAACAGAGGAGATCTAACGTACAATACGGATAATAGAAACGCTACGTACAATCGAGCAAATTTAACATACAACGCAAATGTAACATATAATCCAAATTTAACTTATCCAAGAGGAAATGGACAAGGTAAAGTTTAACACATTGAAGTGGGACATGTCTGCAATTGCAGACAGGATTTCCATTAGGTTTATATGGAGACCCAAATTTGTTGTCCCACAACGACTGTCTGTAAATTCAGAAATGTCCCCCAATGTGTTATAAAACATCAATTTTTTTATATTAACCCCTAACCCCTTGGTGACATATTAAAAACCTTCTTGAATGTTAACAGGTTTACCCCCTGGACAAAATGCTACATACTCGTGTAATCAAAGTCCTTTTATAAGACGAAAAGATAATTCTGAGGTCCCGTTTCAACCACCATACGCAAGTACACCAACAAGGGGAGAAAGAAGTAGTAGCGCACCCTGTGGAGTAAGAAATGTTTCTGCTCCAGTACCACGTGGGACAACCCCAGATTCCTATTACGTAAATTACCATGAAACGTATGGGGGATATCCTGGAAACTTTAAGCCATCAAAATATCCTTATAACGTACCAACGGGAGAATATGTAAGCCCCGTTGCAAAAGAAAGAACGTACAATAGTAATATATCAAGTATTGATTCTTTCGACACATTTCCTGACGAATTTACTGAAGACTTTGAATCTTCAGGGGAAATGGATACTGATTTACTAATGAAAGTTGTTAGGGGAGATGTGGGCAGAGTCCTTGTTCCTTCCTCACCAGCAAATATGACTTTTACAAGACACAACAGAGATCATTTAATAACTTACAATAAAGGAGCTGATCAACTAAACGAAACCTACACTCAACCTTGTAGTAGAAATGACCAAACGTACAATTATGAATGTCCAAGTTCTTCAACTTCAATGGAAACCCGCGGACAAGATGAATTATACGACTCTTCTGAAGGAGATGTTTGTTTAAGAAAAGCTGTCGCTGATCGGATGGGAAGAACTGCAATATGGCCAACTCCTCCAGGAAATGCAACATTTGCAATTTCACCATGTGGACTCAATCAAACATACCCAAAAAATGTCACATTTGGTCCTTATAACAAACCACAGAATCAAACTCGAACTGTTATTCCTTCCTGTGCATCTTCTGAAAGTCAAAAAGGAAATTGTGCTCGTAATAGTCAAACCAGCGTGAATAGTTTTTCGTCTAATGCTAATTCAAGTACAATTGGAGACACTGCTTGTAATAAAACGTTCAAAAAGGTTACAAAGAGAAGAAGAAAAGTTGTTACTCCTCAAAAAAAGGAACGTTCAGGTTCTTGTAGTTGTAATTCAAAGCAAAGCTCATGTCAGGGAACAGATAGTGAAGCAGATGCTGTTGAATTACAAAGAATGGAAGCAGCGGAAAATACTATGCTACAAGAAAATTTAAGAAATTGGCAAGATGCTAGACGAAGATTGATTGTTGATGCAGCAAAGTTAACTACCAGCAATAGCAATACAAGCGCTAAAGGTGATAGTATATTATTCTCTAGAACATGGCGAAAATGAAGCGTAAAACCGAAAAGCGAAGGAAACAATTCAGCGATTCGGTTGTAAGAGGAAAATAGACCTGCCTTCCTCTTACAACTGCTCCATTGAATTGTTTCTCTCACTTTTAAGGTTTAATTTTAGATGTGTGACAGAGAGTAATCCAACAAACTTTTTTTAAGGAAACGGCGCAAATGAAGCGTAAACCGAAAAGTGAAGGAAACAATTCAGCGATTCGGTTGTAAGAGGAAAATAGACCTGCCTTCCTCTTACAACTGCCCCATAGAATTGTTTCTCTCACTTTTAAGGTTTAATTTTAGATGTGTGACAGAGAGTAATCCAACAAACTTTTTTTAAGGAAACGGCGCAAATGAAGCGTAAACCGAAAAGTGAAGGAAACAATTCAGCGATTCGGTTGTAAGAGGAAAATAGACCTGCCTTCCTCTTACAACTGCCCCATAGAATTGTTTCTCTCACTTTTAAGGTTTAATTTTAGATGTGTGACAGAGAGTAATCCAACAAACTTTTTTTAAGGAAACGGCGCAAATGAAGCGTAAACCGAAAAGTGAAGGAAACAATTCAGCGATTCGGTTGTAAGAGGAAAATAGACCTGCCTTCCTCTTACAACTGCCCCATAGAATTGTTTCTCTCACTTTTAAGGTTTAATTTTAGATGTGTGACAGAGAGTAATCCAACAAACTTTTTTTAAGGAAACGGCGCCAATGAAGCGTAAACCGAAAAGTGAAGGAAACAATTCAGCGATTCGGTTGTAAGAGGAAAATAGACCTGCCTTCCTCTTACAACTGCCCCATAGAATTGTTTCTCTCACTTTTAAGGTTTAATTTTAGATGTGTGACAGAGAGTAATCCAACAAACTTTTTTTAAGGAAACGGCGCAAATGAAGCGTAAACCGAAAAGTGAAGGAAACAATTCAGTGATTCGGTTGTAAGAGGAAAATAGACCTGCCTTCCTCTTGCAACTGCTCCGTTGAATTGTTTCTGTCACTTTTAAGGTTTAATTTTAGATGTGTGACAGAGAGTAATCCAACAAACTTTTTTTAAGGAAACGGCGCAAATGAAGCGTAAACCGAAAAGTGAAGGAAACAATTCAGCGATTCGGTTGTAAGAGGAAAATAGACCTGCCTTCCTCTTGCAACTGCTCCGTTGAATTGTTTCTGTCACTTTTAAGGTTTAATTTTAGATGTGTGACAGAGAGTAATCCAACAAACTTTTTTTAAGGAAACGGCGCAAATGAAGCGTAAACCGAAAAGTGAAGGAAACAATTCAGCGATTCGGTTGTAAGAGGAAAATAGACCTGCCTTCCTCTTGCAACTGCTCCGTTGAATTGTTTCTGTCACTTTTAAGGTTTAATTTTAGATGTGTGACAGAGAGTAATCCAACAAACTTTTTTTAAGGAAACGGCGCAAATGAAGCGTAAACCGAAAAGTGAAGGAAACAATTCAGTGATTCGGTTGTAAGAGGAAAATAGACCTGCCTTCCTCTTGCAACTGCTCCGTTGAATTGTTTCTGTCACTTTTAAGGTTTAATTTTAGATGTGTGACAGAGAGTAATCCAACAAACTTTTTTTAAGGAAACGGCGCAAATGAAGCGTAAACCGAAAAGTGAAGGAAACAATTCAGCGATTCGGTTGTAAGAGGAAAATAGACCTGCCTTCCTCTTACAACTGCCCCATAGAATTGTTTCTCTCACTTTTAAGGTTTTATTTTAGATGTGTGACAGAGAGTAATCCAACAAACTTTTTTTAAGGAAACGGCGCAAATGAAGCGTAAACCGAAAAGCGAAGGAAACAATTCAGCTGTTCGGTTGTAAGAGGAAAATAGACCTGCCTTCCTCTTACAACTGCTCCATTGAATTGTTTCTGTCACTTTTAAGGTTTAAATTTTAAATGTGTGACAGAGAGTAATGCAACAAAACCTTTTTGAGGAAACGGCGCAAATGAAGCGTAAAATCGAAAAGCGAAGGAAACAATTCAATGGTTCGGTTGTAAGAGGAAAATAGATCTGCCTTCCTCTTGCAACTGCTCGGTTGAATTGTTTCTGTCACTTTTAAGGTTCAATTGTGGATGTGTAATAGAGAGTGATGCAAAAAAACTTTTTTGAGATAGTGTTAAAGCTAATGGAATTTAATAAGGCGGTACTAATATTTTTTTTTTATATTTCAGATAGCGCCTGTTGTAAATAGTAAACCAAAAATATAGGGGATGCATAAAACTGTCCTAAAAATCGTCTAAAACAATTAGAAGTATAAGAAAAAAAATGTACCACATGTAAAAATAACTTGCAGTACCTAGGACTTGAATAAAGCTTCTGCGATGACTTAAAAAAATCTCAATAGTTGTGTAGCTAAAAAAATTGTTATTCCCATGTTCCATAAACTGTTAATAAATGTAAATATCTATCATCAATTCTTTTACTCTATAAGAAGAGATGTGGGAAGATGAGGGACGTGGATCAACTCAGAATCAAATCGAATGCCGCATCTCTAAGAAACAGGAGACACAGAGGTGGTCATGTCTGCATTTGCAGACACTGCTCTGCAAAGAGAGAAGTACTGGTCCACGACCTTCTTGATTTCCGAGACCTAAAGACGCCAGGTCTAGGAAATCAAGAAGGTCGTGTCCTGGTCATATCACCCTTATCACAAAGACTGATGTCAAATTGAAGCAAACCTTCCCTTCAATAACATGTCAAAATTTTCAGTAATATTCCCTCATTAATATTAAATATGCGAATCGTCAATAATAAATATAATCAAAGATGTGTTCCCGAAGTGCAACAAAACAGAAAGTTATCATTCCTAAAGGTACTGTTGATCAAGATGAAACTGCTGTAATAGAAATTCCTTTCGAATACAAAGATGAGCCTATAGTTGTAGTAACCTCGAAAGGTCCATCACATACAAGATCATGTCCTGGGAATGGTAGTTTGGGGTTGTTACATACAAGTCATATGAATGACATGTCAGATGAAAATAGTTTAGGAATGTTAAGGTCAAGTCAAATGAATAGCAACTTCGAAAGTACTACCCATCAATCTTCTACACCTCGATCTTATAAAAAAATTACTAAAACGGTTATCACGAAATCGCCACGTCAAGACAGTAGCCTAGGATTATTAAATGCAAGTTGTTTGAATAGTACCTTCGAATCACCACAAGCACAATCCACCCCTAAAACCTTCTCTAAGGTTACAACAATAAATGTAACCGAAATGTGTGATGGATTGGTGCAAACCCATCAAATGAATAATTCTTTTGGGTATGGAAACAAAAGTTGCGCGAATAATACTAGCTTAGGATTATTACAGTCAAACCAAATGGCTAGTACGTTTGGGCAAAACCCTGTTGACGAAAGTAGTTTAGGAGTATTGCCACTTGAAGCCATGAATAGTACTTTTGGGCAATCCAATCAAACTGGCTGTAGTAACAAAAGTTGTTCTGGTAATACCAGTTTGGGGTTGCGACAGTCAAATCAAATGGGTAGCACGTTTGGGCAAAGCACCATGAACGAAAGTAGTTTAGGAGTATTACCACCTGAAGCCATGAATAGTACTTTTGGGCAACCCAACCAAACTGTCTGTAGTAACAAAAATTGTTCTGGTAATACCAGTTTGGGGTTGCTGCAATCAAACCAAATGGGTAGTACCTTTGGGCAAAGCACCATGAACGAAAGTAGTTTAGGAGTATTACCACCTGAAGCAATGAATAGTACTTTTGGACAATCATATCAAACTGGTCATTCTTCTCGTTGTACCAATAAAAGTTGCAGTAAAAATACAAGTTTGGGATTACTACAATCGAATCAAATGGGTAGTACCTTTGGACAAAGCACTCTGGATCAGAGCAGTTTGGGAGTGTTGCAATCTGGACAAATGAATAGTACTTTTGGAGGGCCAAATACAACAGCTGACAGTAGCTTGGGCGTAATGAAACCTGGGCAGATGAACAGTACTTTTGGGTCTAATACAACTGCAGATAGCAGTTTAGGAGTAATGCAACCTCGCCAAATGAACAGTACTTTTGGGCAAAACACAACAGCTGACAGTAGCTTGGGCGTAATGAAACCTGGCCAAATGAACAGTACCTTTGGGTCCAATACAACTGCAGATAGCAGTTTGGGAGTAATGCAACCTGGCCAAATGAATAGTACTTTTGGGCCAAATACAACAGCTGACAGTAGCTTGGGCGTAATGACACCTGGACAGATGAACAGTACTTTTGGGTCCAATACAACTGCAGATAGCAGTTTGGGGGTAATGCAACCTGGCCAAATGAATAGTACCTTTGGGCCAAATACAACAGCTGACAGTAGCTTGGGCGTAATGAAACCTGGCCAAATGAACAGTACCTTTGGGTCCAATACAACTGCAGATAGCAGTTTGGGAGTAATGCAACCTGGCCAAATGAATACTACTTTTGGGCCAAATACAACAGCTGACAGTAGCTTGGGAGTAATGACACCTGGACAGATGAACAGTACTTTTGGGTCCAATACAACTGCAGATAGCAGTTTGGGGGTAATGCAACCTGGCCAAATGAATAGTACCTTTGGGCCAAATACAACAGCTGACAGTAGCTTGGGCGTAATGAAACCTGGCCAGATGCACAGTACTTTTGGGTCCAATACAACTGCAGATAGCAGTTTGGGAGTAATGCAACCTGGCCAAATGAATAGTACTTTTGGGCCAAATACAACAGCTGACAGTAGCTTGGGAGTAATGACACCTGTACAGATGAACAGTACTTTTGGGTCCAATACAACTGCAGATAGCAGTTTGGGGGTAATGCAACCTGGCCAAATGAATAGTACTTTTGGGCCAAATACAACAGCTGACAGTAGCTTAGGAGTAATGACACCAGGACAGATGAATAGCACTTTTGGCCCAAATACAACAGCTGATAGTAGCTTGGGAGTAATGAAACCTGGCCAGATGAACAGTACTTTCGGGTCCAATACAACTGCAAATAGCAGTTTGGGAGTAATGCAATCTGGCCAAATGAACAGTACTTTTGGGCAAAATACTACAGCTGATAGTAGCTTAGGAGTAATGCAACCTGATCAAATGAATAGTACTTTCGATAAAAGTCGACATCCTTGTACAAATACTACATGCGCAGAATTAAAGGGTCTTACTGATAGCTTTACTTCAGATGCAAGCAGTTTAGGAGTAATGAAGTCTCGAGATATGAATAGTACTTTTGGGCACAGTCGAGAACCTTGTACAAACACTACATGCAGAGGACTAAAAGGTGTTACTGATAGCTTTACCTCAAATGCAAGTAGTTTAGGAGTAATGAAGTCTAAAGATATGAATAGTACTTTTGCCCCAAGTGCTCCAGATCAGAGCAGTTTAGGAGTGATGCAGTCTCGTGACATGAACAGTACTTTTGGCCCAAATACTACGGATCAGAGTAGTTTAGGAGTAATGCAGTCTCGTGATATGAACAGTACTTTTGGGCCAAGTGCTCCAGATCAGAGCAGTTTAGGAGTGATGCAGTCTCGTGACATGAACAGTACTTTTGGCCCAAATACTACGGATCAGAGTAGTTTAGGAGTAATGCAGTCTCGTGATATGAACAGTACTTTTGGGCCAAGTGCTCCAGATCAGAGCAGTTTAGGAGTGATGCAATCTCGTGACATGAACAGTACTTTTGGCCCAAATACTACGGATCAGAGTAGTTTAGGAGTAATGCAGTCTCGTGATATGAACAGTACTTTTGGGCCAAACACGACGGATCAGAGTAGTTTAGGAGTAATGCAGTCTCGTGATATGAACAGTACTTTTGGGGCAAACACTACGGATCAAAGTAGTTTAGGAGTGATGCAGTCTCGTGATATGAACAGTACTTTTGGGCTAAACACGACGGATCAGAGTAGTTTAGGAGTGATGCAGTCTCGAGACATGAACAGTACTTTTGCCCCAAGTGCTCCAGATCAGAGCAGTTTAGGAGTAATGCAGTCTCGTGACATGAATAGTACTTTTGGGACAAGTGCACCAGATCAAAGTAGTTTGGGAGTAATGCAGTCTCGTGACATGAACAGTACTTTTGGGCCAAGTGCTCCAGATCAAAGTAGTTTAGGAGTAATGCAGTCTCGTGATATGAACAGTACTTTTGGGCCAAGTGCTCCAGATCAAAGTAGTTTGGGAGTAATGCAGTCTCGTGACATGAACAGTACTTTTGGGCCAAGTGCTCCAGATCAAAGTAGTTTAGGAGTAATGCAGTCTCGTGATATGAACAGTACCTTTGGGCCAAACACTACGGAACAGAGTAGTTTAGGAGTGATGCAGTCTCGTGACATGAACAGTACTTTTGGGGCAAACACTACGGATCAAAGTAGTTTAGGAGTGATGCAGTCTCGTGACATGAACAGTACTTTTGGGCCAAGTGCTCCAGATCAGAGCAGTTTAGGAGTGATGCAGTCTCGTGACATGAACAGTACCTTTGGTCCAAATGCTCCAAGGCAACCTACTACAACAGATGAGAGTAGTTTGGGTTTGATGAAATCTAGTCAAATGCAATATTCTCCAAAAGAAACACCACCTGCTCATTCTACCCCTGTTCGTCATCCAGGATTAAATGCAACAGATCAAACCAGTCAAAAGGAGAGTCCTTGCAAATCAAACTGCCCAGGAAAAAGTTCTCAATTTCCAAACACTACACAAGATTCTAGTTTAGGATTGATGAGATCTGATCAAATGAACAGTACTAGTAGTTATCCGCGATATATAGTACGGTCGACTCAAAATACAAAAATCGTTGCTTCGGGTACAGAAAGTTTGGGTTTGTTGAAATCTGGCTTACTAAATAGTACTTGCAGAACATGTTGTTCTTCAAATGCTTCTCAAAACACAGTCAACACAAGTTTAGGCTTGATGAAGTCTAGTCAGATGAATAGTACCGGACTTTCCAGAAATATGCAATATCCTGGTATGAATAGTACTGCTTCGAATAATAGTACAAGTTTAGGCCTTATGAGGTCCAGTCAAATGAATAGTACTTGTGGATCACAACGTTCTACAAGAAAGTCGCCGTATCCCCAAAGTACTGGTTTGGATGAATCAAGTTTGGGTTTGATGAGGTCTAACCAAATGAACAGTACCGTCGCAAATGATTCAAGCTTGGGGATCATGAGGTCTGGTCAAATGAATAGTACCTGTCGGTCGGAGTGTCCTTCAAGGGCTGCGCAATATTTGAATAGTACTGCCGGTACTGATCAAACGAGCTTGGGTTTGATGAGGTCTAACCAAATGAACAGTACCGTCTCAAATGATTCAAGCTTAGGTCTCATGAGGTCTGCCCAAATGAATAGTAGTACCTGTCGGTCGGAGTGTCCTTCAAGAGCTGCGCAATATTTGAATAGTACTGGTGGTACTACGGATCAATCGAGTTTGGGTTTGATGAGGTCTAACCAAATGAACAGTACCGTCTCAAATGATTCAAGCTTAGGTCTCATGAGGTCTGCCCAAATGAATAGTACTGGTCGGTCGGAGTGTCCTTCAAGAGCTGCGCAATATTTGAATAGTACTGGTACTACTGATCAATCGAGCTTGGGTTTGATGAGGTCTAACCAAATGAACAGTACCGTCTCAAATGATTCAAGTTTGGGGATCATGAGGTCTGGCCAAATGAATAGTACCTGTCGGTCGGAGTGTCCTTCAAGGGCTGCGCAATATTTGAATAGTACTGCCGGTACTGATCAAACGAGCTTGGGTTTGATGAGGTCTAACCAAATGAACAGTACCGTCTCAAATGATTCAAGCTTAGGTCTCATGAGGTCTGCCCAAATGAATAGTAGTACCTGTCGGTCGGAGTGTCCTTCAAGAGCTGCGCAATATTTGAATAGTACTGGTGGTACTACGGATCAATCGAGTTTGGGTTTGATGAGGTCTAACCAAATGAACAGTACCGTCTCAAATGATTCAAGCTTAGGTCTCATGAGGTCTGCCCAAATGAATAGTACTGGTCGGTCGGAGTGTCCTTCAAGAGCTGCGCAATATTTGAATAGTACTGGTACTACTGATCAATCGAGCTTGGGTTTGATGAGGTCTAACCAAATGAACAGTACCGTCTCAAATGATTCAAGTTTGGGGATCATGAGGTCTGGCCAAATGAATAGTACCTGTCGGTCGGAGTGTCCTTCAAGAGCTGCGCAATATTTGAATAGTACTGCTGGTACTGATCAATCGAGTTTGGGTTTGATGAGGTCTAACCAAATGAATACCAGCTCTCGACCAGGTACACCAAGAAGATCTCCATATCAAACTCCTGATTCAAGTTTAGGGCTGTTAAGATCTAACCAAATGGATGGTAGTTGCTCCCAAAATTGCCCAAACGCAACCACAGGTAAACATAATAAAAATTAGATATCTTTAGAAAAAAATTAAATATTTTCTTTTAGGTAATTCTAGTTTGGGTTTGTTGAGTACGAATTTAATGAAAAGTACTTTTGGATCAAATCGATCACCGACAAATGAGAGTTTAGGATTATTACCACCTGGTTGCTTAGGATTAAGTCCGATGGCAACTTCCACACCGGAAAATTTACAAGAATTACAGCAACATTTAGCAGAAACAGAAATGAATGAAGCACAAACACTAGAAAATGATTTAAGAAATTATCAACAAGCTAGAAGGCGATTAGTAACTGATACCGCCAGGCTAAGTAGTTTTCCACACCGGAATCCTCTTGAATAAGACAAAAAAAAAAATCAAGTAGGTTTTCATCATCTTGACATGTTGACATCATTTTCCATCAAAATGTGGAAAATAAAATTTAATATAAAATTTTAGTTGAATTAAAAAAAATAACAGGACAATGCCAAATTCAGACAACTCTGGGAGACGACATAGCAAAAATTGTAATAAAAGTTGCTCAACAGCTCAAAAGATTGTCATTCCTAAGGGTATGATTAATCCAGATGAAACAACTGTTATAGAAATCCCTTCTATTCTTCACAAACAACCTGTTGTGATTGCAAAACGTAAAGATATCCCATCAAGTTCTTCTTGTGGTACGGATAGTACCAGGACAGCCAGATGCAAATCGCCCAGGAATTCATCTGGAAGTTTTAATTCTTTCTACTCAGCTAGTATGAAAGATGAGGTATGTTATGTTTTGTGTTGTGTTTTCATTTAACGAAGAATAGTACTTTTAGGGTCCATTTGATTCTGCACCAATAGACAAGAATAATACGTAAGTAGGAGTTGTCCGAGTTGTCGCTTGTAGGTATCATTCTCCGTCTTTTCCTTTGACGAAGTCTACCCCTTTTTGTCTGTCTCTGTCTTTTTTGTTATCCACCTATTCGTATTTAATCTTCTTCCACGTAATTCCTTGTTTCCACTCTTTTAACCCCCGCTTCCTGATCATTCATTCTTTCAACTATTTCTAACTCTTTCTGCTATACATAGTTCTATTTTTCGCTCTATCCTTGTCTATTGTATCAGCTACACACGTTTTCCTAATAGTATGGAAGCTGGTGAGGACAAGACACAAAATCCAGATGGATCCTTTAGTCCTGATTTCCATTCAACAAGCATTCAACAGGTAGTACCATAGCAAAGAATTCTTAAATTTTCTCTAATCGGACATAATACTTTCAGGATCAAACGGATTTAGCACCGGACAAGACGTAAGACGTTTTATTTTACTTATCAGACGAATATATAAAATTATTTTCTGTATAGTTTGGAAGCTGATGCTCCTTGTGGAGGACCAAGAAGTAAATCTCCAAGAAATTCAATTCAAAGTTGTCATTCCCCTCGACGTTCAAGTATTCCAGAAGGGGTATAATAAAAATAGTTTAAATGTTCTTTATGTAACAAATTTTTTTAGAGTCAATTTGGAATTAATGCATCCCCAAATCCTATGCAGCAACTGGCTAAGACGTAAGTTAAAAAAAAAGGGATTGGGTTTGTTAGCTAAAACTTCTTTGGTATTTAGTCTGAAGGGTGATCCAAATCTCACCTTAGATGAAACTGAAGAACAAGAAAGAACGCAGTTACAAAAAGATTTGGAAGCATTTCAAAAGGCTAGAAGACAATTAATTGAAAGAACGACAAAATTCGCTAATCAGTTACCAACTGGTGACGTATATGATTCTTTTAATAGCACTTATACGTGAGTAGTACCGTTTTTCTTTATAACAATATGTTCCCTGTTATATTTCTTCCCCCTGGGGGTTAGAATTCCTTCAGGTAAGCGAAATTGTGAGTTGGGGTTTAAAATACAGACCAGAAGTGGTCGCATTATATTCAGGTGCCAGGGATCCGCATACCAAGACCACGCGCATTTCAAACGAAGAGGCAGATTGTGGGAAATACATCTAAGCGTTTGCGTTATATTGTCTTCTTCTGTAGCAGATCTACATTTCTTTCTGTACAGGCTTTTCACCACTTGCTCCGCACCCTAGTCTCCTTTATGCTATTAATTTATCAGTCTCTCTTTCTCTCTCTTTGTCTTCTGTCTTTTAGGTATTCCAATTGATTTCATTCGCGTTACATTGGTTTCCTATAATACAACAGATCTGCATTTCTTCTTTACACAAGGCTTTTCACCACTTGCTCCGCATCCGAGTCTTCCTTGATGCTATAATGATGCTATTCAGCGACGCCGACGTCTTATATGCTCTCTCTCTCTCTCTTTGTCTTGTGTCTTTCAATTGATTTAATTCGCGTTACATTGGTTTCCTATACAACAGATCTGCATTTCTTCTCTACACAAGGCTTTTCACCACTTGCTCCGCATCCTAGATTTCCTTGATGCTATTCAGCGACGCCGACGTCTTATATGGTCTCTCTCTCTCCCTCTCTCTCTTTGTCTCGTGTCTTCCAATTGATTTCATTCGCGTTACAATGGTTTCCTATACAACAGATCCGCATTTCTTCTCTACACAAGGCTTTTCACCACTTCCTCCACACCCTACTCTTCCAGGGTCTTTCAGTCTTCCTCTTTGTCTTCTGCATTCTGAGTGTAAGCCAAAATTTCTCAGCATTCTAGTTACATTCCCCAATCACCCCAGCCTGTAGCTTTCGATAGGCTTACCCCACTTGTGTGGGGTTCATTATGCAACCCCTTTAGCTCTTGTTGTAATAATTTAAAAAATAAAGTATCTCGAAAGGGGGCCAATTATAAATGTGTGTTTTAACTACAATACAAATTCCCTTTTTTGCTTTTCAGAAATGGACATTCAAAATCATCAAGAAGAAACACAATGATCGATCCCAGATTTGACCAGAAAGAATATGCAAGACAACTTTATAATACAATACTATAAGTTTATTATGTAAATTAAAATCTCATAAATAAAAAAATCGTTTATTAATCAACTAACAATTTACTTTTATTAGTAGTTAATGTATAACACTATTCATCGAATGTTTACCACGTGACATTTTGGTCTTACTCTGGTTACCAATTTTCTTTCGTGGAGGAGGTGTAGGGGTCTCATCCTTTTTAGATTTAGTATTGCGTGTCAATTGAGCACGTACAATTTCAGTTCTTCTTGCAGATACTGCAGGTTGTTGAATCCCGAAGGTGCTTGGGGGTTTTACTTTAGCCCATACGGTTTTACTCACAGTCGGTGTTCGAAGCGATTGGCCCTTTTCCGAAACTGAACCTTCGACAAAGCAAATTTCTCGATCCCCATGTACTTTGGATTCGTCAGGGTGTTCACACTTACAACATGTACAACTTGAAGATGAAGTTTCAAAGGAAAGCTTGCTTGAGGTACTCATTTTAAATTTGGCGCCAGATCTGCCCCTTGTAAAGAAAACCGTTGTTTGGGGTCAATTTAAATAACTGTCAAAGTTTGTATTTTAAGAAGAATTTTACACACAACTTGCAGTATATTCATCTGTATTGTAATAAAATTCTACGTTAATTACTTTAATTTAAGACGTGGTAAGCACAAATTAATTTTAATTCAACTTCAAACATAATTTAAAAATATTTTGTTTTTGTAGGTTATATTGACATTTTAGATTTGCCAAATTTTTGTGTTTAAAATTAGTTTTTATATTTGTTTGCATTAAAAAACCTTGGTTTCTATGCAATTTAAAGTTTCAGTGACGTCTTTATTTCATTTTTGTACATGGAAAATAAAGAAAATGCAAATCAATTTCCGTTACCACCACAATCCGATGATAAAGACAAAGCTCTACCTTCCCAGGCCCTTGAATATTACAAAAAGTATTCACAAAACCGTCAGCTTCCAAAGTATTTCTGTGGCACATCTTTTAAAATTGAAGACTGGCATGGAATTCCCTCGAAATCCGATACCGTTTCGGTAAACGAACAAACACTTAAACCATCAGAGACAGATTGCAATAACTGGACAAGACCTCCTTTAATAGGTCAAGATCATTTAAGTGAACAGATTAAAATTCCTGATATAAACGTGGTAAGTGCAGACGTATTGGGAACTTCTCCAACGAGTAGTGTTGCATCAAATCGTAAACTCGAATGGGATAATGGAGCAGATATTGGGTATAGTAACGTGGAAACGCATAAAATATTACATAAAAGTATTTCATTACCGGTTTTAACCAATTTAGATTATGGGGAATTAAGAAAAAATTTATTAAGGCTCAGTCCCGAAGGGAACATTGAAATTCCACAGGGACAACCCTTAAAACAATCAAAAACTGATCAGAATCAATCTCCTATATCGTTTAATCCACCCTATTCAAGTAGCACAACTGAAAGTGTAAAATCGTCTAATAAAAATTACGTAAGCTCTTCCTCTTCTTCTTTGGGGCCCCAACAGAAGGAATATTTTAGTGATTCCGATTCAAGTAATGATGTTCAAAACCCTTCAGGAGTTTTAAAGTTTTTAAAGGAGAAAGTTGGATTTCCTCTTGCAGAATCAACCCCCATAATTCGAGCTAACGAAGAATATACCCCAAAATTAATAAAAAAGGTACTTCCTTCAGAGGAAGATATCCGAATTGTTTCAAAAGGAACTTCAAGTTTAGGGGAAAAATTTAGTATTAGTAATAGTTGTGAGAACTTAAGTTTGCCAAAAACGGAGGGTTTAAAAAAGTGGCACAGTCAGATTGACTTAAATATGGTTGATCAAGTTTCGCATTATAAAAACTTAAAAGTACTCAAATTATGTATTTCTAAACCCGTTGTAGTAGAATGTTTTGGTATTTCTAATCGTTTAGGTGGAGAAAACAAATTTATCCAAACATCCCTTCCGAGAAATATTTCTATTGCTGTACAAACCGATTTTGATTTTACCCAAAATTTACCAACTCAATCAAAAAAAGACCTTCCTAAAGAAAGACAAAGCGTATTATATCTTTGTCATTCAGATTCAGACAAGGAAAAGAATACAAACAGTTCTGGGACTCAAACAAATTCAGGGGCGTTATCGAATTGTAACAGTTTTGAATATTTATATGGGGCTGATTATGATAAGAATTTAAAGACTCCAGTTGTTATTAATCAAGATCCTGGACCAAGTCTAATTTATAACAAATCGGATGCTGGAGTTGATCAAGGGAATTTAAAACGGTGTCCTCCGAAATCAGACTTGACTACATTAACACCTGACAGTGATAAAACAGAAATGATTGACAGTTCTACGACTTCAAAAGAAAGTCCTTTAGCCGAATTAATTTCCACAAAACCTTCAGACCATCTTATAGATGATCTGCATAAAAATTTACAATTACTTCAGAAGGTCATAAAATCAAAAAAATATGACAGTATTACCAAAAAGTATTGTTTGAAAAAAATTGTACAAAAATTAGTAGATTCTAAATATTCGGATGATAGTACAGAAAGTTTCGACACAAGTGAAAAATCTGAAGTTAAAAAATATATGAAAGAGGGGATGTATCACGAAACAGGGGAAGTACAGGATTTGAAAAATGGAAACACTCCAATAGAAAAATTAAGTTTGCTTGATAATAAGCCATGGATACCGATTCAACAAACTTCTGGTATCCCCCAAAGGGGGGTGAAAAATTTACAAACCCAAACTTTTACAAACGAAATTTTACCAAAGGAACAATCTTTTGTTCCATATCAAGACCAAAAAACGAATAATTTTGTACCGATTCAAATCATACATAACACAAAAACAAGATTAGAACGTAACCCAATGTTTACATTAACAGACCATGGACTAGACACCGAAAATCAAATTAAAACCAAAGACCCGAGAGATAGCAGTAATTCAACTGAAAATGAATTATACGAGGTTTTACAACGATCTCCACCTCTTATGTCATCAACCGACTCTTCCAGTTTAAGAGAAAAAAATGGAAAAAAAGTTCAAAGTTGGCGGGAAGATAAAACCCGTTCCGAACAACTTTTAGAACAAAAAAGTGGTATGGGAGATTCCGGTATGGAAGAAAATAAAGATCATTTAATTAATTTTGCAAAAAAAGAACGAGAACATCAACTTTCGTGGATAAATAACGAAATCACGCATTTGGGCAAACTTAAAAAATTACTTGAGAAAAGGGAATCCCCTAAAAGTTTACAACAAAAAGTTTTACAAAGTATTATAGAAAAACCACGTATTGAGGATATGAAAGGAACTAAAAAGTCTACCACGGTTTATATTGTTACCACCGAGAAGAATTCAGGATCTCCCCATAGTCTATGTGATCCGAAAACTTGTAAAAATCCTTGTTGCCGTGAACGTTTTATAAACCCTACACCAAGTTCCAGTAATTATAAATCTTCAACCCCCAAACCAAAAATTATTTGTAAATGTGAAGTACCCCCGTGTTGTTGCAAACCAGAAAACTTAAAAGTTTATGGAACAATAGCAAACGTTGGAACGGAAACGATCGATTTAAAAAATGCACGTCTTGTTAGTAGCGAACAATTCACAACCGGAAGTAATGATAATTGTAAGACCTCCATACGTCGTTACACTTTTGAAATCCCTTTAGAAAACGACATTGAAGCCGTAGAAGTTGAACAACCGAAAGTAATTGAATGTCCTCCGAAAAAAAGTTCACCTAAATGTGATTCAAGATCTTCATCACCAAAACAAAATCGATTAGAATGCGAACTTGTTGTTAGAGATGAAATTATTAGTGAGGAACCAAAACGGTGCTCCTGCACAACCCGAACATCTTGTAAATGTTCTGAGAATAAAAAAACCCAGACTTCCGATTCATTACTTGATGTTAAAAGTTGCATGTGCAGTTCCTCGTCTTGCACTTGTGAATCGGATTGTATAACAGAAGCATCGACACCACAATTGTGCCGTTGTTGTAAAAAACAATGCGAAAAAATGCGAAGGGCTCGTTTAGAAGCAAATTGTAAAAAATCAACTTTTTGTTATCCGTGTTACAATCAAAATAAAATAAACCCTTATTGCATGTATCCGGGTTATGTCTGTAGATGTTATAATACGGTACAAGCCGAGACTGTTCATAAAATAAAAAACACAATTGAAGCATTGGAAGATCTTGAAGAGGAGGAAGAATTTTGTAAATGTATTTGTGCTAAAGCAAAATCCGGATACTGTGCGAATTGTAATTGTAAATTAAACAAACCTAAAGGAGGAATGGCTTATGTATTGACTTTGGATTCGGATAACGACAAAAAATGTAAAAGGAAAACAGAATCGGTTGTAGGAGAAATTAAAATTAAAGTGCAAAGTCCGACAAACAAGCAAAGAAATAATTGTAACGAGGATTGTAGAGAAGAATCTACAAAAGATAGTAGTACTAACGAAAGTGAATGTTGTCCTAAAAAGAATAAAAGAAAAAAGAAAAAATGTAAAGTACCTACTTTACAGGTAACGTAATTTTTCTTTATTTAAGAAACGGTTTAATTTTTATTTTCTAGGAATATCTGCATCAGAATAATCCGAATTTTGTATGTGCCGCAGAAGAGAGAAGGAAATGTTTACTTGAGTTAGCGTATATGAGGGAAAAACGTTGCCAAAAGTACAAGCAACTTTTGGCTTTAACCAACGGTATTCCGTTTAAAAATAACACGGCTCCTAATACAAGTAAGTGCTACGTAACACATTGCATGACAGGACCTTATGGCGTAAGGATGTGCACTTTTTAATATTTTTATTTGAAGACTCTTGTAAATTGCTGATGGGTTTTATGTAAGTAAGTTTTTACTTTGCGTTTTAGAATCTCAACATGTATTTTCTTCCAAAGAAATGAAACAACTCACAGCCAAACATTATAAAAAGTTACCTGAAGTACAACAAAAATTAATAGATAATAAGGAAAAACAAATTAAAAAAGCTAATAAATTATTAGCAAACATATTTAATCAGGTACCAGTAATTTTTATCATACAGGGTGTTACGTAAATAAATAATAATAGGAGTCCCAAGAAAAAATTCACAAATTTTATTATGTAATAATTTTATGACCAGACTATGAATGAGATGTCTCATATACAGGGTGTCCCTTATTTTATTTTTTCGGCTACAACCAATTTTTCCAAAATAATTTTTTTTCAAAATAAAAAATACAGCTAAGGAGACATATTATACACCAAATTATATCCCTTGCCTTTCTGTATAAGACAGAAAAATTTGAATTTTTTTTTTCTGCAACCGTTTAGGTCGAGTCCTTTTATTTACGTAACAGTCTGTTTAGACCCAATCCCTTCCTCGTTTGTTGGATTATTTTCAAAGGTACATAATTGATTTTTTTTACAGAATTTAAGACAGGAGGTGTTAAAGGGAAAGCACACAATACCACCTGATGCCAGTATTATTAATTTAGTTTAAGGTTTTATAAGAGAAGGTTTATTGTGGACTCATTATTTTTATAAATTTGTATTCTTAAAATTAAAGGCTATTTTCTAAATATGTATTTTTCTTTATAATAAAAAAGGTTCATAAAAAAGACACGTTTTTATTGCATTGATAAGATCCAGTCGTTTTTGTGTGGACGCGGAACCGCATAGCAATAGGGCGACAGGGGTTCGATCCCCCTAGCCATTTTTTTTTTGTTCAAAATTCTAGAACTGGGGGGTTCGACTTGTTAATATAATTGGGGGTATCAAGGGTGGGGTATGTTAAACCGGTGCATAACGCTTTGTAGGCTAACCCGATTTGCCTTTTGTTACCGCAAACCTTAATGATTCTTTTGTAACCTTCAAAGAAGAAGATTAAAAAGAAAGAAAATAACCATTTGTTATAGTATAATTTTATTTATTACCTTACAAACACAATTAAATCAATGTAAAATCAATAAAAAACCTTTTAAACTTCAAAAATCTTTATTTACACATTAAAATAATGAAGAACTTTCTTTAAAATCTACCAGAATATTAAACAAATCTTGTTTAAAACGTATTCTTGTTGTTCTCAAACGTTACAATACCTGCAAACCTGAAAACTTACGTAAGAGTGTAAGACCTTCCTGTGTAAGCGAAGATTGTTAAACAAATTATTCTTCAATCCTGTTCTACAAAAAATATATTCATTATAAGTGTAATTGATGATCTAATATTGTTAAGTTTGCATTTAGTACGAAACTTTATTCAACCTGCAATGAAAAATAATTTTGTGCGATTACGCAAATAAATTTTTTATACTTAGGTACCTTCTTTTATATATTTAAACCTGTACCTTTACCGTTATATAATACATACAATGTCATTTATTTAATCAAAAACCTTTGAAATTGTTACCATTACGTGCCATTACTAACCTCTAACTCCATAACCATTTCCGAACTACAACTTCGGACTTGCTTGGATCAAAAAAAAAATTTACGGTTACTTGAATTCCTCCTTAACAATTCAAAACTATACAAAAACTCTCAAAGATTATTAACTAAAATAGTCAATACAAGCACAGATACAAGCAAAAACCTGGAACGGGCCCCAATTCAAAGCTCGATCCTGTTGACGAAATCTTTTCCTCCAAAATCAACAC
This sequence comes from Hemicrepidius hirtus, assembly GCA_963082805.1. NCBI lineage: Eukaryota > Metazoa > Arthropoda > Insecta > Coleoptera > Elateridae > Hemicrepidius > Hemicrepidius hirtus. The sequence continues at coordinate 30,241,621 of OY720166.1, forward strand.
AAAACACTTTTTTACTGTCCAAACACTCCTAAACCAATAAATTATCATAATTTAGACTTTTAATCAATAAAACTTGATCAAAAACACAAAATTCTTTAAAAAAATAACCTAATTTTTTCCAAAAAACAGGTGATTCAAAATAGAAACAAGTATTGAGGTGTGAAAATTTCTTCCTTGTTTAATTCGAGATAGAGATTAGTATGAGTAAGACAAAGATGGGATATTTTTTATTCCTAAATAAATTCCGCAGTGCTTCATTCATATCGTGGCGCATCTATTGGATGCTGTTGGAACTTCTGGATCTTCTATCTCGGAATTTGTTGAAGTAAGACAGAGATGTACTATGGGGTTGTTATTATCCCTTGCAAGGTCATTCAAAAAACGTAACTGTAGTAAAATTTAAAAGGGGTTGAAAACTAATCAGTGAATTGTTTAAAAATATAAATAATTAGTGTTTGTGCACCTAGAACTGATTGCGGTAAGTTTGTTTGATATTTAGAGATGATTTATAATAATTAGGTATAATTCCAAAAAAAATAAATTTAGGGTAGGTAATGATTCTAAGGGGTGGTTTTTCAATTCTGGTTTAAACCCCGATTCAACTAAGCCAAGCTTAATTGCCATGGATACAATTTTTGTAACAACTGTATCCATGGCAAATCAACTCGGTTTGTGGTTTAGCTGAAGCCGGGCTTAAACCAGAACATGACCAGAACTGAAAAACTGGCCCTAAGGCTAGTTTTTTAAACTGCAGTTTAACTAAAACAAGATTAATTGCCATAGATACAATTCCTATAACAGTTGTAGGTATTCATGGAAATTAATCTTTGTTTAGCTGAACCGGGGTTTAAATCGGAACTGAAAAACTGGCCCTAAAGGTATAATTATTTCGTTACCTTTAATAATAACTTGGTCATTATTATAAGTTGAGAGCTTTGGATTTTAGTCACTTCAACCGTTAATTATTATTTTTCTTACTTGTGCATTTCAGACTTAGTATAACAAACGTATTAAAGATATTTCAGGACTATGAGTTTCTTTAGGTTTTCAGCATTTCTGTTAAAAAGTCTTAGTTTTGATTGTCTCTGGGTAGGTACATGTCCCATCTATCTCCACTTGGAAGTGGCGATTCCATTCAATTCTTAGTTTTTCTTAGATTTCTTGTTTCCCTTACGGGTCCACACCGTCTAAGTAAGTAGGTAGTACTACTACCTACAGGACTTGGTATTCCTGAAGTTTCCTAGCTGGACTTGGAACGCTGTTCTTCTAAGTCTTTTAGGTTCAACTCCTGCTTATTTACCTTTTATTAAATCTCTGTTGATTAACCCCAACAGTTATTATGAAAAATGTGACTGTTGATGGTACCCCAGTAGTTAGTACCTGTTCCCATTGATAAGCACTTGAGCAGCAGGAGGTCTATAGTACTCCTGCGGCACTAGTACTTAGTAACAGGACAGTATACACGCAATCTCTTCAAAATTTGAACTACAAACACTTTTCTTTATTATTTTGTAGTTCGGTAATTAATCCCAGTCTTGTGCCTTCAGTGATTAATCCCTTTTTATCTTCTTGACATATTTTCTAGAAATAAAAAGTAAAATAAAGTGTTTTCTGGAACATTTTTCTAAAATCTGATAGGTCCTTGTAGCCAAAGTAATGTATTCTGAATATTTGGTCTCATTTCCGATTCTTCCTCTTACACAACATTTCCATTTCTCCTTGGCATCTCCTGAAAAAAATAACACATAATTTCTGTACAGATATAAAAGAAAAACTAGTTTAAGTTTCTCACATTTACAGGGTGTTCTAAAAAGACTAGCCATAAATAGAGTCCATAGAATTTTGTTTTAAACAATTCCAAATTTTGAGGATGAGAAAACGCTTTTAAAAATTTGTTTATAGCTAGGGATGTTTCGAATTCATATTTGAAAGCTTAAAATATACAAAAATAAAATGATGATTAGACAGAAATAAGTCCCTATTACTAATTCAGAGTAATGGAGGTTTAATTACCTAACAATAAAATACCTTACCTCAATTGCTTGCTTAATTTAAATTTTATTATTTACCCTTCTTTCTTTTGTTGTATTTTCATTAATTTTGCACAGTTTTAAAAATTCATTGTCCTGTGAAATAATTCACAAATATTATAATGGAGAGTATTAAAAAAAAAGAAAAAATTCCGATGTGCACTGAAGGGGAATTTTTTTAACGCTTATTATAATGAATGGAATTACTGTCACTGTGTAACAAATCGTACCTATGGGTAGGTACTTAGTTTAACAATGGCTGCCCCCTCACATTTTTCATTCACTTGCAGCGGGTACGTTTGTCGGGTTAAGTGATTCGACCCTTTGTAAATTAACCGTCTGCCGGTCATAATTGACTCTCTGTAGTGGCATTATGAGTGAGTAACCGCGTCACTTTTATGAAATATCAGAATAATATCTGTTTAGAATCATATATTTATAAACATTTAAAAATATCCTGCTCTATATTGATTTAAGCTATTACTTTTAGGATGAAGGACTTTATTTGATAAATTTCGTAGATAGTACCTTAAGTACCATTTTTCCTAAATATGAATATATCAATTGTTTTTTATAAAATTTACCTAATACCCTGACTTATTCTTTTTGGGGTGCTTCCATCGACTTCCATAAGAAGGAAGCCCCTCTTCTGGTGCTAAAATGTTTCTAGCTGCCTCAACTGCAGTTTTGGCAATTATTACGAATCTAACCTAATCTAGAATTAATTTTTGCAAAAATTACTAAAATTATTAAGGATTTTATGGAATTTAAAATATTTACTCGCCCTTTGAATTTAGATAAAAGTTGAAAAAGGTCGCACTAGGGGAAGCAAACGGAATTATCGAATCAAAACTGGTATAAACTTTTTTTTTACCATAAAGAAGGCGGTTTTGTTGGCAGAAACGTTACCATAGTAAACTGTAAACAATCTTCAGTTATTGTTTAGAAAGTGTGCTGATTTTGGAAAAATTTGTTATGTCCCCAATAGGACTAAAAAAAAGGTGGAGGTGCGCACCTCCCCTAAACTTTCCCCCCATACTAAAAATAAACATTTCGTTTTTGGTATTCCAACATTGGAAATCACTTGAATGCGTAGCGAGAAACACCAGACTATACGGGTTCGATACGTACAGAAGAGAGACAGGCATCTAATTTACTAACGCAGCGGAAGTTCGCGATTTTCTCATCAACCGTACATTTTAGCTATATGACTACCTTATACTATGTGATAGACAATTCAATTTTGCATTCAATTATATAATAATATACAGGGTGTTTTATTTAAAATAACAAAGTTGCTTGTTGTACTGTGCAAACCAAACACCCTGTATACGTGATATAAATTTAAGAGAATGCAGAACTATACACTGAACAACTTTTATATTTAAACTTTTTTCATATTTTGAATAATAAAGGAGCTATAGGAGCATCAATTTCTGATTTTCAAAACCTAGTAGAGGGCGCCACAGTAAAATTCTAGCATTCATCAAAAAACGAAAATGTACCTAGCACCAAGCTGCATAAGTGTAGAAAATTTAAACAAAATCGTGTGGCTAGTTTTTTTGTAATAATTTTTCAAAAATTTCAAAATTTTCATGATATTACTTCCCATATTATCTACCAGTGGTGGTAGTATGAGAAAGTAAAAATTGATTTTGAAATCAAAAACCAAACTCTTTTACTGTACAATTTTGTTTCAAATTAGGATTTCAAAACTTTTGATCTAATAATAAAATAAAATTAATATAAGGTCATGTTTAAGGGGAATCCCCGTTTATATAAATATTTCCCAAGTTGAAGAATATTTAATGCAGTAAAAGATTTGAACTTTATTTGGTTTAAGACAAACAAAATATGATTTAAAGTACTTACAAAATATTTACGTAAGAAGAAGTGATATAATTGTTTACTTTAAATGTGCAAATGTTTACATTTATAAAACCTAATCCTAATTATCGAAAAATAGAAATTTCCATGCCGGTTAGTAACAAACATGAAAATTGTGTTTTTGTCTGATTAGTTACTATGGCGAAAGAATGATTCAGAAATGCAAGCTTTATATCTCGTAGTAGTATCACATACAAAACATTTTTTTTTAATTATAAATTAAGGACATGCGGGGAGGAAAATTAAATATCTTTCTGGGAATTGAACCCGCTAAAATAAATAGAATTTTTCAATTTCTAAAGTAAATATAATTAAGTTTTATATGAGTCAGTTTATTCACGAAACCCGTCATGGTTAATTACACCACCATGACTAAATTAATAAGAATGCCGGTTGGTAAATTTAATACAACGTCCAAAATGAAAAAATAAGGGTCTATAATATTTGATTATTAAACGATGATTTTAGGAAAAGTTGCACATGTTAAGGCATGTAAAAAAAAGTTATTATTAATAAAATTTTGGGAAATTAATTAAAAATTAAAAATTACCTTCTTAGTAACTCAAAGTTGGTGGTTGGTTAGCGACTGTTTGTTTAAATCAGAGTTGGCTTGGGGTCATCATAATCTATGGGGTCAGGGGTTAAAGATAAAGCGTTCAATCAAAGAGAGGGCTAACAAAAGCTAAGCTTATCTTAAGTTTACTCTATTCGGATATTTCTGCATTCTTTTAATGTTTAATGTTTTCAGAGGGTGTTTATTTATTAATACAGCATACACTTTGAGATATGTTACCCGAATTTGTTTACTTATTTTGAAAAATAAGATTTTTAATAATAAATATGGATTTTTATATACATACTTGTAATAATAAAATAAAACCAAGTATTAATAAACAGGCCACGAACACACTTTGTGAAGTTAAAGGCACGAACTGTCCTCTTTAATGAATCTCAATTGAGTTTATATGTGAAGCCCACATCCTAGCGTTAATTTAAGTTAAATTAAGAGATTATTTCCTCTGTACACGTTATTATTCTATTGTGACCACCATTGCTACCGTTATACCATTTTACAAATGCTATTTGTGTACAAGATAAAAATTCTTGTGCAAAATTATTTGATTTTTTTTTCAATAACTTCACTGTAGAATTTAATAGAGATTCATTTTCAAAATAAATTGGTAACTGGAATTTAAGTGATACTCAAGGATTTACCAGTTGATCCACTAGAGATTTTGTTTGTGCATGATGGCATGGTTAATCCTGGTCAGTGCCCCTCAAAATTGGAAAATAAAAATAATATTCTTGTAATTTAAAAAAAAATTGAATTGTCTAGTCTGATTATTTTAATCAGAATGAACAAAATAGGGGTGTGGAAGAAAAATGTTTTGCGTCCCATGGGGACCGACTCGGAGATCACACACCGTTGTGTCTAAAAAGGATGTAGTAGTACGTACCCTCTTTTTAACGAGGTCGTTTTTCGACCTAAAACAGTGTCCCTCCCTTGGCTACCCCTAATTCCGGAAACGTGAATTTACATCGAAACCGGGATCCCCTTCTAATTAAATGAACCACCCGGAATCTTGAGGAGATTCGCGACCGAAACTAGAGGCAAAAGACGCTGTACCTTTTATTAAACTTCTGTTGCCCATAATCTCATAGGATCTCCCAGAAAAATATCTGGGAAGAAGTCCCCCCCGAAGATCCAATGGGATGCTTATTTTCACTGTCCTTAAATTAAAAAAAAATTCCAAAAACATTTATAAGATACTTTTTCAAACTTTTAATACCAGTTTCGTAATTATTTCTTGTATTATTTCACCTCTCAAGACTTAGTACCTACAAAATATGCCGTGACTCTTTTAATTTCAAAACCTTTTTATCAATTTAGTAATTACGTAATAATTCGGATAATTAATAATTTTTTTTAAGAAATTATTTCGGTTCTTGTCACGATAAAGGAATTAGGTAACTCAGTGTATTTAAAAAAAGGAAGCCCAAATAATTTATTATTTAATGGAAGAGGGGCAAGAAAATTAAAAAAAAATCAAATTCGAGGAATTCAAAATATTTGAGTTAGTTGAAGGGTGTCCAAATTACCGCCCCTTCTTGATAATTGGAGGACATTGCAGGGGGGTTTGTTTTTAAGAAAAAAATTAGTTAGGAGATTTTTCAGAGGTTCCCCTTATACCAATCCTATGTTGAGGGAAATTTGATTTAAATAATTCTGGGCAATCATTGAAGAGTGTGCAGGTGCACCATCCTGTTGGTACCATAAAATATTATTCGTGGCAATGGAAAAAAATAAAATATGCATAATAAATAAAAAGTGCTTTAATAAACTGTAACTGATTTAAATCTCAAGGATCCACTGTTACAAATGTAGATTCGAGTCTTGGGAGGAGTAATTACTGGATAATTATGTTCCCCTCTTGTAAGCAACCGCAATTGCTGCCAAGGTGACAAAAGGAGTATTATATTTTTAATTCGCATTACCCATAAATAGGTAATAGGAACACTAAAATATGAACACGTGCAAGATTGTTCCAGCTTCGTTTATAAGAAGAACTCTCGGCAGTAAATAGCATCATTATTCTATCTGTACAAGTAGGAATGATGATGAGAGCTCAAGTACTTTCATGAACTATTTATTTCATTGATACGTGACATGGCTTGGTCAATTGCTATATTAAATTATACGATCACCATTCATAAATCTGTAAGAAAAAGAACAACGCCACAAAAATGCGGGACAGTGGATGATGAATAAGATAGACAGGAAACGCCTTAAATAGGAAATAGCATTTAAAAAATTAAATCTGACGCCCGACGTGGATTATTATTATTTCAGATACCCACTGAAACTTACGTACAGTCTATGTTAAAAATATTGTCTCGCTGAAATTTTCAATGAAATTGACTAACACGACTTTTTGGGACAGTTTTCAACAGAATATCCCCAAATTCCATCAACATTTGCTATTAAAGCATGAAACAATAATTATACGAGTCCGGTCCTTTATTTTAAAAAAATTCAGGCAATTAAAATAATAAACCCAATTACTTACTATAAGTCGTTCTACATTCTATTATATAAATATTTGTCTTCTATTTCATGATAGGTACCTACACAAACAAACAATTTGTTTGTAAAAGATAATAAACAAGCCACAAGTTTCTTATCAAAAGAAATATTCAATCACTGACCAACTGTAGTCGTTTCATAATAACAATCAGTAAACAGCCCCTACTTTGGGGGTATTTATACATGACCCATTGCAAACTTAGTTCAGTATACCAGAACACTCCATTCGAGTTCTTACATCAAGCTCACAAGGGCAATTAGTTTTCCATATATTAAGTAGTAGTGCCGTAGGTGATAGATTTAGAAATCTCCTCGGTTCGACTGCTTTATATGTGGGAAATAATTTACAACGTTAGGTCTAAATTCCTGGTAAATATAATTTTGAAGAGATTCAGATTTAATATGAAAATGTTTAGGATTAGCTTTGAAAAGTTTTTGTGGTCCAAAAAACCAAAAAAATATGTTTCAAGTCAAGCACTGCAAGAGTAAGCGAGTGAGAGCTAATGGGGTCGTCCATGGGTTAAATAGAGCGCGCGCATGTGTTTAGTCTAACGTTTCCCAGGCTCAAATTATTAACGTTAGACAAAAATTTTCAGGGAGTTTTTTGTAGGAAATTTTATTTTCTACAACTTTGACCTTATATTATTTTGCGCTATCTTGGCACTGTAGCGAGCAGGATCGTCTTAGAGCTAAATAGATGCGCGCATGTGTTTAGTCTGACGGTTCCCAGGCCCAAATTTTTAACATTAGAGAAAAACTTTCAGGGAATTTTTTGTAGGAAATTTTATTTTCTACAACTTTTGTCTTACATTATTTTGCTCTATCTTCGCACTGTAGAGAGCAGGATCGTCTTAGAGCTAAATAGATGCGCGCATGTGTTTAGTCTGACGGTTCCCAGACCCAAATTATTAACATTACAGAAAAACTTTCAGGGAATTTTTTGTAGGAAATTTTATTTTCTACAACTTTGGTCTGATATTATTTTGCGCTATCCTGCATAGTTTTCGCTTGGTTTCCATTTAAAGCTTTTAACGCCGGTATTTTGTCTTGAATGGTTGATGACGTCACTGTCACAGGGTAAAGAATTGAAATTTAAATATTCTCTTCATCAAGTATCAATTTTATGCAAAAACATTGTAGAACTTATTACAAAAAACCTTTTTTTGAGGCAATATTTCGTCATAGTCTTGTATTTCTTTTTTTTTATCTTTTACGAATTATTCAATTTCCGCATTGAAACAAACGGCAAATCGGCATTTAAAAATGTATTAATCCTACTTTTACATTCTTATTTAACTATTAAACATCAATACATAATTTATTCTTACATCACTATAAGTATGGAATATCGCATTTAACAAAAAAAAAATCATAATATAGATTTAATTTACAAATAAAAATATTGTTACATTTAGCTTTAAAAAAAGTTGCTATTTTAAGTTCTATATCTTCATTTTAACCTCTTTCACAAATTATATCCACAACACTTGGTTCCATAAGTACAGGTTCTAAACAACGATGTACAGCAGAGCCAAGTATTTCATCCAAAAGAAAATGTACCAAACTGAAAAAATCAAAGCTCATTAATATTATGTTAATATACAAAAAAATTAATCCCAGGGACTTACTTCTCATCTGCAACAAACCTCCAAAGATATAACTGCAAATAATGTGTATCCACTTGAATCTGTTGGAGACCATATTTACTAAACGTTTTTAATCGGACACATTCCATAAAAGTCTGCAAAAAATAGAAATGAATAAATGTCATGTTGAATAATAATAAAATATGATAAAACTACCAATAGGGAATAAAAAGAAGCTTGTAAAAAAATTTAACAGACCTTTAGACTTATCTTAATGATTCCAGTAAGAATGGAAACTTTACTGAACTCCACTGTGGAAAATATTTCTATTCTTTCACTGAATAATTTATGTATGTTTGATACTAAAGTAGAATCTAGATGGTTAGGTGTGTAACTAGACCAATTTGATCGGTACTGATGTCTAGAAACTGAAATGCTGAAACACAAACGATTTATTATGACAATTTTCCTCCTCGTCTTATAATTTCTTACCTGTGTGTTTTTCTACTAGAATCACTGCTATGTTCTGTTGTGGTTCCTTGATCTTCATATAATTGTGCTACAGTTGAATCAATTGACGCCATATCCTCAACCACCCTTTTCATTACAGCCCTTACTGTTCTAGGTTCTATTGTATGTAACCAATCCCTAGTTTCCACACTTTTACGTAACATCTACAAAGTTATTAACATTTAAACGTCTCTAATACTCCCCCCCTCTTTCAACATTAATCTCCACCCACACACACACACACACCATTACGTTTTACCTGTGAAATATTCAATCCTTGAATCCTCACATAATAATTTAACAATTCTTGTGCAGATTCCTGCATTGTAGTATTAATTTCATTCTCCGTAGTCAAAGCCGCAGATTCCTTTGGATTAATATTGAACCATTCATCAGTCTGAGACAACTAAAATTACCCCTTATTAATTTTTTATTTTAAATTACCTATTTAATCTTATTTACCAAATAATGAACATTTCCATTTTGAAAATCTAAACAAAACTTTGAAAGCAATAATAATAAAACGGGTGGAATTTTTGGGTCAGACACGTTATTAGAACAAAGTCCTCTGGCAGTGGCTGTTAAATGATGCATAAAACAAACAATGAGACCTTCTCTAACATTATCAACACAAAAACTGTCTCGAAATAATGGCCCTTGGGCAAAATTCACATCCGATTGGATAAAGACCTGTAAAATTAATAACTTTTTTTTTTTATTTTTTAACTTTAGATATTTTTTACCACAAGGTCTTGAAGTACACCTTTTACTTTTTCAACAACTGTTAAAATAAGAGACATTAACATTTCATTTAAATTTGTGCTTGAATCGTCTTGGGTTATTAATTTCGGGGTGGTTAGGCTTTGTCGCATTTTTGTAAGGGAATCGGCAAAATGCATTTTTAAAACTTGTAAGTGAGTTTTGCATTGTTTTCTTCCAGCGTTTATTACTATATCAATCCCAGTCCTATAATATTTTAATAACGTTTTAATTTAGTAGACAATAATAAGGGAACATACTTTGCAAAATCGGTGTCTCTACATAAAGTATTCATAGCTTGCAGTCTTCTATAAAACCGATCCAAAGCCTTTACTAGAATCGTAGTATCTCCTATGTCTTGCTCTAAATCAACTTTATTTTGCACAAGTTCAAAATACTTTTGCATTTTTTTTACAATAAACGTGTTTAATTCAATTGCAGCAAAATTTTCAAATATTTCGCTGAAATAGGAGAAATTAAAATCCATTTTATTTATTTTTAAAAAGCAAACCTGTTTTCAATATTATCCGTATTCATTCTGTTAATAAACATATCATGGAATGATGCTACAACCAAACATAAGTCGCTTAGAAAACCAGAACAACCCATATCAACAAATTCGGTAATATCTCTCTGTTCGCTTTGATCCCTTAACATAACCAACTGTTCGCTTAAACGTTTCTCTGCACATGTTAGGAATTCTAAACATAATTCTTTAGCCGGTTCATCTAATTGCAAAAGGAGATCAACCGACTCCGCTAATTGTTTTGCAGACGCGTCGGGATTATTAAATTGATTACGTAATTCAGCTTTAAGCTCTTTCAGGATTGTTTCACAATCTGCTTTTATTCCTTGGAATGATGGCATATTACCATAATGTTGTAATACTTTTTGGGCATGCAAATAATCTTGTACTGCCTGAAAATTCAAATTATCAACAGTTATTTTGGGATTTTGATTTCGTTAAATTTACTTGAGTGTAATTTTCTTCTTCCATTCGTGTTTTTAATGTAGCAGGAAGTTTAAATAAAAACTGTAGCCTTTTTAAAAGGCTATGAACACCGGATAACTTGCTTATTTGTTCACGGGTGTCTTGTAAAGTTGAGGAAATTTGTTGGGAAAAGGATGTAATGGATTCCATGTTTTGTGCAAGCAAATCCATTTCATCTTCCATTTTTTTAAAGTCAGTTTTCATCTAGAAATTGACATTGTAGTAGGGAAATAAGCAAACATACGTGGACTATGTGTGGACTTACTTTCCGGACAGTGTCTGTGGCAGTAATGAATTTGTTATAATTTTCATATACAAGGGTTTGCATATCGGAATGTAGTGTTTGGGTGTCTTTTACGACTTCGCTTTCCTGATCCATTACCTGTCTTAAAGTACTTTCCTAGAAATTCATGAAAAACTTCCAATTTTGAAAGAATTAGGTTATGATTTTTTTTACCTTGAATAATTTATCCAGGTATATATTTGGATCGAAATGTTGGCCGTTTATGTCTAAAACGTTTGGTGCCTTTTCAGACATCGTTATTTTTCAATTTTATTTTGAAAAAAGTAAATAAATCTATCGAGCTGTCAGATTCCGGACACTTGTTATATTGAACATTTCTTATACACAATTAATTATGAATTGCTTTGTGGGGCGCCCGGAACTTTTGTGTTGGACAGCTTCGCATCTGAATCCGGGGATTAGAGTTGTTAGAAATAATTATTTAACAGATTATGTTAAAAATGTAAATTTTAATATAAAAAATATCCAATTACTTGGTGTCATTTGAGTATGATAAAAATCAAGTTGTTTATACGATCGGCAATTTTTTTTAAGTAGCGTCCCTTTTCCCAAGAAGCCGTAACTATGGTGTTTGTTCTTTATAGTGCTCCGTAAAATTTACAAAAAAAGTGAAAAAAATAAGTGTGTGAAAAGCCAAAAGGTATGTTAACATAGTATTTTGGACCCCGGGAACACTTTCAGCTGGTTAGATTAGGCCTATTTTTCGTATTTAAATTTTTATCGGACTTTCAAAATTGGGACCGGCATCTCATCACTTCTGACCCGCGCGATCGCCTGCAAGTCGAGCCTTGCACGTTTGGTCTCGGGAAATTTATGTATTATGTGAAAATTTAAACAAAAATGTTGAAAACGGGTGTTTTAATGTGGTAAATAGTAATTTTCAGAAAAAAAGCGTTAGAAATTAGTTTTTTCCAAGATGGCGTTATTGAAACATTTGAATGTTGAATATGACAAGATAAAGTTCTTCTCTACCGGCCTATTTTTGTTTATTGTTTATAACGCATTTCTAACCTATAAACAAAGTTTCAAATCTGATTCCTATTTAATTTCTGTTTTTTTTTCTTTAACAGACATGTGAACACACCCCTGCAGTGCTAATAGAATCAGGTGGAAACGCAACTGCATGGTTCTCTTCTGGAATTTGTTTTGCTAAGGTAAGATTCTTAATTTTTATTGTTTATATTGTGAAGGTAACACATTTAAAACACAGAATTTTGCAATAATTGTGAAGAAAATAAATTCAATCAAACACGTCCCTGGATTTCCAACCACCTGTTGACGTTCTTGGAAATATTTTTCAAGGGCGCTCGTCTATGCGGGAAAGACTTGAATTTACTTGTATTGCAAAGCTCTGTGTTCTGTTATTGTTTATTATGTAATTGTTAAATCATGATTAAAGTGCATTGTTATAATACAGTTTGCTTCGATGTTAGTGTTTGTGATATCATGTTTTATGTTTTTTCTCAATGCTGTCATTCCTAGGTGCAACTACAATGTAAGTGATTGCAGGTTAATTTTACCTGAAATGCATAATATTAGCTGTTTGTGGATCACTGAAAACAGAAATTTCTAACAGACCAGCATTTAATTGCATTTGTTTTACTTATATCTCAAGTTTCATGTTTTTGTCCGAGGAAATTTTGTCTCCGTAGTGAGTTTCTTTCTTGTAGAATGGTTCCGGAACAGCTTATGTAGTACCCTGTACCTTATGGTTATCTTTAAAGGGCGAACCATAAAAAGATAAACTTTTCAAAAGGTTTAAATTATAGTAGGGACCTTGTGTTAGGTATTTTTATTTTTCACATTTAGGATACCTTTTGGTGGATTTTCGCAAAGGCGCATGCCTCGGGTCCCGCATCAGGGGGGCCCCCCAAACTAAAAAAAAAAACAATATTGCCCTTCAGTTGACATTCCCTTATATGTGAACTTTTACAAATATTTCAACAGTACTGTAACACAGAGGGTGACATTCACCATTTTTGGGGTTCCTTATGTAATACTATCTCTCTTGGTATTGCAGTATAAATATTGGAAATTGTTGATAAGTATGAGCCCACAGACTATGAGCCTACTCGTATAATATGTCATGTAATTTATTTTGTTCTTAAAATATTGCTTTTATTTATTTCCAAGGGAAAAAAATTGAAAATGCCCCGGTCAATGTCCCTTTCATGTGAGATTGGCCTCAGTTTAGGAAATAATAAATTTGCTTGCTTACTGAAAAAAATATACAGGGTGTCCAAGATAAGGAGCGCATGCATGGGGATTTCGTAAACAGTAAGAGATGGAGATTCGGATTCAAATTCTAGAAATTTTTCGCAGTTTTCAGTACCTACAGGCTGAAAAATCTTAAAATATTATTTCCACCTAGGGCAAAATCCGCCGCTGACTTTTTGTACGAGTTTCATACCATATTTTATTTACGACTGCCTATAATTAGAAAAAAAATGATAAAAAAGTAAGACTTCACCTTCAATTTTTAATTTATTTTCAGGTTCAATTCCATGAACCAGCGAATGCTACTAATGGTACCTACCTACCTATGTAGGAGTTCTATTTTTCTCTCCTGATATCATTATGGGAACAGTGAAGTGGTAAGTAATTGTTCATAAGTAGTACGCTGCTTTTGTAAGCCTCATTTTTAATGTTTCCCCAATTAATTTTATTTTCTAATTTACAGATTGTTAGTGCTAAGTGAAGTGTCAAAGACTTATAGTGCTTCGAGGTGTACATGGAACTGCCTGCATCGGTAGACATAGGATCGACTTCATTAAAGGTTGGTTTTAGGTACTCATCATTGGATGCCTCACCCGGGATGAAGACATCGTTCCGGCTTGCAACAACAAAGCCAGTAGTTAAAACCCTTCTCGGTAATTTGCAAAATCAGAACTGTTACATCTGAGAATATATCCATTTACACCCATTGGTTAGTTTTGGGAATAATTCCCAGAGGTTGCGGTACGCTTATGTATATAAATAACGGGTGTTTGTTTGCGGTATTGTAAAGCGCTCCTTATTATGATCAGATAATTTTCTGGTCAAAAATAAGACGGAAGAAATAAAAAAAATAAGGAATTCCTTATTATTGCTCTTATATATGTCTATATTATGAAATGTTTCAATCAATACCTGTGTATTTTCTCCTTAGATCACACAAAGGATATTCTCAAAGTATTTCCCTTTTTTTTATAGTTTCTAAAATGATGCACTAATGTCATCTATTGCAAAAGCAAATATTTTTATGTTCATATTCAAAAATTCCCTGTTAGGAACAGTCTCTGGTTTTGCAAATTGTTTGGTATGTTTCTTTTGCACTTATAATATTATGCTCGTATACAAGAGTGAAGTGAAGTGTTTACATTTTGCATGTCGTATTTAGGTAAGTTTTCACTGCGCCTGCGCCAGTTGTTATTCGCGAAAATCGGAAAATATGCATAATGTTATAAGTGTGAAAGATCATACACGCAGTTCATTTTCACAAGCTAAGGTTTTATTATGAAAAATAATCTTTCTTTAATTGGAATTTAAACTCGGATTGTTTTGTTTAACTCTAGATTCTGATGGAGTTTTTCACTTCACACTTTGTGTTTACCCCGTTGTCTTAAATCAAATACTGGCTTTGTTGGTGCTTTGTTTTTTTTTTATTACACGGGACCATTTTATTATATACAATATGCTGCGGTTGGTACGTACTCCAAGGTATTGGGTTCTAAGTCTTAACCCCAAGTACCATTTAGTTTAAATAGACTCAAATTCAGCACAAGCGCCTACCGATTTTTAGTGTGAACCAATAGCCTGATTTTTGAAAACGTCGGATTCTATTAGTAGACTCTAAAACACGCTGGGCGTTTATTCTGAGTTAATTGAACGTTCAAATACCGTGTGTCCAGTCTGTACGTGGAACATAAGAAATTAACGTGTATTAGATTTATAGGTATTTTCAAATACCTATAATAATAATAATTAAGAAATAATAAATGTTAAATACAATATTTATTTCCAGTTAAAATCGATATTTTATTTAACGTTTATTATTTCTATAATTATAGATTTTAACAAAGTAACACTTGAATTTTTTCTAACACTAATGTCTTATTCTCGCTCAAGTACTGGTGAAAGTTTCCAATTCATTAATTGAACTTTTACAATTAATTGGACTTTTAGGTCCAGTTGCACAAAAGTATTTGGCTCTCAGTCAGCTGAACCACGGTCAGCAGTCATGGATATCATTGTTCTAACAATCGTATCCCTGACAACTGCCCGTGGCTCAGCTGAACTGGGAGTTAATAATAAAATACTTTTGTAGAACTGGGTCTTAATGTTGAATTAGTAGGTAAAATGTTACTTGAACAGCAGCCTATTTTGTATATCCTATAAAATACGTAGTCATTGACGACGTACTTTAGAGAAAAAAGCACGACCTTCTTGATTTACGAGACTTGACATCAGTCTCGGAAATCAAGAAGGTCGTGGAAAAAAGGCATATTATTTTAAAGGAAACAGAACAAATGAGTTCTTATACACCATAGAAACAGCATAAGAAGTTACTGTTAGAAAAATGTGATTATATGTATCATATGCATAATCAGTTTAGGTTTTAATTGATAAGTACCTTTGCCTTTCCTGTAACTTGAATTGACTAGCAGGAATCAGCAAAGGCGTTCAATACAATGTTAAATTGTTATGTTCGAGTTTAAGAACGGACACCCAGTATAAAAGCAGTATGTAACTAACCGTTTAATTGGTAAACTGTTACATAACTTTTACTATGTTACTAGTAGGTATGTTTTGCTAGTTAAAACATACCTACAGTGTGTATCTTGTCGCCTGGGGGTAGGTTAAAACCAACGCATATTGTATTTTTTTTTAAACAATAATTTAGTGATTTTTACATTTTGATATTCATTTACCTGATTAAAATGGTCCCTTCATTTGTGTCATTTTGTCAAGGTCGATAATCTGTAAAAGTTTTGAGTTTTCATTTTTTCCCCATGAAAATTCAAAACAAATATACATTTCCGATTATCGATTTTTGGCTTGTACAGTATTAAGGGATTAATTATTTATAACTTAAAATATTCTTCATGCTTTTTTTTATAAAATTGCACTCACTCAGGTTCATATTCAGATGAATTCCATTACAAGACAATTTTTTGTATCCCAACCTGCAATCTTTTTACAAGTTTATTAAATAAGAAAAGTCAGTGTAAAGTTTTGAACTAAATTAATCCTTTAATATCTGTGCAATATTTTCTCTACGACTGGTAAATAGATATTTTTGTAATAAGGTACCTACTAGATAAAGTAGTAGGTATGCGAGGGGTATATCGCTGGTAAAATTTTCTACACCGATTTCCATTTTTCTGATGATTTCCAAAGATTTCCGTTGATTTCCAACGATATCCACTGATTTCCATCCTCCCTTATCCACACCCGTTTTGGCAAAGACCTATATTTTCTAAATATGTTCTGAGCCCCTCAAAATCTAAAATTACTTCTTCGAGAGATATATAGTCTTTCGCTACGTATCGATTTAAAGTACCTAGCAATAGATGATAAGCTCATCACCCCTTTCAAAGTTTCGCCTTATTCGTTCTTTTCGTTGGTATTTTTTAGTTTCCCATTTAGATCGTGAGTCAGTCGACCCTGAGGTTGCAATCGTTGCACATGCTCAATTTTCTGTAATGATTTCCAACGACTTTCAAAGATTTTCAACGATTTCCAAAGATTTCCAACGATTTCCATTGATTTCCAATGATTTCTAAAGATTTCCAACGACTTCCGTTGATTTCCATTGATTTATAATGATTTTCATTGGATTGTACACCAGATTTCCACACTGATATATACCTACCCCTCGTAGGTATGTACCTACTTTAAAGTCACTTTATATAAATATGTTTTCTTTTTTTTCACTATTGCCATAAAGAAATGTAATATGCAATCGTGAAATATACCTAGTAGATATTCCAGTCGTAGAAAAATAACTACTTTGTTTTTTTCGTTTTTTTTTCAGCTAGGTATCCGAGGGTGCTCTGTCTCCGCTAGCGAGACGAGCATTTTAACTGCAGTGTTGAGGAAACACTAATTTGCTGGTGTATGTTAATACATGACACCAAATTTATTCTCCTCTACAGTGGCAAAAGGCCGCTTTGAATTCTGAAATATTTTCTATGTACTTTCTTTTAAATCGTAAAGGTAACTCAGAGGTAGTGACCCAACGAATTATTTGCGCAATTTAACCCAGGGGTAGTTACCCAACGAATTATTTGCGCAATTTAACTCAGAGGTAGTTACCCAACGAATTATTTGCGCAATTTAACCCAGAGGTAGTTACCCAACTAATTATTTGCGCAATTTAACCCAGAGGTAGTTACCCAAGCAATTTAACTCAGAGGTAGTTACCCAACGAATTATTTGCGCAATTTCTTTAGATGCGTTTTCTGTTACTGCTCTTTTTCGGTGGCAGCCACCCGTACTTTCGTGTCACGTACGTGTATGGTGGAGGAAACACTATTTTGCTGTTGCATGTTAGTTAATACATGGCACCAAATTTATTCTCCTCCACAGTGGCAAAAGGCCGCTTTGAATTCTGAAATATTTTCTATGTACTTTCTTTTAAATCGTAAAGGTAACTCAGAGGTAGTTACCCAACGAATTATTTGCGCAATTTAACCCAGAGGTAGTTACCCAACGAATTATTTGCGCTATTTAACTCAGAGGTAGTTACCCAACGAATTATTTGCGCAATTTAACCCAGAGGTAGTTACCCAACGAATTATTTGCGCAATTTAACTCAGAGGTAGTTACCCAACGAATTATTTGCACAATTTAACCCAGAGGTAGTTACCCAACGAATTATTTTGCGCAATTTAACTCAGAGGTAGTTACCCAACGAATTATTTGCGCAATTTAACCCAGAGGTAGTTACCCAACGAATTATTTGCGCAATTTAACCCAGAGGTAGTTACCCAACGAATTATTTGCGCAATTTAACTCAGAGGTAGTTACCCAACGAATTATTTGCGCAATTTAACTCAGAGGTAGTTACCCAACGAATTATTTGCGCAATTTAACCCAGAGGTAGTTACCCAACGAATTATTTGCGCAATTTCTTGAGATGCGTTTTCTGTTACTGCTCTTTTTCGGTGGCAGCCACCCGTACTTTCGTGTCACGTACGTGTATGGTGGAGGAAACACTATTTTGCTGTTGCATGTTAGTTAATACATGGCACCAAATTTATTCTCCTCCACAGTGGTAAAAGGCCGCTTTGAATTCTGAAATATTTTCTATGTACTTTCTTTTAAATCGTAAAGGTAACTCAGAGGTAGTTACCCAACGAATTATTTGCGCAATTTAACCCAGAGGTAGTTACCCAACGAATTATTTGCGCAATTTAACTCAGAGGTAGTTACCCAACGAATTATTTGCGCAATTTAACCCAGAGGTAGTTACCCAACGAATTATTTGCGCAATTTAACTCAGAGGTAGTTACCCAACGAATTATTTGCACAATTTAACCCAGAGGTAGTTACCCAACGAATTATTTTGCGCAATTTAACTCAGAGGTAGTTACCCAACGAATTATTTGCGCAATTTAACCCAGAGGTAGTTACCCAACGAATTATTTGCGCAATTTAACCCAGAGGTAGTTACCCAACGAATTATTTGCGCAATTTAACTCAGAGGTAGTTACCCAACGAATTATTTGCGCAATTTAACTCAGAGGTAGTTACCCAACGAATTATTTGCGCAATTTAACCCAGAGGTAGTTACCCAACGAATTATTTGCGCAATTTCTTGAGATGCGTTTTCTGTTACTGCTCTTTTTCGGTGACAGCCACCCGTACTTTCGTGTCACGTGTATGGTGTATCGGTGTAAAAGTTTAATAGAACAGTGCTTTTAAACTAATGGTAAGTAGGTATTGAGTGATTAGCTTAAATTAATTCATTTGAATTTTGCAGGTTCCTCATAATGGAGTAAATGGGTCGGTTACTAAAATTAAATTCTAAATGCTTAGAACATTTTTGACCCCTCTCGTGTCTTGCAAACGGTTTTGATAATTTTTTCTAACGGTATTACGGTTGTGGTTGTGTGTTTTGTGCCTCAGTCAAAGTATGTATCGTAAATAAATGTTTTAGGGACAAGTATAAAAATTCAGTACCACATTTAAATGTTATTGAAAAATGTACGTTTCTTGTTAATGTTTTAAACAATAACAAGGAAAGAAACAATTTTCTAATTTATTTCTATTCATGATGGGCTACGATTATGAAATTTTTATACTTTTATTCTGTTATATTTTATAATTAATGGTAGATGCTATGCAGTGATTTATCCACACTTTGAATTAGAAGAGGAAGGCAATGAAGATAGAAAGCAACAACTGAAAAGGAAGCCAGAGGGGACTTCAGAAAGAAATTGGAAGATACCAAAAAAGAAGCCCTACTCCTGCAGCAGCTTACCACCAGCCCAGGTGTTTTTCTTCAGTTAGAAAAACAAATCAAGGAGAAGATAAACAGACAACAAACAGGAATGGGGTTCGAGCCGAAAAGAAGACAAACATAAGAAAAACAAGAGTTTCAACAACACCATCACAATTAGGAACAAATGAAATTAATTTATGGTACTTGTAACAAACGGAGGATGTTTAATTCTAAAAATACTCAAGTTTTCAATTTTCCAGAATCATCCTCCTTTGGTAATACATAAGCCAAGCACAGTCTGTTGTAGCTTGTTATTATGTTCCAAACTGCTGAAGTTATAACTGTAAAATAAAGTTTAAATTAGGTAACAATGTTTAATTTACTTATACAAGGTGAACGCGTAATAATGGTCATAAATTTGTAGATTGTTGAAGAATATCGTCTTGAAGACTTCCTGGAGAATAACATGGGTTGGGGGGGAGGGGTAGATAAAATAGGGATTTCTATTGAGAGTTTGTGGAATACAAACACATTTAATTTAAAAATTCTGCTGTTATAGGATTTTTTAAATATTACCCTTTAGTTATTGTGTGAGAATGAGTTAAGTTTTCAAGATTCATAAAAAGTAGGTCCTTTTATTAGGGATTATTTTTTTAATTCGTAACCTAAACTTTATTTAACTGTATGGAAGGAATGAGTCATATATCTGCTTTTAGTGATTATAAATATTTTAACTTTGAGAATCATTGTCAACACACAACTAACTTGAACATGCATTAGCAGACCGGATCATTCAAACTTGCAGATTGCATGCTTCGGTGTTTGCTAAATGCATGTGCTTGTTGCTGTGTGATTAAAATTTAGAAATCCTTATAGAATCTTCGAGTTTAGAAGAATATTAAAACGGATATATAACTCGTTATGTGTGGCTTTTATTTTAAGAACTTAATTTTTTTAAAATAGGAGAAATACAGTTATAGGTTTGAAATATTATCGTAGATGTATAAAAATAACTAGGCAGGAATCTTATCTTTTGATTGGTGTGGAGTGTCTTCATGTAAACTCAGGATTATTTTTTTAATTCGTAACTTAAACTTTGTTTAACTGTATGGAAGGAATGAGTCATATATCTGCTTTTAGTGATTATAAATATTTTAACTTTGAGAATCATTGTCAACACACAACTAACTTGAACATGCATTAGCAGACCGGATCATTCAAACTTGCAGATTGCATGCTTCGGTGTTTGCTAAATGCATGTGCTTGTTGCTGTGTGATTAAAATTTAGAAATCCTTATAGAATCTTCGAGTTTAGAAGAATATTAAAACGGATATATAACTCGTTATGTGTGGCTTTTATTTTAAGAACTTAATTTTTTTAAAATAGGAGAAATACAGTTATAGGTTTGAAATATTATCGTAGATGTATAAAAATAACTAGGCAGGAATCTTATCTTTTGATTGGTGTGGAGTGTCTTCATGTAAACTCAGGATTATTTTTTTAATTCGTAACTTAAACTTTGTTTAACTGTATGGAAGGAATGAGTCATATATCTGCTTTTAGAGATTATAAATATTTTAACTTTGAGAATCATTGTCAATACACAACTAACTTGTACATGCATTAGCAGACCGGATCATTCAAACTTGCAGATTGCATGCTTCGGTGTTTGTTAACTGCATGTGCTTCTTGCTGTGTGATTAAAGATTTAGAAATCCTTATAGAATCTTCGAGTTTAGAAGAATATTAAAACAGATATATAACTCGTTATGTGTGGCTTTTATTTTAAGAACTTCTTAATTTTTTTAATGTAGTTCAAAGACAGATATAGGTTTGAAAAATTATTGTACTAGATGTATAAAAATAACTAGGCAGGAATCTTATCTTTTAATTGGTGTGGAGTGTCTTCATGTAAACTCAGGATTATTTTTTTAATTCATAACTTAAACTTTGTTTATCTGTATGGAAGGAATGAGTTGTATATATCTGTTTTTAGTGATCATAAATAATTTAATTTGTATTAAAAATTAGAATCATTGTCAACACACAACTAACTTGTACATGCATTAGCAGACCGGATCATTCAAACTTGCAGATTGCATGCTTCGGTGTTTGTTAACTGCATGTGCTTGTTGCTGTGTGCTTAAAGATTTAGAAATCCTTATAGAATCTTCGAGTTAAGAAGATTATTAAAACAGATATATAACTTGTTATGTGTGGCTTTTATTTTAAGAAACTTAATTTTTTTAATGTAGGACAAAGACAGTTATAGGTTTGAAAAATTATTGTAGATGTATAAAAATAACTAGGCAGGAATTTTATCTTTTAATTGGTGTGGAGTGTCTTCATGTAAACTCAGGATTATTTTTTTAATTCATAACTTAAACTTTGTTTATCTGTATGGAAAGAAAGAGTAGTATATATCTTTTTTTAGTGATCATAAATAATTTAATTTGTATTTAGTCGACACACAACTAACTTGAACATGCATTAGCAGACCGGATCATTCAAACTTGCAGATTGCATGCTTCGGTGTTTGTTAACTGCATGTGCTTCTTGCTGTGTGATTAAAGATTTAGAAATCCTTATAGAATCTTCGAGTTTAGAAGAATATTAAAACGGATATATAACTCGTTATGTGTGGCTTTTATTTTAAGAACTTAATTTTTTTAATGTAGGACAAAGACAGTTAAAGGTTTGAAAAATTATTGTAGATGTATAAAAATAACTAGGCAGGAATTTTATCTTTTAATTGGCGTGGAGTGTCTTCATGTAAACTCAGGATTATTTTTTTAATTCGTAAATTTAAAAATTTAATTCTTAAACTTTGTTTATCTGTATGGAAGGAATGAGTCCTATATATCTGTTTTTAGTGATCATAAAATTAAAATCATTGAAAACACACATCTAACTTGTACATGCATTAGCAGACCGGATCATTCAAACTTGCAGATTGCATGCTTCGGTGTTTGTTAACTGCATGTGCTTCTTGCTGTGTGATTAAAAATTTAGAAAACCTTTTAGAATCTTCGAGTTTAGAAGAATACTGAAACGGATATATAACTCGTTATGTGTGGCTTTTATTTTAAGAACTTCTTAATTTTTTTAATGTAGGACAAAGACAGTTATAGGTTTGAAAAATTATTGTAGATCTATAAAAATAACTAGGCAGGAATCTTATCTTTTAATTGGTGTGGAGTGTCTTCATGTAAACTCAGGATTATTTTTTTAATTCGTAACTTAAACTTTGTTTAACTGTATGGAAGGAATGAGTCATATCTGCTTTTAGTGATTATAAATACTTTAATTTTGAGAATCATTGGCAACACCACAACTAACTTGAACATGCATTAGCAGACCGGATCATTCAAACTTGCAGATTGCATGCTTCGGTGTTTGTTAACTGCATGTGCTTCTTGCTGTGTGATTAAAGATTTAGAAATCCTTATAGAATCTTCGAGTTTAGAAGAATATTAAAACAGATATATAACTCGTTATGTGTGGCTTTTATTTTAAGAAACTTAATTTTTTTAATGTAGAACAAAGACAGTTATAGGTTTGAAAAATTATTGTAATGTATAAAAATAACTAGGCAGGAATCTTATCTTTTAATTGATGTGGAATGTCTCCATGTAAACTCAGTTTTCTTAGTGGGGCCAGAATTTAGAACATATTTCTGAGAGTGTAGTACTATTAAAGGGTTAGGACTATTCTTATTAAATAAAAGGGTTAAGATTAGAATTAAAGGCAAGGGGTGGGAAGAAGAAGATGTTTTCAAACTGAAGCAGTCACTCAGCAAAAGAAGTACGACTTTGCGGAAGTTAATCAAGACTCTTGAGGTTGGAATAAAAAAAATGGTTTCCAACATGTTAAACAAATTATTTATTTTTTTAGTCTCGAAGATGCAAAATGTGAAGTATTCCCAAGAGGATCATTGGATGCGGCTCCCCATTGGATACTAATTTAATTTTCAGATTTTCATTTTTTTCTAGTCTTTGAATTGTTAATTTTTCAAAATTTCAGAATTTTTCATGCAAGTTTTGTAAATCTTTTCTATATTATTATATCTCGAGTTTGAGCTTCACTTTATCTAAATAAACTTTTGTTATTATCATGAAACTAGTTGTATTTTATTTTGGTTATAGTTGGTCTCTAGACGAAAACAAAAAAATACAAAACACCGTCTTAAAATCGTTTTATATTTTTAAATCAAATTAAGATCTAATACAGTTAAAGGTAATAAAATAATATATTGGTTTGTACCCCAATTTACAATACAAAGCAGTTTATATAACCATTAATCGTGGAGCAATATTCATGCTCATAAGTTCTTGGAATAATAATTTCGCAGCATAAGGTAAACGTAGTTGTGAAATCTGCGTTTTATTTTTACATCCCTTACACTCAAAAGTATTATTCCTTAAATTCGCAATTGCAATGAGACCACAGAAGTTACAAACATGAATCCTATAGGGATCCGAAACTTCAAATAATCTTTCCCTTAAAAATTGTGCTGCACCATGGGAAATCTGACAATCACGTTCCATTTCTCCAAAACGTAAACCACCATCACGAGCACGACCTTCCATAGGTTGTCTGACAAGGATTTGTACAGGTCCTCTTGCCCTAGAGTGAATTTTATCATCCACCATATGTTTTAAACGTTGGTAATAAGTGGGGCCCAAGAAAATTTGTGCGTTGATTTTTCTACCCGTGTGTCCATTATACATAACTTCATTCCCTCGTAGGTGGTATCCGTATTCTTGAAGCAGGGTCGAAATCTTTTGTACATTTACAGCATCATTGAATGGTGTTGCATCACCAATTTCACCTTTGTTGGCGGAAACTTTACCTTGAATACATTCGATCAAGTGACCAATTGTCATACGAGACGGGATAGCATGAGGGTTAATAATAATGTCCGGGGTTAATCCTTCACAAGTAAAAGGCATATCCTAAAATCAGGATTAATGTAAAAATTAGAAATTGTGAAAAATTTATATTACTTACTTCTTGACGGTATTGGATACCACAGGTACCTTTTTGACCATGGCGGGAAGCAAATTTGTCTCCAATTTGTGGTATCCTTACAGACCGTACACGGATCTTACAAAACTTATAACCTTCCGCATTTAAAGTTAACATGACTTGATCAACCACACCGGTTTCACTATTACGTAAAAATGTTGAGGCATCCCGTTTGGTGAATCGTTTTGTAGTACCATCCAGCTACAAAATATTTAATATTATACTTATATTATACAATTAGAAATTATTATAATAAACTTACCTCATCATCATTTTCGGGTAACGTAATAGTTTTTCCTATAACCACATCGTCTCCTGAAACACGTATACCAGGAGAAATAATACCGTCATCATCTAATTTATCATAAAGGGCATTTCTCATGCCTTGACAGCTTTGCCTTGTTGGTTTTTCAAATTGTTCTTCTTGATCACCAATCCGTTTACATTCAGCATCTTTGTAAGATCGATAAAAGACAGATCTGAAAAATCCTCTTTCTACAGCGGATGCATTTAAAATAACCGAATCTTCTTGGTTGTATCCGGTGTAACAAGCAATTGCTACTATGCTATTAATTCCAGCTGGTAATTCTCTGAACCGTAGATATTCCATAGAACGTGTTGTTACTAGGGGTTTGTGTGGATAGTATAAGACATGGGCTAAAGTATCCATCCGAACATGGAAATTTGTAATGTAGACACCCATAGCTTGTTTACCCATAGCGCTCTGTTAAATTAATATTGTTTAGTATAGGGTAGATTTTAACGGCCATACAATTTGCTTAAGAGGGCGCCCTAAGGAGTGGGGATAGCTTATTTGCAAAGTTAGTATAATATTATCTTAGTAGAGGGCAGTACTGGTATTAAATTGTAATATTTTGAATTATATCACTCATATATTATAAACCAAAAGGATTTAAGAATTTTTAAAAGGCCGTTGCTAGCTCCACGGCTAACGTGGATATAATTCTGACACAAAATCCACGGCATTACGTTCGGCGCATGTCTGGAGACTTGGAAAATTATTTCAGCTTCCTGAGATTATAGGGACAGAGGTGCGTACGATTGGTTGCCTATTCCTAAGGCGTAAAAGTAATAATTATTAACTACGAACAAAATCAATCGCTCGGACTTAGAGAAACTTTACTCTAGTATTTTTTATTGGTCATATTCAACTTGCAAATTAATTAAAAATCAATTTAAAATATGAAAATGTTTGAAACTTTCATAATGGAATAATTTTGTCCCATGTCCCCGGACATGCGCAGTAGGTGCAGCTCCTATTCGCGTCGCCGAATTAATGACGTCACCCCTTGACAAGACGTATGCCGTGGATTTAGTGTCAAAATTATATCCACGTTAGCCGTGGAACTAGCAACGGCCTTTTTAAAAATGAACCAATCACGGCGTATTTAATGTCAACAGCGCCATCTATCCAAATTACGTTGAAGTTCTTACTCACAATTGGGGAAAACATAAGATAGGGAAATCAAGGTGGACAAAGAAAAACATAAAAATGAGGAAAGGGGTTGAACAAATAAACTTAAGACAATTACTCACTTGATATGTGTTTCTGGGACTCTGATTATGATCGGGGAATGGAATAATAGATGCACAAACTCCCAAAATCATAGCCGGGTGGATCTCACAATGTGTATAGGTGGTACAGTACGCATATTCTTTTTCCTGACGCAAATCATCAGGCGACATAGCTATCATCACAGTTTCTTCTTCAAGAGTGTCTATATATTCCACAACACCTACATAGTTTGAATAAAATTAAGGGTAATTTTTTTTACTACCATATCTTAAAAATATTACCTTGTGCTACCAAAACTTGCCAACCAAAATTGTTATATTCCCTTTCCTTTAACATATCAATGTGCCTTTTTTTAAGAAGCAGTTGTCCATTTTCAACAATTAATAATGGTCGACAAATTCTTCCTGCGTCAGTATAAATACGGATTTCTCTATCACGGATGTCTCTTATCATCGACACTTCTGATACAATAATGTCCATTTGACGACGAAGTTTTCTTAATGTCGACATTAATTGTTCAGGATCCCTATGTATACCAACCTGAAATTAAATTATTTATAATAAGTTTCATCTTTTTAGAATGCTTTACTTACCCAACAGCCGTTTACAAAAATCTTTGTAGCGTCTGCAATAGCAGACGGGGCGATTTCTTCTAAATTTTCCATAGACCACTCTTCCAAGAACTCCAAAATCGGGGAAGGTTGAGATCCAACGGAAATATAAGCCATTAAAGCTAAATTTTTTACCAAACCTACAGCAGCCCCTTCAGGGGTTTCTGCAGGACAAATCATACCCCAAAGAGTGTTGTGTAATTGACGGGGTTTTGCTAATTTTCCGTCTCTACCAATGGGGGAGTTTACACGACGCAAATGGGAAAGGGTTGAAGCAAATGTAAGGCGGTTTAATACTTGGGAGACCCCGGCTCTGGCTTGATGAGCTTTTTTCTGATCACCCCAATTACCGGTAGCCAAAGAATAACGTAAACCATCGGTTATTAGTTTTGTTTTTATTGCTAAATCTAAGTTGAAGTCTTTTCCACGGTCTATGAATTTTTGTGCATACATCCGAACTTCCTTCATAAGATTTTTGAATAAACTGCAATGTAGAACATGAGAATATTTCTTTTAATAAAAAAAAATAAATTATTTACCCTCTGAATAAGAAAGCCAACAATGGTCCAGCTAAATCTAATCTTTTGTTTCCGTAATGATCCCTGTCATCCAATTCACGTCGACCTAGGGCTGCTAATAGAAGCCTGTGTACCATATAGCTATGGAAAAAAAATAAACGTTTTATTAACCGTAATTCATTCAATGTGTCATTTTCAAAAGCATATAATAATTGAATAATGAGGTCAAAAGATCCTTACCCTAAAAAATATGCCTTTTTTGTTTCACAAAAATCGGAAACACCAACATGAGGTAACATTTCCTTTTGTAAAATTTCCCTAGCATATTTCACACGTTTTTCTTTAGTAACCCCCGGTCTAGCTCCTCTGGCTCCTATAAAGTTCAAAGCTACATTTTGTTCTTGAATTACAAAAGCTTCATCTAATGAAGGTTTAACCATTTCCATCATTTCTGGGTCTTCAAAATCGTAAATAATATGTTCTAAAATATCTCGATCTGCTACAAATCCAAGAGCTCGAAATACAATCATTACAGGTATTTCTTGTTTTATATATGGCAAGATTGCTATGATCCGCTGACCAATTGCAGCTTTTTTTATAGCTTGACCGCCTCTAGCCATCATGTTAACCCATAAGGTTGAGGTGGGGCGTGAACTGTGTTCCAAGCAAGACCGAATTTCAGATTTAAAAGCGTATTTTCCATCTTTCATTGCAAATACATATACGGTGTTTGTTGCCATTTTTTCTTGGGCAATCAAAACCTTTTCTGAACCGTTTATTATAAAATAACCTCCTGGATCAAGTGGGCATTCGTTTAATTCCGTTAAATCACGATCTGTTAACCCACTCAAAAGACAGTACGTGGAACGAAGCATAATAGGAATTTTTCCTAAAACATAATTTTTAAAACTCAATCATAGGATAAAATAATTCTTCTTACCGATAAACGTTTTTTGATGTTGTGTTTCAATGGGTTCTTCCCCTTCTTTAACGATGGTCTTCGTAATATCAACATATAGGGGAGCAGAATAAGTTAAATTACGCAACCGGGCTTCATTGGGCATCATAGGGGATGGAGCACCATCTTTTTCCCAATGTGTAGGTTTTGATAAATAAATTTGTTCGAATTTTAATAAATATCGTGGCTAAAATTATAATTAAATTAATATTGAAGTGGGTGGTCCAAAGGTAAAATTTCTTATAGGATGTATAGGTCAGTTTAGTCGAGTCCAATGAGGTGCATTCCGAGATAAGACAAACAACTGCTTGTATTTGCATTTACAAACCATAATCTAATTTCTAAACCAACTTACGGGTGTTTCGACTTCCCCACTGGTATGTTGTGCTTCGGCTTGTAAATCAATTTGTGGGGAATCTTCAACAATTCTTTGAACCGACATTTGAATAAATTCATCAAAACTATCCAATTGTTGTCGTACAAGACCTTTTTCATCGAAGTATGCATTGATGACAATCCAGCAGGCTTCTTGCCACAACTCGGAGCTGATTTCTTCAGCATCCTCGTCCTCAAATTGATCTGAAATTCGAGAGTTTGATTGCTTAGGGTGTATTGAATGAAGGGATTCGATTAATTGGAAAATATTGGGGAAAAAAATTCTTGTGCAAGAGAAAAAACAAGTTATCTAACCTCACTTTTTTTTAAGGGTTGTTTTAAATGGACTTACCATCTTCTTGGTCATACATATTCAAGTTGATTGATTAATTCGTGGTGTAATAATTATTTTGAACACATATTCTTTATATCTTAACTTTTTTTAACAACATACAAATTTGGAGACTCGAATGCTTTGCGCAGCAAAGAGCTTCTGTTTTTGAGTAATATTGGTATATTTTGAGCCCCTTATGGCTAGGCAACACATACGACACCAAAGCACCACATTCTATATACACTAAGGGACAAATAAAAGGGTAATTTTTGGTTTCAATGACTTACTGATGTGGATTTTATCCCATTTTACATTATATTATGGCCCCTGAAACTGGTGGATGCACAGGGTGAATCTGATCCAGGCTGATTTTGCTTCTATGACCTCAATTCTCCACTTTCTACTCCATTTTTAAACTTCGTAGTCTTCGTAGAGGCTCATTAGAAGGAGTGTGATGATTATTCTCCTGTGAAGTTCCCCTAGAGTGAATTCTACCCCTTTTCCAGCCTTTGTTCGTCACTAGCTTACCTTGATATCACACTTATGCCACTTATGACTTCACTTAACACTTGCATGTAACTTGTAATGAGCTAGAAGGCCTCCAGGTTTGAGAAAAAAAGGACAACGACTTATACTACTTATCCTGTGAAGTCCTCATATCCACATTGTGGAACCTACCCACTTAATTTTGAAAATGGATTTACTAACTAAGATCCAAATATTGTTGGTGTTTAATTGATCTTATAACAAGCGAGTAGGCAACACACAATACAGCTGAGTCTAATCCATGGGTACTTTTATAAACTTTGTTTCAATAAAAAAAAATCAAGGGAAATACCTGCAGAATTAATCAAGGGAGAAACTCAATAGCAAAGTATAGAAAGGCAAAAGAAAAATGTAGGTATAGATAGAAGAAACATTCACAGAAGTAGAAAGAACTTAGGTATAGGGAAAGGGGTTGTTAATTAATAATTAGTAACAAAAGTAATCAATTTGTTTACTAAGTTGTTCCTCCTTGTATCTTTTAATATATTTATTGTAGAATTTAAGTCCGCCAAAAGACTAAAATTTTATTGTTACCATTTGAACAAGGGTCTATAAAACTTGACAAAACTAACAATAAGGAGGTAGTAGCAAAACAGGAAAAGTGTAAAAGGAATGCGCCCTAAAACGGAGCAAACTACCGCAAGTAATCACAAGCTATTTATAAAATTACTATACAGTTCAAGAGACTCAGGTAGTCGAGCGAATTCCTTCTTTAGGTAACAATAGCTGAGTACTACTTGCAGGTATATAAAAGAAAACAGCTAACGGACACTCATGGAAATAAGTATAGCCTTCAATAAAACCACTTTCAATTCACTTTCTATTCGCTTAAGATATCAATTTTTATTTCAACCACATTCAGCGGATTTCTAAGAACCATCTGGACAGTAACGAAAA
Source organism: Hemicrepidius hirtus (assembly GCA_963082805.1). NCBI lineage: Eukaryota > Metazoa > Arthropoda > Insecta > Coleoptera > Elateridae > Hemicrepidius > Hemicrepidius hirtus. The sequence goes on from OY720166.1 coordinate 30,272,006, forward strand.
GTTATCAAAGCAGTGAAAATGCGAAACATGTGATCTCCGTTTATTTTAGTGACTTACAAACCAAATAATCATGGATATTATTTATTTACCATTTATTTGCTCAATCATATTTACATGTAAGTTTTTCCTCTACTTTCCCTTTTTATAATTAATGGTAACAACAAGGGCGAATTAAATAAAACACTACCAGAACATATTTCTAGATCTAAAGAGAAATTGGATTTTTTTTAAACAAAATTAATGCCATGTTCCCAATTTAACGTTATCTAATTTTTCTAGTGCGATTTAAGAGCGTCTGTGAGGTTCCTCGCTTACTCGAGCGTTGAAGTCACTACAGTTATCGCTGCACCTTTTAAGTTTTAAAGGTCGAACCAGTAGTTTAATTAATTCTAAATTATTTTACGTCGCTATATTAATATTTTAAATGCTCTTTGTTGATATTAAAGCTCAAATAGAATGTCTATTATCGTACAGTGTGTTGCCGTTTTCGTAGCCTTGTAAAAAAATTAAATCTCCGGTATGAAGTTTTAAGATCCCCAATTTCCGCTATGTGCAACTTCAGTGTTGCTTATTAGACCGTCTATTACCGAAATAATTTTTTAGGTGCATCATTAAGTACCTCGTTAGAATTAAGGTCGTATGTATCACAAGAAGGTCTTCATGGAACGATAACATTTACCAAAGTTAAAAATGCCATAAAAATTACAACAGATCTAAACACAACTTTGGAATATCCCAACCAAGTATGGTCTTGGTCGGTAATGGAATTTCCTACAGATTACGCGCAATTAGAAAACCGATGTGACCGTTCCAAATTAGGAAAAAGTCTTATAAACCTTGATGACATCTACGGATATTTATTACTTCCTGATAATGGAACATCAGAATTGACCACTGAAGAATTATCAATAAGTGGACCAAAAGGATTGTATGGAAAATCGATTTTCCTTCGAAATGTTGAAACAAGAAGACAAATTTGTGCTTCGATCACGCTCGTTGATAAAACAATCGAAAAAACTGCCGTAGCAAAATTTAATTCCCCTATTTCTGGCTCTGTATATTTCAAATGGTTTTCAACAAAAGAAAGTCATCAAGACATGTTAATAATGACCGATTTATATCACGTGTCGAATATCGAAAATGCTGGAAAAACAATTGATTTTACAGAACATTCTTGGAAAATTTACGTAACTGATATTTTAAATCACGAATCAGAAAGTGCAGAATCGAGTTGTAACATTTTGCAATTAGTTTTTGATCCAGAAGATAAAGGGGAAGGGCATGGTATAGGCGATATTGATAATAGACTTGGAAAAGTTAAAATTTCGAAAGATTACAATAAAAACCAATATAAAACTTTATTTAGGGATGAAAAACTTATTTTACTCCCTAGTGATTTGACTGGGCCACAAAGAAGACTTTATTTGGTTATTTTTGAAACCAAACATGAAGATAGTTTTCTAGCTTGTGCTAAAATCAGATACGAACATCCAGTTAATGCTAAGTAAGACCTTCGTAAGGTTATTTTACTTTATCTTTATTTTTTTTTATTTTAGGGTAATAATTCAATCAGGTGGTATAAGAGGAGGCGTGACATTAACACAGAATACGCGATTTGAACCCACATTTTTAAATTTTAATTTAACAACAGCTCGAGGGGATATAGAAACAAGAATAGTTTATAGTTCTTCCGTTGCTGCGTATAAAATCCATGAATTACCAATGACACCTGCCAAAACAGTTGGTCAAATGGAAAATTCATGCTTGACCACTAAATACATTTATAATCCCTTAAAGACTGACGTTAATCTCCTTCCCCCTAATGGTAAGCAATGCTTACAATCTTCGAACTTACATTGCTTTTTTATAGCAGGGGCATACCGCTTTGAAATTGGCGCAAAGAAGATTGACAAGGACAGACATATAATAGGAATTAGTATTTTCTGCTCATGCGCGAGAATTGGTCACGCCCACAGCTTGTTTGTTTTCGCGCATGTCCATTAGTTTCTGTTATCTGTTTATTATCCTTGTTGCACTTTCTTACAATTGTATTGTCGTTTCTGTCAATCTTTTTCATAGCGATCTGCCCCTTCCATAAAGGGGCGGTGTATGTTCGAAGCTTAGATCTCACAAATCTGTATTTTAATTCGCAATCTTAAAGGTTTGGGAACACAAAATCAGTATCCTATAGGAGACCTATCAGGAAAGCTTTTGGGAAGAAATAATTTTACGAATTTGGTACCAGGAAGTAGTGAATTAAGTGGTAAATACTGGGATGTATTTTTACCCTTACAAGGACAATTTTCTATTATTCATCGCTCATTAGTTATCTACAAGTACGTTTTAAAATTACATATCAAATAAATTAACAACAAAATTTTTGTAGAAATACTCAATATCCTTCATCAGAAATCGTATTGGAGCCATGGATATGTGGAGGTGTAATTCTTTATGAATCAAACTTTAAATATCACAAAGAAATATTCACAGCTGAAGTTCTTTTCCGATACCCCATTGTAGGGCGAATATTATTCAGACAACCAAAAGAAGAATCAGGGGGTGATACAACAGTTTTGCTTGAATATTTAATTCATGCTGATGGTGCTCAAGTTAATAATACTGGGAAACATCGTTGGGCTATTCATGATTTACCACCGGGAAAAGATTTTTATAATTGGACTGCTAGGTGTATGAGTGCCGGAGGAATTTACAACCCTTACAAAGTAAATTTAAAAGAGACTTTGCCCAAAGTCCATAAAACCCAATGTTGTATTCTGTTCAGAACGTCCAAAGGGACAAAAATATCAGATCGGTTAATTTTGAACGTTCCCAAAAAGTCCAACATACCAAAACCTCCAACACAATGATTTTTCCCAATTCTAAATTTCTCCCTGATACCCAATAAGCAATTTAATCGAAGAAACATTAGTTTGGTGTTGCTTTTGGACGTTTTGGGCACATCCAAAATTCCACTTTGTAATCATAGAGGGCGTTATGTGTCTCCTACCCCAAGGCCAACTGTATCTAATGGACGAAGTCGCATTAGATACAGTTGGTCTTGCCTACCATTTTGTCAGATGATCTATAGCATTGGGTATTATAGAATTGGGGCAAAGTTTCCTAAACCCTTTACCAAACAAAACTCTTCTAACTTCAACTTTCTTTCCTAGGTAGACTTTGATAATACATCATCAATTAATAACTGTAGCATGGACACTATAGGTGCTTGCAGATTGGGTGATATGTCAAAACGATTGGGGTTATTGGAAATTGCAGGGAAAAAAGTAGATAGTGATAGAATTTCAAGAAAAATGTTCACCGATCAACTTCTACCACTTACAGGAGCCCACTCTATTTTAGGCAAATCTTTTGTTCTGTATGACGATTTTGGGCCTAAAGCTAGAGGAGAACGTTTGGGATGTTCCAAGTAAAACATTCCTTATTAAAAAAAATAAAATTTTAATTAAACTCTTGTAGGATTGGCGCTGTGTACAGACGAAAAGCGGTAGCAAAAGATTGGTTTCCAAATGGGGATACCTTAACAGTAAAAGGGAAAATCGAGTTTTATCAAGAAACAGAATATGATATAACTAATGTTGAAGTAGGATTAGAAGGCTTAAGTGAAAATAGTGGTTATCATGTCCACGTTGTACGTAAAGGAACTTTTTTTTATTAAATTAGTATTAAGCAAAAAAATTTCAGACTCCTGTGGAAGAAAATTTAGAATTTCCTTGTGAAGCAACGTCTTTATATGATCACTGGAATCCATTAAATGTAGATCCTGCATCATCACCCATAACTTATCAAGGAACTCCGGATCAATATGAAATGGGTGATCTTAGTGGAAAGTTTGGCACCCTTGATAATCACACCCTTTACAAAGAAGAATATAACGATACTATGTTACCATTATTTGGGCCTAGGAGTATCCTAGGACGCTCTGTTTTGATCCATAAAAGAGTAAGTTCTGGGAAAAATCCCAAGACAAACATTCATTTTGCCTACTTGATTTTTTCTCCTTTTTCCTCGTTCCCTATATACCTCTCCCTTATTTTATCGAACGATTCCGTTAAAAGCTAAACTGTCGATAAAAATTTTAGGTAAAAAATCGTAGATGGGCTTGTTCGACCATAGAAAGAGGTTACAGTCCTTCAGAAGCAAGAGAAATTAGAGCCATCGCCTCTTTTCACCATCCTGCTGGATATGCTTATGGGTATATGAGAATGGTAAACCAAATAATCTTAACAAAAAAACTTTTTAAACATGAATTTATTCTAGAAACAATTAATATACAATGATGGAAGTAAAAGTGATACTGTTATAGAAATAAAATTACGACATCCTGGTAAACACGATCGTAACATTGTGAGTATTTTATTTACATGTGTTGGTTTTTATGCGCATACGGAGTCAATTCACAAAATAAAGAACGCGTATACGCTATTTTGCGGCACGAAAGTAATTAAATACAGATTGGTTATGGGCGGTGACGCGGTAGCTCAATGTGTTACAATAACGGGTTTGAGTCATTGGACCGGAGTTCAAATCCCGATCGCTCCTAACTTTTTTTTTAACCCGTAGCAAACAATTAAATTTTTTTTATAAAGTATCTTTACGGGGGCCGTGGCGACAACACTTTCCTGACTTACCACATAAATAACTAATAATTTATAGACACGAGACCATAACTGGGCGATATACGTAAACCCAGTTGGCGTTGATGCTGCAGTACAGACCCAACTCACTAGATGTGTAGCAGGAGGATACGTTTGGAACCCATACTATACACAACTAGCTGATCCATTAAATGTAAGTTGTTCTTAACTTCTAACCAATCATTTAACAAAAATTTTTTTTAGGGAGACCTATACCGTCAAGAATGTGGTCCTGATAATCCTTTACGATGTTATGTTGGGGATGTTTCAGCAAGAGTAGGAACAATCGATATTGGATTAAAAAGATCAGTGGTTGTTGACACCAATTTTCCATTAGAAGGAGATTGGACTGCTGTAGGACGTTCAATTGTAATTTTAAGTCCAAATCAACAACCGGAAAGATATGCTTGTGCTAACATTGAACCTGATTACGATATCATTAAATACGCTAATATTGAGAAACCTCCAAGATTTGTATTGTAAGTATTGAGGGAGAAAAAGGGCGGGCGTAGCGCAGAGTTAGAGCCGAAGGCCTCTTAAACTGGCGCGTAACAAATAAAACCGTCTTGTCTATGGGGGTTTGTGTTTCAATGATTAAGTATTAGATGAACTTAGCAGTTGGGTCCACCCCCTTGTAGAGCGTTTATGTAACAGAAAAAAATTGTGTTTTATTTTTCAGAGCTCAGTTTATTGAAGATATCCGTCGTGTCATGGGTATACCCGAATGGATGTTAACTGTTGATTCACGTCAGACAAAAATTTTACATAACAATGCCTGTATGCAGATTTTGCTTCATTTTAAAGGTGCAATTGCTAATCAGTTAGAACAAGACTTTAGCAGACTTCTTTCCGTTGGTAGATTAGATACTCCATCCTTATACGTACCTGGATACATAGACACGAAAAGAAAATCAAAAATATCTTATAAACAGTGTGGGAAAAGAGATCCCAATGAAAGAAGTAAGAAGTTTGATTTTTTTTGAAATATTTATTGAACAATGAATCTGTTTTTAGAACCAAAAACGAGTTGGTTTGCTTTAGGAAGCAGTGGACGATTTTATCCGACTGAAGTTACTTTTATTTTAGTTTTAATAACAATGTACTTTTAAATTTGTATTAATAAAGTACTTTCTTCTCAAGACCAAATATGAGGTTCCTAATTAAGAATTATTTATATTTTTGTAAAATTGTTTGAGTGTTCATTATTTAATTTTCATCAAGGATGTGTAAATAATAAAGACAAAATCAAGTAATAATGTCTGGCTTTCTCTTTCTCTCGTTGTGAATTTTGGTGTTAATCTAACACTGATAGATTTTTTAATCTACCTAACGAGTTTTTGTAACTCCTGTATGTAAAAATAAAAGACGTATATTAATAGAAAATGAATAACTTTTATTAACGGCCACGTGTTGTAAAAGCGGCCAAAATGAAAAGGGAATATTTTACATAATGTAAGATGGAATATATTTATTTACATCAAAAATATCATGTATACAATTATCGCAGGTGTATATCTAATTGTTTCTTATAATGTTGCATTGAAAACTGCATTTTGCAGTTAACAATTATGTATTTGCTAAGTTCTTGACGACAGTTTCTGGCCTTTGATGATGAAGTTTTGTTTATGATGGATGATAAAAAATGATGAAAAAAACTAACGACGATGAGTGTATTTTTATGCAGCTGCACCTTCTTCTTCTTCTTCGGGTGCGGCAGTGAGGAGTTGAATGAGTGCTAAGGTATCGATTCTGCCTTTATCGTCAATTTCCATGGCGTCGAAGGCATCATCTACTTCTTTCGCACTGAATTTGTCTCCCCAGGTCATCAGAGCGTGTCTGAATCTAAAAAAAACCAATCGTTTAGGGTGAAGAAATTTAAATTTTAATTATAAACCAACCTTTCACTGTCAATTGAACCTTTTTCATCGAAAGATTTGAAGGCAGCAATGACAACTTCATCATCATCGGTACCACCAGAGTCTTGCATGCGGTTGCCGAAGAGACCCAACAGTTGGGTGAAGTTGATGGGTCCTGGAGCCTCGTTAACCATTTCATCTAATTCCTTCTCGTTGGCGAGTTTACCAACAGCATCGAAGGTGGCTCTCAAGTCGCTCTTGGAAATGATACCATCTTTGTCATGGTCCATAAGTTGGAAACCCTATTAAAAGATTTTTTTGTAAGAAAAATTAGGATTATAGGGTTGGGGATTTTTTTATACCTCTTTGAACTCTGCAACTTGGTGTTGTGAGAACATAGAGAATACATTGGAGCCGGAGCGTTTAGCTTTCTTGGAAGAGCCTTTAGATGATGTACGAGTATCGGCGGCAGGGGCTGCTGCTGGTGCAGGGGCGGCGGCTGCTGGCGCTTCTTCTTCCTTCTTCTTCTTCTTAACCTTCTTCTCCTTATCCGCCTAAAACACATAAAAGAAAAATTATTAATAATGGGAAATGTTTAGTTTTAAGTCCTAGAGTTACGTAAAGATACTTTCCTGACGAATTACGGGTCGTTAATGAATTACAATTAATAATTTAGACTCTGTAAAATAAAGTTTACTTTCAACTGTGATTTTTGGATATGTCTCCTACTTTTCGCAACAATACGTTTTTGTGGAAAATAATCGCATAGGTACACATTTGGTGACATAGGGTTGTTGAACAATCGGTTCGTGGTTCAATCCTAAATTGGTATTAACTCTAATCGTCACTAAAACGTATATTTGCTTTTATTATAACACGTATTCAGAAAAATGTAGCTCTGAACAATTACGAAATAAGAATCCGAGCTAAATTTGGCACCGAACCAAATATGGCACGGAGTTTAGACTAAAATAGATTTCAGTTCGCGATTTAGAATTCAGGTAGTGGGGTTTATTGCTTCAGCACTGAAAAATTTATATTTAGAACAGGTTGAAAGCCAATTACCGCACATGTACTACATCCAGATATTTAATTTCAAACTTAGACGTGGCTTTTAAAATGAATATTTTTTTATGTCAAAACTTTTCATTTTTTATTCGAAAAAATAGTTTTGCAATTTATTCTTAAAGTCTTTGGATCAATGCAATTGATTTTATTTTCAAATCTTGGGATTTAGTATTTAGTGCCTAGACCTTTTTATACGTACTAAGTACTTAGTATTTAGTACGTACTTAGTACTTAGTACCTAGACCTTAAAATCCGTACTTAATACTTAGTACTTAGTTCTCAGAGTGTGTACTGTATGCAATAATTCAGATATAAAACTTGTTAAGGTTCAACAATTTCTTTTTGTTGTTAAGAATTCCTCATAAATATTTCGAAAAAACTACATCAATGCTTTTATTTGCTTTTAAAAACACATCACTAACTTCCACTAAACAACCAACATTTAATTAAACTTGCACAATAGACATTGTTTTTTCTTTCCAATTCCCATTCACAAACTTACCATTATGTCGTCGATTAAACAGGCTCTAGAAAGAAACACCCGCGACTGACTAAAACGACGGCGCTCGGCGTCTTAAATAACCTCGGCGTCGGGATTTTCCTTAACCCTTCCACGGGCCTTATATAGCGTCTGCTTAGAATAGAATTGGTTCTCTTTGAGAACGGACTAATGAAACATTATAGTGGAACTTGGTGTACCTAAATACATGCCCCGAATTTTGGGCAAGGGATGACTAGGCCGCATATTTGAAATACAATGTTAGGAAAAAATGGTAACACGGACATTACTTTATGAAAAATAGACAGGAAGACTAATTTTAAATTATAGTTTTGACGTAATTATTTTTACTAAGGAGGTTTTATATTAAACAAATTAAAGTTCTGTATTTTTTTTTTATAATGCTTAGTTTTGTCCACGACTAGTAAATAATCTATCAATTATATTATTTGTGTGTTTGGTCAAGGTTCAAGAATAATGCTGTCCATTATACACTGCGAGAATGATTATCATTTGTTAGTGATTTTGTTTAGTAATAGTCGTGGACAAAGTATAGGATTTTGCAAGCATGTAATGGCTATTATTCACTAGGGATATTTAGGAAATGAGCTCTCTTTTATATGCCCTTGACGATGCGGCGTTTTTATCGTAAATAAAAGGACCTCGGTTTCCTTAGTGGACCAAATAAGTCGTTGAATCTAAAACCTGAATTAATTCGCTTATAATAATCGCAAATAAATTTCTCCTTTCCTTTAGAAAATTCTGTTTCTGTAAACTTTTCTGTAAACTTTTATGTAAATACTGTACATACCAAACTAAAGTTGGTTGAATCATGAATTTGGAAATCAGCCAACAACCTTCAGTAAGTTGCATAATAACACATTATAGTATTTTTGTTATTTTGTCAATGTCTTTATAGAAAACGAAAATTATAAAATCTTACTGTATTAAATAGAAAAAGTTTTTGTGGAATTCCTTAAGGTCACTAAATATGATTTAACCCTGCATCTGATTATAAATAAAAAATGCAGCGTTATTTAAAGACAAACGAGTCATTTTCTTTAGAAAAACATCTCTGAAGGATAAATACTTATAGTTGCAGAAATAATGTTTACTTTTACTATCCCCAAGATATTTTTTGAACAAAAGGCGATCGCGGTTTGGACGTTTAGGGCCAGTTTTTCAGTTCTGGTTTAAGCCCTGCTTCAGCTAAACCGAGTTTAGTTACCATGGATACCGTTGTTACAAAAATTGTATCCATGGCAATTAAGCTTGGCTTAGTTGAAGCGGGGTTTAAACCAGAACTGAAAAACTGGCCCTTAAAGTATTTGGCCGGGCTGGGCCGCCTCGTGCTATAAATTTAAGTCAGAATCTTACGATAAGATAAACAAATAAATTGAGTATGAAAGCTTTCTAATTTAATTAAACAAATGCCCGTTTTTACGTAGCTACCAGTTAAAAAAAGTTCTGCATCAAAAACAACGGTTGTTGGAAAATCCTCAGGCCCTCACACTTTGTGGGTACGGGAATTGGCGATCCCGAGGTACCCTAGTTGGATCTGCACCTTATCTTGGGTCAGATTCCTTTTCTTGTTAGATGTACAACAAAATTATGAGTATTTGGGACTGTATAGAGAAAGATGTTATGGAAAATATTTGGGAAACCTGGTAGAGATGGACAAAGTATAGCTAAAGAGTAAAGGGACAATATGGTTAGGACGCGTTATTAGGTTACCATAAGGTCAAATCACAAAGAGAATAGCGTTATATGTAGGTGATGGAGGAAAAACAAGAAGACAACTAAGGAAGGCGTGGCTTGAGGAAATGAGGGCGGACGTAGTAAAGATTGGAGCCCGCAACAGGACAAAATAGGAAGAAACTGTGAAGAACACAGTGTTTGTCAATTCACCCTAAGAAAAATTACAAAACAATTGTTTACTATAAAATTTAATGCAAACTTAAGACTCTGAAAAATTAACTAATCTCATTTACAAAGTAAATATAAAACAAGACAACAAAATACATTTTCTTCTTTGGAATTCCATTGGAAGTTGAGCGACAACAAAGTCTTTTTTTCTAATTATTTCTGTGGTCTATGCCCAAAAATTGAACTACCAACTCGTACATTTGTACTCCCCATTTCAATCTGTAATAAAAATATTCAGTAAAACTATTATTTTTATAAGTTCTTCTCTCTCTCTCTTACAGCATGTTCAAAATCATCAGACATTCCCATGGATAAATTTATATTTTTCCAATCCAATCCTAAACTTTGACAAATTTCATCTCTACATCTTTTCAGACAAATAAAATCAGGATTAGGACCATCCTCAGGGTTATATCCAAAACGTCCTATGGTCATAATACCATCCAGTTCTAAATTAGTGCAACTTTCATTTACATACTTGAATAAATTTACTATCTCTGTAGGTGATATGCCACTTTTTGCTAAAAACAAATACTGATAAGGTTTATTATATTTGCGTTAAGAAATTTTAATATTACCATCTTCTCCACTGGTGTTGACTTGCAACATGATTTTTAATTTTGAATTTGGTGGTCCAAATTCAGGCCATTTTTGATTTAAATTGGTAGCTAATTTTTTGGAATCTACAGTTTCTACAAGATATAAATTTGGGAGGGATAAAACCTTATTGACTTTATTAGTTTGTAAGTGTCCAATAAAATGCCATTTAATTTCTTTACATTTTTCTAGAATATCATTACTGGTTGCTTTTTCCACAAGTTCTTGTACATAATTTTCCCCAAAATTTCTTTGCCCTTCTTCATAGGCGGCGATTATTAAATCATTGGGTTTTGTTTTACTTACAGCAACCAATCGCGGTTTTACACACTGTAGTTCCTAAAATAAAAGTACATGTCAAGTCTAATCATGTGGGGGGAATTTAAAAGTTTACTTACAGCACTCCTTCTTTGACTAGCTTCTTCTAATTTCGATAAAATAAGTCTTAGACCTAATTTTACGTCTACTTCTCCCATTTTCCGTAACATAACCTTTTATTATTTTTTGTCCAATCTGCCCCGTTTTAAATTTGAGTAAAGATTACTAATTTCTATTAAGATATTTACTTTTATATCAGTTTACTGCTAGTACTGTTAGAAGTAGATTATAAGTATGTATTTAAATTAATGCACCATAGATGGCGTTCAAGTTACCGTTTTGATCGTATAGTAAATTAATATTCTCATAGATGGCGCCATGGATACCGCTCCTTTGCATAGTATTCGAATATTTAATAAAGTCGACTACAAGTTAGTGTACATTTCAACGAATGGATCAGAGATGGCGCTTAATATACCTTTTCTTTAATTTTTTTAAAATATTTTCAGAATATTTAGGCATTCTATAATAATGTTTTGTAATAAATAACTATTTACTGGTAATTTAAATTAATTTACCTATGACTATTCTTGCGTCCATATTTTTTGAATTTTAAGTCCCTAGGAGGTAGTTAAATTATTTTTTTAAAGTACAGTAATAGGAATACGTTTAGCAGAAATTGCGTTTATTATAAGGAAAAAGGAAAAAAAAATGTTATAGGTACAGATTGAATGAAGACGTAATCGCGAATTTTTAAACGAAACAAAGATTTCGATTAAATGTTTGTTTTATAATGATAAAATGAGGGGGAGGGGGTTATAGATAGATCAATGAGCTTCATGGTGTTTTTAATAAAAATATAAAGCATATGAAAATTTAAATTTGAAACCAACACAATTAATAATTACGATGAACAAAAAATAATTTCACGGTAAATTTAATCAGTGTCAGGTAATGAATTAATCGTATTGTTAAACGCAATATAGGCATATGTGGTAATCAAGTTACTGTAATGAGATTCCCGTATATTGATTTACCTGAAATATTCCTGGATCATATACTTATTTAGTTTGTGTTTCCATAAAACATTATGTGGCAATAAATTACTAAAGGAATTTGTTTTAATCGATTTTTGTTTTATTAACCTTTTTCGACAAATACGATGCAATAATCATGGGTTAGTAATAAAAATCTTTCTCAAAATACATCCTGGAAGAAATTTAGAATGGATATGATTTTGTTTGAATAAATTTAGGAAGTTAGAAATTAGCGGCCAATCTCATTATTTTTCGTTTTATTAATTTTATACAGGATGTCCTGAGATATCACTCCCAAACCCTTTATAACGTTTATTTTTTAAAACAACCCTATAACAATATTAAATGAGAGAAAAATCCTTAACACCATGGCGATAGTAGGTAGCTAAAAATAATTTTCAAAGCGTAATTTATAGAATATACAACAAACCAAATCAGAGTAAACTAAACGCGTCCATTAACTACCAAATAAATTTATATTTCACAAGCGATTAATTTCGGAGCGTACAATATAGCGTATAATGTCAGTGCATTATCCAGTCTATTATATGGTAAGGGCTGCATTGTGTCACTAAGTTGCCTATAATTGTTAACAACAGATGACTTCTTCATGCACCGTTGAACTCCATTGCCTGTTTCAGCCCTCCCCATTCCAAGTAGTGAACTCAGTTAAGCACAAAACGCACCACATTATGTTACAGCAAAGCCGTTACAGTAAACGTTACGTGAAACATCGCATGATGCATGTCCCATAACATAAAAACAGTGTATAAGAAATTTGGAAGCATGTAAACGAATAACGTTACGAATTGTAATTTCATCTAGAAACGAAATCCATCCCTTTTGGAATGGTTATTACAGCGATTCGGTATCAGTTACCTATATATTTCACTGAAATAATCTTGTGAAGGGCGGTTTCATAATGTTTTTACAGCACTTTCGTGGTAAAATGTATCTCTCCAAATGTGTCAGCGCTGTAAAAGCTTTTGTTATAGCTTGTTTTCTGGCTTGTATAGAAAATTAAACGCATTTAGATTGTGTTTTTAAACTTTCCACAGCGTTTAACAAATGTCACAAACCAGTTTGATTCCTTTGTTGAAAATTCGAAACCTATTATGTCTTTAACTTTTGAAATTTAATGCAGGGTTTACATTACTACCTTAAAACTTGCTATTATCAACCTATCTTTGATTCGAGAAATTGTTTTTCTCCAGCTCAGGTCAAAATTGTTTCATTACATACCGCCATAAACTTTTTTTAATGTTACTCAAACTGTTACGTTTTCAGTTATAATATCTAATATCTTAAGAGCGCTTTCGTATATTCGGATATACTTTTCGCGATTTCTAATCGAAATTGATGGTGCCATGGAAATTTCCCGAGAGCTTGCTCGAGGTATATTTCCTAATGGTAACATAATTATTTAGAACGCGTTAGATCAAATTTTCCACTTTGTTCGTTAAAACAAGAAAACTTGATACTTTATTTTTGGGGGTTTTAATGAACAAATGTCAAATAGGGATATAATCTTTTCGCTGGACTATAATACTAAAACACCAACACTTCATAATTGCTAATTATTTAAAGTCTGAAAAACTCTAACTCATCCAGTGTATAGAAGCAATTCTATGAAGCGTAACCAAAATTTCGTGATACAATTTTCGTTTGTACAAAGCAAACAATAAAGCAAATGGTCAAATGTAACCACCAAACAGCAGTACATAAAGTATATTACAGCGGTACTTCAGCTTTCAGCCATTGCTGATAAACACCCAAAGGATCCAGGTTTGGTCATTACCCCTGGAGCTTTCAAAAGTAACCTTTATATACCCGGCGGCAAAAGTCGGAGCTTTCGCCACGCGCAAACCCTAGGGGTGTCACATACAAGCATAACAAAAGAGCGCAACAATACCCCAGACGATTGACAGCCCTAAACTCATTATTGTAACAAAAGACTGTCATTGCCTGCATAAAAACCTCATTAAATTTGGTTTCCCTCGTTATAACTTAATAACATGCGATGCGGTCTGTTCCCGTAGGAAATGTAGACTTAAATAGCCTACTATTCAAATTTTATTAAATTGTAATCCCGAACTTTTATTTGGGTCCACGCATACAATTTATAAGCAGCTGTATGGGTGACTTATTTTGATACCTAATTATAAATCTCAACCCCTTCGACATTTAAATGGAATTAGGTAGATGCATATCAGAAAAGACTTGAACCACAATGAGGTTCCTGTAAAAAACAAAATTGAGAGAAAGATTCTGCATGTATCTGAACACTTTTGCTTTAATCCATGCCTATTTGATCATGTTTGTGTTTTTGTGTGTCTTGTGAATAATAATTATCTACAAATAAAAAAAAAGAAAATCAAACATTCAATATTTCTTAATTTTAACACATAATAATTAACACATCTGTTCGGAATGTAATTTTATTGTATAAGTAAGTAACACATAAGTAAGTAACACAGTGTAAGTATCGTCGTTTGGCCATGTTTAGCCATTTTATATCATTCTATTTATCTGTCTGGGTTCCGGAGAAAGAATAGGCCCAGGGTATCCCCTGCCTGTCGTATGAGGCGACTATTTGGGCCGACCGTCCTTCGTTTGGCCATGTTTAGCCATTTTATATCATTTTTATTTATCTGTCTGGGTTCCGGAGAAAGAATAGGCCCAGGGTATCCCCTGCCTATCGTATGAGTCGACTATTTGGGCCGACCGTCCTTCGTTTGGCCATGTTTAGCCATTTTATATCATTTTTATTTATCTGTCTGGGTTCCGGAGAAAGAATAGGCCCAGGGTATCCCCTGCCTGTCGTATGGGTCGACTATTTGGGCCGACCGTCCTTCGTTTGGCCATGTTTAGCCATTTTATATCATTTTTATTTATCTGTCTGGGTTCCGGAGAAAGAATAGGCCCAGGGTATCCCCTGCCTGTCGTATGGGTCGACTATTTGGGGCGACTGTCCTAAGTCCTGTTTTATCTTACGTGTAAGATCTGACATCCCACACCAATCCTAATATTAATCTTATTATCTGTTGCTCTTCCACTTAACCCTTAGTTTAGTATTGTATTATTAATCAGTTCACGATGTTACAACAGAAGTTTAAATCAATTTTGTAATGTTGTGTTAAATGTAATCCGAGGTTTAACATTTATCATACTACACATTTAAATAAATTGCTACGTAAAGTACCGAGTTAAATTTAATTGGCGGTTTGTTTATTGTGGTTAATACCCTAACCGCGACGTTGGACTTAAATTGTTAAAAAATTTCCAATTATGAGCATCATAATAATGACCACAGAATCATCTAAAGATCTTAAGATCATTAAAAAAATACTTTTGTTTAATGTCAGTCATGTTTGTAATTGCGTAAGGAATGAAACTGTAATATTTGTTATCTTTGATAGAGTAATATTATATTAATTATTATTAATTTTGACGAATCATGTAATATTGAGTCGCTATATACATTCCAGTTGACTCAAGAAATTATAATATAATAACAGAATGTTAGTACATCGATTGCAACTTATAAAATGAAAGAAACAATTCAGCGATTTGGTTCTAAGAGGAAGATAGACTCTCCAGCAAATTTTTATGTCCTAATTAAGGAGAAGAACTTTTCCCTCAAGGTTAATGATACGCCACTGTTTGAAAGTTTAAATTTCTAACCCCCAAGGATATGTTCATTTAACAATTGATCAGCAATGTGGGTACAAAGATTAGTTATTTAACGTTCCCTCGAAGTATTTGTAAATAATTTAAAGTGTAGCCTAATATTTGTAATTTAAATAACCCGCAAGCTTGTACTGGATTGAACAAAACTGATTGTTGTTTGAAGGAGCCTAAATTCAGTGTGTCAATCACAATTGAACATTGATTAATGATTTTTCTCTTCATAAAAAGTAACCAGCGAAGTTTAATTGTTAACTATACTGAGTAGATTAGGATATACAGTGTGTCCACGGATTGAGTGCATATAAGGTGTAAATGACACATTTTTTTTAGAGTTAGATCTTCATGTTCTGAGGACCGCTCCTGCTTGGTCTCAAACTAAGGTATTGAAAATATGAGCCAAATCAATTAATATACAGGGTGTTTTTTGGCCGAGATCTAAAAATTAGTCAAGAGTAAACTGTCTTTATTGTAGCAGATATAACAAAAATGTATTAAAAAAAGTTGTTTAGAATTAAAAGTTATTGAAGATTTTCAACTTTTATACAAATCAGCCTACTTTGTTTTTTTTTCATCTAATCCAATACTTTTTAACTCATGTTTGTAACAAATAAGGTTTAGTATTTTTTTATTAAATAATTATTTGTTTTTCAGGTAGTTTGTTTAATTACTCTTCATGCATGGGTCATTAAAACCACAAATAAAAAATCTCATGTTGATGAAAAAAATCAAAGTAGGCTGATTTGTATGAAAATTGAAAATCTTCAATAGTCTTTAATTCTAAACAACTTTTTCTAATACATTTTTGTTATATGTGCTAAAATAGAGACAGTTTACTCTTGACTAATTTTTCGATTTCGTCCAAGAAAACACCCTGTATATTAATTGATTTGGCTCATTTTTTCAATATCTTAGTTTGAGACTAAGCAGGCGATCCTCAGAACATGAAGATCCAACTCTAAAAAAATTTGTCATTTACTTACACCTTATATGCACTCAATCCGTGGACACACTGTATAAATGTATTTGTTTGGGTAATAAAAGTATGACAGGATGAAACGAAATTGGGTTGGGTTCAGCAGAATGGTGGGCCTCTAGAGCTATTAGTATAAAATAATGCTCCTTGGATGATATACTATTCTGTATAAGTTCTAAAAAGAAATGACGATGAGAAGAAATATTTGTTGGAACTATAAGTTAAAAGTATTTGGAATGAAAAAAAGTGGGCTGTTATAAATAAGATTGTTATAAAATGAAGTAAATTTAGTAAAGTACGGGTTAAAACTGTATCAAACTTTTCGCAGCTTATAAAACACAAAGTGCACTTTGTCATATTTACAAATAATCAACCCCAAGCATGAATTTATGGCTTGTAAAAAACGCGGTGTCGAAGTATGAACTACCGGCGTCTGCACGTGAACGCCGCTCGAAAATCAACATCTCCCTCTCTCAGACCCCATTGTATAGATGGAAGAGGATAGATGGAGATATCAGACCGGTGTTTATGAACGGAAATTGATGCACTTAACGTTAAGTGGAAAACGCTTTCTATAATAATCCCACTAAATTTATCTTTAGTAGCGAATTTTGTGGAGAGTTAATTTAAATTTTGTTTACAAAAGATGCGATGAATTTTAATCGACTCTTGTTTATAACGTCCTCGTAATTTTAATTCATTTCCATCAAGAGGGTGCGCTTTTTCCATCATCAGGTTTAAGACCTTCGGGCGTAAACTTTGACTTGAATACGAATCTGAATAATGCGGATTATGTAAAATCATTTGCTTATCAAAACCATCCGAGCAAAGATCTTTTCCACAATTTAGTTAATTTTATAAAAATTTCCAAGCATTACCTATCAAATATTTTTTTTACTCGTGTACGTAAAGTAAAAGGTTCACGCACCTATCTCAGTACGCGAAGTTTCATATTTAAGGGTCCATGACACTTTGCCCAATCCTCACAACGCCCAACACTGTTCTCTGTCCATAACGCCCAAAATTGTGAGAATACCACAATGCTCAATTGGACCACAACCCCCAACGATATATATTTTAATATTTCAGTAACGCTACTAACCTCGGCACCATGTACACAGACCTTTTTTGACCCTATGGGCAGTAAACGAAGTATCCCTATTTGTTATGGAGTTTATTTCACGCATCATGGCCATAAGAACTCGTATACTTTTTGGCACGGATAAACCATGTTACAGATGCAGAACACCTGCGTTTGAAGTTTCCAAATGTGTCTACTGCGCGTCATCTTAGTTCCTGCGATTCGTAGCGTTTGCGTCAAACGGTTTCAAATATAATTCGGTTCAAAATAATTAAAACTATAGTTCATAAAAAACACTATGGTGTACAACACAATGTACTTATACTATTTCTGCGAATAACTCCAGTTTTATTAAGAATAAATTTTCAAATAAAGCACTCGACAGTAGGAAATGTAAATTGTAAACAGTAATAAATAAACTCTGTTGTAAGAAATTAGATCTATTTATATTATTAATCTACATTAAACAGTGGCTTTAAACCTCGAGTGCCGCTACAACTAAAACGAAACCACTTAACATGTGTGATGACAGAAAAAGGGTAGCACGTCAATAAACACTTTGAAGAATTTACCAAGAGCACGCGTCAGATGAATTTAACAAAAATATGTGGATTACTTTAAAACGAAATTAATATGGGAATAAAAATTTCACATGAAATATCCTTGACGCCAGCTGAAAAAATTTAAATTGTTCAGAATATTCTCCGCTGAAATTCCCTTGAGAAGATATCGCATTATTATACAACTGGTATACCAGCAAAAGCAGCATTTTTACTTCCTTACAGGTCATAAAATAGCACGAACAAACTGTGTCCCAGAAGCCCAGCGCAATTTCACAGATTTAGCGGTAGATCGAACGTCATTTGGGGCTAAGGGGGCCACTTTAAAAAGCTGAAAGCGTACTTTGCGCTGTTGAACTGTTCGCTATATAGTTCTCAGAGGACTACCAATAAAATCATTGCTATATAGCAACTCTGTTTCCGTCTACGTAGAGGATACTGTAAAGTTAGAAAATTTAAGAACATTGTAAGGTGACATTTTTAAAATCCCCATCCCCATGCGTCCGTTTTCGAGGAAAACACAACCATTGTGTATAATGATAGCATTATCGTTGGCAAAATTATTTCTTAATTATCTCTTCAAGTATGCATTTAAATATTTTGACATTTATGAATGTGGTCGTGTAATATTGCTATTATATACTTAATTTTATACTCGCTTCTTAAATATATTAATCTATAATACCTTCATACCATGTTAGTCTTTACATAATTAGCCCCAGAAGGGATAGGTATTCAAATATTTTAACATTTTCTTC
Source organism: Hemicrepidius hirtus (assembly GCA_963082805.1). Taxonomy (NCBI): domain Eukaryota; kingdom Metazoa; phylum Arthropoda; class Insecta; order Coleoptera; family Elateridae; genus Hemicrepidius; species Hemicrepidius hirtus. The sequence goes on from OY720166.1 coordinate 30,291,024, forward strand.
GCTGTGGTTTAATTGAATATTTGGAAGATAACGATGTGCGCCTACGTGTTAAAAAATAACAGATGCATCATTATTTTTAGGACATAAATCATTAAAGTTCGATATTATAATAAAAATAAAAAACAATCCTCAAAATGTGTAATTATAGCAAAAATTAACATGATGCAATGTAAATAAAGTGTTACATTCGAAATTATCAATTAATTACGCCAATTAAGATACAAATAAGTAAACTCGTCATATAAAGTACTATTAAGAAATCTGCCGCATATAATTTGTAAAAAGGAGTTTTATCTTAACCAAAATAAAAATATTATTCTCATTACGTTACATTATAAAGCAATTGCAGACAAATGCGTGTTAAATTTTAAACATTTCAAACTCTTCAAAGACCACACACGTGCTGAAAGGTTTTGAAAGATCGGTGTTGCAAAATTAATCTTATCTAAAGAATACGCGATAAGTGCCCAGGAAATTTTAACACTGTTTCGTAAAAAAAATTGAATTTATGCTCTGTCTAAAAATCTGGAACCAATTTCCAGATGTTGTGTAGCATAAGATATTTTTTGTTTAATCTGAAAAAATGGCTTGTGCCACTTACAAGAAAAAAATCTTAACGAGGAGGTTTAAATTGAACCCAGTGACAAATATGTGGAGGAATTGCGCTAACTATTATTATAACACGATTTTGAACAGTTGGCTTAGAAATTCCAAACATTATTTTCAGACTTGTATTAGATTTTTTTGTAGATATATTTAATTTTTTAACAAAGTGGAAGAATTGTGCATTCTAATCATATCCTATTTACTTCGCCGGAAATGGCCCTAACTTTTTTATTTCAAATACAACACCCTGTATATTTTTGCATATTTCAACTCGGGATTAAATTCTGTGTATAATAGTGTCAAGATATTGCAGTTTTGAGAACTTAGAAATTTTTAATTTCAAAAATACGTTTTAATTTAGAGTGCCATGACTAACTCAGTTTTTCTCATATCATTGCCGCTTACTTTTCTAAAATTATTTAACATCATAAAAAGACTTTCCAGAGACTTTCAAAGTTGGAAAAACTGTTTTCCCCGCATAGCTTTTTTTTTCAAATGGAAGGGTTAAGGGATGCCGACCGAATTCTGCTGATTTCAACGATGTGTATCGTTTGATGTTTCTTTTAACAATGATTAGTCTAAATCAAAATTATTTAGAATATTCTGTATTTTTTGGGGGAAAAAGGAAGGCCATGAAATGATTTTCGCAACTTTAAGACGCAGTTAGAGTGCCTTGATTTTTTTTGTTTCTTTCAAGAGATCAGGGCACTCTAATTGTATAAGCGGCAATGATGAACAAAATTCATGGCACTCTAGAATTAAAGCGTACTATTTTTGAAATTAAAAATTTCTGAGTTCGCAAAAAACGGTAATATACAGGGTGGTTACAAATTGGCGCAAAAGTGCCACATAGGAGTAGGAATATCGTTACCTGGGGCTTTAGGTCCAATTTCTATGCACCCTGTATTACTATTATACGCAAAATTTAATCCCGAGTTGAAATATACAAAAATATACAGGGTATTGTGTTTGAAATTTGAAAGTTGGGGTCAGATCTAGACAAAAGCAATTTGTCTGATCAAAGCCAGGTAGATAATGGCAGGTTTTTAGGATTAGTGACATAAAAAATAAATGTTTGACAATATGAAACCATATTTTCCTAGTAACTATGATGACGTCTATTAATGGATTAATTATACGTAATTTGTAATTTAAGAGAATATTATTAGTTATCAGACAATAAATCAACTAAATCTTGAGGGAGGGCAAGGTTAAGCTGCTTGCTATGTCAAAGGTTACATGTTTATTCATAATTAGCACCGGATGCAATGAACTGACCTCATAACTCTTACATTATCGATATAATTACTGTTAATGAGTGAAAAAGGACAAGATTATTGCATGTTGACCCGTATTATCATTACACGCACTTGTTAATAAATATCTGTTACATTTTATTTTTTTCATTGCGCATTTACAATAAATTATTACAAAAATTTTCTTGTTTACTATAATCGTTATCGTTAAAATGTTTTTTTAAGAATAGGAATCTTGAAATGGAATTAAATTGTTATTAAATTTATGCTCACTTCTGGGAAATTATTTCATATTTTTGTAATAAATTTAATTAATTGCAATTATGTACTATTCAAGTGCAATTTAAAAGAAGTTAATTAAGACATTCTTTTAGTTACAATAAAATGATGCGCAAGTTGTATTTTTCATTTCCGCTACGCATACAAATCGCTTATTTATACAAAACGAAATATTTTGAAATTAAAAATAACTCCTAAAATTTATTAATTCTTGATTTGGGAATTTACAGTAGATTTCTATCGTTTCCAAAAAAGGTCCGTAATTGTCAAACAACCTCCTTAACAATTTATTAATAAGTGTTATCTACAGTGGCGTTGTCATAATTTTAGCAAACAGTGACTTACAAAATGAATATAATTAATCAACGACCAGCTGGTTTGATAAGTAAAGGGAAAATATCGTGGCTGTATTAAAAAGACATTGACAAAGACACTATTTTATGTATCTCGAATTTAGATATCGAATTTCCTGTGCAGGGATTTAAAGACACAATTATTATATCATCCTTGTAAACATTTCTGATTCGACTTTATTTTTTTTGTATATTAGTCAACGTGCAAATAAATGCCTATTAATCACGAGTGAATAATGACATACGAATAAATATTATATTTTGTCCACGACTCAATTTTTTCTAACAATTTATACGACGACGAAGAACGTCTATTCGTTCATATTTTTTTTAAAATGTTATCACCATACTTCATTATTCACTAGTGAATAATGATTATGTCCGGCAGTATGTTATGGATAGAATTTTAATCCCTAGGAAGGACCATTTTGTTCATTTGCAATAATTAAAAAAATAATTGAAAGGGGTTGATCTTTTATTAAAACTCGCAAGGTGATGTTAACCAGTTAACGTTAATGAAAATAGATTTTATTTGCAAATGGAATTTATTCCCGTAACGAGACAATTAATTTAATTAGACATAGTATGATAACATAAACCCACACTAGATTTGACAGCAAAACACGCAATACTGGTGGTCTGAAATGTTCCTGTGGTGTTATAGAACACATTGTGGGTCCAGTATTAATAAATGATACTTTCATTATTTAAATTTATTACAGTGTTTGATTCAGACACACATTAATGTGCTATGATAATATTAGAAGTAATAGATGTGATGGAGGTGCGATACCGAGATTATTTCGGTTCCCTAGGTCACCGGACTTGTTAACCTTTACTTTTTTTCAAATCATCATGTTCAATTATGTTTTGGATTAGTGTTACCTCTAAATAAAAATTTAATTGGAGACAGCAATGTGCTATTTAAAAAAAATGTGTTAAAATATAATCTGTGACAAAATAACGACTACATTAGATGGAATTTTCAAAGCAATTCGAAAACGAGGCAAAATTTACGATAGCTCGAGATAAAATTCTTTTTATTATTCTTCCGCTTGCTCTTTAACAGATTTAACAGATTGGACGTAAAATTTTGTAGGCATTTTCGGTCTGCGTCCCCAACAGATGTTTCCCATTGTAATATATCGCCGATTAGATTGTGTTAAGTGGGATTTTTTAAGAACCGATATTTTATGGCACTCCATGGAAGCTTTCGGTTTCTGGAATGTTTTAGTTTTTGGTATTTAAATGCTTTTGACTTCACCATCTATTTTCTTGTAATTTATACACATATTTCAGCGCACATTTTACGTCTTCATAAAACCCTATCCGACTTTGGGGCTTCTTTTAAAATTAATTTCTACATCATAGGATTGCTATAAATTATTTCGGTTCGTGTCATTGCGGTATTTTTGTAACTTTAGTCAAAGATTAAACAAACATATAATTTTTTCTATTTTCTAAATTAATTTTGACACTCGTTTGGGTTTGGGTTTGGAGATCGCAGGTCAAAGGTGTTAATGGGATCCGAAAATGCACCTAACTGCATATTTCAGAACTATTTGATGCATTTTGCATCTTGCATCCTGGTATTATCCTTAATTAGGTAATTCCAGTCGACAATATTCCCGTCACATTTCGCTAAAATATTCTACAACCGGAACTTATAGTTCAATAATTATGCAGTCAATCCTAAAATTGTATTAGGGAAGACTTTTATGTTACATTTTTTTGAAATATGGGTAGGCCCGATGTTAATTAGAGTAAAAGATTGAATTATGTTGTCGTTTCCAATTGACCTTTTCGGTTTAAAATGACATTTCTAATATTTTAAAAAAGATTATGAGCTTAATTTGTTCCGCTCTGCTTGGATGAAGTGGAAAACCATAAATTCCCCATGTGTGTCCCAGAATATTTGTCACGTATCAGCGATGACCAGACCGGGTTTCAAATTTCAGTCCGCACCCTAAAACATAACTGAGCTAACATTAAAAATACGTTAAGAGAATGCAGGTTTCAAATGAACCATGGGAATCTAAATTGGTTGCTAAAAATGAAGTCAAATAGCGTCATCTAAACTCTAAGAGCTAAATTATATTTGAAAGGTGTGGTTTTTGAAAGTTTCACACAAAACGAAATGTTTGATTTGAAAAATTGTTTTTCTCGAGACTGAGATGTACCCGAGGCGCTACGCGCATAGGGATTTCTTCTTATCCGATCAATAAAAATTAAAAATTAGCTATTGCACTGATACGATGCGATGTAGAGATAAAATCGATTAAATCTTCATAACTCTATGCCTTTTAGGGGTTTACCACGACACGCTATAAAATTGTTCCAGAGGGAGAATCTTGAAAAGAATTAGGGGAGTGGGTATAATAGGGAGCAAATTTTGAAGGGTGTTCGTACAAATGTTTACATCGTTCTTACTGAGCTTCTTGGATTTTATTCTTCGTAAACTTTTTATTTGTTTCAAAAATTATTCGATATATATTTTAGTGTAATTAAGGTGTATGTAGTCATCATGGCTAGTTTGATCTGATGAGCGTGTTCTACAATCGTTTACATGCTAATGAACTTTGACGTAGAGTAAGGGCAACCAACGCAACTACTACTTTATAAATTGGGGTTGGTTAATTCGTATCCCTTCAGCATGATTAGCAAGGTTTTCTTTGAACCACGTTAATGATCCGGAACTAGAGAAGGATGGTTGTGAAAAAATCTTGTTGTGATTCACAAGCGATCCCACTTAGTGGGGTTTTCGCAAAATTTATGAACTGTCGTTGGCTTTAACTACTGTTGAACTTTGGGCACTTCTTAATTAAATTCTTGAGCATGAAGTCGCTTTAATTAGGATGTTTTACAAATGACTCATATGAAACAACATTTTTGTCGCATATTTATCCCACAATAAACAAGTGGAGTGGCCAGGTGTTATACTAGTAATTACATTGACATTACACTTAAATTTACATTTCGTTATTTTAACATTTTTTGTGGGAAAACCTACCTACTAGAAATTTTAGAAATTTTTGACGGTACTTATATAACGGGTTTTTAACACCTGCCTATTTACACGTAGAAATAATTAAGATGTGAACACCTGGAAATTTGAATTAAACAAGAAAAATCTCGTTTTGCAAGTGGTTTACATTTTAATAATCATCAGCCAATTTCAAGAATACAATTGAAATTTTCTAGCTGGCCATGACTCAAAACTATACTGACATAGGTCCAAAAAGCAGCATTTGGAAACTCTTCACGAGGTACTTCGGTCAGATTTCATTAATTTTTCACGTAATTTAGAAAATAAATAACTTTCAATTAGTACGGAAAGATGTTGGATATTGTTGCGTTGCGTTCTGACCTTACTGTGATATAGGTACGCCAAAAATATTGTTAGGGAATTATTGAACTTTTTTAAAGAAACAGAATTAGATTTTTGGCAAACAAAACCCTATCAATAAAAAGATAAACCTAAGAAAATCGGAGAAAAGATAAAAGAATGGAAATCTAGGGGTTGATAAAAACCTACAAGTTTATGGAAACATAGTCCTGTAAAAGTGTCGAATATTTTAAAATATTATTGTCGTTCGACGGTGAACAAACGACGGGAGAAAATAATGGCTCCAACAAAACGCACGCGCTCTGGGGAAATATCTTAGACCTTTTCCCATTTTCTCCGTATTTACTATTTGTCAAGCGAAATTGACTTCAATATAAAATAAAACGATTGGGTTTTGCATATAAGATCAATATCGCTGAGCGAGGAGATTTATGCGTTCGAATTTTCGGATCAAACCGAATAAAATATTTGTTTGGAATGATTCTGCATGGCGATCGACTTGCATATAAAAACAACAGAGGCGAAAGGGACGTGAAAAACAGAAACGAATCGTGTCCGCGTTGCGACAAATTCCAGGCACGATCCACGGTGAGAAACAAAACTGAGCACCGTGTAATTGTAACAAACGCCTGTCGAGCCATTCATTAACTGGTGTGGCCGATAGTTATTTGTTTTATGGTGTTTGTTACTACCCAAACAACGAACTGGTTTCAATCTCCTCTTGTAAGCTCTCACACCCTTTATTTTATAAGTATTTTTAAATTGGCCAGAACATAAAAAGAACATTATGTACCTACGTCGTAATTGAAAATATCTTTTTATATATTCATATTTTAAAAACTAATTATTATATAAGGGTGTTAATAATATAAAGCTAAAAAAGTGGTCTGTTTCTCTGTGTAAAATTAGTTTAGACGTCCGAACATAGTTTAGCATTCGTTGCTTAGGCACGGTAGTACATAACTTGAAGGACAATAATATTGTTCTATTATAGCTTACTACAGTTCAACAGAAATTGGATGGTTCCCGAACTGCGTAGACTAGCAAGAAACTTCGTCTTTTTGGACACAACGCCGACTAGGAAGTTTGGACACTTCGTCGACCGTGGACAGAACGCCGACCGCAGAGTTTGGACACTTCGTCGACAGTCGACGTTATGTCCACGGTCGACGAAGTGTTTAACCTTTTCAGTCGACTTTATGTCCACGGTCGATGAAGTGTCCAAACTTCGCGGTCGACAAGGTGTCCAAACTTCCTAGTCGACGTTGTGTCCAAAAGACCGGTCGACGAAGAGTCCAGGTTCGGTCGATAGCTGTGTTCTCTCTGTCCTTTACCACTGCGCATCCACGACCCAGAGGCCATCCAATTTCTGTTGGACTGTATAAGTTACACCAATATGAAGAACACTTCTGCTATTGTTTATAGAAAAACCCTGCATACACTCTGATATAAATGTATAGAAATTTTCTTTCGTAGAGAGAATTATTTTGAAGAGTTGTAATCGATAACACAGTTGATCTGATCTAGCATGTGGGATCGCACGCTCAGGCCCTAGTTGCAAAAAAAACTGCTTAAGAAATTTTTTAACAAATAAGTACAGAATGTTCTAAGAAATTATTAATATATTCCCCAACTTCGTTTGTATAAATTACGTAGAAAAACGTTTACTTACGTTTTTTATATAAACACAGTTAAATTTTTGTTCTGTACAGGAGGTTAAGCTTTAATTGCAAATCCAGTTGGAAATTTTTGAAATAATGCTAATTATTCTTCTTTAACACCGTAATTTTGTTTAATGTTGTGCAAAATTACCTTGCCTTATATTTATTAAACTTTACGGTGTTATTTTCAGCAGTTTATAACTTTGCTGTAATAAACTTCTCTAAATGTTCAAGTCACCACTACTCAATATTTTTTACACTTAGGTACATCAATTTTCCAAAACTTAATTACAATCAATAATAATATTTGTTAGTGTAATAAATTAATCCGTAAGGAAATGTGAGGCAAGTCATGCATTAGCCGTAAATTTGCCATAATAATATTTCGGTGCCGCATTATTAACCATCATCAAGCTCTATCTGCATATAGGGATGCTGTATCCTAGCAACCGAGCGTCTCTTAGCGACGCCGGTGATCAATAGCGCCTCTTTGGGACTGAAAATGGAGGAATATTATCATAAATGCACCCCGCTTTACGAATCCCACCCCCTTATCAAGCTATTGGTGCGACTTAGTGCTTCGATAATTGTTGACTGTGATTATATGAATGTTCCAAATTAATTTTCTTGTTTATATTAGAAATTAATATTATGGGAAGTGAGATTTTTGTATTTGTTATGTAATTTAAAAAATCTTCAGAAGTATTAATGCTCTTGAAGCGATTACTTTAAATTTCATAACACCCGGGAACAAGAAAAACCGAATACTGATTTTTTTCATATATAATATAACGAGACCTTGGATTTTTATCGGAAAATTTCAGTAGTAGTTCCCGAAAAAATTTTTCTAGGTAAAGCACGAGAGCACAATACATTCATAAAAACACGAGTGCGTCAACACGAGTGTTTTTTCGGTTTTGTATTGTTCTCTCGTGCTTTACCAACACAAAATCCCGAAAGTGTAATCAAAAAATAATAAACAGTACCTAGTAAACAACTCCCTACCAACAAGTAAACAACACTATAGCAACGGATTGTTTTATCACAGGAAGCCGTCTTTTTAAACAGAAAGGGGCCTTTTTATCGGACCAAGCGGATTTATCGGGAAAAATGGAATCCTCTTTACCTTTCAATTTGAAATTAAAAATGCGATTTTTCACTAAATATCGTCAAAATATTTCCCCATTTATTATACAAGAAATATATCGGTTACTTTATATCTTTGGTGCTTATTTATTAAGGGTCGTTTTTTCTATTTCCTTTAACGAGATATATTTATTTATCCTTGCTACGTACAAACTGTGCATTCTTGGGATTTTCTGTAAACTGATTAAACATGTTCCTGTCAATTAATTCTTAATTATTGTTTTCAATTGAGATGGATTAAAGGTGTAGGTTACTATGTTCCGCTCTTGATATTCTAAGGTGCACCTTTTTATTGTCGACTTTTCAAATATTTAGTTAACGGAATGGAGGAGTAGAGTTATTTTTTTTTATTAGGAAACATCCAATCGTGTATATCTTTTTGCAAAGGTTATTCGACAGTCTTATTTACACCTCTCGGAATCCTGAACCGAACACAAATTTTATTTGTTTTGATCAAATCTGCCGAACGTTTAGAGTGGCGAGTGTTACTGACACAAGCCGGTACAGGTTTCTGTTGTCGGCGATTTGTAAAGATTTAATTAATTTGATTTGTATAGTTGCATGTCCCAGGAACTCGCTTAAAACGGCAGTGAATTACAGCATCACCATCCAAGAACCTACATTATTTATTTAAATCGTGAACGATTGATAGTCTGTTAATTTTTACATTAAGGAATTGTTAAGTAAAACAATAAATTACCCACTGAGGTCAATTTCTTTATTTTAAAATAATGGAAATGTTCGGAAAGGAAAAGAAGGAAAAATTTTCAGGTGGGTTCTTTGTTAGCGAGGAGCTCATTACCAAGCCAAAGCGAAAAAGACAAATGTTCGCCAATTACTTTACTTTTGCTAATGAACCAAAATATCATGCTCGGCGGTAATCAAAATACCATCCCACAAAATAACTTTATTAACTCAGGCAAAGCATTTCAAAGTACTAATAAAACCTCAAATTAACTACCAACGAACAAAATGAACAAAATTCTCGTCCTAGTGACCACTTAATCACCGGCAACGTTTAGTTTTAAACGCTTAAATGGTTAGTTTTTTCTCAGAATCACGTGTAATCTGATATCTCAGTGGTTTAGTCGTGCTGTTAGGTTAAAATTAATGTTTATGTCCCGCTTGCATCGTCCATCTTGCCATAGCGCTCGACTTTATCAAGATGTTCACTTGTTTAATGGCTCTTGTTGCCTTTCATTTGTTCAAACTCTCTTTACCTTTTCTATCGTAATAATAGGCCTCACCCAACACACCTTCTTCTTCTTCTTCAGATATTTTTTTATTTTAAACATCTCGATTTTTAGAAAAACTTTTATTACGTGACCAAAATAAAATTAGACTTACATAGTTTTTTGTTATTTAAGGATTTATTTGAAATAAAATATACCCTCCACATACCTACTCCTCTATGCCTTCCACTTCCACTACATAGACCATAGTAGATACTAAACAAAAGAGTAGATAATAATCGTTTTTGGAAAAATGAGATTAGTCCGTTAAAGGAAATAGAAATATTAGCGCACTTCTGAAAATTGCAAGGAATCTTGTTGGCCATCCCCCGTAACTAAGTGTGTCTCCAGGATTGTTGTTTGGATGACTTTCCATGTGCTTCTTTTATTATAACTTCGGGAGGAACTACATTCCCCCCCCCCTCTGTACCTATATAGTTGCATATAAATCTTTACTAGATATCTATAGTTCGCCCATCGATACTCTCGAACCTCCAGGCTATGGTTCAAGATATGTCATGGATACCTCACACCTTTTAGGATGTAACCAGCGGTTAGTCCAGCAGGTAGATCTTTGAAAACGAAACATATCGGTATCCCAGCTTTGTCCTTTTTAGTGTCTACCAACTTAAATATTATTCGGTCGTTTCAATGTACTTATCCCTTTTCTGAAAATTTCAGAATATCGATGGGTGAACTATACATAGAGCAAGAACTATTCGTTTAGATAGCAACTACTAAACTCCTCGACTAATTTATTGCCATCATTTTTTTTTTAGATCAATCAACCTGGGTATCTCTTGATGGGGTACATTCTTTAAATATAGTATATTAAGTGAAATTTAATATAGGTTCTCTAAACAAGGTTTTACCAGCGTCTTGAAGCAATTTTCAATAATTAATTTTTGTTTAGAAGTGTAAGTAATTATTAATTAAAATAGTATTAAACCGTGGGATGCACAATACACCCAGCCAATTTGCCTTTTAATTTTTAGAAAGATTGTTAGACATTTATTACATCGAATCTATACTTTATTGAAAGTATTATTCTTCTTCCTATTCTATTTTTCGATTTAAAAAATTTCCGAAATGATTTAAATAATTAATAGCAATTTTTTCTGAAATATCGTTTTTATTTTATTAACGCCGCCGCTGGAATGGGAGAATTTGCGATCTAAGTTTGCTGATATAAAAAAAAAATACCTACTGAATATATCGGGGCACTTAAATTTTTCTTCTGGTAACAAACAAGCGACAGTTCTGCAAAAATTTATTTATCCAATGATTGATTTTTTAAAAATATTTTGAAATTACATCTCGTTTTATTGATGTTTACTTGATTTTATATTAGCATGATGACAGAATAAATTAAAACGAGAAACGAAAAAAATTATCTCTTTTAAAGTGAAGTTGTATAAGATGTTGTATTTCCTACGCAAACAATTTCTGTTAAAACGAGTCATTGATGTAAAATCGGAATCAATCAATAAACGGTAGAAGCAATTGCGGGAATAGAGCTGCAAATCTGTTCTGATTTAACGGTTTCGATAAAAACCAAAATCATAAAAATAAATTGAAAACGTTTTAAACTTGTCCGGATTTATTTTAAAGGTGTAAAATCGACTCCAGAGTCCTATTTCCGGTTGATAGAAAGTCGGTCCGGAAGTTTCAGCGGTAGGAAGATGGCCGATTGAAAATAATTGTCGCCGCGTTTTGTTTCGCCTTCTGTTGTTTCAAAACGGTCAATGGGTCCCGCGTTGCTCGTCTGCCCGATGCATTCAATTTATGCTGTTCGATTTTACACAAGTATTGTTTTGGGACAAATAAAATAAGAAATACTTTAGTTCCTGTTCCCACTCTAGGTTTCAGCAAAGTTCGTCCTTTTCAGTGATGGATTTCCTGAGTAAGAGCTGTATTTTTATTGTGGTGCGCTTGGGTCGATGTAGCTTGGGGGTTGTCTCGTGACAATATCGCATCGTAGATGATTTTTGTTTAGTTTATCGACCTTGTTTATGGCGACATATTGGGCGTAAAATTTCTAGGGGGTGCGAAGATGTTTTGGTTTATTCGATATTGGATCTCGTATCAAAACATTAAATAATGCGAAGGGCGTTTTATATGTTTTAGGATGCTAACAAAAACGACTTTTCAAATTTTAAATCACATGACAAAAATAATGCTACCTACTATTACTGTTTGTTTATTTAAAAAAAAACTACCACCCGTTTTTTAAAACTTATGGGTAGTTGAAAAAGCAGAAGAAATTTAACATATGCCCATTAGACAGATAATTAATGTCAGAATAGCCGCTGAGATGATTTCTTTGTTGTGAAACAAACGAGTAGCATTGACAAAACAAAAGATATACGAACAAAACTCGATCTGGGACTGTTTTGATTGATACAAAACAGACGGCAGTGTAAAAAGGTGAACGTCGTTCCCTGAAACAAACGAATGCCGCAAGAATGTAAAAGTTTGTTTTGTTTTTGCCGACTTGATTTTATATGCTTTTTTTATTTGCACTATTGTATTCAGCCAGTTTTTAGGAATTATAAAAGCGGGGTATTAGGATTCCAATGTTATGTAGCATTTTTTCGCGACCATTTTTGAGGTATTTCGATTGGACCCTGATAGCGTAATTTGAATTTTTTCACTTTTTAGTGATACAACCGTAATGGGATGGTATTTCTGTAAATAATCCCTGCATTTACATTTTATTTCTATACCGCTTTGTATTTTGATGCAAATTCATGAACTCATGGTGCGTTCTGCTTACCTATACATGATAGGTTTAAGATCCGGTGAATGAGGAGGCTAACTAAGTACTAAGTTAGTGGGTATTTCATTGGAAATTATTTGGTTTAAATATTCCTGCTAAGTGAGCTGGAGCTCAAGTACGAAAAACATAATTATTGTCCATCGAATAATTCGTTCGTGCATTTACAAGACCATACATAAAGTGTTTGTCTGTCATCTCCATGAATGAATGAATATTCTACAATTTTTAAGACAAAGGAATATTACAATTACAAATTTTTGCATAAAGTCCGCTCTTTATTCATAATAAGCATGTAATACAATAATTCGTTTCGAAATTTCATTTAAACATTAATATCTCTATCGATTTCAGTGGCAAGATAGTAAGTAAGACATCATCTCAAAATATCCTGTCGATATTATATTATATCGTTAGTAAAACGCTGTTACAAAATCACCCTATAATATTAAGCGAGCAATTCGCAGTTACCCCTCTTAACGAGACTGTTTCACATTTGCCGGAGTATGCCTTTAATGCCTCATCTAAAAACTTGGTTTCCTCACAGTCTAAGACGCGATGATGTAATAGATCGTTACCAACCCCTTTGTTAAACTATCCTAAGCGGTGTATACGACTGTGATTTTTAAGGGAAGAAATGTTGGGAGTGTACGAGGGTAACGTCACAGTCTGAGATGATTAGGGTAGATGTTTACTGGTGATTTTCCCCCGAGGAAATAAGATCCGGTAGCCATTTTCTAGCGGGTTGCTATTATTTAAGTAATTGTTCTACGCTATTAGCTCGGCGGTAATCCGTTTAGTGAATCTAGTTTGGGAGGCTTTATTAGGTTCCGTTTATTTTGGCAATTTGCTTACTTTGCTGTAAAGGGTGGTTTTAGAGCAACAGTGCTCTGTTTTTATTAGATGACGGAAATACGTGAATAGCATTTTATAACTTATTTACTTTTAATTAAATTACTTATTTTCAATTGTTTTTAATTTAATTTTAATTATTTTTTCAAAGAAACCTCGGAAAAAAATTTCTTTTAAATAAAACGCAGGAATAGAATGTATATACAGGGTGTACCAAAAAGAAACAGCATCCAGTTAAGGGCGTGTTCCTTTCATGAAAATAAGAGAAAAAGTTCCTATTAACATGGGGCTGCAAATGCTTCGTTACCGAGATATACAGGGTGTTGAAAGTTGTAAAATATATCGATCTTTTTTTCATTTATTCGGAAATGACTAGGAATTAAATTTTAAAAAATAAGCAATACGTATGTACGTACATTTGCTATAAGTGGACCATATTAGTCAGTTTTTTCCTTCTCCAGTGGCGTAACTAGCGGTGGGTATGTGGATATTTCTGAAGGAAAAAATGGCACGCCACTGTTTTTTTATTTTTGACACAATTTTAAAATGTCTCAACTAATTTACGGTTGAAACAGTCTCTTGCGATTTTTTCCTACCATTAACCGTTTTCGTGTAAATCACACTTCAAAGATGAAAAATGCGAATAAAAAAATAACTCTGCAAATCCGTTTTTTGAATAATGACCGCCTTTAGCCTCAAAATTTTGTTCGAAGAATAGAAGCTTGTCTTGAAGCTAATGCCGGCCATTTTGAACATTATTTGTAAAATAATAATAAAAATTGTACAATAATGGCGATCAGTTTGAACATTATTTGTAAAATAATAATAATAATCATTCCGGAATATATGAAAAAAAGAGCTGAATTTTCTTACTAATTGGTAATCTCTTAAAATTTTGCATTCTTATAACAATACCCACGTATACTATACGACTTAAGTTGATGACATATTGTAGTCAATGATGCTGGTTCACATTTCGTCACAAACTTCTAAACTTGGAATTGCACTAAAGGTTTATTTAAGAGATTTATATCTGAAGTCGCTGGTAAATTGGACTTGTACATGAAAATTTTGTTCTGTAAAATTAAAAAACCGACAGACAGTTTGATTCAATTTGAGAATGGTAATTGCATTATATGAAGCAGGTTCCCATTTAATGTTTGTAGATTATGTTTCCGGTGGGCATTTTTAAAATAATTTTAGAAACGATCGCGACTGAATATGAAGCGAAAACGTGCGATGCATAATAAATTAGAAAAGAACATTAAAGTGACTAATGGGAGAAAAATGTTGGCAAATATATAATATGGTCACTCCTTCACAATTTTTCAGATTATAATAAAAGGTAAAAGAGTAGTTTTATAGTTTTTCTTATCTCATACCATACATTTATTTAGAGGCTGGTCTCATTAAGTGGGTTCTTTATACGTTCAAAATCCACGATAAAAATCAGAAACGAAAAATATTCAGGACAATTATGACACTCCTAAGTTATGGTCCCAAGGAGAAGCTCCATAAATTAGATAAATATCAGACACCTGCGTAAACAATTGATGATTGTAGAAACAAAAGGCAGACGAGACATCAGACGTAGAAACACGAAGATCGTGTAAAAACAAATGTCAGCGGCACCTCGGCCGTTTTTGCCCTGTTCGCTATTTAAATAAAAGTGCAAAATGCTGCTAATTCCATTTTTGGTCTTAGACTGTAACCCTCTCTGGTTTCCAAGCTGACGTCCGCATGCCAATCGCGGCGAAGAGTTACATTCTTCAAGTAAACCTGCTCGACTTAACAAATAAATCGTTTTTTATCCGATTTTGCGTTGACACGAATTTATGTGTTCGCTTGCGACCAGATTGACAGAAATCTGGTGTTGCGACTGTGATCCTGTCGCGTTTATAACTCAAACAGACCAGACACATTCTCGACGACAAAATGGCGGCGGAACAAACGAAAAGCTGTGTATAAATTCGAAATTTAAATAAGACACTTATAAACAATCGACCAACCGAATGCTGCATTAAGGGATATTTGGTATCAAGGCTGACGTGATTCTAACACATTTGTTCGACATTCGGCAAGTCAATTGTGTTGATGCTCACTTATTCTATGCCTTGTTGTAGCTCCGTGAGAAAACTCATGTTTCTGTCTGTATTATAACGATGGCTGCCAAACGCACGTGTTTTCTTTATAACGTCTTCGAATAAATGGCGATGAATATCTCTTCAGTGCAAATGAATTTGCTCACGTATGGTTAAACACACGACACACCTTCTCATAACTATTGATGATACTACGAGCAACCGAAGCGTAATATCATCATAACAATCATCGGTGGCTTTAATAAATAATAATAAACACATTTTGAATTCAATTTTTCCGATTATTTATCGAGACAGAGTAGATCCTTATAAAAGAAGGAAACAAAGACCAGGAAGTCGATATTTTCATGATAGTAGGAACACTTTCATATTTCATTTAGAGGAAGGAGTTAATCAAAAAAACCTTTCACCGTGTTGATTTAAATTACAATGAATATGAACGACCTCTGTACTAAAAATATTCTAATGTAATCAAATAAAACCTTTATCTGACGTGAGACAATTAATAACAAACTGATTTTGGTTTATCATCACTCATCTCGTTGCAAATCGGGGCAAGTACAGTTATATAAAAAAAAGTTGCTTTTGAAACGTACTAGTTTAGATCAATTTATCATAACTAACGTTATTCAGGATAGAGTGATGGGTAAAACCACTGCTACAATTTTCAGTTTAGCTTTTTGTGTCTGAATTATTAAACACGCTCTGAAATGCCGTCACACCGAAGGTGAATGAAATGAGATAAAAATGTGCAATCATTATTCAATTCATCAGCTTTCGCCCGACCATTGGAACGTTAGCAGCATTTATACTTTAAGCATTTGCTTTTTGCTTTGTAGCTGAATTATGGACAACGACATTGTTTGCTATAACGTTTAGGTATTTATTTCTTATAACTATGAAATTTTTTTGAATTGCATAACTTGATCTTTCAATTGTAGTTGCACGAATTCATTAAAACCGACTTATCTATACTTGTTACATTACTGTTTCTTTATTTATTTATTACTTTTCCATACCACGCCTGGTAGGTATATGGGAAGTATTGAAATCATGAAAATTTTTGAAATTGAGATTTTTGCGGAAATACGTGTTTTGGACCTCCAGGAACCCAAAAACACTTTGTGTTCGATACATTTTCTTTTTTTTGACGAATGCTAGAATTTTACTGTGGCGCCCTCTACGAGGTTTTGAAAATCGAAAATTGATCCTCCTATAGCTCCTTTATTAATCAAAATATGAAAGAAGTTTAAATATAAAAGTTATTCAGTATATAGTTGTGCATTCTCCTAAATTTATATCACGTATACAGGGTGTTTGATTTTCACAGTACAATAAGCAACTTTGTTATTTTAAATGAAACACCCTGTATATTATTATATAATTGAATGCAAAATTGAATTGTCTATCACATAGTATAAGGTAGTCCTATAGCTAAAATGTACGGTTGATGAGAAAATCGCGAACTTCCGCTGCGTTAGTAAATTAGATGCCTGTCTCTCTTCTGTACGTATCGAACCCGTATAGTCTGGTGTTTCTCGCTACGCATTCAAGTGATTTCCAATGTTGCCTCGCGAACTACTGTTGAATACCAAAAATGAAATGTTTATTTTTAGTATGGGAAAGTCCAGGGGAGGCGCACACTTCCACTTTTTTTAAACCTAATATTCGACCACTGGCGTCATATACACATATACCCAACACCACCAGTTGATGGTTTTATCATATTTTTTAATGCACGCAACTTTTCTCGCCCATGTGTTAGAAGAAGGCCATTTAGACAGTCGATCTTTTCTTTGAATTGATTAAGTGTTACAAAAATCTATTATAGCATACAGTAATTGTTTGATACAATCACCTTTGCGATATCTATACACGGTAACATTATTTATTGTTATTTGACACAATGAAATGGTACTACGATCAATTAAACAGATATGACTCGGTTTGACCCCCTTCGTCATTTGTAAATGTATGTCAAATTTGCATAGTGTATAAAAATTAACTTAATATAAAGTAAAGAACGGAATTTTTATCAAAAAAAAAACAATGGGGGTCGATTTTTCGGAAAATCGTATCTATTTTCCACGACCATGTAGTAGTAGCAAAATATCATACACTGTCCACAACTGTTAGTAAATAATGACGGTGGTTTTTTTCATGCAGTAGTGATTTTTAAAAGCACACCTATTTCATTATTCACTAGTGGATAACGGCACTGAAGACAGGATTATCCTTGACCAAACACTCATTGATAGATTATTTATTTTCATAGTCGTAGACAAAATTTATCACCAAGTGTTTTAACTATTTTCTAAAAAGATATTAAATTGTTACTTTAGGGGAGCAAACAGGATACTTTGACAATCTATTCTGATTACTGATTAGAATGCCGGATAAATTATGCAAATGTAAAAGAAGTGGGTCGTGCACATTACCTTTACGTAAACAATAATTTATAAACATAACATTATCCATGTTGTATATATTTATAGGTTGTTGTTAATTAAGTCATTCATTATATTTTCAGTTAATCATTGTTATACAATAAATTAGAACTAATAATTAAGTTAGTAAAAGGTCTTACTGAAGGAATATAACAATGTCTGGGAATTTTTTTCCTATCTAAACTAGAGTGTAGAAAATCGGGAATTACCTCAATATGATATCTTCAAGGATATCTTGAGATCTAGGTTACTGGACATGTACACTATTTGCAAGGATTTATTATTTTTATGAGTTAAAAAAAGAAACTAGAACTGGTAGATTTAGCTGAAACCTAGAGTCTTATTAAACACAGTAGCCCATAGGCAGCATAAAAGTGGTCACTTTCGTGCAAGTCAAAAAAACTTTATTACCGATACCAATAATGAAAGAGCTTTTAGACTAGAATTTGTACTACACGCTGTAGATATATCCAAACATTTCATGTACCGTTAAGATTTTTTAAACGACTCGTTTTTGTAATTCCGACTAATTAATTGCTAGTATAAATGACTGACATTTATTTAGTAACAGTATTATTCTTCTATTTAATTGTGTCTTAATAATTATTTTTGTTTATGACGTTTGTCAGGGATTTCACATCAAAACTCTTGGCAGGATTGTCAAGTTGGGTTAGACTGTAAAAAAAAAAATGTTAATAATCGTCCTTATTATATACGATGCCACCGTACGTTTTGAGAAGACCATCTGTTTATTCAAGTAAAGGCTTATTATCCATATAAGCTTTATCTTGTAAAGTTTAGATGTGTCGTGAGGTTGATAGTTTGTCTCCGCTATATTTTACATTCCGGGTTATATTATGCCTCTACCCAGGCCCGGCTCAAGGGGGTGGGCAGAGTGGGCGCTAGCCCACCCTGCCGTTTACAGGGGGCGCCAAACCATACTCTCATTAGTACCTATTTAAATAATGCAATAAATAATAAATTACCGAAATTACGTATTATACTACAAACTTAAAATTGATATTTGTCTTATTTAAGTTTCCAAACAAAACGTCTTTATTGATAATTTATCGTTCACTTGGAAAAACTAGAATAATTGAGTACATTATTGTGCTGACTGGTATTGGTACTAATTCAAAAGCTAAATGTGCTGGAAGCATGAAATTCGATACTGGGCGCATTTTAGAATAATATCGTTCACAGTTCCTTATTGTGTTATTATACTTTGTTGAGTTAACACATTAAAAATCCCCAATTTAAGAAATGTAACCTGATCCCTTAATGTATAGGCCATAAAACGCTACATATATCAACCATTTTATGGTTCTTAGAATATCCATGCCTACATTAAGAGTTCAAATAGTATAATTTTTGTTTTATTATCGAATACTTTAAACAAACTGCTGAACGGGCATTCACTCATTCTAGAGCTAGACGAATTTTTGTTGTAGTTTCATTTCAATCATCACAGATCGTGGTCGGGGGCATAAGTCGGGGGATCGGCTAGTTTCAAATTTAGTTATAATAATTTTTTGTAGTACTAATAAAAAATAATTCATCATGCCGAAACGAAAAAAATGATCTGGAGCCCAAAATAGACAAAAAAAAGTTGCTAAGCAGAAAGAAATCGCGAAACAAGCGGGCGTTTTAAGTAAATTTTTAATTTCAAAATGTGATCAAGGTGAAACTTCAAGACCTAATGAAAAAGATGTTTCGGAGACCGCGGAAGTTGACATTGGTGTTAGTGAACAAAGTGAACTTGATAGTGAACAAAGTGAACCCGATAGTGAACAAAGTGAACCTGATAGTGAACAAAGTGAACCCGATAGTGAACAAAGTGAACCCGATAGTGAACAAAGTGAACCTGATAGTGAACAAAGTGAACCCGATAGTGAACCTGAAAAAACTAATTCATCTGCAATGAGTGTAATGTCATGTCTGTAGGAACGCCATCCAACCATGGATCCGACCAAGAAATTTCAGTGGATTTATCAGATCCAGGTAATTGGCCAACAATAATTGACCAAAAATTGCGCCAAATAATTATTGAAAAAGGTCCCGTGCAACTGAAAAATAATAAAAAAATATCCGGTGGATAGCAATAACAGAAATTTTAACGAATCGCTATATTTTAGAAAATTGCGAAATGGCGAAAGTGTTTCAAGAAATTGGTTAATTTACTCCTTTTCAAAAGACGCCGTATTCTTTTTTTAGTTTTTATTATACAGTTTTAGATACATCTCTAAATCAGCGTTTTGAACAATTAAAAGTGTACAGTGACCATTTTATAATTTATTTATGTAATTCAAGAAATTAAGAAAATGAAAAAAGTGGATGTAATAGAATATTGTAAAGATTTAGAAATATTTTTAGTTGATGAAGATAGTTTCGATATTGACGGTATTGAGTTATCCGAAGAACTACATTTTCTATCTGGAATTTTACCTGAAACCCCTAAAGTGGGTCATATTCAAGTACTGCAATATATTATTTACGCTCAAAGGTTGATGCATATTTATCCCAACGTATGTGTAGCGTTGAGAATATTACTGACGTTACCTGTTTCAGTTGCATCGGGCGAAAGAAGTTTTTCCAAATTAAAATTAATAAAAAACTATTTGCATTCCACCATGTCTCAAGACCGACTTGTAGGACTCTCATTTATGTCAATTGAACATGGTGTTGCAGAAGAATTGGACATTTCTGAAATAATTAGAGACTTTGCAGCTCTAAAAGCAAGAAAAGTGCAATTTTAAGTGATAATTATAACAATAATTAGACATTTAGGTACTTTAAATAAGTTAATTGTAACGTCTTGTTGCGTTGTGAAAGTGAAACATGACTATTAAACGAATGCAGTTAATATTAAGTTTATCTTATACATAAAGGAACAATATTTGACCTACGGTTAGAAAAGGAATATATTTTTTATGTAAGTATTTTTTGAAAACTTAATTGTTTTTGCTGCATTATCTTATTAAAAATAAATAATGCTAATTTTTGTCCGCGCCCACTTCTAAAAATTTTCGATGGTGGTGGGCGCCATTCTTGCTCTGAGCCCATAGTCTAAAATATTCTTGAGCCGGGCCTGCGCTCTACCGGTGGTTGACAGCAGCAATTAACTGATAAAAAAGACATCAGAGCAAGATAAAGAAGCAATAAAACAAATGATATATCAAAAATCAACATTTATGAGTGACTTATAACCAATTAACATTATACATCAGCCCTAATCATTGATTCCTGTTGAATGCCCCAATTATACAAGTGTATCGATGTATCGACGATAAGTAGTGACAAGGATGACGGCTGCAGATAATTAATACGGCAATTGGGACTTTACTTAATTAGGAGACAACGGCTAAACAAGCACATTTACTAACACGCTAATCACTTGTTCAAATCTGACCACTAATTTAATGGCCACTAAAACTTAATACAAAATACACTGTTAAAATTTTACCGCACCAACCAAACACGTTATACCTGCTCTTAACTTCGTAGTATCATTTCAAGACTTAAAACAGTTTCTCTTTTAGCTGCAGGAAATAATTCTTGCTAAACTCGCCGTTTTATCTTCTGTTGCGGCAAAAACCAATAATGGTCGGAGGTTGTAAATCTCTTGCTTTATACAATTATGTATTTGTAATAATCATAAAAAAAATACATAACACGGTTTAAATTAAGTGGATTAAAATGGTTTATTAATACGTAGGCATTTAATAGTTTAAAAATGCAATTATTATGCTACTCAAAGTTAATATTTTTTTTATATGCCCTGAAAGTGTATTACCCGTTGTAAACCATCGATTAATCGGAATAATTTAGGATGGAGCTATTTCGGGTAATTGAATTTTCCGGTCAATCAAACATTATATGACTCACAACAAAATAAACTTCGCAGTGGAAAGCCACTCTCTGAATTATAAACCTGCAGTACTTATTACAAATACCTATAATCTGAATTAAATTACATCGCTTTCTGATTGGAAGCAATAATACCTTCATTATAAAGAACATGCGCAATTTACATTTTCAACTAAAGGGTTGGCAATGGAAATTAAAACACGTCTCAATTCTTACTTCATAAAATAAACTGCCAATTATAATCGAATAATTAAAACGCCTAGGTTTCTTCATGAGGTATACTATAATACAAAATGCCATTTCAGAAATGTAATTGAAACCGATCCTTTTTCAACCCTTTTCCAACCCACCACCATTATATTTTTACCTCTGAAGTCCTACAATAAAAGAATCGTACGAAACTAATCACTGATAAGCATTAGCTCAGAACGCAACGCAACAATATCAAACTTGTTTCCGTAATAAACATTTCTTAAAATCCATAGCATTCTAGATGTAGACTCCTGGTTGTATCGTTATCTCAAGAAAGTAACAAAGAATATCATTTGCACAATTCAACCTAAAAGGTGAAAGAAACAATTCAGCGAGTTGGCTATAAGAGGAAATTTGAAAGTGCTCCTGTCTTCCTCTTACAGCCAAACTTCTGAATTGTTTCTTTCACTTTACAGGTTGGATTTATTCTGTGTAAGAGAGAAGGATGTAAATGAGATTCCATCTATGGTGCAATACTAGGCCTGATCGATTAAGTCGTCTCTGGAATTATTCTTGCACCGGATCCCTATACCACCGAGGATGTTTAAAATGAAATGACCAATACAGAAGTGATTTGTTTGTGCGTTTTACTTTGGCTAAGAGCACGTGGATGAACTTGACAGTAAATAATAACAAATTACACATTTAACATTTTCGTTTTAGAGATAAATACCATTTCGTGTTTACACCTGTGATTGACAGATCAAAACATATTAATTCTAAAATTAAATTTGAAAAGGTGATGGTCTTTTGTTCCTGAAGATTACAAATGTTGAAGAATTCCTATAATTTGTTTTTTAATTATACCGAGTATTGCAAGAGAAAGTGGCTGGCATTTAGTTGTTCTCAAGGATGTAAGACACGTTAAAAAATTACTTCTTCCGTTAATTTGTGTATTAATTCGGGTATATTTTATAGAGAGTAAAAATAACAGTGTGCCAAGACAACGCATCATTTAATAGCAACAAAACCGAGATAAGTAGTTTTGATATTGGATACAATCTCTTCATGTAAATGAAGCGGTTTCTCTGGTTCAAAGCTTTATTCTGGAATTCCTGGAATGGATTTTTGGAATTTTTTAAAACAGGTACAAATGCAGGAACATCTGTTCAGGTTGGTTAACTTCTTGACAATTTAATAAAATTGTCAGTCTTGTTTAAGACGTTGTTTAACGTAATAACTTTTAATTAATGTTTATTTTACACCTCTGTTTTATTTAATAAACTTTCAAGAGTTTCTTATTATATTTTAATATCTTTCCTATATGATTAAAGATAATTAATTAACTAAAACCTGTATCTGTGGTCGGGTCTTTAAAAGGCGTCACGGCGAGATTTCTATCAAAATTCACGCTAGAATATGTAGAAGTCATAAAACAGCTATAAAATTAAGGATCTCTTTTTGACCGTGTGAAATCAAAAGATACCTCATTCTAATTCCAGAATTAAGAGAGAAAACAAGATTTCGGGGCTATTAATATTCAACGATTGTTAATGCAATGATTTGTATTCCTTTCTAAACCGCTAATAACACCCATTTAATGTCCCATAAAATTTAAATGCTACAAAAACTATCCTTGCTGTACCATCCGTTAACGCGATTTACATAACTCTATATCTCGGCGAATAAGGAAATAAAAAAAATAATAAATTTGTTACAGCTCATTTAACACTACCGTAGTCGTTATATAATTGATACATGAACCAGTTCGAATACGTTCACAAATTCCAGACAACACTATGTAAATAAGAGGAAATCATTAAAAAGGACAAAATGAAATATTTACATCGAGTTGTATAAAAGATTTGAACCACGATCAATTCTCATGGATAATATGATTCTTAAAGAACAATCGTATCCATGGCAATATTAATCATGGATCATCTGAACTGGGAGTCAAATCTTTCATTCAACTCGGCCTTAAGAAAAATACATTAAGTGGTAACAGTTGTTTTTGCCCTAATCAGAAAAGGAAAACTCAACAAACTGAACTACTACCTAAACAAATCCATGAACTGAGTAGATTTCCTGAAAAAATTCTCTCGCGAAACGTACGCCACTGTAATTTCTTAACTTCAATTTAAAGTGAACAACAAACCATGTTGTTTATTTATTAATTATTGAATTGTTTTAATTAAATCCCAATTCATTAATTAAATAATAAATTTAAAAAAAAATGTTATAGATAATATTTCCCAATACAATGAAGATAAGAAAATAAAATATAATTTTCAATGCATATTGCATGGATAACTATTATTCAATGACGGACAACTCGCAGACGTGGCTTGAAAAAATTCAACTAACACACCTTAATTTATTGTAATGATGGTATAGTTATCCTAAGGATAATAAATCAGACAACTGACGAGCTATAAATAATACTAAGTACTTGTTCGCAAAAACATAATTACGAGTTTATTTCTTCACATCAACCTTTGTTTATGCTTCTCATAATGTAAGAAGAAAAAATCTAAAACCTTCAATTCAGTATAAATATCTAAAAAAAGAAACACTTTGTACCCAACTACTCCTTGTCTCCTTATCATAGGATCTTAAGATAATCTGGACAAGACTTGGGCAATACTAGCGTTCAAGGCATAAAAAGACAAATTTTCGGTAGAAACTGTCTTATAAAACCAGTTTTATGTGTTTTAATGGCTAAAATTGTAGCAGGTTGTCGTTAAATCAAAACAATTGACATTCCGCGTTAACGGACACGTGGTGTTTGGAGAAATGATGTTTGTTTCCTACAACAGGATTGCACCATAACTGGTAGTACCTTCATTACCAGTAATCAGTTTCATAATTAAAATGACATCGGTTTTGATAAATGGCAAGTTCGAACTGTGCAAGGATAACACATAAATAGTGTCCGTTGATTTAGGTATAATAATTTATTTGCGTGACTTATTTGGAAATACAGTAACAAACTGTTTTTACTTTAATTTTTTTATTTTGTTCCAACACGGATTGTACAATTTTTATTATTATTTTACAAATAATGTTCAAAATGGCCGGCATTAGCTTCAAGACAAGCTTCTATTCTTCGAACAAAATTTTGAGGCTAAAGGCGGTCATTATTCAAAAAACGGATTTGCAGAGTTATTTTTTTATTCGCATTTTTCATCTTTGAAGTGTGATTTACACGAAAACGGTTAATGGTAGGAAAAAATCTCAAGAGACTGTTTCAACCGTAAATTAGTTGAGAAATTTTAAAGTTGTGTCAAAAATAAAAAAAACAGTGGCGTACCATTTTTTCCTCCGGAAATATCCACATACCCACCTGTAGTTACGCCACTGGAGAAGGAAAAAACTGACTAATATGGTCCACTTATAGCAAATGTACATACATACTACGTATTGCTTACTTTTTAAAATTCCGGTCCGGCGCTGTCAAACCTCTCAAATCTACGTGCTACCCTACTATAAACTAAACATGAGGGTAGGGGGCTCGGATTAATACAGATTAGTACGGATTAGTGTGTATGTGTATGATAGTGACTTTTCTGGATTATAATTACTTATTCTTAAGTTACTTTTAACGATACGTCTTGAATAATAAGATCTATCGCATACTGAAGAACTTTTTTTAATATGAAAAATGTAGTTTGGTGAACGTGTGAAAGAAACCAATAAATCGTTGGTTATTTCGATCTGTATAATATAGTATTAATTTACATTCGTTATACACCAACAACATAATGTGAATTAGAATGTTTATATGCAATATTTTCTACCACTTTAAATTCATATAAATCTTATAAATCAAATTCTGACACCTGATTATGACAATTGTATCGTATATCTGTAGCAAGCAATTGCTTTGTTTCTGCCTTTCAACTATCCAATTTGTAATTATAATTATTAAACTTTCATTTATTTTCCTTGCAACTAAATTTTCTTTCATTATAAAAATGGTGGAGCTGCGCACCCTCTCCTGGACTTTCCCATACAAAAAATAAACATTTCGTTTTTCTTCTTGGTATTCAACAGTAGTTCGCGAGGCAGCATTGGAAATCATTTGAATGCGTAGCGAGAAACACCAGACTATACGGGTTCGATACGTACAGAAGAGAGACAGGCATCTAATTTACTAACGCAGCGGAAGTTCGCGATTTTCTCATCAACCGTACATTTTAGCTATATGACTACCTTATACTATGTGATAGACAATTCAATTTTGCATTCAATTATATAATAATATACAGGGTGTTTCATTTAAAATAACAAAGTTGCTTATTGTACTGTGAAAAGCAAACACCCTGTATACGTGATATAAATTTAGAAGAATGCAGAATTATATACTGAATAACTTTCATATTTAAACCTTTTTCATATTTTGACTAATAAGGGAGCTATTAGGAGCATCAAAGTCTGATTTTCAAAACCTTGTAGAGGGCGCCACAGTGAAATTTATTTAATATTTAAATATTTAAATTTTTTAACACCCTTTCATTAAATAAAACCATTGTGTCTTGCTCAAAAATTTTATCCGTTTTGTTTTATGAAGAAAGGTGTGTGTCCTACCTGAAAATGTTATCTATACAAGATAATATAATCCTTGCTAACATATTCCGGTGCAACATCCGAATAAACGTCTACAATAAAACAAAACAAAAGTAGCATAACGAACGAGTGACCGTTTACAGTTCTTTTCTTCGTTTTTAGTTGGAATTTGTAGTTCTATTACCTTTATGGGTATTCAGAACAATGTAAAACGAATTTATTAACTGGACTTTCTAGTTTAGGGATATTTCGTTGTCACAATTCAGCTGTGTGTTACTCATGTAGATGGGATCAAATGGATGATATTTCCGTATTTTTGTAATATTCTTTTCTTAGAAAACTCAGCTATTATTTTGGCCACAGCTATGTAACAGATGTTTTATGTACCGTATAACAGCAATATGGAGGTCAATTCACAGAATAAAATTGGCGTTTTATGGCTCATCTATCTAGTTTTGCGTACGTTTTTTTATTTCAAACTAAAGCGCTAGATGCGACTTCAAAGAAAAAGGCATAAAAGACTAAATTCAAGCCGGAAGGATCACATACTGATTAGGCAATATCAGACCAGTTTTCAGAGATCTTAACATTCGAAGTCAGGTTACAAAGAAGTGCCGCATTCTAATGAAAATAGTATAAGACCATTAACATTAAAAAAAATTGCAGTAACATTTTTTATAACGGAATTGTAACTTACTTGGATTTATTACGATAGAGTTAATTTCAAAAATTATGAATATCCCTAGTGAATAATAACCATTACACACTTCATTATAGATTCTTGTATCCTTAACGCATAAATAATTGATTCTATATTCAGTGGCAATTTTGGTTTGATCAAACATAAATTTTCTTTCCTTTGTATGACACAAGGACTTGTTATAACAGTAACCTAGCGTAAAATTTGAATTATTGAACTCCTGAAACAGTCTCGAATTCATTTACCTACTTAATAATTGAATCAACGCATCAGTTTAAAATCTTACAGCTTGAACGAATTTATGAATGGTGTTCTGCAGGTTTTCCATTTTTCACGCTATACCAAAGACGGTAAAGGTGATACCCGAGACGAAATTACATTGTGTTGCAAAAGTATCATAAAATAAAGTGGAAGTTTATAAGATGTAAAGCACATTTAATGTTTCAACGCTACAGTGACGAATTTTTTCTGGTAATTACGTTATATACACATTTCTGAATCAAATGAAATTTTCTTTAAGATATTTCGAAACAGTTCTATATACAGGGTGTTAGGAAAGTCGTAAGTCGCGAATCACATTCGGCGATAGGTCAAATTTATTTCATCCTCTTCAAAACATTTTATTCAGGGTTTTTTCTTATTATGCACTGCCCCTTATCTGCTGTTCTTTTAGGTCTGTTATATATCCACACTTTAAGTTGTTTTCAGCAACACACCCTGTATGTAATAAAATTCAAACTTTTCCCTTTTATTTTCCATGAAATTTAGGAATGCATATTGGAACTAGAACGTATAACGTTAGGTGTATAATATGACCTCCTAAGTTTCTAATCCAATGTAATTTTAGTAAGTTATCAGCATAAATAACATGGCACAATGCAAAATGGCGTGAGCTATCCAATATAATACAGTCTAATAATCTATTAATTAAGTGGCGGATTACATTTCAGCAGCCATTTTGCAAGATGGCCGTCTGGTTGCGACACGCTCAATAAATACGTCACTCTCCTAAGCATGAGCTCTTTATTAATATAATCCGTGTAATTGTTCTCTCTCTCTTAGAAATATTAAATAATAAATCCTGCAGTAACTGACGTCATAATTACCACGCGGACCTGCTACCGCAGGACAAGTTTCTCATGGATTTCGATTTAAATGCGTGAAATGGGCGCTAAATTGATTTTAGGCCACTATTTGTTTTGTATAAACAAATGTTTACCTTGAGTTCTGTAGACGTTATAATTCTTTATTAAGACTTATCTTTTTTTTAACATGGACATTTTCTATACGATTGCTACTTAATACAGGTGGTGCTTTGTCGAAATAATATATAAGCACCTGCTTATTATTTGGCAATTTTGAAATATTTCTTATAGACAAAAATACGACTCGTATAAATTTTACTTCAGTATGCAAATGTGACAAAATACAGGTGTAAAAATTAGTATTTTATTTAATTTAGTACACAGAAAATTTATGTACTTACGGCATTTGAGTGTAAATTGAATCCACTTAATTGAATTATTTTTTTACATAATGTTGTCATATAACTGTACACAAAAAAATATAAATCATGCTAAAGTTTGCGGTATAACTTTAATACATTACTGTTTTTTTGGAAAAATAATTTACATATCAAAAAAATAAATTATAGTTAGCCCGCATATTCATTAAATTTTATGTAAAGTATGGCTCGACTGGAAGGTTTTTGAAAATCATTCTTAAGGAAGACAAATAAGGCGAAAGATCACTGGTCTTTTTTCAAAACACTGTGTCTCGGTATGACCAGCATCAGCAACACCCCAAATTCGTTTTTATTATCACCCAAGTGTCCCAAGTACGTGATCCTAAAATCCAGGACAATCTTATCCCGAAGTGGCAGAAGATCCTGCCTGAAAATCCTCGGTTTGCTGAAACCAAAGAAACAGCAGGAGTGCCTTCAGCATTTCAACAGGAAACTGACGAAATTGTCTTGACGTATTTGAGGTTTGCTAAGAGTCCGCAAACAACTAGTTGTGTATTCGAAAATGGTTTTGGGGTATTTATGGTATATTACCTTTAAGTCGGGGGAGCTGCTTCCTGGGTTAGTACAACGGTCCTACCTATTGAGGCTTAAGAGATATTTCTTACCTTCGTTTTCTCAAATCTAAAATCCAGGACACTGTTACCTCAAGAGGCACCCGAAGTGGTGGAAAATCCTGCCTGAAGGTGCTCGGTTTGCTGAACCTGAAGAAACAGCGGAAGTGCCTTCAGGATTTGAACAGGACCCTGACGATGTTGTGTTGACGTATTTGAGGTTTGATAAGACTCCGCAAACAACTAGTTACGTACTCGCAAATGATTTGCGATATTTTTTAACTCGATGGCTTTTGTAAGAGCAGGCCCTGGTTTAGTTAGGTGCCCTACCTGTATCTTATAACAGTTTTAGATGCGGTTACAGGGTTCAGCATACGAGAGAACGTGGGTGCTAGAAGACTTCTCTGTAATTGCATAAAACTTTTCGTATGGAGGTCATTTATTTAAAATTATTATGATATTTTATATGAGGCATTTTTATTCAGAAAAGAAACGATTATTATGAATGTTTGTGTATTAGTAAGAATTATAAAAAAGTAACAAGGTTATAGATATCATTGTTTTGCGTTTTCAAAACATGAATGAAAGCAACGCAAAAAATAATTGTAATTTTTCATTTATCGGTAAGCAATAAAAACGATTAGAATCAAATATTCGCGTATCTCGAACAAAGGTCATTAAGAGGAGGGTAATTGATGAATTGCCATAAACTACAATCCTCAATTAGTAACAGTCATAAGCAGTGGCTGTGAACTAATTACCAATTACTTGCTCTAAACACCAATCAACTTATATGGCCTGACTCACAATGCATCGCCAATTCAATGCTCCTTCGAATTTCGCACCTTTTAAATCCAATAAACAATTTAACTGCAAAATCTAAAACCATTTGCACCACGCATGTCATTTCACCCGCTTTATTCTGTAAGTAATCTGTTTTGAGACATCTATTACATTGTCTTCAGGTTCTCATCAACACAATTCATAACTTATTTTATGGCTTTTGCTACATGTCGGCTATGAATTTAGACTTGTTTACTCTCTTCACAATTTTCGTGGGCGGAACGTGGATGGGACTTTACTGTGAGAAATTAACGAATTCGCTCAAAAGGTAATTTCAAACTTAATCGTTATTCGTTCTTGATTCTTCAAAGAACCTTTCGATTCCCACATTTCATTAATTATTTTAAAGAAATGTAAAGTAAATATTTATCCCTGTTTAAGCAAATAAAATAAAGGGGGAGGGGGGTTCGAGACAATCTTTACTATGTTCGTAGAAGTATCCTGAAATTTTTCTTCTTTCCCTGACTGCCCAGTCCGTTTTTCAGAAAATCTTCCTTCCAACAACAAGCCATAGCATGGCACGCTGCTCTTCGATAGTACACTCTTCCACTTCTCGAATACGTTTACCAGTTTAACAATTGAACATCGTGTCGTGTCGTGTTGATGCTCATCCAAACCTTGAGAATATACATAGAAAAACTGTTACCTCCATTCTAGCTCCCCTATTTCCGTTTGTTAAATATTTAGTGATCTTATGTGTTATCGTTTGTTGCTTCGACATGGAGGACAGTCTTGGAGTATTCTCCCCAGTACTGTTATGAGTGTTTTTTTTTCTGTTTACTATCGATTGTAGTGTCTGAGAATTTGGATTGTAATGCGGTATTTTAATTTTGTTTGAGCATGGACGGTAAAACATCCATTCGGTTAATAATAAATTGCAATTGAAAATAAACGAAAACTCTTAAGAAGAAATCCAATAACACTGGTACTGGGTCGTGCTTAATGGTTGTGGTGTACTTTAAAAAATATTAACATCGAATTACACATTTGAGAGTGTAAGCATAACCTGTCAATCTAAAGCACACCTATAAACACAAAACAATTACACGAGTTCATAGTTCAGATAGAATTTGATGGCAGTTTGGAAATGCGCCTTCGAACATCGCAATTAAACGGAACGCACGTCTAGTCCAATTGCACACGGAACCACTCAATTATTCGTTCAAATTACAAAACTGTAATAATCATAATAGAAATTATAATGAAATTAGTGTTTTCACAAGGCGACAATTAAGATCGTGTTTTGTCACGCTGATTGCGGCCTGATTACATGTCTGGGATATTGCTAGTGGGCTGTGAGAAACATCTGAATGCTCATTGACATGCTTAGGTTCATTTCTTCAATTTTCCACCTTGGCTTTTACTGTATGCTGGAAACACAGTGTTGAGACCTCATTCTCATCGTCTTATCAATCTGATATTACGTTTACACATCGTCTTGTACTAACATGACTATTAGACATCCATATGTAACTATTAAACAGCTTCCGGATAACTATTTAAAGGTAGAGAGAGAAAGTTTAATTTTATCTTCGTATACTAAGCTTGAAGTTTAAGAGCTAATAAATCCTCTACATTACCCACCGTCATTATTTAATTTTTTTACCTGGGTTAACTTCTCAGCTAACTGTTAAAAGTACATTTCACATCCTTAAAGTAATATTCCTTCATAGATGAACATTTAATGTTGTTGTTAATTTACTCTGGTTTAATTATAAATTACTACTTCTTGTTTAAGTTAAAAATTAGTTAGTAAACTTAGTATTGCTCGTTTAATTAAAATAAACCTTCGGAAACATAAGTAATTAAAATTTTTAGTACAGAAACTAAAAATATGAAATCACATTCACACAAGAATTATCGTGGAAAAATTTTAATTAAGAGATAATGTTAGTATTTGAGAAGAATATTAATAAAAACAGTTGGGGTGAACGAACGTCGGTAAATATATTATGCACAGGAGGGAATTAAAGTGCAATATTATTGCCAACTTCTAATAAAAGCCGCTGTTCTAACAGAATAGAAATGATTCTTATTAAATAGTTTCTGGAATAAACGTTTAATGGCAGGAAGGTAAAGTAAGATAAAGATCGGTTTGAAGTAGTACGTATACATCGTACAATGACTAATCAATAGGAATGCGTAACTTTTTATTGCAGTAGATTTAAAAGCGTTGATTGTTTTAATTCGACAAAATCGCTCGTACATTGGTTACTATAGCAACACCCGAAACGTCAAACAATAGGATTCTGTTTTTCAGGATAAACCCGCTTGGTCCCATAAAAATGTCCTTTTCTGTTTAAAAGTATACGGCTTGTGAAAAAAATCGTGTTGACACACTCGTGTTTTTATAAATATATTGTGCTCTCGTGCTTTACCTAGCAACTAGAAATTTTCCTATAAAAATCAAGGGTCTTGTTTATATTGTATATGATTAAAAATTTATTTAGGACAGACTCTTTGGAGACTTGAATCAGACTTAACCCATTTTATCCAGATCTAGTAGGTAGGTAATACGTGTTTGGTCAAGGATAATTCGATCCATAATACACTGCTGTGAATAATCGTTGTTCACTATAGGAAATTCTCACTTCTTAATTGATTTTTTAAACATATTACATAAAAACATTGGAACTGTTAAATTAATCAGTTGAGAAAACATTTACTATAGCTGTTCTGTATTTTTGTGTGGGCTTTATCTCTTTTACTAATGACTTTGGTAATTAATCACTAGTGAAAATGTACATAGACGAATGTCTTAATTCCAGTATTGCCTACCAATTTATTATCTTGAGAATTTAGCCAAAGGCAAAGAATTTAGGTTAAAATCAAGACAGTCAGATGTAATAGTAGCGGGTGAATATAAAGGTCACTTTAATCACTGTTGATTGCATTCCCAAACAACATTCCTTTTTACCATTTTGGTTTGTAGGATAAATTTGCTTATTTATCACTCACAGGTCAATATTTAACAATAAAGTAAACGTTTTTGATATTTGCCAGTCAGTGGCAGTTAATAATTGAGCTGTCTCGGCGGTCACCGTGTTCAAATCGCTATAAATCACGCCAGATTCGACTCATTGGCGACGTCGCGTTAGACAGTTAGTCTGGGCTAGTACAATTTCACGGGCCACTGATGTCCCTTAACCCGGACCTGCTTTCCCACTACCTTTAGAACACCCAAAGAATTTTGAATATGAGTCGAATAGAAATAAAATTCGGTAGCGTAACTCAACATGAAGCCTGACCCTTCCCATTCTTTATAAACATTTCAAACAACGTTTATTTTAGATAGTTCGAACCCTATTTTGAATTTAAAATTTTAAATTGTTACCGTCTGGGTTCCGGATTAAGAATAGGCCCAGGGAATCCCCTGCCTGTCGTAAAAGTCGACTATTTGGGGCGATTGTCCTATTTTTACCTATTTCCCATGTTATCCTTTTGTGTTCCACCGTCCCATATACAGTGTGTCCTAAATATCATCCACCCAGAAATAGGAGGGAACAAGAGAAAACCTTCATTCAGAAGTGGATCGATCTCAAATGAAGATTTTATTCCCTCCATATGCATAATAATCTAAAACATTCTTCGTTACAACATAACAAACTCGACAACATTCTGAAGCTATCACATTTTATAGTAAGTCTTGTAAATATTTAGACTTAGACAGTCAGTATGTAAATTGATTAACTGTTTCTGTAAACTACCTGATTTCTGGTCAATTATAACGCTATTTCAGGTGCAAAATTATAAACAGTTCTTCGATCGGGCATCTAACTATAACTACCTTGTCAACATCATTGCTATCAGCAAACATGCGGTTGTGGTCGTGTTTATCTATTTAACGCTTGAAATGCGGTGAGTAGTTTTTTGACGTATCAATTACAGAGAGAAACATTTCCTCAATATTAATTATACACCTAGATTAGTTTCTTAATGAATGACGAGAAAACCTAAAATGATTGCAAATGTAATTTTGCTTTAAAGGAATTTTAATCACCTTTAATTAAAAGTAATTATGGAAGTTCTTGAATAGTAAGGACAATGTGGTATTTTTACAATACTAACCTAAAATCCTGCCATTATTAACTTATCTTTGATTCTTGAAATTGTTTTTCTGCAGCCATGTGAAAAAAATGTATTAAGTATACCTACCGCGGTGAATAATGAAACCTGTCTTACAAATGAAGTTCTTGTGGGTTTTAATGATCAAATGTCAACATGTTTTTCTAATTATCAATATAAAGAGGATTTAAAGTTCTAGTGCTAGTACATCTATAGGTACCATGGTTGAGACTTATAACCCCAGGCGCTATATGCGCATAACGCGCGAGAACGTAACAACACTCTTCTCTTGGTATATAATACACATATTATATGTCCAGTAAGATTTGGTTTTTGTTTTTATTATGAAGTGATTTGCAATAATTATAATTAATCTTGAAAAAACCAAATTGCATGCTATAACTATCTTAAAATCTATCAGGCGTCGTATGGTGAGGCAATGAACTAAATTTAGTTTAATTATAGATTCGTTTAAATTTGACATGGTGTTTATTGCAAATTAATTATTAATAAAAATAATAAAGCGAATCTAGACTGTCATGTTTGACTAAACGAATATTTCATATCATTTCCTTTGGTACTATATAGGGTGTCCCAAAAAGAAACGGCATCCAGTTAAGGGCATGTTCCTTCCGTGAAAATAAGAGGAAAAGTTTGTATTAACATGGGTCCGCAAATGCTTTGTTATCGAGATACAGGGTGTTGAATTTTTTTTTCATATATTCCGAAATGATTAGTATTATTATTATTATTATTTTACAAATAATGTTCAAAATGACCGCCATTAGCTTCAAGACAAGCTTCTATTCTTCGAACAAAATTTTGAGGCTAAAGGCGGTCATTATTCAAAAAACGGATTTGCAGAGTTATTTTTTTATTCGCATTTTTCATCTTTGAAGTGTGATTTACACGAAAACGGTTAATGGTAGGAAAAAATCTCAAGAGACTGTTTCAACCGTAAATTAGTTGAGAAATTTGAAAATTGTGTCAAAAACCAAAAAAACAGTGGCGTACCATTTTTTCCTCCAGAAATATCCACATACCCACCTCTAGTTACGCCACTGGAGAAGGAAAAAACTGACTAATATGGTCCACTTATAGCAAATGTACATACATACGAATTGCTTACTTTTTAAAATTTAATTCCTAGTCATTTCCGAATAAATGAAAAAAAGATCGATATTTTTAAAACTTTCAACACCCTGTATATCTCGATAACGAAGCATTTACGGACCCATGTTAATAGGAACTTTTCATCTTATTTTCATGAAAGGAACATGCCCTTAACTGGATGCCGTTAAACCTAAATTGCGGAAAATTACAACTTACCGATTGAGAAAAACGGTCGGCGCGCCACCGCGTATTCTGGGAATACAGGGATAAGTATCTGTGGGTTGTTTACTTATGAGCTATGGAATTTTCAACAGAGGAGGAGGGAAAAATTGCATGCATAATAAAATTACATTCTTGAGTGTTTGATAAATAACAACTTGATAAGAAACATTATTTAAGCTTGTATCAATTTGCATTTCAAGCAGTTGATTTTTATCAGAAAATCATCCAATTCTCTTGGTTGCGCCTTATCCTTTAACCTGAGACTTTATTTATTAACAAAAAAAATGTTTAAAAACTCGAGAAAATAATGATTCCTTTATAATAAAGTAAGACGTGTTTTACAAATTAGCACGTGAGAGCTAATAGCTTTATCGTACGGTATAGGATGTTGTGTAAATGTAAAAGTAACGTTCACCGAATTCTCCACATCTCGAATCGAATAGATATTTCCAAATTAATTGGTTGTTGACTATAAAAGCAAGCTCTTAAGATATTCACGAAATTTTAATTGCCTCCAAATATAATCTTTAAAATCTGATACGCTGTATCAAGATGTCAAATATAAAGAAAAATATGACCCCAGACAGGTAAGCAGCGAGCAACCCCAAAAGGATAAAAAAACCCCATCTTGAGAAGCGTTCCAAGAGCGAAGTATTATGCTGTAGCTCTACAGGGGGGCAAACCATGAATAAATAAACGCGTGAATTTTACACAATTAACAAGTAAAATAAACAAAAAACCCTATTAATTTTCGAGCCAACAACCAATCAAGAAGGAATTTGACAGGCGCGCTCGTCTTTTTTTCAGAACGTTAGTTGATTGATGTGCTAACTGATTGTTGAGCTTATTAACTTGTTAAACAAGCGAACGTCACAAAAAAGAGAACTTCGTGTCGATTCATCATTGTTGGTTAACAAATGAAGGTTCTTCTATTGTTGATTAACAATTGCCTACTTAGCTGCAATTCAATAACGCATATTGTCGCTGATAGCTTTAATGGACCAACCATTTAAGACCAATCTCTTCTGTGTTTATTTACCAGGACTTAAATCCTTCTTAATTGGACAGAACTCTTTAAGGTGCCACGAAATTTCTTTGTGCTATTAAAAATTTGACAGTCACGCCCAGCTAATATTAAATTTTTGAACGTAATTTGAACGTTAATGCTCGATTATAATTTGGAGTACAATGAACACATTTCACCTTTTAATGACTTGTGTGCCGCAATTAATAATCATAATAAATAAATCGCTTAAAAAAACTTAACAACTTTAGAGATTGGTGGTTCTTGGAATTTTCGAGGATAATTGACGGTCCCATATATCATACAGGAAATCGTTTCGCTATTTAATTAAATGTGTTTTCTAAATTATACGTGCTTAACTATTAATTAATTGTGTTTTATATTTGTGACACAATGATAATTGATTGAGGATGTTATTTAGTGTTATATACCGCTAGCCAATTTACATTTAAACTGTTTTGTAATGAATCAATCAAAATATTTATGCTAATCGTTTAGATTCAAATATCTAATCAAGAGCACTTACTTTCCTCCTAGCTTTTAAATACCAAAATTTATACCAATTCAACTCAATTACATACAGAAAGTTTCATTAAAACATCCACATACATGCCGCGTTAAATCGGGCAAAGTACCATGGTTGCGTTCAATAGTTCAATGCAACTCACAACTTGTCCCTTTGTGATTAATTATTATTAAACAACAGAATATTGAAACGTCTATGACATTGTAGTACAATCCCCCATAGCAGTCGTCACCGTTACTCCACGGTTATTTTAATGTTTAAAATATTTAATACTGGCAATTAAAGTGTAATTTTTTATTTTGTAATTTCCTTTGAAAAATTACATAAATAATAATTATTAAGATGTCAAGAACATATATTTTAAATTTAAATTTACAGTAATCGTTCGATCATAATTCTTATTCGAGCAGGTTTGATTGGAACCAAAATTGCAATTCAGGTTGATCTCGTGGTGTTTTAATACCGTCTATTAGATATTAGATAGAAGAGTAGTATAGGAGAGTCAGGCTCCTGAATGTCTACCATTTGCATAACTTATTAACGTTATATTATTTTAAAATGCTAATAGGAATTAGTACAGGCAACTACGTTTAACGTTTTTTCGGAATAAATTGATTCGAATAACTGAAATAAACCATAAAGAAAAGAGGCAAGCAAACGAGTCCGGACGTATTTTACAATCCTTGCACCACTTCTGTTCACGTCGACTAACTTACAACCAGTTAAAACCACGAAAAATAAACACGGGTCGAACATTATAAAATAATATCTGTTTAATATTTAATAGAACCAGTTCTGGGGCTATAACATTAAATCATTGTCGAGAATTAAACTTTTTAACAACACGTTCAGTTATTTATATGTTAAACTCCACTAAATACACTAACAGCTGGTTAATTGTTGAAATACAATGTGTTTTGTAATAAGTACTTAATTTATTTTAATGCTAATTACTAGTATTTTATTATTTGCTTTTGCTTATTTTATAACCTACAGCTATTTCCTCTTTTACGACTAACGTGTGCTTTTGAGTATCCATTTCCTTTACGTATGAAACCTTCTCTTTATTAAAGACATATTAGAGAAGACAAGTATGCGTACTTGCGAAAAAATTTGCCAACGCTCTGTATATATATTTTTTTCTTTTTTCTCCCTTGGTGTTCTGTTCTGTATCAAATAGTCCCACAACGCCATCTGTCGTGCATCGTCCAAATCAGATAGGGATCCGGTTCTCAATTACAGTTACCCTCGATAGAACATAGATGGCACTCCTGTAGTATTCTCCCCTTTACTTCTCCCTACGTATCAATTGAGTGCTTTTCTTTAAATTAAATTAAAGCCGAAACTGTGATTATAATAAGTCAGTGGCTAATTAATATATTATATAGCAAGATTATTGATGATAAAATTCAGTTTGGCAATCGCTATTAATAATATTTTAATAACGATAATTAAACATTTAGCCCGTTATAGGTTAAAATGTTTTACAAATTAATCTAACGGATTAAAAACTACTTTGTATAATTAACGAACTGACCTTCCATTCTTTAAATAATTATATAATAATAGCTTAATAAATTTTGAATTTTACTTGAGGGAACCAGCGATCACATACTAAAGAGGTCAAAACGATATTGGATCAAAAAAATCTCACGCTAAGCGAATGTTCTAATACAGGTATGCAGAATAGAAGCTAGAGAAGTTAATACCCTTAGGAGCAGGTAAAATAATTTGTAACGAAACGTCTGGCGCCCTGCAGTTCGCTTGAAAAGCAACACCAATTGTGTCGGCCGTCAAGTACATGACTTCATTTCATCTATTTTTCTAAGAAAAATACAAAACTGAAAAGCAAACAGTGTCGAAGAATCGGCCAAATAACCTCCTATTGAGGAATAATGAGCATGTAGTTAACAAATAAAGGAATCGAGGCGGCTGCTCCAGTGCAAATGGGGAAATAAGTGACTGCTTTGCTTTTTGTCAAAACTATTTGGGCATTCTTGCAGCTGACTTTGAATTGAATAGATTTTTTGAATTTGTTCAGTGTAATATAAGTGTGCCTGCTCACTTTTCCGTAGATTTGCGAACAATATTCCAATTAGCTTTGAGAGTTTTTATATTTCAACGCTGACCGCACCCTTTGGGCGTTATTTCACGTATCAATTATTATCGATTAATGGTTTTAACATCTTTGAAAGTAAAAAAATTAATTCAATATGAAATATCGAATATGATACGAATAGAGAGGCGAGTTTGAACATTTTATGATCATGCACGCAATAAGCGCTTGTTTGTCATAATTAATATCATATAAATAAATAACTAAATGGCATGATAGCCAGGGGCTGGCAAAGTGTTGTATTAACAAAAGTAGTGTTGGGCATAACCGAAGGTGAGCTGAGGCAGACCTTTCATATATCAAACCATGGGCAGCGTATCATTATCGAACATAAATACGTTATAACAGAGCAAGCTCTTTCGAAGAACTTGCCTTCTCTTTTGCCCATTTTAACTCATGATAGAATATACCTACGTATTTCTTTTTACTTCATAATCCTGGGCTTAAGTGATGGTTTAATTTTTTTATAAAGAAATATTTACCTATGTCAAATTTAAATCAAGTATTGAATTAATATCGCATCAATAAAGAATAATAAATAAATAAACGGTATTGCACTGCAATGTTTAATTCGATAACCGTCGTATATATAGTGAATAAATATTTACGAGACGCCCTCTGGTGGCTAGAATAGTAACTAACCGTGTGACGTCAGAAGGGGGATGTTCGCTTGTTGTTGCGGGGAATAGGGTATGCGTTCGTAGTTCATTCAATTTATCTTGAGAAAAATTGGTTTGGAAATCAGCAACGCACACTCCAAAGTAAGAGTAAAGTGGTGATTTCAATGCCTGATAAGAAAACAGTTCTCCTCTAATAATATATTTTTTATTTTACATTAATTCTGTTTGTTTGTGATTTATTATAAATTATTTGATCAAACCGCAAAATTAGGGTAAACTCAAGCTTGTCATCAAGCTCGTTTGTGTTGAATAATGCGGGAGTGTAAATAGGTGGTGGAGATTTGCATGAAAAGCCAGCCCAGACATCGTATATTAGTTATATACCATCAGCACCTTATACGAAAAATATTACAGACGATTTATTCGAAATGAATCAACCGCTTACTTAAAATTTATTTTTCAAACACGCCTCCGTATATGAACTTATTTTTTGTTTTTTTGTAGCGGCACATGTCGGACGTTCTTGTTATAATAATGAGAAATGCTTTAGGTGCTGCATTTACATAGTGGTTTATACTATGGTAATATTTCGATTTAAGTTAAAAAGCGCAATAAATTACAGCCCGTTTAACACTCCGACCATTGTAGACATTTGAATAAATAAATTAAAAAATCAACACCGTCGTAATCTGTGTGTTTAGCTCGACAAAAACGAACCCGAACTCTTCTTTGGCCCTCTATTAGTATTCATATATATTTAGCATTAATTAACTATTTACAACTCAGGCCTACAAAACTTAAATCATTTTAAATTTAAATTGCTTCGTACCCTTTTTAAAAATTACTTTCAAAATTTTAATACTAGCATTATATTCTCGACTTGATGGCGCTATAATCACAAATTAACTTCACACTTTCCCCTGGAAGGCTCCGAATATAAATAACCCTAGTGAATAATGGCCTCATAACATTCGCGTAAAATCTTATACTTTGTCCAAACGATTGCGATTCACTAGGGAATAATAATTATTCGCGGAAGCGTATTAGGAATAACATTATCCTTGACCAAACAAAAAGTCGGCAGATTTCTTTCACATGCTGCACATTTCATTGAAATCGGGAAAGGGAAAAGAAACACAAAAGCTGTTTGAGTGCTTTCAGTATAAATATTTACAAAATTCGAGCACAATCCAATAAGCACACTTGACTTTTAAACTGAAAAGTTCGCCGCGTAGATCAATTTATTGATATTATTTTTACATTTTGAGCTCTTTTCTAATTTTTCGCCACAGAAACTACGAATAATAGAATCGAACCAGGTGTGAAAAGTTCGGTTAGCTTTGCTTAAACCGTTTCCTAATCCTAATTGTATAGACCACCCACATTCAAGTGGTGACTGAAGATTTAAGGAATGTGCAAGGAAGTCACTTTTAAAACGTTTGCTTAATTTTAAGAATTTTGACACGATTGGTATCTTTTATTGTAGTTGTTACGTCTGACTTAATCTATTTCAAGAAGTGTCAATCAATGTTACAAATAGGGTATAAGAACTACAAACTTTAGATTATTGGTTCTGCGTTTTTGGTTTTGTGACAGGGATTATTATTATTTTCTTTTAAATTCCCACAGTTTTGATATTCGCTGGGGGTGACATTTTACGATTAAAGTATTCATCCAACCATATTGTATAAAAATATTGAAGAGGATAGAAAGGGAATTATGCATGAGAATGTGATAAAAAAACATTTCGCTAAGTGAGGAGTCATGAAAGTGATTTTGAAGGATCTTGAACGTCAAATTCTGCTTGTACTTTGTTTTGTTGTAATTTACACATTTTTTTACGCTTTAACGTTCTTGGTTGTGTGCTTGATAATTTAAGAAAGATTTAGTCCTTCGTGGTCCTACTATAACAATCCAGATTTATTGATCTAGTTGTATCTGATAATTCCCAAAGGATTT
This sequence comes from Hemicrepidius hirtus, assembly GCA_963082805.1. Classification (NCBI taxonomy): domain Eukaryota; kingdom Metazoa; phylum Arthropoda; class Insecta; order Coleoptera; family Elateridae; genus Hemicrepidius; species Hemicrepidius hirtus. Next base: position 30,332,972 of record OY720166.1, read on the forward strand.
AGAAATAAAATGGCTTCATTAAAAGGAATGCCAGATGCTTCTATAGGTGTAATTAATTTTAATTTTATTGTTTAGTTTTATAGTCTAAACTAATTGTGGTAACATGAAATTTTTAAGAAAGTGGTAGATTTACTATCGTGGTTGATGTTTCGCAGCTGAGGCGAAGCCGAATGTGCCTATAGTTATTATTAATTCCGAAGAGTAGCCGGATATTAAATTTAAAGTTACAAGAAACTATAAAACGTAAAGCATCCAACCATTTAAGAGAATTGTTATGCATGAAAGGTATTTAAACAATAATTCTGACTGTTGTGTACACATTTTAAATCGCGCAGACACTCATTCATACTTAGTTGCATTCACATGGGTAGGTTTACCTTTACAGTTTCCAGGAACTTTCAATCACATACTGACTTCTGTATGAATACCAATCGATACATTTAATTTACAATAGTCGCGATACCATCAAAGCGATTTGCAAATGTAAATGCTTTAAACTCTCTCACACAATAGCTTCAAACGTTTCTAAAATTAGATGACTATAAATTTTAACATTTCAGGGTTCCCACAGAAACTATACATGAAAACGAAATTAAGATCATAATTTTTTTAAAAATTTATTACACATTTTGTACTACATTGGATGCATACAAAGTAATATGGGCGAGCCATTCTGACACTTTATTTATTACATTAGAACAACTAGAAGTCAAACCTTATAGAATTTAGTAGCCACCAAATAAAATTATATAAGAATGCTCGGGACTTTATTTTTTGCGAACGCAACGCAACAATATCAAACATGTTTCCGTAATTTTACGTTGAATTCACTTACCTCGTGTATTTGAATAATATTCTTAAATGAGGTGTTTCTGGTGTTAATATTTAATAATAGGTTGCGAGTTACAGTTTAAATTACTACCTTTGCTATAAATTACTATTAAGTCAACGTAAAGGAATAATAGGTTGATAATTTTCATATCTAACTACCCATTTTTTAATCAAAGTCGCATGCTCCGGAAACAACTTATTTTGATCGCTCGGGTTAGATAAACAGTAAGTAGACACAAACTTATTGTGTACAAAATGGGTTAAATATTCATGCTATAAACAATGTTGAACGAATTTATGAAGAGAGAAAAAAAATAGAAATTTACTTTAACATGAACCAAATAATATTTGCGTCAGGGTGCGTCGTGATCTTTATATAAAGAAGTAATGTCTCTTACATAAAGGTCCTCCTGAAAGCTATACTCCTGAATTTCTTTGTCTTTCCCAACGTGAACGCATGTAGCATTATCTTCCTTTGGTTCCAGTTTGTCAAGTGTGTATGACCCAAAAACGAAAGAATTCCCTTTCAGGACTTGTCTTTTTGGATTCTCCCCTTTTCAGGATGAGTTTCGTGCTTACATTGGGATTATAAGAGAACATTATAGTAGGTGTATAAAGGTGCGAACATACGTCATGAATACGTTATTATTATAACATATTTCATCCGGGAATATTTCGACGATTTGAAATGCAGGACGAAGCATGCATGGAACTGAAACGAAAGTATGTGATATCACTCAGATCCTGTTCCCAAAATAATAAACACATAAAATCCACGCGTTGGTAATGAAGGACGTGATGGGCTACTGTCAGTCGTAAAGAATCCTTGTCTAGACGCGTGGTAATATCCCCTTCCTCAACGACAGCACACCTATAAGGTCATTATATCATACAAAATAATAAAAATGAGCACATCGTTAACCATAAAACGTTACAAATTACAGTGAGCCAGGAGTCGCCATGAATAAGGCATGAGAATCGCGGAATAAACTGTCCTTGCATACTAAGGAACACAGGAAAAATACGTCATAACTGACAGAGCCGTAAACAACAGGCGAGGGTGGTTAATTTATTATTATTGGCACCATTGTTAACGATTCTTCTTTACTGAATACTGATACGGACCTCACAGAAATCACGGACTTATGGACACTTTTTATATTAATTTCAAGCTGACCAGAATCACATTTACGGCACCCATCATTGTTTATGAATCTCAGGAAACTACTACCTTACATCCTGTATAAATTCATATCCTTGCTTTCTTTGCTACTCCACAACCTTCGAAACACTTGGACATTTATTTTCAATCAACAAGAGATCGTTATTAAACTTGATCCTTTAATTTTTTGGTCGTTATTATAACACCACTCGACGCTGCGCGCCGCCTGCTATAATCGATAATTTTCGCCCAGTTGTATAACACACAATTATTTTCACACGCAAATCAAAAACATTTGATTAAACAACAACAAGGTACCTACAATCAGAATTTGACGTTTAAGATCCTTTAAAAAATTAAATCAAGCAGGCCATGACTCCTTAACTCAGGAGAAAGTTTATTATCACATTTTCGTACATAACTCCGTTTCTAGAGATACTAGAGACCTCCGGTTTTTAAAATTATTTTTGTTTTTCTATTCTCTTGAGGTTTATAATAAAATTGATGTGTCTTTCAATTTGGAATTTTCGAAAAAATTGCAGAAGAATTTCCACTAAAATCCTGAAATTTCCAATGAAGATTTATTGGTTTCTAAGCATCCACCCTAGCAACTTGATCCCCTAAATTTATTTTGGAATAGGCTAATTATTGTAATTGTCCAAAACTGGAGTGAAATTCAACTAAATTTGATTAAATGAGTTGCTATTATAATATAGTGTCATTTAAATATTTAACACGTTCATTATCTCATAAATCATATATGATATAATGTATTTGTGGTTTAGCTATGTACGTATCATAAATAATTCATTGATTTATTACAATGTATAAGCAAATTTGAAGGTTGAACGTCCTGTTTCTAATTCCTTTACATGTAAAATTCCTTTATAATGTGTATAGTAGGTACTATAATTCGCAAATTTAACACGCTTTTAAGATTTGAACAACAATAAAAGAAAGAGCAATTCATTGGTTATAAAGCAGACAAAAGTGTGAATGCAGTTATAACAATAAGTTAAGTGTAGATTTTTGTTGGCACTTAAAAGCCATTTGTTACACTTTGTATTGAAATTTCTTTAGAAAAATGAATATTTCTAGCGCCTTCTTCCAGCAAATAAATCGACAAAGCTAGCTAGAAGATATGTGAGCTGAACTACACCACCATAAAATCAATTTATAAAGTTTACACACCATAAAATATCCCATACAACAAGTCTACTGATTCTAGATTAGTAGAAAATAGTTTAAAACCCGACCATATATCTTGGAAACACATTAAGGTATCCCTGAAGATTAAAGCTTTACCTGATCTGATCACAATAGGCACAACCCCGAGAGACAGGCTGCGGGGTGACAAAAGGACACACCAATTGTCACTTGACGCGTGAAACAGGGGATAAACGAAAGCTATACAACATGGCGACAATTGGGAACCGTTGGCGTGGAAATTGTGTTTGGAAAATAAATATTTTTCTTTAATTATTTCCGAGCGACACCATTACTATGTTTATTGTCAGTTTAGCGAGCGTTTTGACGAATATTATTTTTAATATCGCGAACGCCACCAGCAAAATAATCAAAAGTTTTATTGACATTTATTTTAGGGTTTCTCATTCCCTTTTAAGTACATATTGACGTTAAGACGTTAGATTTATCATGTATTGATCACTAGGGATAGGATTTTTATGCAATTGCATGTCATAAACCTAGTGCACGTTTAAAAAAATTTCATTGCATATGTCAGAACTTTTGGATGCATTTTACATAATTTCACTGCTTCTCTAAATGCAGCAAAAATACTTTCAAAACTGCAGGAAGTTGTTCGAAAAAAGCAGCCAAACAGATATTGCATTGAAAAGTCCTGAAATATGCATGGATTTATGAAAAGGTAGCAAATATGCAAAAATATGCACGGATTCGATTCCCCGTTGTAGACAGGGTTTTTCAAAATTCTGGAGCAACGAGGGATCGACTCGTTACTATAATGGGGGGGGGAGTCTTCAAGGGTGGGATATGTTATACTTTTGTACCTATAGTGCTTCGTGCGCTGAGCCGGTGTAAGCAGGGGGGGGGGCTTTCGCAACTTGATGATTATTTTTAAAAAAATTGATTATAGTTTGGAAGTTTCACTTTACAAAATTTTTTGCTTTATTGGTAAATAGGGTTTTTTTGGATAGGACGAAAAAAAAACAAAGACTGTGACGTCTTGGGCTGATTTGAAAAAAGTGTTTGATACATGTATAGAAATTTAATGATTTATGTATCGGGGGATTATTGCGTGTTTATGAGTTTTTCGTGTAGACCTAGTTTTGGTTGTATTTCATATAATAATTCAAATAAACCGGGATTTGAATCGAGTTTTCAGCACCCGGCTACCAAAAAACACGCACAAGAAAGACAATATGTTATTTATTAAAACGTATATTACAACAAACACGGCTGATATATTCCAAATATATTCATGACTACAAAATAAATACCCGCTTTATTTTTTACTATTTTCACAGCCTGAAAACACCTATTGAGTTTGAAAATTTATTTAATGAGCTAAAAAAACAATATTTCAACCGGCTGTATTGGTTAGCGATAATTTATTACTCGTTCGACAAAGACGGATGATAGGTGAGCATAGATTGTGAAAAGAGAGAGCTACACATCGGAATGCCAATGATTCATGAACGACGAAAGGCGATGTTCGGATGTTTAAGGTGTTTTTTGTTTCGTCGTGTTGTGTTCTGTTTCGACACGAACAAATGAACGTTACACTTCTCGCACTCCCGATGTTCCCTTGTTTATGACTTTCGTTCAGGTATTTTAAAGCTTCGAATTTGTTTGTACCCTTGTTTCGTGTTAATAGCCCGTAATTACCTTTTTGTGTTAGGTAAGGATGAACACGCAGTTCCCATGATTACCACAACCTTAGACGTAAATTTAAAAACTATTTTTTTAACCATTAATTAGATGTCATTAGTAATTTTTAACTGATAGTCAATTTAAAAACAAAATCTAGAGGGTTCCCTAAGTAACCCAAGTGAATAACAGCCATTACATGCTCGTTACAATTTATACGACGATTCATCAAAGAGGCTATGACGGCATATTGTATGTCCTTTCGAGAAATTGTTTTTAGATTTGATGTGGAACTCTTTCAATTGTTTAATATTTTGGTAATCATTTGTTCCGTGATTGTACTTTATGCTTAGTCCTAAAATATTCGCTTCTAGGACAATTCCCCTCGAGGGCGAATTGTCCTCGGGCCAAATCGTCCGGAGGCGAATTGTCCCAAATCCAAAATATTCTACTGCATACTTCAAATATTATCAGAAACAAAATTAGATATTCTGTTGTTACTGGGGTATTCATGCACAAGTGCTTTAACTTTACTTTATTATGCACTAGGGATTAATGATTACTTAAAGCTGTGTATCAATCATGGATTACGTTAACCTTGACCAAGCACATGAATAATTGATTAATTATTGACTAGTCGTGGAGAAGAAAAATTTTTAAAATGTGGTTGATTCGAGAAAATCGAAGTGCGTTTACGTATGCCAGCTTAAAGAGTGTTAAAAGGTTTTGCATTTCCATATCTAAGTGTCATCGTAAATTACGATGGTTTAAAACGGTAAATAATTGTAAATTCTAAAATTCTTTAAAAGCTTTTTATCTGGTACTGGTAGCACAGTAGCTGCTGTCATTGTATCTCTTTAACAAGATAGGATTTCTTAAGGGTAATATTGTTGTCAAAGTCCGGTTTGAGATAGGGATTTAAACCGACAAAGTCAAAAGACCGGTCAGTTAATCGCAGATTATTGTAATCTCTTAATTAACATCCAGTTAAATTAGATTTTTGCCAGATTACAAAGCTAGGTAGCATTAGCTAAGTTTTAAATCTCCCAAGATAAGATGACTTTCAGAACCATTGTTGAAACCAATTCTGGATTTTATGTATCTACTATATTTTTATCTTTGTCATACAAACGCTGCTTTTAGTATACCAAGAAGGATAAATAAATCTTGGGGTTTAAATAGGCAGGGTCTTTAGGTGTTTTCAAGTTTTAATATGGCATTTAGGAATGTGATTTACGACACTGTTTAGTATTTTCTTTGTTGATTTAAAGACTTAAGTATTCGAGGATTACAAAGGACTCACTAATAGACTACGAATAACGGTTCTTATTTTTCTAGATTAACTTTTACTCAACTCTTTTACTTTCTTTAACAGTTGCAAGGTATATTTTCGAAAATACTTGGATCTTTGCCAGAAGTAATCCCATTATTTATTTTATTTATAAAACAGGAAAGTTAATTTCTTGAAAAGTTCATAACTTTTAAAAAATCGTATAACCGAACTAATCTTGCCACGAGGTTATAATAGCACTTTTCTCAACTGTATATGTGCTATTAAGGAGTTTTTAAATTTAATAATTTACTGTAAGTTGTAATAGGGTCTTGTGGAAGAAAATTATTAATTAACATAATGAGGGTTCAAAAATTCCAGCCGCAAGTCCATTTAGAATAAAAATTAAACATCAAATTAATAGCCGTAAAAGTTAATCGTTAATAAAACAGTCTAACAACCATTTTAGTGAATAGCGGACCAAATAGATATATATTATAAAACCATTAAAAAGCTAATATATTACGGCCTCTTTAACAACAGACTTGGTTTCTTAACTATTAAAATTATGTTAAAATACAGCTAACGTAACGCCCGCTCGTAAATCTACACGATTTGGTCAGAGGAAATTGTACCAGAGGCTGTACATGTGGGGAGAAATTTATTAAAATTATTATTGAGAAATTTATTAGTTTGGAGAACAAGTTATTTATTTCAAATAAAATCTATTATTATTACAGAAACGTGATTTGAATAATAAATCTTCAAATAAATTTTCAAACTCCAAAATCGTAAGTTAAAAAAATTACTTCGGACCAGCCTACATAATATCCACGCAATCCGATTATTTTTCTAAGTCAGTTTAATAAACCACATAGTACAAAATAATACACATGGTGATAAAAAATATTATAGTACATTGTATACCAAGGCTGAGAAAAGTGTTGTTATAGTCTTGCCATAAGACTACATCCCTATGTGGATTCCTAAACTGTTTTCTCCCGAAGCAAAATATGCGTCGACAAGGAAACAGTTTGGTATCTGATCTCGACTTTTTAATGGCGACAGTGACTGGGGATAAAGTTAAGGTAAATTACTGGCATCTAACACAAAATTAAAATCTATTGAATGGATTTTCTTGCTTGCACGTAATCTTTAGCTAGAAAATCTATGGTAACCATCTTTTGGAACATGCAAGATATTATTTTGACTGAATATAATGCCTAAAGACTCTCTGATCATTGAATAAGTGGTTGGTAACACACTCAAAAGTACACCCTAATGGTAATATTGCAAGAAAGGGTAATAACTGTAAATAATACAGAGAGAATGTTAACCAAATATTTTTAGAACAGACCCTTGGGTGAGGAGGAATACGGTCCTGGGGTCCTGGCAGTTGACACCCCTCGTAAGGCACATCTATAAAAGAAAAACTCTCCTCTTGTATTGTCTCTGAAAACCCCCCCAAAAAAGAGCGTCACCGACGTTCATTTAATTTTAATTTGTTTCACAGACAATTCTAAAAAAAGACGATACCTACCTTTACCCATCTTGATGAACACTTTTGCTCTGCGAATATTAAGAAGCACTACATAATAAATTTCATAAGAACCGAAGAGGGAAAATTTTCATGAAAGTTTAATTAAAAAACTGAATATCATGAATAACAAAGAGGCGGATTTAAATTTAATTCTCATTTGTACGCCACTGCGTTAGTTAAACATGGGTTAACTAAAGGTAGATAAGTATGGGCGGTAGGTGTGGCGGTACCCCACAATTTGCAGTAAACAGGGGTTCTTGGAAGCACCGCGCTCATCACCAACGAGCCCCGGGGAGTCGCTTAGGGTCCTAGGGGCTTCGACCTACAGGTCACTTCGTTCGATTCTTTATTAACTCTGATGAGGGAGTTTTAAAATTTAGGGCCAGAATTATCACTTTTTATTGTTTTTTAAAGATATATTTAATTCCGATTTATTTTATTTTTAAATTTAATTTACTCGACAGGGTTTTCGTATAGTTTGGGCGTAACCCCTTCTCCATTACTTAACCATATTGTTTTGTCCTTGTCTGGTTTAAAAAAGAGAAGAATTTGATGCAAATATTTTAGAAACCAAGAGTTATTACGTTATGTTTAGAAAATGTTATAAATACTTGTTTAAGAAATGAAGATGTTTAGTTTAAAGAAAAAAGTAGCAAGAATTTTAGTTAAATTGTTAAATATCAGTTTAGAATACACGAACCATACTACTGGAAAGGAATGTTGAAGGAATTCATTGGAAATGTAGTAGGTACTTCCAATAAAAATATTATGATTGGCATTTCAATTTATTAGGCAACTACTTTTTGTAAGTTTTTGCCCCTCTTATAAACCGGTTTGGTTTAGGAAACCAAAATTTAACCTTTTTTTTTTAATTAAAAAAAATCAATGCTGTAACTAATATGGACTTTTCTGGGTTTCGAAAAAATTGGATAATGAAATAAAAACACTAGCCCTGCGTCCAAACAACTGTACGTGTAAATGTCCCTGCGTTTGAACGTACTTGCGTCCAAATGAATCTGCAATCAAACAACTCTGCGTCCAAATAACTCTGCATCCAAAAAACTCCGCGTACAAACGTCCCTGCGTTCAAAGGACTCTGCGTCGAAACGACTCTGCGTACAAACGTCCGTGCGTTCAAAGGACTTTGCGTCTAAATAACTCTGCATCCAAACAACTCCGCGTACAAACGTCCCTGTGTCCAAACGACTCTGCATCCAAATGACGCTGCGTACAAACTACCCTGCGTTCTAAGGACTTTACATAGAAACAACTCTGCGTGCAAACGTCCCTGTGTTCAAAAGACTGCGTCCAAATATCTCTGCATCCAAACAACTCCACGTACAAACGTCCTTACGTCCAAACGTCTCTGTCGAACGTCTGTACAGTCTTTTGTTCTAACATCTATTTTACTAATAATAATAAAAAAAGAACATTCGTCGGGCAATACTGATATCTAATCAGTTTTCAATAATGAATGTGTTTTAGATTAAAGGAACAAGCTAAATGTAATTTATGTCGCTGTTCGTTGCTTGTTTCTTCGCTGTTCGAGGCTTGTCGTTGTTTTTCTTCCAAGTTCCCAAGAGTCAATTAATATATTATGCGAATAACTGTTAAGAATGTAATAGACTTACGAAGATATTTTAATTATGAGTTTTGTATTTCGGAATGATCTTTGTATCTAATTACAAAACTACTTCTTTTTAACATATCACATAACCGTTAAAAGTTATGAAACGTCTATGAGAATTTTTAATTATTAATTTAATTTTTAAAAAATCTCATTATATTTGAAAAGTAAGTTCAAACGGTTTCGTGCATTTAAAACAGATTAACCAAATTATTTCAAGTCTGACATACGTAATGATCAAGTACCGCTACCGTTCTACTACCTTCATGCTAATATAGATAGCTTCAGATTATACCACCTTTAACCTCTCTCAACATGTTGTACAGACGTTCATGAGATGAAGCTCCGTCCTAGATAATAATATGAAGTGTCTTAATTTGGATTTGGGAATTTTTTTCTGATTATTCAGTTTGTTCCTTTTGTTTGGAGATTAAACGTGAAGTCAGTTGTTAATTGAAAATTTTGTTCACATAGAACAAGCAAATAACTTGAATAAATTTTAATTATGTTGGTGCATAAAAACTTCAAGCTGGTTTAATCTACGCTCGATTATGTTCGTTACCAGGCATTAAAATACAAAATATAATGACAATTTAAAAGACAAGTTTACGAGTGCAATTATTATTTCTGAAACAAATGTACAATGAAATGGTATCCCAGGCGATAATGAGGCCCATCAGAAAGATACTTTGATCTTTTAAACTGTCTGCTTTTAATTCTGGTTTTTTAAATGCGTATTTGTTTAATTTTTCTTTGTCACTTAGACTGTGATATGTTTATTCGTTTGTAAATAATGATACACACATTCTGAGAATATTTTTGAATTATTATGGTAATGCAAAAGGCGTATACTGTTTGGAAATATAAATTGACAGGAACGAAGAAGAAAGATGCGTTCTTCGTGGAAGTGACTGCAACGGTGTTTTAGTTTATTACCTGCTGGTCTAGCTAACCAATTATACGGTGTCTTCTCTGACAGCTTTAATGTTAATATACACGAGAATACCTTGTTAATATGTAATGGGCTTTGCCCGTCTGGAAATTGTTGAATGGGGTATTTAGGAGCTTTTATTTACAGTAACTTTTTTCAGGGTGCCTGAATTACTGCTCGGGCATTTTGGTTTATTGCTCGTAAACTAAATCCTACAACTCTCACATACATACGTTTTATTGTAAAGGCGTTTTCATAAATCTGTTCATTGAAATGTTGCTGCATTAGATCACTTCAACAAGTCAGAATATTGCATTTGCAATACTTATATACTAAATTACAATCGCACTTGTTGCTCTTTTCTCCCGGTTTATACATAAATTTTAAATTTTAGATTCTTTCTTCTTAAAATAATTATTTTCTTTAGAATATCCATTTGTTATCCTTTTTTTTTTTAGTAATCTTAGTAGTAGTAGTGCTTTAAATGATGAAAAGCTCTCTTTGTTTCCAAGAATCTTATCTTAGGCAATCTGGCCTTGGTAGTTTTCACATTTTATCATTGCTCGTATTTTCCAATCGAAGCTGCGGGGTACATACCCTCCCTATTAGATTTGTTGTTCCTGTATTATTTTCTAAGTTCGTAAAAATAACAAAAACATGCTTTAAATCTAACATAGACTATTTTCAGAACAAAATAAACAAAGCACAGTCCGAATTTGACGTTTAAGATCCTTAAAAAATTATATCAAGCTAGCCATGACTCCCAACTCAGCACACTATTTTTTAAAAATCACATTTTCGTGCATAACTTCATTTCTAATGATGCTAGAGACCTCTGGTTGGACTAAATAACAACAAAATAAACAAAGCACAATCAGAATTTGACGTTTAAGATCCTTAAAAAATTATATCAAGCAAGTCATGACTCCCTACTCAGCACACTATTTTTTATAATCAGATTTTCGTGCCTAACTTCGTTTCTAGTTATCCTAGAGACCTCTGGTTGGAGTAAATAACAACAAAATAAACAAAGCACAATCAGAATTTGACGTTTAAGATCCTTAAAAAATTATATCAAGCCAGCCATGACTCCCAACTCAGCACACTATTTTTTATAATCACATTTTCGTGCATAACTCCGTTTCTAGTGATCCTAGAGACTTCTGGTTGGAGTAAATAACAACAAAATAAACAAAATAGTCAGAATATGACGTTTAAGACCCTTAAAAAATTATATCAAGCAAGCCATGACTTGCAACTCAGCAGACTATTTTTTATAATCAAATTTTCGTCCCTAACTTCATTTCTAATGATGCTAGAGATCTCTGGTTGAACTAAATAACAACAAAATAAACAAAGCACAATCAGAATTTGACGTTTAAGATCCTTAAAAATTATATCAAGCAAGCCATGACTCCCAACTCAGCACACTATTTTTTATAATCAAATTTTCGTCCCTAACTTCATTTCTAATGATGCTAGAGATCTCTGGTTGAACTAAATAACAACAAAATAAACAAAGCACAATCAGAATTTGACGTTTAAGATCCTTAAAAATTATATCAAGCAAGCCATGACTCCCAACTCAGCACACTATTTTTTATAATCAAATTTTCGTCCCTAACTTCATTTCTAATGATGCTAGAGATCTCTGGTTGGAGTAAATAACAACAAAATAAACAAAGCACAATCAGAATTTGACGTTTAAGATCCTTAAAAAATTATATCAAGCAAGCCACGACCCCCACACTATTTTTTATAATCACATTTTCTTGCATAACTCCGGTTCTAGTAATGCTAGACACCTCTGGTTCTTTGCATTCCCTTTGTTTTTCTACCCTCTATACGATTGTACAAGGGACGTGCTCACCTGTACGATTCCATAACTAAATTAATCGCCAAAATGAAAAGATTTTTAACCTTCCTTCTGGAATATTTTGAAGGAAAAACACTTAAAAATACCTAAAATTACTAATTTGCATATGGCAATGTGCTAAACAACTATCTAACTAATTAATTAAGCGATTAATTAATATCCAATCCTGTTTTATTTAACGGTCCTGTACTTACTGACTCATCAAACATTACATTAATCCAACAAACAAATTTTAAAATTTGAAAAACAAATTAATAACAACCACCCACTATTCCATTTGGGAAAAATACAAAGTACATGTTGGAAGCTACTTGCTTTCATTCATAATAGTTTTCTGGTAATCAAATATTCAAAGCACACACGTCTTGGATAATTTTAAAGCCTCAGCTCCTTAACAATGAAGTAAGAAAGCAGGAGGTGCTCAATTTGAGGAGCGTCCAATCATACTTAAGTAACTTAAGAGATAACAAATGCATCAAAATATACATCATAATCAAGAAGAATGGCGGGCCCATAATAAGATATTTATATGAATATTATGAGCGAGCTAAGAATGCTTCACAACAATGACTTACGAATGGACTAAACGGATTCTGAAAATTAATTTCAGAGGCTCAGGTGCCGCGTGCAACGTAGGTGTACTGATAAATAGCGAGATAAGCGACGGGGTACAATATGGACGAATAAAATATTACACAGGTTGAAATAAGATATGTACTCAAGATATATAAGAATAAAGTTGTCACAGACAAACACACACAAAATTTCAGTTCGTTTTTAATTTGTTTTGCTAGACTAACATAATTATTATTAATTTTTTACGCTACCTACCTACTATTGTCCACCTATCTTTAATCCGAGAAACTGTTTTTCTCCCGATCATGTCAAAAATGTATCATTACTTAAACAAAGTTCTTGTAATTGTTAGTAGTAGTAATAATAATTATTATTACCTCCATGTACTAGAGTGTCGCGTAGTATTACCACAGTACAATGAAAATATTTCTTGTACAATTCCATGAAGCATATAGACTTTAATTAAATCCTTACCTTGACAAATCAGAAGTACCTAACCAACAATTTATTAAAAGTTCAGTCCCCTGTTAAGTACAGAATTAGGCATGTCGAAGAAATAATTCATTTGATCTTTTAAAATGTAAAACGATCCAGGTATATAGATTGGCTTGGAGAACTCTAATTGATTTCACGATCAATCTCTGCAGTACGTGTGCATATAATTTTTAATGCGCCATATGCTTTTCACGTTACAATCTCAATTTTCAATCCTAGGCCTGAAATGAGTCAGATCAGATGTCTGACTAAACAACTTTGAGGAGTAGTTTGATCCGAATTGAGATCTTTATTGTCTGCATCCACGCTATTATTTAGATCTAGGTGATGATTATATTCATAACATTTAAGTGGAGTTTGTGTTAGGGAAGATTAAAGATCACCTTTTACATCGATAGAGTCAATCAGTTTAGTGTTAGATTATTTGGTGTTAGTCATTGAGATTGAGATTAATAGTGACTAGAAGAATTCTTATGACCACCACGAAATAATGACTTTTTAATCGTGTCAAAATTGAAATTTAAATGGTTCTCAGGATTATACCATCACGTTTGAAAACATAAAAATTATTGCTTCGATGACCACAATTATTTTTTTATTGCCTTTTAATTTACAGCATTGAATCATACAACAGAAATAAAACCTATGTATGGATGATGTAGCATTTTAAATTGAAAAAATTACTCTATCGAAGACTAATAATTTTTAGATTACAGATAAACGAGTTTAAAAACAATCTTTTATTCTAAGATTCATACTTCGCCTAGAAAAAAAAATTCGAATATTTTTAAAATCCTATATTGAAAAACAATAGTTTATTTTACACATGGTACATGGTGCCGAGGCTATTGTAATAGGTAATATTAATAATAGAACGCGAAACGGTGTTTTCTGATCCCTCAGGGGCTCACATCTTGTGAGTACGGGTGTGGCAATCCCGAGGTACCCTAGCTGGAGCTATACTTTTCTTGGATTATTTCTGGAAGAGCTCCCCACCCTCACATTTTCTCTCATCCTTGACCAATTGTTGATTTTAAAATTATACAAACAACATTTGGGAATTCTTCAATTTTCAACAAAATATGCCCCAAGTTCCATCAACTTTTACATCATTTCGGAATATTTTTAATCATGAAAACAGGACATAGCCATATAGCCTAGTGCATATTTTCAATCATGTATGCAGTACATGGTCATAGCCTACCGCATATTTTCGATCATGAATGCGGTACGTATGGCCATTGGCCATAGAAGACGTACTTGAGATTTTTCATTAATCTTAGTGGCGTAAGCCGGATTTGAACCAGGAATCTAACGATATAGAAGGCTTCTTGTATATTTTATAATAGATAATAATTAAAAATATGTATAGGAAAATTAATGAAGTCTATTTATGAATTTAAGTTTTAAAAATGGAAGTCATAATTTAATAAAGATATTTTTTTTAAAACAGCAATTAACCGGTAGTTGTTGATAAATGTTTAAAACTTCATCTTAAAGGATTAACTCAGCTATACCCTATTGATACATGGCATAAACCACTTCTTTATCCAACGAGGTTGAAGTTATGAAAGACCTTGCTACTGAATTAGCTATTTAAGTTTAATTTAGAGAAAAAAAACTTGCTGTAATTAATGTAAACTCGTTTGAAGGCAAGAGGACATAAAGCCGATTTGATATCACCGTAAACGTATTCTTTATTGAAAATAAATGAAGAAAATTAAATAGAAATTAATAAAGAAATAAAATAAATTGCCGAAATTACTCATCTTATTATAGGTATGATGTTTATATCTAGATACTGTAAGATAAATTAGTTATATAAACTAATACACGCAGGTATATCGTTTTAAGTGCTAAGTCCAAACATATTTACATACATTATCATATTTTAAGGATGATTAAACAGTCTTCAAATCTTCTGACGTCTTCATTCGTTTCATTCTCGCCTGGATTTATTTAAGAATCTTCCCCATTTGTTCAGTTAAATCTGGATAATTTTTAATATCGTCAACATAAACGATGGTCACTGTAAGATGTCAGTATTCGATGTTGTTGGGTTTAAAAGACCCCATCCACTAAGGAATTTCCTGATCTTATCTAAAACTCAACGTATCCCTTACACATTGAGGCTTTTTTCAATGTTCGCACATTATTTCCTATAAATACTTACATATGTGCGCTATTTACATAATTACGCATAAAATTAGAATACATAAAACATGTATTTTCTATAAAATCTTTGAAAAATTCGCTTGGGGATATTTAAAGATTTATTTGGATTATCCTGGTATTAAATAAAAGCGCGTTGCGTATACAACGCGCATTTTTATAATCTTCGTTATCACATGAAATGTTGCCCTTTTTATAGTCCTTATTTTTATGCTGAATGTATTAAACGGTTAAAATTCGTGCTGAAGTTCAGTATTTCTTTTAATACTTGACAGGTTTTTATAAATGTGAGTGTTTGGAATATTTGTAGTGCAAGTTATGGCTTCATCCAAATTCTAGTAGGTCTTTATTCTTGAATTTAGAATTTTTATGGGTTTAGGGGGCTTAATTATTTATATATTCCCAACTTTATTATATAGTTCTACGCATAGTTTAAAGTTATTTTGTCATTATGCCTAATTTATAAAAAATAATTATTGTAAACAGAATTTATTTTTTTATAAAATAGTTTTGTTTTTATTTCACCTAAGTCCCTGCATTGACTCCTAACAAAATATTTTGATTATCACATTTTCGTTCCGTGTCTAATGTTCAAAATTCGGAAATCAAATCATCGCTTGTTTTATAGACAACATCCTACCACAATTTTGTGTGTTCAATAGTAAAAAAATCAAAACAATAAATCCATAAATAAAGAATTTGTATCGTAATTAAACAGAATGTATCTCTAATCAAATACTATTAACTTTTAATTACAAGTACATTATTTAACTGTGAACCTTGAGTCCTTGATATACATGCTGCAATCAATGATTGTGTGTTAATAAGAAACGTTCTTCAATACAACTTATTGTTTTATACTGTAAACGGATACAATGTAATCGCAATCCTGTGTTACAGTATTTCTAAACCTGTGTTCGATAATAGGCTATTATAATTTTTTTTAAATTTAGATTAAGTACAAAAAGTCTTTTAATTTTTCTCTAATATAGTATTTCTTGTTGGTTTAAAAAAGTAATTAAAATGAATAACAATGAAATAAATTTTATTATTGTATAGGCACAGTTTAATAATTATAAAATGTTTATAAATAACACGAAAGTAACGTTAACACAAATTCAAAAACAAATTTTAAATTATTTATTCAGTTGGAATATACAATTAAATTAACTTCTTAAATAAGTGTTGAAAGTGTAGGTATGAAAATATAACTGTAATTAACTTTTAGCGATATAATATTTGATACTCGATATCATATTTTCAAAACGCTTTTATTTTATAACAAATTATTTAATTCCAGGCTTTATCCTTTGAATAACCACATTTTTATGCACGATAATGCACCATCACATTAGAACTCAACATTTTTTTAACAAAAAAATGTACCCTTGAATTTGTAAAAACAAAGTGGGCACCTAACTTTCCAGATTCTAATCCGCAAATGCTTCGTTATCGAGATACAGGGTGTTGAAACTGTTTTTCTTATAATTATTCCGAAATGATTTTTATTAGATATTATTATTAGTATTATACAAATAATGTTCAAATTGACCGCCATTAGCTTCAAGACAAGCTTCTATTCTTCGAACAAAATTTTGAGGCTAAAGGCGCTCATTATTTAAAAAACGGATTTGCAGAGTTATTTTTTTATTCGCATTTTTCATCTTTGAAGTGTGATTTACACGAAAACGGTTAATGGTAGGAAAAAATCTCAAGAGACTGTTTCAACCGTAAATTAGTTGAGAAATTTGAAAATTGTGTCAACAATAAAAAAACAGTGGCGTACCATTTTTTCCTCCAGAAATATCCACATACCCACCCCTAGCTACGCCACTGGAGAAGGAAAAAACTGACTAATATGGTCCACTTATAGCAAATGTACATATTACGTATTGCTTACTTTTTAAAATTTAATTCCTAGTCATTTCCGAATAAATGAAAAAAAGATCGATATTTTTTACTACTTTCAACACCCTGTATATCTCGGTAACGAAGCATTTGCCGATCCATGTTAATAGGAACTTTTCCTCTTATTTTCATAAAAGGAACATGCACCTTAACTGAATGCGGTTTCTTTTTGAGACACCCTGTATAATGCTCTTCAGGAAAAAATTGATTTCACCTGAGAAAAACTTTTTGAAAACGTAAGGAAAGGCCTAAAATTTCAAAGAATTTAATCAGAATTCTGGAATTTAAACCCAGATTAAGAACTGTTGGTCCAATTCAACATACACTTTTCAAACGATAAGCTATTTCGAAAATAAGTTAAAGAATGTACCACCCAAAGTGAATTTAAAGGCACATGCCTTACTTAATTTACAGATAAATAAATTTTCTATTGTTTCACTACGTAATTATTGAGTATAGTTTAAAGAATTGCGAGGAGATTAAATGTAATTGTTTGGGTGGTCCATTTTTTTAACCGCCGATGATGTTTGAATAATAAACTAAATTAATTCATTTTTTTAAATCTTAGTTCGAAAAGTTTCATTTTAAAAATCGTGATGACACACTCGTGTTTTTTTAAATGTATTGTGCTCTCGTGCTTACCTAGAAACAATGTTTCGGGAACTACTACTGAAATTTTCCGATAAAAATCCAAGGTCTTGTTAGATTGTATATAAAAAATTTATAAAAGGATAAAGAATCAGGCTTTCTAATATTTGATGCGTTTTAAATAAAAAAAAGGGTTATTATTATTATTACGTAATCCTTATGAAACTAATCCTAATTTATCTCTAAATTGGCGTTATTACTTTATGAATGTCCTGAAAAGTAGTTCATATTAATAAATACGAGTTCTTTAAATATCAACTTCTACCTACGACGCTTATTTTACGACAGTAAATAATTGCTATCAATCTTCTGAATAAATAATTTCCTTAATACTCTATTTTATTTTTTCCGGTACAAGGAAATTCAAATTTAAAGGTGTATTAGATATTTTGCTGCATTTTTAATACTAACCCTAAAATAAATTAAATTTTTTAACAATAAGTTTAGGAGAGTAGGTAACATAGAGAAATTAGAGAAACACTCTGTATAACGTCAGACGAATTTACTTCTAGACTAGTTCGATAATTGTCAACCCCTTCCAACCCTTATTACATACACCAGTTGCGCAATAAAAGGGGTTGATAATACACCCTCACTTAAAATTTGAATTCCAAAATCTGAACTCCTTAGAAATAAGGGAGTAGAACATAAATCAAGACATATTTTTGCCTTGGGGATATGCTCCGAAATTCTTCCGAACCAACTTCGGTTTTTCCTGAAATTCAAAGCCTTTAAGCTGTATTGCTTAATTAATTTGTTTTAATTTAATCATGCAGTACTCAATCCCAATACTAAACTTTAATAATATGCACAACGGTTTCTGTATCCAAACCCTATCTACATCTTCTCGTTAACGAATTAATTATTGCAATAGGTACAACTAAAATAAAACACCTGTTATGTTTTTTAGTTGTGTTAATGATCTAAGTTTGATTAATAATTAAGAAAGTTGTTATAATCATATGTAAGTTATTTTTTTTTTCGTTTTCTTATGTCAGATAGATTTGTGGGTAATTAAATTTCTTGCGATTATTAGGAATTGCAATAACTATTCCTGTTTATTCGAATTTTTGGGTTAATTATCCATGAAACTTTTCTGTAAGAAATTCTGTGCTAATTAGCAGGGGGAATTAAAAAGGTGTAGTTAAGATTAAACTTTCGTTTAACGAGTAGCAGTAAATTAATTTTTTATATGGAAGATAAAGTGTTGTTAAACTAGGATGAATATAGTTTTTATTAGTCACCAATTTCTATTACATTTCAATTCTCGTTTTAATTAACCATTTATGTAAATGACGAGCATGTTTAAATGAAAATACAATAATTCTTGTCACTAATTTGCATCAAGAATTAATATTTATTTATGGTTCCAAAGACCTCATTCTTTTTCCCATGCTGATGGTAATTTGAGCCTTCTTTATATAATTTAGAATGATAATAATACTGTTATTAATTATTACATAAACATTGTGCGATTTATAACTTTTCTTTATAAATCATTTGTAAGTAACGTTTGAATGATGCTCGCATGAGTAAGTAATAATTAATTGAAACACATTTTATTGATTTACTACATGTCCAAGGGTTAATTCTTGCTCCGTAATTTATAGTTTAATCATGTCGAATTGCAGACCTGTTGGATAATAATTTAAAACAAGTCAAATGCCCATTAAACCTATACAGGACTTTGCATTTTGAGATATACCTGTTCTGTGTCCAGTACAAAGAGGAATATAGAAAAACGCTCTTGTACGGTACTCGTTTACGTCTTCAACTACTTTTATGTAACAATACTTTTTGTTACATTCAATCTAGAAATTTTACACAGTTTTCAGTACAGGCTGAAAAATCAATGTTAATGTCAATATCAATTGGACACCCTGTATTTTGAGGCGCTACGCGGATATTATTTTATCATATACAATCTAGCAAGGCCTTGGATTTTTATCGAAAAATTTCAGTAGTAGGTCTCGGAAGATTGTTGCTAGGTAAAGCACGAGAACACAAGTTTTCATTTCTTTGTTTTATAAAAACCATGGCAACTGTTGAAACTTTCCTGTTGGTGGGTTACGAATACAAGAATTAATGGCACTATACTTAAGATACTTTTTATGGTACATGGCAAAAATGTTTTTTTTTAGACTATGCATCATGTTTAAAGGATAATTTTAACTGTCTGAGTTAATGTATGAATGGTACTACGTTTTGGTTTTTTCTTAAGGTTAGGTACCCAGTACTGTACTAATGAAAGGTATACGAAATATCAAACAAGTTTTGATTTTGAAAACCCACGACCTCTTTTGAATGCCATTATATATGTAACATGACATCTAAAATATGTTAATACACCTATAAAAAATACTTTCAGGTATTTGTACGGGCACACAAGCCGTAGTCACATATATCAAAACAATTTATGCGTTTTTTATTGATGTAAAATCTCGATTAAATCGAAATTAAATATTTTAATGCTGGTACAACAGCCTGCCACTCCTAGGCTGCTCGAGGTGCTGTAAAAACTATATTATCACTTCAAGGCAAACAGCAGGGGGTCGGAACAAAATATTATACACCTCACAATACAGCAGAATCGCTGGGGTGGAGGATAATAAGCCACATAAGGAAGACGTCAGCTTGAATAATTCTTAATTTCGTGTACACTTGTCCGGGCAGCGTAAATCACAGACTATTAGAACATTATCGAACCTGATCTTAAAAATAAATATTTACTATTATAGAAACTATTTAATATACCAACTATAATAATAATCGATCATCAATCTAAAGTATCATCAATTACCTAAAGAAATAAAACTTCACTTTCTTCAGTCTTTACAGTTTGAATTATGATTTATGATATCAAAGCTTTACAATGAAATGAATGCTTGATCGTTAATTATGACACTGTTAATTAATCTTAACAGAATTCCTTATTTTTTTTTATAGATAGAATAATTAAAAAAAATATTAAATACAGATAAAGTTTACCAATGTAATCTTTAGTAAACAATCTGCTAATTATTTTTATGTTTGGTCTAGGATAATGGCATTATTCCCAAGTGAATAATCAAGTAGGCGCGCTTTTCCACGTGAAAATAAATATCACGATAACAACAGAACATATAGGTCTTAACGTTCCTGCACTTCCAATAGGGTTTAGGTCAGGGTTACAAGCAGACCAGTCCAATGGGTGCAATTTTCTCCTCCTTGAGGAACTTTTTAATTAAAGGATCTAGAGGTCGTTTTTGTTGTATAGGGTGGATATCCCACGTGCTTAGAATCAAATTACGTATAGTTCAATGATGAATATATTTTATAATAAGCTTTAAGGGAAATTCAAATTAAATTTCTAAAGCTTATTATAAAAATTCTAATGTAAATTTATACAATAACAGACAGTCTGTAATAAGATAGTGTCTATTAATAATAAGTAGGGATAGGATTTGTATGCAATTGTAAATGTGAAAGTATGTTTTTGGAATATCAAAATATGAAGTAGCAGTGCAGTATAAAAGATAGAAATTATGTCTTCTGCATTGAAAAGTGCTGAAATGTCCATCTGTTTACAAATATGCACTTTCAAATTCACGTAGAGATGTTTTGTATGTAGAAATGTAATGCATAGAAATCCTCGCTCTCTCTCTCTTTCCAATAATAATAATAAGCATGATGTATATTCTGCGTGCAATATTTGTCCAAAAACACACACGCATAAGAATGTGGACGCCTCTTTCATCACCACTCGTGACATAATGACACAAAGTTCATTAAAATATAACCACTTTTTATTTTGTTACTAAGCCATAATGTATTTTTTTTGATATCGAAATCGTATTGTCCTTTAAAAAAAACTAAGAAATGCACAGACAATTTTTTTAATTACTGTTTAATAATTATGGACGTTATTTTATTTTATCGCAGCATCAAGAGTCAAGTGCAGGAGAATTTCTGTGCAAATCTTAAGAATAAATTTTGATATTTTGGAAATGTGATAGTTTTCGCGCCCCGTGTAATTTTTAGCGCCGTTGTATGGACGAAACAGCGGGCGTTCAGCCTAACGAACGCCTGCTGCGTTTTAAACAGCTGTCGCTATGGTAACCTGCCCGGTAGACATCTTCATCAGGACGTGGCAGGAGAATTATAAATACGACGAGCATAACGCAGAGATATTGCTTGTTAACTTTTTCAGAGGCTACTCCAAAGAATGCGCGTGTGGGAGGTTTGGGATGTATGTGTTATCTCGATAGTAACATTTATACTGTTTATGCCTTTTCATCCTTTGTGTATTGTTCACATAAATGATGTTTTATAAAGTGCAGATTTATTATGCCTACTTCAGCCTAGAATTATTTTTTTACCAACCGTATTTATCGATGAACTCTGTTCGTTCCAACGGATATACGATTATTAACATTATCCATATTTTGATTTATTATACGTGGGCGAATTCTTAAATTAACTTTTTTAGTTTAACCCAATTTTTAAATTACCATCATGTAATACATAGACATACTTGTAGGTATCTTTCTCCTTTACCATCAACCTTTCCCTCCTTTTCTTTTTTAATTAAACAACTAAAGAAAAAACATAAACATATAACATTATTTATTGGTGAGAAGTATGGAATATGGAGTAAAATTAAAATTTCCAATAGATTTTTAGATGTTTTTCCGTGTCTTAACAATAGCCGTCCAGGACTTTCTTTCTAACCACCCCTAAAAATATTCGACCACCTACGTTTGTTTAGTTTTGAAAGAAAATCCATTTTAATTTAATTACTAGTCATTAATTGGTAAAATTTTAAAATACTGTGCTTTTGTAATTAACGTTAATCGTAAAAATTCTTGGAGACTTCAACGTCCGATTAAACAAGAAACCTCCTCTTAGGACTGGATTTTTAAATTTTGATAGCCAAGAATTTTAATTTGACCTTCTGCAAATTTCTTTCTTCGCCATTTTCAGATTTTTCCATAATCCCATGAAATATTGATTTAATCGGAAAATCCTGAAAACCTTTTCCTAGAACACCAACCCCCATACCTATTTTTTTGATGCAGGATTTTTGAAGAGACTATGGGGAAAATTCTGTTAGGAAACCTTAACCTTTTCATTTGAAATTTTCGAGAAAATTACACCAAGTTATAAACTGAACTAATTGGTTAATTATTATCAGTCCTCGAAGAAAATAATTCTAAGACAATTTCTCTGTTTTTATAAGTTCACTAATTTTAACCTTGTGTTATTTTTCTGGCGACCATTTTGAATTTTCTGCACCCGTATACGTGCAGGCGCCTTAATCTGATTAATTATTATTCACTTATTTTCATTTACATTTACAAATCTTACTTAATGCAGCAATAGCTTAATAATTACCAACAAGTTCTGCAACAACCTGATGTTCTTCGGGTATAATTTATCATTTCTGTATGAATACAATTTAAAAGAAATGTTATTAATTATAACTAATTTGCAAATTAAATGAACGTAACTAGTATTTATCATTTGTATTTTTTATTGGAAAATAAAGAAAAAATAAATTTCTAATTCATACTAAGTAGATGATTATAAATTTCGTAAAAATATATTAGTACCAGAAAACAAATTAGTACTAGTTAATTAATTTTAGGTTTAATATTTCCATAAAAGTCTTACTCAATTAATACAATCGACAAACTTAATTTTTTAATTAAATCGGTTATGAATTATTTGTTTCGATGGTGTGGGAGCAATCAAGAAAATTGTTTTTATAACGTTGGAACAACTCGAAGCGCTTTTTTAGATCGAACATTGAAAGAAGTAGAGTGTAATTGAATGTCAAAACAAGAACATGATTGTCAAAGTATTAGAATAGGATATATACCTGAACAAAAAAAAATCAGTAAGAAAATATTTGAAACTAATTGTAAATGACGTGTAACACATTGATAATGAAATGATGTAAGTTTATAAACACTCTAAATTAAAATCTTTGATAAAATGCAAGTCAGGACACGGTTATTATATCTATACCAAGCAAAATACGGAAGTGTAAATAATTATTGAGATTTGTTCTCAGAATTGTCCGCATTAACTGCTGTTTAAATTTATTTATTTCAGTTATGGAACTTTAATCTACCTTATAAAACAATTATAAATATGTTTATATATGAATAAATGTTGCAATTAAAATTATAAGATTAAAGACATTCTTAAAATATATAATAATTCTGCAAAACATGTAACAGTAAATATAATTTATAAGCTCTTCTTTATTTCAATCCTAACCCTATACGGTATTTACATTCTCAAGTCCTGTGATCCGTATCGTTTAAATCTAAGGATCGTGAGATTTAAATCGTTATGTAATTGAAGGTCTAGTATTTGTTCATTTTTATACATGATGCTTGTTAAATTTCCTCTGCAGTTGGATGTTATGCATCCTAATGGCATTCAATACTAATGCAGATCATCCTGTCTTTAGCCAGCATACTGAAGTATAAGTTCCAGTTTAGATTTTTTTCTACGAAATGTAACAGGGACATTGTTAACTGGAATTAACTAAGGGCCTATAAGGATGTTACTAGAATTTTCCAAATACTTAAACTAGCAAGGATTAAGAAATAAACCGTCCAAAATGGACTCTGGACACGTAAATTGGTGTAGAAGTAGCCAAAAAGATATTGCATCCAAAAGTACTGAAATATGCCTGTGTTTATGAAAATATGCAGAACTATGCTACTACCCCTACTCATATCATTCTAATTTTCAAAATTAATTCTGTACATAAAATTTAATGCACTTACCCAACCGTTTGCCGTATTACATTTTTCGCACAATCGCAAAAAAGGTTAGAAACTAAAAAAATATCGGAGTTTTATATTCCCATGGCAACCACTCTGAAATTTGTTATAAGTATAACAGTTTCAGCATGTTTGTTTTCCATGGCAACCAGTCTGGGTTTTGTAAAATCAACAAAGCTGGTAGGTAAATACAGAAAACAACACGATCGGGCGAAACTTGTAATTGCATAAAAATCTTACCCGTACTCATTACAAATTAAAAAAATTCAGCATAAAATTTTTCTCATCCGTAAATCCGGATCATGAGATCTATGGATATAGTACACGGTGCCGAGGTTTGTATATACCTACGTGATGTCGAGATTATGATTTGTCATCCACAAATTTTTCTTCGCAACGTAGGGAGAACATTTGTAATAAGGAGCTTTCGTGCCTTCCTCACTGCAAGGACCGTTTTGGTACGCATTTTTGGTGCAAGTGCATCAATTTAATCCAGAGTCCGTTTTGGATGGTTTACTTTTTAATCCTTGCCAGCGTGCATCTTGGTATTATCCTTGTAGGTCATCAATTTTGTAAATAAATTAAAATTGAAGGAAATATAAATTAGAATTTTTTATAAACACCAAAATGTAAGTTTTTTATTTGGCAAAGAAGGTTGAGATAAAAAAATCTATATTTTCTGACATTATGTACAATAAATTAAAAAATGAATCCTGAAAGGGTGAATAATAATTTCTAAAAATGAAGATACAGGCGTTATGGATTTTATTTCGTAATAAAACGAGTCTGGTCGGATAAAATTACAGCATATTATAGCATTAGCTTATAACTCGCTGTCATATGCATCAATATACACACCTAAACATCCAATTCATAAATATTTGTTAGTATCCCACTAACACTTTACTTGCAGAAAATAAACGTTTGTAATTTATGTTAAAGTCATGAAAACGCTACAATTTACACTTGCCTCTCTTCTGAACGCTTTTATTGGTCATAACCGAGTCGGTTCGCCATTTATTTTCTATCGCGTTTATTACTGTTGTTTCTCTTTTGTTGATATGTAAGAATGGGTAAGGGTGAGATAAAATATAAGAACGGCGACTTGAAAATCCGGGAACGTCCGGCACACCTGGAATGGCTGTTACTGAGCTGATTTACACGGACTTGTATTGTGTGTTATGGGCTTTAATGCAATTTGACACTTCATTTAAATATTTACATTCGCGAATGTCGTTTCACCTTATTATAAGAGTTTTATTATTTTAAAATCGTTTCGTTTTCAGGTTTCCTTAATTAAAATATACAAATAAGAATTTTTATTGATGATTTTATTGATTGCAGCAAACAGGTCCTTGTATTAATTTTGACAACCTTAAAGGCCAGGTGTATATGGTAATTTTATAATCTATTGGATGTATTTTCAAATTTTGAATAACTTATCATTAATGGAGTTTCCCAAATTATGTTTATGTAATTTGAGCATTAAATATTTGCCATTATTGTGTAACTTAATATTTTTAAACGAAAAGACGCGTTAGAATAATAGAGCTCACACATTTAATTTTTTTCTTTGTCTTAATTCTGCTCCTTTGGAACAATGTCATGTAACATTTAAATCGTGAACCAAATCGTTTAGTTGTGCATGTATGATCAGATGTGGTTCAGTGAAATCTAGATAAAGAAAGAAATTCTGGAACCCGTCCAGGAATGTCTCCAGCCTGATTCTGATTCCTAATATTGATCGAACTTTGATTTGAGGATAAATCGTTAGATAAGGCTTTATGAACAAGTTTTATCCAGGAACAATGTTCTGTAGTTTAATAATCGACTTTATTTTGTCTCCTGGAGAGCAGCTTCAATCTAATAAGCCGCTAAGCCCTTTTAGGAAGAAGAGCTGGTCAAAAAAAAACTGAATATGTTTAATGTAGGAAAATAATTAGAGTCAACACGTTCAGTTTAAAAAGGGTAGGAATTATTATATAGGGTGATCCCACACAAAACAAATTTCTTTCAAATTTTTAAATCAAAAACTACGTTAGACAAAATGAAATTGTATTCTGTTTATATAGAAGTTTCTATTTAAAAATGATGGTGCAAGTTGTTTATCTCAAAGTGATTGTGTTGGCAATCGTTTAAAATCAGCTAAATAGGCAAGGTTTCTTCAAAGTTTATTGCCCAACGCATGCATACTTTATAAACGTGTTCTATCATAATAACGCATGTCAAAATTCTACGGGCGTGCTGTAGATAGTATCAGAGTTGGCCAGGCACAGTCAGTGTAAGTGTCGCCTCCCGTGGTGAGCTATTCAGCCATTATAAACAAGCTACTAGCTCCCCAGATATTAGATTAGCTTAACAATACTTAATAATGATTAGTCCTATTCGCAGAATCGCTCTTTAACAACTCCCTTCGGATACAGTTTCAAATTTTCCCAACAATGCTCCGCCAGGGTCGGACTTTGATCACTCGCGTTTTGTGTATTTATCCTAGACAGAAAATTGTTATCGTTTGCACCTTACATTTGTTACCTTATAGACTTTCTAAATAATTATTCGTAATTACAATATTCCATTAAAAAAATTCAAATTGATTACTCTAGACTTAAGTATATAAGGAGAAAAATAGAGGAACGCAAACAGAATGGCGATACAAAGAGATAGCGAGCAAGTAGGCTGGGAAATTCTGTAACAAGGGGTTAAAACAGAGAAGGCAAAAGAAACTCTCAACAAATTATAGGGTGGGTAGAAAAGAGTAGAAAGAATCCGGATCGTGACACCTTTGGATATAAGTACACGGTGCCGAGGATTCTGTACACGGTGCCGAGATTACGTTTTTGAGCATTTTTTCGTACATTCAACGATCTTCAATCTTCTGTCACTGCTTGGCAAGTTTATTGGTCTATAGTAGGTCTTCAAGCTTCTTGAGCTGGTCTTCTCCCTCAGCCCTCTTCGTTTTCCACCCCCAGTTCGTTTTGCTATCTTGTTCGACACTCCCCATCTCAATGGGCTATTTCCTCTTGCTGTTTCTTCCATACCATGAGCACCATCTATTGGTATTACATCATGACGTCCCTTCCCTCTCTCTCTTGGCTCAATGATTTTCTCTCTTTGTTAGTTTATTTGCAAGCAGAAAGAACCACATTAAACAAACTAAACTTTTAAGCCATCTTCCTGTTATTGGACGAAATTTAGAAACCCTGACAACCCTATAAGACACCTTTCTTTGGAACGACTTGAGATGCAATCTTTCGGAAGAGATCTAAAATTATAAGACCCATACATGTTACATTCTACCCATCCTAAAAGGATCTTTCCCATGTTTGCTATTAATTTTACTTTTGAATAATATTTATCCCCTGATCCGATTGATCAAATTTTCGGAAGAAAAAATGTGCGACTGTCGACCAAATTGAGGCTGCTTTAAATTCCGTGTGCATCTCGTAAATAAATTCAGGCAGGTGTTGGTTATGTTGTTAGAACATTATTCTATGACAGTTATCTAGTAAGAGTGACTATGTGGACAAGGATAATTATGATGTTACTATTCGTCTTGCTGTTTTGTTAGTAAGTGGAAAGCTTTTACGTTCTTAAGTTTCATTTACGAGTGGACGACTTGTTTAAAATTTTAATACCTACGGTATCGGTTATACAATACAAATTGATATTTTTTTGTCCTTGTATTTGACACGTACAAAAAATTAATAATTTAATTTTTAAAAAGAGAATTTCTAAATTGCTATGATCTTACAGTCTAGACTTGGTGGTGTCTCTGAATGGAAACCAATTAATAAGTCAATTAACCTTAAATGAACAAACGTAATTATCCATAACTTTAGATTTTTAAAACGATTGAACGATTTAATTGATTCTCTTAATTTAATTCCCACGTGTAGCGTTTTATCGTCGATTCGTAATCCGGTTAATCTAATAAAGCTCCCGAGGCAGCAGTAACATAAAACAACAAGATACGAAGGCATTAATGAATAAATCATCCTTCCGTGGGTCATGTACGGAATCAATATCGTCAATTAGCAGCAATCACTGAGCGCTGCCATCTTCGATCAGATAAAGCTCGCCAGCAAAGCAGTCGTTTGTTTCATACAATTGACACAAACTATGTGCAAATGTTTGATAACCTGTATTTCTACTTCCATTATTGTCGACGTTCATTTATTTTTATATGTACTTGGAGAATATAAGTACTATACACGACTTTCGTTCTCTAAATGTCCAGAGAGCTTTTTATGTAAATCATACACGTCCTCGCACTTCGTTTAATAACTTATACATAACAATATTTTGAACGAAATGTTCCTTGGAAATTACATTAACAAAACATTCAATTATTTTTATATTCAAAAAAGAAAGACAATTTTTAAGATTCCTGAAAATATGGGTCGGTGGTGTAGTGATCTATATGGTATAAACATAACCCTCTCGTCATTACTATGCATTAACAAATGAAATTGAAACTTTTCTTCTTCTTTAAATAATGTTTAGTTATGTTTAATTTTTGTTAAAAGCAAATATTTGTGTATAGTGGGTTAATTTATATTCATTAGAAAATACGAAACAAGGCAGATGTAACCCGATCTCCAATAAAATATCCTATTGTCACAGTCACAGGTTTACAATTGGATATTTTACATAAAATAAAAATCAATTACAGGGAACATTTAAGATCCGATACATTCCCAAGCAGCAAATAAAAATTGAACCGAACAAAACAAGAAATTCTATACCTGGGACGAAGAATAAAACAAACTCGCGTCCAATCGACAAATCAATAAATCATCGAACGCAACTTACGCCGAAGAAATATTTGTAATAAATAAAAATAGAGAAAGAGAGCGTCGAAAGGCATCGCCTACTCTTCGCATGGTTTTTAATTGTTATGGATCAGTAATTAAACAAATAAATTACTAAACGGTCTCTTTCGTCGTTATTAATGATCCCACAACAGTTGCCAGCTATTCGAACGTGGTTATTATGTAATTATCAGTTAGTTTTAATCTTGGGTTAAGCAAACCTTTCAGAACAGCCAACAAATTACTCACGAGTACACTCCTCTACAAAACTAATTATCGCTCTTTGTCTTTGTAAATTATGTCCGCAGAATCGAGGAGTAATTTCCTTACATCTGTATACCAGCATACTATTATCTTTTAAGGTTAACTGATTAATGACCTGAAAATCTCAAACATAGAATTTGCTTTCTCAATCTTACTACAATCGGAATATTCGAAAACATATTTATTACCTAATTAGGTGACCGTACCACACAACACCTCTCATAGACTATCTCTATTAGACAATATATTTTGAAATGGATCAAGATATAATCCAAAGACATTTATTGTGATAGAAATATTTTCAGGGTATATTGCAAAGTTAACCGAAAGAGAAAGGAAAAAAAGTAAGAAAAATAGGTAGTTTTCTTATAGGAAACTAGATCGAAAAAAAAGAGAAAACAAGCACGATAAGGAAGAAAACTGAAACCAAGTAGGTAGGGGGTAGAGTATTGGACTTCGATTTTCGAACATAGGTACATTGTTCCTTTATGGAAAGTGCATAGATACCCCTTTAAAATTGGCTCAAAAGAAGAGTGACAAGGAAAGACATATAATAGGAGTTAGTATTTTCTGCGCCTGCGCGCAGTCATTTGTTCCTGCTGTCTGTTGATCCTTCTTGCACTTTCTAACAATTCTATTGTCGTTTCTGTCAATCTTCTTTGAACCATCGGTTGTGCAATGCATCATAGGGATTATGCTCTATCCACCCCTTCTACCCCTCAACCATACAGCCATTTAAAGAAACTTTCAAGATTCCGTTTTGAAAAATTAGACTATCTTCGAAAAAAGTCTCCTACCCGCTCCTATCCTTATTTGATTTCTGATTCGTGGGATGTAGGGATCATTTAGGGGTGGTACCTCTATACTCAGGACTGTCGGGCTTCATCTGAAGTCGTTCTGAGATATTGGTCCCCAAATGATACCCAATGCTCATTTATGGCTCCAAGAAGCTTCTCAGCAAGAGAGTAGCGGCCACATCCCGGTAAACTGTGTCGACACACAGGCAAAACTAAATGAGTGTCCACCTGAAGAAAAATTCCAGTGGTGGTGATGATGAAAAGAAGCAAAAATGAAGTATTCCCCTTTTGTGAGTGACCCATTTCGTCTGGATCGAATTGGAATTTGAAGAAAGCTTGCTTCGCGTCGTGATCTCATCTGTGAGTGTTAATTTTTCTTCTTGAATGTCATTTCCTCGTTATAGCAACCGAATAAAAACAAATTCCCACAACCAAAGCTAATTTTGAAGTCAAAATCTTGTACTAACAATTTTAATTGCCGTTCCAGCAATTTGCTGTTTCTTTTAATAATTTGTTGGTGTAATTTTTTATAAGAACTATAAAATCTTAAGTTAATAAACATAAAGCCCCTTTTAAGCGAAAACCAGGATATTAACATTTAGCACCATGTAGTCAATTAAGAGATAAAAATCACCACATAAACGGTTTAATATAGCTGGGCTTCAAAATTAACTTTCTTAATTACACTTGATATAATGACGAGGTGGTGAAAGGCAACTCCTGCCTTTTTACGGTATATTTTTCTTGATGATTTATATAATTATATAATTCAAGGGAATTAAAAGATGAATTAGGTTATAGACAATAAGATAAGGAATATTTGAAAGTAATTTAAAAAAAATAATGTTTCGTAATGATTACAAAAAACGCTCACAAATCGCGTGCTCGTTTATATAAAAAAAAAAATAAAATGTAATATTTTAATAAGAATTCGTCAGAGGAAGAAGCGTGAGCAAAATGCACAGCCCACTGCCTCGTTTAAAATAATTCTTAACAAGTATGAAGCTAAAGTGCGATAAACAACCTTGCATGACTAGGGTTACGAATTCTTGACAGTGTGTTGTGATATATTTACATAAAATCATACAATTGCGTGCATTTGTAAACGCTATTATACAGTGCCTTCATTAATGATTGATACCCACGTGACCTTAGATCCGTGGTGTCCTTGGGAGTTTCAGATTTAAATGTTGAAGTCAGGTAGGATTGGTACTCGTTGTAACTAATAAGTAACTAAAGTCACTAAAATTACTGTCAATTTACGTACATACAATCAGTTAGGGAATTATTAGATAAAGATTTGCCAACTGTGAAAGTTGGGTTGCCTATATTTTGTGGTCACGTGGGTATCAATCATTAATGAAGGCATTGTATTTGCTTAGAAATTTTATGTCTACTTGTAATTTTATTAAGGTATTATAGAGGAACCTACGTGACTGAAAACCCTAAATTCGAAAAAGGATTTTTTTGTTAGAAGTCATTAAAACTTTTAAGAAATTTTTACGTGCATTTACTGGCCTGTTAACGTTTTCAAGAAGATGGTTAATAAAGATTAAAAAGCAAGACAAAATCAAAATGGTAATTACAGTAAATTACATTATAATTTATTATTTAATGTGTACAAACAAAGAATTTTAAATATTATAATAATATCATAAAGAAATGGTTTAGTGCACCTTAGATATTAAAATAAATGTCAGGAAATATTTTTTTTTCTAAGAATCTGTTTTTCTGCCAGTTTCATATTGTGTAAGGGGCGCCGAAAGCGAATTATAACTCAAACATCGAAGGGTAGGTAATCAAGGAAGGGGTAAAAATGATTATTGTCACTACGTGACGAAACATAGACCGCGACTGTAGCGTCGAAACCGACAACCTTAATTTTTATGATTGTAGGAATTTTTTTCCTGAAAAGCAGGGCATATTCGATAATTAAGATTAGACTCTGGAGAGTTAGGTGGCCACTCGTTTTTTTTTACAAATTCAGATACATTTTCTTCTAGAAAATTTTCATGGCACCATCTTACATGAAAATTTACTTATTCTAAGTAATAATTATTTAAAAAAAAATAGGAGAGTATGACGAATACAACTGAATTATTTTAAGTGTGTCTTTTAATACAAGAAGATTTTTAGTCTTCGATAAGAAAGATATTTTATGCAAGACGTTCAGCTAAACATTAGGAATAATTTTTAAATTAATAGTCCAATAACCCCAACTTCCATTTGGAGATTATAGCCATATAGTCCTTGAAATTTTAACAAGGAGACGCGATCAATTCCCAAATTGTACTACAAGATATTGTTTTACATTTTAAAAGTGACAACAATATTTAATTAAGTTTACGTTTAAATATCCAAAGTAGTAAACACTTTGATATGCATTAAACCGTGTCCGTTTGAACCCAGGTGTCCATACAAAATAATTAATCAAATTCTGAAAAATTTTCTAATGAGTTAGCATCGTTTAAGCCATTAACAAGTCAAAAATTTAAATTGCTGGACAGAGTGTTTGACACCGATAAATCAAATTAAGAATTTATGGAGTGGTATAACTCTTACGCTGCTTCCTTCACTATTACACGTCCATTTAAGTTTCCAACATGATAATTAATTCGCAGAATCGTTAAAAAAAACTAAAAGAATCGTCATATTTAACGCGAGGTTGGTAACTCGACTGTACCAGCAGGAATATTCAATGAATAACACTGTGGCAGCGAAGCGGAACTTTGGTTATGAAGATTTAAATATTTTTTTTTACAGAAGGTTGGTACAGTCCCTGAAATATCATAAAGGTTGCACTCCAGTGGTTTGTTCTTAACATAAAACGGCAATTAGTTTAATATATTCGGTGGGGTGTTAATTTCTCGCATATTTCGGCTTCCCTGCTGTCCGAAACTTCATCGAAATGGATATCTTGTTAAATGGGAATTCACGAAAATATCCATTAAAAATAAATTATTTAAACAACCGTTAAAAGTCCTCCCAAAATGTGTAGGTACTTGATTACGAATTAGTAAATCGTAACATTTCTGGGTAATTAACTGTTACACAGTACCTACCTGTATTTAATCACAGAGGGTTATTATTTTGCGATTACGTAGCAAAGACACATGAAACAATTCTTTCATTTCATTGTCCAAGAAAAGTACTTTTTAAACTATACAGGATGTTAGGAAAGTTGATCATATAATTTCAAGGGTTTAAAATGAAACCAAAGGTCCTGATTTCCAGTTCATTGCTTTTTCCTTCAAACATACACTGCATAGAGCATAATCTCTATGCTGCATTGCACAATCGGTTCAAAAACATTGACAGAAACAACAATATAATTTTTAGAAAGTGCAACAAGGATAAACAGATAACAGGAACACAATGCATAGTGCGCATGGGTAAAACCAAACAACTGTGGGCGTGGCGCTAACGACATCATCCAATTACCGCGCTTCAAATTACGCGGCGCATGCGCAGAAAATCCTAGTTCCTATTATATGTCTGTCCTTGTCCAATCTTCTTTGAGCCAATTTTAAAGCGTCTTTCCATAAAGGAGCAGTGTACGTTCGAAGGCGTTTTTATAATCTAGTAACCGTTAAATGTTTAAGCTCTTGAATTCCTCTTTCTAATAATTGCAGTATTAACAAATTCTTTAGACAGTATAAATTACAACCATAATTATAAACATTTTTTTAGTAAGCAACAAATTAATTAATAAAGTTGGCGTTTAAAGATCCTTAATTAAAATTTAAATGTTAGACATAAATGCATATTTGTTTGGTAGTTTTTTTTATTTCTTTTACAAACACCGTTTCTTAATTTTAACTTAATATGCATACCTAAAGCAAATTAAGGAACATGAACGTTTACATGTTCTAACTGTTAAACATTTTTGCTACCACCTCTTCAATTTGTCTAGGATTAATTATTTACGTGTTTGGTCAATGATAATTCTATCCATAATGCACGGTCGCGAATAACCAACCATTATTCCCTAGCGAATAAATAAATTCATTTTATTATTCATAAGATCGTGATTACGTCCCCCCCTACTCCAATATAAAGAAATCTCAATATTTCCGCGAAAATTGTTATTACATGATTAATATTTCGTTCAACCTACATTCTAGAATGGGTTTTATTATTAATGGTAGTTTTAAATAAAAAAAATGCAGAATACAAACCTTTAGGATTTTCTTTATGGTTACTACTTTCTATGTGGGATAATTACTAATGTGTCTTATAATAATTATCTACCATTAAATTAATTGATTTCAAAACATGTAGAACATAAATTCACACATAGCTTAAAAGTTATAATAAATCAGCTACCAATGACCAATTATTGGGTTCAAAAATTGTAATTTATTGCAACATTGTTACCGGAGTTAGAAGAGGTGTGACTGGGTTTGATAAATAAACCGATAAGCAAAAGGTAGAAGAAAGTACGTTAACTAACCTTAAAATATTAATTTATAACCATGGAGAATATTATTACGTCAACACTAAAGGAAAATTAAAAAAATTAATTCTGGTTAAAGATCAAGAAGAAGAAGAAAATCATATTCAACGAAATCAAGATAAACATCTTCTAAAATCACACCTGGATCAGTAGCAGCACAACCATTTATGGTAGTAACCTTGTTTAAAAAAAGTCTTATACGTTGTTAATTAAAATCATAATAAGGATACAGTCAAAGGCATTTCATTTAATGATCCAAATTCAACATAAAATTAATTTCAACTGAAAATGGCTTTATTATAAAATTAAACAATATCGTTCCTCATCACTGCTACATCTACAAGGAAGGATCATCTTTATATCTTAAACAAGTAAAGTTACGAAGCGTATCTGTTCATGTTCCGCACACTCTGTTCCATAGACTGAACTAAACAGTCCGCGTTTAAATTCTCATAAATAACCCGCTAACAATCTGCTAGTGACAGCTTGTTAAGTCCTAACCACAGGTTAAGTTATAATTAATGACTGACGTCACGCTGTAATTGTTGGCTCGTCGCTATTATAACCACCTCTCTACGTGCACGGACATTTGTTAACGATATTGGGGTATTTTAGGCGTTTATGTTGCTATTCCTACTACATCATGTCCAAATTAATGTACTCGAGATAGTTACTAGCACTTACAGGTGTAATTGTTAAGGAAAGTTACACATGATTGTGTAAAGCTCATTTAGAAAGCTTTAACACACCTCAGGGACTTAGTTAGGATGCATGTTTTTCTAACTCACTTGACACACAAATTTCTTTGAATTCAACACGATCTGGATTAACTTTAAATAATTGGATGGTTTTAAAATTAGGGTAGTAACGAATTTTTGAATAAAGGATCATACTCGTATAACAGGGAATATGAAGAAGAGATAGGAGAAGTCCATGTCCATACGGAATAAAAATACCTACTTTGGATTCGTCTTCCAAAAAAGAATCGTCCTGGGGTAGCAATGAGATAAAGGAATAAAAAAAAATAAAGGCCAGAAGAATTTACAAAAGAAAAAGTGATAGAAGATATGGATTTACAAAGGAGCGACTGCGAGAGAAGAAGAGTAACAATTAGAACCAATCTTCAGGAAAAGATAGAGTGTAAGGGAAACAGAACGCTTTTCTCATGTGTGATCAGCTGACTCAGATATCCTATGTCGTGCCTGGAAAGAATCAGAACATCTCAGAGAAAGAAAGAGAGAGAATGAAATGGAGAACACAAATATGTTTCAAAACTCAGGAAATTATTTTCTGGGTGGAAGTTTTCTTGGTCTAGGACGTCAAGGCGCGGCCACTTGCCGCACTTTACCATACATTTGCGTCGAATTGTCCCTACGCCAAAACGCCCCTGCGCTAAACCGTCCCTACACCAAAACGCCCCTGCGCTAAACCGTCCCTGGGTCAAAACATACAGTCCCGAAGTTTTCTTTAATCATTTCCTCGTTCTCCCACTTAAAAGCTTTTTGGTTCAGTTTTTCCCGAGTATTTCCTAAAGATCGCTTCGTTAAAAGTTCTGTGGTCTTCCCCAAACTTTATTTAATTTTTTTTGGACGTCCTTGCATTACTGGAAGATGACTGAAATGGATCAATCGCGTAACACAACTTGACAGCAAACCGAAAAATAATAATCATGGCTGTACAACCCTTAATGTCATCTCTTTCGAAGATTTTCTAGGGTGAATCAATCCCCATGAACTGATTTCATATTTTTTTGCATATTTTCCTTTCCAATCCTTAATCCTACCCCTGTCTTAGGACTCTTAGGTCTTACGTACAATAAAAAAAAATTTATTAATGAAAAGTAACTTTCTAACCCTTTCCTGAATACTGTGGGTTAAATAAATAATACTTGTTGCAAATCTACATGATTTTTTTTTTAAATTATAACATTCTTATGTGCCTTTGTTAAAATTATTACTTGTGTCATACTTTTCTTTCTGCATCTTGACACACCTACGCGGTGTGGGCTATTCTGGCTCTTAATTACACTTTCAGCTGCTATTCCAGCAGCTGCCTAGTGTTGTCATTGGAATTTATTTAATGGAATCAGTTTTCATTAATAGAAAGTACAATAAAACTTTATGTTAAAATAAGAAGTGTTAGGCCCCCAGGAGGAAATTACTTTCGATACCTACCCTAACTCGAACTTTATATTTATTAGTTCTTAAGATATCGTATAGATTCAAGAAGGCTATGCTTATTCCCAAAGAAATTAATGATAATCTTTGATATTAAAAAAAAATGAATTAGTTAAATTTTCCTGCCTAGGCAATAAACATTGATTTTCTGCTATTCATCTACAAGTAACTATTAAATTTTTTGATTGTATCCTTGCGATAATTTGCATTAGTGGGTTGTGTTAATTATAATAAAGTCAGTATGATGAGGGGGATGAACGGATTGCTTGATGGGGGGTGCTTAATACTGTTTCCGACACTGGGATTTGTTAATTACGCGCACGTGTTACTGTTATACATCTGTTAAAACCCCTCGAGAATAACGCGATTAAAACCGTTACTACAATAATTGGAAATTATTTATCCAAAATAGTCGATAAATTTGAATAACCAATTAAATGGAATTATTGCTTATGAGATTGAAACCGACGTATTGCTCATTCTATTGATCGTGTAGTCGACTTATTGGTTATTATTCATTGGTTACGCACAACCCTAGTGTCTAAACACGTGAGGAAACCAAATCATGTTTCAAACGACGATTTTAAATTTAAATTCAGATTATTTTCATAAGTAAATCAAAAAATTTGAGCAAAATAAAAAAAAGTAGATACAATCACAATTTGATATTTTTAGATCGTTCAAGAAATTTAATCAAGTAAGGCCATGACTCCTAACTGAGAATATGTTTCCAAAGATGCTACGATTTTTTTATTTATCTTTGTAAAATAGATCTGTCTTTCGAGAATAGAGCGAGTTTCCACGAAGAATGTTGAAAACGTAAACGACTCTTACTTGTTTTATTTAATTAGATATTTGCGTTATAAAAAGAAAATCTGGATCATAATTCAGTATTATATCCTTGTCTAAATATTTCAAGTAATTTTCTGTAGAGGATGAACAACTCTACAAATAATAATATCTTCAGATCTGAAAATTAACGAAGCGTGCTTTAACGGTATGGTCTTATTTGGTTATAAAATTAATCTAGGAATGTACACTAGTATTTATTAATTAATAATGAACGGATTAAGTTTATGTAGAAAAAATATTTCATTTAAATCACAGACGTCTAAATTTCTTAAATAATTATATCCATGTGTGATATTTAAATTGTCCGAAGAAATTTTCAACAGAATATGTCTAAATTCGATTTACTTTTAATCATGATAAAAAATAAGTTGAATAATCCACAGGTTTTGGCCTATAATAAAAAAATATTTTAGATTGAAGTCCTTCAAAAAAAAACAACAATTTTTCATTCATATAATTACTTTGGTAATAATTGAATTTGTACGGATTTTCATCAAATGATAATTTTGAAAACGAATAATTAATCAAAATTAATATTTTGGTGGTTAGGTATTACGTTTTGGCAATTTATTCCCAATAAGAGTTAAATAATGTAAACGTAAAATAATTTCTAATCATAATTACGCATTTAGTTTCAAATAAAAAAGAAAGAACGCGTGTGATATGCGTAACATTAATTTCAATGACCTAAATATAATTACTTTTAT
This sequence comes from Hemicrepidius hirtus, assembly GCA_963082805.1. Classification (NCBI taxonomy): domain Eukaryota; kingdom Metazoa; phylum Arthropoda; class Insecta; order Coleoptera; family Elateridae; genus Hemicrepidius; species Hemicrepidius hirtus. Next base: position 30,371,701 of record OY720166.1, read on the forward strand.
GATTGTATTCGGATTAGCAATGTTTAGTCTGTTGTAAATTAAATTTAGTACTCACGAAAATCATTTTGTTGTTGAGCTGGTGATGATTTATTTGGCCAATTTTAATTTAATATTAACTTACGATGCTTGTGTTCCCTCTGTTATACTTTTAGAACGGTGGAAGTTTTAATTAATTAATCAATTTTATGATTTATATTGTGGCTTAACACCGACTCAAAAAAAACTAGAAAATTTCATTATCGCCCTATTTTCACCCCTGACATATAATGGTGGATATTAATGGAGGATTTAATTTACCAGACGACTGGATTTCTAGAAAATCCTAGTGAATAATAGCCATTACATGCTGGTTAAATATTTTATCCACAACTTGTAAGACAATAATAACAATTTATACGACGATGTATTACGTCTATCCGTGAATAATGATATTTTATTATCATTTCCTTAACATAAATAATTTATAGATTATTCATTCATTGGTCGCGAACAAAATTGCTATTCGTATTTTAATAAATACAAACCTTTATAAAATTCTCTAATTTTCTCTAAATTTCCTTAATCCAATCCTGTTTAGATGGTCTTTAGTTAGAAACGACATGTGCACGATGCAACTCGTTTACAAAAGGTATTCTTATCAACTCCTTTTTTTGCCATTATTTTTATCTCCAATGTGGTGTAAAACTCAACATTCCAGATGTTTTTAGTTGTTTATTCGAATTGATTCATTTCCCCTTACCTACGAATAGATCATTCTTAGTTTGTGTCTGTCAGTGTTAAGTTCGTTTGTGTTCAGAATTATTAAAATAAAGTCATAAAAGAAGTTTGTTTTGTAAAATTTGAAGTGATACAAAGATTAGATATATCGTGAAGTGTTAACGTGTATCTAGTGTGCGTTTAGAAATCGGGAGTTTTGGACACCAACTTTGATTTAAAAATGAAATAGCAGTTCTGCAAACTAGGTAGGAATTTTATTTTCTTTATTAGATAAAGAAGAGAAACAAAATCTTCTAAAAATTTTAGATAAATGTTTCAAAAAGGTTTAGAGGGTAGATAACGCTGGAAAATTCCAAACGTTTAACAATAACGCCAGGAGAACTTTCTGGACTTTTAATCATTAACCCCCCCCCCTTTAGTACCTACGATTTTTGCGCAATAAAAGAGTTGATAGTAGTACACCCTTATTCTGAAATTTGATGAAGTCCTTAAACCTTAAAGAGATGTGCAGGAATAACCAGTAGAACATAAATCCGTGCTTATTTTTATCTTCTGCGAAGACTTGAGCTTTTCCATAAAATTACCAAAATTGCGCCAATTATATGGGTTCCTAATCCCCCCCTTTGCTTGAATTTTAAAACTTAAATTCCGATATTCATAATAAATACGAAAATTAGTAATAGGGGTAGCAGGAATTACAATTACACAGATCTATGTTTGTACCTTCAATAAAGGCACTAAGAATGCGAACAAGAAAGAGAGAGAGTGAGAGGGATAGAAATATTATGATTTGCAAATGAAAGTTTCTTTTTAATATTAATTAAGAATAAATCAGCATCACAATAATAATCTCTCCTTACAAGGTATTGCAATTGCCTTTTATGTATATAATGGGGTGTAGTTCAAATAAGGGAGTCAGCTGGAAGGTTCAATTAAGCTCCTCCCAGTTCTCACTATACCTCTTCTATAAAAACCGTTTTGGGGGTATGTTTATCGATATGTACAGGCGACAAAGTTACTTTTAAGGGTAAGCGATGTGATAAAAGAAAAATAATCGGCAAAATTGGGTGTGTTGGTGTTTCCCCTTAAATTACATGGAACCACAACCAACTTGCTGAGAGACAATTTTTATTTTCGGAGTGTATATGTACTACAAAAGCATATTTTTGGATTTAAAATTTAGCAACTGTCGACTTAAACATTTTTGTTGTAAGTATTACGCGATCAATAAAAAAGATGAAGAACTTCCGGTGATTTCTGGCAGGTGAGAGTGTGTCGAAGCCCACTCGATAATTCAAATTTATTTTTTTCATTATATTTATGAGTATTCTCTATTCTTCTGTGTGGGATTAAGATGCATTTAATTGACTTATAATTATTTGACTTACATTAGCATTTTGGGCGTCTTGAGCTGTTAGAAAAGCTCACATAAACAATTACCGAATTGGTTAATTGGCTTTACACGCGGTCAACATTCGTGGGAGTGTTGATTTTTACTTGCAGCTAACTGCAAATTACCTTTCCTGTTACATTGCATAACGGCATAAATCTTTTAAAGCCCTCGGCGTGATTATCATTATAGGAATTGCAAAAAAAAACTGGTTGTTGTTAAATATTTAAACAATGACAACCAAAACATAGTGATTTGTTTGATATTTTATGGATATAATATTAAAAGGTTTTTTAAAATTTTATCTTAAGGCTATGTAATGTGTTGGATTTTTTTTAAGTCGCCCAGGAGCGTTAATATTTTCTCATTTAGTTAACATTCTTTTCTTATACCATCTTGATTTGTTTCTTGTACCCGAAGTACGAAAAAGTAGACTGGCACGGTTTGAGTAACACCGAAACGGGAATTTTTTTAACCGGCCCTGCAAAAACGCAAGGAACTTCTCTAAAAGCCACCCCCCAATGCTGTTAGCAGTAAATTCCCTAACCCACTTGGTTTCGGAGTTACCGAAACCCAAAATGAAAAATGTTGGGACTCCAGGGTTAATTTCACGCACTGGGGATGATTTCCGTCGATCTTTCGATCTCATTTTTCTAGAACTCTATTTTCGGATCCCCGACCAACTGTTTGCGACAGGACATCCCTCCCTCGCCACGAATAGCGTCTCTTCTCCCTTGCTATTTTTTGTGTAATTTTTAGGCTTCTATGGGTTAGGATTAAATATCTTAGACTCGAAAAATTCACTTTTTTGAATATAGAATTTGTTCAAAATTGTTTCTTCCACGTTGTATTATTTTTAGGTATAACAATTTAATAATTATTCAGAGTACTAATAATAAAAAGAAAGAGATGAAGGTATACTTGGCAAAATTTACTATATTCCATATTTGTTCCACAAATTTCACGTTATCTACAAAAATTGCAGGTGATCAATTAATAATACTTGAAATATAATACACATTTACAGAAATAAATAATAGTCAGTTCCATTATCCATGAAATAAATAATTTTGTAAGTATATACACACTGGGCAACACGAAAATTTCAGCGCGGAATTGATATTTTTAATTTATTACGTTGGCACATAACACAACATTTTGGCACGTCTAATTGGCACTATGAATTGTCTCTATTTTTTTCCCTTTATTTAGACTCTAATGGCGGACGAGGTAAAAAACGGCTAACAACGCAAAGTTTATTTATTTTTAAAAGTTCAAATAATAAAATCACCGCGAAATTTCAGAACGGCTCCGTCGCATTCCGCCATTCTAATTGCCTTTTGTCATTCACATAGGTAATATTACAACATTAAATATTTGGAAATTATCTCGAATAAAGTCTTCGGGGTGTTTATTTATTTACACGATGGTTTTATTACGCGGACGAATTTATGTTTCACTGTCAACATCACTGGCACAATCTTCGTCCATTTCCATGTCGATATATTCCCCGTATTGACTATCATCCCCCGTAGTTTCTTGCTTCCACTTTGTCACGTGGTGTTGATTGTTTTGGGAATTTTGGGAACTTGATTTGTTGCCACCTTGGTTTGATTTCGCTTCCTCTTCTTGCTGCATTCTTTTGTGTTTCGTCCGTCGGTTTTGAAACCACACTTTTACCTGAAAAACCAAAAAAATTTACTTTATAAATGACGAAACATGAAACGGATATCGCAAGATTTTGGGCGCTTTTGGATAAATACGAAATTTTAGCCATGGGAGAAATAACAAAAAAAAATATGTTGTTGTTGCTTAGCAACGCATTGCTAAAACGAGGCCTAAACAAATGCGTTGGTTAGCAACAACAGCAACTCCAACATTTAAAAAAATAACAATAAAATAAACAAAGTACAATCAGGATTTGACGTTTCAGATCCTTCAAAAAATTAAATCGAGCAATCCATGACCTCTATACAAAATGTTTTCGTGTGTAACTCAATTTCTATAAGTAATCCTAGAGACCTCTGGTTTTCTGCATTCTTTTTGTTTTTGTATTCTCTTCACGATGATAATAGAATGGAGGTTCATTCCCTTTCCCTTATTATTATTTTTTTTACATATTTCCTCGTTATTTTAAGGATAATTTTTGTTTTCTTAGTTATAGGCCTAATAATTTCTTGAAATTCAGGAGCTATGAGTCCTAACCCAGACACATATTTATTTTCTAATTTACAAAACAAGTACACGCATAAAAAATTAAATGGGTATTATAAGAAAAGTGGTATACAAATTCGGTAAAGGTAAAGTTTGGAAGTAAATTGTTGAAATTAATTTTAATTTTGATTAAAATCATGAAAAGAAAAGAATGACAAATGAATTTGATTAATATTTAATTATTATTGTATTCTGTGTCACGCCTGCATATTTTTATTTCATCCTAGATATAATTGATATATGTGCGCACAAACAATAACTCATTACGCCTGTGTTGAAGATTATTATATAAACAAATCAATAGTCATTATCATACGCGGTAACGTAGGAAGGCTTACGGACAAATAAATAATATGAGCTGTTAAAAAGACCCACTTAATTTTGACTGTGATTGTTTCTGTTACCATATTCTATTACATCATTACTACAGCAGTAAACAGTAATTTATTCGTTATTTAGCTTTAATTACATTAGTTTTATCTGCGATAATTAAACAGGGCGCCAGTGCGAGTGGGTAGACGTGGTGTTTGGACTACAACAGTAACAACCACGAACAATACGAATACGGCCCTATAAATAGTCGAGATTGAACAAAATAACTCGACTTACTACCTTGCCTTGCTTGCTTGCTTATGATTAACTTTATATTATGATGTCAAACACGTATAAATTTATTTACAATTATACGTCTGTATCCTCCTATATGGAAGCTATTAGAATATGTATGGAAGCGACTGACAGGTGAATGAATTTTATAATAGACCACTAACTTACGGGTTACTTCGCGCTCTGGCGCCGTTACCTACCAGTGTATATTATTTTCTCGACAACTAAATAATCAACGCGAATATGTCACTGTACTTTGATCTCGCTCCTTTAATAGCCAATCGATAATTAAATTCTTAATAAAATGCTGATATATCACATATTATACCTAGGGCGTAACTAACGGGGTGTGGTAGTTCCCACCCTAACTATTTTATCAACGTCTCTTTGATCCGAAAAATTGTTTTTGTTCAACTCAGGCCAAAAATGTTTTATTACCTACCGCGGTCAATAATGAAAACTGTCAATCATTTCTAAATCTAACCCTGGTTTATATCAATGCCTTAAGCCTTAAGCTATCTGTAGCAATTAATCTGATTGGGTACATTGTTGGGGATGCCTAAGCAAGGAATAGACTGTCCATGGCAAAGCAAAATCAGCATAAAACCTTAATGTTTACTTGAGTTCGTACATTATACCAAGGTCTATGTTTACAAATCCAGTGCCAGAGTCAGAACAATTAATATACAGTGATAAGATTTAATTTCGTTTATGTTATTTTCCCGGGACAATTTGAAAAACAAACAAATTATTACCTTCAGGAAAATTGAACAAAACCAATACTACCAAACGTATTTAAGACTAAGATATAAGATCAACCAGATAGTGCCTTTGAATCTCTGATATTTGCATTCAAATCCAATTACTCAGTTTAATGGTATTTCATTTGATATGACTAATTACATTTCCCACTTAATACGCAATTATAAATTCGAATAATTGGTTAACCAAATAACTCATATTAATAATTATTAATTGTATTCATTAATTACGTGTCCAATATGTGTTGAAAAATATATCGTGGGAGGAAAAAGTTGCCAGTAATATGCATTGTTAATAATATTCTGTACCTAAATTGATTTTTAACAAAAAAACTTCATTGAAATTTTTTATTCTTAGTACTTTATGGTTTAATTATTTACAACAAAAAATCTTTTAAAATTCTTAGAATGTTCCCATAACAACGTTTATTCAAACAAAACAAAAAGTCAGCAGGTTCCTTGATTTTTAGAAGAAATAGTCTTAGGTTTGTTAATAAAAAATAATAACTGGCCTATGAAACGCATAAGTAGCCCTAAAGAAATTATGCAAGTAGGTAGAACAATTACCTATAGTAGGTAATAATACAGGGTGTCCCAAAAAGAAACGGCATCCAAAGAAGAGGAAAAGTTCGTATTATTCCTGTATATTCCGAAATTATGATTAGATATTATTATTTTACAAATAATGTTCAAAATTACCGCCCTTAGCTTCAAGACAAGCTTCTATTCTTCGAACAAAATTTTGAGGCTAAAGGCGGTCATTATTCAAAAAACGGATTTGCAGAGTTATTTTTTTATTCGCATTTTTCATCTTTGAAGTGTGATTTACACGAAAACGGTTAATGGTAGGAAAAAATCTCAAGAGACTGTTTCAACCGTAAATTAGTTGAGATATTTGAAAATTGTGTCAAAAACAAAAAAAACAGTGGCGTACCATTTTTTCCTCCAGAAATATCCACATACCCACCCGTAGTTACGCCACTGGAGAAGGAGAAAACTGACTAATATGGTCCACTTATTGCAAATGTACATACATACGTATTGCTTACTTTTTAAAATTTAATTCCTAGTCATTTCCGAATAAATAAAAAAAAGATCGATATTTTTTACAACTTTCGACACCCTGTATATCTTGGTAACGAACCATTTGCGGATCCATGTTAATAGGAACTTTTATTATTAAAGTAAATTTAAGAAAAAAATCGTAAATTATTATTATTATTATTATTATTGTTGCTTAATTTTATTAATCATTCTTTTAAACTTAATTTCAGTTCTGGCATTCGTTGACAAATTTGGCAATAAATATGCAATAATTACTTAAATCAATATAAGCGATATGCCAAGCCTTGGTATATTCAGTTTTGATTAATACACCATTTACAATTAACTGTGGGGTTTGTGGGTTAATGATGTAGTGTGGTGGTTTGTTATAATCGGCAAGTTAATTGATTATTCGATTAAATAATAATGAGCCCTAGATTATATCCCATTCAATGAAAATTGGATGTTTCAAAATTACATTTTTCTTTAAATTTAAATTATTTAGACAATATATAATATTAGCTACGGTGATAAAAACAACCAGAGGTGGAATAAGGCAAATTCAATGCTTGGGAAATTAAAAGAAAATGAATTTTTATTCAAAAAACAACGCAGTTATTAATTTTTATTTAAATACCTATAGAATTTACTCGATTTTTTTATAGGTAACATTACTAACTGTTATAGTTCGGTTATATCTTTTCTGGGTAAACCTTGGGATTATGTGCCATAATCAACTATTAGCTGGCCTAAAGTTTAATCAAGGCCTAGGGAAATGAAGTTAAAGTTTATTTTCGTTAAAAAGCAAGGCGGGGGTAAAAGCTACTACCCCTTTTTAAAAGAAGTATTGATTTACATTGTTATTTCTACCCTTTCTGGAAGCTAAACCCAGTTCAATCTAAAATTTTGGCATTCGTTGTGAAACTTAAAAATAAAACAAAAAATTAAATTTGGCAATGCTACGATATTGCATTCATAAAACCCAGACATCGCATCGCATTGCAATCGTTTTACGCCAGTATTTGTATCAAATGGAGCCTAAACTCGAGACAAATGACAGTTCCCGTGCCGGAAGCAGACAATTTGCCCCGAACTATACCGGATATGGCGATAAAAATGCGAATAAAAAATCGCAAATAAAAACATCATTGTCGACTTTATCATTGGTAATTTTTGTGTAGGCAAAATAAAATAGTTTGTATAGGGGGTTGTCATTTATCAGGTGCTTAATGGCTTGTGAATTTTCGCTTTAGAAGAGGAAAAGTAGTTTATCAATCGTTTTATTCCCCCAACGTTTTGTTATGCAGAAAGAGGATAAGTGGGAATTTGAAACTTTTTAAAATTATATCGTTTTACTCAGAGCCGTACTTAGGAATTTTGAGGTTCTAAGCGCAGTTAGGATTATCCTAAAATCTTGAGTTTGGATCCCCCGTTTAGTCATGGCTTGTATTTATTGTAAGTGGTTCGATCCCGGCTACCAGAAAAATCGTGAAAGATTCCTAGAGTCCAATGATTTGACTTTAGGCAAAGTTGGAGACACAAGCCGATGTTAAATAAGGAATTAAATTATTTCTAAGCAAAAAAAGCTATTCTAGTTGCCTTTGGATCATGTCTAAACATTGAAAATCGTGTACCTATACTAGTCAACTTGTTAGTACAACGTTACAACAGCATCCTCTGTATTACCGAGGAAAATTTAAATCGGTCAGCCAGCTGAAACGCAATCTTAAATTGATAATTTATATCCAAATCCTACGCGAAATCGATTGCGTTGTTTAATAAATATCAGCTTATTTGAGTACGTGCTCTTTTATTATTAAATCAATATTTGGTATTTTTATGTATAATTTCAAAAACTGTTTTGTTACGCAAATCTGAAAAAGGTAAAAAAAATATGTGAGAATAAATATTAATTTTTTTGATGTTCCCAGAAGAGCAGGTAATTTGAGGCTGAAGCGTAGCCGAATCTACTATTTTAATAAAAAAAATTTAGTTTTTATTACAGGTATTGAGATTGTTAAGATATATTAAAGAATGTTTATTAGAACACTTTAATAAAAGATTATTTATATAAATTAGGTAGACACAATGGGAAGCCCCTCCCTTGACCCCCTTTACCGGCGCCTTGTTTCATATATTATTAACGATATTAATAATACCTACACCTTTTATGTTTATATTTACAACTAGTACATTATACAGTATGCGGCTAAAGATTTGATCGTATAATTTATATAAACGGGCGTTATGATATTAAATTGCGAAAGTGTCAGAATAATTACCCTGTACTCAGATTTGATTGTCATCTTATATTATTGCAATTAAAATACATGAACAAAAACAATGAGCAGTAAAGCTGGCAGTTACATATCCATTATAAAAATTAGAATCGATTGTTTATTATCACTAATAGAGCTAAACCTTTATGATACGTTAAGAAATGCTAATTAATATTCGCCATAAACTAATTCAACCTCCACTGGTGTACAGCCTGACTCGGTTAATATCATCAGATAACGACAGGCCGTAATAAAGTCGATCCCACTTCGATACAGACTCGAGTCTCCGCAGGCCGTCCCACTCGCCTGATTAATCATACCATTAATAATTTAAATCGAAATCTATTTATCAGCGCGATTAAAATAAAATCGCCCGTTTAATTCATCCAAAACTGTCAACTAACAAAAGATTAACTGATCCCTGATTAAACCTAAGCTTTACAGCGTCGTTGTTCGCAGATTTGCCAAACTCGCTTTGTTCGCTCGATTATCCAGCATACACGCAAGTCAAATAAACTATCAATTTCACACTTGAAGTGCGGATTAACATTACGAAAAATGCAGCCGATACAAATGACCATCAAACGCATTGTTGGAACAATTACAAGGGGAGACTCGACCCGTGATTGGCTTTCGAAACGCGATCGCGGGAATAACACGACGGACGCCATCTTGTTCGCACCGTGGCCTGCTTCGTTTTTATATTTAAATATTCTTGAAGGTACTGCGAACATCTGTTTGATGTTATGGCATCTCGGTTTGTATTTATGTGCTGTGTATTTTGCTTCTTAGTGCTATAACTAATGCCAAGAAGCGCGATTTTACACCTTAAACCTAACTAGGGTAATAAAATCCTTACGTACACGCAAAATAACATTTATTTTATTCCCATTTAATAATCTATGTCTAGAGCATGCCAGATAATTCTTTATAACGTCTGAATCAGTACCTACACAACATTAAATATATCACGTTCGTAAGATTTATCCTCCAGAACTATATTTTGTAGAAATTGCAAAGTTTTCAAGAGAATATGTCCAAATTTCAATTTTTACACGATTTCAGATTCCTGTAAAATAATTTCCGCGAACTGGAAAAGAACGTTTCAAGAAAAATACACCATAATCGAAAAATGTTTCAAAAACGGTTTATGCAGATATTTTTCAGTTAACAGAATATAGATATTGGATGTAACGTAATCCTTTTGATTTTACAATGATATTACTTCTGCTAGAATGGTTTATAACAACCATAAGGTATAGATTTTATGACTTTATGAGTAATGGCCAATAAAATGTTTTAGAGTGGGTTTGCACATCTGATGTTTGATATCCAAAAATCTAATACAAAGTACTCTATTTCTAGTCTTATTCTGTACTAACACCACTCTGTGTGTAGGTATTTCTAATCATGTTTCAAAAGATTTATAACACTCCGTACAATTACATTGGGTTAGATGGAATTTGAATTCCAATTAGACTTCCTAATTGGCATTTGCATTTGGTTAGATATCTCATCCAAATATTTTGACATGTCTTGATATTATTACACAAATATGTAATGTCAAGAAATCTATTTTGTGTTTGATTTAGAAAAAGGCTTGCGATAAGATCGTATCCGTTATACGCCCCTCCGGTTTAAATCATTCGGCATTTCATTTTTGCGACAGTTTTCATTATTCACCTGAGCTGAAGAAAAACAATTTCAAGTAATTTATTATTTGGGTATTATAGGCAATTCAATAAAGCCGTTATGCCAATAATTTAATTATTTTAAGAGATGAAATATTATCAACAATTAAGATAATAAAATATCGATTTTTATTTAATTAACAAATTAAATGGAGATGTATAATAAACTCCAAAAATTAATCGCCTGCGATTTAATGAGAAATGTTTGTCTTCTGTTAATTAAGAAATTTCTGAATTTGACAATGCGGCAATGCTCAAAATTGTTTAAAATAGAAACAATAAACTGTAAGGACGTGAAATCTTGTTGTAACGAACAAGGAATCCGAAAAATATTTTATTCGCGTTTAGTGAATATTTTGTTTGGCCAAGGATAATGTAGGTAGGTAGTTATTATAATTATTCACTAGTGAATAATGAGGCAATACGTTGTATCTTTTAATAAAAAGTGAACTAGTCTCAAAGTTAACAATTGAGTAGTAATATTTCAAAACCAAGTAGGTAACCTTTTGAACTTAATCTTATAAATTTTAATTCTTTTTAATGTTGTGGGTGTTTATAAATCACCACTTTCTAAAGGTAGGTACCAACATATCTTAATGTAAAATTAAATGCGATCAATTTTTTATGAAGAAATATTATACCTTATGATGACTATGGATTATTATTCGCAAAAATGATTGATAATCATTGAATCATATTTTGAATTTTATAAATATTTCGAATATGCACATAAAAATGTTAAAATATGCATGTAACCTTTCATAAAATGCCGAAATATTCCGTTAAAGTATAAATTTTGGTGTTTATAAAAAAATAATTTATGTATTTTTACCTCAAGTTTATTTAGAAAAATGAATATAACACGTGGGCGTGGGTGTGAATCGTCTTTCTTTGATCATATTTCCAACTTTTTAAATTCCAAATTGCAAGTCGCGTATTCCAGTTGTAGAATTTTGCCGCGAAATGTGATGGAAATTGAAATCCCTTACCGTGCCCCCTAAATGTTTAGGTCACGGGCCGCCACTGTCTATTACATGCAAATACATATAAATCCTATCCCTAATAATTACCAACTATAACATGCGGGTACAACAAAACTAAATACTGTATAGTACTACTACGTAATATTAGTTCAAAATAAAAAAAGGTAGATACAATAAAATAAAAGTTATACTCCTCCAAAGTAATTCATTAAACCTACATACTTTAACATCCAATTGTAACGCCACTGCTCCGAATGCAATTATATATTAATAAGAAACCTCAACAGATTATTTTTAAATTACTTCGTTGTATAAATCATGCAAAAGTCACATTTAATTACAAGACCCGTTCTTTTTCTTCCCTATAGGCTAAATCCAATCAATTTTCTAGGTGACCTATTTGCGAAGATAATAGAAATATTAAATATATTTAACTATGCTTTAGAATTATCAGACATTCTATAGTGATTGGTAAAATTACCGTGAGTTAAATATACAGTAGGAGGCAAATTTAATGTCTTATCGACGACGACGATGTACACGTCTATCCCTTCACATTTTTTAAAAATTACATCAAGTAACCCATGACGGTATATATTAGAAACAAAATTAGGTTCTTTTGTTATCGTGGTATTTATGCGCTCGCGCAAAAGCGCACCTATACAAGTAAATAATTGTTTAATAAAATTTTGGATAGCATTATCGTTTACGAACAGTTTCTTTTTTGTGGTGACGTAAATTGTAAGCTACCCTTAAATAATAAAATTAGTAGTATATCTAGTGTTAATAAAAAGATAATCGAACTTGAAATTGTATAGTATGGGCATGAAAATTAAATGCTAGGCAATTCAATCTGAAGAGTGTTTGTTGAAATAATTAATCTGAGTGTCAGGTTTGCTTTTGCAATATAATCTTGTTCAAATAAAAATTTAGAACGAGTGGGTCCGGGTATTATTTGATTGTAGATGAAAACGGATCAAAAATTCAAATATAAACCTTGTATAATACATATGAAATGTTTACATTTCATTAAAATAACCGAACAAAATTGTAACCCACACGTTTTCAATTAAAAGCACAAATATTCGAACAACCGGACGATTTAAATTCCTAAAATAATAAACGAATAGAGAACGACCCTTACTTAATCTTTTAATTCGTGTCGCCAGGCTTTCGTACATAATTTAATATTGAAAATAATTGTTAGAGGACCACCAAGCCCTAGGAAATTGTATTAGCCAATTAAATGAGAGCTGGGAGAACGGTTCAGGAGCAAATCAACTGAAATTATTCTCGATTCAATTTAAAGGTTAAAATCTAGAATTGCCTTTCGTTGTCGTTTTTTGAAATAATGGTTAAATTGCGTCTGGCGTGGTTGAAATTATTCTTCATCAAGGTTTAAATTAAAATTGTAGCAGTTTAAATCACATCGAGAAACAAACCGGTTCATAATTAACTGAATGTTAACAAGTTCAAATGAAGTACACGCGATTTTGGGGAGGCAAATTTTCAGGCTGAATCTTTGTCTTGTGCATGTCTTTGATCTGCGTATTTTACATGTTTTAAATTTTCGTAACAACCTGCAATTTCATAAAAAACAAGTGTCCTGTAATAATACATTTGGATGGTTAGTCGACAATTTAGAGAAAACACAACAACACAAAAGCGTGTTTTTTTGCACGTGTGCAATTACAGAATAGAGGAACAGAATGTTGTTTTTTTAAGTTAGTTTTAGGAATTTACCTGCGTTTCTGTGAGTGACAACGACTGTGCTAGTTGTTTGCGTTCTGCTCCAACCACGTAATGATTCTTTTCGAAGGCATGTTCTAATTTTAATAACTGGGAAGGACTAAATGCTGTTCTTATCCTCTTTGGTTTTCTAAATGGTTGCAGGAGAAATCCAGGAATATCGGGACCTGAAAATAATTAAAAATATTATAGGAATTTTATTGAAAAAAAAATAGTTATTTGTTTAGGCCGCGAAATGCGTCTTTATCGTACCGGGAGAAAGACAATCTCGAGGACACTAAAGAATTTCGCGAACAAGGTATAGGTACACAATATTTTTTGTGCAACCGTAAAAAATGTGTAATTACAAAAACGTTATTGCTTTTAGAAAACGAACAGCTTAATCCATTGTAAATAGAAAAACGACTATCAGTCGGCGCGTTACTATGGAAATAGCGTAAACAAAACAATTTGTTTACTTTAGCGGCTGCTACCTTAACAACGGCCGCATTTCGCGGCCTGTATTGCGTATACGCGAAATGTTCACTTCGCGTACAGTTGCACAAAAAATTACAAAAATTTGTAGTTATGGCTTGGACTATTCTTTAGGTAACAGCCTGTATAATGTAGATACCTACTTAATGGTTAAATAAGGAAACACAGCCGACTTATAAATTTTATAACTTAATATTGGTGGTAGATTTACAACTAATTAAGACACGAAGGAGCGAAAAAGGCAAGAAGAAATTAATATTTATGCTGATATTCATTCGACCGTCAATTTTTTCTTGAATTTTATGAATCTGATATGGAAATTAGAACATTAATTTAATGAAAATTACATCTAAACGACGTAGCCTTTCTCAGTTGAAAATAATAAAATATAAATAAGCAGATAATTACATATTCACATAAGTCATAAAAACACATAAACATTCCAACTTTAATATTAATAAATTCTTTAATTAAAATGGCGCTACTAATATAACCGCTTACGGTATACCTATTGCTACTAAATTATAAGCGATTTGTTTTTATCGACTTTTATTTTACTTAAAATAAAATCCTTTCCTATAAGAATAAATTTCAAGTTCAAAAATAAGGGTGCCAAGGTTGGTATCACTCTTGGCAAAAGAGATTTTTTTAATGCAACGTTCTGTCCAATTCAAAAAAATCAAGATCGATTAATATTTGATTAACTCAACGGAATTTTTTCCTTTAGCTGTAAACAACTTTTTATAAATGTTTTATATTTTTAATGAGAATTAATTAACAATTCAAACTGTTGATATTATAATAACACCAAATGTATAACACTAAGTATTGTTACACGATAGTCAAGGTTTATGAAAGAAATCGTAAAAAAGGTATTACCAAGTGCGTTTAATAAAAGACAAGGTGGAAGCAAATGATTGTCTTTTATGTCGCTTTCTAAAAGTAACCAAAAGTTGCCTAATAGGTACACACTGCTAAAAATTTAATTCTTTTTCCTTCAGCATCGAATTCCATTTCATCAGCCCCTCTCTCTCAAGCTTATTGAATATAAAAATACCCCTTCCTTTGCTATTAGAAACGTCACAAGTAGGACTGTGCACCTATTATGACGAATACAATTTTGTATAGTATGTATCACATATAATAGTCGAACTGAAACTCTGGTTTCTTAGAAAAGCGGTGCCGTCTTTAAACGGCCGTAAAATACGGTGAGTTACGTCACGAAAAACGGTGTCTAAATGAGCGGTAGATGCACGTTTAAAGTGGTACGCCAGTACCTATGGTACGAATCTGTTCAACGTTTTTGGTTTTTGTAGGTGACACTTCGTTTTCAGACTTTGTACTACTCACTACCGCCCGTAATTTTTCCTAGGAAACCAAAGCTTTAAAAAAAAGTACATGGGTCACAGCGCTTTTGAGCCCTGGTTGCGTCGACCCTTAAACAGTTTGCAATACTATAGGAGTTTGTTTGATGTCGCTCGGTGTCGCTCAACCTCTTAATATATCAAAAAAATTTTGATCGGAGTGTACTATAGTATTATAGAGAGAGAGAGAGAGAGAGAGAGAGAGAGAGAACAAAAAAGAGTGACTTTGGTTTTATTTTAAAATTTTTGACAGGATTAAAGTACAGTCATTAAACACACGTTAAGTATTCGAACCTAGCACCAACATGCGAGGCAATAAATTGTGCATAGTTATAGGTATCTACACCAGCAGTGTGTTATGTTGTACCTATAATAGTAATCTCTATGCATGCATACCTACAAGAAATTACAAGGTACTAAGCAAAGTTGTGTTAATCCTTTTGAGAAACATTAAAACGCCATTTCGTGAACAGTGCAGCCCAGAGGGCAGAAAGAAAGGTATGCAAGTGCAATATAACACACTTCTAAATCGATCTTTGCTACAGGGAATATAATTTAAGAAACAATAAGCATATTTCACGAGGGTGTTGGTGTGGTGTTGCGGTGTTGGTGATTTCACAAGTCAATTAGAGGTGCTCGCGTGAGTACTCGCCATTAGGAGAACGGGCTCGCGATTCAACTCTGATACCCGGCAATGTATTCATTACCTGAGAACCTGGCCCGCTCAGGAAATATTATACCTCTATATGCCTTATTATTATATTATTACTTAGTTAGACGCTTGTTTATTGGATTTCTCCTTCGGGATGATAAGCTGTCCGGAATTTTATTGATTCGCCTACTTATTTTGGACAGGAAATATCATGCAGGAAGGCACCGCAACGATTTACTACTCCAACTAGGTGTGCACGATATCCCTTCATTATTTCCTATATACTTTCCCTAAAACACTTTGAGTACGCACGCGGTGATAAATTTTAACCAGGAAAATTATTTCAGTGTCACTGGGCGTTGGATTATTCTGACTGTTTTATTTTTTTTATTTTATTTCAAGGGATGAAACTTTTTGGTTTACTCAATTTTTTTTTGACCAACCCTTATTTACTTTCGTGCCGCTCTTTTAGAATTTTTTGAACTTGAAGAATTACTTTTAGATTGCGTACACAATGGACGTCACGATTAAACTAACGTAGACTTACGACAAGGTGTCATGGGCTGTTGCACAGCACACGTCTAAAAAGTCTGCACAGACTACAAACCAAACTCAAATATATTACCTTTAGTGTTTATTTTCACTCCTTTTTTGGTATTTGTTTTATATTGCTCTTGTAATAGCAATACCACGGTGTAGTTGTAAAAAATTAAAAAATTTAAAACCACACCCTAAGTTAGACTTCTCGTTATAGCTTCAATTTTAATTGGAAGTAGTATAGGTATCTGCTTATTTTATAGAGTCTAGAATTGAAATCCTATCCATAAGGATAAAGAACCTTCATTTTGAATTTTGTTATAGAGCAGTGGGTTGCAGTAAAAACAAACACAAACAGAAATACACATTAAACCAGAAAATACACTTCGTCATTCTTAGCGTGAACACAAAATTCTCATTGTTTACAACAACTACAATTATGTAGATTAATTCTGTAATTATATCATAATCGTTGTTTAGCCTTGTAGTAGTTGAAATGAAGATAAATAGCAAACTACAATTTTTGAATGTAGTACATGAAAGCGTGAGAATTCTACACAACATACCAAAATAAAAAAAACTTGCATGAGTGCATGATTTCATTGTTAAAACAGACCTGCAGCGAATTCAACTTATATTCAAAGGCAAAAACCCGCAACATCAAATCATAGAATATTATTTCAACAAAACGATTTGCATAAATTAAAAAAATTGCAAACTGATCGTCCTATAAGTAGTCATTAAAATTGAAAACATAGAATTAACACCAAACCAATGGAAGAAAATGGAATGCAGCCAGGATAGCTGTTTTAGGCCTAAAAAACTCAATGACTGTATAATCCGCTAAGAAAGCCTTATTTTGATACATATTATATAAAAATATCATTATTTACAAATAAAAGAAAAATCGGTAATTATACAGTGTGTCCACGCATTGAGTGCATATAAGGTGTAAATGACAAATTTTTTTAGAGTTGGATCTTCATGTTCTGAGGATCGCTCCTGCTTAGTCTCAAACTAAGATATTGAAAAAATGAGCCAAATCAATTAATATACAGGGTGCTTTTTTGGCCGAAATCTAAAAATTAGTCAAGAGTAAACTGTCTTTATTTTAGCAGATATAACAAAAATGTATTAGAAAAAGTTGTTTAGAATTAAAAGTTATTGAAGATTTTCAACTTTTATACAAATCAGCCTACTTTGATTTTTTTCATCAAAATCCAATACTTTTGAACTCATGTTTCTAACAAATAAGGTTTAGTATTTTTTTAATAAATAATTATTTGTTTTTTAAGTACTTTGTTTAATTACTCTTCATGCATGGGTCATTAAAACCACAAATAAAAAATCTCATGTTGATGAAAAAAATCAAAGTAGGCTGATTTTTATAAAAGTTGAAAATCTTCAATAACTTTTAATTCTAAACAACTTTTTCTAATACATTTTTGTTATATCTGCTAAAATAAAGACAGTTTACTCTTGACTAATTTCTAGATTTAGGCCAAAAAACACCCTGTATATTAATTGATTTGGCTCATTTTTTCAATATATTAGTTTGAGACTAAGCAGGAGCGATCCTCAGAACATGAAGATCCAACTCTAAAAAAATTGTCATTTACACCTTATATGCACTCAATTCGTGGGTACACTGTATGTTGAAAATATTTGTAAGCGCCATCTATTGGAAGCCGGAATGTCAAAGTCCAAAACTGCTATAACCCTACTTTTTTATTTACCCTTGCAATTCCAAAGGTATGAAAACTGAGTTTTTAATTTGTCAATAGTATTTTTGTTCGTTACAAAAAATGTTGTGCGAGAAAGCGTCATCCGTGCATTCGCGCTAAAAAGAATTCGCTCGCAAGCTCGCTCATGCAGGAAATTCGTCTTCCCGCATTTGTTTGTAAACAACTGTTTCAAATTCGCATCATCGCATCCGTATAGATATTAGCAAAATTATTGAAAAAATATGTATTACCTAATTGGGTGATGCAGAAATTTTTAACTTATATTTGGTTTGGTCCAGTCGCTATTACTATTATTTTTCCAAACGGTAAAAAATTAAATATATACGCAAGTTTAAAAGAATTTAACAGAATTGTTTGCTTTTTTATTTCTGTGAAAATTTACGGTCTGTTGAGTAGACGACATATAATAGTAGGCCCCTTTTTATCGGGGCGTGAAACTAGATTAAGTGCATTGTTAACCCCTATTATTAAATTAAAGCATTCAAGGGCTATTCATACCCTGGTTAGGGGGTTGGCTTGTCAAATGTCTGAACCAAAAAATGGATCCAGTCTGCTGTTAAAAAACAACAGTTGACGAATGTCAACTTCATATTTTTCTGATTTTGGGGTGCCATTATCATCATGTTTTATTTATTACGCACGTCCGTTTAAAACGTGTGTAACGAACGAATTATAATAGAAATCTTAGATACGCAAGTATAAATTCTATTTAACGGTATATCTACGTATACTAAATCCTAAGAATCTGTTTGGTATACTTTTAGCTAATGTTTCCTGTTATGTAACTATGTTTACAACACTTTAACATTCATTAGCTTGGACATTTTCTGAATTATGCAGTTACTTATTTTGCATATTCAATGATCTGCTCTATTAAATAATTATACTAGTGTCGTATACTTTGATCAGAATTAATTGATTAATAGAAAAATTGAAAATTTAAGATTTTTTAGCCTGTACTGAAAACTGCGCTAAATTTAAATCGTGATCGTAGTAGTCCTCAATCCCCTGAACATTTCTTCTCATTTAACCGAATCTCTATCTCTTACCGTTTACGATATCCCCATATCCTTATCTTGATGGACACCCTTCAGGCATATAATATCCCTCTTTTCGGCCTTGGTGTATAATATAAAAAATTGTTTTTTTCTAATTTATTAATAGCAATAGGAAGACATATTTTAAATATTTCTTGCATCATAGGATTGTGGTTATAAAAAAAAATTAACGGATATACTTAAAGCAATAGAATATTGCAAAATATCTAACTATAAATTTTTCCATTGACAGTAACAACAAAATAAATATATAATGATTATAGTTAATGATCATATATTTTTACTGTTGTAGTAATTGCAAATTCTTGTTATAAAAACAGTTCATTATACATACTTACAGAAATTGTTCAAAGAAATTAGCATAAAAGAGCGTTCTATAGTCTTTATGCAATGCATGTGTAGAGCAACTGCATTCTTTATATGCAAAGCAGTTTAACACGAAAGGCAACTCCAAACAAATAGCTACAAATTGTTTCCAAGCTTTTACATCTTTATATGCTCGCGAAGTTTGCGTTTTAATCTGTTTCGCTTGGATACGTAAAATACCCTGCACTATACTTACTTTATTTCATTTTACCAGAAATATCTACATTTACATTATCTGTGTTTAGCAATAAATTTCCTACTGCTACCTAAAACAGTTAAACGGTTTTAAATCAAACACTGATTGTAATGACGGCTTGAATACTAACTGGTAACATGAATCGAACTTAGATTTAAAAACCGATAAAACACAACAACTACATCGTGTTTGCGTAGGCTTCAGGTGATAATAAAATTAGTGACAGAAATTTCAGGATTTTTATTTCGTGATAAAGTACGATTTATTGGATTTCCAAATTGGAATCATTTAAATATTTAATATTAATTATTACTTCCATCATATAGAAAAACGTTTCTCTCTAGAAATATTAATAAATTGCTACGGGAAATCTACTTTGACAAATTATTCTCTAATGAATGTTTTAGTACCGTTCAGAATATCTATTCAATAAATCATTAATGCATTTAATATCAATTTATCATATATCCTGTTTGATTTAATAACGAAGCTAAAATAAAAATCTTATCGAATTTTTAAATTAGTAAAAAAATAGTACCTAAGTGTATTATTCAACAAGCATGTAATGAGGGCTATTACATACGAGTAAAATCCTATTAAATAATATTTCTTTTTCTAATCCGTGCACCTACTAACTGTATTATTCACTAGGGAATAATAATAATTCGTCGACAATGGATAATATTATCCTTGACTTGGAATGTGAATAGTACCTCGTTCTGTATCATATTTCAAATCACCCTGTATATTAATTTTAATTGTTTATTAAGTCTGTACAATAAGCACAATTTTAAAACATTCTCCAAGTTATCTAATTTGCGGTAGTCTGTTGACTGTAACTTTTTTTTTTACAAAGTTATTCTCACGTGGTGGAATTTTTTGTGAGTTTGGGCCTCCACTCTGTAATTTGTAACGGTTTTTAATTCAGATAATTGTAGGTTGTATGTTTTTGTCCCTTTGTTTGGTTAAGAATATTACGCAAAGATATTAAAGTTCGTTGGTTGATGTTTATTTCTAACACAGTAATTTTTCAGTTCAACTGGCAATCTATTAAATTAACTTGGGCGGAAGCAATTATAGAATAAACAGTTATTATTACTAGCTAATATTATTTAGAACGTTTAATAAATTAAATTGTCTTTTGTAAATCGTTTAAATAGTCGACTATATTCGCTAAGTAGGTAATAAAATTATTATTACCCAGAAGCGTGGTTTTTTTCGAAACTAAAGTACTGTCTTCCTGTATTTTATCGCTTGGTAAGCAGTAGCGTCTCGTCCTTAAGTGCTGCAAAGCTGCAGAACGACAACAGGGTTTTAAAATTCGACGATTTTGGTAAACAGGGTGTCCCACACAACACTTTCAGGGACAGTATTTTTAAAAATAAAAGATGTCTGGAACATCATGTATACAGGGTGTCTCAAAAAAATACATTCAGTTAAGGGCATGTTCTTTTCATGAAAATAAGAGGAAAAGTTCCTATTAACATGGGTCCGCAAATGCTTCGTTATCGAGATACAGGGTGTTGAAAATTTTTTTTTTATATTCCGAAATGATTATTATTATTATTATTATTTTACAAATAATGTTCAAAATGACCGTCATTAGCTTCAAGACAAGGTTCTATTCTTCGAACAAAATTTTGAGGCTAAAGGCGGTCATTATTCAAAAAACGGATTTGCAGAGTTATTTTTTTATTCGCATTTTTCATCTTTGAAGTGTGATTTACACGAAAACGGTTAATGGTAGGAAAAAATCTCAAGAGACTGTTTCAACCGTAAATTAGTTGAGAAATTTGAAAATTATGTCAAAAATAAAAAACAGTGGCGTACCATTTTTTCCTCCTGGAATATCCACTTACCCACCTCTAGTTACGCCACTGGAGAAGGAAAAAACTGACTAATATGGTCCACTTATATCAAATGTACAGACATACGTATTGCTTACTTTTTAAAATTTAATTCCTAGTCATTTCCGAATAAATAAAAAAAAGATCGATATTTTTTATAACTTTCAACACCCTGTATCTCGATAACGAAGCATTTGCGGACCCATGTTAATTAGAACTTTCTTTCTTATTTTCATGAAAGGAACATCCCCTTAACTGGATGCCATTTATTTTTGGGACACCCTGTATATTAAGTAGAGCTGCAAAAAATGCAGTGATTATTAATTTCAGACCCTTATTAAAACTCCGCCACTGCTGATAAATGTATAATAGATGCTTAAAGGCGAAGTGCATTTTTGATGCTAGTAGCTTTTCTGCATCGCATATTAAATGTTTGCCTGACGATTTCTAAATAAAATTAGACGCGTTTGTATTCAGTGTATTAGCGCAAATAGATTTTATTTGTAGGACACCACAAAGTGTCCTTGTGCAAAATTAAATAAAGTGTTTAATTATACAAATGAAATAATCACTTTTCTCCGGACTTATCAATTTATATTCGATTTGCATCGGCTTTTGGCATTTAATACAATCGCTTGATGTTTATGCCAAAAGAAAAACATTAACTTGTGTTAACGGCTCTTCGTTATAAGAATGTTAATGCAATAAAATCATCAGTGAAGTTATAGGTAAATGTGCACTTGCTTTGAATACTAAATCAGAATTTTATTAGTTCTTTCGACATTAATATTAGTGCTGGTATGGCAAATAGTCGTCTAACGGTGACCGAACTTCTTGCTATCTCCTTATACAGATTGTTTGGTGATTGAGTTTCAACTTTTAGGTACCCATTTCAAATTATAGAGACATTTAAATTGGCAGGTTTTTTTTTTAGTTCACCTTGAAATTTAAAAGAAAACATCCATACAAATAAAATCCAAACAAACTCAAAACAAAATTTTTTTGTTCACATTTTGATATCCGTAGGTAACAATTTTTATTCTAGACTAGAGAAAAAATTTAGTACTGCATTTTCAAATTTGGTTATCAAGAACAGTTAGTGGTAAAAGAGCAAAGTGGTCCTTAACCAAAATTTCTGGTACAGCGTTATGCCCTTGAAATACCGGTACCATTTGGATGATGTGTTACGAAATATGAGGAACAACCTTTCAAATTGAAACAATGACCAATTTTATGTTATCTAATCAAAAGAGTATTGTATCTTATCTCCTAATTAAGTAATAAATGAATATTGTTTTGAATAACGTTACAAAAATGCAGTTGAATCTTATTTTCATGATTTATTTTGGATAAAAAAACTTCCATGTTTAAGTAAGCCATGATACCCAATTTGAGAAATAATTTCGATTTTTTATATTTAAAAGAGGAAGCTCGGAGGTATTAGTAGTGCAGCAGTAAAATTTATCATTAATTTATGTAACAAGGCACCTGGAGTAGTTATCTGTAGGTGATCATGCTTGTTTTGGCCTTCAGTTAAAAGCACGTTGGCACGAAATTAACTTACGCTTTGGCCATTTAATGATATTTTAATTTATAGCGCGGCTAATTTTTGTTAAATTATCCACTATCATATAATTTTTTCCGGTATTAATGAAAGAATGGGTCCGTAATTACGGCTAATTATTTCCTTACGAGTATTAAAAAAGGTGTTCTTAAAAACTACTTACGAATGTCTTAATTGTTAAATAAATACTGAGAAATGTATTATTACTACAGCAACTCGAGATATTAATTCGGTTTTTATTACTAAAATTATGGTAATTTAGAGAGTAAAAATTAAATTTCTTCCGAATCCAACGCAATTGTGTTGTTTATGACCTCCTGAATGACTTCATAATTCGAAATTAAAAGACCAAAATACCAAACAATTGTGGGTTTATGTTTTTAACTCATAAACCAAGCTTGAATACATCCTTGTTGAATCAATCTATAAACAACCGGGGTATAATTAAAATACTATCTAATAAAATGTATCTTTATAGGCGGTGAAAAATAATTTTCCATTATGTTAGATTCTACATAGATGAGCTTCAGTGACGTTTATTATTAATGTATAGGTATGTGTAAATTATTAATATGGTCATGATCGATGCTCTTGTACAATTTCCTTTTAACAATAGCGTTTTAGCTCCTAATTACGTACTTAGAACCTTTTCAGAACATAAATTTGAGCCAAAAATGAATTATAAACGTCAGTTGTCTTGTAAATCAGTTTTTGTGGATTCAAATCCCGTTGTTTAATTTTTGTTTTATTTTTATATTAATTTTACGTAATATTACAACAAAATAAAGGAATTAAAAGAAATTAAAATTAAAAAAAAATTAAAGACCGTGCCAGGATTCGAACCCCTGAAAGTTGGTTTGTCATATAATCAGCTCAATATTTTTTTTGCCTTGAAGCATATTTTAGATCTTTCTTTGAGTTGTATGATCATGTTCGGGGATATTCGTGTTGTGTTTATCAAAATAAAGTAAAAAAAAATTATATTATCCGGTCTTAATAAAATTCAGAGTGCATAGTAATATTTAAAATAGCCTATTCTAAGAATGAATGTGTTGGAATGAACGTGTGGTTAACTGGACATTCTTTATTACTCCTACAACTAATCGCTAAATACCCACAGTCAGATATCTTCAAACTATTAATAATATTTAAATGAATTTATTCTAAAATATTAATGGGTAATTGTTTTTTACGAATGTTTTTGATAAAACAATTAACAGGAAACTCTTTTATTTATAATTAGTATATAAACTTATTTTATATTAGTTTACATTAACTTTAAAAGTTATAAGTTATTAATCAATGTCGCTATTCATCACGAAGTGATATAAAAAACAAAACGAAAATTAATTTTTTTGATAATGTTTACATTTTATTAATTTTTTTTTTAAGCGACTACTGTGATTAGAAAGTTTTTTTTTGTTAACCTTTTCAAAAAATTAGTTTTGACGTTTTATTTAAGAAATTCCTGTTAATTTTTTTTATAGGATATCCAACTCAATAAATAATAATATTGTGATGGTATCGCATTCAGAACGTTTGAAACTCGAATGTGACAGCTGTAAAAGCTTAGTTTATTAATGAGCTTGGCGACGAATATAATAAAAGGTGAATATCACGGCTCCTACCGCGAGAGAGTTTTTTACAGAGCGGAGGGGTCAGCCGATTATCGAATGGAATCGGCGTGTTTCCTTTAACTAATTTTGCAGTAACGTTATTTTGAAAGTGATTGCACCATTACAGCTATTAATTTAAAGGACTTAAGTCTAATAACAGTGGTAAGGTCCTGGGTATAATTACCAACACTGCTAATGTGTAAATAATTACTCCAGTTCAAGGTATTTCACGATCGGTATCAACAAAAAACACCCTATAATCTTATGTTCTTAATACGTTCACAAATTATCATAATTCGGGCTTGGTTCTGTTGTATTCTCAATTTTCCTGCGTGTTTAATTTAGTGTGGCTCAATTCTTAGGAAACATTTACATGTTAGATTGCTCCCTTGCATGCAGACGCTATTATTAATTCTAATTTTTAGAGGCTGCTTATTAGACAAATCCTACCTTTTGTCCAACAATCCGAATCTAATAAGCGAAAGTAGGGACAATTAAAGAAAACGTTTATATAAACAATCACGCAACCAATATTAGGTCGAACTCTTATTTTATAATTATGCGAATTAAATGTTTTAATAAAATAAGTCACACGACACGATACATGTCAAAGCATCAATTATATTCATATTATTGCCTAAGGTTTTAAATTCTTTTGTAAAATATCAGTAGGTGTTCGACTATAGAAAATTAAATCGAAACCTGAAGGTGGATGTGGATAGCGCGACATTTTGACCTCTTTTATAATCTTAACATGCAGGGTGTCCCTAAAAAAAAGGCATCCAGTTAAGGGCATGTCCGATTCATGAAAATAAGAGTAAAAGTTCCTATTAACATGGGTCCGCAAATGCTTCGTTACCGAGATATACAGGGTGTTGAAAGTTGTAAAAAATATCGATCTTTTTTTCATTTATTCGGAAATGACTAGGAATTAAATTTTAAAAAGTAAGCAATACGTATGTATGTACATTTGCTATAAGTGGGTCATATTAGTCAGTTTTTTCCTTCTCCAGTGGCGTAACTACAGGTGGGTATGTGGATATTTCTGGAAGAAAAAATGGTACGCCACTGTTTTTTTTATTTTTGACAAAATTTTCAAATTTCTCAACTAATTTACGGTTGAAACAGTCTCTAGAGATTTTTTCCTACCATTAACCGTTTTCGTGTAAATCACACTTCAAAGATGAAAAATGCGAATAAAAAAATAACTCTGCAAATCCGTTTTTTGAATAATGACCGCCTAGCCTCAAAATTTTGTTCGAAGAATAGAAGCTTGCTTGAAGCTCGGTCATTTTGAACATTATTTGTAAAATAATAATAATAATCATTTCGAAATAAATGCAAAAAAATTCGCTAATCCCCTCCCACGCTCCTTAACTTTCCAATACGAGATAATACCAAAATGACAAGACATTCTATCAACAATGACAGTTTAATAATTTATCTAAATATTTTCTTTTAAATACAAATAAGCCACAGTACAAAAGAATTTGAATTGTCAATTAATTTTTAAGTATAAGGTCAGACTTTTACCAAATTCATTCTTTTCTCGTGATTAAACTATTGTGTTAACTATAAAGTGTTACCAACAAAATATAATAGCACATTATTCAACTGAATTATAATATCTATAAATATTTATTCTAATCCTTTATATAAAAAAACAAACTTAAAGTACAATCTTATCTGTACGTACGAGGGGGGTATTGATATAAATAATTATTACTGCCATATTTTTATTAGGAAATATTAAAGAATTATACTTTTGCGTATTTCTTAAATGCATATGGGCTTTAAAATATTAAAAAAACTTCAATAGGGATAGGATTGTTATGCATTTTTATGTACAGTGCATATTTTTGCATATTCGCGACTTTTTCATAAATCCATGCATATTTCAGGATGCAATATCTTTTTGACTGCTTCTCCTAAACAATTTCCTGAAGTTTTTAGCTGCATCTGCACCAATTTACTCATCCGGGGTCCATTATGAGAAAAATTTAACCCATAACGAACATTCTCTTCCAATATTTCAGACCACTCTTGTTTTAAGGATTCTAATAATTTTTAAACTGATCTGTTACCACTGAAAAAATATGACTGTGGTTCTTTTCGTCAAAAATATTCAGAATTCTACAGGAAAATTTCTTTCAGAAGTGTTTCCGAATAAAATTTAGAACGCGGTTTTTAAAAATCATTAGAAAATCTCCTTAGAATTTAGAAAATTCCTTGATAACGACACAGTACCTACAAGCAAAATACAGCCCCTATTTTGTCTGCGTTAATGATTTTCTTCAAAAATATTTTAAGAGTAATCCTGAAAAATAACTCTTTTTCAGAAAATCTAACATCGGATAACCGTAGAATAATCTATGTCTGATTAAGTAAGGTCTTAAGAAAATATAATATGGGTACATGATAACTAAAACCCATTTCACGGTTGTTTCCAGGATTATTGTTCAATGACGCGGTTTTTTTAAGAAAAAGGGATAATGATACGCACATTAATGAAGGCGGATCAACCATTTATTATTTTGTATGTGGTTTAAATCACGGTTTACAATTATTTTCTGCAAAAGCCCGGCGTAGTTCAGCGGTAGAATCGACAGACCCTTTAAGCTAAACTACAAAAAAAAACGCCAGTACGAGTCTCGATTTTTTTTTAATTTAAAACCATCTTGTTCATGGATGTTTATTATTTTGTCTTAAAGATAAGACATGTAGGTAATAATTATTTATTACGAAACCACCATCTATTTTCAAATTATAAAATAAAAAATTCAAATGAAAAAAAAATCTAACAACAAAAGGTGTTTTAGGTACTTACCTATAACATTTTTCGTTTTAATTCTTTTAATAATTTGCTACTGTCAAATAGTCCAATTATTTAAGTTAGGCAGGTGTTAAGACACAAGTAGTTAAATATTTCTTGTTAGATTTTTGACAAGATTAACCTACCTACCAGTTAACTAGACCGTTTGTAATATTACCCAATACAATATCTAAATAGCATATAGGGAGTTTCACTGAGAAAACTTATGCTAGGGAATTTTTCTATAGGTATATAGTCACATTATTTTGGTCCGTACTGTATAAATCGTCTTAATAATTGTTAAACAAATATTTGGTTTGATCCACTAAAGAATTTGTTTGTACCGAGGCTTCACTTATAACGAGCTCGTTTATTCCGCGCCTATAACGAACCATTATGAAACGGGTCAATAAAACTGTCTTTTTTTAAGTGTTGGCGGTTATTACGAACTTGATACAACAAACGGATACACGCTTTAAACGAATTACCCGTTAACTGTAATTTTTCTTAAATCATTTCGATGAGTTATCCAACGATCTAAACATATTGCTTATGTTTATTGATTCTAAATTTAACTACAATCTGAAGCAAAATCTGGCATTATTTATTAGTTTATTCCCGCTCTAGGCAATGTAGTTAATAATTTATTCTTATGATGCCAGTTTGGATTGCGATCATATCAGCATTTGTTGTATTCAACAATAAGAAACGTTCTGACAGAAGCACAGTACACCTATTCTGATTTTGAATTAAACTTCCTTTTCAAAAATTTAACGCTTACATGTGCATCTTTCTTTTGAATTAACATGTACTTATTCCGTTTCCAGTTATATTTCTCCATATTCGGTTAAAACCAGAATCAAGTTGTACTACACTAACAGTCAGGTTTTGCAGAATTTTTATGTGTAGACTTGGACTGCTTTAAACTGTTTTTATTAACTCGGATACTAAATTAAATTTGTTCAACTTAAACCTACATACTTTAGACAGACAATACTGTAATTAATATTACGATATCTCCTTGTCAAACTAATCGAAGGAGAACTATAAAAACATTGCAGTAACCAAACTGTTGGACTGTCCCGAATTACAAAAGTTTAACAAAATATTAAGACCTAGGTACTCGCAATATTATCTTTCTCGTCCCATGTAAAACTCAATTCAAGTTGAAATTAGAAACACCCATGGACGGGACGGATTTAAGCAATTTAAAAAAATTATACCCCGTGTAAGATTTGAACTGGCGGTCTTTTCTAAGGGTCCGATTATCCTATCGCTCACACACACCAGTCCAAAAAGAATTTTACCATCCCGTCTAAAACTCAATTCAAGTCAAAATTGCAAACACCCATGGACCAGACAGATTTAAGCAATTTTAAAAAATTATGTCCCGTGTAGGATTTGAAATAGCGATCTTTTCTAAGGGTCCGATTATCCTATCGCTGACATAGGCGGGCCCAAAAAATTTTTACCATAGCTTTA
The DNA here is from genome assembly GCA_963082805.1 of Hemicrepidius hirtus. Classification (NCBI taxonomy): domain Eukaryota; kingdom Metazoa; phylum Arthropoda; class Insecta; order Coleoptera; family Elateridae; genus Hemicrepidius; species Hemicrepidius hirtus. The sequence continues at coordinate 30,400,848 of OY720166.1, forward strand.
TTTTAAAAAAAAAACAGCAAACTTTTTTCCTCATTTCCTTTTCTCCAAATATTTTTATTAAACTTTTTCTAAATAATCTATTACAAAATATCTTCGACAAGGGTAATACTACGTAACGAGGGTTTATAATAAAGAAAATTCAAAGCGTTTTAGATCACGGCACTCTTTAATTTAATTTTTCAATGTAACAAAAAGAAAAATATTCTTACCTCCGGGAAACCTATGTGGAAAAATTCTCCCATGTCGTGAGAGAAGCCACGGATATAGCGGATAACTATCTCTAGGTGTTGCGTGTGTTGTTAGGGGTGAAGGTTGAGGAAATCCAGTTTGTCCAGAACTAAGAGCTGCGGCCAAAGCAGCACCTTGGAAATGGGCCGCAAGAGCAAACGGATGCCCTCCATGATTATGCATCATTTCTGGTTGTAGAAACCCATTCTTCGGTACCATACTGGGATCGTATGTAGGGTTCGGCCGAATTAGTGTATGGGCCGGTATACCAGGTACCATAATGGGAGGTTTAGGAGACGAAACGGGAGACCTTTGCGGCGAATACTGTTTTGGTGAACCATTTGGTCTGTTTGGAGAACCATTGATTCTGTGTGGTGAAACAATTAGTCTATTTTCTACGTCACTGGATGGTGATAAAGGTGCAGAACTTTCCGAGAGATGTATTGGAGAATGTTGGGGACTCCCCTGGTTCGCTCCCCCGACGATTGAATCTATAGAAAAGCCTATTTTTGGCTTCGAAGGCACTTGTACGATAGGTGTCGGTGCGAGTGGCATCATGATTGAGTTTAACACAATTTTGGGGTAAATTAAGTTCTTGTTGTCATTTGGGAAGGTGTTTGGATTTAGATTCGAGTTTATGACTATACGTAAGTTTTCGGCAAACAAAGGTGCCGTTTTAAGAAAATTGATATATGAATCAATACCGCGCCGACGTTTGTTGTTGTGTCAAACCAACGTAAATCAGAATTTTATGGCATGGCCCAGTCGTAAACGTCCATAGGTTGAAGTTTATTAAAAAATGTCATTAATTTACTGGCAGAACTATTAAAAAGAAATTACAATCCAGTTTATGGAAGCGTTTTAAGTTTCAGTGCCGATGAACTTTTCCTTCCTATTTCCAATTCGATTTGCTTGGATTGATCGCTCTATTTTCAGTGCGGGGTCAATTATGCGATCCGACGGCGATGCGATTCAGCTGTCAATCACTTATTATCACTGATCTACTGTTTGAAAAGCACTATTTGCCGGATTAGCGCAACAACTTCATTTTATTCAAACCAAGTCATTTGTTTTTTCGTTTTTATCACTCAAAACTATTTTTTTTCCACTTCACTTAAAAAAATTTGGCGATCACTCTACTAAAGGAAGATTGGCATTAAGAAAAAATTCGCCTCTGTTATCAATTTCTAAGAGTTTTTTACTTGTCTAATGTAGGTGTCAAATTAGCACTATTTAACACTAAACTGTGGTTAGATACATGCTACCGTCTGTAACTCCATGGAGCTAATAACTTGATGAACCACTCGACTTTAGTAAGAGGGGGCACAGATTAAATGGTTTATTTTTGAGGGGGGGTAGTACGCACGCCATTGGAGACCAGCTCGTGTCGCCGCCGACATAATGTGCCATGTCTATTGGGTACCGGCGTCAATAGAAATGGAATTACGTTCGCAACCCAGCCCTCGGTTCACACCTCCAATACTAAAAAAAAATACAAAGCCCATTCAGCCCTGAAAAACAGCCGAGTATTACACTTAAAGTATAGTTAAAGTCATCGGATGGGTTTAAGCTGAAACAAATAAGAAGATCGTTAAGTAGAGTAACATTTTTACTTGATCGAGTGGGCAAGTTGACATTGGACTTTTTAATGGATTTTTCGCATCGCAACGCCTATGTTTGCGCGCGCCACTGTTGGGCGTTTCTTGAATTAAACCACTTTAATGCTTTTAATTGAGGTGTCAAAGGTATTATATTTCTTGTTTTTATTACCGTTTTTGTTAAGGCTAGAGTTTTCTGTTTCACACATTTATTGTGTTGCTTTAATGATACTCTTTTATTGAAATTATTTCGGCGTCGTTTCGCTTTACCTTGTAGAAGGGTTTAATTGATTTTTTTTAACCTTCTCGAAATAACTAAAAATTTACAGGACAGATCAAGCTTTAATTTGATTCTAATCATATTTCAAATTAAATCGATTACAAGAATGCACTTTCAAAAACTTTCTGCTGATTAATATTTCACCCCGCCAACAGCCTATAGGTGATACGTAACGGGGTTACAGATTTTTTGGGTCAATTTTATTGTTTTTGTCGAATTTTTTCTTTTTGTTTTGATTGGTTAAATTTAAATTTGCCGCCTAAACAAACGAAAAGAAAAATTTGTACTTAATAGAGAAAAAAATTGCACCTATCTGAACGCACCCTTATTTTACACAAATATGAAGAATAGCTCATTTGCAGGTTCAGAGCATTCTTTAACTATTTTTTAAAATATTCGTGGAAACTTCCTATAATGTCGTTAAAGTAATAATAGAGGGTTGTAGGCTGTAGTACGCTATAGGGTTGCGCTATTATACGTCAAATTAAAGCCCTTATATTTCTAAGCACTTAAATACAAAAAACTTAAGTATAGTTACAGATTTTGAAAAATTAATTTTTTAAAAACCTTATTCTAAAGAATTACAAAATTTTACCGAAACTCAAAGAACCTCTCACAGTCTTACGATATTCCGAAATGATTATTATTATTATTTTACAAATAATGTTCAAAATGACCGCCATTAGCTTCAAGACAAGCTTCTATTCTTCGAACAAAATTTTGAGGCTAAAGGCGGTCATTATTCAAAAAACGGATTTGCAGAGTTATTTTTTTATTCGCATTTTTCATCTTTGAAGTGTGATTTACACGAAAACGGTTAATGGTAGGAAAAAATCTCAAGAGACTGTTTCAACCGTAAATTAGTTGAGATATTTGAAATTTGTGTCAAAAACAAAAAAACAGTGGCGTACCATTTTTTTCTCCAGAAGTATCCACATACCCACCCCTAGTTACGCCACTGGAGAAGGAAAAAACTGACTAATATGGTCCACGTATAGCAAATGTACATACATACGTATTGTTTACTTTTTAAAATTTAATTCCTAGTCATTTCCGAATAAATAAAAAAAGACTGATATATTTTATAACTTTCAACACCCTGTATATCGGTATGGAAGCATTTGCGGGTCCGTGTTAATAGAAACTGTTCCGCTTATTTTCATAAAAGGACCATTCCCTTAATTTGATGCCGTTTCTTTTTGGGACACCCTCGATAGAGTGTTGGGGGTTACACCAAGACACAAACAACCCTTAATTTCTTTCATTCGAGCTCTGGATTTTAAACCGCGCCGTAACAAGTTTTTGTTGTGAATCCGTTTATTATATGCTCCTAAAATACTCTACTGTGTTATTATCCTTGACCAAACGCAATATAAACAATTTGTATAGGAAGAATTTTCTTATTATCTTCTGCGTGTAGGTACTATGTACTACTATTTAAATAATCAAAAATATTTTTACAGCTCGTCAAGTTTGATTTATTTTATTTAGGTTACTAAATTCACGTGAAAGTTTACTATATCCTATCTACAACAATAATTGTATTAACAATAAAATATTATACGTTTATTCATATAATGTTACATTGTTTAATATTATGAAGATTATCATATTTATCGAGCAATGAAACCATTGTATTATTTAAATATATTATTGTTTCAATTATTTATATTTCAACTCTATTATTTAACAATAAGTTTTTAAACAGTTTAACTATCCAATATGTTTATATTCCATTCAAAACTCTATTGCTTAATAAAATTAAATATCACAATATTATTTTTAAACAAAATGAAATGATGTTTGCTAATAAATATTGTTATAATAATTCCGAGTAGATTGAAATTTTATATTATTATATTCTATAAACATATAAGCAATTTTATTATACAATGAAACTTATACCTATTTATTTTTTTTTTTACTTAACACGATTTGATAATCTTAAATTGCACTTTAATGCTGAATTTAATACAAGACATAGTATAGGTTTAGTCATTTAAATTTCTAGTTAATTTTAATATAGAAAAAGATATACAGGGTGGATATTTAAAGGAGAAAATGTTAAGGTAAATTATAAAACAGTGGTCTAGCCTTTAGCATTGGGGTGCTAGCCCAAGGCCAACTGTATCTATGCATAGATACAGTTGGCCTTGGGTAGCCAATAAGAGGTGCGACATCTATGGAAAGAAATGTGGAATTATTCCCTTTGTATCATGGCCAGCTTCATCCCCCTAAGGATCAGAGTGAAACTGGCCATGACTGTGAAATAAACGATGTCATTGCACGTTATAGATCCCTCCCATATGAGTTTCAGGAAAATTTTCAGGCGTCGGTATTATTGGATTTAACTTTCCTATTATGTTTATGTTTAATATCCCAAAGAAGATATTGTTTAAGAATGTATTATTATATTTTGAAAAATATTATTACAAAGATGTACAAGAAAGATAGCTTAGTGGGTGGTACGAAATTTTGAAAAATCGCCGTTATTCTGTCTGCCCATACTTATCGAATATTTAAATTGGCAAGATTATAAATTGTAGGTAGATGGGCGTGTACAAAAAAGTTATCTATAAATACACAAAGGTTTAATTCAAGCAAATGCTAGTGTTAAACACTGAACAGCCGACGGTGGATTCCAGAGATGAAGGAAACGCGAGACTCGCGGCCAAATTACACGTTGTCAAACAACGGAAAGCAAAGCTGAACCATTCTTCTCTCTTTAATTAGCGCTAAACGTTGTTTAAGCAAGGCAACTTGCACGAACTCTCATTGCCTTTCTAATGGCTCTGCCGGGTTACTCAACTGCTCTTCTCGCACTGTTATTATTATAATAATGATATCTTTAATTTAGCCTCTCTGAGGTCATTCCCTACCTAAGAAAACATAATTAGCTAGTTTTCCTAGTTCAAGTTATAATTATAACGAAATATGAAGTTTTACTCAACATTTACTGAAAACCGTTATCTCCCGTTTACGTAAAATTTAAAATAAAAACTCCCCAGCCTTAAATTATTATGTTCGCGCATAGAGAGCCCACACAACTTAAATCCTCTGTCTAACTAATTGACTTTGAAGGAATGATCATTTAAAATACATTTGGATATTACATAAATCACTTTTGGAAAAATATTAAATCCTATTCGTTACATGTGGTTTAAAAAACGCGTCGTCTCATCGGTTTTGGCGTGAAAAGAACCCACCTTTGTTTCCCAGAAACACTCCTTACACAAAAATTAGTCAGTAAGAACAAAACGCTTGCTTTATTAAAATTATTAATAAATAAAAAAATTATCCAGGGTGCGCATGCATGAGGGAATCTCGTAAACGGTAAGAGATCGAGATTCGATTAAATGGACACCCTGTATAGGACAGAGGCATACCGTTGTCTTTCCTGCGAACTCCAAATATTTTTCATCCTTAAGAATTTTTTTAAAGATTTAAATCAATTCAAAAAAAAATTCTTACGCCCCTTTATAGTATCCCCTTGGAAGGCCAGGGAGAATAATTTAAGAATCGCTATTCTAATCTAAAAAAATAAGGGCTGCCCCCTTTGCTTCCTATAAAATAAGAACGGATAAGAGAAGGATAGAAGAAAAACAAACAATGTTAGCTTTGGGTCCGAATCACTTATGACACCAAGAAAAGTAAAAACGAGTACAACATTCTACAAGTTGTTGAAAAAGGCACAAATCTGGCATTCTTATGGAGATGTTCCTTGATCCCATACGACAGTCACGCGTTTTTCACTTGATTGGAGTTATAGATAACGAATAAGTGTCAATCCAAATGGTGTTGTACGGAATACATAAAAAACGTGCCCTGACTTGCACAAGTAACATCCTGTCTATTTCATATTACAATCCTAATCTCCAAAATCACACCCACAAATGGACTCATATTACCCTCAAAATTAAAGCAAATTTATTCTAGGGATAATAATTATTGGTTATTATATTAAAGCCTGTAATAATAGAAAAAAAGCACCCCTTAATTTCTTAGTAAATTTAAAATTTCCTCCAATGTTAAAAAGAGAAACAACTTTAACAAGATGTTAAACATAATATTAACGCACAGTTTTGAAGAAATAAATTAAGACGTAACTACTGTTTCACAAAATAAATGTGACTCGTGTAGTGCTGCGTGTAAATTATGAGCGTTTATATTACCAAAGGTAAATTTCTTTTGTGTCCGTCTCTTTATATCTAAGAAAATAATAAAAGCGTTTCGAATATTACCCCCTGGGTCTGGGAAGTCACATTAAGACAGAAATCACCCCTAAATTCTTCTTGGAAACATTGGCCTTCTCACAAAAAACATCTGTGACATTTTTTCAGAGAAAACACCCACCTCACAACTTATCATCTACCCGCAAACACAATAGGATCCCTTTTTAAAATTGATAGAGATTTTAAAGGTGAGGTATCAAGAAAGTTTATGTTACCACAAGCTTCGGGTGTTAGGGAGGTGTAGTAACTTTCGACATGCAGGTACAGAAAGTCCTGCATTACAGGATTTTTATGCAAATAAAATTGGTAACAACAGAACTGAGAAAACGGAAAGGCGGGGAAGAAGGAGAGGGAAAATTGTTAAAGGACATAAGTAACTGAAAAGAATGGAGAAAGGGGTGCCAAAGATTGCAAAGCATGTTTGATCCGATACCTTCAGTTTTTTGGATCAGGCAATGACCTCATTCTTTTCGCATTCTCATTAATCCGCTAAGAAAGCCTTAATTTCCCCAAAATTTGAATTAGAATTGTTGTGTGATTAGCAGAATTATGTGCAAAATGTTTAGATAAGGGTGATGCAGGACGTGTTTTTTATTTTCTTTTTCAGTAACTCTAGTTTTTATTTTCTACTAACGCTAACTTTGGAACAAATTCCTGTAAAGTTGGGAATGTGAAGTGGATTGTCATATTTTACATTGGTTACTCAATTAGCTGGGTCTATTACCACCTGCAGGGCCACTGACAATCAACAATCGCTCATGCTTCCGTTTGTCATCCTTCCTTAACAAAACCAGCGCTGCCAATCGCTTTGTTTAGTTGGCGAGACTACGTCTCTGTCCGCTTCTATATTATCCATTATTACTCTTCGTTAATTGTAGATTATGCTGCGTAATCGCAACCTTAGATTTAATGTTAGAGATTCCCATGATGTGAATCACGTTTTTTTCACGTCGACTGGTTCCAGAGACGCTTCTTGTTAAAGCGTTTGTCACGTCTGGGCTTTGCCGAAGAAATGATATGTACTTATTTTGAATTGTTCTACGACGCTCCATGTTCGGACATTCTGTCTAACGATTTAATTTTAAATTGAACATTGGAAACGTTGTCTTCTTCTCTATACAACCAACTGTTAAGTCCTTGTCAATATTTTTAGTTTCTCACGATAGAAAAGCAATGTCGGGGAGCTTTCTTGTAATTTCAGTCTTTGAAACTGAAAGATTGGGCAAAGTCCATATTTCTTAAAGACGTTTTCAAGAAAATTCTGTTGTCCAAATTCCATCATTCTTTTTATGGTGTCCCCTGCATTTATTTGATAGGAAAGAAAAATTCTCAAAACTACAGTTCCTAGAATAAAAACTATTTACAAGGAACATTCCAGGAAAGAAAAAAATAAATATCTTCCTTGTAATAGTAAGAGTGAGTACTTCCGGTATTAAATCAAAATATGGTGACAATCTTTCGTACAGGACTTTTACAATGAAATAAAGGCTACTATGGTATATTTCTGTTGGGATTTGATTTTAATCTTTTGAATATGTTTCGCTTTAACTGTATTATACTAACATTAGTTTATTTTCTAATTTCAATATTGAAATTAGTACTGAAATTATTTCAATTATTAATTTTAATTACACCGAGTATAGATTTGTTCTTAAATTGAATTTTCGTGTACGCAACTCGAACTTCCATTACTCCAAAAAATTATTTACGAGAAAATTCGGGCTCTAATAAGCATTTCCAGGGTAAAAAATAAAGAAGGTGACCCAACACAAGGGGCAAGAATTTTTTGTAAACCTAAAAGTTTGTTACAGCTTCTTCATTTTATTCCCGCGCATTTTTATATTAAATCCGTAGAATAGAATAATTAAGAAAATCCCCAGACCTAAATCCTACAGAGAATTAGCAATAAATTATGTTGGGCAAGAACAAAATCTACTTCATTAATCATTATCCACAAGTGAATAATGAAAATAATTCAAGGAAGTGTATTACGGGTCGCATTATCCTTAACTCGTTTTACGTGCGCTCCGAAGCGCAGCTGGTTGTAACACGCGATTCATTCCAATCATACAATTTGTATTTTTTTTTATTAAGTAATACCCAACCACTTTATATTGCGTAGGCTTATCTAATAAAACACGCAAACATAATAAGGTAGTAATGCAAACTTTTTTTAATTTTTAAAACAAAATTGTGTAACTTATAGCTATAATTATTGTCAGTTTATATTGAATGCAACTCGTTACTTAAAAGATCATAAAACATGAGAATTTTCCCCATTTTGTTAATAGATCATAAATCAATCTTTAGTGGCTTTAAAGTAACGAGTAATTACATAATTATTAGGTTAGGATAAATAAATTCCGATAATACGGTAAAATAGAATCAAGTGTAGGTAATTTTTGTAAATTTAAGTTTAAGTATTATTGCAAAATTTTCTTGGTAATCATTTTCCTGGCAGTAATTGGCTACCAGACGCATAAACGCTTAAAGAGACTCCAACGCCCAAGAAGACAACAAACCCAACAGTTTGAAATGAATTTTAATTGAAAACACTTTCCTTACATGATACTACACCAAGATTGTTGATTCTAGAAACTTTTAAAAACATTTTTTGATGTAAGAAGCCATTTTTTTAAATACTAGATACTAATTTGTAATTCAAGCGAAAGATAAGTGGCAGACATGTAACATTTTTAACATAAAAAATTTGCATTTCACCTGAAATATATTCATCGTAGATTATACGCGACTGAAGAGCACATTAATAAAACTTAACTAAATGCAAGAGATTCGGGGAGGGGGGGCGCTTTATATACAGGGTGTCCGTCCCACTAGACATCAGTTCCAAACCCACTTTCTCGTTTATTACTTTCCCATTACACCACTTGGTACCTATAATGGGAAATATTGAAATCATGTTCCTGCAGCTTGATAGTAGATATATTTTCTTTTTTTTATGAATGCTAGAATTTCACTGTGGCGCCCTCTACGAGGTTTTGAAAATCGGAAATTGATGCTCCTATAGGTCCTTTATTAACCAAAATATGAAAGAAGTTTAAATACAAAACTTATTCAGTATATAGCTCTGCATTTTTCTAAATTTATATCACGTATACAGGGTGTTTGGTTTTCACAGTACGATAAGCAACTTTGTTATTTTAAATGAAACACCCTGTATATTATTATATAATTGAATGCAGAATTTAATTGTCTATCATATAGTATAAGGTAGTCATATAGCTAAAATGTACGGTTGATGAGAAAATCGCGAACTTCCGCTGCGTTAGTAAATTAGATGCCTGTCTCTCTTCTGTACGTATCGAACCCGTATAGTCTGGTGTTTCTCGATACGCATTAGTGATTTCCAATGCTGCCTCGCCAACTACTGTTGAATACCAAAACGAAATATTTATTTTTAGTATGGGAAAGTCCAGGGGGGGTTGCTCAACTCTTTTTTCTTAAAACGTTCTAAATTTTCAGTGCCATTAATTTTCCATACAATTATGTATGATGTGTTGATATTACATAATATTTTATTAAGGAAGTAAATTTTATTCGCCTTTTGTTTGCAGAACTATACCTAATGATAATAAATTGCTGGTGTATACCTTCTTTGTTTACGTGCCAGATCCTCTTTGCAGGAAGGAAATTTTTAAACCACGAAGGTGCTAACAACTGCGCTACCAGATCGTTGCCTAGCAACCAGTAATATGTCCCATCATAAATAATCAGTGAAAGACGTGCAGAAGGCCCCGAATACTCGCTGTAATTTCTTGGTGAAACCAAGAGCTCAGTTATTTAAATAAACAGTACACGATCATGGCAGCGATTGTGGCTTGTTTTCTTGTTTATTTTGAAGTGTTATGGCGGGTAATTTCGTAAATTATCCCCCTGAAGGCTGAATTTGTAACTAAACTACGTATTAGCGGTGGATCGAACGGTCGGCTAATTCCTATCATTAGCGTTAAGGTTCGATTCGTGATGTTTGAATATGTTGACGTGGATGGACTCATGAAATATAGGTTTAAGAGAAAATATTCTCTACACAAACAAAGATAAAATACGAAAAAAAAATTTTTAAGTCCTGATACCTTGTAAGGTTCAACTAATTGAGGGTTAATTAATTAAAACTCTTGATTGGGCGTCCTGAAGTTTTCAGGAAAAAAAAGTATAAAGCATCTGCTGGTTTAAGAAAAAAAATAAAATACCAAGACTAACAATAAATTAATAATTCAAGTCTCTTCTTGTGTTTAAAAATTCTATTTACCAGCAACAAACGCCTTTATTAATGGCTGTAATAATTTACAAGTATCCATATTTCTCAGAGATAACCTTAAATATAACCCCGTCCATAGTATTCCATTACAAAATGAAAACATGTAATTATATTTTCAAAATATCAGAAACCAGTCTCCAATTTATTATCGAGTCCTTAGACGGTTGTTTTTCTTTTCCCTCCAAGATACCTGTTAGAAACATTCTAAGGGTATCCTCGCATTAAGGTATATTAGTTAGGTAGTTTTCTCGACTTTACTTAATTTATGTAATTATAATACGGTTCACTATTCGAATTCCAGCGCCATCCACGGCTCATTAATAAATTTCGCATTATTTTTTGCTTTGTGATGGTTTAGATCTCTTATGCTGATATGTTGAAGATTTCAGACTTTGCGCTTCTGCTAGGACTTTAACTGAAACTTGTTTTGAGTAAATTTATTGCGTGGAAGATCAAGTCCAAAAGCTGTAATTCCCGACTACTACGTTAAAAGTTAAAAAAACACCTGTGAAATTTAATTCGCACTTTTAAAAATGTAGACACGCACACAAGAAATTATTAAGTGGTTGTCGTTAGGTTTTTCGGTCTAAATTAAAAATTCAAATCCTTTCACGTTTTGTACAGGAATTTGTTTAGATGTGTTAATTATAACATACTGTGCAAATTAAAATGTTTAAATGTTACGTAATTATTTTTGTTGTTTTTTATACTACACGGTTTTTTTTAAATTCCCACACTTTTATTTTTTAAATAATTGCGTATTGAAATAAAATTGTGTTTCTTAAAAACCCCAGGAGATAATTAAAAAATATCCAATCGACGAATTTTAGTATAGAAGTATTTTTAATTTTCCGTGGCAGGTAAATTGGAACGAAATATCAAATTAATTTAAATTTTCCCTTATGTGCATATTTTTAAGTATTAAATTAATTTCGTTTCCAAACATGCAGATTATTATTTTCCTTAATTATATAAAGCTAGTTTTAAGAAAAAAAAAATTTAAAAAAAATGTCTTGAATCGGGAATCGAACCTGGGCCACTTGAATATCTCTTATCGTTTACGATATTCCCATGCATGCATACGCTCCTTATCTTGGACACCCTGTATGAATGAAAGTTTATGCGCGGGGTTATTAATATCCGATACTATTTCTAGATCTTATTAATTTTATATTTTCCCACATAAAATCTTCCAAGTTATAGAAATTATCCTTATAACCATTATTTAAGTTATATAATTAGCAATATTGTAATCATGAGTTGTTTAATTAACATATAAATGTGTATTTATAGTCACCTTCATTTTATGTAATATTGCCAGTGCGATCAGATGCACAATTATTAATTAAGGTACAAGTAGTGCCAATTTAATAATATTAGTGGGAAATTATGCATGAGATGCTTGAACACGTTTCGCTTAATAAAAAGTTGGTAAAAAACCCGAGTTTGCAAGCAACTAGAAATTAAATGTCCATTATATGTTATAAAGTCATAAGAAATTATAGCAATTTTCTGTCAATTATGCCTAATGCGAATCACAGTTTCACGTAAGCGGTTTAAACTTAAAATAACTCTGATCTGTTAAAACGAGATAATTATATATAACGAGGCCTTAAAACCATTTATTTCCCTTTTTTTATCATTTTTAAGAGAATGGGTAATAATTTTAAAAACAAAAAAAATTCCTCAATCAGAAAATCTTAATTACCCAACCGTAAAATTTTCTTGTACCTACGTACCTAATACAATTTTTATTTTTTCTAAAGTAATGTATAAAATGGGTATTTCCTGTACACCTGACAAGTCTAAGAAGTTTTTATTATTAAACAATTTTAAATAAAACATTTATGTAGGCATTTACAGCAATTCAGAACATGTTGAAGTCCGGATGATGTTCTAATCAAAGTAATTGACGACAAGACCACAATTTGCATTGAAATCTGTTTTCGCTTGTTTTGAAACCAGTTCCGTAATGTCGTGTAAATGATATTTAATGGAACATATAATTTACTTATTTATTTAACTTTTATAAGCCAACGCTAATTAGGGATAAATTATTGATAACTTGATTCAAATTAAATTCCCTTCATATGCATTTTTCTAATGGAACTTGGTACACGTCTAATTAGCACTGTGATGTAGTAGCCTACTCAAAGTATTAATTAATGCGGTAATAAATAATTAGAATTTATATTATTGCCATTTTGATCAAGGCAAAAAAAGGTGGAGGTGCGCACCTCCCCTGGACTTTCCTGTAGTACCTACTAAAAATAAATATTTCGTGTTTGGTATTCAACATTAGTTCGCGAGGCAGCATTGAAAATCACTTGAATGCGTAGCGAGAAACACCAGACTATACGGGTTCGATACGTACAGAAGAGAGACAGGCATCTAATTTACTAACGCAGCGGAAGTTCGCGATTTTCTCATCAACCGTACATTTTAGCTATATGACTACCTTATACTATGTGATAGACAATTCAATTTTGCATTCAATTATATAATAATATACAGGGTGTTTCATTTAAAATAACAAAGTTGCTTATTGTACTGTGAAAACCAAACACTCTGTATACGTGATATAAATTTAGGAGAATGCAGAGCTATATACTGAACAAGTTTTATATTTAAACTTTTTTCATATTTTGATTAATAAAGGAACTACAGGAGCATCAATTTTCGATTTTCAAAACCTCGTAGAGGGCGCCACAGTAGAATTCTAGCATTATTCAAAAAACGAAAATGTACCAAATACCAAGCTGCATAAGTGTAGAAAATTTAAACAAAATTGTGTAGCCAGTTTTTTTGTAATAATTTTTGAATTATGGTCTTCTTTCATATCCGCCAACTGAGATTTTCAAAATTCAGCTTCTGAAAAAAAAGGTTTCCTAAATCTTTTATAATACTTCCATATTTGTGAATTCTAGTTGCTAATTTGTTACCCTTACTGAAACCATTATAAAAAAAGAACAAGCCCATGTTTTATTGCACAATACAAGTAGTTATACAAAGAAATTCTAATTGGATGCTAAAGGCAGGGTAAAAATTTTAAACATTTCAGAGTGACCATCGAACATCTTAAACTGTGGAACAAAAACAGCATCGCTACACAAATGAACGTTTTAACATCTGATAAGCGAGTTGTATGACAACATTTCATAAGAGGGTCGGCTCTAACAATTGACATGTGCTTCACATTTATATTTTTGAAGATTGGGCACTGATAGATGACAGAGACGGATTGGAAATATTTTAATTCCTAATTTAAAAATTTAATATCTCTGATTAAAATTTGCTGGCATTATTGTTCCTGGAAATTGTTTTTCTTAAGCTTAGGTCAAAAATGTTTCATGATCTTACATGAATAATGAAAAAAAAAAACCAACATCGTGATCGTCGTCAAATTCTTTGAACTTTAATGTTCCCTTACTTGTGAAATACTTTAAAATTTTCTTTTAATTAAATTAAGTTCCACAACAACCCATTTTTTAATTTTCAGCTGAAAACACGCACTAGGTTATATTAATATTTTTTTTTCGATCTTGACACATAATTTACTATTACCTATCTCAAAATATTTTTAAAAAGACTTAAACTTTTGAAATACGGTCCTGTGTATTTGTCATTTTAGTGTTATTGATGGCTGTGGGTAGATGACACTGAGATGGTATCAGAAGCCTTTTGTTTCGACAATCAATTATCTCTAAACCCGACTGCGGCATTTTAATTTAATTAGGGGCTATTATGCGGCATATTTCTTGAAAACTATCCGAGCATTTAGTTACCTGATTAGATAATGGCAAGATTACAAAAAATGTTTTTGTTTGTTAAAAATAAAACTACAAAACAATTTAGATTTTATTCTATGGACATGATGCAAGAAATGCATGACTCTTTGGTTTCGGTAATCAATGGACGTATATAAGGGTTTTTTTTAACGAAAAATAGCCCTCCCAGTATCTTTCAAAAATATTATTTGCTTGAAAATCATCAACAAAGACAGCAAAAAGGACATCTTTTTACGTAAAATTCGGACGTCTCTCATCAACCCTTTAACCGTCACAGCCACCCCCTCGAAAATTTCAAATGGCACCATACCATGTGTGGCACATCGTTGGAAAGGTAATTTCATAAGGAATTCATTTTACTATTTATTTTTTTTATTCGCTTCAAATTGAGAACTGTTTTATTTAATCGGCAGGGAAGGGCGTAACTTAATATAAAATAGGGATACGGTCGAACCTATTTTGTAGTCGATCACCGAATTTAACACCTTTAGATATTTTTTTCTGGAACTATTTTAAATGCCTTTTTTACTTAAGACAACTATATCGAAGTTGGCAGAAAATTTAGGAACAGTTTTTTTCGTTGAACCGAGTTTATATTAAAATATTTTAATTGCTCTTAATTTTTAAAATAATTTATTATTTTTTATTTATCTTTCTAAATAAAAAATATAATATTATGCACCATCTAACGAGTAATAGTAGAAATTACAGTAGCGTACGATAATGGGCGCCCTCTTTCCTGTAATAGCGAAAGGTTGTTCATTGAAGCGAGATAAGAAATTTATTTTCGCTGTGTAGCTTCCTTTTTTAGGAAACCTCATTAAGAGTGTAAGTAGAGCTCTTTTCTCTAAAAAAAAAACATTGATTTCTATCTAGAGTTTGCTCTCTACCGCAATTCATACTTTCGTATGCTACCAAATGCTACTAAAAAAATTCTTCCATTGTGTCAAGGTCATATAGACATTGCATGCATACTTTCATTTAAAAAAAACAATTTTATTAAATTATCTAGACAATTGGAAGAACTATATTCCAATTACACTAAAAACAAATTTGTGGAACCGGTTCTTCTGATCATTTACCACTTCTTTTATTTCTTTTTAAGAATTCGTACAGTACACACGCGTTTTTTTTAAATAAAAATTACCTTTCAAATAAAATTTCCTGTAATAATTTTATTGCAAAATTAACTTATCAGAGCATTTGTTGACATAAACAATACCATAGTACCCGGCTTTGTGATAAAACTTATAAAGCAGAGAGAAAGTTGTAAAGTCACACTTAAAAGTTTAAGCCTGGTGCAGTTAAATAAACGAGAATGCCCTCAAAAATAAGTTTTGTACTTGCAAGTGCTTCGAAAAGGCTCCTTAAAAGTCGTTTACTCAATTATGATAATAAGTCATGTGATCTGATTAATACGATTAGGGAATTTAGTGTGTCGTCGAGTAGAAAGATGAGGTTTGTGCAATTTCAATCCAAATCTGGAGGCCCTCAACATTTAGGAGCTCAATTATCAGCAGATGGGGATGTTTTTGATATAAGCGCTGTGGATTCTTCTGTTCCTAATTCGATGGTTAAATTTTTGGCTAGTGGAAGTGATGGTTTAGAAAAAGCTAAAAGGTTGGTAGGGTTAACAAATATGTTGTTTACTCGTTTTATGTAAATTTTTGGTATTTCAAGTCAAGTCAGGTTTGTTTGAACTATAAAAAGAATTGAGTTCAAATTTGGAATAATTTTACCTTGTAGAGCGTATTCAAAAAAAATATTATGTAAGGATTGTTTTGATTTTTGATTGATTGGTACTGCCCTCTGACGTTACAATATAACGTGACATAATCATCTTAGCCTTGAATTACTTAACACTTAATTTCTGTTCTATTTTTTTTTCAAAAGGATTTATTGTTTGCAAAATTTTGATTATTACGAACTATTACAAAAAATTAGACAAAGACAGTTTATGTGGTTTCAACAAGACGGAGCGCAAAGCTCCAGCCCATAACAGATCCATATCAATTAAATTTTTTAATTTCATTGAGAATAATGAATTTATTTGGTTTGGTTAATCCGTTATGTTAATTTTTCGTGGTGAAAGTTCCTAAAAATACAGGTTCTGATGCACTTTTGGAATCAGGACCAGGACAATAACCTTTTTGTCAATTAATTTTTTTTTGTCAATATTTGCAGACCTAGAAAATTTGTTAAATAAATATTTATAATTGTTTATATACATTATAAAGGCATCTAGGATCAATTCCCACTTTATATAAAGAAAAAAAAAAACTTAGACGCTGTGGGGATTCGAACCACACTCTCACAGACCGCGATAATCCCAGTTGGTTTTGTATTTTCCTAATTTTGAAAAAGGCAGTAATTATTTAGCCACTTGCGATTCCTGAACTTATAAGGGTAGTAAAAAAAACATTTTAGAAGAAACTTCCCCTCAGAGAATCCAAATCCAAATTAACATCTCATTGACCCAGAATACTTTTACCTAAGCATTCTTTGCCTAAGCGCTTGGTAAATTGTCGTAAACAAATTCCGCATTCATTTTATAATCGTTTTATAATTATTCCGTTGATACTGGTTTGTACGTATCAACAAAAGGTCTACGTGACTAAAGAAAGAAAGCTAAAAAACATTGATAATAAATTCAGATAGCAGCTCAGTAATTTTTGTTAAATAATTTAGTTTGGGAAATATATTTTATTTAACAAAATAAGGTTACAGAAAAAAATCACAAGTGTAAATCCTAGTCCAAAGGACCTAAGGGATGCATTCCGATAATCACTGACGGAGTAAAACTTCCCCATATGTACCTAATAATCAGGAGTTCCAGTCCTGTCCATCCCATCTGGGAACTAATGTATATCCATCGCGAGCTAAATTTCTTAAAAATTAGATTTTTAAAAATAGCTTTTTGTAACCCCTCTCCCCCCTTATACTAGGCTCCCAGTTTCCATTTAACATCTTACTAGGTACATATTTTTTTTAGTGTTAAGTTTCATATCGTTTACAGAATAGTGGCAGCTGGAAAATCGGTGGTACCATTGACTGAGGTCAGACTACTTCCACCCATTACAAAACCAGATAAAGTTGCATGTGTTGGGCTTAATTACAGCGGCCACTGCGATGAACAAAATATTCCCTACCCCACAGAGCCTATGATTTTCAGCAAATTTTCATCTTGCATTACAGGACCATATGACAGTATCGAGCTTCCAAAAATTAGTAGTGTTAGTATTTCTCATCGTTAGAGATCGGATTTGTATGCGTTTTAATCTTTGAATTATTTTAGAGAGTCGATTGGGAAGTAGAATTAGCAGTTGTAATAGGAAAACAAGCAAAAGCAATCCGTCCTGATCAAGTTTGCAAACATATTTTTGGATTTACAGTAGCACAGGATATAAGTGCGAGAGATTGGCAAAAAGAAAGAAACAACGGTCAATTTTTATTAGGAAAATCCATGGATACGTTTTGCCCAATAGGACCAGCAGTAGTTACAAAAGAAACTATCAGTGATCCAAATAATTTAAAAATCAAATCATGGGTTAATGGAAAATTAAAACAAGATGGAAACACATCCGAAATGATTTTCAAAATAGATTTTCTCGTTTCATATTTATCCCAGTAAGTTTAATAATATACACGCGCCGCCGTAGCACAGCGATTGTTGGTTCAAATCCAACACAGGGTAGTATTTTTCTGAATAAGTTTAAGCCATGGACGTATGTAAAGGTATGCCCCTGGGTGATACAAAAAAATACAATCATTCAGAAACAAAAAAAAATCTCAAGGCAATTTTACATAAATACAATCTTATCTCAATTGGGATCTTATTATTAATCAAAGATAACAATTGTGTAAGAAAATTATTGCAATTTATACTCATATACATCAATATTTTGCAACTTACTTAATCGAAAAATAACTTATCTTATTATTTCCATTTAAAAAACAAATTTATCTAACCGCTCCTTGTCACCACATTCTGGATACTTTTTTTTAAACTTATTTGTTAAATTTAATCTAGAAGATATGGTGCAATGCAATATTTTTTGCGACTTTTTGATTTTTAAAGCAGTTCTGCATCCGAAAATAAACTTACAACTTTTTGCTTGCATTATTTAATTTTGTATTTGCCGCCGGCGGCAAATTCAAATTTAAATATTCGCGCCTCTTTTATGAAGTTTTCTGTGCTGCTCCTGTTCTAAGCTCTTATAAAAGGAACACCTTATTTTACTTTTAATTATTCATTTTCTTTATTTATAATTTTTATTTTAGGATAGTAACACTTTATCCTGGAGATATAATCCTTACTGGAACACCTGCAGGTGTTGGAGTACATAGAAGTCCTCCACAATTCTTAAAAGCTGGGGATGTATTGGAAAGCGAAATTGAATCCATAGGAAAGATGAGAAACACTTGCGTCTAATTACTTACAAAATATTACGTATTATTGGTTGCTTTTGAGTTTTTTTATGGGAAAAAATAATAATCCACTTTCGATAGGTATCAGTTTTATTTACGCACCCTTTAGTACAGAAACTTAAGAAAGAATAGAGGATGAAATAATTTATTTCAGAACATTTATACATACAGATAACAATTAAATTAAAATAAGAGACATTTATTCAGGAGGGTTATAAGGTTTAGGTTTCTTATACGTAAACACACATTCTTCTCGAGTATGATACGGTTCGTACGGATCATTAACATAATATTTCGGCTTCCTCCAATAATTATTAACCATTTTATCCAAAAGCGTGCTTTGTGTAGAATTACACAAAACATGTTGTTTTAATCTTAATTTCCTTTGCGGACTTTTAGCCCAAAGCCTTCGATGTCTTCCAGCAATGGTTCGAATCCATCCGCCCCAATGTAAACGATAAAACCTTTTAAGCACCGTCCTTACAGTTTTCCTTTTACCTTTCTTTATGGAAAACTTTATTACTGTACGTGAATTAATTTCATTACTTATTTGTATTAGACTGGGGTTCGACAGAAGGGGTTGTTGGGGCACATTTTGAAGAAGAGCTGTCGAGTAGTTTTTATGGATTCCGAATGGAAATAGGTTTGTTTTTGTCACATTTTTAATTGTGTTTAAATACCCAGGCTTTGCTGAAGATTGAAGTGCTGAAAAAAATAATTTTATATGAAACATTTTCGAGAAAATTAAGTTTGGTTAGTTTTTCGTATTGGATTTTCTATCCTTTACAGGTGTGGGAGAAATACTTGGAATAAAAAGAGATGGATAGAGTTGGTTACATAATGAAATGAAAGGAACTAAAAGTTAACCTCTTTTTGAAAACAAATGAATAACATGGGAAATTAAAGTTGACAGATCAGTGATTGATTTTTATTTATTATTGAATAAATTTGCGTATTTCACGACGAACTAACTAAGACACAACCTCAAAATCCTTGTAAACTTCGCTAAATTAATAAAATTCTCACCTCCCATGAACAGTCGTAACATCTCGTGGCTAGTGGCTTGACACCTTAGGATCACAGGTGTATTTGTGTAGTGTTTGGTTTGTTTTGTCCCGCTCCAAACTGGATACCCCTAAACATGCATAGGATAGTTTTTAGAACAGTGTCATCAAATGTGTTTAAGCAAGTAAGTCAAATTACTGGAGATTTTTTAATTAAAACCGAAAAAACGCGACATTGCCCTCTTAACCCTGTCTGTTATGTCATACACATTTAACATTTCAATCAACACTTTCTCGGTGTTTTAATCAAAAATCATTTAAAAAACTAAAGTAAAACCGTTCCTACCCCTATATATTCACCCTACATCCCTCCTATATTCAATTTTCCTTATAATTTATCATTACATTTTAATCAATGATGTCATCGATTTATTTTAATCGACCAACACCTTGTGCTTTAGAAATCTTGCAATGGATCTTCCCGATTATTCAAAACCGTTCGCCACTACAGTAAATCAGAAAAGCCAAACTTATGTCCACCAAAAAAACCAAAGCCTGGAAGTTACGGTGCGATTTACACCATCGGGACAATTGCCTTGATTGGTGGTGGTACAGTAACAGTAGCGAAGTATGATCCTGATTTTCGAGAATGGTTAAATGAAAAAATACCATACAGTGATGATTTCATTAAATTTTTATTACAAGAAGATAAAACTTATTTGGAAAGCTTCATAGCATTATTGGATGCAATTAAAGCATCATTTTTAGGTTTATTTTTTGGTGAGAAAGCTAAACGGGCACATGATATTCCAGTAGAACCAAAAGATTATGCACGTAAGTTTTCAAAGAGTGACTAACGATGAGTTTTGTGACTAACATTTTATTGCTTGGCTTTATTAGCACCGCCACCAGCATTCACAGACTTAGCTAAAGGAAAAGACAAAGAAGAGGTTTATGCAGAAATACGATTAGAAGAAAAGGGAGAAGGAAAAGTCACAATATGTACGTACAAAAATTAACTAACACGCCTTTTCTGTAACTGATTCTAATTTTATTACGGGAAGCTGCAAAAGAATCTGATTATTCACCTCTCCCTATTTATTTTAATGTTCCAGCTGGTGAACAAAAACCAGGGGAATCCCTAGCCGATACACATCCAAAAAGTTTACTAGAATTAGAAACGCACATAGGAGAATCAGCTTCAGCTGCTGTGCAAGCATACAACAAAGCCGTGTTTGCACTCAAAAACTACAACCATGATGTCTCAATAGTAATAGAGGATTCTGTAGAACGTTTAGACCCTGCAATTTGGAATTCTCTACGTGAAAAAAGTAAAGCAAAAGATCAAACCCTTAAAGAAGCAAACACGCAAGCAAGTACTGCTAAATCTTACATCCATAAATTAAAAGAATTGATGAGTCAGCCTGATTTTAATGCTCCGGATACTGTACAACAACAAGCAAGATTAAACATGCAAAGGGTAACGGAAGATATTGAAGCAGCACAGAAAGAACTGGAAAAGGAACAGAAAAAATCAAACATTACGGACACTTACTGGAAGAAAGTTGAAGAAGCAAGAAATCATTTTATTGATGAAATCGAAATATTATTCCCTGGTGTTAATATTAGCGACAAGAAACTTGAATTAGAAGGACCTGAACTTGATTTATTCATTTTGCATGCTTTTTCCAACGTCCTTTACTATCAAAAAGAATTGTACAAACTTCAAACTGTGGAAGATCAAAAAGTCAGGTCTGCTTTAGAATCTGCAAGAAGAGGGAATAAAGATATCCTAACTGATACACAAATAAGCAAATTAGTTGAAAAAGAAAAACACGATTTGGAATCCGATTATGTAAAACGGGTAAGCATAAATATTTAACTTATTTTCCCTGTTTAATAATTTTTTCTTGTTTAGTGTTTGTGTTTGCGTGTTGAATCCGAAAAAGAATTACGTAAACAATTAAAACTCCAATCAGAAGCTTTTTCTGATCATTTAAGTGAAGCACTTAAGACAAAAGAAATGGAAATGCAAAGAGATTTTGCTAGAAAAATTGATGAAAAGGTTACGGAAGAGAGGTGTAAATTTAAACTGCAACTTTCTGCATTAGCTGGAAGGGTCCGGGGCATGGATGATGCTTTAAAGGGTTTGTAATTAATTTGATTTGCTTTTTTATTTAGAAATTTATAAAACTTATTTGTTTTATGCTGCTAAAATTATATTGAAGACGGAGATGTAAAAGGTATGAAGGATAAGAGCTCAATATTTTTTTTTTAAACAGGTTTTTGATTTATTTTGTTTTGTAAATTTCCATTTCTTTAAAAAAAATATTTAAAGCATAAAACAGATAGGAAATGCTTTTTTGGAAAGTAGATATTTTGCTTGTTAATAGGTTTTTTTTTTGTACAAAATTTTCTATTTTAAAGTCGCACAGTAATAATTTTGTGGTTAGTGTTAAGTCATAGCAGCAGAAAATAAAAGAAAGTAAAATAAATATAAAAAAAAATTACTTGTCTGCAGAATTAAATCATTTCGTTTATTCTTTTAATATTTTGTATTTTCTGTACAAAATTTCCTATTTTAAAGGTGGACAGTAATTTTTTTGCGGTTGGTGTTAAGCCATAGCAGCAGAAAATAAATATAAAAAAAATTACTTATCTGCAGAATTAAATAATTTCCTTTATTATTTTTGTATTTCTGTACAAAATTTTCTATTTTAAAGGTGCACAGTAATAATTTTGGGGTTGGTGTTAAGCCATAGCAGCAGAAAATAAAATAAATGTAAAAAAAAATTATTTATGTGCAGAATTAAATAATTTCCTTTATTATTTTTGTATTTCTGTACAAAATTTTCTATTTTAAAGGTGCACAGTAATAATTTTGGGGTTGGTGTTAAGCCATAGCAGCAGAAAATAAAAATAAAGTTAAATAAACATGAAAAAAAGAATTATTTCTGTGCAGAATTAAATAATTTCATCAGAAAAAAATTGATATTTTAAGAATGTACATAGATACACATTTTTTTTATATCATTATAGCTCGAATAGAATCCGATAAGACTGCTAGACAGGCACAGGTATTATGGAGTGCATGTCAAGCACTTTTCCGATCTCTTAAGGTGGGTTGTCCAGGTTTACCATGGGCTGAACAACTTAGACCTCTCGAACCAGAAATTACAGCTGTTACACAAGCAGCAGGTATATTGTTACAAAAACATAAATATTTGTTGAATTTTGTAATCAGAGTTTTCCAGCTAAAGGTGATGAGTTAGTCAAAGCCGTAATAGCTGGAATACCTAAAGAAGCAAAAGAAAGGGGTGTGTATCCAGAAGATGCTCTTAGAGAGCGGTTTTTAAAGGTTGAGAAGGTTTGTCGGCAACTCTCATTAGTACCTGAAGGAGGAGCACGACTTCCATTACACATATTATCATATCTCCAATCAATTTTGCTTTTAAAAGCTGCTAGTCCGATTCCTCAAGCCGAACTTGATGATGAGGCAGTTGATTTTAGTAGCCTTAACACAAACGATATTTTGCAAAGGGCTAGGTTTGTTTAAATTTTTTTTAAATATTCTTAAACTTGTTTACAAGTTAATTTGCTAGGTACTGGATGGACAGAGGTGATTTTGCACAGACCCTACGTTACATGAATTTACTAGAAGGTGGTCCTCGTTGTGCTGCGTTTCAATGGATGAACGAAACCAGAATTCTCTTGGAGACACAACAAGCGGCAGATACTTTAATGGCTCATGCTGCTGCCAGTGGACTCATGTATCTGTAAACATGCATATTCTGGACCGTGTTCTATTTTAAAGAGTCAAAAAAATGCTGAGCCTATTAGTCATTTTTTAACAATCCTGTTAACTCTTAGTAGTTATTTGGTTGAGAATATGTTGGCAAAAATTGTTATTACATAAATAAAAAAAAAATAGTACAGTTATATTTTACTCATTTATTTATATCCTTTTTTTTTGTGCCATTTTTATGTTGGAAATCTTGTCATGCAACTTGAATTTTGATTTAGTAATATAATATTGTTGTAATAAAAGTGTAATTTTAATTTGTTTACAGATTTTTTTCAAATTTATGAACTGGAGGTTTTGTCTTGGTAGTTTATCCAGAAATTTATGTACTTACTGATCTATATTTTAATAATATTTGCCAGTTAAATTAAATTTTTTCCGGAAAATATTGTTTTTTGTTTTAAAATTTTCAGGAAATGCCCACGGTTTCATTTGAGAATATAAAGTTGCCCTTACACTTAGATCAGACCCTCTGTGTATTCTAAGAAAAAGTTTTGCCCACCTGGAGGAATCGCGATCCCCCCCCCAGCAGATACCTAGAGGAGCAAAGAGAGCGCAGACAGAAGAAGAGATAGGAGGAGAAATAGAAAACATTTTCCAAGGTTACTATTTTTTTTATTCTTATTTTTTTTTTAAATTTCCATTTCATTTTGCGCATCCCAGACTAGTTCTCAAAGAGTTTTAGCGGGGCTAACGTGACCCCCAACTCTTGAAATCTCCCTCCACCCCACAATTACATTATCGAGTTCTTGTTACTCCAGACAAAAAGAAAACGAGGTATGTAACTGTATGTAACCCATAGAGGCGTTCCCATCCAAAGGATCACAGCGCCGCACCGCCTTTTGTATTTATTCCTAAACTCCATTGCGTTTACTCTATAGTCTGTGCCAGACATCAAAGTCAGTATTGGTCTTATACAGGCTGGTATTGCCAAACCAACACTTAGTGAAACCCTTCTTATAAGTTTTAAACCTTTTAACTCGAGCCTAAGGCCATACGGAGCGATTACTTGTACTGTCTGAGAACACCTGGATTTCAGTACCTGAGAAGTTGATAATAAAAGCTCCTGGGAGTCCTGGGTAAAGAATTATGTTGCCGCCGAGACTTAGATGTCTGGTACAGACACAAGCGGATAGGTTTCACCATGGAGCACCCAACAGCTTAGCGTATGTATACAGCGAAGTCCATTTATTATGCAATATAGGCATGTTGCAAGTTAATTGGTGTACGCACTTTACCATTGGAATATAGGCAACCCATTATACACTGCTAACCACTCTTGCCCCTGCCTACTGATGAATTTAAATTTTCAATTGTCAGGAATGTATTATTATTATTGTTTTTTTACCTATTAAATTTTTTTTAACTAAGAACATGTTCTATTTTGAGGTTAAACTTTCATGTGTTGCTGATTTCGGTTAGATCATAGATGGTTAGATAAAAAAAAAATTTGCTAACTGTGTAATGGGTTGCCTATATTCCAATGGTAAAGTGCGTACACCAATTAACTTGCAACATGCCTATATTGCATAATAAATGGACTTCACTGTATACACAAGTCCACTGGGTTTGTGAAAAATAATTCACAAACTGCTACTAACCTAAAGTCAGTGGTGCACCCCAGTGGACTTGTGAATACCTATACTCAGTTGCTGGATCACTAAAGGCTCTGTCGCTATCTGGCGACTTACAGTGACCCAGCAACTGATCACAAGTCCACTGGGCTTCCACGATATTACAGTATTCGTCTACTATTCAAAGGTTAAGAGTCCCTATTTTATACACAAAGTTGGGGAAAAGTAGGGAACAATGCAAATAAATCTAGATATCAATTTTAACATTGATGGAGTAATAAATTTTGCAGATAAAGAGGGTACGAAAGTACAATAATTGTAAAAATAAACAGAAAAGTTGATTATCAAATGATTATCATTATGATACACGTTGCAAATCAAAAGCAAATTTTAATGCTACGTTTTTGGAACGTTCGTTCTTTAAAAAAAGATCTTTATTAAATTGGAGGATAGGGTTGACTGTAAGGGGTGTTGTGGAGGTCAATCGTCGCGTCTATAGATTGTACATTACTTTGTTATTAGCGTCTAGGTAATAGCAAAGTAATATGCAAACCACGACCTTCTTGATTTTCGAGTCTGACGCTCGAAAATCAAGAAGGTCGTGATGCAAACTATACACGCGGAAAAACAAAAGTAGTACAATAAATTGTAAAAATAAAACAAAAGATGATTATCAAATGATTGTCATTTTGATACACGTTCTAAAACAAAAGCAAATATTAACGCAACCCTTTTGAAAGAAATTTGCATTGGTTTCTACGTTTGCCCAACCCTGTATATGCACCTAATACTACACTGTTTTAGTTATTTATCCAGAGTTTTAATGTTAGTACTCCCCCCCCCAAGGTTTTATTTTATTTTTTGCTTGTATATATTGGGATCTTGCTTCTTATTTTGAGATTTTTAAAATCGCCTACTTTGTTGTTTTCAAAATTCAATTTTAAAAGTACCTACAGCTCTACCAAGCTTAGAAATGTCCCGGATTGTCACCTAAATTTTGAAAGACAAAGTGCGACAATACATCAATCAAATTTACCGCCTAAATGTTTTTATTTCGACTGTACTTTGAAAAACTATATCAGCTCCGGACACGCCCCCTTGCAACTTTGTAAGCTTGGTAGAGCTGTACATTCTTTTAGGATAAATAAATCCAAGTTTATAAATTAAAATAAAATTATTAACGTTTTATTTATTTGGTAAGAAATTAAATTTTTTGTTTGGAATGTATTTGGACAAATCATGTCTGCAACAGCGATAAGGAATTGTTTTCGATCAAACGTTGCCCAACATCTTCTAGGCACCTTCAAGGTGAGACACCTAATCGGTTTAATTTTAGTTTGTATTGAGCATTCTTTCAATTCCTTCACGTATCTTTTGCACTGTTAGTACTTGAATCGTGAAAATAATTAGAACTGTTAATTAGGGTACGTATTTTTTTTATTAATCTTTTATGCAAAATTTGTAAAAGACTCAAATTTAATCGAGTATAGTTCATAAATTTATTTTTTTCTTTTTAAATACAAGTTACATTCTGAAGGAATTGAAATTCCCTTTTTCCAAGACATCAAACCGCCTCTTCACATTTTTTATCCCTTAATGATTCACAGTTAAATTATTAACGTAACTGTTAGGTCAGGCTTTTTTTTACTGATTATGCATTTCATAGAAAAAATTACTGAATGAAAGGAAGGAATGTTTATATTGAAAATTTCAGCTTCAGTTGTGTTTTGGACAGTGAAGGAACAAGTGCCGATATTAGTTGAACAATTAACGGCGAAATATATCAATTTGTAAATGTAGTGTAAAGTAAAATGTACTGCGGTGTAGTGAACTTTAGTGTTGGAACATCGAAGGGCTTGGACAGCGAGGGATTTTAGAAGAGGACGACGCAGATTTTAAAAAGGTAGGTTCCACTTTGTTGGATTTTTTTATTTTATTTTATACAGGGCGCCCATTAATTAAAGGAAAAATGTTCGCTAAGGTAAAAAGTAAAAACACGGCCCAATGAAAATTTTTAGGTGAATTAGGGACATTTAAGATAGATTCGAACCTGCACCCCTGATTTTTTATTTACGGTTCCCTAGGACGAATTCGCGTAATTTAGGGGAGGGGGCGGAGAATAAAAGTCAGTTCCTTAGTTATATTTAGAAAAATCAAATTATTATTTGTTTCTTATAATTTTTTTTGTACTAAAAGGCAAGATTCTTATAGGTAGGGGTACATTTTACTCGAGAAGATAATGTCACGCTTGATCAAGAGATGAATTTGGAACAAGATTAATGCGTCAGCGTTCCTTTCTATACGAAATATCCATAAATTTCCCAAATGAATTATTATATACGGAACATGGGGAAAATTTCGAGTTTATTTAGTGAGAAAATTGGTTACTCTGTTTCCTTTTCTTTTAAGGAAAACTTAACTGAAAGATAAAGAGGGAGGAAAGATATAAAAATGCTGATAATGCTCGTAAATACAGAAAATGAAATGTCTTTGGGAAATGTAACATTTCTAATCAATCTGCTCTCTTGATCAGAGATTTATTCGCTGAACTATAATAATGGACTAATGAAATTATTTTGATTGGGATTTCGTTAATTATTTCTTTAAGAAATTTGTTGATTATTCTTTTTGTTTTATTTCGAATAGAGTTTTCATAATTTTTTGTTTAATCGTACGTGTGAGTATTTGAACAATTTTATCTGAATGTGAAAGTGCATACAAATCCGTTCCCTAATTATTATTTAACATTTTGTAATTAATTTCTTGATTACAAGAATTTGAACTTCTAGTTAGTAACACAATTTTCTTCTTAATAATCGTAGTCATCAAATATATCTTTATCATCAGCTGGATGGTACTAAAAATAAAAAAAAATTACTATTACCTTTAATTCGCAATTTTTGTCTTACCATGGCTGTTGCAATTAAGAAGAGAAGGAGATAAAAATATTTTTGAATCATTTTACAGCATCCACGTACTACACAACGAATAATAAACAACAGAGTAGGGATGAGAATTTTTTTCGTGTATAATGTACAAAACATGTGGAACGATCGTGACAGATTATTAATGTTGCATGGTTTGTTTGAGGACCTTGTAAAAGGTAGCTCTCGTGTCATCCTTTGATGATTTTCCGCAACTGCCACCAAATTTTGTTAAAAATCGAAAATTGACGTTCCCATAGTTCCTTTATTAATCAAAATATGAAAAAAGTTTAAATATAAAAGTTGTTCAATATATAGATCTGCATTTTTCTAAATGTATATCACGTATACAGGGTGTTTGGTTTTCACAGTACAATAAGAAACTTTGTTATTTTAAATGAAACACCCTGTATATTATTATATAATTGAATGCAAAATTTAATTGTCTATCACATAGTATAAGGTAGTCATATAGCTAAAATGTACGGTTGATGAGAAAATCGCGAACTTCCGCTGCGTTAGTAAATTAGATGCCTGTCTCTCTTCTGTACGTATCGAACCCGTATAGTCTGCTGTTTCTCGCTACGCATTCAAGTGATTTCCAATGCTGCCTCGCGAACTACTGTTGAATACCAAAAACGAAATGTTTATTTTTAGTATGGGAAAGTCCAGGGGAGGTGCGCTCCTGCATTTTTTTTATTGCCAGTTGATCGAACAATATCTGAATATTCAGTAAAATCAAAATTTGAATAAAAAAATTCATGCAGGAAAATTTAGGCTACCCCCTGGAATTAAATTTACATGACACAATATTTAAAGACATTACACCCTTTCGTATTAAAATTTTGTTTATTTTCCCAAAGGTCCTTCCTTTCCAAGCATTAAAATACGTTTGGTCGGTTTCCAATTGTAAATCAGAATTAAATTCAATTAAAAGGCATTTTCATCTAAACTTGTTTGATTACTTGGCTAGTACAAAACAAAGAGAATAGATTCCTGAAAGGAAGTAGTTCCGAGGACAAAGCATTTCCTAGGATCCTAACTAAATTAATATTTAATATACACCAATTCTTTTTTTCTATCACAAACACAAAAGTGTTGATAACAAAATAAAACAAAAAATAAGTGAGTCTATAAATTGTATTTGATCCACGATTACTCAATTCTAACCACATGAACGCTTTCTTTTCTGGAACCGATTTGTTTTATTGTATCAAACAATCATCTAAAAGCTTGCAAGTGACCTAGGGGCGAATAAACGCGAAATCTCAGTTTTCAACGGGAATCAATTTGTCTACACGGTCCATTAGTCCCATTTGAACAATTTTAAAACTAAGGGTGGGTTTTTTTCAAAATATAAACTCGGTTCTTACAAGATAATTGATTGTAAACTAGAATATAATGATCAGTCCTAAATTGTTTTAGAAAAGTAGCCAAAAAGTTAAAAAATTATTCATTATACAGTGTGTCCACGGATTGAGTGCATATAAGGTGTAAATGACAATTTTTTTTAGAGTTGGATCTTCATGTTCTGAGGATCGCTCCTGCTTAGTCTCAAACTAAGATATTGAAAAAATGAGCCAAATCAATTAATATACAGGGTGTTTTTTTGGCCGAAATCTAAAAATTAGTCAAGAGTAAACTGTCTTTATTTTAGCAGATATAACAAAAATGTATTAGAAAAAGTTGTTTAGAATTAAAAGTTATTGAAGATTTTCAATTTTTATACAAATCAGCCTACTTTGATATTTTTCATCAAAATCCAATACTTTTGAACTCATGTTTGTAACAAATAAGGTTTAGTATTTTTTTTAATAAATAATTATTTGTTTTTCAAGTACTTTGTTTAATTACTCTTCATGCATGGGTCATTAAAACCACAAATAAAAAATCTCATGTTGATGAAAAAAATCAAAGTAGGCTGATTTGTATAAAAATTGAAAATCCTCAATAACTTTTAATTCTAAACAACTTTTTCTAATACATTTTTGTTATATGTGCTAAAATAGAGACAGTTTACTCTTGACTAATTTTTCGATTTCGGCCAAAAAAACACCCTGTATATTAATTGATTTGTCTCATTTTTTCAATATCTTAGTTTGAGACTAAGCAGGAGCGATCCTCAGAACATGAAGATCCAACTCTAAAAAAATTTGTCATTTACACCTTATATGCACTCAATCCGTGGACACACTGTATATCCAAAAGGGATCAAATGGATTTATGAAAAGGTCAGA
The DNA here is from genome assembly GCA_963082805.1 of Hemicrepidius hirtus. NCBI lineage: Eukaryota > Metazoa > Arthropoda > Insecta > Coleoptera > Elateridae > Hemicrepidius > Hemicrepidius hirtus. The sequence continues at coordinate 30,431,222 of OY720166.1, forward strand.
AATATGCAAAAATATGCATTTCTAAATGTTGTTAAAAATTTACACCTTCTTTGAAAATTAAGGGGATGCTTCCACCCGCTTCCACCTGAAGTTTATTTTACATTCTTCAACCAAGAAAGCGGTTTCTACGCCGTTCATGTACGGTTTCATGTGGATTTTATGACAAAGTAAATGTTTAACATTTGTTTTATTGCGAGCATGTAAAATGAAGGAAACATCATCCTTCAAGTCTAGTCGAGTTCAGTTTTATGACAAAAAGGACTGTATAAATATTTTTTATCTTGTCCTTTTATTTTGATAGAATTATTAGCGGAATGGCTTCTTTAGAATTTTTCTAAGGTAGTAAAGTTAAAATTGCCAATCGGTGGTAAATTAAAGGAGAAAGTCAGGCAACCCCTAAAACGCAGATTCCCTCTGTTTTTACTTTCCCAGTTATCTGATCAGGTTCCGCAACAACTTGTGTTTGAATTATTTTTTGCTTTGATCCTTTAAATTGTTTTTTTTCTAGGTCAGGTCAAACATGTTTCATTACCTACCGCGGTGAAAAATGAAATAGATTATTTTTATAACAAGTGCGGGAAGACGACGATTCCGTACTCATTATAGCCGTGCGACTTATAACCCGAAAGGGTCTTGTTAGAATAATTATTATAGGAACATCCTGTATGGGATGCAGGGATAAACGAACTTAATCATAATTTCAGCGACTAAAAACACCACTTTATAGGAATTACCATATTTGACGCGTTTTCCGATACTAACAGCATTATTTCAAGGTTAAAAGCTTTTACCGGTATCTAAGCACCAGTATTTTTGTAGGATCTCCATAAATATGCAGTAAAGAACTATACTAGACCTCTTTTTATTAAACCATTATCTGATATGTCTGTTACAAACAGCTTTCCCATTCAAAACAAACTTATGCAAGTTATTGAAGCTTACAGCATTAACTAAAAGAAATTTTGGTTTTATAAACCGGAAAATAGTATTGTGGTCATAACAGTTTGTAAATAGTTTTTTTCTAACTTTACTTTCGTAAATTATTTGTAAATAATTCTTGGTAAGAAAAAAAATGTTTCGCACCTATGGGGATTTGAACATACAGACATTACTGACCAGACGTGGGAGCCAAACGCTTAACCTCTTAACCTCTCTAATAGTCATATTATTCAGTTCACACATTATTTTTGTAAAAGTTTTTACTTAAACACAAAATTCTAGTAAATTTTCTATAAGGGCAATAGTATTATTCTCTTCAGGGCGTAATTCAAATTTCAAAGTTATCAAGAAGAATATAAAGGAAATAAATTCCTGTGCTTTAGAGGTAAACCAGGCATCCAAATCAGCGTAAATCAGGGAAAGCTATAAAACAAGAAAATTTACCATAGAACGAACGCAGCCAGAAGCTTTCAGGATTGTCGGTATATAACATTTGAAATACGTGCCTGTAGGTAAAAGAAATATAAATATTCATAACTTTGCAAATACAGAATTTATATTTCTTTGTATAACCCTCAACTAAAGCATTCTGGATCCCAAAATGTTCACTTGTTAAGGGAGGTTTAAAACAAATTTAGTGTTACATGAAAAAGGAAATTAGTCGTCAAGCGGATAGCGACAGAACCTTCAGTAACCCAGCAGCTGGAAAATTACATTCACAAACTTCAAGTCAGTGGGGCGTCCCAGTGGACTTGTGTGGGGCACCCCAGTGGACTTGTGAAAACATATGTTCAGCTGCTGGGTCACTGAAAAAAGATGTTTTTTTTTGTGTTATAGGGACGCATTTTTTTAAAAGCTATGTATATTATGAAAGAGTAATGTAAAATTAATTTCATCAACTGGGTTTAAAAGGAAATGAAATTTTCTTTTATAAATATGACGGAAACTAATAAAGGAATCTGTTTCGGGCTTAGCTGATTTAATATGTGTCAACAAAATTAAATTTAAAGCTTCCTAGCTTTCAATTTTATGTTTATTACAATTCACATTTAGAACAGTACATTAGATGCGAGTGTTATTCCTCGCGAATAGATTATTATCCTCAGTCGCGTAGCATAAACTCAAAGGCAGGTTTTTAAACGCAAGATTGGTATGTAGAGAAACTTTTCAGGGTGTATCTATGGAGAAGTAGATTTCTAATTAACTTTTCCACTTACTCTAGAGCTACTCTTCCGTCTCATTTGTTGCTGGCAAAACAGCGTCGAGTGCTAAACGTGCGGTACTGGTGCAGTTTGAAAGACACAAAAACTGTAGCTTGCTAAATACCAAAACTGAAAAAGACACACTGAAAAATTTTAAAAGAATTTTTAATTAAAAATTGTGGAATTTGTCTACGACTAGTAAATAATCTGTCTATTATTTGTATGTGTTTGGTCAACTATAATGAACCACCGTGAATTATCATTATTCCCTAGTGAATAATGAAGTAGATGTAATTGTTTAAAAAATATCGTTAGTGTTTAGTAACAGTCGTGGATAAAGTATAATATTTTATAATCTCGTCCTTATTTTCCCTCGGTTAGTGGTGTTAGTTTCAGAAACTAAAACATCCCTTTTATCTATTTTCCTGAAATTTTCCAAGCGAATATTTTATTAATTTCTGGTAAATTACACTTTTAATTACTTCCATGTTATCTACAAAGAATAAGATCCCATTAAGCTCGACTAGTTGGTTACTTCCATTTACTTATAAAACGTTTAGTTTCTGTTTCCTTCAACAATTTCATGTTCTTTAAGCGTACTTTAGGAGCTTTTGCTTTGCATTACATTTCCTAATTGTGCCAGCAAACGTTTTACTAGCAGGAAGCAAGAAATTAGCGTTAAACTTAATTCTTGAGATAAGTCTTCTTGTTTTACTTCTAAATAATCGTTTAGATGTTCGTCATGTCTTTCAGTGTTCTCTCCTTTACATGAATACTAGAAGAAGCGAGAAACACCAGACTATACGGGTTCGATACGTACAGAAGAGAGACAGGCATCTAATTTACTAACGCAGCGGAAGTTCGCGATTTTCTCATCAACCGTACATTTTAGCTATATGACTACCTTATACTATGTGATAGACAATTCAATTTTGCATTCAATTATATAATAATATACAGGGTGTTTCATTTAAAATAACAAAGTTGCTTATTGTACTGTGAAAACCAAACACCCTGTATACGTAATATTAATTTAGTAGAATGCAGAACTATATATACTGAATAAGTTTTATATTTAAACTTTTTTCATATTTTGATTAATAAAGGAGCTATAGGAGCATTAATTTCCAATTTTCAAAACCTCGTAGAGGGCGCCACAGTGAAATTCTAACATTAATCAAAAAACGAAAATGTACCTAGCACCAAGCTGCATAAGTGTAGAAAATTTAAACAAAATCGTGTGGCCAGTTTTCTTGTAATAATTTTTCAAAAATTTCAAAATATTTGGAAGAGCGCCGTTGCGACCGTTTTTTGATTTACGAAATAATTTTTTTTCATGGTATAAGGCCTTCAAAGGGCTTTTAAACAAGTTATTGCCGAACCTAATCAGACAACTGGTTTTTGAGTTGTGGGGCGTTAAGTCTAAATTTTGAAAAATTCATAGCGGCCACCATTTTCAATTTAGAGAGTCCCGTAAAAAACTCTTTCCCTTGATTTATGGTCTTCTTTCATATCCGCTACCTAGATTTTCAAAATTCTGCTTCTGAAAATGCTAGCAAAAAAACATGTCTTAACTTCCGCTTCCGGTTTCAGATTTTTTGAATTTTTAATAAATTCCTTTGTTGCATTTTGAATTAATTGTAAAATTTGGTTCAAACAACGTTGTTGGCAATAATTGTTTTCCGAGTTTAATTGGTAACCCCTGAATAAATCCCTGTATAGTCAATTCGGTTCCTAACAAGGGTTTTGTTGGAATTTAAGGAAAGTCAAACAAACAAAGGGCTTCAAATGCAGACTAAGCAATTCGTTCTTTAGGTAATACCAATAATCCCTTGTTCGATGGAGGTTGAATGTAGATATTTGGGTAGTAATGGAAGTGGAAATGATTTCCAGTAAAATTCTCTTAGAAGAGTTTTATTTTATTTTAAATCAATTCTCTTGTGTTAATGGAGCTTATATGCTGTATTATATGTATTAGAGCTGCTAAAAATGCAGCACTATTTTTTTATAAATTAATTGAGAATAACTTTTCTAAACGTTTACTTTTATTACTTCATTATTCATTTATTACTTTCCTGTAAAATATAGGGTAATAGGAAGATCAAGTACACTCTCCTACAACATCATCTTGTCAAGTTTAATTAGGGGTTAAACTTTGTAGGATACAAGATGTAATCATGTACAAGTTTGTCAGAATACGTGATACCACGTTATTCTGTTAAGTTTCTTAGCGAAAATAAACATCCACCTACATCCAGTCAAAATTCTGAATACGATAAGAAATAATTTCAGCTGAAACTTTTGATGACTTTATAAAACATCCTTGACCTGTCAGGTTCTGTTAAATCGAACGGACACCTTGAGATAGAAATGTCGGAAAAGGAGTTTAGATAACAAAAATTTATAGTTTAGAATGCAGCGTATTGGGTTCGTATTTCATGCCGGTTCTAGTTCACTTCCAGGATTATTATGTCACTTGGGACGTAAACATATAAATTTATTCCTGTCCCATAGTAACGGAATTTTGCTTTAAGAACATGCAAATATTATTACAACAATAAGTAGTTTCCTTGCAAACTATAAAAAAATATAAAATAATAAAACTCGATAAGAATTAATCCACTTGGGATCAAAAGAAGGGTGGGTTACGTAAGAAACTTCGACCATATGAAATAAGGATACGAGTTAATAATAAAAACTACTAATAAATGAAATACGAACTTTTTTATTGTCAGCCATTTTTCCTCTGGTGCTTGTTTATTTTTTTCATTGAATCCCAAAGACCAAAGTAATTCTCTCGGATGTAAAACAAAAGATATTATTGTTAACGCGATGAAACACGGGAGTTCCTAAACATCGAAAGAACAAAAAGGACGATGCTTTATTTTTGAAATGTGAAAAATATTTTTTGTTTCCACCATATCGAATAAAAAAAATCATAGGAATAATATTATTATTAATAGAAGCCTACGGATGGATTTCCTTTTTTGTTTTCGTAAACAAAATTTTTTAGGTCTAGGTCTGATGAGTGTGTGGGCCACCTTTTAACCCTTAAACCCCGAAACCAAGACTTTTATTATTTTAGTCATCATTTGATTGACTCACAGAGTATTAAATCGGTCTTACATATCTAAAAAAAAATCTCTTATCATTACTTGTATCGTAGTGTTAGATAGAAAGGCAGTTTCGTAACCTGTCAATAAAGTTATACTGAAGTTACATAGAGATAACTAGTAATGGTCGCATAGAACGTCGTTTATTATCACCCTTTCCATGTCATACCGTCAGTTTAATTACGTCTCTCCTCTCTTAATAGATACAGACGCTACCATCTAATTTCCGATGAACAATACTGCGGTGTCATGTGCTTGCGAAATGCATTTAATAACCCTGATTGCCTTCAAACAAACCACGAGGGCGAAAATATGCATTTTCATGAAATTTCCGAGTTCTGTGACGGACCTCGCCCTTAAATAATTTAATGCAGGTCAACTCTTTAAATATTAAATCATTTTCGCAGCACACTGGATCAATAGACATTAATAAGTAAAGTAAAGTACCGACACATAAAATCGTCTATTTTTCAAAGTTAGTTTTCCTACTTAGGGTGGCTTAAACTTGGTTTAGAGCTCTACAATATTTCCCCAGACCATACATTTTTTTGTTAATTTTTTGTTCTAGGGAATAAACTTACACCTAGAAAAATATTTTTAAAGTTCAGGAAGTAAATTTTCAGAATCGTAATAAAAGTTTTAAGACATTATTTTCTTAATTATAGTTTCGATTCGTAGTTCTGGGAGGAAATCATTAAAAAGACTTACCTTTAATATTCAAGTTTTTTTTTGATTTACTGTATATTAAAACTTTTAAAATTGTCGATAAAACATACGTTGCTGACGTAGCTGAACCTGTAATATCCTTGGAAAAGTTCCAAGTGACTCGAGTGCAATCTGCAATAATCAAATCGTAGTATAATGCGGCCGAAGGTGTTATAACCCTTTGATAATTTTTTCTTTGAGACTTTCAGTTATTGTTGTTTGTTTTTTTCTAAAGTATGAGGAGTTCATTTTTCCGGTCACCAAACACGCATTGCTGTTCCGGAAGTTTTATTCAACCCTAAACCACTATCGATTTTACTTTGTACCAAACTATTATAGCCTTGTTTTCTATGTTTGTAAACAGAATGTTCCAAAAACTAGGCCAATTTGAACTAGTTTTCTTTTTTTTTGGTTTTCTAAAGTAATGGATATACGATGCACTTAAAGAAATAAAAGGCGCGGGAACTTTATGGACTTCAAAAATAGCGAAACCTATTAGAAAATGTAGATCTAGTGAATAACAGCCGCATTATATGCTCGTAAAATTATATTTTCTTCACAATACCGCACCTATTTTATTATTATTATCCACCAGTGAATAATGACAGTGTATTATGGATAGCATTATCCTTGACCAAAAGCACAATTACTGAAAAGTGGTCAGCTTACAGTTTATTAACTAAAACGGAATGTTTTGGAATAATGAAACCCTGTAACCTCTGGAATCTCTGGACGGTATGGAATGTCGACGTTCTCCCCTGCATTCCTTTTGTCCACGGACTTCGAGGTTTCGCAAATAAATAAGTCCCGAGTTTAGAAATATATTTATTGACTATGAGTTAGATACATATAGAGAAAAATTGGAAATTTTGTTTTGTCACTTTGCCAGGCAGGGCATAGATAACGTAGCAGTTTTCTCCGAGTTTTCTACATTCAACATTTTTATTAAGTCGTGAAAAATTCATGAAAAATTATTACAAAAAAACTGGCCACACGATTTTGTTTAAATTTTCTACACCTATGCAACTTGGTGTTAGGTACATTTTCGTTTTTTGATTAATGCTAGAATTTCACTGTGGCGCCCTCTACGAGGTTTTGAAAATCGGAAATTGATGCTCCTATAGCTCCTTTATTAATCAAAATATGAAAAAAGTTTAAATATAAAAGTTGTTCAGTATATAGATTTGCATTTTCCTCAATTTATATTACGTATACAGGGTGTTTGGTTTTCACAGTACAATGCGCAACTTTGTTATTTTAAATGAAACACCCTGTATATTATTATATAATTGAATTCAAAATTGAATTGTCTATCACATAGTATAAGGTAGTCATATAGCTAAAATGTACGGTTGATGAGAAAATCGCGAACTTCCGCTGCGTTAGTAAATTAGATGCCTGTCTCTCTTCTGTACGTATCGAACCCGTATAGTCTGGTGTTTCTCGCTACGCATTCAAGTGCTTTCCAATGCTACCTCGCGAACTAAAATTCAATACCAAAAACGAAATGTTTATTTTTAGTATTCTTATAGCTAGAAAAATTCTTTTAAGTAAAATAAATGAAAAATGTCTGGCATAAAAAATCGTAGTAAGCTCGGTAAACAAAATAAAGCACAACATTAAACACGAAAGGTGTCCCAAACAGAGTGACAAATAACAAAACCAAGAATAAACTACAATAAATGTCAAAACTGGCGTCCTTTGCTTCAGGAAATATTCTTTTGTGAACATCGTATATGAAAGAAGGTTTTTTTTTACATTAGCCTGTCCTACTTTTGTAACCTTTATCTTTTAATAATTTTTTTAATCTGTTAAGGGCGTGTTAAGCAAAATTAGTCAAAGAATCCATATGCTCCGTGAATTCTAACACAACAGCAAAGCGTACAGATTCTAAAACTAACAAAGCTTTTAATTATTTTTTTATTTTATACCCTTCGCCTTTTTCCTACATTAAATATTTTTACGAATAGTTTCTGTTAAGGATAAGAAAATAATTTTGTTGTGCAATACCAACACACTTCTTTTAGTCAATTTTTTGTTTTCCTCATCAAATACAAAAACGAAACGGAAACAAAGTTATGATTTAGGAAATCGTAGGAAAGTTCTGTATTTATCCAGAAATGGTTTTCACCGAAACTGTCTTTTATTTCTATTATTGTCACAGTTTTTCTAAATAAGATAAGAAAATAATTATTTGTTGTGTTTGGTCAGGGATAATGCTATTCGCAATACATTGCCTTGAATAATCATTATTCCCTAGTGAATAATGAAATAGGTAGCAGGCTTTTTGCAACATGAAAATAAATACAATATAGAATTTTTTTATCTTTCGGATTGATTGTGGCAGTAATTTTGGAGAATTATGGTGTCTAGCTGAATCCTCGGTGAACATTTGCTGACACAAGAACAATTAAATGGGAAGGAAATTCGTTTTTCTCTGTGTTTCCGGAAAATGTTGGCGCGAAATTTGCAACTAAAGCATTTTATTTGTTTGCAACTGATCCTGCTCTATATTGATTCTATAATTAGGTAGTTTATCAAATTTTTTCCTTTATTTTTTTTGATTAAAATCCGACGCTGAATTTAATCTTACTACTCACAAACTTTAGTTGTGAAGATTAATTCCAACATTTAATTGATTGTCATTTTCAATAAAAGGGATTACAGCTCATCTCAAGAATATGCAAGGGAAATCCGTAAAACAAACTGCAGAAGCAATAAGCTAAACAAAAGGCTTTGTTAGAGAAATGATAGCTATTATAATATAGATCCTTGAATAAAATTTGACACGAGAGATACTGAATAAGTTATACTAAGACAGAAGGGCTTTATCATTTCGTATCACTGTTATATCCCAAGTGAATAGAATTCTATTGAAGATACTCTACTGACGTCGTGACAGGTACCTATTATACAAATCATTTCATTTAGTTTGATGCCAGTTTACTTACATTTTAACAAAAAATCTATTAATTAATTTTTTGTCCACGAGTAGGAAATATTTACCAATTATTCGTATTCACAAGTCCACTGTCTTTGTGAAAGCCCAGTGGACTTATGAATGCATAAGCTTAGCTGCTCGGTCACTGCAGGCTCTGTCGCTATCCGCTTGTGATTTTATGAGCATGTAATTGCTAGGAAATTATTTACAAAATGTGCATTATAATACCTACCTGGTCCTGATTCCTAATTCGCTTTAAAAAAAACAACAATTTTAATTTCCTTAACAATTTATTTTTAAACGACTTACATTGTGACAACAAAAACTGTACAATGCGGGGGCGATACCTAAACTAGTAAGAAAAGTACCATTCGTTATAAAGCAAAAAATATCTCTACAAATTAAAATATTTTACACAGCTTTTAATTTAATAAATTTTCTTTAGCTTTTTGAACAGAAGTTAATAATGGACCTTTTATAAAATAAAATTAAAACGTCCCCTAAATGAAGCGTCTAATTCATCAGCCCCGAAAGCTCGCAATGAGCGTTCATGCTTAAACTTGCGAACTCTTGGACCTTAAGTCATTTATTTCATGCATTAAAACATTAAGGGGAGATCTTTTGAGCTCATGCAATATATTCCCGATACAAAATCAAGCGAAAGACGTGAGTGGCTTTTTATAAAGAACATATTTCGTGTGACCCCAAAGGGATTTTGCACTGACCGTAAATTCTAGAACGACTAATTTCTGCTTAAGCTTTGACAAGTAGAATAAGGTAATTGGATGAGTACTAAAGAATATTTTGGGACTTGTAAATCTATTTTTAATAAAGGCTTGTAATGTCTTTTCTTGTACACTGGGACGACAGCGACTTTCAGTAATGGATGATGATAAATGAGGTTTTAAAACTATTCCGCATACGTTTAACTCGTTTTACTTGAAATGGGCAAAGGAATGTTTTAGGGAGTTTAATAATTTGTATGCCTTTGAAATACAAATTAGATACAAAGGCTGGAAAGAGTCTTATTATTATAGCATCGCGAAAAAATAATATCCTTAAGCGCGTAGCGCCTCGTGTTATAATAAATGTCCATTATTCATCGCGGTAGGCAATGAAATATTTTTAACCTGAACTAGAGAAAATAACTATCGGTTTAATTTTTTTTTATTAGAAAACTTATTTATATATAACTGATTAAAATTAATGAGTAAACTGAAGGAAACTAAAAAGTTGAAATCGATCGGTTCGTATACCTATACTAATTCTGAAGTTTATAAATGAGGTGGCTAAAGAGTTCAGTTTTTACGTAAAGAGCCATAAATTTTCCTCATTCAGAGAATTAATGGAGAAATTCTTATTGCCTGAATAATTTATGGACTTTTTTAATTACCGTCCAAGGTGTAGGTAAACTTAAGAAAGTTTTAAAGCTTTTCTTTGTCTTTTTAATAGAAAATTTTTGCAGGAGACGCATAAGGAGTTAATAAATCGTACTCAATGGGTTGTCCCCGAAATTTCGGTTCTAGATATACAGGGTGATAAAAATTATACGGCATGTTTTTTTGGATAAAGATTTAAAAAAAAATTAATGTTAAATAAATTTTTTAATGGGCTTTAAAATCCAAAAAATTCAGCCAAAAGCATTTATTCTCGTTCCTTTACAGGAAATCGTTTTCTGCCAAAATGCTTCTCTCTCTCACCTGGGTCTCTTTGTGCATGTTTCCTATATCTGTCATACATTCCAAAGATTCTGCCAGTAATATTTAGACAGAGAAACAACCATCGCAATAATTTAACTTTCGCATTTCAGTGGCTTCAAACTGAAATTAAATTTTACAGAAATGACATTCATTAAACTTGCGTACATTCAGGAAAATTTAACGTTTCTATGATGGCAACTACCAAATAATTCGAAATCTACGTAATGACAGTTTACATCGGAGTTTGAGTAAATATTTCACAGTCAATCTACGAAACATAATTTCTATAATGGACACGATTGTATAAATTTAATGATTCAGGTACCTACATAAAACATACCGCGTGATATCATTTCAATAACCAATCCAGTGACAAACAACATTTAAACGAAAATGGATTGAGTAATAAGGGTGAAGGTCGGGTCTTCTCTGTTCTGAATCTCAGTAACGAAGGGTTTTTGTTTGTAGAGGCAGAAGTTTACGACAGAATTAATTTGGAAGAATTAAAAATTATTCTAAACATTATTTTATGTTAAACATGATAGAGGCCATTCGTTATATAGTGGCGAGCTATCTAGATTACCTTGATAGCTCGTCACTATATTAGGAATAGACTATAGCATTGTCAAAATTAAAAATAGACTTGATGTTAAGTCGGGGAAATGGATTAATGGGTGGAGTTTATTAAGAGGAGGTTTGCCCACCTACCTGAAATGTTACTCAAGTAGCTCGCCACTATTTTTTTTTTTTTAGAAAAGTGGTTCTTTGACAATTATGAGGGATTATTATAGATTTATTTTTTAATTGAATCTAATTATAATGAGATACGTGATTTTGATAAACTTTTACTTATTAAGCTACAGTACAATAATACAATATAATATGATTTCTTAAAGTGTACGTTTTTTTTCCACATTAATGTATTTACGTACAAAAAATCAGCGCTGTTTGAACTATAGAAATATTTTGCTACCTTGTGCAAATAGCGCCTTATCGTTTCTACCGGTTAACTAAACGGTTGTATTTTATTATTCGATTGTTAGAATTCTGAATTTTAGAATATAGGTGCGCGTTTATTTAACTCTTAACATCTAAATATTCTAAGTTGTTACTTTGTAGGTATCCAAAAAGCTTACTAACTAGAAGTAATAGGTAGTAATTACTAAACACTGATATATTAATGTTTTCGAATTTTTTTTTACATGCTTTTTATAATTAAACAATTAAAAATTTTAAAAAGTAGATTGACTTAATTTTGTCCTTACGTGTCTATTCGTGTTAATAGCAGGAATATTATGAAAAGTGCATTAAAATCATTATATAGTTTGGGGAAGACTATGGAAAATGATTTAGAATATTTTCGAGCATTAGAAGTTGTTAACAGCAATTAACTTCGTAATACGTCCCTCCGTTTCAGTGAATTAAATTAAAAAGTGTTGCACACAGGATCAGGATAAATCCGGATTGTACAACCATAGATGAGTTGCATCCATCCATATTGTTGCAGCAATATGTCTTCGTATTCCAGGATTCTGAAATTAAAAAAAAAAAGAATTAATAGGGATGTAGTTAAATTTTTTTTATGTAGTCTATATTAGATCGCGAGTAAGCCAGTACGCGCTAATGCCGTAAATAGAGCGCGCGGATTAGTTTAGTCCGAAGGTTCCCAGGCCCAAACCATTAAAGTTAGACAAAATTTTTATGGGAGTTTCTTGTAGGAAATTTAATTTTCTACAACTTTGGTCTTCTATTATTTTTCGCTAACTTGTCACAGTCGCGAACAAACTCGTCTTAGAGCTAAATAGACGCGCGCATGTATTTGGTCGGACGGTTCCCATGCCCGAACTATTAACTTTAGACAAAAACTTTTCGGGAGTTTCTTGTAGGAAATTTAATTTTCTACAACTTTGCTTTTATATTATTTTGCGCTATTTTGGCACTGTCGCGAGCAAGCTCGTCTTAGAGCTAAATAGACGCGCGCATGTGTTTAGTCCGCCTGTTCCCAGGCCCAAACCATTAACGTTAGACAAAAATTTTTCGGGAGTTTCTTGTAGGAAATTTTATTTTCTACAACTTTGCTTTTATATTATTTTGCGCTTTTTTGGCACTGTCGCGAGCAAGCTCGTCTTAGAGCTAAATAGACGCGCGCATGTGTTTGGTCTGACGGTTCCCAGGCCCAAACTATTAACGTTAGACAGAAACTTTTCGGGAGTTTCTTGTAGGAAATTTTATTTTCTACAACTTTGCTTTTATATTATTTTGCGCTTTTTTGGCACTGTCGCGAGCAAGTTCGTGTTAGAGCTAAATGGACGCGCGCATGTGTTTAGTCTGACGGTTCCCAGGCCCAAACTATTAACGTTAGACAGAAACTTTTCGGGAGTTTCTTGTAGGAAATTTTATTTTCTACAACTTTGCTTTTATATTATTTTGCGCTTTTTTGGCACTGTCGCGAGCAAGTTCGTGTTAGAGCTAAATGGACGCGCGCATGTGTTTAGTCTGACGGTTCCCAGGCCCAAACTATTAACGTTAGACAAACACTTTTCGGGAGTTTCTTATAGGAAATTTTATTCTCTACAACTTTGCTTTTATATTATTTTGCGCTATTTTGGCACTGTCGCGAGCAAGCTCGTCTTAGAGCTAAATAGACGCGCGCATGTGTTTGATCTGACGGTTCCCAGGCCCAAACTATTAACGTTAGACAAAAACTTTTTGGGAGAAATTTTATTTTCTATAACTTTGCTTTTATATTATTTAGCGCTAGTTTGGCACTGTCGCGAGCAGAGCTAAACAGACGCGCGCATGTATTTAGTCTGGCGGTTCCCAGGCCCAATCTATTAACGTTAGACAAAAACTTTTCTTAGGTTTCTTGTAGGAAATTTAATTTTCTACAACTTTGTTCTTATATTTTTTTGCGCTATCTTGCGCAGTTTTCGGTACGTTTCCATTTCAACCTATTATCGAATATGGTGGATGACGTCACGCGGTATTAGTCTCGCACCGGGTACGTTTTTCTAGCCTCATTCGCGCAGAAAAGTCTGCAACACGTTCATTTAAAAACATGAAAAACGTATTGTACAGTTAAGTCCGCCCTAACTTTTCCCTAATTGCAATTTCCAAGTTAGTAATTAAAAAGTCCTGATACACGAATCTAAACGACTCTGTTATTGGAACACCTCTCGCAAAACTTTTAGAAAAGATTGCTTAAAAACAACTGAGTTGATGGAAATATTATCAAAAGTTTTAATTTGATTGGGAATTTAAGGATTCTATGTTATTGACACCTTGACACTTGGTCCATTAAAACAATCCTGGTGCAAGTTCGATGGAATTACTGTCGAGGGATTTATGTAGGAAATAAGAAACTCAAAAAGTTTTTGATGTTTATGTCGGCAAGTAATATAAATCGAAAACTTTATATTAATATTTGTTGCTGAATCATTCATTCAGCTCCAGAGAAAAATTTCAACTAATGGCAATAAGGATGAATCGTGAGGCAAAATTGAGCTGCATGCAATTGCAGTCACATTTTTTGTATAATACCCTTGCATACCCCCCCCCCCCCCATTACATTTAACATTGCATCAGTTCATATCCTGCACGCTTGAATGATTTCGCGTCGTGATAACGGTTTCAAAGTTGTGAACTTTTCGTGGAGAGCAACAAAAAAATTTCTATATGTATTCTCTTATTTATTTGACAGTAAACAGACATCACATCGGGCGTATTCTTCGTTGTGTGAATTATAAATATCAGGAAAAAATTGCTGAAGGAACTAAAAGTTACCTCAGGGGAGATTTGGTGAATCCGGTTGCGTATTAACATTACCTACTTTATTTGGACGCGTACATACATGCATATTTGAGCACTTTTGCTTGTACTTGAATAGATTTTGTTAAATCCAAAGAGAGTACTTTATTTTTGTGAAAAGATGGAAGCTTGAAACAATGAAGAATTTCATGCAGCCAACGTTTTCAAAGAAACAAAATAATTAATGAAACCCATAAAACGATTTCCTTCAACGAATGCCTTAAGAACACGCCTACAATGTTTTAATTAAAAAATTCATGATCTTTAAACAGAGTTTAGAGTTAGCTAAATGTAAAACATGTTTTTTATTCATTTTTATTACGAATTCTATAAATTCCTGAACAGCAAGGAATAATTACAGGTTTATTCAAAGAAATCGCGATCCTTATCTAATCCCGTCTCTTCAAGTTCAAAACGCAACGCAACAATATCAAACATGTTTCCGTAATCGTCGACCTTTATTTCCCAAAGCACACGCCACTGGTTTAATTTTTGGTGGTTCTGCGGCCTTGCAGCACGAGCCGCTTCTGATTCAATTCTCGATCTGTAACTAGCATCATGTTTTGTATCAATAAGATATGTGTATCGCACCTGGAGGCGTTCCTGCTTCTGCACCCTATCTGTTTTGGAACACGTGTAACCCATCGCAACCCTCACGGCAAGGGGTGATAAGTTGACAAGACTCGACTAGTTTAACTATCTGCAGGGCTTCACCTATGCACCGAAAATGGGGCAATATATTTTCTAGTGCCAGATGTGCTTTTATCTGTCCTTAAGAGGAACCCTGCAGGATTTTTATTCCGTGAAGCGTTCGATATTGGTCTCATCCATCATGAACTCTGATTTATAACTCTGTTTATGCCTTCTCACTTTCCGAGGTTTCAACAGAACTTTTTAATTAAATCATTGATTAATTTTATTATTACATTTGAAGGAAATTTAATTTTATGTTTGGGTATTATTACTTTTCGAGAAGCTCCTAGTGTTATGTTATTTCGGTTTCAATTCAAGGAAGTTTATTGTTAGGATTCATGTAACGTTGCTTGATTTTCAGTAATTTTGTGTCGACTCCCAAATTTTTAATTGACGGACCGACGTTTAATTAAATAATTTGTAATTTTAGTGAGTAGGTACTCAACTTGATCATAAAATCAAGGAGTTGCGAATTCTTGAACTTCAAGAACATTTTGCCTTAAGAGAAAATTGAATGCTAATGGTTGGCATTTCTTAAATGAAACTACCAAAGTTAAAATTGTCCAAGAACCAACCGTTGAATTATTGGCTGCGTGTGCAGATTGAAAAAGAATGTCGCCTAGGTTTTCAGGTTACGTTTTCAGCGATAAATTTTACGTGAAGGTTGTAGTTTTTAACCTTAGCACCCTTTAAGATATTTATGTTTGAATTTACGATGTAGGGTGTCGAAAGTTAAAATTATTAAACGAATAGGTAATAATAGCGATTATTCACGGTAGCGATAGTTAATAGGGAAATTAATTTCCAAAGAAAAAAAAATAGTTAAGTCATCAGAAACCCCAAAACATGCTTTTTATCGACTTTCATTACGAAGCAAAAAAGGGTTTCGTAATAGACCGTATTATGATACAAGTGTCGTTATAGATTTTTTTATGTCATAATAAATTTTCGATAACGTCATTTCGATGTAAACTGAATCAACTTATTCTTATCAAAAAAAGTCATGAAAATATTTAACAATTCGTATCGTAATACGGCACGTTACGATACTATAAATTAATATTGTGTATTATTGCATCCTGTATAACAGGAAACAACAATTACAGATGCATGACGTGGTAATTAGGAAAACAACTGACGCTCCGTTGATCTAAGGGTTATTTTGTTAATTGATTCATCCCTATATCCCGCGGCTGTGTAATCCACCTAATAGGATGAACTACCAAACGCAATAGTTACATATCTCTGGAGGTCATAGAAATTATAATACCTAAGCATTTCTGTGCAAACCTAACTTTATTAAGTTTTCTGTTACCAAACTTCAATTGAGACCCACTTTAAATTTATTTTTAATTGGAAAAAGTTCAGTTCTTTATTTTTTAAATTACATTTGGTGATGTAATGTAGAAGATTATCCACGACTAGTAGTAGGTAATAATCAATCAATTATTTATGCATTTGGCTGCCACAAATAATCATTATTCACTTGTGTATAATGAGGTTAGTGCGCTTTTGTGCCTCTTCAAGCATGTCAGACGTATCCATTACCCTTCATACTACCCCTAATTGCTTCATTTAATTATTATCAAACGTTCCATAGGAAAAATTTTCTTGAAAAATAATTTCTTATGTAAGGATTCGTGTTTGAGCTTTCAAACGTTAATTTGTTTTATAAAAATAAAAAAGCACAGAATATAATTTTTAATTTTCTTTTTATGTTGGTATTTTGAAACCGTAAGATATTCTGCTTTTGACGTTTTCTGATAACGTTTAAAATTAATTAACCCAAGAAACAGTTAATTTTTTTTAAACCCACAAGAAAGTTACTTTTTCTATTTTAGACTAAACTAAAAATACTCGGATTTAAAAATTAAAAACGCTTTGGTCACCAATTAGAAAAGTAGGGGATCAAAAGTTTTTTTTCTAGAAGGAATTTTTTTATTTCAAATAAATTAATAATTAAGATCCTTAAAATTGTTCCGTTTTTTTATTTTAATTTCCCCTTTACATTTTCTTATGAAAGAAATTTTCCGCTTACGGTTTAAACTCCCACTGGAATACGCTACGCATTTTTATTAATTTGGGACTTCGTTCACGAGGGTGTTAAAATATTTAATTACTAAAAATACAAAGTAGATTGTAATTAGAATATTTAAAGGGTTTATAATATTTCACTCAAGGGTTTAACATTAACTCGAACATTTTTAGGTCAACAATTTACCACAGTTGAGAAAATTAGGTGTTTCCATAATCTTGTTACAAGGGGTTGTGCGTGTTCACATTTGATTATCTGGTCTTCTCATCCGGACAATTGTTGCCGCAGGGTTAAATAATTAGCGAGGTTAGAGTATAATGAAGTGTGAATTATATATGCAAGTTCTCTGTGTCATTGTAACTGTAATTGCAAAGCTCAAGCAGAGTTACGTAATTAATTGCTAGTAATTAGCAAGTGGAAGGTGAGGGTTGATTTATATCTGTAATGTTTGTGGCATTTTGCGGGGGTGTTATACTAAAATTGATACCGCGTTTTATTTATCTCTTTGTTACCGACGTTCGCTGTAAATGAATTGGAAATTGTTTTGTTTGCGGTTTCAACCCTCAAGGATTTTACAAACGAATTTGTAGTCTATTGCAGCACCAAAGCGCACAACTCGAGAAAATCCCCGAGAATGCAGAGAATAAGGTCAATGATAGGGCTACACTCGCGGGAAAAGTTCAAACTAGTAAAGGGGGATGGTAATTTCATGTTCTTTAAAATTATCCTGTTTTCTCCTCTGCTCTACGCCCAACAACCCTAATTACAGCAAATTAATGATTGCATTTTTATACGCTTGCTGCCCTTTCCTGAAATTACGACTCGTGAAGCTTTACTACTTAATTAGACCGTAACAAAAAATTGTCCAGTTGACGCTCCTTTGTTTGTCTGTTTAAAAACGATTACAATAAATCCTCACCTCGAAATTAAAATTATAAACGAAGGCGCTACGCGCATAGGGATAGAATCTTATCACCAGGCTATAATAATATTTTTCTCTTAGTGTATAATATTAATTATATTAAAGATATTTTTATTAAATGCCTAAAAGGTAATGAAATCGTTATGGTACTGGGTACTGTAATGGGTTACTTTCGTGCAGGATAGTTCTATAAAGGGTTGTCTGTTGGGGAAAAATATTTTACGTTCAGTTTTAATTTAACAAACCGCAGAATAAATTAAATGTCTAAAAGGTAAAGGAATCGTTATGGTACTGGGTACTGTAATGAGTTACTTTCGTGCGGAATAGTTCTATAAAGGGTTAATACTACCTTGTCGGTTGGGGAAAAATATTTTGCGTTCAATTTTAATGTAACAAACCGCAGAATAAATCAATACTTGTAGCATTGCAGATCGGAAAAAGGTTCAGGATTTGGCCTGAATACAAAAAGCTTAAATAACATTATCACTTTAACCTAAATCCCCAGAGGCACAGAAATTAAATGACTGCAGGTCTGTTTTTCTTTGAGATATTTCATTTTACCGAAGTTAATTTAATTTGAAGCCGCCCCTTGTAAACGTGAATGATTTTTTCTGATGAATTACCATAAACTTTGCTTATCCGAATGATTCATTTCACGGACAAGCTTTTGTTCTATTTTCCCCCGGAAAAAAAGAAAGCTTTGAACAATAATTTATTGTTTTTATTTCCTTCCTATCTATTTCTTTAAATGATCAAACTTGTTTCCCACAACATATCGGAAATGATGTTCGTGTTCTCTGACATTCTCATTGTTTTTATTTTTCCTTTACTGTGGAAATAGCTACCGGTTAGGATCGAACATTGAAATATTATTTTAAATTTACCGAGTGATATCTTACTTTATGCGCTGGTATTTATGTTTTAAACTTTGATCCAATAAACCCAGAATATCGATGTTATTCCGGGACCTGGACACAACGCCGACTGGACACAACGCCGACCGTGGACACAATGCCGACCGTGGACACAGCGCCGACCGTTCGCTGCGGACACTACGCCGACCGTGGACACAACGCCGACCGTCGTCTGTGGACACTACGCCGACCGTGGACACAACGCCGAACGTTGGCTTGCCCTAGGAGTGACCCACCCGCTTAGACTAGTGTGGGGCGCCCCTCGAACTTTAGGTTAGTTGCAGTTTGAGAATTAATTTTTACAAAAACCCAGTGGACTTGTGTATATACATACGTTGCGCATGCGCGTAAAGCGGTGGCTATTTCAATACTCGCGCCATTTTGTTCATGGTCGGTGTAATGTTTAAAGCGGGTGGGTCACCCCTAGGGCAAGCCAACGTTCGGCGTTGTGTCCACGGTCGGCGTAGTGTCCACAGACGACGGTCGGCGTTGTGTCCACGGTCGGCGTAGTGTCCACAGACGACGGTCGGCGTTGTGTCCACGGTCGGCGTAGTGTCCACAGCGAACGGTCGGCGCTGTGTCCACGGTCGGCATTGTGTCCACGGTCGGCGTTGTGTCCAGTCGGCGTTGTGTCCTATGCCCGTTATTCCAAGCAGCTTATACGTAAAATTTTTGAATAGAAAAATTTTCAGTTAATATTTAAATTTTTCCACTCATTTAGTTATTTCAATTTTTATTGACAGACAGAGGGATATGAGGGAAATTGAAAATGCAAATTTACGGAAAATTGATTTTAATAAAAACATGTAATAGCTATTATTCACTAGGGTTAACTTTATGGAACGGCGAGTTTCTTTAATTTAAATATTTTGAAAAAAAAATGCATTTGTTCACATTTCCTTTGAAGTTTACAAAGAAAGAAAAATTTAAAATTAAGGGAAGTTGTCGCTATTTTGGACGTATACAAATTTCTTTAATAATCTTACACGCCATCCTGAGTATAAAGCCCTGTGGCTTATGTTGGTCAGGCATGTAACGTAGCAGCTATAAATTATAATGACGGATAGAAGAAATAAGTTTCATAATATATCTAACACATGGCATTTTACACTTAAATCCTTTAACAATATCCTCCTGCGTTGGAAATATGGAGCTATAAGCTGGTGGATAAACGTTTTAAGTGAACGGGTCTTCTACAGCAACTTGAGGTGCATTAAATAAATGGATCCTGAAGCCAATGGCTTTACCTCGTTTTAGATTCAAAATTTGTTAGCTATTTGGTTATCACGTATTTTATATAACGTACACCTCTTTTGAAAAACTTGATTAATGATCGAAAATGTTTGTGATGGAACATAAAATAATGTCTTTCTATTACGTCCCTTAGAATGATTTGTATTATCCTGCATACGCATTGTTTTAAAAATAAATTAAAAAATTATTTTTACACAGAGTCGTATGGAGGGTGTCCTAGACATCACTCCCAGACACTCGATTTTTTTTAAATGTACCGAGGAAATTTTAAAAGAAAATTTAACTCCCAAATACTGAGATATTGGTTTTTGGTAAACTCTGCAAACACTTATTTTTTGTAAAAAAAAAGCTCTAAGCTTGAGGATCTGCGTTGAGACACGATTTCCTTTGACAATTTTAACCCTAGTCCAATGTTGCATCGATAAGAAAATTGCAAAAAAATGTAGGAATAAAAATATTTAAAATTTAACCCTTGACACATTTTTTTAAATTCCTTTTTTGGTAAGTAAAAGAAAAATTATTTAATGTCGAATAAAAATTTCCATGTGTTTAGGCAATCTAGATTAAATTTTCTTCATGATCTTAGGAGTTGGTTAACTGCTTAGTTTTAAACCCGTTTCAATTTCCAAGGATTATATAAACAGTAAAGTTATACTAAACCTAAAGTAGGCTATTCTCGTTTATCCTTCTCTAATTAGGAGAAACCGTTTAATAAGTTCAGAGTTGCAAGTTCTAGTAGAACGCAATTTAAATTTCACCTGTCTTTGTAATTTTCCTCATTTTATTGTTTCTCTTTTAAAAACATCTGGTGCTAGAAGAAAAAAGTTCCTAACTAGTATAAATGTTTCCTGAAAATTGCACTAGCTCTAGTTAAAAGCTTGACGCTAAGGGCGTCTACTCTCGAATTCAGCTCACTAACGGATCAAGTCCTCCTCGCTTTTTTTTGCTATAAGATAAAACCTATCTGCCTCTTCCTGAATAATAAGAATCTTTCTGTTTCTACTTTTATTCGTAGAACTTTGAAAGCGGTTAATGTTGTTCTTACCCTGGATATTTGTTTTCAGGAGCGCTGCAAGAAAAAGTTCCCTTGTATGATTTTTTTTAGAGTAATAAGGGTGTATTTGTACTATAAAAATCTTTTGGATCGTACCCTGGGGTTACAGTAGGCCATAATATGCTATACCACCTTCACAAAACGGAAGCGGAAACGAAGCGTAGGCAATTTCTTTGATGTATACTAAATTCCATTCGGCGCGAAAATGAGAGGTGTAAAAACAAAGGGTAGCAATTTTTCACAAGGGAACGATAAGTTTCTCACAATAAATAAGACGCAGGAAAAGAATAACGTTTATCTTTAGTTTTAATAATTTACCCACAGTGTAAGCGGTTCAAGTACAAGAAACATTTATTGGTAGAAATGTGACGGAATTTTTTTTCGTACGTCTTAAAGCCAAACGGTTTTATTTTTGATCACCCTTTATAATCCAGTGGTTGAATCAAAGACTTTGTAATTAAAATATTCAATAAGGGATGAAATCAATTGGAGCAGACGTATTTCCGCTAGATTTGGAAATGGGTGGAATTAATTAATTTCAAGTATGCATTAGTGCAAGATCGTGTGAAATGGAGTATAACATGCGAGGAGACTGTCGTATAAAGTTTTATTTTCGTTTTGTTTGAAACACTCGCGTAATCGTCTTTTATATCAAGATTATTTACCTTTTCTGTGAGTGCGAGTGAGAGAGAAAACGGTTTAGAAATTAAAAAGAGATAGGAAATTAAGTTAAGGAATTATATAAGGGTTGGCCATGAAAAATTAAAGTATTGTCAAGGAATTTATTATAAAGACAGGAATTTTATTTTCCATGGCCAACCCTTATGTAATTATTTTTTTGAATGTTATGTGTAATGATCAGGAAAAAAATGAATGCGTAGCGAGAAACACCAGACTATACGGGTTCGATACGTACAGAAGAGAGACAGGCATCTAATTTACTAACGCAGCGGAAGTTCGCGATTTTCTCATCAACCGTACATTTTAGCTATATGATTACCTTATACTATGTGATACACAATTCAATTTTGCATTCAATTATATAATAATATACAGGGTGTTTTATTTAAAATAACAAAGTTGCTTATTGTACTGTGAAAACCAAACACCCTGTATACGTGATATACATTTAGAAGAATGCAGAGCTATAAACTGAACAACTTTTGTATTTAAACTTCTTTCATATTTTGATTAATAAAGGAGCTATAGGAACATAAATTACCGATTTTCAAAATCTCGTAGAGGGCGCCACAGTGGGTCCAAAATACGTATTTCCCGCGAAAATCTCAATTGCGAAAATTTTTATGAAGGAAATGTAAATAATAAATAAATTTAGAGCATCCACTCTAGGTCCTACTTGTTTTGAAAATATTAATATCGGGACGAATAATTCTTCTTCTTCTTTCTTATCCTGCACATCTACGATTAAAGTATATTTTCCTATCCTGACAAATTAACAAAATTGCTTTATAATTGTAATAAATTTATTTCTCATCCTCTTAACGTTCGATAAATGCAACACTTCAGGGGGAATGATTAATGATCAGGAATGAAGCGCTGACAACGTAATCTCGAATATTTTAGTTCTTATTAAGTTTGCTCTGTAGTGATTGCAGAGTAATTAATGATGTACTAGTAGAATGTTTTATGAAAATCTTGTACTTGAATTTCCAGATAATGCGAAAGTTTATTTCTAAGTTTTAGAACCCTGTTTTTCTCGGTAGTTACAGGATTCGCAAACTTCCTGATTTTATATTTTTGTTTTGACAAAAAGTTATTATGTAGGTGGAGGTATTAGGCCCAACTGCACCGGTTACACTTAAATAATAAGCGTGGCTTAAAAAATCAATTGCCATGGACACAATTCTTGTAACAATTTGTATCCATGGGAATTAATCTTTTAAGCGACGCTTATATTTAAGTGTAACCGGTGCAATTGGGGCTTAGTCATTATATTGTTCTCACGTTCGTGTCGCACAACGGCATGACGAACTGGTGTTTTATAAATTTTTTTGTTTGTTGCGCTTATCTCGCCGTTTTAACTCGCAGGATGGAAATTGAATTGAAAATGGGAAACGTAATTCATTCACAAAAAATTCTTTTGTTATACATAAAAATTATATTTTAAGTGAAAATAATTTATTATCATGTGTTTAAAATATTTTTTCAGGAACCCAAAAATTTTAACTGAAATCCTGAAAGATTTTTTTTTTATTAAAAACCGTCTTTGTACTTAAATTTAATTCAAGTTCCGAATGATAAACTTTTTATACGAAGAAACTGAATTTATAGACGTTGTCTGTACTATATTTCGTTGAGTGATGACATTTAATATTTGAAAAGACATGCGAACATTAATTCATATTGATGGAAATATTGATATGATGTCTGAAAGGTTTTTTCACTGAGCCAAAGGAAATGAAAAAGAATAATTTATATGGTCGCGTATTTTGGGTATAATACAGGCTGTTCCTTATATAGTGACGAATTATTCGAGGGGGTGTGGGGACAAGGACATCTCAACTTTCTTACAGCAAATTTGTAAACTGTATTTTTTTTAATATTAACAATAGGGGTTGTGTTATTTCCAAGCAAATATCTCGCCACTATTGGAGGAATATCCTATAGTAATTAATTATGTAGGACCCGAACTCCCGGCCACTATGGATCCTGTATAAGACGTTTAAAAAAGTGTTTTTCAAAACAAACGTAATTTATAAAAATTATCCTTTCATAACTCGACTTTATATAGTTCTTATTATTATTCAACAAACGCCTTAAGGTACAGTTCGTATGAAACGGTCGCCGCATGCGTCGGCCGCAGTGCGGTAGCCGCATGCGTTAGCCGCAGTGCGGTCGCCGCATGCGTCTGCCGCAGTGTGGTCGCCGCATGCGTCAGCCGCGCTGTAGGTACCTTAAAGGTTGATTCTCACTAGGGCAGCGCGGCGCAGAGCGACACAGCGCGACACAGAGCAGCGTTTTAGGTAGGGTATTCTCACTAGAGCAGCAGCAAGCAGCGCAGCGGCAAGCAGCGCTAAGCAGCAATTTTAGATTTCAGTAGGTTGTCTCCATTTCAACCGGTAATATGTTGTCTTCAGACAGTTCTTCATCTACTGAAGCAGTATTTACGTTAGCGGCTGTGTGTCACCACGAGGAAATGAAGCGAAATAGGCGAAAACGGAAGTACTGGGTGCATGACATATTTACGGCACGCTTGACATACACTTTTTCAACGACTTCGGCAGGACGAAAAAAGTGGATGTTAAAAAAACATTTTATCTGCCACAGTGAGACACTTCGATTTTATTAACTACCTAAGTATTGCAAGGGATCTGAAAGTTTATATTTTAGACTTGTATTAAAGTCTTATAATAATAATAATAATAATAATTTATTATAGGTAAATGCACATTTTTTTTTTTTTAAATAAGAAGATAGTTTTAATTTTTTTAATTATAGTTAATATTAAGTTGCGAGGGATATATTTTTTCGGTAATCTAAACATTTATCACGAAAATTAATTGTTAAATAACAGAAAACGAAAGCAGCGCTGGGCAGCAAGCAGCAAAAGAATTCTCGAGCGACAATTCCAAAAGTTGCTGCCGGCCGCTGCCCGGCGCTGCTTCGTGTCGCCGAGCGACGCGCTGCTGTAGTGAGAATCATTCCATATGAAAGCATGTAAAACATTCTCGGCAGCGTTTTGCTGCTCTGTGTCGCGCTGCGACGCGCCGCGCCGCGCTGCCCTAGTGAGAATCAACCTTTATGCAACCGGCTGCGGTTAAGATGGTTATGCTCGTATTGCCTCCTCTCCTACACAATATTATATTAAATGTTTTTCTTGGATTCAGGATTCAGCCAAGCGTTTCGTATTTTATTGAAATGTTTTTTAAGTTGAAAAACTTTAGTTGTTTCATAAAATTAAACTTATATTGTATTATCTTTGGCTATGTGGTATTATCTAATCCTTGGCATATTTATCAATCCCATACAGAATATTTGTTCCAATTTTTTTTTTAAATATAATTCTACATTTACTTTCCAATACCACAAAACATGCGTTTAAGTATCCTGGTATGTTTATCTAATATGGGTTTTCATTTAAGAGAAATTATCAATTTATCGCTTAGTATGAACCAACCGGAGATGAATGATTTAAATGCGAGGGTGAATTCGCGTTGTTGAACAGATGAGATCCGGAATGGTATTGACGTATGCAGATGGCCGTTTGTTTGTGTTGTTATCGGATCGAAACGTCCTCTGATTTTCATCTATAATTCATTCTCACGACTCGGTACATAATTCTTAAGGACGGAATAGTTTCCGCGAATTGTCGAGATATGAGTGGTTGAATTTTTTAAGGAAAACCTAAAAGGACCTTGTTTTTCTCTCCAACCCCTTTATAATAAATTTCGCAGAGAACAAAACCATTTGAGGGCTTTTACAAAAGTGCGAAAGTGAAATAGAATAATAGATTTTATCAATGGAGTCTTTCGAACTCTTTATAGTTTAAAAGAAAAAAATAACATGCTTTATCGTTCTTGAACTTATGCTTATTCAGATATGCACTCATAAATTGTTGAATAAAAATATATCGGAAAAGTTTTAGAAAAGAAAAGGAAATTCCCATTCGAAAAGAATTATTTTCAGTCTTAACAAAATAGGAATAAAATATTAGATGAGGTAACATCAAAATAATCCTTATGCCATAAATAAAAAAAATTAGTCTCATTACTTTTTACACAGAACCCGTATGTGTTCGTTTAGGAAATTTTTATTTACTCTGATTATATGAGCAAGTATTCCAGATTTTTGGTTAATAATAATTTATCCAGAAAAGACATGTCCTTGAATATTAAATTATCTTGTCAGGCTTTTTGTTTGCGGATTGATTTTGGGTCTGTTCACAACGTAAAGCCTGCTTTATAAAATCAGTTCAGGGGTTAGGCAGGTCACGCGCCCTTTAAATATTATTATTCAAGGAATCATAATAGGGGGTTGGCGGAATGAAACAATCAACCCTTTGTTTATCACGCGGTTAATAAGAGTCGAATTATGATTCATAACAATCCTGCAAGGACCAAACTATACAGTCCTACTAAACTAGAAAACGCATTTTATGAAATGTCTTTCGAACGCTTGTTCCTTTTGGGGAAATTGATCCATTAGGACGGAATAATGGAAGTGGATTAAATTGATCGTGTGGGTATTGGATAGGACGTAAGGTCATACTCGTTTGCGATGTTAGAAAAAAAAACCGGCAATGTTAAGATTCGGAATAACCCTTTTGAAAACATTTCTCCCTTTGAACCGCATACATATACTCGTCTCCCCTTCGTAAACTGGCCTCGACAGGAAATTGAATTTTCAGGGAATTTTCAGTTCTAGAAGTTACTACCTACCTATCTTCCATCGTACAATCAGACCTTTTTATCTAGAAAAAATTACATTTTAAGCCGGCCTGTGTATACGGTATAAGCTTTCAAAAGAAAAATGAAATGACAAATCTAGTGTGCTATAAAAGCGGAATTAACGAGTAAATCCGTTTCCTAACTTTGAACAAATAAAAGTTTTACAAGCTAGAGTATCAAATAAATACATCCTAGATTTGTTTGATTAGAGAAACGTAAGACGATGAGTCCACAAATTTTGTTCGACTTATACAATCGCATATTTTTTGTGTTTAAAATATTTAGTTTTGAATAAAAAAAAAACAATCAAATTATCGACGTTTTAATGTACCTAACTTTTTATTGTTGATTAGTAAAGTCTGGGGAAACTGGGGAATATTTTTAGGAAAATCAAAAGAATTTTTTGGGTAGTTCCGGGAAATCCGCGATGGTTCTAGGGATGTTCGGGTACTTCTAGGAATCTAAGAAAAGTTTATGTAGTCCTAGGGATATCTGGGGGCCGCAGGAGGAAGTATGGGAATAGTCTGTATGGTACCAGGAATGCTTGCGTATTTTCAGAAAATTCCGAAAAGTCATTATGAGTTATGGCGGCGTCTGGGTACTTTCAGGAATGTTCAAAGGAAGTCTACGTAGTTCAGCGAAGGTCTGGGGAGTTATAGGGCAATCTGGGCATTTTCAGGATATTTCAAAGGAAGCCTGAGAAACTTTCAGAACTTCCAAAAAAAAGTCTACGTAGTCGAGGGAAGGTCTGGAGAGTCTGAGTATTTTCAGGAAAGTTCAAAGAAAGTCTACGTAGTCCAGGACAGGCCTGGGGACTTATAGGGCAATCTGGGCATTTTCAGGATATTTCAAAGGAAGCCTGAGAAACTTTCAGAACTTCCAAAAAAAGTCTACGTAGTCGAGGGAAGGTCTGGAGAGTCTGGGTATTTTCAGGAAAGTTCAAAGAAAGTCTACGTAGTCCAGGACAGGCCTGGGGACTTATAGGGCAATCTGGGCATTTTCAGGATATTTCAAAGGAAGCCTGAGAAACTTTCACAAACTTCCAAAAAAGTCTACGTAGTCGAGGGAAGGTCTGGAGAGTCTGGGTATTTTCAGGAAAGTTCAAAGAAAGTCTACGTAGTCCAGGACAGGCCTGGGGACTTATAGGGCAATCTGGGCATTTTCAGGATATTTCAAAGGAAGCCTGAGAAACTTTCACAAACTTCCAAAAAAGTCTACGTAGTCGAGGGAAGGTCTGGAGAGTCTGGGTATTTTCAGGAAATGTTAAAGAAAGTCTGGGTTAGTTTCAGAAAATTCCAAAAGAAGTCTACGCAGTCTAGAGAAGTTCTGGGCTATTTTCAGGAAATTTCAAAGGAAGTTACGTAGTCCAGGGAAGGTCTGGGGAGTTATAGGGCAATCTGGGAATTTTCAGGAAATTTCAGAGGAAATCTGGGTAGGGGAGATAACGCGTTCTCTCTCTCTCTTAAATGCATAGATATCCAATCCGCAGTAATTTATGCTGTTTTAAAGAGCTACTTATTTAGTTTAAAAATGTAAACGTTAACAAATTTTCAACTGTCAGGAACAGAAAAGAATTATTACGGTTGACTTTTCATCACTCATTTATGTCTCGTAACGGAGATGTTTATGAGTACAAAACTTTTTCTGAAACACTTTATGCGAACATAACTCACGAACAGGTTTACTAAAATTTATTTCAATTCCAGACAGTAATTTATTAAAGTACAAGCCGGTATATTGCTACTGTGTTCATTAAAAATTAAATTTGTGTAATTTTAAACGTAAACAAAAGCTGAATAAAAACAATCAAATGCTCATCAACAAGCGCTCTGAAAATTAAGTTAAAAATGTTCGAATATCCAAAAATTAAGTTTCCTTCATCAACAGAAGCGAGTTCCTTTTTATTATTGAAAGATATTGAAGTAAATTTAAGCAGCATCCGGAAATTTTCAGTCTAATGGTACGCATTACATTTTCCACAGCCTCCTTTTATATGAATTAATTTTTACTAGAATGAAAGGAATGGAAATAGAAATTTGTTAACGAACAATGTCCCGCCCCTTTAAATTTATTTTAGTCACTAGTGAATACTGATTATTTACGGGTTGACCAAGCATCATGAATACAAGAACTACTTTCCTTCCAGTTTCAACAAAAATAGCCAACTTTCCCTTTCGTAAAACTCATTTTAACTTTAATCTTTATGTAGCAAGTTTAAGCCTCAATTCTATTCATTGTAGATGATCATCATTTCATTGATGTTCATTAACCCTCGCTCGTTATTATTCCATACATAATTAAGAAGTGTTTCTTCTACTTTATTGGGTGTTATGAACCTCATTCTTTGGATATCAACCGTGCAAAGAATTCGAATCAGTTTAAGAAGACTGACAGAAATAGGAACAGCAATGAGATAAATTGCTTCGATTTTCCGCACCGAACAATTCCTTTCAGAAAAGTTAGAAGATGTTCTTCTCTGAATTGTAGGAGATAAGCTCTCGATCTCCCCGTTTTCGTTGATTAAGCGGCGGGTTGATTTTCTTCTACTTTTAAACTGATAATCTAAAGCTTAATCGCGATACAGAAGCGACCCTGAATGAACTTTAGGTTTCTCCTAATTATTTTTGGGAGTTCATGTGGATAGGAAACTAGATATTTTTTCAGGACCGAATATTTATAACTTATCGCTGTCGCAGTTTTATAAAACCATAGATGTTAGTATTAGAAATTCCCAGGCATCTGCATGAGCCACTATGCCACTAAAACCCCCCAAGTTACATACAAAACCACTTTCGTATTACATAACATACCAAAATGTAAATTTCCTTAAATTATACAATTTTATCTAAACTTTTTTTTGTTATCAAACGAATTTTATTTGTTTTTCTTGTATATTATCAGGCTTGACAAATAAAATAACAAAATCGACAGTAAACGGTATCAAAAGAAGCGTGGCGGCGTTGTATCTTTTTTTTTCTGTTTATTCAACGAAAGCATTTTGGTGGTGGAGCCCGAAGAATGCTATTTCTAAATGCGAGCCCTTTAAGTGTAAGAATATTTATGAGAAAATTTTGGGATTTAAATTTCCTAAAAAAAAAATACATTCTTAATATTTCCGACTCGAAATTATTTGGGGATGTTCCCGAAATAACATGAAATTGGGAGGCTTTGGAAAATTCGAGATTAGGTCAACAACAACGCGGCTACCTCGGTGGGTAAACAACTACACGCTTAGCGGTTGTAAAGGATGCGGTGGCATAGATAGTGCGCTTACCCACCGAGGTAGACCACGTGATAACAGAACTCTATCGCGGAACTTTTGGGAATATAGGAAGCACTCAACCTGTGGAATATTTCAAGAGATTCTAATGGTTTGAGAGACCGGGGATTTAGTATTAGCGGTATATCGTAAGTTTTTGGAAAAGTCTGTGGACTGCAGGTCACTGAAAGGTATTTTAACTCGTGAGGGCGGTGGAAAAATTCGGGAAAACTTCCGTTCCTGCTTCTTGCTAGTCCTCTTTGGTTCACACTTCTTGGTTCTTGTAGAAACAATTTGGAAATTCTTAACCTGGGTAGGTCTATTTGGGAAGTGTATTTTGAGAAATCTGAAGAGAGAACTCGCTTTACTGTCGTACAATAGAGAGAAAGATAGAATGTTTACTCAATTATTAGAGATATGCCTTTGCGAAATAAATTTTTCTATTCTGAATTAATATTCAAGTTATAGGAATATTTGGGTAGGATAAATTCGTATTTCTTTTGTTTTTTTTATTATTATTGTTACAGTCACAAGAACTTAGCCTTAACGTTTTATTTATTTCTGTAATAAAAAAAGAATGCGAAGTATTTGTTTATCCAATGCGAACGGTCTTCTTTTTCTGATATAACCCACGTGGAAGTTTCCCCGCTTTTTATAAATTATAACACGGCTTTATATCCGGCTAGGAAGTTAAAAGTAGTACATAAATTACGTCGTTATAACCCAATTTATCGGTATTAGCGTCAACATTAAAGGCGACTTATTTTTACAATGCAGAAATAAACTAAACTTTTTATGCGTTATATCAGACTTTTTTTCCCCAAATTCTTTAAAATAACGAAATATATTCATAATAAAATCAAGTAAATCAAGATAGATTGTTATTATACCAAAAAATACCTTACGCAAATCAAAAATGTTTTATTTTAAAGACTCGCCTAGAGGCCCTAACTGCCAAACCGACCGCACCAGGGGAAAATCCTTTTGGCCGGAAGTTGTACTCAGAAGGGTCACCATTTTGCCCCATTTTCGTCCCGATCGGCGTCGACGAAATTTTTTTGAAATTTCAAGGTTACCCCTTGCTTTTTTTTCAAAAAACAGCTTATTCCTTTTAAAATGCACTTGCCGATGTCATATCGCGTTCGCGCGTAGATCATAAGAAAGGTCTCGTGATAACACGCCTTTCTTGCCCCTGGCACCGAATTGCTAACCCATCCGGTTTCGGAGTTACGGCGCCGAACAGAAAAAGCACAAAAGGCACCCTAGCGACCCAGATGTTAATCGCAGTTGTTTTTTTTTAAGCAGGTAGATAGAGCTCGATGCGCTCTTTCCAATGCCGTCCACCGCGCCCCCATAGCTCTTTTACTTTCCGAGATATTAATTTTTTAAACTTTTTCCTAAACAAAATTTTGAAACTCTGACCAAAACCATCCAAAAACGATACTCTTTTTGGCGACGTCGCCGACGAAAAACGCGTCGCCGGATCTAATTGCGATTTGGACACGTAGTACTAAGTACCGTCCTCTAGCCTCCCGTGAGCGCGGAACCCTACCGTTCCCATAGCAACCGAGCTGCGATTTTTCAAAGCCGCCTCTGCAAAAAACGGTTTTTCCTTTGTAGCGCGGTAAAAAGCATTCGAGATAGGGTCGGACCCAGTGGAGGTTGTAGCCCTCAAACAGCTGCATCCGATAGGCTATAGCGCATCCCTCCATCCGCCCCGGTTTCGGAGTTATAGAGCTCTAAAGAAAAAACTTTGGCGCACTCTGGTGGCGACGGTGTAAACTTCAGGTGATCCAGATTTGGCACCGTTATACACTTTGACGAGCCCTTTCCAACGCCGCTAACTGCGATCTCCTAGCTAGCTCGGTTTCGGAGATACGGAACCCCAAAAATCGTCAAAATTTGTTTGAAAAAGTTTCAGTTCAAATGTTTTTTGAAAGTTTCAGCGCTCGTCACGGGCAGACGAAGTGAGATATCGAATCGCGGTTTGCGGGGCTGGATTTGGATCGCGCAAGAGAATCGATTCATCTTGGGTTTATGCGAAAAAAAATTTTAGCGCCGCTTTTCGTTGACCGACGTGTTTTTGCAAATTTAGCCCTGAAGGTGACCTTTTTCGAAACTTGCTCACCCGAGCGAATTTGTAGAGCAGAAAATTTAATATTTTTTCGCAGGTTGGGCGAAAAGCGCTAAGACGCTCCGTAATCCCCCTCCAAACCGGTAAAGTGAAGGAATTTTTTCAAAGTCGAATTCGGCTGTCGCCTCGCTTTCGGGATGGTCCTCTCGCTGTTATAGTGTTTCTGTTTGTCGAGTTACGCATTAAGATCAAATGTTTATTTTTAGTGTGGGACAGTCCAGAGGAACGCACCTTCACTTTTTTAAAATTCGTGTTAGAATCTTTGGGTGGTATTACTCTTTATTGATGTAAACATCTTGCATAATCGATATGTTCTGAATTCGATGCGAACACACGTGAAAAAATTACTTTACATAACAAAGCATTATTATTATTCAAAGGGAACCATCAATGTTGTATTGATTCTGTGCTATTTTGTTATGTTTTCGATTTCCGTTCACGTTCTTGTAATTCTACACAGCAACATACATTTATTTCCCACTAAGCTAAATTTATGAGAATATTTAAGCCTTTCTCCATTTATTATTTGATTCATGTTGATTAATCATCTTTTAACAAATTATAACAGGGCGCTACCTTGTACCCCTACGCTACGTTCTTCCTCCTATCGCTGCCTTCTGTTACGGCTTTGACAGCGCGTTTTTTTTTTGGTCGACAATTTGACATAACGCGTCGAGAGAAAAATAGCAGAATGGAAAACGTGGTAATAAATATGTAACAATGGTTTCTTCCATCACATTCGGTAGGGATCCGAAAACTGCAGCTGATGAGCTTAGCACGTTTCGGTAAGCTCTCATTTTAACTTTGGCACGTGCAACGACTACAACAATTTGTCACGAAATTCCCGATACGATACGACATAAAAACTGTCCCCTGTTTTCTCCTCCCTAAACTGCGAAAGTTTTCCTGCAATAAAAATGCTTTTTGTCAATTGGACTGAAAACAGATTTGATAAAGTTACTTTTTCTTGAGGTAAATTCAACCGTTTATATCAGAAAGCATTTTTATTGCTCTTTTATCAAGATTGTTTTACAAAAAAAAGTTTTTTAATGGACTTTGTATAGTTTTAAGATGCTAGCCTTGTTTTCCAATGCCAAAATAGGAGAGACTCCGGGGACAATTTTAGTCTTCTAGATAACCTTCGGGTAGGTAGAAGTCTTTGGAAGGCCGAGAGAAGTTCGAACTTTAAAATTTGTGGGGGGCAGAACAATTTACTTTGGTAGCTGTTTTTTCGGTACTTATTGTTTTTTTATGCAACCAATAGTAGATTGTTTTATTAGGATGAAAAGTGTCACTTTTTTTGACGAGCAAATTTTGCATTTGTGAGGCGAAGCGTAGCGTAGCCGAACGGATGCAAAATTGCGAGTCAAAAGAAGTCACTTTTCATCCGAATGAAACATACTATTTTTTTCCGCAACCGGAACAACCGGATTCAAAATAATAAAATTAAGATGCGAGGAATTAGAGAACACTACTACTACTAAAATCAAGTCTTCTTAGCTTTTGTTTTCAATTTTATTTATTCTGTCAAACCCAGCCAAACCATCGAAAATGTTTGAACAAGATAATGGTAACGAAGATACACCACCAGAAATTTTAGACCGTGCAAAAGAAGTTGTATCAAATCTTCTGCCCAGTAAATCTCTAGAAGTATACAACAAATTTTTAAATTGGTGTAACGAGAAAACCGTAAAATCGTACACGGAAAGTGTAGGTACCTACTATTAGCGTACTTTTCCGAATTGTCCACTAAAATGAAGGCTTCTACTCTTTGGGCGCAATATTCAATGTTGAAGGCAACATTAAGTTTAAAAAATGGGGTAAATATCGAAAAATTTTCAAAACTCCGTGCCTATTTAAAAAAAGAAAATAATGACTACACACCGAAGAAATCGAGAATTCTTAGTAAAGAACAGGTGGATCGATTCTTGAAGTGTGCTCCTAATAAGCAATACTTGATGATGAAGGTGTGTTTTAGTTTTAAAATCGAATATTTTACGATAATTAAATTTTGACGTTTGTAGGTTATATTAATTTTGGGTGTTGCTGGAGCTTGTCCCTGCGACGAGTTACTACATTTAAAGATTAATGATATTGAAGATCTTAAATCAGTCTTACCGATTAAAATTCCTAACACTAAAACTAATAAGGCTAGATCATTTACTGTGATGGTGTAACGTTCCCCCTTGAACGTACAGTATTTATTTTTGCACTAGGGTAGCTTAGCGGGAAAATCCAGGGTCCTTTATAAAAGGGGTCTGTGTAAACGGGACTAAAATAAAGTTCAGTGCGCACCTTGCTCTTAAGGAGATTGGCGCAGGTTGAACGACGCGTAATGGCCACGAAGGATTTTCAATGGCGAAACGGGTATAGTGGAATCAAATGTAAAATAAAGTGATATGGGGGGGCTTCGACCCCTTCAAGAGTCTTCTGGTATAACGGGTAAGTGATATCAAAGAAAGTTTTAATATGGAATTTAATTCCAGTGAGAACAAAGAATTTCTGTCGGGAATGTGCAAAATAATCTGGTAATCAATCAGTTTACTGTAAAAATTGAATTGCTTATGCAAATAAAACAATTGAGTGTCGTTCGACGATTGATTCTGGTAGTGGATAAATTCCCGTGATCTCAGGGATGTACAAAACACCTGGTATGTAATTAACTTTATACAGGATATTAACTAGCAAAACAATTGATTGTTTAATTCACTAGTTTTAAGTAGTAATAGGATGACAAAAGCAGAGCTACGTTTGCACGTGATCTTACTACTGACATCAAACTAATACAAAAAGCTAATGATATCCCAGAATGCAACGTTTAGCACATGCACGTCTGGATAATTAGTTTGAATAAGTAAAGTGCTATGTTACGATCCTAGGATCATACACATGCAACGTTTACAAATTCTCGGAGAGACAAGGCGGGTTATAATTAAACAATCAATCGATCAGGAAATTAAATAAAATTGAAATATACCAGCTATCGTTTGTACCCCACAGATCACTGTAATTATTAGCCACTACTCGGTTTGCTTTAAGAGCTGAAAATATTCAGGTCAATTTTGAATCGGAATTAAAACGGTTGAACGGAATCAAATTATTTAGACAAGTTCTAAATAATTCTCGGCAACTAAGTCAAATTGATTTCGGAAAATAATTGACTATAAAAGTGTCTAAAATTGAGCTGTGCTCTGAATTTATAGCAGAGCCCAGGGCTCCCCACTCGGGGCGAAACTGGGCGGATTAAAACTAGGTCCTGGCGGGAGTATCGGAGAGATTCGGAGTTAAACGAGGACGACTGACCTCAGCAAATACAGAAGCCATTAAACTGCTTCTTAAATATTTGCTACTGGTCAGACGCCTCGTTACAATGGGAGATAGCTATTTAAATATTTACAGAAAATTCTTTGTCTAATATCTTTGTAGTGTTTTTCTTAAATAAATATTCACATAACAAACCAAAATCTTAACCAAAAAAGTTAAAAGTAAAAGTTCCTAGGAAGTAAAAGTACTTTTACTTCCTAGGAACTAAAAGTGTTGCCTAGCAACACACACATTTTTTTACTAATAACAAAAACATCAACTTCACTGTCCGTTTTTGGTATCAAAAGTGATCACTTTTAAGACGGTTGCGGAAAAAATTATATTTTCGTTATTTAAAATATTCTTTGGGATGAATTAACCGACTTTAAGCTTTTCTAAGTTGACTAGAATGTAGAACGAATTAGAAGCGCTCTTGTAGTGGGAACTAGTTATAAACTTCCTAAATAATGAATGTTCTACAGCTCAATAATTTTAAATTAGTTCTGTTGTTAGTGAAAATCCGTTAACCTAAATTCAAGTTCTATTATAAATTTAAATTTTCCCCTATTACGTAAAGTTAGTTGCTTTATAGACATACACCTTTTAGGATCAAAACAAATTTGATGTTTAAAGGTAATAATTTCAAAGAAGAGAAGGAAGAAGAATTTTCCTGAAAAAACCCAGATAGAAAAATATTCAGGGTGTTGGTTGAGGTATTTACGATGACCAGGGTATTTTATTTTTGGAAATTATCGCGTAACTAACTAGGTACTATTTTTTTCAGGTGTGGTGGTGCACTATCGTGTTAAAACCATGTGTAATTTTCTATTAAATTACACATAAAATATTAATACGGTTTGTAAATATTTAAACATGAAAACTGGTGTTGAAAACCCCAAACGTTCTTTACAATTTCCTTTGTTTCCTCTAACAAGATTATTATCTTATACCTTATAAAAAAACAATATTAATGATGACAGTAATGAAATTTTAAGTGTCGCAGACTGTTAGGATCTTTACTAGTGTAATAATATTAATGGATCTATTTTATGTGAAAAGGTCACATAGATATTTCAGGGTCGTCGATGCGAAACGGATAAAGGTAGCTAGACAGTTTTAGATAATTCACGGACCTGTATATAGGGTACTATTAATTCTGTAATTCCGAGTAGTAAATTGCATTTTGATGTTCGGTAACCCTGGCATAAACTAATTCCATTACTCTATTGATAAGTTTCAAACAGCAATGAATTTTCGGATATAGCTTTAATTATGAAAACGGACGTTTCCAGTACAATATTTCCTCTTACATTTTCCGCAAGCCCTATTATCGATATCTAAGGTATTATTACATCACAATTAACAATTTACTGACATGTCGACCACTAACACATTCAGCGTTTCGTCTCTGTATTTTGAATGGATGCAACATCGACTTTGTTTTTAGGAATATAACGTCGGTATGTCCTCAAGGGTAATTAAGTTTCTCGACATATAATGTCGACTGGGGCCAGAAAGTTGGCCACTCAGAGGAACGTAACATGGACTGGGCCCACAACGTCGACTCTGAGTGGTTAGATGTGTAGGTTGTATATAAAAAATTCGACTCCCAGTTCTGCTGGGAATCAAATCTTTTATACAACTCGGCCTTAGTCGACATTATGTGACGACGAACTTGGGTAACATTGTAGGCTTGATCGACGTTATAGACAACAGTATTTGTATTACAATAAAACTTTGTCCCCGTTATATCCATCCTGGCTGGTAGACTGTGTGGAGCTGATCGACATTGTGTCTATTAGCCCTACACTTGCTCTGATCGACAAATAATCGTAGCCGAGCTTCTTTGGTCGACGTTATGTCATGTATGTAACAAAATGTATTCGACTTTGGGAGTACGATCAACGACATGTCGACTAACTAATTGAAATTATGTCACGACAAAAGTTCCTTCACGGGATGGTAGACGTATGGTGTCCAAACAAACTTAATCGACGTTGTGGCCCTTCAAAATACAGAGTTCGAGGCAAACTACGTTCAAAATAAGTATCAAGTACACTCCGAGACTAGGTATTGAATAAAAGTACACTTCCACAAAAAAATTTAATACTTTTGTCGAGGAGTGTACTCCAAAAATTTTATTCAATACTTTTATCGGATAGTATACAAAAAAAAATTTTATTCAATACTTTTGTCGGGGAGTGTACACCAAAAATTTTATTCAATACTTTTGTCAGGGAGTATACAAAAAAAAATTTTATTCAATACTTTTGTCGGGGAGTGTACACCAAAAATTTTATTCAATACTTTTGTCGGGGAGTGTACAAACAAAATTGTTATTCAATACTTTTGTCGGGGAGTGTACAAACAAAATTTTTATTCAATACTTTTGTCGGGGAGTGTACAAAATTTTTAATGTACACT
The DNA here is from genome assembly GCA_963082805.1 of Hemicrepidius hirtus. NCBI lineage: Eukaryota > Metazoa > Arthropoda > Insecta > Coleoptera > Elateridae > Hemicrepidius > Hemicrepidius hirtus. Next base: position 30,469,029 of record OY720166.1, read on the forward strand.
CCGAGACAAAAGTATGGAATAATTTTTTGTACACTCCCCGACAAAAGTATTGAATAAAAAAAAAATTTGTACACTCGCCGACAAAAGTATTGAATAAAAAAAAATTTGTACACTCCCCGACAAAAGTATTGAATAAAAATTTTTTTTGTACACTCCCCGACAAAAGTATTGAATAAAATTTTTGGTGTACACTCCCCGACAAAAGTATTGAATAAAATTTTTTTTGTACACTCCCCGGCAAAAGTATTGAATAAAATTTTTGTACACTCCCCGGCAAAAGTATTGATTAAAATTTTTTTTTGTACATTCCCCGCCAAAAGTATTGAATAAAATTTTGTGTACACTCCGAACAAAAAATATGGAATAAAATTTTGTGTACACTTGGAGACAAATGTAATAAATAAAATTTTCTGTACACTTCAAGAAAAAAGTAGGAATTCTTTTGTTATAGTTTTTGATAGCCCTGAAAAGGACTGTTTATAGGTTTCTAGTCCTGAAAAGGGCTGTTTTTGCGTTTCTAACCCTGAAAAGGGCTGTTTTGACGTTTCCAGTCCCAAAAAAGAGACTGTTATCACGTTTGTAGTCCTGAAAAGGACAGTTTTGACGTATACAACCCCGGAGAGGGAGTGTTTTTACGTTTGTAGTTCTAAAAAGGACTGTTTTGACGTTTACAGTCCTGAAAAGGACTGCGTTTACACTAGCAGCCCTTAAAAGGGCCTGTTTTTATGTTCATGGTTCTGAAAAGGAAGTGTTTTTATGTTTGGAGCCCTGAACAGTACTGGTTTGACGTTTGTAGCCCCGAAAATTGACTGTTTTTACATTTGCAGCCCCTAAAAGGTATTGTTTACGTTTTGAAGTTGCTTTGTTCACCCTGTATAAATATTTACCATTGCCTTATATTATATTCTTGACTTATACACCGCAAAATTGGGGAAATTCTGCAAAAGGGTTGCTTTGAATACTTTTAATAAGAGGACTTGGTTGAATGAGACAACAGTCCAGATTCACAAAGAGGAGGTAACGTTAAAATACTCAAACACACAAAGCTTGTCGGAATTAACGGAAGACGACAAAGGAAAGATGACAGAATATAATTGTAGGGAAATGAAATGTACAACTTTGCTAGGACAAACAAGGGCGGTAACGGTCACACAGAAATCGAAACGAATAAAATTGACAATAGAAACTAGGGAGAAAGGAAAGGGAATACATGGATGGTATTATTAATTATTGTTGGGGTAGCTTAGATAAGGTAAAAATGGTGGAAGCAGGGGTTGCTACATTAATGAAATAAAATAATACGTGGGTGGAACTGTAAAGATTTTCCAAATAACATTTACTTTTCTTTTACTGTGGCAAACAAAGCCAATTTTTTGTATTAAACTTTAAACTCTTTAGTTTAGTAGAAGTTTAGTTAGAACCCTTGGTGGAGTGGTGGTTAAGGAGGATATGTTAGAGATAGGAGGTTTGGGATTTGTTTCCCCTATACAAGTTAAACAAGGGGTTGAATATATTTTCCAACAGTTCACCAACATTTTTTTTCATTTTCTGAAGCGCACTTCTATGTTGCTTTTATTTTCATCTGAATTGGGTTTCGTTTTCAATTTAAAATTGAATTCTTATTGTAATAAATATCGCATTTTCAATGTCAGGTTCAATTTGAAACTAATTTTCAGGAAAATATATATACATAGCTACACAAGAGGGTATCTCTAAGGATTACGTTATTTGTAGGAAGAAAATGCGTTTACCTAAGCCTTCTTTATGTAGGTACTTTCTTGTTGATTTAATAATCTCGTGTAAGTGGTTGCCATTGGTGTATAAGTTCCTATTATAGTCTTACATTGATCAATGCATAATTATTCTAAATCTAGTACCTCAGAATGCTTTAATAGCTGTGGACTTCTCATCATATGCAATTCATTCTGACAAGAACCATTTACACGAAATTTTGAAACACTCTTAATGTTAGATTTTGTAAATTTGGAAAGGGTTGTAAGTAATGCTTTAATATGTTTCAGTCTAGGTATGGACCAGAAGGAATAATGTCGATCTGTTCCAAGGACAATTTCCACAAAGTGTGAAGGAGGGGGCCACAAGGAACGGAACGATTCAAATAAACCGAAGGGGTACTTCCCTAACCCTTAGTAACTTTATTAGGGGTATTGCACAAATACTGTAAATATATCATAGCACTATGTAAGACTTCTGATGATTTTTTTTTTGTAAATTATAATTATGTTTATGTAACATGTTTATGATTCTCTCGATGTTGTTGTAACAGGTATGGCAATAAAGAAATTATATTATTATTATTATTATTATTATTGATTGTCTGAAAAATATAAATTAGACTGTGACCAAGTTGGCGGGGTTAAGATGTACATTAGAATGTGACCGTGCGGGCGGAAGAAAAATGTAACTTAGACTGTGACCGTGTGGGCGGTTTTGCGGGGACCGTTTAGACTGTGACCAAGTTGGCGGGCCGAGGTGTACATTAGAATGTGACCGTGTCGGCGGAAGAAAAATGTAACTTAGACTGTGACCGTGTGGGCGGTTTTGCGGGGAGCGTTTAGACTGTGACCAAGTTGGCGGGCCGAGGTGTACATTAGAATGTGACCGTGCGGCGGAAGAAAAATGTAACTTAGACTGTGACCGTGTTGGCGGTTTTGCGGGGAGCGTTTAGACTGTGACCAAGTTGGCGGGCCGAGGTGTACATTAGAATGTGACCGTGTCGGCGGAAGAAAAATGTAACTTAGACTGTGACCGTGTTGGCGGTTTTGCGGGGAGCGTTTAGACTGTGACCAAGTTGGCGGGCCGAGGTGTACATTAGAATGTGACCGTGTCGGCGGAAGAAAAATGTAACTTAGACTGTGACCGTGTTGGCGGTTTTGCGGGGAGCGTTTAGACTGTGACCAAGTTGGCGGGCCGAGGTGTACATTAGAATGTGACCGTGCGGCGGAAGAAAAATGTAACTTAGACTGTGACCGTGTGGCGGTTTTGCGGGGAGCGTTTAGACTGTGACCAAGTTGGCGGGCCGAGGTGTACATTAGAATGTGACCGTGTCGGCGGAAGAAAAATGTAACTTAGACTGTGACCGTGTTGGCGGTTTTGCGGGGAGCGTTTAGACTGTGACCAAGTTGGCGGGCCGAGGTGTACATTAGAATGTGACCGTGTCGGCGGAAGAAAAATGTAACTTAGACTGTGACCGTGTGGGCGGTTTTGCGGGGAGCGTTTAGACTGTGACCAAGTTGGCGGGCCGAGGTGTACATTAGAATGTGACCGTGTGGCGGAAGAAAAATGTAACTTAGACTGTGACCGTGTTGGCGGTTTTGCGGGGAGCGTTTAGACTGTGACCAAGTTGGCGGGCCGAGGTGTACATTAGAATGTGACCGTGCGGCGGAAGAAAAATGTAACTTAGACTGTGACCGTGTGGCGGTTTTGCGGGGAGCGTTTAGACTGTGACCAAGTTGGCGGGCCGAGGTGTACATTAGAATGTGACCGTGTCGGCGGAAGAAAAATGTAACTTAGACTGTGACCGTGTTGGCGGTTTTGCGGGGAGCGTTTAGACTGTGACCAAGTTGGCGGGCCGAGGTGTACATTAGAATGTGACCGTGTCGGCGGAAGAAAAATGTAACTTAGACTGTGACCGTGTGGGCGGTTTTGCGGGGAGCGTTTAGACTGTGACCAAGTTGGCGGGCCGAGGTGTACATTAGAATGTGACCGTGTGGCGGAAGAAAAATGTAACTTAGACTGTGACCGTGTTGGCGGTTATGCGGGGAGCGTTTAGACTGTGACCAAGTTGGCGGGCCGAGGTGTACATTAGAATGTGACCGTGTCGGCGGAAGAAAAATGTAACTTAGACTGTGACCGTGTTGGCGGTTTTGCGGGGAGCGTTTAGACTGTGACCAAGTTGGCGGGCCGAGGTGTACATTAGAATGTGACCGTGTGGCGGAAGAAAAATGTAACTTAGACTGTGACCGTGTTGGCGGTTTTGCGGGGAGCGTTTAGACTGTGACCAAGTTGGCGGGCCGAGGTGTACATTAGAATGTGACCGTGTCGGCGGAAGAAAAATGTAACTTAGACTGTGACCGTGTTGGCGGTTTTGCGGGGAGCGTTTAGACTGTGACCAAGTTGGCGGGCCGAGGTGTACATTAGAATGTGACCGTGTCGGCGGAAGAAAAATGTAACTTAGACTGTGACCGTGTTGGCGGTTTTGCGGGGAGCGTTTAGACTGTGACCAAGTTGGCGGGCCGAGGTGTACATTAGAATGTGACCGTGTCGGCGGAAGAAAAATGTAACTTAGACTGTGACCGTGTTGGCGGTTTTGCGGGGAGCGTTTAGACTGTGACCAAGTTGGCGGGCCGAGGTGTACATTAGAATGTGACCGTGTCGGCGGAAGAAAAATGTAACTTAGACTGTGACCGTGTAGGCGGTTTTGCGGGGAGCGTTTAGACTGTGACCAAGTTGGCGGGCCGAGGTGTACATTAGAATGTGACCGTGTCGGCGGAAGAAAAATGTAACTTAGACTGTGACCGTGTGGCGGTTTTGCGGGGAGCGTTTAGACTGTGACCAAGTTGGCGGGCCGAGGTGTACATTAGAATGTGACCGTGTGGCGGAAGAAAAATGTAACTTAGACTGTGACCGTGTGGGCGGTATCGCGGGGACCGTTTAGACTGTGACCAAGTTGGCGGGCCTAAAGGTGCGTTCACACTGTAAAATTTATTAGCTAAAGGTGCGTTCACACTGCAAAATTTATTAGCTAAAGGTGCGTCCACACTGCAAAATTTATTAGCTAAAGGTGCGTTCACACTGTAAAATTTATTAGTTAAAGGTGCGTTCGCACTGCAAAATTTATTAGCTAAAGGTGCGTCCACACTGCAAAATTTATTAGCTAAAGGTGCGTCCACACTGCAAAATTTATTAGCTAAAGGTGCGTTCACACTGTAAAATTTATTAGCTAAAGGTGCGTCCACACTGCAAAATTTATTAGCTAAAGGTGCGTTCACACTGTAAAATTTATTAGCTAAAGGTGCGTCCACACTGCAAAATTTATTAGCTAAAGGTGCGTCCACACTGCAAAATTTATTAGCTAAAGGTGCGTTCACACTGTAAAATTTATTAGCTAAAGGTGCGTCCACACTGCAAAATTTATTAGCTAAAGGTGCGTTCACACTGTAAAATTTATTAGCTAAAGGTGCGTCCACACTGCAAAATTTATTAGCTAAAGGTGCGTTCACACTGTAAAATTTATTAGCTAAAGGTGCGTCCACACTGCAAAATTTATTAGCTAAAGGTACGTTCACACTGCAAAATTTATTAGCTAAAGGTGCGTTCTCACTGCAAAATTTATTAGCTAAAGGTGCGTTCACACTGCAAAATTTATTAGCTAAAGGTGCGTCCACACTGCAAAATTTATTAGCTAAAGATGCGTTCTCACTGCAAAATTTATTAGCTAAAGGTGCGTTCACACTGCAAAATTTATTAGCTAAAGGTGCGTCCACACTGCAAAATTTATTAGCTAAAGGTGCGTTCACACTGTAAAATTTATTAGCTAAAGGTGCGTCCACACTGCAAAATTTATTAGCTAAAGGTGCGTTCACACTGCAAAATTTATTAGCTAAAGGTGCGTTCACACTGCAAAATTTATTAGCTAAAGGTGCGTCCACACTGCAAAATTTATTAGCTAAAGGTGCGTTCACACTGTAAAATTTATTGGCTAAAGGTGCGTTCACACTGCAAAATTTATTAGCTAAAGGTGCGTTCACACTGCAAAATTTATTTGCTAAAGGTGCGTTTTTTTTCGAAGATTTTCTCACCCCCTCCGATTTCCTTAGGAAAATTTGAGAATATAAAATGAAGGGTAAAGACTTGAAAAATATGTGTCAAACATCCCCCATCCCCTCCCATCTGGTCCAAAAAAATTCCGAAAGTTTTCTGGAACAACCCAATTCTGAACGTTTCCTAGCCAGGTGTGGAGCAGGGGGAAGGGGTGAGGGAAGTTTGCCCCATAATTTCCAAGTGTATACACTCTAAATAACATTCTGGGAAAATCGGGGCGAGATCTGAAGGGGTGAAATTTTTTTCCCAAAAATGAGCAAAGACTATAGTCTTTCCTTTTTTTTTCGAATATTTTTTGACCCTCTCCGATTTCCTTAGGAAAATTTTAGAATGTAATATGAAGGGTAAAAACTTGAAAAAAATGTGCCAAACATCCCCCATCCCCTCCGATCTGGTCCAAAAAAATTCCCAAAGTTTTCTAGAACAACCCAATTCTGAACGTTTCCTAGCCAGGTGTGGAGCAGTGGGAAGGGGTGAGGGAAGTTTGCCCCATAATTTCCAAGTGTATACACTCTAAATAACATTCTGGGAAAATCGGGGCGAGATCTGAAGGGGTGAAATTTTTTTCCCAAAAATGAGCAAAGACTATAGTCTTTCCTTTTTTTTTCGATAATTTTTTGACCCTCTCCGATTTCCCTAGGAAAATTTTAGAATGTAATATGAAGGGTAAAAACTTGAAAAATATGTGCCAAACATCCCCCATCCCCTCGCATCTGGTCCAAAAAAATTCCGAAAGTTTTCTGGAACAACCCAATTCTGAACGTTTCCTAGCCAGGTGTGGAGCAGTGGGAAGGGGTGAGGGAAGTTTGCCCCATAATTTCCAAGTGTATACACTCTAAATAACATTCTGGGAAAATCGGGGCGAGATCTGAAGGGGTGAATTTTTTTTCCCAAAAATGAGCAAAGACTATAGTCTTTCCTTTTTTTTTCGAATATTTTTTGACCCTCTCCGATTTCCTTAGGAAAATGTTAGAATGTAATATGAAGGGTAAAAACTTGAAAAATATGTGCCAAACATCCCCCATCCCCTCGCATCTGGTCCAAAAAAATTCCGAAAGGTTTCTGGAACAACCCAATTCTGAACGTTTCCTAGCCAGGTGTGGAGCAGTGGGAAGGGGTGAGGGAAGTTTGCCCCATAATTTCCAAGTGTATACACTCTAAATAACATTCTGGGAAAATCGGGGCGAGATCTGAAGGGGTGAAATTTTTTTCCCAAAAATGAGCAAAGACTATAGTCTTTCCTTTTTTTTTCGATAATTTTTTGACCCTCTCCGATTTCCTTAGGAAAATTTTAGAATGTAATATGAAGGGTAAAAACTTGAAAAATATGTGCCAAACATCCCCCATCCCCTCCGATCTGGTCCAAAAAAATTCCCAAAGTTTTCTAGAACAACCCAATTCTGAACGTTTCCTAGCCAGGTGTGGAGCAGTGGGAAGGGGTGAGGGAAGTTTGCCCCATAATTTCCAAGTGTATACACTCTAAATAACATTCTGGGAAAATCGGGGCGAGATCTGAAGGGGTGAAATTTTTTTCCCAAAAATGAGCAAAGACTATAGTCTTTCCTTTTTTTTTCGAATATTTTTTGACCCTCTCCGATTTCCTTAGGAAAATTTTAGAATGTAATATGAAGGGTAAAAACTTGAAAAATATGTGCCAAACATCCCCCATCCCCTCCGATCTGGTCCAAAAAAATTCCCAAAGTTTTCTGGAACAACCCAATTCTGAACGTTTCCTAGCCAGGTGTGGAGCAGTGGGAAGGGGTGAGGGAAGTTTGCCCCATAATTTCCAAGTGTATACCCTCCAAATAACATTCTAGGAAAATCGGGGCGAGATCTGAAGGGGTGAAATTTTTTTCCCAAAAATGAGCAAAGACTATAGTCTTTCCTTTTTTTTTCGAATATTTTTTGACCCTCTCCGATTTCCTTAGGAAAATTTTAGAATGTAATATGAAGGGTAAAAACTTGAAAAATATGTGCCAAACATCCCCCATCCCCTCCGATCTGGTCCAAAAAAATTCCCAAAGTTTTCTATAACAACCCAATTCTGAACGTTTCCTAGCCAGGTGTGGAGCAGTGGGAAGGGGTGAGGGAAGTTTGCCCCATAATTTCCAAGTGTATACCCTCCAAATAACATTCTGGGAAAATCGGGGCGAGATCTGAAGGGGTGAAATTTTTTTCCCAAAAATGAGCAAAGACTATAGTCTTTCCTTTTTTTTTCGAATATTTTTTGACCCTCTCCGATTTCCTTAGGAAAATTTTAGAATGTAATATGAAGGGTAAAAACTTGAAAAATATGTGCCAAACATCCCCCATCCCCTCCGATCTGGTCCAAAAAAATTCCCAAAGTTTTCTAGAACAACCCAATTCTGAACGTTTCCTAGCCAGGTGTGGAGCAGTGGGAAGGGGTGAGGGAAGTTTGCCCCATAATTTCCAAGTGTATACACTCTAAATAACATTCTGGGAAAATCGGGGCGAGATCTGAAGGGGTGAAATTTTTTTCCCAAAAATGAGCAAAGACTATAGTCTTTCCTTTTTTTTTCGATAATTTTTTGACCCTCTCCGATTTCCCTAGGAAAATTTTAGAATGTAATATGAAGGGTAAAAACTTGAAAAATATGTGCCAAACATCCCCCATCCCCTCGCATCTGGTCCAAAAAAATTCCGAAAGTTTTCTGGAACAACCCAATTCTGAACGTTTCCTAGCCAGGTGTGGAGCAGTGGGAAGGGGTGAGGGAAGTTTGCCCCATAATTTCCAAGTGTATACACTCTAAATAACATTCTGGGAAAATCGGGGCGAGATCTGAAGGGGTGAAATTTTTTTCCCAAAAATGAGCAAAGACTATAGTCTTTTCTTTTTTTTTCGATAATTTTTTGACCCTCTCCGATTTCCCTAGGAAAATTTTAGAATGTAATATGAAGGGTAAAAACTTGAAAAATATGTGCCAAACATCCCCCATCCCCTCGCATCTGGTCCAAAAAAATTCCGAAAGTTTTCTGGAACAACCCAATTCTGAACGTTTCCTAGCCAGGTGTGGAGCAGTGGGAAGGGGTGAGGGAAGTTTGCCCCATAATTTCCAAGTGTATACACTCTAAATAACATTCTGGGAAAATCGGGGCGAGATCTGAAGGGGTGAAATTTTTTTCCCAAAAATGAGCAAAGACTATAGTCTTTTCTTTTTTTTTCGATAATTTTTTGACCCTCTCCGATTTCCCTAGGAAAATTTTAGAATGTAATATGAAGGGTAAAAACTTGAAAAATATGTGCCAAACATCCCCCATCCCCTCGCATCTGGTCCAAAAAAATTCCGAAAGTTTTCTGGAACAACCCAATTCTGAACGTTTCCTAGCCAGGTGTGGAGCAGTGGGAAGGGGTGAGGGAAGTTTGCCCCATAATTTCCAAGTGTATACACTCTAAATAATATTCTGGGAAAATCGGGGCGAGATCTGAAGGGGTGAAATTTTTTTCCCAAAAATGAGCAAAGACTATAGTCTTTCCTTTTTTTTTCGAATATTTTTTGACCCTCTCCGATTTCCTTAGGAAAATTTTAGAATGTAATATGAAGGGTAAAAACTTGAAAAATATGTGCCAAACATCCCCCATCCCCTCCGATCTGGTCCAAAAAAATTCCCAAAGTTTTCTGGAACAACCCAATTCTGAACGTTTCCTAGCCAGGTGTGGAGCAGTGGGAAGGGGTGAGGGAAGTTTGCCCCATAATTTCCAAGTGTATACACTCTAAATAACATTCTGGGAAAATCGGGGCGAGATCTGAAGGGGTGAAATTTTTTTCCCAAAAATGAGCAAAGACTATAGTCTTTTCTTTTTTTTTCGATAATTTTTTGACCCTCTCCGATTTCCCTAGGAAAATTTTAGAATGTAATATGAAGGGTAAAAACTTGAAAAATATGTGCCAAACATCCCCCATCCCCTCGCATCTGGTCCAAAAAAATTCCGAAAGTTTTCTGGAACAACCCAATTCTGAACGTTTCCTAGCCAGGTGTGGAGCAGTGGGAAGGGGTGAGGGAAGTTTGCCCCATAATTTCCAAGTGTATACACTCTAAATAATATTCTGGGAAAATCGGGGCGAGATCTGAAGGGGTGAAATTTTTTTCCCAAAAATGAGCAAAGACTATAGTCTTTCCTTTTTTTTTCGAATATTTTTTGACCCTCTCCGATTTCCTTAGGAAAATTTTAGAATGTAATATGAAGGGTAAAAACTTGAAAAATATGTGCCAAACATCCCCCATCCCCTCCGATCTGGTCCAAAAAAATTCCCAAAGTTTTCTAGAACAACCCAATTCTGAACGTTTCCTAGCCAGGTGTGGAGCAGTGGGAAGGGGTGAGGGAAGTTTGCCCCGTAATTTCCAAGTGTATACCCTCCAAATAACATTCTAGGAAAATCGGGGCGAGATCTGAAGGGGTGAAATTTTTTTCCCAAAAATGAGCAAAGACTATAGTCTTTCCTTTTTTTTTCGAATATTTTTTGACCCTCTCCGATTTCCTTAGGAAAATTTTAGAATGTAATATGAAGGGTAAAAACTTGAAAAATATGTGCCAAACATCCCCCATCCCCTCCGATCTGGTCCAAAAAAATTCCCAAAGTTTTCTAGAACAACCCAATTCTGAACGTTTCCTAGCCAGGTGTGGAGCAGTGGGAAGGGGTGAGGGAAGTTTGCCCCGTAATTTCCAAGTGTATACCCTCCAAATAACATTCTAGGAAAATCGGGGCGAGATCTGAAGGGGTGAAATTTTTTTCCCAAAAATGAGCAAAGACTATAGTCTTTCCTTTTTTTTTCGAATATTTTTTGACCCTCTCCGATTTCCTTAGGAAAATTTTAGAATGTAATATGAAGGGTAAAAACTTGAAAAATATGTGCCAAACATCCCCCATCCCCTCCGATCTGGTCCAAAAAAATTCCCAAAGTTTTCTAGAACAACCCAATTCTGAACGTTTCCTAGCCAGGTGTGGAGCAGTGGGAAGGGGTGAGGGAAGTTTGCCCCGTAATTTCCAAGTGTATACCCTCCAAATAACATTCTAGGAAAATCGGGGCGAGATCTGAAGGGGTGAAATTTTTTTCCCAAAAATGAGCAAAGACTATAGTCTTTCCTTTTTTTTTCGAATATTTTTTGACCCTCTCCGATTTCCTTAGGAAAATTTTAGAATGTAATATGAAGGGTAAAAACTTGAAAAATATGTGCCAAACATCCCCCATCCCCTCCGATCTGGTCCAAAAAAATTCCCAAAGTTTTCTAGAACAACCCAATTCTGAACGTTTCCTAGCCAGGTGTGGAGCAGTGGGAAGGGGTGAGGGAAGTTTGCCCCATAATTTCCAAGTGTATACCCTCCAAATAACATTCTGGGAAAATCGGGGCGAGATCTGAAGGGGTGAAATTTTTTTCCCAAAAATGAGCAAAGACTATAGTCTTTCCTTTTTTTTTCGAATATTTTTTGACCCTCTCCGATTTCCTTAGGAAAATTTTAGAATGTAATATGAAGGGTAAAAACTTGAAAAATATGTGCCAAACATCCCCCATCCCCTCCGATCTGGTCCAAAAAAATTCCCAAAGTTTTCTATAACAACCCAATTCTGAACGTTTCCTAGCCAGGTGTGGAGCAGTGGGAAGGGGTGAGGGAAGTTTGCCCCATAATTTCCAAGTGTATACCCTCCAAATAACATTCTGGGAAAATCGGGGCGAGATCTGAAGGGGTGAAATTTTTTTCCCAAAAATGAGCAAAGACTATAGTCTTTCCTTTTTTTTTCGAATATTTTTTGACCCTCTCCGATTTCCTTAGGAAAATTTTAGAATGTAATATGAAGGGTAAAAACTTGAAAAATATGTGCCAAACATCCCCCATCCCCTCGCATCTGGTCCAAAAAAATTCCGAAAGTTTTCTGGAACAACCCAATTCTGAACGTTTCCTAGCCAGGTGTGGAGCAGTGGGAAGGGGTGAGGGAAGTTTGCCCCATAATTTCCAAGTGTATACACTCTAAATAACATTCTGGGAAAATCGGGGCGAGATCTGAAGGGGTGAAATTTTTTTCCCAAAAATGAGCAAAGACTATAGTCTTTTCTTTTTTTTTCGATAATTTTTTGACCCTCTCCGATTTCCCTAGGAAAATTTTAGAATGTAATATGAAGGGTAAAAACTTGAAAAATATGTGCCAAACATCCCCCATCCCCTCGCATCTGGTCCAAAAAAATTCCGAAAGTTTTCTGGAACAACCCAATTCTGAACGTTTCCTAGCCAGGTGTGGAGCAGTGGGAAGGGGTGAGGGAAGTTTGCCCCATAATTTCCAAGTGTATACACTCTAAATAATATTCTGGGAAAATCGGGGCGAGATCTGAAGGGGTGAAATTTTTTTCCCAAAAATGAGCAAAGACTATAGTCTTTCCTTTTTTTTTCGAATATTTTTTGACCCTCTCCGATTTCCTTAGGAAAATTTTAGAATGTAATATGAAGGGTAAAAACTTGAAAAATATGTGCCAAACATCCCCCATCCCCTCCGATCTGGTCCAAAAAAATTCCCAAAGTTTTCTGGAACAACCCAATTCTGAACGTTTCCTAGCCAGGTGTGGAGCAGTGGGAAGGGGTGAGGGAAGTTTGCCCCATAATTTCCAAGTGTATACACTCTAAATAACATTCTGGGAAAATCGGGGCGAGATCTGAAGGGGTGAAATTTTTTTCCCAAAAATGAGCAAAGACTATAGTCTTTTCTTTTTTTTTCGATAATTTTTTGACCCTCTCCGATTTCCCTAGGAAAATTTTAGAATGTAATATGAAGGGTAAAAACTTGAAAAATATGTGCCAAACATCCCCCATCCCCTCGCATCTGGTCCAAAAAAATTCCGAAAGTTTTCTGGAACAACCCAATTCTGAACGTTTCCTAGCCAGGTGTGGAGCAGTGGGAAGGGGTGAGGGAAGTTTGCCCCATAATTTCCAAGTGTATACCCTCCAAATAACATTCTAGGAAAATCGGGGCGAGATCTGAAGGGGTGAAATTTTTTTCCCAAAAATGAGCAAAGACTATAGTCTTTCCTTTTTTTTTCGAATATTTTTTGACCCTCTCCGATTTCCTTAGGAAAATTTTAGAATGTAATATGAAGGGTAAAAACTTGAAAAATATGTGCCAAACATCCCCCATCCCCTCCGATCTGGTCCAAAAAAATTCCCAAAGTTTTCTAGAACAACCCAATTCTGAACGTTTCCTAGCCAGGTGTGGAGCAGTGGGAAGGGGTGAGGGAAGTTTGCCCCGTAATTTCCAAGTGTATACCCTCCAAATAACATTCTAGGAAAATCGGGGCGAGATCTGAAGGGGTGAAATTTTTTTCCCAAAAATGAGCAAAGACTATAGTCTTTCCTTTTTTTTTCGAATATTTTTTGACCCTCTCCGATTTCCTTAGGAAAATTTTAGAATGTAATATGAAGGGTAAAAACTTGAAAAATATGTGCCAAACATCCCCCATCCCCTCCGATCTGGTCCAAAAAAATTCCCAAAGTTTTCTAGAACAACCCAATTCTGAACGTTTCCTAGCCAGGTGTGGAGCAGTGGGAAGGGGTGAGGGAAGTTTGCCCCATAATTTCCAAGTGTATACACTCTAAATAATATTCTGGGAAAATCGGGGCGAGATCTGAAGGGGTGAAATTTTTTTCCCAAAAATGAGCAAAGACTATAGTCTTTCCTTTTTTTTTCGAATATTTTTTGACCCTCTCCGATTTCCTTAGGAAAATTTTAGAATGTAATATGAAGGGTAAAAACTTGAAAAATATGTGCCAAACATCCCCCATCCCCTCCGATCTGGTCCAAAAAAATTCCCAAAGTTTTCTAGAACAACCCAATTCTGAACGTTTCCTAGCCAGGTGTGGAGCAGTGGGAAGGGGTGAGGGAAGTTTGCCCCGTAATTTCCAAGTGTATACCCTCCAAATAACATTCTAGGAAAATCGGGGCGAGATCTGAAGGGGTGAAATTTTTTTCCCAAAAATGAGCAAAGACTATAGTCTTTCCTTTTTTTTTCGAATATTTTTTGACCCTCTCCGATTTCCTTAGGAAAATTTTAGAATGTAATATGAAGGGTAAAAACTTGAAAAATATGTGCCAAACATCCCCCATCCCCTCCGATCTGGTCCAAAAAAATTCCCAAAGTTTTCTAGAACAACCCAATTCTGAACGTTTCCTAGCCAGGTGTGGAGCAGTGGGAAGGGGTGAGGGAAGTTTGCCCCATAATTTCCAAGTGTATACCCTCCAAATAACATTCTGGGAAAATCGGGGCGAGATCTGAAGGGGTGAAATTTTTTTCCCAAAAATGAGCAAAGACTATAGTCTTTCCTTTTTTTTTCGAATATTTTTTGACCCTCTCCGATTTCCCTAGGAAAATTTTAGAATGTAATATGAAGGGTAAAAACTTGAAAAATATGTGCCAAACATCCCCCATCCCCTCGCATCTGGTCCAAAAAAATTCCGAAAGTTTTCTGGAACAACCCAATTCTGAACGTTTCCTAGCCAGGTGTGGAGCAGTGGGAAGGGGTGAGGGAAGTTTGCCCCATAATTTCCAAGTGTATACACTCTAAATAACATTCTGGGAAAATCGGGGCGAGATCTGAAGGGGTGAAATTTTTTTCCCAAAAATGAGCAAAGACTATAGTCTTTTCTTTTTTTTTCGATAATTTTTTGACCCTCTCCGATTTCCCTAGGAAAATTTTAGAATGTAATATGAAGGGTAAAAACTTGAAAAATATGTGCCAAACATCCCCCATCCCCTCGCATCTGGTCCAAAAAAATTCCGAAAGTTTTCTGGAACAACCCAATTCTGAACGTTTCCTAGCCAGGTGTGGAGCAGTGGGAAGGGGTGAGGGAAGTTTGCCCCATAATTTCCAAGTGTATACACTCTAAATAACATTCTGGGAAAATCGGGGCGAGATCTGAAGGGGTGAAATTTTTTTCCCAAAAATGAGCAAAGACTATAGTCTCCTTTTTTTTTCGAATATTTTTTGACCCTCTCCGATTTCCTTAGGAAAATTTTAGAATGTAATATGAAGGGTAAAAACTTGAAAAATATGTGCCAAACATCCCCCATCCCCTCCGATCTGGTCCAAAAAAATTCCCAAAGTTTTCTGGAACAACCCAATTCTGAACGTTTCCTAGCCAGGTGTGGAGCAGTGGGAAGGGGTGAGGGAAGTTTGCCCCATAATTTCCAAGTGTATACCCTCCAAATAACATTCTAGGAAAATCGGGGCGAGATCTGAAGGGGTGAAATTTTTTTCTAAAAAATGAGCAAAGACTATAGTCTTTCCTTTTTTTTTCGAATATTTTTTGACCCTCTCCGATTTCCTTAGGAAAATTTTAGAATGTAATATGAAGGGTAAAAACTTGAAAAATATGTGCCAAACGTCCCCCATCCCCTCCGATCTGGTCCAAAAAAATTCCCAAAGTTTTCTAGAACAACCCAATTCTGAACGTTTCCTAGCCAGGTGTGGAGCAGTGGGAAGGGGTGAGGGAAGTTTGCCCCATAATTTCCAAGTGTATACACTCTAAATAACATTCTGGGAAAATCGGGGCGAGATCTGAAGGGGTGAAATTTTTTTCCCAAAAATGAGCAAAGACTGCAGCAAAGACATTCACTGTGGTAGGAAAGAAAAATCAATAATTGTTTCTAAACTAATTTCCAAGTTAATCTTATAAGATGCCTAATCCCGTACTAGATTTCATCTATCACCTATCAAAATGCATTTCCTTTATAGCGGCTTGACTTGGTGTAATGCTCAAATTAGCTGTCGAAGCAATCTTAGAGCCCTACATGTTTTCTCGACAGGAACGAATAACTAAGCTTTCAAACAAGATCCTCCCAGTGGATTAGACCTTATGACATAGACCTCAAGACACGAAGTTCGTCTCAGCTTTCGTATATCCCATCCGCTATCTGTTAATTAAAAGCTTATATCTATTTCCTTTCAGTAACTTTGCTTTATTTCAGAAACAAAGGGCTTTATTTTGTAACACCTACAGTAACAAGAACGCACCTTACGCAAGTTCTCACGAATAATCTTTCTGAGCGTTATTTAAGCGACTAGGATATGTGGGAACATTTTAAGGAGGACATAATTTACGAAGTAGGCTTTAGGCTCCTTACTTTCTAACAAACGGAAAGGGAAGAGACTTTCCTTTTACGTATTCTACTACAAATTCATATTTTTGCATTTCAAAGCCGTAGATAAACGAGTTTTTCTAGTTTCTACAGAAGGTACAAAGATGAGATCAAGGAGGGTGTAGTACATATGCAGCGAGTTTTCAAAGAATCTAAAATAAAATTTTGTTAATTTTTGAATAATTTATGGTAAGCGTTCTTTTCATTCTGAA
The DNA here is from genome assembly GCA_963082805.1 of Hemicrepidius hirtus. Lineage (NCBI taxonomy): Eukaryota > Metazoa > Arthropoda > Insecta > Coleoptera > Elateridae > Hemicrepidius > Hemicrepidius hirtus. Next base: position 30,485,223 of record OY720166.1, read on the forward strand.
TCTAAATAGAAAAGTCTTCAGTACGATAGCCAAGAAATGATCCCAGAAAACTCAATCGACGTCAGAGTAATCAGGGTCCTGTTTTGCTTGGGTCTCAGTTTATCCTAAAAAAAAAATCCAGAAAACTAGATCGACGCCGGAATATTAAACTCCCTATTTTAGGGGCCGTTCTGCTTGGTACCCCGTTTGTTCTTGACAATCCCTTGCACCAAAACTTTTCGCTGAAATATTCAGAATCCAAGGCTGGGGGCTATTCTGTTTGGGCCTTGTTTGATTCTTCAGTGATATCTGCACACCTTCTGGGAAGGTGCTTTTAATTCCTATCACGTCCCTTTCTATATTTATTTAGGACCAAAAATTTGACAAATAATAATTAAACCCTTCGTCGAATTATTCCCTAAAATTTAACACCACATTCTCGTAATGAGATTATAATATCTTTCGGTTTCGACAAGTTAACAATTTCGTTTTTGTCCGACACGGATTGTGCTTGACACGGGATAACCATACAAAATAGGTTTGCTATATAGCCAAAATTACAGAACCTCAAAACTTTTGTCACCTAAAATTAACCCTAGTGTAGCAGTTGGCTGAGAGAAATATTACCTCGAACGTCCTACACTAATTGAAGTTCAAGAGGAGGTTAATGGGTGTTTGCGTTGGATTTCGAGTTGTTTTGAACGATTTTAGAGATTATTGTTTAAGGTTTTAGTAGTAAAATGGATGGGGACTAAATTGAGATTAACAATGCGGTTGCGATTTGTAGTAAATGTAAGGCAATTAGCATATTTGATTGCGAATGTGTGCTTTAAAACAGATTTGTATAAATAAAAGCACAACCGATTTGTTAATGTCACCAGGTCAAACATATTTGGATATACAAAGGGTTTAAAATAGCGATACGTTTCCCAACACCCTTTAATTACACGGCGGTTTCACTCAACTCATCCGTTAGTTTTAAGTGTTTATGGACTCTGCAGCGTTTGAAATTTATGTGTATCCTGCAATGCCTCCCTTTTAAGTGCTTGTATATAAAAAAATCCCAAGCAAAACGTTTCGTCAACTAATCGTCAAATAACTCCCTATAATAATGCAAATAGAAAGGAAATCCTATCTGAAAAAAACGCAGACTTTGATGAGGGTTTCTTTCAACTGAAGGGTAGACTTAATTTTTTCTATTTTAAGAAAACCGTAAAGTGATCCGTCAGAGTTAAATCATTGGATTCGTTTTTCGTAGAACCAGTTCCAAAGCCTACATTAAAAATTCCTTTTATAAAATTCGAAGAATTGCTAAAAAAAATTCAATCAGAAATTGGATTGATTTTAAAAATTACTTTGACTGTATTTTTGTAGGTACACTACAATTCCGTTTAATTCTGCGGGTGCAAAATGCATTTTGTTTATTACACCCTTTGAACATACACTTCTCTTGTATGGAACGAGGATTCCGCTTTGAAAATGGCTCAAAGAAGATTGTAAAGGACAGACATCGCATTTTCATGCTAGTCAGTGTGCTACAGCCGATCAAGTCAGGAAGTCAGCCAACCCTCCGCCTTCAGGCCAGGTTTCGCCAGGCATCAACCCTTACCAAAAAGACTTCAGAATACCACCTCGACCAACATGGTCTACTTGACGCTACTAGCTACGTTTGTGGAAACTTTTATTATTCTGTCGATATTTACGTAGACAAGTCATAATCATAAAATCCGTCATGGGGGGTTGTGTAACCGATATTAAGCTGCGACTAAATCATAATAAAACTTTATGAACTTTAAATACATCGTTTGAAAAGATATTTTATATCTTTACCAATTTGTATGACGTGTGATGATGAGAAAACATTAGTAAGTACTTTTTTTTATTAAAAACCTACATACAGGGGGATCTAAAATAAAGTTCGTCAATTACTGAAATTGTTTGAGCGATCCGTCTAAAGGTCTGAAAGCTGAAGGCTGTTCTGTTCGAAAGGAATTTGGTAACTACTAACTTTGCATTCTTCAGACATTTCATGTAACTGAATCAGGAAATGGAAAACCATTAATAATCCACGTAAACATTCCTTAGAACATTCAAATTAAAATACAAAAACCAAGGTCGTTGCGTCGTTGGCGCAATATATAATAACAAAAAAATTATTCAAACATTATTTTTGGTAAACCTCAAAAAAGTTTAGGGTTTAAATCGAAACCAAGTTCAATAATTATTGTAGGCAAAAAGATTTTGTTACCTATGTATTTTTCATCCATTCTTGGATACCTAAGGTAAAACGTTGCTTCACAATAGCTAGTGACTACTCCGATACAAATTGAACTGAATGGCGTACACAATGACTCTAGAGACTCGGAAAAAGCCTGTCGACGACAATTCCAAAATCAACTTGCCAAAGATTAAGATGGAGATGAGATTAACTTCCGAATCGATTATCTCTTCGGAATCGAAATAGAAAACATTCTGTTTAGTTTGCGTTGTTCCCTACAATAAAATTTTAGAGGGAGATCACATTGGGAAAACAAAATCCAAAAAGGACAAACTATTATGAATTTATGACGAGGGGTTCCTATTCAAGCACTGAAAATGACTTCTGAATGCTTTAGACTCTTTAGAACATTAAAAAGATTACAATAAATGCGTTAGTTTGACCTAAATATGTCACAGTTAGCGATAAACTAACTCAACACTTAGCGAGAGAAAAACAAGTAACTTGTCGGGAGCAGCTCCTACGATGGAGACATATTTTCTGTCTCCCATCAATTACTGTCCTATTGTAAGTTTATTTTCTGCAAACAAACATTCTACACTTTAATTTTATTTTAGAAATTAGACTGGAGCGTTCTGCTGACACTTGCATGGAAATGGACAGAAAACTCGAATAATTGCACGGTAGAGAGAAAAAGAAACAACGTGCGAGAGATAGAAAAAGAAAAGAGAAACAGGAGGGAGGGAGAAAGGGACATGGATAAAATACACCCTTTCTTTCGGTTATTTTTTTTTACTAAAAGCGGGGGAGGGATTCTGCACGAAAAAAAAATTATTTTTTTTAAATTTCAGTATTAATCGAAAAATTTAGGGAAACGATTTACCTGCAAAGAAGTGAATGGAGAGGGATGTTCAAACTAAATATTAAATTATATGACAAGCAAAGGCAATCTAATTCTGCGACGCCGAATAGTCAATTTACCCAAACGAAAAACTTCTGTCACCCCCTCCCTTTACCTCCGCCCTTATTTACAAACTTCGGGGTAGATTGATCTTTCGTCAAAAACATAAAATTGCATTTAAGTAGACCAAACTTCACGAATTATGAAGTACAATAATAATTTTTATCTTTCTCTTTTTTTGTTATCATTAGAGACAGGATTTTTATGCAGTTAAAATATATGCACGCAGTTATGATTGGAAATTGTTCTAGAGAAATCGCAAAAGCGCAGAAGTCGCAAATAATGCACTCGTTTTAAATTGAAATGAAAAACCCACCCTCTATAGTTACTTACCCCTCTAAATACAAATTGTTACATGAAACAAGGAAGACATCCATAAAATACTTGTAATGTTTCTAGGGGTATTATATGGCAATAGGGAGTTATAAAATTTTTATTTTCTCATAAAGTTTTAACCTACATTCTACATTACAACCCTATCAAAGAAATTGAATTTATAATATTATCTCCCTCTCTAGCGTTTTCTAAATAAATAATCATTTTCATTCAGAATGAAAAGAAAATATTTTGAAGTTTATTGTCGATTAAGAATTATTTTTAAGCATCAATCAATCAATACGAAAAAATTATACGAACAAGGAGATTTTAAAAATTTCAAAAAGTTTTCCAATTAAAATTAACTTTTAATTATAAAGTTTGAGATATTTTAAAAAAAGTAAATAAATCGGAAAATCGGAGCAAAACAAAAAGGAAGGAAGGTATAATATTAATAAAAAATAAAAAAAACTGCTATTAGTTTTAGAAGCTGCTATCGAGTAGGCGGAAACAGTTTGCAACCAGGTCTGATTGATCTTCTGGAACTAATTATGTGACTGATTGCTTCTTCTACAGCTTGATCCACGAGAAACTTTTTTTTTATTTTCATTGAAGTTTCAAATACGAGCGTGTTGGTTATTTATCCCTCAAGGTTCTCTTCCCTGATTTTAAGGTATCTTTACGGGTCACTTAAAATTAAAACGCTAGAATAATTCAGATATGGCTAGTAAAAGGTTATTCAATGTTTCTTGACATTTACGAAAATATTGGATTAATTTTCTAATTACGTCATTTATTGGTAATCAGTTCAGTGAAAAAACAAGGTCGAGGAACGTATTATTTTATTATAGACTGATGACAATTATATCCCTATACGCGTAACACCTCGAGTTATAAATTTAACCTTCAACAGTTCGAGTATCATTAAAAAAAAGCGGAGAACTTTCCCATACTAAAAATAAACATTTCGTTTTTGGTATAGTTCGCGAGGCAGGATTGGAAATCACTTGAATGCGTAGCGAGAAACACCAGACTATACGGGTTCGATACGTACAGAAGAGAGACAGGCATCTAATTTACTAACGCAGCGGAAGTTCGCGATTTTCTCATCAACCGTACATTTTAGCTATATGACTACCTTATACTATGTGATAGACAATTCAATTTTGCATTCAATTATATAATAATATACAGGGTGTTTCATTTAAAATAACAAAGTTGCTTATTGTACTGTAGAAAGCAAACACCCTGTATATGTAATATAAATTTAGACGAATGCAGATCTATAAACTGAACAAGTTTTATATTTAAACTTTTTTCATATTTTGATTAATAAAGGAGCTATGGGAACATCAATTTCCGATTTTCAAAACCTCGTAGAGGGCGCCACAGTGAAATTCATTTTTTCTAAACCACTTTTTTGGGTTCGTGGAGATCCAAAACACGTATTTCTGTATTTCATGATATCAATACTTCCCATATACCAGCCGTGTTATGGGAAAGTAAAAAGAATCTCAAGGATTAAACACAAGGAGTGATGTCTCGTACCGGGACCGCTCGTACCCTATACCCAAAACAAAACAATCTGGGCTTCGGATTTCTATAAAGAGACAGATACTAACAGTTCTGCATAATACATAAGAGCGTGAAGAGAAAAACAAACTTCTAGGTAAATGGATAAAGTTAGCACTGTCAATGTAAGAATGTAACGAAGAAACAAGAAATCGACTATAAGCCGACTTTCGTTTTAATGAACAAAGTTTCAGGATTTCGTAGTTCCTTATATCTTTCTATTTGTCATTTTTTTTTTATAAATCCGACGTAATTCCGATATTATTCCCGTAAATTTGATTCAATTACAATGGAAATAAAAAAAAATTTATCCTTGGCATAAGACTTCAAAACTTTCATAAATTATCCGACCACAAAGTGGATTTTTTTGTTCCTGAAAAAAATCTTGGTTCTTAATAAAAAACAAAAATATTACCCTGGAATATTTACAAATAAAAGTTTTTTTAAAACTACTGAATGAAGTTACCTACTCAGTTTTTTTATTTTAATATTTATACGAGTGCGCAATTTTTTTACAGAGGAGCGAGTTTTGTATTAAAATTCGTTCGGACCTTTTTTAAAAAGTACTTTATTTGATTTACAAAGTTAAAATGGACAAAAACTTTGGAGCTTAATATACGACGGAGTATGGATTAAGACTAAAACTAAAAACAAGCATTTGCTTGTATATACAAGAGTGCCATTTGCCGAGAGCAACTATATAAAGGAATTGTTTGCACTTGTTCAGTTCGGTTCGGGCGGTTAAATCCATCCGATCGGCAAAAATCAATATGACATGGAAATGAATGGCAGCCCGCGGATTACGTCCAAAAATAAAATGTTTTTTGCATTATGTAATGTATTTTGTACGTTTTAAACCGTTTTTTGGGCCCCCAATTGTTTCAGAACCCATATTTTACTTTTAAACTCGCAAACCTGTTGTTCATTGAATAATGTGTTGTATTGATTAAAACCGTTAAAACTAAAAGGAAGCAATTTTATATACAAGAGTGCTATTTCTCGAGAGCACTTGTTCAGTTCGGTTCGGGCGGTTAAATCCATCCGATCGGCAAAAATCAATATAACATTGAAATGAATGGCAGCCCGCGGATTACGTCCAAAAATAAAATGTTTTTTGCATTATGTAATGCATTTTGGACGTTTTAAACCGTTTTTTGGGCCCCCAATTGTTTCAGAACCCATATTTTACTTTTAAACTCGCAAACCTGTTGTTCATTGAATAATGTGTTGTATTGATTAAAACCGTTAAAACTTAAAACAAGCAATTTTATATACAAGAGTGCTATTTCTCGAGAGCACTTGTTCAGTTCGGTTCGGGCGGTTAAATCCATCCGATCGGCAAAAATCAATATAACATTGAAATGAATGGCAGCCCGCGGATTACGTCCAAAAATAAAATGTTTTTTGCATTATGTAATGTATTTTGGACGTTTTGAACCGTTTTTTGGGCCCCCAATTGTTTCAGAACCCATATTTTACTTTTAAACTCGCAAACCTGTTGGTGATTGAATAATGTGTTGTATTGATTAAAACTGAAAAGAAGCAATTTTATATACAAGACTGCCATTTGTCGAGAGCACTTGTTCAGTTCGGTTCGGGCGGTTAAATCCATCCGATCGGCAAAAATCAATATAACATGGAAATGAATGGCAGCCCGCGGATTACGTCCAAAAATAAAATGTTTTTTGCATTATGTAATGTATTTTGGACGTTTTAAACCGTTTTTTGGGCCCCCAATTGTTTCAGAACCCATATTTTACTTTTAAACTCGCAAACCTGTTGTAGATTGAATAATATGTGTTGTATTGATTAAAACCGTTAAAACTTAAAACAAGCAATTTTATATACAAGACTGCCATCTGTCGAGAGCACTTGTTCAGTTCGGTTCGGGCGGTTAAATCCATCCGATCGGGAAAAATCAATATAACATGGAAATGAATGACAGCCCGCGGATTACGTCCAAAAATAAAATGTTTTTTGCATTATGTAATGTATTTTGGACGTTTTAAACCGTTTTTTGGGCCCCCAATTGTTTCAGAACCCATATTTTACTTTTAAACTCGCAAACCTGTTGGTGATTGAATAATGTGTTGTATTGATTAAAACTAAAAAGAAGCAATTTTATATACAAGAGTGCTATTTCTCGAGAGCACTTGTTCAGTTCGGTTCGGGCGGTTAAATCCATCCGATCGGGAAAAATCAATATAACATGGAAATGAATGACAGCCCGCGGATTACGTCCAAAAATAAAATGTTTTTTGCATTATGTAATGTATTTTGGACGTTTTAAACCGTTTTTTGGGCCCCCAATTGTTTCAGAACCCATATTTTACTTTTAAACTCGCAAACCTGTTGGTGATTGAATAATGTGTTGTATTGATTAAAACTAAAAAGAAGCAATTTTATATACAAGAGTGCTATTTCTCGAGAGCACTTGTTCAGTTCGGTTCGGGCGGTTAAATCCATCCGATCGGGAAAAATCAATATAACATGGAAATGAATGGCAGCCCGCGGATTACGTCCAAAAATAAAATGTTTTTTGCATTATGTAATGTATTTTGGACGTTTTAAACCGTTTTTTGGGCCCCCAATTGTTTCAGAACCCATATTTTACTTTTAAACTCGCAAACCTGTTGTGCATTGAATAATGTGTTGTATTGATTAAAACCGTTAAAACTTAAAACAAGCAATTTTATATACAAGAGTGCTATTTCTCGAGAGCACTTGTTCAGTTCGGTTCGGGCGGTTAAATCCATCCGATCGGCAAAAATCAATATAACATTGAAATGAATGGCAGCCCGCGGATTACGTCCAAAAATAAAATGTTTTTTGCATTATGTAATGTATTTTGGACGTTTTGAACCGTTTTTTGGGCCCCCAATTGTTTCAGAACCCATATTTTACTTTTAAACTCGCAAACCTGTTGGTGATTGAATAATGTGTTGTATTGATTAAAACTGAAAAGAAGCAATTTTATATACAAGACTGCCATTTGTCGAGAGCACTTGTTCAGTTCGGTTCGGGCGGTTAAATCCATCCGATCGGCAAAAATCAATATAACATGGAAATGAATGGCAGCCCGCGGATTACGTCCAAAAATAAAATGTTTTTTGCATTATGTAATGTATTTTGGACGTTTTAAACCGTTTTTTGGGCCCCCAATTGTTTCAGAACCCATATTTTACTTTTAAACTCGCAAACCTGTTGTAGATTGAATAATATGTGTTGTATTGATTAAAACCGTTAAAACTTAAAACAAGCAATTTTATATACAAGACTGCCATCTGTCGAGAGCACTTGTTCAGTTCGGTTCGGGCGGTTAAATCCATCCGATCGGGAAAAATCAATATAACATGGAAATGAATGACAGCCCGCGGATTACGTCCAAAAATAAAATGTTTTTTGCATTATGTAATGTATTTTGGACGTTTTAAACCGTTTTTTGGGCCCCCAATTGTTTCAGAACCCATATTTTACTTTTAAACTCGCAAACCTGTTGGTGATTGAATAATGTGTTGTATTGATTAAAACTAAAAAGAAGCAATTTTATATACAAGAGTGCTATTTCTCGAGAGCACTTGTTCAGTTCGGTTCGGGCGGTTAAATCCATCCGATCGGGAAAAATCAATATAACATGGAAATGAATGGCAGCCCGCGGATTACGTCCAAAAATAAAATGTTTTTTGCATTATGTAATGTATTTTGGACGTTTTAAACCGTTTTTTGGGCCCCCAATTGTTTCAGAACCCATATTTTACTTTTAAACTCGCAAACCTGTTGTGCATTGAATAATGTGTTGTATTGATTAAAACCGTTAAAACTTAAAACAAGCAATTTTATATACAAGAGTGCTATTTCTCGAGAGCACTTGTTCAGGTCGGTTCGGGCGGTTAAATCCATCCGATCGGCAAAAATCAATATAACATTGAAATGAATGGCAGCCCGCGGATTACGTCCAAAAATAAAATGTTTTTTGCATTATGTAATGTATTTTGGACGTTTTGAACCGTTTTTTGGGCCCCCAATTGTTTCAGAACCCATATTTTACTTTTAAACTCGCAAACCTGTTGTAGATTGAATAATGTGTTGTATTGATTAAAACCGTTAAAACTTAAAACAAGCAATTTTATATACAAGAGTGCTATTTCTCGAGAGCACTTGTTCAGTTCGGTTCGGGCGGTTAAATCCATCCGATCGGCAAAAATCAATATAACATGGAAATGAATGGCAGCCCGCGGATTACGTCCAAAAATAAAATGTTTTTTGCATTATGTAATGTATTTTGGACGTTTTGAACCGTTTTTTGGGCCCCCAATTGTTTCAGAACCCATATTTTACTTTTAAACTCGCAAACCTGTTGTAGATTGAATAATGTGTTGTATTGATTAAAACCGTTAAAACTTAAAACAAGCAATTTTATATACAAGAGTGCTATTTCTCGAGAGCACTTGTTCAGTTCGGTTCGGGCGGTTAAATCCATCCGATCGGCAAAAATCAATATAACATTGAAATGAATGGCAGCCCGCGGATTACGTCCAAAAATAAAATGTTTTTTGCATTATGTAATGTATTTTGGACGTTTTGAACCGTTTTTTGGGCCCCCAATTGTTTCAGAACCCATATTTTACTTTTAAACTCGCAAACCTGTTGTAGATTGAATAATGTGTTGTATTGATTAAAACCGTTAAAACTTAAAACAAGCAATTTTATATACAAGAGTGCTATTTCTCGAGAGCACTTGTTCAGTTCGGTTCGGGCGGTTAAATCCATCCGATCGGCAAAAATCAATATAACATTGAAATGAATGGCAGCCCGCGGATTACGTCCAAAAATAAAATGTTTTTTGCATTATGTAATGTATTTTGGACGTTTTGAACCGTTTTTTGGGCCCCCAATTGTTTCAGAACCCATATTTTACTTTTAAACTCGCAAACCTGTTGTAGATTGAATAATGTGTTGTATTGATTAAAACCGTTAAAACTTAAAACAAGCAATTTTATATACAAGAGTGCTATTTCTCGAGAGCACTTGTTCAGTTCGGTTCGGGCGGTTAAATCCATCCGATCGGCAAAAATCAATATAACATTGAAATGAATGGCAGCCCGCGGATTACGTCCAAAAATAAAATGTTTTTTGCATTATGTAATGTATTTTGGACGTTTTGAACCGTTTTTTGGGCCCCCAATTGTTTCAGAACCCATATTTTACTTTTAAACTCGCAAACCTGTTGTAGATTGAATAATGTGTTGTATTGATTAAAACCGTTAAAACTTAAAACAAGCAATTTTATATACAAGAGTGCTATTTCTCGAGAGCACTTGTTCAGTTCGGTTCGGGCGGTTAAATCCATCCGATCGGCAAAAATCAATATAACATGGAAATGAATGGCAGCCCGCGGATTACGTCCAAAAATAAAATGTTTTTTGCATTATGTAATGTATTTTGGACGTTTTGAACCGTTTTTTGGGCCCCCAATTGTTTCAGAACCCATATTTTACTTTTAAACTCGCAAACCTGTTGTAGATTGAATAATGTGTTGTATTGATTAAAACCGTTAAAACTTAAAACAAGCAATTTTATATACAAGAGTGCTATTTCTCGAGAGCACTTGTTCAGTTCGGTTCGGGCGGTTAAATCCATCCGATCGGCAAAAATCAATATAACATGGAAATGAATGGCAGCCCGCGGATTACGTCCAAAAATAAAATGTTTTTTGCATTAAGTGATGCATTTTGGACGTTTTAAACCGTTTTTGTGGCCCCCCAATTGTTTCAGAACCCACATTCACTTTTAAACTCGCAAACCTGTTGTTGATTGAATAATTTCTTGTATGGATTAAGACTAAAACTAAAAACAAGCATTTGCATAAACTGAATTCATATAAGCTTATCTAGTCGTTTCTACAGGAAGCTGCTATCTGAATAATATGATACCTCAGGTGCATCTAATCACATAACTAGCGGGTTCAAACATTAATAACGTCTGAAAATATATTTAAATATTTTATCTCCTGCCACTCATTGGACGTTTCACGGTTTCGCCATATAAATCGTCTGGAAACGCGTAGTTTAATAAAATATACTACCGGGGGAAATTTATATGGAAACACTTTAGGAAAATTATTTTTAAAATGAGATAACTTTTCATAAAATAAATCATTTTCTAGTAAAATTAAATTTACTGTGCAATCTCCTCTTGAAAAGTCAAACAACCCTAGGGAATAATAACCATTACATGCTCGTAAAATCCAAATTTGTCCAGGACGAAATAATAATGTCTTCTAACAGTTTATACGACACATACATTTTTGAAAAATTAATCAAATATGCCATGAGGGGATATTTTATGTCCTTGGGAGAAATTATTTTTTGATTCCAAACTCTCTCAAATGTTTAATATTGTGCTAGTCATTTGTTCCGCTCTTTTGTTATCGCGGTATTCATGCCCTCGCGCAAAAGCGCACCTACGGGCATTATTCGCTAGAGAAAAACGATTATTCACGGCAGTCTATTAGTATCCACAAATTATTTTTTTAAATAAATATCCAAAAACAATTTGGCACTGATTTGTTTTGCTGCGAGCTTTCATGAACGCAGAAGAGCATTTTCGTAGAAATTTCTCTAAAAGGTGCCTTTTACACTCACATAAAACCCTTCAGACTCTTGACAGGCAAGATTTCCAAAGATATGCTTTTCCTAAATCCTTTCTACTTCCAGAATACTTCATGTTTTATTTGCATTTTGAAAGGACCACACTTCAGATAAAAAAATTAATTAACGAACACAAAGTTTTTTTTAATTTTAAAATTAACACGAATTTTTTTAAACTTAGGCGTATAAAAAAAATTGGGACACCTTTAGCATGAATCGAAGTAATTTAGAACCATGGCATGAGAGGCGATTCCATTACAATCGGGTTGCTTGATAGAATCCTATCTATAACATCTGCGGACACAAAAACTTTCTTCACCTACGCTTCTGCAAACCAAATCAATGCTTTAAACTTTACTAAAGCCGACAGATTTGCAAATTCTGCCTTTGAAACGATTTAGTCAAATATTGGAGTCGGTTTTTGCTGGCGTTTATCGAAAAGGAAACCGTTTGGATCGAAAACACAAAGCTTTGCTTTAAAGAACTTTTATGAACAAAAGTTTTAGAATTTAGAACAATCACTTCATTTTTCTAATTATTAGGGACCGGATTTCTATGCATTTGCATATCAATTTGAAAGTGCATATTTTTGCATATTTGCGAACTTTTGAATATCGTCACCCTAATTCGCAAGTGTCGTAAGTCCACTTTTACTGGAAAATCAAAGCCAGTTGATTATTTTTTTTTCTAAAGTAGCGACATGAACTTGAAAAGGCAACAATAACGATCTTTCGTCCGCTAGATGGTGTTAAGAATTTCGAGTTTTTGCAGAAAAGTTTGTCAACAAGTTTGCGACTTTGATAGTTTGACGTTTAGCACAATTGTCATAATATTACTGAATTTTTTGGATATTCAAAATATTAACATATTGGAAGGCGTTTTAAATAATATTGCAGTGTTTTATAATAGGTAAGTAACTTATAAATATTAGACCCTTAAAAGATTACAAGAATCCATATTATATTATTAATTATTATAATCTCAGGAAAGTCTACAAAAATGGTGTAGATGTACCTATACAATCTGGATTGAATGTGTCCTGGGAACAAGAGTTATGAGTCAATCAAACAACCTTTATCATGGCAACATCGTTTTTAACGTGCTTAACTAGGAGGAGAGGTAGTTTATACAAATTTTCTTTTTAATAACTAATTTAGGTAATACATAGTGGCATCACAAGATTAACGGTACCTATCCAAATTTTGGGCAATTACAAACGCTATACAGTTCATGAAGTGTAGTTGATTTGTTGTAATATTTTTAATGATGAAACCTAACAGACAAAATCACTATCCACTCTTTTTCCTCCAGACTTATGAAGAATAAGATTCAACATCGATGACATCGTAAGATTTAATCACAGACCGAAAATTTACCAATGGAATATAGTCTGGTACTCCATAATTTCCACGTTTCGACTGCATAAAATATTGGGATAAAGCAATTAACCGAAGTGCCTTTTTGAATTCTTTCGCATTTGGAATGGGATTGAGAGACCGAATATTAGAGAATAAATTGTCTACGACAGTTATTTGAAATTTTCACTGTTAAAAATCTATTTTGCTGGTTCAAAACACCTTTTGTGGATAGTAATAAGCCTGTTTGTAACGGTTTCGAATAGAGTTTTGCCATCAGAAGACATTTTATTAGTAAAATTTCAATATTAGTGTAATAGTTTTAGTACTCTATTCAATAGTATAATAGTGGTTTTATTAGTATTATAATTTTATAGTTGTATAAAAACTGCTTAAGTAAATACATGTAGCCTATGTTGCGTATTATTTCGTCATTTTTATTATAAAATTGATATCCAGATTTTATGGGTGTTTCATGTTATCCATAAACCATCATGCCTTTCTTCTGGAAACAAGCATTCAACCTTTACTTCCAACACTTCTAATAAATTCAGTATCTCTTCATGTATTTCCGGAATACGTACACTTAAATGTTTGAATTCTTCTTTGTAGTGTTTTAATGCACAGAATAGATAGAAATTGTCTTTTAGTTCGTTGTACTTGTATCACATGTGGTATACAACTTGAGGAATTTGCGAATGCTCGTATCTGATCATTTATCATTTTATTCCACGGTGGGTGCCTACCCTATTATTCTATCTCTTCAGCAGGTTCAGCTCGAATACTTTCTTTAAATTTTCAAATATAGATATAATTTCTCTTTCCTATCTATTACTGTGCAGCTTGTAACTGATTTTGTAAAGTTTTTATTAATTAATTCTTGGTCACGAATTATAGGATTGGGGATCGTGAGCTAGGAACAATTGGATTTGTTTAATCATATACTATTAAAGGTTATCATATATTTTATTGTAACATATTACATCGGTTCTAGGTAAATCAATTAGCAATAATTTCAATATTAGACACAAAAGAACATATGTATTGTTATAAGTAGTTACATAAATCAAATTACGCTTAACACTTATTAGAACACCCAATCACTTATTGACATCGAATAATACCTACAATTAATTTTTTACATTTTTGCGATAACAAACAAAAATTATAAATAAACTTCCTTATGGTGTCAGACAAATCTAGAGAATCATTTACTCTTGTACGCTTTCTGGGTTGTAGAGTTTTGGAAGTATGGGCTGTAAAATTGTTGGTAAAGCTTTTCATCGCAAAACATTTCTGTCCCTCCGATTTTTGAATTGATCTTGATTTCTCATTCTTCAAGCAAAGAAAATAACAGTTTATTTCAATATATCTCAAAACTAATGTTTTAATTCTTAATTTAATCTAATAAATACTTACTTCGCAAAGCATTGGAAAACGGAATATCACCTTCTCTACCAATATTATTTATCCACTTTTCCGGGTTATTTTTCGGTAATCGGTAAAATGTTACACCGCTATTAATGTGGCAATTAATTGCACAATAACAAAGCATGATAATTAATTCTTAATTGCAAAACTAAACTGAATTTTAAATTCAAATAGTATTTAAATTTACAAACGTCAAAGTCGCGAAAGTAGCGCCACAGCGGCAAGTAAATCGTTATTGTTGCCTTTTAAAACGTCAAAATTCATGTCGCTACTTTAGAAAAAACAATCAACTGGCTTTGTGGAAAATAAGGTTTTGGCTCCATCTGATAGATAGGTTACCTACCTATCGTTTGGAAAGTGCAGTATGTCCGGGAAAAAATTCAAACGCTTAAAACTCGTTATAATAAAATGTTGTAAGTCCACCTGCATGCACCAGTAATGCGCAGGTGTCGTAAGTCCATGAGTAGCCATAATAATAGACTGTGTCCTTAATGTGGTTGCGGTTTAATCATCTAAATTCACATATTTATTTCAAGTGTATTTTATTGTGAGTTGCTTTAATATATATTATCATGTATTTACACATCTTTTTCATGAACTTTATACATTTATTTGTTTATAATTGTTGCTTAAATTACAATTAAATTTAGAAAGGAGTTACGACAATTTCGTCACATACGTTATTTGTTACAGTAATATTCTTTGCCGGACTTACGTGATTTTCCGTTATCGTTTTTTGTGTCTCCTGTAAAATTTCGGTTTTGGCACTTACGACATTTGCGAATTAGGGTGACGATATATTTCTTGAAAAATTATTACAAAAAAAACTGACCACACGATTTTGTTTAAATTTTCTACACTTATCCAGCTTGGTGTTAGGTACATTTTCGTTTTTTGATGAATGCTAGAATTTCACTGTGGCGCCCTCTACGAGGTTTTAAAAATCGGAAATTGATGCTCCTATAGCGCCTTTATTAATCAAAATATGAAAAAAGTTTTAATATAAAACTTGTTCAGTTTATAGATCTGCATTCGTCTAAATTTATATCACGTATACAGGGTGTTTGGTTTTCACAGTACAATAAGCAACTTTGTTATTTTAAATGAAATACCCTGTATATTATTATATAATTGAATGCAAAATTGAATTGTCTATCACATAGTATAAGGTTGTCATATAGCTAAAATGTACGGTTGATGAGAATTTCGCGAAGTTCAGCTACGGATGCGCAGCTCTCTTTTGTACGTACCGAACCCGTATAGTCTAGTTTTAGTTTTAAACAAAAATGGGGCTAAAGAACAAACCGCATATTTACTTCAAAAATACCGTCATGAAATCCTTGAAAGTATTTGTACATAAAATACAATTCCCTCTAGCATAAAGATAAAGAAATGAAGACAAATGCCCAGCAGGTTAAACCCATGTGCGCACCCTTGACAACATAAAAGTATTGCCAAACTTTATTTTCCTTGTGTTAGAAGTACAAATGGTCCTCCACTTGAGATTTTCCTTACAGCTTATCTTTCGCCACTTTTACTTTAAATGTCACTCTCCATGACACTTGATTGATGTTTCTCTCAGAGACGCTCTCCAGGGGGATGTAAAGAAAATCCGGACTTCAATTGTCCGGACTCGTTATTAATAATGTGGCTTTTCAATATTTTATACGACTATCGAAGTGATAACGTTCGGGAATGTCGCAAGAAGTAGTACATAAGAAACAATTTGTTATATCTACAGGGAATACACGCTCAATTTTATGTGGGACACGACTAGTATTTTACTTTAGTAAATAAAATAACTTTTAGAGAATACACAGTTGTGTCTCGTAAGAAGGATTTGTTTGTATTTTCAAAAAGAAAATAAATTTTGCTACCAAAAGACGATCGTCACAGAAGTGGTACCTGAAAATCGCTTTTCAGACAATTACGGTAACATGTTTGATATTGTTGCGTTGCGTTTTGAACTTACTGAAAAAATAAACAAAAAATAACGCTAAGGAATCACCCGGTATATAAAAATATTAATTCCTTAAAAGGCATCATGGTAGGTTTTGATCAATTGACGGGCTACAATTTTTAAGTGGGTACTTAAAAATAAGGAGACTTCTAAAAAATGTGTATCTTATATTTCAAGATGAATGTAAGCCCCTTGGGTTAGGTTTTGAGTACACCATTACTAACAGGGTTACTTGATATTATAAACAAAAATTATGTGATACGGTTACATAATGTTCCTGTTATTCTTTAACAACAAAAACACGATTTTAAATGTTATACAAATTATTTTCGCAAGAAATCTAAAACATTTAACCTAAATAACAAAAAAATAAACAAAGTACAATCAGAATGTGGCGTTTAATCCCGCATAAATTTAAATCAAGCAAGCCATGACATATTTTATTATCGCATTTTCGTGCATAACTTCCTTTCTAGTGATCGTAAAAACTTCTGATTTTTTGCATTTTCTTTCTTTTTCTATTTCCTTTACGCTTATAATAAAATAGAACCGCCTTTATATTTAAAATTTTCAAGAAAATTGCAAAAAACTGCGAGTTTCCGCTAAAACCCCACACAAACCTGAAGTGTAAAATTTTTGTCCCGGACAATAAATTTAATTTTATATTTTAAAAAAAGGGGTTTTAATTTCATTACATCGGATAATTGAATAAATCCCATTTGAACTCATATATCGAATTAGCAGACAATGGTTTGGCATGAATTGCATAAACTTAATTAATTAATCATTACCTTTTTGAGTTTTAGTGCTCTGCATTTAAATGCAGCAAAAAAGGGGTGCAAAACTAATTGCATATCGATTAAACCTTTTAAAAAAATATACATTCACGAATAAAACCGTAACCTTTATGGAAATGCAACTAGATACAAACAGTTGCAATTAAACAAATCCAATAGATTCCAAAAGGTCCCTTGAAATTAATTGCTTAGTAAAAAATTACCGCTGTGACACCGCAATTTTCCCTCAACCCCTAAGACTATATATTTTCCAAAGATACACTTACCTCGCTCCGAACATTGGCCAACGCAGTCTCTCACCAAGGAACCCTCGCTTTGGTATTTCTGGAACAAAGAATCCACATTCGTTATCCAGAAACACAAAAATTTAACTGCCGCATTCAGAACCATTTGAACGGCTTGAAATATGAAATCACGGTCGAGAATACAAACACCATTTCGGATCCTTTTTTTTCGCATGGAATTAAAAAATTACAAGAATATTTCAATTGTTTATTCTTTTTTATTACTATTAGCTTTATCCGTGAAATAGGGGAAACATAATTAAGCTGCCCCAACTAAAAAAAAATTAGTAGCAATCTGGATTCGACCCCTGGTCCAAACAAACATTTAGTAATCAATCCCATTGCTGCAACACTACAATAGCTAATTTTTAGATACGACAGCGTACGTTTAAGTTTCGTCTTAACAATTTGGCACTTTCGTGCCGCTTACAAAAAATAAACATGTTTACGTATTCATTCCTTTTCAAACCATAAAAAAGCGTATGGCTGTAAAAGCTCAATGAATTAGTTAAAAGCTACTTGATGTATCAGTTTTCGCTTCATCTTGTTTGATGGCTTTCTGGGGGATGAAACACCCTAACATAAATATATCGATCGAAATACGAAAATTATGAAAATGGTAGAGACCAAAATAATAAAACGAAGAATGTTAGAAGGAAAATGACGGAAACAAACGTTATTTAGGGGTAATGTAAACAGAAATCCATATTTTTATATAAATTGCTGTATATTTTCTTGATACAGCGCGACAGAGGCTACAAAAGCGTACCCGGTGTAAGACTAGTGGCGTGTGACGTCATCAACCACGCGCATTATTAGTTTTAAATGGAAACCTAGAGAAAACCGCGCAAGTTAGCGCAAAATAATATGAGAGAAAAGCTGTAGAAAATATTATTTCCTACAAGAAACTTCCGGAATGTTTTTGTCTAACGTTAATAGTTTGGGCCTGGGAACCGTCAGACTAAACACACGCGCGCGTCTATTTTTCTCTAAGACGAGCTTGCTCGCGACAGTGCCAAAATAGCGCAAAATAATATAAAAGCAAAGTTGTAGAAAATAAAATTTCCTACAAGAAACTCTCGAAAAGTTTTTGTCTAATGTTAATATTTTGGGCCTGAGAACCGTCAGACTAAACACACGCGCGCGTCTATTTTTCTCTAAGACGAGCTTGCTCGCGACAGTGCCAAAATAGCGCAAAATAATATAAAAGCAAAGTTGTAGAAAATAAAATTTCCTACAAGAAACTCTCGAAAAGTTTTTGTGTAATGTTAATATTTTG
The DNA here is from genome assembly GCA_963082805.1 of Hemicrepidius hirtus. Lineage (NCBI taxonomy): Eukaryota > Metazoa > Arthropoda > Insecta > Coleoptera > Elateridae > Hemicrepidius > Hemicrepidius hirtus. Next base: position 30,504,024 of record OY720166.1, read on the forward strand.
GGCCTGGGAACCGTAAGACTAAACACATACGCGCGTCTATTTTGCTCTAAGACGAGCTTGCTCGCGACAGTGCCAAAAAAGGGCAAAATAATATAAAAGCAAAGTTGTAGAAAATAAAATTTCCTACAAGAAACTCCCGAAAAGTTTTTGTTTAATGTTAATAGTTTGGGCCTGGGAACCGTCAGACTAAACACACGCGCGCATCTATTTAGTTCTAAGACGAGCTTGCTCGCGACAGTGCCAAAATAGCGCAAAATAATATAAAAGCAAAGTTGTAGAAAATAAAATTTCCTACAAGAAACTCTCGAAAAGTTTTTGTCTAATGTTAATATTTTGGGCCTGAGAACCGTCAGACTAAACACACGCGCGCGTCTATTTTTCTCTAAGACGAGCTTGCTCGCGACAGTGCCAAAATAGCGCAAAATAATATAAAAGCAAAGTTGTAGAAAATAAAATTTCCTACAAGAAACTCTCGAAAAGTTTTTGTGTAATGTTAATATTTTGGGCCTGGGAACCGTAAGACTAAACACATACGCGCGTCTATTTTGCTCTAAGACGAGCTTGCTCGCGACAGTGCCAAAAAAGGGCAAAATAATATAAAAGCAAAGTTGTAGAAAATAAAATTTCCTACAAGAAACTCCCGAAAAGTTTTTGTTTAATGTTAATAGTTTGGGCCTGGGAACCGTCAGACTAAACACACGCGCGCATCTATTTAGTTCTAAGACGAGCTTGCTCGCGACAGTGCCAAAATAGCGCAAAATAATATAAGAGAAAAGTTGTAGAAAATACAATTTCCTACAAGAAACTCCTTGGAAGTTTTTGTCTAACGTTAATAGTTTGGGCTTGGGAACCGTCACACTAACCATATACGTGAAACCGCACGCTTCGGTGTATGTTGTTTTCAAAACGCGGCTGTTCATAAAATAAAAAAAATATTTATACGAGTTAAAAAATTACAAATTTAATATTCCCACCAAGTAAATTTATTCTATCATTATTCTTTCTGATCAGATTGGTCTGAAAAAAAATGACAAGAATTCGTTATACCTCCCTACAGGAAGGAAAAAGTGTTTATAAAGTTTTGAAAGTTTAATGGAAACTATTCAAAAGTCAAAGCCATTTAATCTTTTAGAAATAATTATCCAAGTTTTCAGACTTTTATTTAAAAATCTCCAGCAAACAACTTTTCCAGGAGCTTAGAATCTAATCCGTCACTCATTTTCAAATTACTTTAATCCCCTGCTTCGTATCCAATTCATGTAATCAAGGGATTACTGTATTCAGCCAAATTCGTGAGCGTCCATTTCATACAGAGAACAATACAACGAGAAAAATGTATTCTTCAAAAAATATTACAGCACTTTTAAATGCTCCTGAAAATGTTTCCCTTACGCATAGATAATTACATTAAAGTCTGATAAATTATTCTGTAAAATCTTAAAGCTGCTTTACATAATCAAAAATGAGTTAGTCATAAGTAGAGATTTACCTAAAATATTTAAATTTTATTCATCTTGAAGCTAGAAATTACTGAATTAAAGAAATATTTTTTCAGACAGAAATGCACTTTATTCGTTTGTAAAATTAAATTTTGTTAAACTTTTGAATATTAAAAAGAATTTAGCCACAAATTTGTTACATAATTCCATTTACATCTAAAAAAACATGACAATAACTCGCTTACAACCCATTCGTAATGCCATTGCGGCTGTAACTTCTAAACTTTAATTTCCTTATCCAATAGGAGTCCGGTCATGTAACGTCAGCACGTTAAGGGTAAAATTTAAACAAATACACGCTCATGGGTTGGCATGCAAATACAATACATCCCGGTCCCGCGGTTACCATAGATATTGGCGCTTACCCACCGAGGTAGACCACGTGAAGAGCGGTCCCTATGACAACCATGAGCGTGTAGTTGTTTACCTACCGGGGTAGACCACGTGATGAGCGGTCCTTATGACAATTGACAACCCATAAGCATGTAGTTGTTTACCCACCGAGGTAGACCACGTGATAATCGAACTCTATAGACTATTGTCGAGGTTTCAGATATGGCTGAAAGATTGCCCACGGAATTGCGGAGCCAAAATTTGTAGTCTCCCGATTCGAACCGAGTATACAAACCTAAATGTTCACAACTTAAACTTTTATATGAATATTTCATCCAAGTTGACTTCAAGCTTTATGAAGCCAAATAATCTGATTCAAGGCTTTAGGTTGAAAAAAGTTTCAGGAAAGCTGAAAATCCTATTTTATCTTTGTCTTTCATTGCCTTTCTTATTACGAATCCCACAATACGCATTAAGATTTTTTATCATTGCTACATGTGTCCTTTCGACTATAAATAATATTCTGTTCTCTCATCATATTTCCATTTTGTTTTCACTCGTGGGAATGTGGTGCATATTTTATGCGAATAAATTTCAAGCAAAGAACTTTTGTAAGAGAGGATACTGAAAACCTATGCAAATCTAAAATAAAACGCAGACTGGACCAAGGCTTACATTGAATTATTTATGAAAAGCTTCAGTACTCGACCAACTCAGGAGATGATTTCTGAGAAAATAAAAAGCTTTCCCAGTCATCTAAAGAAAGTCTTTCTTGATTGATTTTGAAAAAGAGTCGCGCGATTTTCAAATTCATCAGCAAACAAATTTTGGTAATTCTACATCCTGTATAAGGAAAATCCTCTTATAATATACCGAACAATATACTTTGGTGAGAACAAAGCTTTAAATTATTTTATAAACCACTTACTCGTATCTGCAAGCGCTACTGCAAGACAATTACGCAAGTTTCGCAGATTAAGCAAACTATGCAAATTATTTATCCTAAAAATCCGCAGAATGAATTTTCCGCGGTGTGGGATGGAAGTTTTGTTTATTCCAGCCTACACACTCCTCGTGATATCCCCAAGGAAACCGTTAACAAGCTTCCTTAATACCGCACACATCTCACAAGATATTAAAGTTAAATGTTTCAATTTCACATCGCGATACCATTGCACATTATTCGCTAGTGGATAATAATTATTCACTAGCGCACAATTTAAAATTAAAGCCACGAGGGAGAAACGTGTGGTTGGGGAAAAACAACCACAAAAACGCACTTTATTCGCTAGTGTATAATGATTATTCACTAGTGAATAATGATTAATCACGGAAGTGTATTATGGATGGATGGGATTATCGGTGTCCAAACACGCGGATTATATTATACCTACACTAATCGTGGAGAAATATTTTTTTTGTCTAAAATCCATGATCTAAAATCCGCCCTAAAGTCTTTTATTGTGTCATATTTTGGGGTTGTTTCTCCCCAACCACACGTTTCTCCCTCGTGGTTTTAATTTACATTGTGATGTTTACCATAAACAAGGGAAACTTGAGGGTTGTTTTATATTCCTGTCAAACCACTGCACTATATAAGACAAACAAAACTTTTAATGTAATAGTTTTCAATCCTTAAAGGATCAACCGAGAGATTACGATTGTTGTAGAAAATCAGTGAAATTGCTCCTTCACCTTCAGATTGAAGAAGAGTTCTGATCGACTTTTATAACGAGTCCCGTAAGAGTTACAAAAGTAAAATTGTTTGTGTTTTGATTTGTCAAGAGTGTTCGTGGTAATTTTTTTTCGGAACATTGGAAAATAATGTGAAGCATCTCTGACAAGACGTCAAATCAAATTTTCCACTTCGTTCGTAAGAACAAAAAACTTGTACAATATACCACGGTTGGGAAAGTTACTACAGCACGACTTATAGACCGAGGCGCTACGCGCAGAGGAATATAATCGAGTCGCGAAGCAAGCACGGATCTACGGGGGGAGGAGGTAATGACCCTCTCCCAAAGACCTGAGGCGCTTTCCAATTGCACGCGGGAGTATCTTCGAGTAGCACAGAGTAACTTCGAGCAGCATTGAGTAGCTCGGAGCTACTCCGTGTTACTCGGAGTAACTCTGTGCTACTCGAAGTTATTTTCACGTGAAATTGAACAGCACCTCAGGTGTAACATTATTACACAACATTTTTTGGGTTTAACATCATCGCCTGGGAGTTCTCCGTACCTCCCGGATCATTTCCCCCCCTCAGAAAATTTCTCTAGATCCGCGCTTGTCGCGAGGTTATAATAATTATTCTCTTGGCATATAAAGTATTGTTATAAAACTGTTAAGAGATACTTTTTTTTAATTTAAATGAGAAACAGTAACAACGAAGGAATTACAAACCCCAACGCACAGTTTGTTTATAAATACTTCCCCTACTACATGAAGGGGTTGACGATTGTGTTTAATATTTAAATCACCCAGAACTCTTAAACCCTTATTTATGCGATTTATTAATTCAGAATTGTCGAGATCATGATTAAATATAAAAACGTATGCTAATTTGAATTTTATTTATAAGTATTTCGGTTTTCCACACCCTCTTGTCCTAAAAATAAATCACGGAATATTTAGCAAAATATTCAGTTTTGTAGTCCCATTGCAGATTACGTAAGCTTACTTTTTATTTATTACACATATGTAACCAACGTCCGCTGTTTTTAATTCCTGCTAACCTTTACGAGGGTATAACAGAGACTAAAAAGGTAATCCTACGATATATTATTAAGCAGAAGATCGTATTATTTCAAAATTTAACTCTCTTTGAAATAGAAATTGTATAATTGGGAGTAAAGTTTACAAAACTCGGTTCCGTTTCGTAAACAAAATTAAATTTTGGTATTTTATGCACACGCGCAAAAGCGCTCCTAGTTATTCCCTAGTGAATAATGATATAATAATAATTCCTAGGTAATACATTATGGGTTACCACATAAACAATTATTAATAGATTATTCACTAGTCACTTAAAAACCAACATTCGTCATAGGTAAAATATTAACAAACTCGTTTACTTTTTTTGGTCGTTCAGTTTCCGGTGCTTCCGGATTATTTTCGTTAGTATTCTAAATTTAATAAAACCCAGTCATATAATCCGAGCATTTTCATTCATTTACTTTTATTTATGATTTAAGAAACCTTTCATGAATTCCGCGTTCTTTTCCCTTTTACACGAATATATTATTGTACTCCACGGAGTGTCTGCGCAAATTTCACAAGAACAAGTTTTCTTTTTTGTTTGTTATTTTTTTTATGATTCCATCTGCAAAATTTCGGTTGGAAGTACACAATAAAGTTAATATTGCAGACGCCCAAACACTTATGGGTAACCATTTCTGATTTTACGACCCGTAAAGGAGCAATTTAACAAGATATCTAATTTAGTTGTGGGTCTAAAAAGCAAGAAGGACCGACTTGACGAACGAGTAAATGACTTTTGGAACCCTTTGTCCTTCTACATAATTTACTACACATATTAAGGCACTACAGGGGTTTATATAAAATAACAATCAGAAACCAGCGTCTTTAAGTTTTGCCACTGAAAAATGTTATTTTCTTAATCAGTACGTAGCGCAAAAGGGCACATTCTGAGCTTGTCTCTGCAGCTGAAAATTGACGAGGGCTGTCGGGAAGCGTGCCCAGTTTCTTAGTTGAAACTCCTTGTACAGGGTGATTTACACCACGAGGCGAAAAATGAAGATTCGTGTTCAAAATTTGATTCTAAGCAAAAAATGCGAAATAACTTTTTTTCCGATCGGCCTTTGTTTTGGAGATATCGAGCTTCAAACTTTTATAATTTCAAATTTCATAAAAAACTAACAGTAGGCCATGCCGATCGGAAAAAAAGTTATTTCACATTTTTTGCTTAGAATCAAATTTTGAACACGAATCTTCATTTTTCGCCTCGTGGTGTAAATCACCCTGTATATTTAACATGCGCTACACAAATTGAACACGTCGTAAGGGTCACAACAAACCTGTGTCCATTTTGTGTATTTTGTGTATTTTCAAATTAAATATTAAAACCTAACTAGAGTTGTAAGATTTTAAAATATTTCCATTGTTTTCTGCGGGCACGTTCCCCATATGCCCCTTGGCACCAGCCGCCACTATTCGAAACTATGAAAACTTTCTGATAGGAAAATACAGTTTCATCATTCTTGGAAAACTTTGTAAGCAAAGTATTTCAACGATGAATGATTTGGCATATTTGTGTTTGGTATTTGGATATATTGATGTAATGCACGAAAATAATTCAAATAGTTTAGCAGAGACCGGATTTGTATGCACTTAAAAAAATTAAAATCTGCACTTACGAGTAGATATGACCTCAAAATTTTTAAATCATGAAATCTCCAAATTGTTTATTTTTTTTTTGTGGAAATAAAAGACGATTTATTCTTTGTCTTTAATATTCCTGAAAACACGAAGCTTTAGCTCGAGGTAATCCAAGAAAGCTATGACAATATTAAATGGGGAATCAGGTGTAACTAGGTACTATAAAAAAATTGTGAGGATTAAATTTTGCATGGCAATCTGCTAGAAGCTAGATAATATTAATTTTCTGCTGTTGTTTAAAAAAAAACTACCCCTAAACAAATTAAAACTAATAATTAATTTAAATAATTATTATCGTTCCATAATGAAAATTACAACGAGTTCATAATGTAATGAAAATTAATTCAATTTCCTTGATTTATTGTATCAGAAAACTTTTACTACGTAAAAGCCCGGAATATATTATTTCCGTCGCGTTTCCTATACGCGGCGCGGCTTTTCACTGTTCAGAATATTTCAACCATTTGTTATTTTAACCGATTGAAGAATCCACTGTAAAAACTTTCAAACTTTTCAAATTGATGGTACTCCACCCTAATTCTACTTTTTATCAGTTTTTGAATTCATCTTCCGTATTATTTCTAGAGGGTAAAGGGATGGGAAAAAAAAGTTTTTTATTAAATTACTTACAATGCAATAAGCATCCTTGTGCGGGCATTCCTTGAGCATCATATGTGTATGGTTTAAGCAGGGTGTTATAGATCCAACCCCATCATTGTACTGCCCACAAAGATAACATTTCAAAGCAATGGTGGTGGTAAGAAAACCAAAAGCCAAAGTTACGAACAACAAGCAATTTGCTCCCATTGTTACGCTTAAAACTATTTTCTTTTCTTAATAAGTTTTAAATTCTGTTTAACCCCGTCGAAACAGAGAAGCGCGTTTATTTAATACAAGCTTTTGGATCTATCTTCTCGGCACGGGGGTTGCAAGCAAACTAACTTTGAAAGTGCGCCCTGGATGCTGTCTGCACCGGCTCCGTCGATAAAACACGGATGGTTGGAAAATATGCCCACCCTTAAATTTAGGGGCTTTTTCCATTTCATTTGTAGCAATAACCCCTTGTGGTTTATGACAGGTCGCGAAAATTCCCCCCTAACTATTTATTTATGTTTTTCCTTGTTGGTTTTTATTAAGTTTTCCAACTTTAAGAGGCCACTTGGTTCTATTAAGGGAAAGCTAATATAATTTTCTTTTAAAACATGAAATACTTAATGAACAATCGGTTTGCTAATATTTATACCCAAATTTTATTTACTGCCATAAAGTAAAAGATGTTACTGCCCAAAAAAAAAAGTAAAACCCCACCCATGAATGAATTACATTCTGCAAACTTACTTAGTTCTGAAATGTAAATTAAAATAAATGAGCCTATAATTTTTCTTTATCTAAACTTTTTCCTTGAGAAATTATAACAGTAACTAGAATCCTTTTAATATTTAGCGTCATTAATTGCAGGCTACTGGATAATAATTTTCCTGCGTTATAGTGTTACGAAGATTGCGAACTACCCTCGATTTTGTAACTAGGGGTGGCGGTATCGAGCTGTAATTTTTTTTATTTACAAAGTACATCATACTTAAAACAAAAACATTCAGAAAAGTAAGTGGGCTAAAGGGATAAATCTTGGGGAAAATATTAACCGATAAAAAATGCGAAATTTCCTAAACACAAAATTTTTATACGAACTAGCAGGTACCTTCGGGTTCGCGACTTGAGGTAGGGGTACGGGGCTGTATTTTTTTTATTTACGAAGTATATCATACCTAAATCAAAAATCTGCATAAATGTAGGTAGGTGGGTTAGAGCAGCCTAATCTATAAATTATTCCAGACAGATAAATAGAATGATATAAAATGGCTAAACATGGCCAAACGACGATGCTTACACTGTGTTACTTACTTATACAATAAAATTACATTCCGAACAGATGTGTTAATTATTATGCGTTAAAATTAACAAATCTTACACGTAATATAAAACAGGACATAGGACGGTCGGCCCAAATAGTCGCCTCATACGACAGGCAGGGGATACCCTGGGCCTACTCTTTTTCCGGAACCCAGACGGATAAATAAAGTGAGATAAAACGGCTAAACATGGCCAAACGAAGAACGGTCGGCCCAAATAGTCGCCTCATACGACAGGCAGGGGATACCCTGGGCCTACTCTTTTTCCGGAACCCAGACGGATAAATAAAGTGAGATAAAACGGCTAAACATGGCCAAACGAAGAACGGTCGGCCCAAATAGTCGCCTCATACGACAGGCAGGGGATACCCTGGGCCTACTCTTTTTCCGGAACCCAGACGGATAAATAAAAATGAGATAAAATGGCTAAACATGGCCAAACGACGATACTTACTAACAAACCTTACACGTAACATAAAATAGGAGACAGGACGGTCGGCCCAAATAGTCGCCTCATACGACAGGCAGGGGATACCCTGGGCCTACTCTTTTTCCGGAACCCAGACGGATAAATAAAGTGAGATAAAACGGCTAAACATGGCCAAACGAAGAACGGTCGGCCCAAATAGTCGCCTCATACGACAGGCAGGGGATACCCTGGGCCTACTCTTTTTCCGGAACCCAGACGGATAAATAAAAATGAGATAAAATGGCTAAACATGGCCAAACGACGATACTTACTAACAAACCTTACACGTAACATAAAATAGGAGACAGGACGGTCGGCCCAAATAGTCGCCTCATACGACAGGCAGGGGATACCCTGGGCCTACTCTTTTTCCGGAACCCAGACGGATAAATAAAATGAGATAAAACGGCTAAACATGGCCAAACGAAGAACGGTCGGCCCAAATAGTCGCCTCATACGACAGGCAGGGGATACCCTGGGCCTACTCTTTTTCCGGAACCCAGACGGATAAATAAAATGAGATAAAACGGCTAAACATGGCCAAACGAAGAACGGTCGGCCCAAATAGTCGCCTCATACGACAGGCAGGGGATACCCTGGGCCTACTCTTTTTCCGGAACCCAGACGGATAAATAAAATGAGATAAAACGGATAAACATGGCCAAACGAAGAACGGTCGGCCCAAATAGTCGCCTCATACGACAGGCAGGGGATACCCTGGGCCTACTCTTTTTCCGGAACCCAGACGGATAAATAAAATGAGATAAAACGGCTAAACATGGCCAAACGAAGAACGGTCGGCCCAAATAGTCGCCTCATACGACAGGCAGGGGATACCCTGGGCCTACTCTTTTTCCGGAACCCAGACGGATAAATAAAATGAGATAAAACGGATAAACATGGCCAAACGAAGAACGGTCGGCCCAAATAGTCGCCTCATACGACAGGCAGGGGATACCCTGGGCCTACTCTTTTTCCGGAACCCAGACGGATAAATAAAAATGAGATAAAATGGCTAAACATGGCCAAACGACGATACTTACTAACAAACCTTACACGTAGCATAAAACAGGAGACAGGACGGTCGGCCCAAATAGTCGCCTCATACGACAGGCAGGGGATACCCTGGGCCTACTCTTTTTCCGGAACCCAGACGGATAAATAAAATGAGATAAAACGGCTAAAAATGGCCAAACGAAGAACGGTCGGCCCAAATAGTCGCCTCATACGACAGGCAGGGGATACCCTGGGCCTACTCTTTTTCCGGAACCCAGACGGATAAATAAAAATGAGATAAAATGGCTAAACATGGCCAAACGACGATACTTACTAACAAACCTTACACGTAGCATAAAACAGGAGACAGGACGGTCGGCCCAAATAGTCGCCTCATACGACAGGCAGGGGATACCCTGGGCCTACTCTTTTTCCGGAACCCAGACGGATAAATAAAATGAGATAAAACGGCTAAACATGGCCAAACGAAGAACGGTCGGCCCAAATAGTCGCCTCATACGACAGGCAGGGGATACCCTGGGCCTACTCTTTTTCCGGAACCCAGACGGATAAATAAAGTGAGATAAAACGGCTAAACATGGCCAAACGAAGAACGGTCGGCCCAAATAGTCGCCTCATACGACAGGCAGGGGATACCCTGGGCCTACTCTTTTTCCGGAACCCAGACGGATAAATAAAAATGAGATAAAATGGCTAAACATGGCCAAACGACGATACTTACTAACAAACCTTACACGTAACATAAAATAGGAGACAGGACGGTCGGCCCAAATAGTCGCCTCATACGACAGGCAGGGGATACCCTGGGCCTACTCTTTTTCCGGAACCCAGACGGATAAATAAAGTGAGATAAAACGGCTAAACATGGCCAAACGAAGAACGGTCGGCCCAAATAGTCGCCTCATACGACAGGCAGGGGATACCCTGGGCCTACTCTTTTTCCGGAACCCAGACGGATAAATAAAAATGAGATAAAATGGCTAAACATGGCCAAACGACGATACTTACTAACAAACCTTACACGTAACATAAAATAGGAGACAGGACGGTCGGCCCAAATAGTCGCCTCATACGACAGGCAGGGGATACCCTGGGCCTACTCTTTTTCCGGAACCCAGACGGATAAATAAAATGAGATAAAACGGCTAAACATGGCCAAACGAAGAACGGTCGGCCCAAATAGTCGCCTCATACGACAGGCAGGGGATACCCTGGGCCTACTCTTTTTCCGGAACCCAGACGGATAAATAAAATGAGATAAAACGGCTAAACATGGCCAAACGAAGAACGGTCGGCCCAAATAGTCGCCTCATACGACAGGCAGGGGATACCCTGGGCCTACTCTTTTTCCGGAACCCAGACGGATAAATAAAATGAGATAAAACGGATAAACATGGCCAAACGAAGAACGGTCGGCCCAAATAGTCGCCTCATACGACAGGCAGGGGATACCCTGGGCCTACTCTTTTTCCGGAACCCAGACGGATAAATAAAATGAGATAAAACGGCTAAACATGGCCAAACGAAGAACGGTCGGCCCAAATAGTCGCCTCATACGACAGGCAGGGGATACCCTGGGCCTACTCTTTTTCCGGAACCCAGACGGATAAATAAAATGAGATAAAACGGATAAACATGGCCAAACGAAGAACGGTCGGCCCAAATAGTCGCCTCATACGACAGGCAGGGGATACCCTGGGCCTACTCTTTTTCCGGAACCCAGACGGATAAATAAAAATGAGATAAAATGGCTAAACATGGCCAAACGACGATACTTACTAACAAACCTTACACGTAGCATAAAACAGGAGACAGGACGGTCGGCCCAAATAGTCGCCTCATACGACAGGCAGGGGATACCCTGGGCCTACTCTTTTTCCGGAACCCAGACGGATAAATAAAATGAGATAAAACGGCTAAAAATGGCCAAACGAAGAACGGTCGGCCCAAATAGTCGCCTCATACGACAGGCAGGGGATACCCTGGGCCTACTCTTTTTCCGGAACCCAGACGGATAAATAAAAATGAGATAAAATGGCTAAACATGGCCAAACGACGATACTTACTAACAAACCTTACACGTAGCATAAAACAGGAGACAGGACGGTCGGCCCAAATAGTCGCCTCATACGACAGGCAGGGGATACCCTGGGCCTACTCTTTTTCCGGAACCCAGACGGATAAATAAAATGAGATAAAACGGCTAAACATGGCCAAACGAAGAACGGTCGGCCCAAATAGTCGCCTCATACGACAGGCAGGGGATACCCTGGGCCTACTCTTTTTCCGGAACCCAGACGGATAAATAAAAATGAGATAAAATAGCTAAACATGGCCAAACGACGATACTTACTAACAAACCTTACACGTAGCATAAAACAGGAGACAGGACGGTCGGCCCAAATAGTCGCCTCATACGACAGGCAGGGGATACCCTGGGCCTACTCTTTTTCCGGAACCCAGACGGATAAATAAAATGAGATAAAACGGCTAAACATGGCCAAACGAAGAACGGTCGGCCCAAATAGTCGCCTCATACGACAGGCAGGGGATACCCTGGGCCTACTCTTTTTCCGGAACCCAGACGGATAAATAAAATAAAATAAAATGACTAAACATGGCCAAACGAAGAACGGTCGGCCCAAATAGTCGCCTCATACGACAGGCAAGGGATACCCTGGGCCTACTCTTTTTCCGGAACCCAGACGGATAAATAAAAATGAGATAAAATGGCTAAACATGGCCAAACGACGATACTTACTAACAAACCTTACACGTAACATAAAACAGGAGACAGAACGGTCGGCCCAAATAGTCGCCTCATACGACAGGCAGGGGATACCCTGGGCCTACTCTTTTTCCGGAACCCAGACGGATAAATAAAAATGAGATAAAATGGCTAAACATGGCCAAACGACGATACTTACTAACAAACCTTACACGTAACATAAAACAGGAGACAGGACGGTCGGCCCAAATAGTCACCTCATACGACAGGCAGGGGATACCCTGGGCCTACTCTTTTTCCGGAACCCAGACGGATAAATAAAATGAGATAAAATGGCTAAACATGGCCAAACGAAGACGCGGTCGGCACAAATAGTCGCCTCATACGACAGGCAGGGGATACCCTGGGCCTACTCTTTTTCCGGAACCCAGACGGATAAATAAAATAAGATAAAATGGCTAAACATGGCCAAACGAAGACGCGGTCGGCCCAAATAGTCGCCTCATACGACAGGCAGGGGATACCCTAGGCCTACTCTTTTTCCGGAACCCAGACGGATAAATAAAATGAGATAAAATGGCTAAACATGGCCAAACGAAGACGCGGTCGGCCCAAATAGTCGCCTCATACGACAGGCAGGGGATACCCTGGGCCTACTCTTTTTCCGGAACCCAGACGGATAAATAAAATAAGATAAAATGGCTAAACATGGCCAAACGAAGACGCGGTCGGCCCAAATAGTCGCCTCATACGACAGGCAGGGGATACCCTGGGCCTACTCTTTTTCCGGAACCCAGACGGATAAATAAAATAAGATAAAATGGCTAAACATGGCCAAACGAAGACGCGGTCGGCCCAAATAGTCGCCTCATACGACAGGCAGGGGATACCCTGGGCCTACTCTTTTTCCGGAACCCAGACGGATAAATAAAAATGAGATAAAATGGCTAAACATGGCCAAACGACGATACTTACTAACAAACCTTACACGTAACATAAAACAGGAGACAGGACGGTCGGCCCAAATAGTCACCTCATACGACAGGCAGGGGATACCCTGGGCCTACTCTTTTTCCGGAACCCAGACGGATAAATAAAATGAGATAAAATGGCTAAACATGGCCAAACGAAGAACGGTCGGCCCAAATAGTCGCCTCATACGACAGGCAGGGGATACCCTGGGCCTACTCTTTTTCCGGAACCCAGACGGATAAATAAAATAAAATAAAATGACTAAACATGGCCAAACGAAGAACGGTCGGCCCAAATAGTCGCCTCATACGACAGGCAAGGGATACCCTGGGCCTACTCTTTTTCCGGAACCCAGACGGATAAATAAAAATGAGATAAAATGGCTAAACATGGCCAAACGACGATACTTACTAACAAACCTTACACGTAACATAAAACAGGAGACAGAACGGTCGGCCCAAATAGTCGCCTCATACGACAGGCAGGGGATACCCTGGGCCTACTCTTTTTCCGGAACCCAGACGGATAAATAAAAATGAGATAAAATGGCTAAACATGGCCAAACGACGATACTTACTAACAAACCTTACACGTAACATAAAACAGGAGACAGGACGGTCGGCCCAAATAGTCACCTCATACGACAGGCAGGGGATACCCTGGGCCTACTCTTTTTCCGGAACCCAGACGGATAAATAAAATGAGATAAAATGGCTAAACATGGCCAAACGAAGACGCGGTCGGCACAAATAGTCGCCTCATACGACAGGCAGGGGATACCCTGGGCCTACTCTTTTTCCGGAACCCAGACGGATAAATAAAATAAGATAAAATGGCTAAACATGGCCAAACGAAGACGCGGTCGGCCCAAATAGTCGCCTCATACGACAGGCAGGGGATACCCTAGGCCTACTCTTTTTCCGGAACCCAGACGGATAAATAAAATGAGATAAAATGGCTAAACATGGCCAAACGAAGACGCGGTCGGCCCAAATAGTCGCCTCATACGACAGGCAGGGGATACCCTGGGCCTACTCTTTTTCCGGAACCCAGACGGATAAATAAAATAAGATAAAATGGCTAAACATGGCCAAACGAAGACGCGGTCGGCCCAAATAGTCGCCTCATACGACAGGCAGGGGATACCCTGGGCCTACTCTTTTTCCGGAACCCAGACGGATAAATAAAATAAGATAAAATGGCTAAACATGGCCAAACGAAGACGCGGTCGGCCCAAATAGTCGCCTCATACGACAGGCAGGGGATACCCTGGGCCTACTCTTTTTCCGGAACCCAGACGGATAAATAAAAATGAGATAAAATGGCTAAACATGGCCAAACGACGATACTTACTAACAAACCTTACACGTAACATAAAACAGGAGACAGGACGGTCGGCCCAAATAGTCACCTCATACGACAGGCAGGGGATACCCTGGGCCTACTCTTTTTCCGGAACCCAGACGGATAAATAAAATGAGATAAAATGGCTAAACATGGCCAAACGAAGACGCGGTCGGCACAAATAGTCGCCTCATACGACAGGCAGGGGATACCCTGGGCCTACTCTTTTTCCGGAACCCAGACGGATAAATAAAATAAGATAAAATGGCTAAACATGGCCAAACGAAGACGCGGTCGGCCCAAATAGTCGCCTCATACGACAGGCAGGGGATACCCTAGGCCTACTCTTTTTCCGGAACCCAGACGGATAAATAAAATGAGATAAAATGGCTAAACATGGCCAAACGAAGACGCGGTCGGCCCAAATAGTCGCCTCATACGACAGGCAGGGGATACCCTGGGCCTACTCTTTTTCCGGAACCCAGACGGATAAATAAAATAAGATAAAATGGCTAAACATGGCCAAACGAAGACGCGGTCGGCCCAAATAGTCGCCTCATACGACAGGCAGGGGATACCCTGGGCCTACTCTTTTTCCGGAACCCAGACGGATAAATAAAATAAGATAAAATGGCTAAACATGGCCAAACGAAGACGCGGTCGGCCCAAATAGTCGCCTCATACGACAGGCAGGGGATACCCTGGGCCTACTCTTTTTCCGGAACCCAGACGGATAACTAAAATAAGATAAAATGGCTAAACATGGCCAAACGAAGACGCGGTCGGCCCAAATAGTCGCCTCATACAACAGGCAGGGGATACCCTGGGCCTACTCTTTTTCCGGAACCCAGACGGATAAATAAAATGAGATAAAATGGCTAAACATGGCCAAACGAAGACGCGGTCGGCCCAAATAGTCGCCTCATACGACAGGCAGGGGATACCCTGGGCCTACTCTTTTTCCGGAACCCAGACGGATAAATAAAAATGAGATAAAATGGCTAAACATGGCCAAACGACGATACTTACTAACAAACCTTACACGTAACATAAAACATGAGACAGGACGGTCGGCCCAAATAGTCGCCTCATACGACAGGCAGGGGATACCCTGGGCCTACTCTTTTTCCGGAACCCAGACGGATAAATAAAATAAAATAAAATGGCTAAACATGGCCAAACGAAGACGCGGTCGGCCCAAATAGTCGCCTCATACGACAGGCAGGGGATACCCTGGGCCTACTCTTTTTCCGGAACCCAGACGGATAAATAAAATAAGATAAAATGACTAAACATGGCCAAACGAAGACGCGGTCGGCCCAAATAGTCGCCTCATACGACAGGCAGGGGATACCCTGGGCCTACTCTTTTTCCGGAACCCAGACGGATAAATAAAATAAGATAAAATGGCTAAACATGGCCAAACGAAGACGCGGTCGGCCCAAATAGTCGCCTCATACGACAGGCAGGGGATACCCTGGGCCTACTCTTTTTCCGGAACCCAGACGGATAAATAAAATAAAATAAAATGGCTAAACATGGCCAAACGAAGACGCGGTCGGCCCAAATAGTCGCCTCATACGACAGGCAGGGGATACCCTGGGCCTACTCTTTTTCCGGAACCCAGACGGATAAATAAAATAAGACAAAATGGCTAAACCTGGCCAAACGAAGGCGCGGTCGGCCCAAATAGTCGCCTCATACGACAGGCAGGAGATACCCTGGGCCTACTCTTTTTCCGGAACCCAGACGGATAAATAAAATAAGACAAAATGGCTAAACCTGGCCAAACGAAGACGCGGTCGGCCCAAATAGTCGCCTCATACGACAGGCAGGGGATACCCTGGGCCTACTCTTTTTCCGGAACCCAGACGGATAAATAAAATAAAATAAAATGGCTAAACATGGCCAAACGAAGACGCGGTCGGCCCAAATAGTCGCCTCATACGACAGGCAGGGGATACCCTGGGCCTACTCTTTTTCCGGAACCCAGACGGATAAATAAAATAAGACAAAATGGCTAAACCTGGCCAAACGAAGACGCGGTCGGCCCAAATAGTCGCCTCATACGACAGGCAGGAGATACCCTGGGCCTACTCTTTTTCCGGAACCCAGACGGATAAATAAAATAAGATAAAATGGCTAAACATGGCCAAACGAAGACGCGGTCGGCCCAAATAGTCGCCTCATACGACAGGCAGGGGACACCCTGGGCCTACTCTTTTTCCGGAACCCAGACGGATAAATAAAATAAGATAAAATGGCTAAACATGGCCAAACGAAGACGCGGTCGGCCCAAATAGTCGCCTCATACGACAGGCAGGGGATACCCTGGGCCTACTCTTTTTCCGGAACCCAGACGGATAAATAAAATAAAATAAAATGGCTAAACATGGCCAAACGAAGACGCGGTCGGCCCAAATAGTCGCCTCATACGACAGGCAGGGGATACCCTGGGCCTACTCTTTTTCCGGAACCCAGACGGATAAATAAAATAAGACAAAATGGCTAAACCTGGCCAAACGAAGACGCGGTCGGCCCAAATAGTCGCCTCATACGACAGGCAGGAGATACCCTGGGCCTACTCTTTTTCCGGAACCCAGACGGATAAATAAAATAAGATAAAATGGCTAAACATGGCCAAACGAAGACGCGGTCGGCCCAAATAGTCGCCTCATACGACAGGCAGGGGATACCCTGGGCCTACTCTTTTTCCGGAACCCAGACGGATAAATAAAATAAGATAAAATGGCTAAACATGGCCAAACGAAGACGCGGTCGGCCCAAATAGTCGCCTCATACGACAGGCAGGGGATACCCTGGGCCTACTCTTTTTCCGGAACCCAGACGGATAAATAAAATAAGATAAAATGGCTAAACATGGCCAAACGAAGACGCGGTCGGCCCAAATAGTCGCCTCATACAACAGGCAGGGGATACCCTGGGCCTACTCTTTTTCCGGAACCCAGACGGATAAATAAAAATGAGATAAAATGGCTAAACATGGCCAAACGACGATACTTACTAACAAACCTTACACGTAACATAAAACATGAGACAGGACGGTCGGCCCAAATAGTCGCCTCATACGACAGGCAGGGGATACCCTGGGCCTACTCTTTTTCCGGAACCCAGACGGATAAATAAAATAAAATAAAATGGCTAAACATGGCCAAACGAAGACGCGGTCGGCCCAAATAGTCGCCTCATACGACAGGCAGGGGATACCCTGGGCCTACTCTTTTTCCGGGACCCAGACGGATAAATAAAATAAGATAAAATGACTAAACATGGCCAAACGAAGACGCGGTCGGCCCAAATAGTCGCCTCATACGACAGGCAGGGGATACCCTGGGCCTACTCTTTTTCCGGAACCCAGACGGATAAATAAAATAAGATAAAATGGCTAAACATGGCCAAACGAAGACGCGGTCGGCCCAAATAGTCGCCTCATACGACAGGCAGGGGATACCCTGGGCCTACTCTTTTTCCGGAACCCAGACGGATAAATAAAATAAAATAAAATGGCTAAACATGGCCAAACGAAGACGCGGTCGGCCCAAATAGTCGCCTCATACGACAGGCAGGGGATACCCTGGGCCTACTCTTTTTCCGGAACCCAGACGGATAAATAAAATAAGACAAAATGGCTAAACCTGGCCAAACGAAGACGCGGTCGGCCCAAATAGTCGCCTCATACGACAGGCAGGAGATACCCTGGGCCTACTCTTTTTCCGGAACCCAGACGGATAAATAAAATAAGACAAAATGGCTAAACCTGGCCAAACGAAGACGCGGTCGGCCCAAATAGTCGCCTCATACGACAGGCAGGAGATACCCTGGGCCTACTCTTTTTCCGGAACCCAGACGGATAAATAAAATGAGATAAAATGGCTAAACATGGCCAAACGAAGACGCGGTCGGCCCAAATAGTCGCCTCATACGACAGGCAGGGGATACCCTGGGCCTACTCTTTTTCCGGAACCCAGACGGATAAATAAAATAAGACAAAATGGCTAAACCTGGCCAAACGAAGACGCGGTCGGCCCAAATAGTCGCCTCATACGACAGGCAGGGGATACCCTGGGCCTACTCTTTTTCCGGAACCCAGACGGATAAATAAAATAAGATAAAATGGCTAAACCTGGCCAAACGAAGACGCGGTCGGCCCAAATAGTCGCCTCATACGACAGGCAGGGGATACCCTGGGCCTACTCTTTTTCCGGAACCCAGACGGATAAATAAAATAAGACAAAATGGCTAAACCTGGCCAAACGAAGACGCGGTCGGCCCAAATAGTCGCCTCATACGACAGGCAGGAGATACCCTGGGCCTACTCTTTTTCCGGAACCCAGACGGATAAATAAAATAAGATAAAATGGCTAAACATGGCCAAACGAAGACGCGGTCGGCCCAAATAGTCGCCTCATACGACAGGCAGGGGATACCCTGGGCCTACTCTTTTTCCGGAACCCAGACGGATAAATAAAATAAGATAAAATGGCTAAACATGGCCAAACGAAGACGCGGTCGGCCCAAATAGTCGCATCATACGACAGGCAGGGGATACCCTGGGCCTACTCTTTTTCCGGAACCCAGACGGATAAATAAAATAAAATAAAATGGCTAAACATGGCCAAACGAAGACGCGGTCGGCCCAAATAGTCGCCTCATACGACAGGTAGGGGATACCCTGGGCCTACTCTTTTTCCGGAACCCAGACGGATAAATAAAATAAGACAAAATGGCTAAACCTGGCCAAACGAAGACGCGGTCGGCCCAAATAGTCGCCTCATACGACAGGCAGGAGATACCCTGGGCCTACTCTTTTTCCGGAACCCAGACGGATAAATAAAATAAGATAAAATGGCTAAACATGGCCAAACGAAGACGCGGTCGGCCCAAATAGTCGCCTCATACGACAGGCAGGGGATACCCTGGGCCTACTCTTTTTCCGGAACCCAGACGGATAAATAAAATAAGATAAAATGGCTAAACATGGCCAAACGAAGACGCGGTCGGCCCAAATAGTCTCCTCATACGACAGGCAGGGGATACCCTGGGCCTACTCTTTTTCCGGAACCCAGACGGATAAATAAAATAAGATAAAATGGCTAAACATGGCCAAACGAAGACGCGGTCGGCCCAAATAGTCGCCTCATACAACAGGCAGGGGATACCCTGGGCCTACTCTTTTTCCGGAACCCAGACGGATAAATAAAAATGAGATAAAATGGCTAAACATGGCCAAACGACGATACTTACTAACAAACCTTACACGTAACATAAAACATGAGACAGGACGGTCGGCCCAAATAGTCGCCTCATACGACAGGCAGGGGATACCCTGGGCCTACTCTTTTTCCGGAACCCAGACGGATAAATAAAATAAAATAAAATGGCTAAACATGGCCAAACGAAGACGCGGTCGGCCCAAATAGTCGCCTCATACGACAGGCAGGGGATACCCTGGGCCTACTCTTTTTCCGGAACCCAGACGGATAAATAAAATAAGATAAAATGACTAAACATGGCCAAACGAAGACGCGGTCGGCCCAAATAGTCGCCTCATACGACAGGCAGGGGATACCCTGGGCCTACTCTTTTTCCGGAACCCAGACGGATAAATAAAATAAGATAAAATGGCTAAACATGGCCAAACGAAGACGCGGTCGGCCCAAATAGTCGCCTCATACGACAGGCAGGGGATACCCTGGGCCTACTCTTTTTCCGGAACCCAGACGGATAAATAAAATAAGATAAAATGGCTAAACATGGCCAAACGAAGACGCGGTCGGCCCAAATAGTCGCCTCATACGACAGGCAGGGGATACCCTGGGCCTACTCTTTTTCCGGAACCCAGACGGATAAATAAAATAAGATAAAATGGCTAAACATGGCCAAACGAAGACGCGGTCGGCCCAAATAGTCGCCTCATACGACAGGCAGGGGATACCCTGGGCCTACTCTTTTTCCGGAACCCAGACGGATAAATAAAATAAAATAAAATGGCTAAACATGGCCAAACGAAGACGCGGTCGGCCCAAATAGTCGCCTCATACGACAGGCAGGGGATACCCTGGGCCTACTCTTTTTCCGGAACCCAGACGGATAAATAAAATAAGACAAAATGGCTAAACCTGGCCAAACGAAGACGCGGTCGGCCCAAATAGTCGCCTCATACGACAGGCAGGAGATACCCTGGGCCTACTCTTTTTCCGGAACCCAGACGGATAAATAAAATAAGATAAAATGGCTAAACATGGCCAAACGAAGACGCGGTCGGCCCAAATAGTCGCCTCATACAACAGGCAGGGGATACCCTGGGCCTACTCTTTTTCCGGAACCCAGACGGATAAATAAAAATGAGATAAAATGGCTAAACATGGCCAAACGACGATACTTACTAACAAACCTTACACGTAACATAAAACATGAGACAGGACGGTCGGCCCAAATAGTCGCCTCATACGACAGGCAGGGGATACCCTGGGCCTACTCTTTTTCCGGAACCCAGACGGATAAATAAAATAAGATAAAATGACTAAACATGGCCAAACGAAGACGCGGTCGGCCCAAATAGTCGCCTCATACGACAGGCAGGGGATACCCTGGGCCTACTCTTTTTCCGGAACCCAGACGGATAAATAAAATAAGATAAAATGGCTAAACATGGCCAAACGAAGACGCGGTCGGCCCAAATAGTCGCCTCATACGACAGGCAGGGGATACCCTGGGCCTACTCTTTTTCCGGAACCCAGACGGATAAATAAAATAAGATAAAATGGCTAAACATGGCCAAACGAAGACGCGGTCGGCCCAAATAGTCGCCTCATACGACAGGCAGGGGATACCCTGGGCCTACTCTTTTTCCGGAACCCAGACGGATAAATAAAATAAAATAAAATGGCTAAACATGGCCAAACGAAGACGCGGTCGGCCCAAATAGTCGCCTCATACGACAGGCAGGGGATACCCTGGGCCTACTCTTTTTCCGGAACCCAGACGGATAAATAAAATAAAATAAAATGGCTAAACATGGCCAAACGAAGACGCGGTCGGCCCAAATAGTCGCCTCATACGACAGGCAGGGGATACCCTGGGCCTACTCTTTTTCCGGAACCCAGACGGATAAATAAAATAAGACAAAATGGCTAAACCTGGCCAAACGAAGACGCGGTCGGCCCAAATAGTCGCCTCATACGACAGGCAGGAGATACCCTGGGCCTACTCTTTTTCCGGAACCCAGACGGATAAATAAAATAAGATAAAATGGCTAAACATGGCCAAACGAAGACGCGGTCGGCCCAAATAGTCGCCTCATACGACAGGCAGGGGATACCCTGGGCCTACTCTTTTTCCGGAACCCAGACGGATAAATAAAATAAGATAAAATGGCTAAACATGGCCAAACGAAGACGCGGTCGGCCCAAATAGTCGCCTCATACGACAGGCAGGGGATACCCTGGGCCTACTCTTTTTCCGGAACCCAGACGGATAAATAAAATAAGATAAAATGGCTAAACATGGCCAAACGAAGACGCGGTCGGCCCAAATAGTCGCCTCATACGACAGGCAGGGGATACCCTGGGCCTACTCTTTTTCCGGAACCCAGACGGATAAATAAAATAAGATAAAATGGCTAAACATGGCCAAACGAAGACGCGGTCGGCCCAAATAGTCGACTCATACGACAGGCAGGGGATACCCTGGGCCTACTCTTTTTCCGGAACCCAGACGGATAAATAAAATAAGATAAAATGGCTAAACATGGCCAAACGAAGACGCGGTCGGCCCAAATAGTCGCCTCATACAACAGGCAGGGGATACCCTGGGCCTACTCTTTTTCCGGAACCCAGACGGATAAATAAAAATGAGATAAAATGGCTAAACATGGCCAAACGACGATACTTACTAACAAACCTTACACGTAACATAAAACATGAGACAGGACGGTCGGCCCAAATAGTCGCCTCATACGACAGGCAGGGGATACCCTGGGCCTACTCTTTTTCCGGAACCCAGACGGATAAATAAAATAAAATAAAATGGCTAAACATGGCCAAACGAAGACGCGGTCGGCCCAAATAGTCGCCTCATACGACAGGCAGGGGATACCCTGGGCCTACTCTTTTTCCGGAACCCAGACGGATAAATAAAATAAGATAAAATGACTAAACATGGCCAAACGAAGACGCGGTCGGCCCAAATAGTCGCCTCATACGACAGGCAGGGGATACCCTGGGCCTACTCTTTTTCCGGAACCCAGACGGATAAATAAAATAAGATAAAATGGCTAAACATGGCCAAACGAAGACGCGGTCGGCCCAAATAGTCGCCTCATACGACAGGCAGGGGATACCCTGGGCCTACTCTTTTTCCGGAACCCAGACGGATAAATAAAATAAGATAAAATGGCTAAACATGGCCAAACGAAGACGCGGTCGGCCCAAATAGTCGCCTCATACGACAGGCAGGGGATACCCTGGGCCTACTCTTTTTCCGGAACCCAGACGGATAAATAAAATAAGATAAAATGGCTAAACATGGCCAAACGAAGACGCGGTCGGCCCAAATAGTCGCCTCATACGACAGGCAGGGGATACCCTGGGCCTACTCTTTTTCCGGAACCCAGACGGATAAATAAAATAAAATAAAATGGCTAAACATGGCCAAACGAAGACGCGGTCGGCCCAAATAGTCGCCTCATACGACAGGCAGGGGATACCCTGGGCCTACTCTTTTTCCGGAACCCAGACGGATAAATAAAATAAGACAAAATGGCTAAACCTGGCCAAACGAAGACGCGGTCGGCCCAAATAGTCGCCTCATACGACAGGCAGGAGATACCCTGGGCCTACTCTTTTTCCGGAACCCAGACGGATAAATAAAATAACATAAAATGGCTAAACATGGCCAAACGAAGACGCGGTCGGCCCAAATAGTCGCCGCATACGACAGGCAGGGGATACCCTGGGCCTACTCTTTTTCCGGAACCCAGACGGATAAATAAAATAAGATAAAATGGCTAAACATGGCCAAACGAAGACGCGGTCGGCCCAAATAGTCGCCTCATACGACAGGCAGGGGATACCCTGGGCCTACTCTTTTTCCGGAACCCAGACGGATAAATAAAATAAGATAAAATGGCTAAACATGGCCAAACGAAGACGCGGTCGGCCCAAATAGTCGCCTCATACGACAGGCAGGGGATACCCTGGGCCTACTCTTTTTCCGGAACCCAGACGGATAAATAAAATAAGATAAAATGGCTAAACATGGCCAAACGAAGACGCGGTCGGCCCAAATAGTCGCCTCATACAACAGGCAGGGGATACCCTGGGCCTACTCTTTTTCCGGAACCCAGACGGATAAATAAAAATGAGATAAAATGGCTAAACATGGCCAAACGACGATACTTACTAACAAACCTTACACGTAACATAAAACATGAGACAGGACGGTCGGCCCAAATAGTCGCCTCATACGACAGGCAGGGGATACCCTGGGCCTACTCTTTTTCCGGAACCCAGACGGATAAATAAAATAAAATAAAATGGCTAAACATGGCCAAACGAAGACGCGGTCGGCCCAAATAGTCGCCTCATACGACAGGCAGGGGATACCCTGGGCCTACTCTTTTTCCGGAACCCAGACGGATAAATAAAATAAGATAAAATGACTAAACATGGCCAAACGAAGACGCGGTCGGCCCAAATAGTCGCCTCATACGACAGGCAGGGGATACCCTGGGCCTACTCTTTTTCCGGAACCCAGACGGATAAATAAAATAAGATAAAATGGCTAAACATGGCCAAACGAAGGCGCGGTCGGCCCAAATAGTCGCCTCATACGACAGGCAGGGGATACCCTGGGCCTACTCTTTTTCCGGAACCCAGACGGATAAATAAAATAAAATAAAATGGCTAAACATGGCCAAACGAAGACGCGGTCGGCCCAAATAGTCGCCTCATACGACAGGCAGGGGATACCCTGGGCCTACTCTTTTTCCGGAACCCAGACGGGTAAATAAAATAAGACAAAATGGCTAAACCTGGCCAAACGAAGACGCGGTCGGCCCAAATAGTCGCCTCATACGACAGGCAGGAGATACCCTGGGCCTACTCTTTTTCCGGAACCCAGACGGATAAATAAAATAAGACAAAATGGCTAAACCTGGCCAAACGAAGACGCGGTCGGCCCAAATAGTCGCCTCATACGACAGGCAGGGGATACCCTGGGCCTACTCTTTTTCCGGAACCCAGACGGATAAATAAAATAAAATAAAATGGCTAAACATGGCCAAACGAAGACGCGGTCGGCCCAAATAGTCGCCTCATACGACAGGCAGGGGATACCCTGGGCCTACTCTTTTTCCGGAACCCAGACGGATAAATAAAATGAGATAAAATGGCTAAACATGGCCAAACGAAGACGCGGTCGGCCCAAATAGTCGCCTCATACGACAGGCAGGGGATACCCTGGGCCTACTCTTTTTCCGGAACCCAGACGGATAAATAAAATAAGACAAAATGGCTAAACCTGGCCAAACGAAGACGCGGTCGGCCCAAATAGTCGCCTCATACGACAGGCAGGAGATACCCTGGGCCTACTCTTTTTCCGGAACCCAGACGGATAAATAAAATAAGATAAAATGGCTAAACATGGCCAAACGAAGACGCGGTCGGCCCAAATAGTCGCCTCATACGACAGGCAGGGGATACCCTGGGCCTACTCTTTTTCCGGAACCCAGACGGATAAATAAAATAAGATAAAATGGCTAAACATGGCCAAACGAAGACGCGGTCGGCCCAAATAGTCGCCTCATACGACAGGCAGGGGATACCCTGGGCCTACTCTTTTTCCGGAACCCAGACGGATAAATAAAATAAGATAAAATGGCTAAACATGGCCAAACGAAGACGCGGTCGGCCCAAATAGTCGCCTCATACGACAGGCAGGGGATACCCTGGGCCTACTCTTTTTCCGGAACCCAGACGGATAAATAAAATAAGATAAAATGGCTAAACATGGCCAAACGAAGACGCGGTCGGCCCAAATAGTCGCCTCATACGACAGGCAGGGGATACCCTGGGCCTACTCTTTTTCCGGAACCCAGACGGATAAATAAAATGAGATAAAATGGCTAAACCTGGCCAAACGAAGACGCGGTCGGCCCAAATAGTCGCCTCATACGACAGGCAGGGGATACCCTGGGCCTACTCTTTTTCCGGAACCCAGACGGATAAATAAAATAAAATAAAATGGCTAAACATGGCCAAACGAAGACGCGGTCGGCCCAAATAGTCGCCTCATACGACAGGCAGGGGATACCCTGGGCCTACTCTTTTTCCGGAACCCAGACGGATAAATAAAATAAGATAAAATGACTAAACATGGCCAAACGAAGACGCGGTCGGCCCAAATAGTCGCCTCATACGACAGGCAGGGGATACCCTGGGCCTACTCTTTTTCCGGAACCCAGACGGATAAATAAAATAAGATAAAATGGCTAAACATGGCCAAACGAAGACGCGGTCGGCCCAAATAGTCGCCTCATACGACAGGCAGGGGATACCCTGGGCCTACTCTTTTTCCGGAACCCAGACGGATAAATAAAATAAAATAAAATGGCTAAACATGGCCAAACGAAGACGCGGTCGGCCCAAATAGTCGCCTCATACGACAGGCAGGGGATACCCTGGGCCTACTCTTTTTCCGGAACCCAGACGGATAAATAAAATAAGATAAAATGGCTAAACATGGCCAAACGAAGACGCGGTCGGCCCAAATAGTCGCCTCATACGACAGGCAGGGGATACCCTGGGCCTACTCTTTTTCCGGAACCCAGACGGATAAATAAAAAAAGATAAAATGGCTAAACATGGCCAAACGAAGACGCGGTCGGCCCAAATAGTCGCCTCATACGACAGGCAGGGGATACCCTGGGCCTATTCTTTTTCCGGAACCCAGACGGATAAATAAAATAAGACAAAATGGCTAAACCTGGCCAAACGAAGACGCGGTCGGCCCAAATAGTCGCCTCATACGACAGGCAGGGGATACCCTGGGCCTACTCTTTTTCCGGAACCCAGACGGATAAATAAAATAAGATAAAATGGCTAAACATGGCCAAACGAAGACGCGGTCGGCCCAAATAGTCGCCTCATACGACAGGCAGGGGATACCCTGGGCCTACTCTTTTTCCGGAACCCAGACGGATAAATAAAATAAGATAAAATGGCTAAACATGGCCAAACGAAGACGCGGTCGGCCCAAATAGTCGCCTCATACGACAGGCAGGGGATACCCTGGGCCTACTCTTTTTCCGGAACCCAGACGGATAAATAAAATAAGATAAAATGACTAAACATGGCCAAACGAAGACGCGGTCGGCCCAAATAGTCGCCTCATACGACAGGCAGGGGATACCCTGGGCCTACTCTTTTTCCGGAACCCAGACGGATAAATAAAATAAGATAAAATGGCTAAACATGGCCAAACGAAGACGCGGTCGGCCCAAATAGTCGCCTCATACGACAGGCAGGGGATACCCTGGGCCTACTCTTTTTCCGGAACCCAGACGGATAAATAAAATAAAATAAAATGGCTAAACATGGCCAAACGAAGACGCGGTCGGCCCAAATAGTCGCCTCATACGACAGGCAGGGGATACCCTGGGCCTACTCTTTTTCCGGAACCCAGACGGATAAATAAAATAAGATAAAATGGCTAAACATGGCCAAACGAAGACGCGGTCGGCCCAAATAGTCGCCTCATACGACAGGCAGGGGATACCCTGGGCCTACTCTTTTTCCGGAACCCAGACGGATAAATAAAATAAGATAAAATGGCTAAACATGGCCAAACGAAGACGCGGTCGGCCCAAATAGTCGCCTCATACGACAGGCAGGGGATACCCTGGGCCTACTCTTTTTCCGGAACCCAGACGGATAAATAAAATGAGATAAAATGGCTAAACATGGCCAAACGAAGACGCGGTCGGCCCAAATAGTCGCCTCATACGACAGGCAGGGGATACCCTGGGCCTACTCTTTTTCCGGAACCCAGACGGATAAATAAAATAAGATAAAATGGCTAAACATGGCCAAACGAAGACGCGGTCGGCCCAAATAGTCGCCTCATACGACAGGCAGGGGATACCCTGGGCCTATTCTTTTTCCGGAACCCAGACAGATAAATAGAATGATATAAAATGGCTAAACATGGCCAAACGACGATGCTTACACTGTGTTACTTACTTATACAATAAAATTACATTCCGAACAGATGTGTTAATTATTATGCGTTAAAATTAACAAATCTTACACGTAATATAAAACAGGACATAGGACGGTCGGCCCAAATAGTCGACTCATACGACAGGCAGGGGATACCCTGGGCTAATTATTATATTCTCGAATTTCCATTTTCAATTCGAAAAACATTTTTCTCCCACATAACTTATTGAGCTAAGACGCCAACAAAAACCTTAGGGGCATCAAGACAGGGAGAAAGAAACGCTGTGACCAATCACCCTCCTTTTCTTTATATTTGAATATGCAGTAAAGCTGAAAATTAGTTCTTTTATTGGAATTTTATATCCTCATAAAAACCACTCCCTTAAATTACAGTAGCAGAAAACGGATTTAGCAATTACCTACTTTGCAATTTGTATTTTATGGAAACTAGTGGTGAATTTAACCGAAACTAGTCCAAACTAGTGTCCCATAATATATTAAATAAATAATCCTAGTTTAATTTCAGAAACGTAGAAACATTCGTTCAATATTTGATAGCTGTAATATTTCAACGCCCGGCAGTCCAAACTTTATTTCTGCAGCTTGTTAAACTTTTCAGAAGAATCAATGAAAAAACTAGTCTGAATTATTTCATGCTAGATATTTCCAGTGGTTCTCAAACTCCCCCCCTTACATAATTTTAAGGGGAGAATGTAGTAAAGGGAAATTAAAGTCTTGGTATAATAATAAATATTAATTTCAACCGTAAATAATTGGATTTATCATTATGTCATTTTCAAAAGCGTATAATAATTGAATAACAATTTTTATGTAGCAACCATTTGATTTCACGTAAGTCAGCTTCTATGCAGGAAATAGGAAAGATTCTGGAAAAACAGTCTAAAAGGTTCCATTTTACAAAACCATTCAGGACGATTCTCTCAAGCTGGCAGAAGGGGAAATACACACATACAAGCCTACACCAAGTCAATGAAATCAAACCACACATAAACATGGGAAAATCTTGCCCTTAAGCAACAATAGATAATTTACCTAGTAGTGTAGTACATAAGACTTTATTTGATGAATACAATTACAGTAAATTACCTAATCCGTGGAACTATCTCTACCTACGTCACATTTAAAAACCCTAAAAAAAATGTTTACATAAACTTATATATAAACTTAAAAATACTAATTAGCAGATTCACAAGCATCAATCCAATCATTATAAACATCTACAGGTTCGGATAAAAAATTAATTGTAGTTTGAAAATCTTCCATGCAAACACGACACGTTATTCGAGCCGTGTTTCGACCTTTATCCCTAAAAATCAATTTGTTAATTTCTCAATAACCATTAAATTCGTATGGCTTACATTTTTACATCACAGGATTTCTCATGGTTACAGAAAGGACAATTAAATTGTTGATCCAGTGGTTCAATATTTTTACGCTTTGGTGGTGGCTTTCTTTTTGACTTACGACGACCCATTTTATAGAATTTTTTTATTAATTTAGGAAAAAGAAATCGGTATTATATCTACTTTTCAATGGAATGTAACTAATTATTTATTTATACAAGAAAATAACATTTATTGACGTTTAATGACAGTTTGAGGTTATATTTTGGTTACTGTCAGTGTTTTTAGGGAATTCTTTGTTTGTCTTTTTTTTGTTACTAAAAATCGTAAAACTCCAACTTCATGTTGTAATCTACATAACCTAAAAACCTTCAGAAAAAAATCTTTAAAAGGTAAAGAAATTTTAAAAAAAGGATCTAAAAGGCGGATTATAATTGCAAGTAGACATATGGATTACCAAATTTATGTTTTTGTAACTTTAAAACATTTCTAGGATATTTTTTTGTACCATATTGCCCCACAGCCCGAGGATGTTGTTGCAAGAATTTCAAGCAGTGGTCTTAGCTGCAGGGAAAGGTTCAAGAATGCCTGAAATTACAGCTGGCAAACCTAAATGTTTATTACCAATCGGTAATAAACCCCTCGTTTGGTATCCGTTACATAAGCTTCAAGAATTGGGGTTTGTTGGTAAGCACACAACCTCTCGTAACAATTTAATTTATTTCTTCATAATGAATTTTTAGATGTTATCCTAATCGTGGCAGAAAATCAAAAAGTGGAAATACAAAACTCTATCGACAAAACCGATTTAAATATTAAAATCGATTATTTTTCAATTGGGGATGAAGAATTGGGTACCGCAGATTCGCTTAGATTAATCAATGATAAAATTAAATCTGATGTGTTAGTTTTATCTTGTGATTTAGTTACTGATGGGAATTTATCAGAAGTTTTGGATCTATTTCGAAGACACGATGCTTCAATTTGTGCAATGCTTTTTAATCCACCACCAAGCGAACAAATTACCGTGCCAGGACCAAAAGCCAAACATAAACCTGGTTAGTTGCAATTATATTTATTTGGAGATGGTACTAAGATTGTTTCTGTTTTAGAACGTGATCTTGTTGGAGTAGATGCACAAACAAACAGATTAGTCTTTTTAGCTTCAGCTAGCGATTTTGAAACTAATGTAACTCTCCCTAAATCGTTAATAAAAAAACACACAAATATAACAATGTATAGCAATCTGATCGATTCCCATGTTTACGTTTTAAAAAAATGGATTATTAAATACTTATTACATGAAACAAACATTTCAACTATAAAAGGCGAACTGATCCCACATATTATAAGAAAACAATTGTTGAAACCTTCAAAAATAAATGAACAAAATATTTCAATTGTTAACACAAAAGACAACAATGATATTTTCCAATATGCAAAGGAATCTGAGCTGGATTTATTAATCCGTGAGACATCTACGTTTAATGATCATTACGGGGATTTAAAATCATGTTACCATGATGATCCGATTCGTTGTTTCGCTTTTATTGCAAAACCAGACGTGTATGGCGTACGTGTTAACACGTTACCTGCATATTGTTCCCTGAATAATAAGGTAACAGTTATAATCGCATGAATTTTATATGTAATTCTAAAATCTTATTTTTAGATCTTAGATAAGTGGGAAAAGATATCAAATGGAAAAGAACTAATCCGGATTGATCCTAAAGCGGAAATAAAATCAAATCAAGTAGACGATAAATGTGTAATCTGGGAACTAAGTAAATTAAATGAAAAAACTTCATTTAAGAATAGTATTATCGGATCAAGTTGTGAAATTAATAGTTTTTCAAGGGTTTTCAACTCCGTTCTTATGAATAACGTCATTATTAAAGAAAGGTAAGGTTGAATTTTTGACTTTCTTTCGTTTAAATAATTTTCTTTTCAGAGTTGCCTTGGAAAATTGTATAGTTTGTGATGGGGCCGTAATTGAAAAAGAATCACAATTAAAGAATTGTTTGATAGGAAGTCATCATACGATTCCTGAACAATCCGTTCATTCGAATGAAGTTTTGACGGTTACCGATAGGTTGATGGAATTTTAACTGAATTTTCGTGTTTTCTTATTAAAAATTCTTTGTAATACGTTTATTATGAAATAAATGCTTTGAAGTTAATCCTAACTTATTTATAGTCTGATCAGATTTTACTTTATTCTCAGTGCAAAAAACCAGCTGCAAAACAAAATAAAATCCAACGACGTTACATTTTTATTTTACCTACTTTTAAGTCTCGAATCATTCTAAATAACGTAGTATTGCTCCATATCACTCACTTAACACTATTCACTAATTAACTATAAAGAAATTAGCACAAAATTAGAATTGAATTTTGATTTTTATGACATTTCCCGCTAATATTTGAGGTTATGAAAATTTAATTTCACCGTGGTTGCGATCAATAATTTTAAATAAACAAACTTTGCAAAATTTAATTATTTAAAGCATAAACTACCATATAAAACACTATAAAGATTAATTATTTAGGCTCCTAATAGAATAGAAAGTTAAATTAATCGATTTAAATAAATAAAATGTGAGTTTGAAAATTTGAAGGTGGAAAATTATTGAACGCAGCTACAACATTTTACGACGACCTTGCCAAAAATGTGCAAGGTCGTTTCTCCCTCTCTCTCTATAGTAAATTTTATAGTAAAATTCATGGTTTTGGCGGGATTTTAATTCATTCAAGAATACCTGAGATTTGAAATATCTGTAATTGGAAAAATTACGTTGTATCCCCTATTTTAATTAATTCCATGGATGAAAGATGATGAAAGAAGGTTTAATTTTAATAAATAAACTAAAATTTGTTGTTTTTTTTTGTATTTATGACGGTAAAATGAAAAAAAAAATGCTTATATTAAAAGAAAAAACACTTTCCGAGATATTTCAATTAGAAAATTTGAATTCTATACCATGAAGAGGAATTTTGGAGAATAATACATACAGGGTGTTACAAATAATTTGCCCAAAACACTTATTCTTTTATGACCAGATTATTTTTGATACATCAAAACACTTTAGTTTAAAACGAAGGATAAGTATTTCAGCAGAAAAATCTATTAGTACGTAATACTTGGGGTTGTGAAAAAAATTTTAAAAGTGTCTTCCCCCAAGAAAAACTGTTTTAAATTCCCTCAATTAATTAACCTGTCGCGAATGGGGCACCCATTTTGATAAAATTTATCTTTACAGCCGCAGTAAAAGATTTTTTAACATTGAACGTTAATTTGTGGGGGCAAGGCGCAGGGGTAAAAAATGAAAAAATCCAACGTCGTGGAACCTACCTCTTGAAATCTGTTTTGCCGTTTTCTAAATTCCCTCGTTGTCCATATCCTTGTCCATACTGCAACCCATAGTGCTTCAATGTCGATTTTGGCTCCCCATGAATCCTCCGATGCGAACACTTTACACTTCCAACCCGATGCAATAGATTTGCTACGTTACTCTTGAGCCCCCAACTGAATCAAACTGAATGTCTTCGAAATTCTTTAGTATTATCGAAAATTAATTCCCACCACCTTCTTTGAGTCATCAACTTTTTTCTATGAAATTTAACTTTGGTATTAAATAATAAAACATTTAATAATGTTTCTTGGTTAATAAATCTGCATAACCACTACGAATATATAATCATCTTGAAAGAATATTATAAATGGTTATCGGAAGGGGGGAACGTGACGTAGTAGCGAAGAGTGGGGAGCAAGTCTCAAGAGGTGCACGTTACCAGCATATTGTTCTGTGAATAATAACGTAAAAGTTGTAATCGCATGAATTTTATACGTAATTCTAAAATCTTATTTTTAGATCTTAGATAAGTGGGAAAAGATATCAAATGGAAAAGAACTAATCCGGATTGATCCTAAAGCGGAAATAAAATCAAATCAGGTGGACGATAAATGTGTAATCTGGGAACTAAGTAAATTAAATGAAAAAACTTCATTTAAGAATAGTATTATCGGATCAAGTTGTGAAGTTAATAGTTTTTCAAGGGTTTTTAACTCCGTTCTTATATGAATAACGTCGTTATTAAAGAAAGGTAAGGTTGAATTTTTTCCAGAGTTGCCTTGGAAAATTGTATAGTTTGTGATGGGGCCGTAATTGAAAAAGAATCACAATTAAAGAATTGTTTGATAGGAAGTCATCATACGATTCCTGAACAATCCGTTCATTCGAATGAAGTTTTGACGGTTACCGATAGATTGATGGAATTTTAACAGAAATTTTGTGTTTCCTTATTAAAAGTTCTTTGTAATATGTTTATCATGAAATAAATGCCTTAAAGTTAGTCCTAACTTATTTATAGTCTGATCAGATTTTACTTTATTCTGAGTGCGAAAGACTGTGAAAGACAAGCCGCAAAACAAAATAAAATCAAAGGACGCTACATTTTTATTTCACCTACATTTAAGTCTCGAATCATTCTAACTAACGTAGTATTGCTCCATATCACTCACTTAACACTATTCACTAATTAACTATAAAGAAATTACACAAATTGAGATTTAAATTTTGATTTTTATGACATTTCCCGCTAACATTTGAGGTTATGAAAATTTAATTTCAGCGTGGATGCGATCAATAATTTTAAATAAACAAATTTTACAAAATTTAATTATTTAATCATAAAATAACATATAAAACCCTATAAACCTTAATTATTTAGACTTCTAATAGAATAGAAAGTTAAAGTAATGGATTTAAATAATTAAAATGTGACTTCGAAAATTTAAAGGTGAAAATTATTGAACGCAGCTACAACATTTTACGACGACCTTGCCAAAAATGTGCAAGGTCGTTTCTCCCTCTCTCTCAATAGTAAATTTTATAGTAAATTTCATGGTTTTGGCGGGATTTTAATTCGTTCAAAATACCTGAGATTTGAAATTTCTGTAATTGGAAAAATTACGTTGTATCCCTTATTTTAATTAATTCCATGAATGAAAGATTATGGAAGAAGGTTTAATTTTAATAAATAAACTAAAATTTGTTGTTTTTTTTGTATTTATGACGTAAAATGAAAAAAATAATGCTTATATTAAAAGAAAAAACACTTTCCGAAATATTTCAATTAGAAAATTTGAATTTTTATACCACGAAGAGGAATTTTGGAAAATAATACATACAGGCTGTTACAAATAATTTTCCCAAAACATTTATTCTTTTATGACCAGATTATTTTTGAAATCCCAAAACACTTTAGTTTAAAACGAGGAATAAGTATTTTAGCAGAAAAATCTATTAGTACGTAATACTTGGGGTTGTGAAAATAATTTTAAAAGTTTTTTCCCTCAAGAAAAACTGTTTTAAATTCCATCAATTAATTAACCATGTGGCGAATGGGGCACCCATGATAAAATTTATCATTACAGCCGCAGTAATTAATTTGTGGGGGGCAAGGCGCAGGGATAAGGAATGAAAAAATCCAACATCGTGGAACCTACCTTTTGATATCTGCTTTGTCGTTTTCTAAATTCCCTCGTTGTCCTTCTCCATACTGCAAGCGATAGTGGTTCGATGTTGATTTTGGCACCCCAGGAATCCCTCGATGTGAACACTTTACACTTCCAACCCGATGCAGTAGATTTGCTACGTTACTCTTGAGCCCCCAACTGAATGTCACAGCTGAATGTCTTCGAAATTCTTTAGTACTTATTATCGAAAATTATTCCCCACCACCTTCTTTGAGTCATCAACTTTTTTTCTATGAAATTTAACTTTGGTATTAAATAATAAAACATTTAATAATGTTTCTTGGTTAATAAATCTACTTAATCATCTTATAAGAATATTATAAATGATTATCGGAAGGGGGGAACGTGACGTAGGTAGCGAAGAGTGCGGAGCAAGTCTCAACAGGTGTTGCACATAACACTCTTATCGCAAATGCAGGCCTGGTTTTATTCGAGATTGAAGTCTGGCAAAAAATTTCCTTTGATAATAATTACAAAAGAAAATGTTTTTAACGCCGTAGATAATTTTATTTCTAATAAATGTAGAGGGCATTTCTTGTATAGTGGCGAGCGATCTGAATAAAATTCCGAAGTAAACGAAGAAGGGCTGCCTAAACTCCACCCTTTAAACCTTATCTTTCCTAACTTGCGTTTTTACAGCGTCCTAAATTATTTTTCATAATCGTAATTCGTTTTTTTTTTCACAAATGAATTCTTGAATATAAAATACATCCAAGAAATTGGCTGCGTAAGAGTCACGATCTTCTGGTGGTGTAGGCATTTCGAATTCGAAACGATGAGATATTCTTCGTGCATCCCTATATCCTTCAAAGATATCATGATCACCCCCTGTCTCAATAAAATTTCTTTACAGCCATTCTCAAGAGACTCCTATAAAATTATTTTCTCTATCTCTATCTCTCTCTCTATAGATTTTTCGACTATGGAATGTCATTTCTTCCTTATCTTCTTTATTCCTGCATAATCTATGGGAATCTCACGATATCCCCAAAATACTTTTCCTTTTTTTTCGACTAAGATATTTTCTTTATTGTTTCTGGAACTTTCTTCTTCTTTTGCTAGTTTTGGTCCGCCCCGAGTATTTTATTTCCTCGGTACCCACTATATCTAGTGAGCGTTCCCCTATCCGCCACCCGGGGAGGCGCCCGATGGAGGACTAGCAACCCCGCACGGGAATATAAGTTGAGCATTAAACAAAAAAACTGGAATCGTTCGCGTTTTTAAAGATCAATCTACAGAAGCCAAAAAATCTTAAAAAATGTTATCTTTGCGATTCGACATATAGGTTGATAGGTTCACCCAACAACCGCGCTCTCTCAAATTAGGGGATGGAACTTTCAGAACTAAACCCACAGTGACAGTGGAAGAGCTAATTAACAGATTTTTCGGGGCCGCCCCTTTTCATGTATCTCAAGAATCCACTGAGGATATTTGGGAAATGAAGAACCACGTCGCTTAGGGCGGAAACTCAGGATTGCCCTGAATTTTTCGAGGGACAGTCATGGACAAAAGTAATGTCCCTCGGCGCCCTATGCCTATATAACCCCATTTGAGAAGTTCCAGTAAGCTGCGACAAACGTCTGCCACTCAAAGGTTGTAATAAGCGGCAGGTAGCATGAAGTCGTCTGTCGCAGCTTACTGGAACTTTTCAAATGGGGTTGTATAACCATAAGGCGCTGAGGAACATTATTTTTGTCCATGACCGTACCTATGTATTGAGCATTTTCTACTAAAGAGTTGAAAGGACATGCAGGTCGATTTTATGCGTAATCTAGACCAAAAAATCCTTCTCACTTGCCTCTTATTGAAGGCTCTTGAGAGACTGCGCCATGGACAACTAGCAAAGAAGGCTTCTCACCCATTGCGCCAAAATTTGCATGAATACATGCCAGGGAAAACATTAACAAGTAGGGAACTCGCCCAAATGATATGACAGTCAAGGACTAAAGAGGCCCTTTGTAAATACTGGTCGAGGGTCTTAACATTAGAACTTTTCCAATGGTCCACGCAAAGAGCAAGGAAACCTAGTGAAGGAGGAAATAATATTCTTTAAATCTTTACCAGACAGTAATCTGAAAAAAAAATTCGTGTAACTTACCCTGAAATCCAAAGCTTCTAGTCAGGTTATGCAACTTTGAATGCAGGGAAAGGATTTTACGTCCCTTATGCAGGAAAATTGCTTTTACTTCGCTTATGCAACTGAGAATACAGGGAACATTTTTACTTCGTTTACGCACTGTAAATTCAGGAGGATTGACAATTTGACATGGGGTGAACTATAATTCCGATTCTTTAGGAAGCATGTACAAACTGGATTGCTGAGGACAAAAAAAGAAGCCGTAAGGAAATCAAAAAGATGGTAAACAGTTAAAATCTTAAATTATGTAGTACAAGGTGGTCTTAAAAATTACTTAATACTATTTTGGAATGTGTTGAATAATAAAGGAATCACACAGTAAAGGTATACGCTGTAGATTCAGTTTATTTTCCATTTAAGCTCTTTGTTCATTTTATTTTCATCATACATTATTTTATTACATACAGAAACAAATTCTCAGCTTTCACATTTATTTACAAAAAATACTATACAATTTTATTTGCATAACATTTTGAGTACAATAAATATTTACATTTGAATAACAAAAACATGATTAGCTTTTAAAAATGTGATTGCCTAACACAAATTTTTGACTACCTAGTCAGAAAGTGTGGGAGAGAATTTGTATTTATTTTTTTATAAAACATAGTCATTATTAATTACGGTATTTAAATAAAAATTTGTAAGCTTGAAAGTTTTTTTGGGTAGTTTAAGGTACAATGAAGCAAAAATGTTTTCAAATACTGAAAGTGATTAAGTATGAGAGCTGTAAAGCTTTTAATTATTTTGCCGCCTATCTTATTCCGTTTTTATGTACACTTACTCAATAATAAAATTGACACAAAACAAAGCACTAAAAATAAGTACCTAATTAATTTAAACTTACATCATAAACAAACATAATAAATATACCAACCAGAGATATATATTTACACAGATTAAACTTACATCTAAAAGCTTAGAATAACAAAGGCAATACTTTACAAAAGTAAGAAATTGCAAATTTTTTAACATTACCTACCTACATGCAAATGCATTCGCTTAGGCACTCCTGGCATGTCTAAACAAAATCCTAAACAATTTTGATGTAGAAATAAACACAGATGGTCCCTCGCAGGCACACAAAAATCACATTTCTATATGCAAAACGAATAAAACATTAAATCGCCAACTCAAAATATTCTTTTTTGGCACCTTATTTAAGATTGCAAAAGTCAATTCATTCAAAAAGCTCGGCTAACGTAGCAAGTTATTTCACCCTGAGCTCATAAGCTAAATATTATTTACATTTACAAATTTATAGCACTAGTTAAAAAAAATGACTTTTAAAAATATAAACAGGTATAATAGAACATTTATATAAAAAAAGTGAAACAGAAACCTTTGTACCCAAGTGAAAAATTCTACTAAACGTTTTTTCTTTAATCTATCTTTTTACCATTACTTTGGATACTTTGACTAACAAATCCATTGTTGATTCCATTTGAATAACAGGGTTTATAAGTACTCGATAATTCACTTTCTAGGTAACTATCTGCTACATCAACCGCACCATTTGCCACTTTTCCATTTAACATTGATTTTTCTTCTTCCAAAACAGGCTGAAAATTTTAAATTAATTCAGTTTTCATAGCAAATTTAAATGGGCGTTCAAAAATAAAACTGATTGGAGTTGGATGTAAAATTAGATGGAATTTGGACTTAATTCTGTTGAAAACTGACTCAAAGAATTAAAAGTTTCCACGGTTTAAAGCACTGAAGCGCGCAAAGTTTCAAGACCCAGCCCTGTCGCGAGCAAGTTCGTCGCACGCGCATGTGTTTAGTCTGACGGTTCCCAGGCCCAAACTATTAACGTGAGACAAAAAATTTCCGGTAGTTTCTTGTAGGAAATTTTATTTTCTACAACTTTCGTCTTATATTATTTTGTGATATTTTGGCACCGACGCGAGCAAACGCGTCTTAGACCAAAATTAACGCGCGCATGTGTTTAGTTTGACAGTTCCCAAGCCCAAACTATTAACGTTAGACAAAAACTTTCCCGAAGTTTCTTGTAGGAAATTTTATTTTCTACAATTTTCGTCTTATATTATTTTGCGCTATCTTGGCACCGACGCGAGCAAACTCGTCTTAGAGCTAAATAGACACGCGCATGTGTTTAATCTGACGGTTCCCAGGCCCAAACTATTAACGTTAGACAAAAACTTTGTAGTAAAAAGTTGTAGAAAATAAAATTTCCTAAAACTTTGGTCTGATATTATTTTGCGCTACCTTGCACGGTTTTCTCTATATTTCGAGTAATGCGAATATTTTACGCCCCTTGCATGGTCATGGCCAACTCCAAACAATTTTCAAACCTGCATCAAAGATATTTACCATGCAAGCACCGGTGTTTTCATTTTTCACAGCCTTTTTATTATAAGTATACTTGAGTTTATAAAAATCTGAAAATAGAAACAGGAACATAACCCCATGTAATCCAATCCAAATCATGAATGACTTGGGATAGTTGCACTCGGTGAACAGCAGTTGGAATTGATGCGAGAATATCAAAACAAATTGAACCTATAAAAATAAACAAATTATACCGAAGTAGTAAGCAGTTTTTTCTTCTTTAAATACACATCCAAACTATCAAAGCTATAGTTCTCTATGTAACATTTACTAAGAAGAAATTAGAAACGTCCATGGACTAGACATAAAGTCTGTCCCGCGTGAGATTTTAACTCACAACTTTAGTAGATCAGCTTAGGAATCTTCCTAATTTATGGACCTTTATTGAGCAGGAAATAACTGGAAATCCTGCTTTACCACAACCATTTGTAAACAATCATAAAATGAAATATTTCTTCTCTTTCAAGTTTGAATTTTTCTTGTAACTGATTACAAATAATTTTATACAAATTTAATATTAATTTTTTTTTTAAGTATTATAACCAAAACTATAACGTAATATAGCATACCATTTGGAAAGTTGTAAGGTATTTCTTCCACCAAATGAATTTTTGGTACTTGGGGCCCATGGCAGCAATCATGTAATAGAAGTACATCACTATATGAACAAAGGCATTAAGTAATGCGAAGAATGTACTATGGCCACCTAGAAATAAGAAATATTTCGAATGTTATATCTCAAAATAATTACTCATACTTTTTGCAATAATACGATTTTTCGAAAAATGATGACATAAATAAAAAAAATATCTTTAAAAAATTTTTAATAACTGCAGGTTGAAAGTTATCAGCGGTTACGCGTTAGATCGATGTGTTACAGCGACGGGATTGAGCTTGGATTGAGCCCAGCACGCTTTGTTGGACCGGGGGTCAAATCCGGATTGCGGCCAATTTTTTTTAAATTTTTTTTAAACCTGTAGCTACGTAAAACCGAATACCTTTTTGATTACTTAACTTAATTTTTTTCTAAAAAAAATATTTTTAGGTTTTATTGTTATTAACATTTTTTGTTTATATTTGCCGCGTCCTGTATACTATACAAAACAATTTATTTCAAAATGTTTAGTTAAAAAACGCAAGGAATATTACGATCCTTGCCTCTAATTTAGTTTTAATGTCATCTATTTTTATCTAGCTAAGGTTGTGGCAAAGATTCAAAACTTTTTACTGATAATACTAAATTTTTTTACTAGGAATACAAAGGCAACAACAACCCAACTAGGTTTCGCCGAAGGCGAAAGTAAGCTAGCATCAAACTTTCCACTCGGGGATGTGGTCCGCGGGTAAGCCGGCCACAAGGGGTTGAAGTTTCTTCGCGAGTTACAAACCGTCTTGGTTTAGACATTAGGAGAACGATCGGGACATCGTTCGAGGGGAATTTTTTTGATACATGCAAACTAATTATAAATTCCTATTTAAAAAAATACCTGGTGCAAATTTAACGCCCATCCAGACTGAGAACGGCATGCATCCATGGTGGATGACATGAAGGGTGGAGACATGACTAAATTTCTTTCGCAAAATGAAAAATAACGTGTCCATAAATTCTGTGAATTTTGAGAAATAATACCACCAACACGTGTTTGCCATCTGAAAAAAAATTAATTAGTGATGTTGAAAAAAAACGAAAGGTTTTATAATTTACCCTTAATGCCATAGGACTATAGGAATAATCTACTGGTTGACATCTAAAGCTATAGCTGCCCCACCAACCACTCATCAGGTACTGAAAATTTTCCAAATTAATTTAAAGATATTTAAAAAAATATATTTATTACTTACCTCATAAAATATCCAGGCACTAAATATAGTTTGTATAAAATTATATATAATTAGAACATTTCTAAGACTGAAAGGTTTTCTATTTTCCATCAGTTTTGGTCCCACAACTTTAGAAAAATATACGTAAAATAGACATATTGCTATAGTTGGAAGTGGACTCGACATCATTATCCAACCATCCACTCTGGGATCTGTAAAAAAAATAAAAGTAGATAAGAAAAAAAAATATCTGAATAATAGCCTTGTAATGCTTTGTCCACGACAATAATTTGTTGTTTCATGCACACGAGCAAAAGTACTTCTACTTCATTATTCACTAGTGAATAACGATAGCATTATCCTTGACCAAACAGACCGATTATTTAACAGTCGTGCAAAAACTTGACATTGATATATTTTAGATTCTTGTTGTAGGTATAAATAATTCCTATTACCTACAATTTTTTTGTGTAGTGTAGAAATTAGGGATTTCAAAGTCCATACAATCGCCTACTAACCGAGTTTACCAACACAATTCTTAACGGGAATTGTGTTAAGTATTTGCATACCTACATCACATTTACTGTAATTATTGTAAGTGACCATTGAGTAAAGGAATTCATTTGCTCAATGAAGTGAGCAATAAAAAAACGCTTAAGAAGTTCTGTATTCTGTATTACGTTTACTATACTTGTTTTTATTATGTGGTTAAAATTAGCAATTCTCTAAAAATAATTAGATTTTTGGAAGCTACGGAAAGGAGTGACGAACGAATACGTTAGCAAATACCAATTTTTATATTCAAACAGTACAAAGTACTAAAAAAATATTTATAACCCTACGCTATTCCTATACCAGGAACATACGGTACCTAAAGACCTAAAAGAAGAAAAATCAGAGCACCAGGACGTGTATTTAGAAAAAGTAGCTAGTAGAATCAAGGAGGTGCCGTTATGCTACACTACACCCTTCTATATTTTTTCTAATTATTATAGAAAGACGTATTAAAAGTTTTGATTTTTGTCCCTAAAGGCACCTCTGAGTTTTCGTATTACAACGCAACGTAACCTTTTTTGGAACTTACATCAAAAATACAATCGTACGTGATTGTATGTAACGTTTCAAGTCGGTATGCAAAATTTGTACACAACCTTCTGGTCATAGAAATCGTAGTTAAACTTGACATGAAAGTAAAGAATTGTGTAAATACTAAACATTTCCGGACATAGATTTTAACTATGCATGTCGATTAAAGTAGTCCTTAGATTAGTCAAAATACACTCGAACAAAATATTAAGAAGTAGGGGAAAGGAAAAAGTTTTCGATAAGGGTTGGCTACGCAATATAATTCGTCTTGACTTGTTTCGACTTTGATAGTCAATTTTAAGAAGAATATAAGGAAAAAATCTATCATATGGCATAAGGACAGGCACGCAATTTGTATTGCATGGCTAACCTTTATCGAAATTTTTTTCAGGATAAACCTGAATCAGACCTGAATGCTTGTGCAAATACGTAAGTCAACTCCTGTTAAAACATTTAATCAAGGAGAGTGGACAAGAATTGTTTAATCATCTGGAAGAAGAAACATGGCATGGAACAGTTACGATTGACGTCGAATTCCTCTTGTTTACTTGGGTGTTGTTGAAAAACGACGTTCTAGCAATTTCAAAATACAGGGTGTCTCAAAAAGAAAAGGCATTCCAGTTAAGGGCATGTTCCTTTCATGAAAATAAAAGGAAAAGTTCCTATTAACATGGGTTCGTAAATGCTTCGTTATCGAGATACAGGGCGTTGAATTTTTTTTCGTATGTTCCGAAATGATTATTATTATTATTATTTTACAAATAATGTTCAAAATGACCGCCATTAGCTTCAAGACAAGCTTCTATTCTTCGAACAAAATTTTGAGGCTAAAGGCGGTCATTATTCAAAAAACGGATTTGCTGAGTTATTTTTTTATTCGCATTTTTCATCTTTGAAGTGTGATTTACACGAAAACAATGGTAGGAAAAAATCTCAGGAGACTGTTTCAAGCGTAAATTAGTTGAGAAATTTGAAAATTGTGTCAAAAATAAAAAAACAGTGGCGTACCACTTTCAACACCCTGTATCTCGGTAACGAAGCATTTGCGGACCCATGTTAATAGGAACTTTTCCTCTTATTTTCATGAAAGGAACATGGCCTTAACTGAGACACCCTGTATATTTCTAAAAAAAAAATCGTCCTTATACGAGGGTAGTTTGGAAAGTTTGTGGCTCAAGGAAACGATTTTTGTTTCGGAACGACCTTCGTATTCTTCAGGGTGTGGTAGAGGAGTACACGTTAATATAATATATGCATTTATTTGGCACGCCATAATACTTGCTGCAAACGCAACTGAAATATTGATTAATTTTATCTCAAAACTTTTTACGTACTACTTACC
Organism: Hemicrepidius hirtus; assembly: GCA_963082805.1. Lineage (NCBI taxonomy): Eukaryota > Metazoa > Arthropoda > Insecta > Coleoptera > Elateridae > Hemicrepidius > Hemicrepidius hirtus. The sequence continues at coordinate 30,547,573 of OY720166.1, forward strand.
TACATACGCAGTAATGCAGAATTAAATAAAGCCGCAAAATTAAGGAAAATAGAGACGAATAGAAGACTTAGGAATAAAATAAGAAAAAAAATGGAGTCTGAAATTTCCCTCCAGGGACAGAAAAATCCTTAACAGAATCCTGGACTTGTAAATTTTGATGCAGATGCAGCAAAAAATCTTGACACTTTCAGTGTAATAAATAAATAATAAATTTTTAAATGAACAAAGGTGATAAAAATCTAATTGCCATTAAAATTACCACCACTTAAGTGTTTCACGTCAAAAAATCAAGTATACACTTATTATTAAGTACTAAATCTTAAACTTTAATTACTTCTAAGTACTATTTTGTATATTACGCAAATATTGTCATTTTTTTTCATCTTTACATAAAATATCTGTAATTAACTTGTTTTACAAGTAAAACTCGTTTGCAGAAAGAGAATTAGTACCTATACCTACAGTGTCAATAATTAAAAATTTATTTAATGTAAGGAAAATTTATAATTTTCTACTTGTACACAGAGGGTTATTAAAATGAACTACATAAAATATAAGAAAAGATGTGCGTGCGTGTCTCCAATTAACTAACAAAATATGCAACAAAGTGCAAACTACCATATACGTCAGAACGCACCGCAACAGTATGTAACATGTTTCCGTAACTGTAGAAATTACGCACTGAAAAGTATTTTCCGGAAGAAAAGATTTTCACAGAGAATTTCACAGAGGTATTGAATCCTCAAAAAAAATTCGAAGTGCGTGTACAAATGCGTACATCGTACCCTACAGGAGTATTACTCGATCAATTCTAATAAAATTTGTAATACCATGGGAAGCCATCACGTGCTGAAGTTTTTACAGACGACCCGGAACCGAATAAATAAATTACTTTTTATTTTTTTCCCAAACAAAAAATTTATTGTTTGGAAGTACAGAAATTTAAAAAGCCGCGTATACGCAACAGGAAGAAATGGTCAGGAGAATAAAACGCTTTAAAAAAAGTTTTTTCAAGAGAAATTTCAAAATTTGTTGTAAAATCATTCGCAATGAATATTATTTGATAGCGGAATTTCCTTGACTTAATTATTTTTAATTTTTGTGACTATATCAAGGGCGACAGGAAAAACAAGGTAGGTATTCCGGAAGAAGAGCAAGGTTTTCCGGAATTTTTTTTAAGGTTGGGAAGGACATAATTTGGTTTTCAAGGAAATTATTTGATTTACTGCCTGTACTCACGAGTCAAATTTTCAGCAGGATTTCAGACCAGTTCATTTATTAATAATTTTCGTGGATGACTTTTGATTTGTTTTAATCACACACGAAACATGTTTTCCCAAACTTATTTACCAAGAACAGTTGGCGGTAAAAGAGCAAAATCGTCCTAAACCAGCATTAAATATTGAAATATCACGTAAAAGGTTAAAAAGAAATTCATCAACTGTATTAGGTCAGTTCTTAATTGGACACTCTAAAAACACTAACAAAAACAATTCCTTTTTGAAATCAAGAGATAGCTTTGTTCCAATTTAATACGAAAAGCTTTAACCAACCCTCTTGCATAAATCACATTAACTTGAAAGCACCTGGGTTGTTATTACCATCAAGGCTCCTTTATTAATTTTACTTTGAGTTCTACTAATAATTATATTAGTACAATGCTACCGTAGAGACACCATTAACGTAATTACTTTGTCCGTATTGTTGAAAAACATAAGAAACATTTCGGTGGTATGAAATATTTTATATTATATATAACGGCGTAAAAATAAAATTATCCTTGAATTTTTCTCTACTATTTATTCGACATCAAAATGTCATTTTCAAAAGCATATAATAATTGAATAACGACTTATTTATTTATTAAACAAATCGTTGTCTTTAGGGTGTCGTCAAAATATTTACTTTGGGTGTTAAAAAATCTTAAAAGCGCCACTTTATGAACATGACGTGCAGACAGTATGGCACACTTTCTTTCAACTACAATTGTCAATAAAAAATCGTTCACTCAACACAAATAAATCGGTTACAACACCGTTTAATAATTTACGGCTCCCGTTAAAAGAATTACATAATAATAAGGAAGACTGAAAGTGGAAGTGAGTCAGGGAAACGAACGAGTACATGAAAATGTGGGACAACGACGCACGTTACAAGAAAGTAGACAGACAGATTTAACGGAATCCACCTGTTTCATCACGTCTATTGAAAGTTTTGTTACAAATTGTTTCGTAAGATCTTAATTTACTGAACCGAATAATTTAATTACACACGCTTTTCGCTAAACATCCGTTGTAGCCGAAAAAAAAAACTTGATCTTGATATATGAACTTGATTTTACTGTAGGTTAAGATTGGAATTTATCTGTGCCTTGAAAGTTATGGAATTAATACAAAATAACGCGTATATAATCTTATCTATTATACACTAACATGAATTATCATTATTCATATAAAATGTATAAGTATACCTCCTCATATGAATTGTTTAAAAAATTGTTAAAATTATTATTAGGATGTAATGGTTATTATTCACTTGGGTTAAACAAATTTTGTAATTGGGAATCGCATTGGTACTATCGATGCCAATTTAAATAAATTAAAGTCCTATAAAGGGATGTTGCTCCCAAATGAACCACTCGCATTATTTAACAAAATGCCGTAAGGAATTAACCCTAATTAAGGTTAATGAGATATCCCTCGTTTAAGGGCAAGTCAGTAAATGGGTCAGAAGGAGCTGTAATGGAACTAAAGAAGAATTTAGCTCTGAACAATTAAAACACCGAATATACACCAGGAGTGTACTATCGAAGAGTACTGCCAAGTTTATTTTTATAAAAACAGGATACTTTTCTAATAAATATGGGGTGTAAGTATCAGAAAACAAACCCCAAACGACGAGGTTAGGCGGAAATAAAATTCTCATAGCGAGTTAGGGCAAATAATTATTTTCCCAAACGAGGAAACATCCTGTACATGAAAGCATAATCCGAAACCCGTATTTTCACTTTCAGTCACCCTTATTGATGATAAATCTACCCCCATAATTTTGATCGGAAATAGTTATTTTTATATTAAGTGCGCAAAGCAAAGGTTTTTTTAAGCTTGAGAATGTTAGGTTTTTTGTCGAGACCGTTAGGTCGAGACAAAAAATACATTCGAAAGCTCAAAAAACCGGCTTTGCGTACGTAATATAAACAACTTTTTTTCTAAAATTGCACAGCTTTACCTAAACAGCAAGTTTATTATTAAAATATTGAATTCATAAAAAAACGGCATCATTATTTTTTAAAGTTACCGTTGCACGGGTTTCCGTAGTTACTAATGTAAATAAAAACTGAAAAACAATTCTGTCGTTTGAATAAGTGTCGCTTTCCAAGTGTTTTCTATAAATTCTCTGAAAATGGACGCTGATTCTGAATAGTTGACTTGTAATTGCCTGTTAGAATTGTTTCAATAAAATTTTCTTCTTAGTTTATTCTGAATTTTAGAAATGTCAGAAATTTTTTTTTCACCGTTAAAAAAATTTTTTTTTTCACCGTTAAAAAAATTTTTTTTTTCACCGTTAAAAAAACACGTGCTTTGCGCACTGAAATTAATGCGTAAACAACCATTTTTTGAGCAATTGTAGAAAAATTATATTTTCCATCGATAGTATTATTAGATTATTACGCAACCTAAAAATAATTTTCCTGAAGGAGGTAATTTTTTTTATTCAACCCTAAATTTATTCCATTACGTAATTACAAAACTTACCACTTTTATTATCAAGAACGTCATGGTATTTGTCGATAACGCTCGTCACCAGATGCGCCATTTTTCTTTCAGGTAATGTACTGAAACAAATAATTACAAAGGTTAGTGATTTCAGCAAACATATTTTTATCAAAAAAAAATAAGCCTACAGGAAGTGAGATTAGAACAAACCAATATTTTTTTGAAATAGCCTGTTAGAATAGTTAGATTAAAAAAGAAAAAATGTTTGTTGTGGTAGCGGATTTTAATATACCGTAAACTGGTAGGTATGTAAATGCCATATTACATCGGAGTATGTCGCGTCAGTTTAAATTACTGCAGTAGTTGCTGAAAATAGATATCTGCTGGTACAAGAGCACGCACGCAATTGGAAACGCGAATAATAAAACAGTAAAACTTGCTTTGACAAGTTTAGAAATAAAAAAAAAAATATTAGCCACGTTTAAATTCCTCAGGCCTTTAGGAAATTTAGAAAAGAGCAAGCTTGGTAAAATTCTTGGATTAAGGGTAAAATCCTCAAGTCAGAGGTTGTGGATGGAAATTTAAGAAAATTTCCGGAATATCCCATCCAGTTCAAGAAAAATTTTTACCTAGAAAACGTTTGTCTGCAGAAAATCTAACATTGAAGGCAGTTTCCTAGAATCACGTCTGCAAATGCAGACATGCCTATAAATTGCGCACCATTCATTTATTTATTGGATCAGGGGTAAATTATGGAAATTTAAGCCAAACTTGTAGGGTTAAAAAAATTTCTGGAATATCCAATCCAGTTCCAGTTAGTAAAAAAAATGAGACCTACAAAACGTTCGTCTGAAGAAAATCTAACATTGAAGGCAATTTTCTAGCGTCACGTCTGCAAATGCAGACATGCCCACAACATTTCATACATTTATCTCAGGACGTTGATTTTCACAATTTCTAAAATTTCGTTACGTAAAAAAAAAGACAGATTGATATTTAATAAATATCACCAAGCTGCTAGCTTACGAAAAATATTTCTAATAATTATGAAGAAATGCGTTTCCTTGAATGTAAATCATTTTGCAATTATTTCTTTGATATATTAATAATGTGTCAATAGCTGAGGCGTTTAATATGGGTGCCAGTGTAACTTGTGTAAGAAAATTATTACACCAGAATTTCAATGAAACCATCAACTCTTTCCTGCCCAAATTGTAAAGTATTAAACTTAAATAATTTTACCATGTATGGCACATCGTTGGAAAAGTAATTTCATAAGAAATTCATTCTACAATTTATTTTTGTATTCGCTTCAAATTGAGACATAAAAAAATTAAAAGGTGTACTACATAATTTTAATCAATGATCCACCCCTCGGCCGCAACGAACGATGCTAGAAAATCTGAAAGATTCCATTTCCCGGGTGAGACTTTGTCTTTGGTCTTTATTCTAACCCATTCATTGAATAATTAATTAACACTCCTAACAAAATCTGATCCAAAATAACCGTTACGCCTAAGCTATATTAGTAACGCCGGAAATAACGAGTGTATTTAGAATCAAGTCAACACAATGTCCTTAATCACTTTCCGTAAATCTATTTACCCTGCAAGCGCTTGATATTATCAACAAACAGTGATGAGGTACGTCGCTTAATCTTTCTTGCAGAAAGAACAAAGAACAATGATAATGAAGTAAAAAAACGATTATGAGATCTAGATAGAATAAGGATGTCCTAGGGTCGTTAAATTTTAAATTAGGGTAGGGGTTGCAAAAGGAAAAAACAATAAATCATATATCCCGAGGCGCTACGCGCTTAGGGTTATATTCTTATCGCGAAAATCTAACAACCCTTGGTATATGAAGCTTCTATTAAGATAATTTGAAAACAATTATTTCCTAAAAGCACTCCCTGGAGGATTATAAGTTAGGGGAACCAGTTTTCCCGAAAGTTTTCCCTTAAACCCTTAAATCCAGATAATCTTTAGGAAGTAAGGCCCTCCTACGTTACAAGAATTTTAATTTGTTTAATCACACATTTTGCAAGCCAGATTCGAATGTTGTAACTGTCGTTGCGAGGGTAAAACTTGGGGAAGGTCTTACAGGGGTTAAAGGTTAATACAGGGCAAATCGATAATAGTCTTGGACGGTGCTAGAAAAATGTAGGTTAGACAGGCAAAAAAATTTTCAATTTTATAAGGAAGTTTTTATCATTTTCTTGAGTCAACAATTGAATAATCTTTAGAGTTCGGATTAATATTTGAATAATAAAATTTATAGTTTAGAGGTCTATTATTATCGAGATAATAAAAAAAACTGTCTTCTATTGTTTTTTCCGACAAGGAAAAATTATACAATGAGTTTAAAAAAAATTCTAACTGACATACTGACAACCGGTTTAATTAATTTTTTACCTAAAAAAATTATTCGAACTGTTGTACAACACAAAAAAATCTATAAAGGTGTTCTAAAATATGCGGGTGGAACAGAAGGCTATGGTAGACATTAATTGTTTGTCCCAATTCAGCAGCTCCTATAATAAATAAATTCTGCTGTTTAGCAGGGGCACAGCCCCCTACCATAGTCGATTTAACCCTAGAGGTTTATTTTTTTATTAATAAACAATTCATTAATTGATCAAAAGTGACTCAAAAAAACATTAAAACATACAAACAAAAATAATTTTCTTTTATACAGTGTGTCCACGGATTGAGTGCATATAAGGTGTAAATGACAAATTTTTTTAGAGTTGGATCTTCATGTTCTGAGGATCGCTCCTGCTTAGTCTCAAACTAAGATATTGAAAAAATGAGCCAAATCAATTAATATACAGGGTGATTTTTGGCCGAAATCTAAAAATTAGTCAAGAGTAAACTGTCTTTATTTTAGTAGATATAACAAAAATGTATTAGAAAAAGTTGTTTAGAATTAAAAGTTATTGCAGATTTTCAACTTGTATACAAATCAGCCTACTTTGTTTTTTTTTCATCCAATCCAATACTTTTGAACTCATGTTTGTAACAAATAAGGTTTAGTATTTTTTTAATAAATAATTATTTGTTTTTCAAGTACTTTGTTTAATTACTCTTCATGCATGGGTCGTTAAAACCACAAATAAAAAATCTCATGTTGATGAAAAAAATCAAAGTAGGCTGATTTGTATAAAAATTGAAAATCTTCAATAACTTTTAATTCCAAACAACTGTTTCTAATACATTTTTGATATATCTGCTAAAATAAAGACAGTTTACTCTTGACTAATTTTTAGATTTCGGCCAAGAAAACACCCTGTATATTAATTGATTTGGCTCATTTTTTCAATATCTTAGTTTGAGACTAAGCAGGAGCGATCGTCAGAACATGAAGATCCAACTCTAAAAAAATTTGTCATTTACACCTTATATGCACTCAATCCGTGGACACGCTGTAGGAGATTTTACCAAGGCCTGCTTGACCCAACGTAATATTTCTTTTAAAAGCAACCTTGATTAATATACTTTACTTCACATTAGTACTACTCATATACAGTATTGATTATATAAATATCAGCAATTGTTTTAAATATAAAGTAGCAAAAATATTACAATAAGGATGCATCACGAATTATTTAATAATAAATTAAATGAATAATTTGTTGTATTATGGTTAGCCCTGAAAGTTTCCTGCAAAATACTCTATCATATTGGACATTAATCGGGTAATCCTTCAAGCTCTGACCATTAGCAGCTTGACGTCCTAATGAATCAGTTGTAAAGTGACGTGTATGGACGCATTAGAAATAACGATTATTGCAAGGGACACTTAATTTTCTCTTTTCAATTTAATTTTAAAGAAGGTTTCGGGAATTTATACCTACCCAGTTTAAAATAAATTACATAATTCGGGATGACAAAATAAAACATCAGTATACAGGGTGTCCAAGATAAGGAGGACAAGGATTCGGTTAAATGAGAAGAAAAGTTCAGCGGATTATGGACTAAACTACGACCACCATTCAAATTCTATAAAGTTTGCGTTGTGCTGAAAAATCTTAAATCAGGTGAAAGCAGGTGATCGTCCTCAATATACGCTGAACATTTCTTCTCATTATGGTTATATATCGGTAGGATATTTCCGAATGCATAATACTTTCTTCGACAAGGTTGCAGTTGTACATACGCATAATACTTTATGTAATTACTATAAGGAAGTCTACATTAATTACTGAACCTGTTTCAGGAAATTTATCAGACCATAAATGTAATATTCATGAAACAACATGCAGTTGGTACATGTTCATCAAATTATCTGTGCTTGCAAACAAGTCCTTAATAAAAAATATTAATCCAATTTATATTAAATTGCCATGTGTAAATAAATATCGGGATAACAATTAAAAAATTCAAAATGTAAAGTGAATAATAGCTCATTACGTGCTAGTAGTTCAGGCGCATATTTCAAATATCATTAAAAATAAAATTAGGTTCTTTTATTATCGCGGTATTCATTTATATACGTGCAAAAGCACACCTACTGCATTAGTCACTAGGGAATAATGATTATTCACAGCATCGTATTATGGATAGGATTATTTACGCAGGTTCTGGAGAGAAAATGTTACAATTATTTTATATTCCAATTAACTGCAAATTTCAAATTAGTTCTAATCACTTAAAAGTTAGTAAAAGTTCACCTTGTGCTAGTTAAATCAATTTATCGAAAGGATATTTTTTTTATTAATCATGATTAAAAGTGTCTTAATTTATAACGCACTTGGTTGCTAGCCTTCGTATGTAAAAACCTGCACGTACCTATTTTACATAAAGTATATACTATTTCAGGTTTTTCAGTTTGTGTCTATTATAAGTTCCTATAAAATTTAATTATACACACCAACTATTGAAGAATAGAAGATAACGTTTTAACACACAGGCACACGCAATTTAAAAACTTCAGACTCACTTTTTGTTACACACGCACAGGACTAGTTAACAGTCTTTTCTCCAAAATTAAAATGAAGAGAACTTTACCCACCTCCATAATATATACCTACCTACTAATTCCTTAATTAACCAGAAGAACCGATAACCCATACGTCAAAATATTTTACTAATCACCATACAATACGAAATGCAATGCAGTTTATAAGAAATCAGAACGTGTACATAATGGAAATTTTAACGTAAAAACCAAACACTTTATACTTGACGTAATGAAACCTTTAGTAAGAATTAGATACAGGTAACTACTAATTTAAAAAACATCCATTATCGTGGTAATTAGAAAATCGAAATTTTGTTTCGAATCCCAGGAAACTTAAGTGTTATTTTTGAAATTGACAATTTAGGAGTTTCCAAACATTTTCTTAATCTAAAAACATATGGCGTAATCAAAGAAATACTTAACACTTCATGGCAACCATCGCAGCGGATTTAATTAATTGTTACACAGGGTGTCCCAAAAAGAAACTGCATCCAATTAAGAGGATGTTCCTTTCATGAAAATAAGAGGAAAAGTTCCTTTTAACATAGGTCCGTAAATGCTTCGTTACCGAGATATACAGGGTGTTGACAGTTGTAAAAAATATTGATCATTTTTTTATTCATTCGGAAATGACTAGGAATTAAATTTTAAAAAGTAAGCAATACGTATTTATGTACATTTGCTATAATTGGACCATATTAGTCAGTTTTTTCCTTCTCCAGTGGCGTAACTACAGGTCGGTATGAAGATATTTTTGGAGGAAAAAATGGTACGCCACTGTTTTTTTAATTTTTGACACAATTTTCAAATTTCTCAACTAATTTACGGTTGAAACAGTCTCTTGAGATTTTTTCCTACCATTAACCGTTTTCGTGTAAATCACACTTCAAAGATGAAAAATGCGAATAAAAAAATAACTCTGCAAATCCGTTTTTTGAATAATGACCGCCTTTAGCCTCAAAATTTTGTTCGAAGAATAGAAGCTTGTCTTGAAGCTAATGGCGGTCATTTTGAACATTAGTTGTAAAATAATAAATAATAATTATTTCGGAATATATGAAAAGAAATTTCATTTCAACACCCTGTATCTTGATAAGGAACCATTTGCGGGCCCTTGTTAATACTTTTCCTGTTATTTTTATGAAAGGACTAAGCACTAAGAGAATCGAAAATATGTAATGTACGGAATTTTTATATTGTACCAAAAGTAACAAACGATTTGGTTCACCCTATAGAATTGAAATTTTTTTATTGACAAAAAAGAATTAAAAGTAAACAATTATTTCGATTCAGGAGGAAGCGTTAGCAAAGGTTACTATGTCATCCGTGCTGAATTCTAAATTAGGTTTTCGAAGAGGTTTATGCACTGGAATTGTGTCAGTTCTTAAAATTTATAACATGCACTTCATTAGTAGTGCAGGGTCAAGAACCGCTTTGTTTTTTTAACCATTTTTAAAATTCCTTTTGTTATTCACTGTGTAAGAATAATAGTTATTTATGTATCAAGGGCGTAACCCAGGCGTTTTTGGCCCGCGGTGTGAAAATTATAGCCCGACGTGCGAAGCACGGAGGGCTATAACACGCCGAGGGCCAAAGACGTCGGTTACGCCCAAGGTTGGTAAAGTATATGGGTAAAGGTTGCCTGGATCAGGGCTTTTTCTGTACCGGGCAAGGGGGTTAGCGCGGGGCAGAATTGAATGGTGACGTAGCGGGCGACCTGCAACAGCGCCTATGCAGCTACACGGTAGTTCATAATGGTTAATAATGAAATAAAGTTGAATTGGATGTAGTAATTTAATATAATTAAAATTTTTTGAGAAATGTCGCATCCATTTATATAATTTTTCGTAGAAACAAAGTTATATAAAAAACAAATTTAATTAAATATATTTCGGATAATTAAATCCTTCATCAGTAATGTGTATACAACTGCAATAAAGAAAAAAAATTGTGTTTGTAAAAGGAAATAATTTCTCAAGAAGATAAAAATTCTTACCTGATTTTATTGAAATGTTAAAAAATAAAGTTATTAAAAAATTAATTCCACCACTGTAATTAATTTTTTAATAACTTTATTTTTTAACATTTCAATAAAATCAGGTAAGAATTTTTATCTTCTTGAGAAATTATTTCCAACATCAAATTTTATTTCTTTGGTAAATTCGTGGTTTGACTTAATGAATTCTTATGTTCCAGTTTCCTCGATTGTAAGTAAATGCGCATATGGAAAACATCTTGATGTTCAAAATGAAATATTAGACAAAATGTATGACCTCGTGGTAAACATGATTTGTTTAAATAAAAGATCGTTACAGGTTTTTCAAAAAGCAATTTTAATTTCAATAACTTCTTTAAAAGCCCTGTTTCTGGATTTACAAAAAGACTTTGAAATTGCGTACATATTAACGCACAAACTTAACCAGGATTCATTAGAAAATCTATTTTCCCAACTTCGTACAAGAGGGGGGCTAAATGATCATCCGACACCTCTAAACGCATTGTACAGACTTCGTATGGTAATACTCGGAAAATCTTCGAACATAGAAGCTGCCTCATGAAACACCACGGACAGAGGTAACGAAGAATATGCAGTAGGGAAAGTTATTTGCCGAACAGGGCTTAATGTACCCTCGCAGAAACGAAAATTTAATACCGATGATAATTCCTTAAGTAATGATAGCGACAGTGATTTTTCACACTCGTCTGATGCCACGGCAAGTAAATCAGATGCTACAGTATCAACTGAAGACGATGGCAAAAGTATGTCTAAAGAAGAAGATTTCTCGTGCATTGTGCCAGATTTTGATGAAGCAGCAAAGAACATTACTTTGAATCTGTTACCGCCAAAATCCAAAGCTATATATGAGAAAACATATAATGATTTTTTAAAGTGGTGTGCAGTTAATAAGGTAAAAACCATTACTGAAAATGTTTTACTGGTATATTTTGATGAACAAAGTAAAATTTACAAACCAACCTCGCTTTGGTCGCGTTACTCAATGATCAAAGCAAATTTGGCAGCTAAGGAAAACATTGATGTCATCAGTCAATTCAAGCGATTGTTCGCCTTTCTGAAAAGGCAAAGCGAGGGGTACGAATCCAAAAAATCAACAGGGAACAGATCACAAAATTTTTCTTGGAAGCCCCAGATGATAGGTACATTTCTAATGATGAAGGTAAGAAAATCACTAATAATTCGAAATATAATTATACTCACTGAGTTTCTACAATATTGTAGGTGGCAATAATCATGGGCATCGCTGGGGCATGTCGTAGAAACGAATTAGCCCAATTAACTCTAGACGATATTGAGGATGTAGGGTCTGCACTCATTGTAAAAATCAATAAGACAAAGAACAAAATCAACAGAACATTTACAGTCGTTAACAACGAAGAACTAGCACTGAATTTTCTACAAATATTTCGAAAATACGTGTTTTTACGGCCATCACACACGGAGCATCGACGACTCTTTGTGTATTACAAAAATGGCAAGTGTACATCGCAGGTTGTAGGAAAAAATACACTGGGACAAGTGCCGCAAAGAGTAGCCAAATTTTTGAATATGCCGGATGCAGGTGCCTATACAGGACACTGCTTTCGACGTTCCTCCGCTTTTCTTTTAGCTGATGGGGGCGCAGACTTGATCAGTATCAAACGTCATGGTGGCTGGAAGTCCTCGGCGGTGGCTGAGACTTATATTGAGGATTCATTGCAAAATAAAATGAAAATTGCACAAAAGGTTATAGTAGGCGAAGGTCTTCCTGTACCCTCAACAAGTAATGCTGTCAGTAATGAAAACGTTCGCAATCCCTCTGTGATAAACACCATTCTTTCTACTAGAGAATGATGGTACTAATGAAAGCGTTATCAGTGAATCTTTGATAAACACCATTCCTTCCGCATTTAATATAAGTAATTGTAATAACTGTAAGATAGATATAAATGTTCATATTAACAAATAACTGTGTTACTACTTGTATTCCAAACAAAAATAAAATTATTCCTTAATTAGAAAAGTGCAATCAGCGGGCCAAAAACATAATTACGGCCCGAGGGCCAAAAAGACTAGGTTTACGCCTGAAAATTAGGTCTAAAAAACAGTTGTTATTGATCGATCGTACATAAATTTAATTATTGGTTTCATGGTAAAAAAAAATGTGTAGGTACACAATGTAAGAGACTATCCTCAGACTACCCATGGACTACCCGAGCCCGACCTATGTAGGTACTACACCAAACTTCCCATATGACCCTCACAACGTGGATCAACAATAATTTAGATAAACGTATGGATACATGTTATGTTTTTATATTCTTAACTTATCATAATACAAACAATTTTATCAATATTCGAAATTTTTTAATTACTTTGCTTTCATATCTATTATGCAAGCAATTTTTTTTATTTTAACCTTCAACACCATCTAGAAAAAATGTCCGTCTGTGGGTGTGTGTGTTATGTAACGTCTCTAACGCAAAAACTAGATGAAATTTGAAGTGAAGGAGTATATCGAAAATTCATTGACAAAGTAAGCTTTTCAAAAAAATCTGAAACCAGAAGCGGAAGTTAGACATATTTTTTTGGTAGCATTTTTTTCAGAAGCAGAATTTTGAAAATCTGAGTAGGTGATATCAAAGACGACCATAATTCAAGGGAAACACTTTTTACCGGACTCTCTAACTTCAAAATATCGGCCGCTATGAATTTTTCAAAATTTCGACTTTAACGCCCCATAACTCAAAAACCAGTTACCTGACCAGGTTCGGCAACAATTTGTTTGAAAGCCCATAAACTATGAAAACCGCGCATCAAAAGAATATAAGACCAATTTTAAAATCTAATCCATACTACAAAAGGATTTTACAAGGCCGTATAAATTACAAAGTTCATGTATTACCCAAAACAATAAATTAAAATAAGGAACTAAAAAAGAGGAGTGTAACTCGATTGCCTCATCACCTAATAATAAAAACATGTACCTAACACCAAATTGTAGAAATTTAAAGCAATCGAAACTAAATTACTTTCGCGAGAGAAAAGATTGCTTAAGAATATGAAAATACAGGATGTCCCATAAATATTAACTTAAGGAATCCAAAAGCACTTGAGGAGGACAAAAAAACTGTTGGGACTTGGAAAAAACGAACGTTTCGAAAAATTGGAACAATTGGTGGCAGCAGCGGTGCATACAAGACCAAGATACAGTCGCGTTTTTTTATGACCCACCCGGTATATTGATTATGTAAACCTTTTAATATGGTGTTAGTATCGCAATAGTAATTTGTAATGTATGAGAATTAGGACAAACGAGGATTGAATCAATTAAATAAACCTATCACAAACAACATACTTTCAAACTTTTGTAATTACTAATCGATTGGGCATTTTCTAATTATTTTTAGAATAGTTCAAAGTTCAAAAACAAATACCTAATATTACGAAAAAAAATTAAAAAACCCAAGGATATCTGACAATCTAAAATGAAACCTAAATCGATTTTGCCTCTATGATTCATTAAATTTTACAGAACACAATAAAAAATTACTTTCTGGAATTGATAGGAAATTAAAAATTTTCAATTTATTCAAGTACTTAAATACTACATCATTGTCTGTAGAAGATATTGTCATCGATATTACAACACAAAAAAAACAGCTATCCTGCAAAAATATTAAAAGCAAGAAGTGTGTCATAAAATACACAACAAAAAAGTTACGTAATTAATAATAAATAAACGCGTTGCAGTTTACGCTTTTAAAATCGATTAAAGATCCTCGAGCAACACATGAGAGGTTTTCAAAAACAAAAAATTATAAGTAGCACTCGGTTTAACTCGAATTAAAATTTAAAAATCGTCAAACAAAAGTTATTGGAAATGTACTGTACTGACTGTACTATGTACCATTCTTCGTGCCGTAAATAAAAGGGTGCAGGGGGATATTGCTTGGCATTGATGTTAACCCATTACTCATTAGTCACACACAAATGTGCAAAAATATCCACAGATTCAATTTCTCCAGAAAATAAAATGACTGTTTTGTATGAATCCGTAAACATAAATAACATTTCCGCATCGTAATTGATTAAATTTTCGCTTTCTACTTATTATTAACTAAACTGCAGGAAAATTATAAACTGTACGCTAAAATAGGTTTAAGCAAGATACAGGGAAGTTTTTTTGGAAATCAACTAAAATTAAGGGAAATATAAAGTCAGATTTTTTAAACCAAAAACCATAATGCATGTTTCTATAATCAAACCGTTACCTATCTTCCAAAATTCCTAACAATATTGTAGTAGGTCGTGGTACTAGTAGGTATAAAATAATTTCCATAATTTTATAGGCGGTTAGAGTAGTAACTCGTGGACCCCCTTCACGCACAAAAAATGTGAAGACCGCCTTATGACAGGGTTCACAGCAGTTCTAAATTTTCAAATTCCCTGACTTTTCCAGGTTTTCCCTGACCATTTTTCAAGTTTTCCCTGACTGTTTCCCAATAATTTTTGTCCTTTTTTTGACACTAAAAAAAGTTAAACTTGAATAGACCATTTACCACCAAGTTTTTTTGAATCGGATATTTGTGGATGCATGTTGCATACTTACTTTTAACGTGTTGGTGAACTATTTATAACTATTAATTCAAATAAAACTGTCGAAAATGGCTTTTTATTTATTTACGCACACTGTTAATTGCGGTAACGAGTAAAATGTACGCGTGGCAATACCTACTTAAAACGTGCTTAAAACTAGAAACAGGGAGCTGCGCGAGGAACACAAATACAAACTCTGCAAAACAAAATTCTTCGAATTTGCGTTATTAATGCTCCCTGGTATGTACTTGTTTTCTGAGTAACGCCCTAAAATATTTAAATTTATTTAATTTCTCAATTATGTTTAAGGTCTTTTTTCCAGTCACATGAAATAAATTCCCTGACTTTTTTGGTAAAATTCACAATTTCCCTGACTTTTCCCTGACTATGTGACCCACTTTTAAATTCCCTGACATTTCCAGGTTTTCCAGGTTTTCCAGGTTGCTGTGAACCCTGTATGAGAACCATTAGGTAAAAATCATAAAATATATATTATATTCTAGTCCCTACTTAAAAAAATATTCCGTGTACGTACAAGAAAAGGTTAATTCATACGGTTGCGTTAGTTAATAAAACATTATGCTTGTGTAACAACAAACTTTTTGGAAGTAATGAAGGTTATGTTAGTATTTTGTTATTAAAAATATACATGGTTTTGTGTAACAATAAATTATGAGAAAGAATAGTAAGTTGTAGAGTTCAGTTGTACACGAAATCCCGACGGCGCGGCTGTCCACTATTCGTTGGTAGGATTTGTATGCATGAAGGGGTAAACCACGTGGGGAGCGGTGGGGAGGTTGTTGTACATGGCCAGGGTAGTCCCTACCAACTCAGGGTAGTTCCTGGGAAGTCTACAAGTAGTCCATGCGAAGTCTGGGTAATCCCTGGGAGGTTTGGGCAGTTTTTGAGATGTCTGTGGAACTTCCTGGAAAATCTGGGTGGTCTTTGGGAGGTATGAGGAAGTTCCTGAGAAATATGGGAAGTCATTGAGAAGTCTGAGAAAGTTTCTAGCAACTTTGGGTAGTCCCTGGGAAGTCTTTAGAAAGTTTGCGAAAGTTCCTGGAAAATTTGGGTAGTCCCTGGGAAGTCTGGGTAGTCTCTGGAAAGCGTGGATAGTCTTTGGAAAGTCCCTGGGAAATCTGGGTAGTCTCTGGGAGGTCTTTGGAAAGTCTGGATAGTGTTTGGGAAGTCTGAGGAAGTCTCTGGGAAATCTAAGTAGTCCTTGGGAAGTCTGTGTAGTCTCGAGGAAGTCTGGGGAGATCTCTGGGAAGTCTGAGTAGTTCCTGGGAAGTCTGGGTAGTGATTGGGAAGTCCGAGGAGGTGTCTGGGAAATCTGAGTAGTCTTTGGGAAGTCTGGGAAGGTCTCTGGGAACTCTGAGTGATCCCTGGGAAGTCTGGGTAGTCTCTAGACAGTCTGGGTAGTCGCTAGGAACGTTGGGTAGTCCTTGAGAAGTCTGAGGAAGTGTCTGGGAAGTTTCACATTGGGTAGTTTAGTGTACACAATTTTTTACCTTCGTTTACCCCTTGGTCTAATCTAAACTCTAAATAATCCTATTTTTCATTTTTTTCATCTACAAAAAACATCTTTTACCAGGAGAACTTCTTTAACCCACCAAAATGAAACATTTTATTACGTTGTCGTTGTTCTAAATTTAGGTTTACACGGGTTTACATAATATAAATTCTGTAGTACTACGTGAATCTCATCTCAATGTATATTTCTGATAGAAATTTCTATTCCTATTCCTTAAGGGATATTGAACAGTTTCAGTAACCCCTAGCTCTGCATTGCGGATTTGTTTTATCAATTTCAAACGCAGTTGCAGATGGATATATATACGTTCCTGAATAGGTTTGTCCCATATTTTTTTATCTTTACCGTATTTTATTACAAATTTTTCTAAAATCAATGAAGAGTGCATTAAATGCAGTTTCATTTCAGTGAATAATGATAATTCAAGGCAGTGTATTAGGGGTGTATTATGCTTGACCAAACACATAAATAATTGATTGATTATAAAGGTGCAGTTTTTTTGTCGTTTTAATTTTTAAAAAGTAAAAACGTTGGACTTTGCCACATTAATTCATAAAATCTACCATATTACGAATATAAACAATTCCATTCAACTTTAGACTGGTTTTTATGAAAACTTTTTGTAATTATTAGATAATAAAAAAATTTCCACTTTTTTTAAACAAATGGAAATTTTTTGACACCAATGGTAATTTTACACGTGTTTGATAATTAATTATTATTTCTACCACTTTTAGATCACCAATTATTTTGTTTCCTGATTCGGTACAAAAAATAACCAGGAAAGAAAACATGGTTTATTAGACTGCATAAGTGCATTAAACGACTTCATAAATGAAATTCCTACTTTAGCAACCTACGTAAAAGTTCAGTAGGTTAGTAAAGTTGTTAAAGCGGAAGTCATACTATTTACCATCAAACATCCATTTATGCAATAAAATTCCAATTTTTCTTTATGCATTTATTTGTTATGTGGGTTTATTGCAGAAAAAATACTTCTTTACAATTGTGTATAATAGTATTGACCTATATGGCAAAATATTTACATTACGTGCAACGTTAAAATTTATTCTTCGACTAAAAGTAAACGTAACACGTAAACAATATAAATCTGACCTTAGGTAATAAATGCAATTACCCTCAAATTACGTAAATTGTCAAGGATTAGAATTTTAGCGAAAGCAATAATAAGTACCTTCACCAAAAATAAGACAAGGACGTATTCTATTTCCTTTTTCGTTCAACCCCTGAATCATTGGATCGAGAGGATGAACTGGCCAGGGAACCCAAAAAATATAGTTTCTGGCATAAATTTAAATTCACCCTGTAGATACCTAAAATTATTATTAACGCATACTTAATTCCTGAACACCCTGTAGGTGTTTAATTTAAAAAGATTAAAACTTAACGTCATATAAATCCATTCAAAATACTTTTATTTTTTAAACGATCCAATAAGGAAAGACGTATCGCAATATTTATTTATTGGTACAATTATTGCGAAACACATTGTAAATAAAAAACTTTTTCCTATAGATATGTCGACACAATTGAGTATTCAAATAATACAACACACTACTATCATGGACGATGTAAAAATATTTCATGGTTAAAAGGGATATCATTCGAAAAGTATAAGAAAATTTTATTTTATTGGAGACATAAAAGAAAAGCTCTTTTCTTGTTACAATGAATGAGTATCCAATCTAT
Organism: Hemicrepidius hirtus; assembly: GCA_963082805.1. Taxonomy (NCBI): domain Eukaryota; kingdom Metazoa; phylum Arthropoda; class Insecta; order Coleoptera; family Elateridae; genus Hemicrepidius; species Hemicrepidius hirtus. Next base: position 30,566,090 of record OY720166.1, read on the forward strand.
TATTGTAAGAAAAATTATCATTCTGACCATATCAAGACCATATACAAGTTTAGTTTCAAAAATACAATCCAAAACGCGCCATTTCCTTTAGTACATAAACGATAACAAATAAATAAAAGGAGTAGGGGCTGCTATAGAAAATTTAAAAGGGCTATCGTAATTAATTATTGCAAAATTTATCGATAAAAAAGTGATTATAATCACAAACACCCTTGAAAAGTCTTATTTGTATACGAGGGGTTTATAAAAACTTTCCAGCCTCGAGCCTTAATTTTTCCAAAATTTAAATGTCCACCCTATCTGCCTTAATAGATACCTAAAATTTAATTTATAATAACTAGGGGTTGCTTAAAAAACAAAACAACGAAGATTTTTGAATAATTGTGGAAGCTGGAAATATTTTGAGAACCCTTCGTATAATTAAAAAATTTCTAAAAAATAAACCCAAAAAATTGTTAAAACCGAAACGAAGAAGAAGGGGTTGAAAGAAAATTTTTGCATAAATGAAGAAGCTGAAAACATTTTGAACAACCCCCATATGATTAAAAAATTCGACACTAAATAAAAAGGGGTAGAAAAAATATTTCTGGGTAAGATTATAAAAGCTGTACCTAAAGTTTTTGAACACCCCTGGTATAATGTGTCTTAGGATGTATTATTTTTTTTAACTACACACACCCCTAGGTTTTACCGGGACTTTCAATAAAACATACCTTAGCTTGATATTAATCTTTTTTCTCTCTCCTTCTCTCTCTTTCTCTTTTGCAAAGATTATATAATTCTCTATAACCTCAAAATTGTTACAAAGGGCGATGCATTAATGCATTTGATTATGTTCTGACCTAGGTTTAGTTTGTAGGAGGTCAGGAAAAGCCAAGTTAGAACACGTTTCCACACTCACATGCTATAATTGGGGTGGAGTCAATCCTTAAAACAATTGAAAAGTCGTGTTTAATATTGCCTTACCCAAAATAAGACGTTAACTGCAAAACACGTGTTCACCGAAGCACAGGAAATTATTTTAAGGTGCACAATTAACAAAAATGTTCATGTGTAGCTCAGAAAAGCCTTTTTTTAAGTTCCAGTAAAGGTAGTGATAACAGGTATAACCAAAATTGGCGATATCCGTTACTACAAAGTGATTTTTCCGGGAAAAAATTATCCAAACAGTTGCAAGGGAATAAAACACGGCCAACTTGATTGATATCACTAAACAATTGAACACATTGTAGAATATTTCGATAGGCGTGTCGTGCCGGTTTCAATGACAAAACTCCACACCAAATATCTACTAACACGACTTCACGAAACCCAGCACTAGCGTCTTCTGTTAACTAGCGGATATATATAGCTTAGGATCACGAAGGCTCTCGGAAAGAACCGAAATAAATGGACGCTCAATGAATTAAAGTCTGGTTTACAATAAGCAATAAGGTTCTGTTATCGACAAACGGATACACAATGCGACTTGTGGGAACCTTAGGGAGCATCGAGCAGCTCAACGTTAGGGCGTTTTCACACATACCGGCAAAACCGGTGCCGGTGCCGGCGCCGGCACCGGATGCAATGTAATCAAATGGACGCTTTCACACGTAGCCCGGTCCGGCAGATTTGCCGGTCCGGCTGCCGGCACCGGTAAATGCAGCCGTCGCTGATCTCGACAAACCGGATGCCGGGCCAGTCAGTGTACGAAAGACTGCAGTAATTAGAGCCGGTGCCGGCAGCGGTACCGAATTTACCGGTGTGTGTGAAAGAGTGCGATGGTTAGAGCCGGTGCCGGCACCGGCACCGGCACCGGCTTTGCCGGTGTGTGTGAAAACGCCCTGGGATCACGCACGCCTCGTAATATTGCAGGCTTGCGGCCTGAAACAGTCTGAAACTTGGGCGTAGCAGAATTTTTGCTGCAGTCGCACAGTTTATGAATATTTTGAAATAGTCGCTTAACTCTTTTAGATAGAGAACAATTGAAAAATCCAAAAACATACAGGGTGTTCCGGGAGAGACAAAGTTTCAAAATACTGTAACTCAGCAATCAGCCATTTTTTCTGATTTCTACGAGCGTCAATGAATCAGAAATTAAAAATACTACAATTTTGCTTATTTAATTGTATTCGTATCTTTACAAACAAAAAAGTTACGGGGTCTAAATTTTCAAGGCAAATGAAGACGTGAAATTACGTGAAGGCACCGGAGAGCGGAGCAAACCACCAAATATGCTGTAACTCGGTTATTTGTAAATATTTTGATAGAATCGCTTAACACTTTTAGATAGAGAACAATTGGATACATCCAAAAATCAAAAAACATACAGGGTGTTCTGGGAAAAAAATGTTTCAAAGTACTGTAACTCCGCAACCAGTCATTTTTTCAGATTTCCGTGTGCGCCATTAAATCAGAAATAAAATATACTACAATATTGGTGATTTAATTGCATTCGTATCTTTACAAACAAAAAAGTTACAGGCTGGGAATTTTCAAGGCGAATGAAGACGTGAAAAATCTTTAGGTACCGCGGTACCTATTTATGATTTGAGATAAAACTATTTGACAGATTTAAAAAAAAAAACGCTTTGCAACAACAATCAATTTACTATACTGATTAATCAGGTTCATTAAAAGTGAGTGTATAACAACTGATATAGTAGTATGAATGACGTACTTTTCTTGTAAACAAGAATTTACGATAATCAGGACATTTCACTTAATTTACAATTTACGATATTTATCGAATAAGAACTGGGACTTTCTCTCATACTTAGAAAACCCTGTTTAGCAAACTAAAACTAGGGTTAAATATTACCCATCAGTGGAAACCCGTCCTTAAGACTTACGTGCTGCAGAACCACCAAATTTTGCACAAGTATAACAAAATTGTTTCTTGTTGTTGATCGCACGGAAATAGGACAATAGTAAAGAATTAAAAAAATTGAATTGAAATAAAAATAATTGTAAAATAAATTAATTCCGGAACATTTAACTTCAATTGCAAGCATCTGGTGTCAATCAAGAATTTCTCTCATCAAAAGAATCTTTTCTGTTACGCCTTTCCAAAGATTTTCTTGCTACTGAATTAATGAACAATCCATTCTAGAAGTTATTGTTATAACTTATAAGCCTCCTTTCATCGCTTATTATAAAAATAATTTATTTGTTTATTATTTTTATAATAAGGATAATTTTTTGTTTACAAAAAATGTGAATGGATACTGGAGAAATATTCTTGATAGGCCAGTTTGCGTATGTGGCGAAAAACAATCAGACTATATGGGACAGGAGTGCATATTTCAGGAGTGGGATATTTCAGGATTTCAAGAATTTTTTGTAAACACCAAAATTCAACCCCCTTTACAATTTATGGTTAAAAAAATATAAAAAGCAAATAATTTCATTCGTTTTAAATTAATGTGTAACCTAGAAGTAAAAATTCCAAGATCTTTATACACAATTGCTGTCTGTACTTGTTTTAGGTAATTTTATTTAAAATTATGATTATGCGTATCATTTACATGTTAATGTTTGCGGAAGACAAATGCGTTTCAAAATGTGTTCACCGTTATATTATTCATAACGAAGGTGACTAAACAATCGATTAATATTTAGCAGTAAACAGTAGCGGCACGTGACCAAAATATTTCGGGGGCATGGTAATAGCTGAGCGAAGGGAACAAAAATGGCGCCATAGACGAAATTTAGACGCGATTTAAAGCATCTGGCAAGGTTTGGGATGAAATTAAAAAACCTGAAAATGTCCATGTGAGATTTCTATTTTTTTGCTGCTGGCACATGCCCCATGTGCCCCTTGTCAGCAGCCGCCATTGACAGTAAAAGTTAATCAATTAAAGAGAAATGTGTTTATAAACTTTATTTATTTAGCTCTTCCTCCTGACTTTTGAATCAAATTAGAGGGAATAATAAAAGAAGATCTCATAATTACTTTATTATTGTTGTTGTAAATCAATAAATCCATAATAAAATTGGTTTTCCTTTATCAAATACAATTCAAAATTTAAATATATTTTTATAATATTATATACAGCGTGTGTTGAAAGTAATAGGACTCTATATAGATACACAGTATTCCCCCCCCCCCTTCCTGCAGGAAATTGTTCTAGAGAACCAGCCGAAAAGATACTGCACGTAGAGCCTGTCTCTATTTTTTTTTTCGGATGACAATTCAATGAAACAAGAATTTTTAAAATAATAATAATTTGTTTGACGTTTATCTGACATAAATAATATTCCCGCTGTCATAAAAATATTGACAGTAAAATAGATTTCTGATTGGTTCAATTTTTAGAAAAGGGCGCTTTTGATTGGCTAACGACATTGAATTGTCTTAAAACCATATTTTCACGTACTCAGGTGTTACTAGATAATTATTTTGTGTGACATCTACATTTCAGTGAAAGCGCATAATACTGTTTTCGTAATTCTAGTGCAGCTAGTGAAAGTATTCCATCGCTTAAGATGAAAGCGAGATGCAATTTCACATTTCTACACATACCCATTATGTCATTTTGGAAAAAAGAATCTTGAATGGCATGTGGATATTATCTAAAGTCTTTAAAAAAATATTACAACATTATACACTCATGGAATGTTACAGGAAATTTTGTAAACATCCCTCGTGAATAATAGAAGTCGTAAAATATCCCATTACATATTTCAAATATTTTCAGAAACAAAATGATATGCTGTTGTTACCCCATCTATTTTGTTATTCACTAGGGAATAATGGGGATGGCATTATCCTTGACCAAACACATAAATAATTGTTAGATTATTTGTTAGTCATGTACAAACACTTTTTCTAACTCAATTTGAATCCGAACAACATTCTCGTTCATTACAAAATGTATTATTTTAATCAGTAAGTACTGCAACAATTTTGAATTTCTAAGACGTTCCGTTTACATACATTTCCTGCATTATAAAGTAAACAATAGCCCTGGGAAAAATTTTCTTTAAAAATCCATAAACGCAAACATCTTATTTGCGTAAAACATTCAGGGTTAGGTACAATAATTATAAGTATTACGTAAATCAATTTTTTTCTCGTGCGAAAAATTAAAGTAAATACCACAATTAGAGAAGTTGCATGAAGTTTCAAGTTTTAGGTAAACAAGAAACTAATTTGTAAATATTAAATGAGTTATCAGGAAAATTTCTTATTAGTTTTCTTCGTAAAACATTACATAAAGGTAAAGGTTATTGCAAGGGCAGTAATAAATATTTTATTGTTATTACTTATTAGTGCAGAAATGATGTTTTTATTTACATTCTACAAGTTTTATCTTAAATAAAGAATTAACTGCAGGTCAATTACATTTTCCTAAGTTGCGTAATATAGGTTGGTCATGGGGCTGGGTATCTATTAGCAATCAAGGGGTACCGCGTTCGAATCCCGACGTTTCGTCATGTGTTTGTTTTAATTTAGCGTTAGAAAAGGAGGAGGGGGCGTTTAACCTTAGCAATTTGCAATTTGCACCCCTTTCAGTTTTCTTAATTCTGGACACAAACCAGAAATTCGATTCGTTTTGTTCTCTTATTTTACCAAAATTGCTATATTTTGATGGAAAAATTGTGTCATATAATTCAAACATAATTTATTGTAGATTTGTGTGAGTTGGAAGTTTTCCATCCATTAGAATTGGTACTATGTGTTGCCTATACATGCAGGCAGAAATCTTTATAATAATTATCAAACATTTTTAGCGTCCCACTGCAGAGTACAATATACACTTCCTTATTCCGAATAAAGGGTTAAGTTTATAATCTAAAAAAAATCAAATTTGTTCTTAAACACAAATCCAGAAATTATTCGTGTCTGAAATGCAGCGACAGTACGAAACCGCGGCAATGACGTCCCATAAAAAATGTACAGGGAATATGGACATTGGGTTGCCTATTGTGGACGTTCAGGGGACTCGATTTAAATAATACCACCCTGTATAAAAAATTAAAGTAGAATATCGAATATAGTCTAGAGCTAGACTAACGTTACAACAACTTAGAAAAAGAGACAGGGAATAAAAAAAAGAAAATTAGGGACTAAGAGGAAAATTAAGAGACTAATTTTATTAATAATATCTTTTTTTAATTTTTCGCTAAACCCAATTCACTTCAACAAGGAAATTATGTAGCTATTTCTTATGTATTCTTGGGTTATAGAAATGATTTATGCCATAATCCAACTGTCTTTGCGTCCATACTACCGTGCTACCAAACTGCAGGCCGATCTGCTTAAACGATCTGTTTAAACTGTTATGCATTCAAGATTTCCTTCGTCCAAACTGCTTTGCGTCCAAACAATCCTGCCACCAAACTGCTTTGCGTCCAAACTGTCCTCAGCTCATGCTATAATCCGTTCAAACTTTCCTGCGACCAAACTGTTTTGTGTCCAAACTACCCTGCGTCTTAAACTTTTCTCCGACCGAACTGCTTTGCACTCAAACAATCCTGCGCCTAAATTTTCCGCGTCCAAACTGCCGTGCGTTCAAACTGCTTTGCGTCCAAACTGCCCACAGTCCAAGCTAGCCTCCATCCAAACTGTTTCTCTTTCAAACTTTCCTGCGTCCAAATTGTTTTGCGTCCAAACTGTTCTGCGTTCATACTGCCCCGCGTCCAAATTGCGTCTAAAGTTCATTGTGTCCAAACTCTCCTGCGTTGAAACTATTTTTCGTCCAAACTGCCCTCAGCCCAAGCTATTCTCCTTCCAAAACTGCTTCTTTTCCAAACTTTCCTGCGTCCAAACTGTCCTGCATTCAAACTGCTTTGGGCCCTGCGCCCAGTCTGTTCTGCGTTCAAACTATCATGCGTCCAAGCCTTTCTCCGTCCAAACTGCCTTGAACCCAAATGATCCTGCCTCTAAATATCAGCGTACATAGGACCGTATCCAAACATCCTGGACCGAACAAATTAAAAACCGTAATAATAAGTTAAAATACATTTTAAAAAAATGTTTTTATTTTAAGTTTTGTACAAAGATACTCATTATAAGACAAGAGGAATTAGGGATACCCAAAAAAACGCGCATGGCGTAAGTTTTCAATCTAAATAGTTGCGAAATAATTTGAATAATAATTCGTCTCGAAGGTCTGTCAATAGTATAGAGTACATACTTAGTCGCTAATACATTTTTATTGTACAATTAATTTGTTTACAGATAAATAAAATTAGGTGCTAAAATAAAAATCAGGCTTTAAAACAAAATCATATAATGAACGAAATAAATAAAGACAAACGTACACATATCATTCTTAAAACTAAATTGTAACATTACAGTTTTGTAATACTACTATTAAAAAGAATTAAAAAAAATTTTATTTAAATAAATATACAAATAACTTGCTGGTTTATTTTATCTGCAGTCATTTGTTTTGTTATTAGACCTGTTTTTCTTCTGTAAATGATTCTAAGCGATCACATCATGTTGTTTGTACAATTACGTACACAAATCTATCCTCTCGTAAGTTGTACCTACTGGCGTTGATATAAAATTGCGTTTTAAAATTAAAATCTTGTATTTTCAAAAAAACTCAAAATTTGTTTGCAATATTACCTAATTACCATTCCAGGTATGAAAATGGGTAACTAAATGAATAATAAATCTAAAATGAAATGATAAATAATTATAAAATCTTCGTTAGGATTTGGAACTATCTATAAACGCTCTATTTCGAAGGTTTGAACCTTCTGAGGTATAACTTTTTGCAATTTTCTTTACATTATCCGCTGTTTCGTAAAGTGCTGTTTGCGTTGTGAAACACACACCAATATTTGGCTTTTTAATAGAACCGTTTGTCTGGAATAAATTATTTTTTAAACCAAAAACCTTTAATATATTTTTTTTAAACCTTACCTGGTTGGTAACCTTACCAGATTTTTTATTTACATAAGTTTGTTTGTAGAAATCAGAAAATAAGAAATAAAACATGACTGCGTGAAGTCCAATCCACCAAACGAATGCTTTTGGATAATTACAATCGATGAAGAGAAGTTGGAAAGCGTGGACCATGACAAGAATAAATTGCACCTAGACACAAAACGATTTAGCGTGAAACAACAAATGTAGATTTTCTGAAAACTCAAAGAAACGCAATATCCGAAAAACAAGAGTAAAAAAATTTCCTAAATCAAAATCTCACCATTTGAAGGGTTGTTAAGTATTTTTTCCACCACAAATATTTTTGCATATGTGGTCCAAACGCTGCAAGAAGGTAATAAGTGTACATAACAATGTGAACGAAAGTGTTGAGAAGTCCAAAGAACGTAGAATGTCCACCAGGTGTGAATTTAACACCAAACCAGACCGACATTGGCATAACTCCATGATGAATCACATGGAGTGTTGAAATGTGATCATTTTTCTTGCGCAAAACGAAAAATATCTGTAAATATAACAGTTTACAAGATCTTTTAGCGCAAATATTGGAGAAAAAAGCGTTTGTTCTGCAATGGGACGTTGACGAAGGACGAAGGGTAGGTCATGCGTAAAATAAAAATTTGACTTACCGTATCGAAGAATTCTGTAAACTTGGAGAAGTAGTACCACCAACAACCATGTGCCATCTGAAAAGAGAAATAAATATAAAACCTTCTTTAATAAAAAACAATGATGATAGATTGGTATTTTCCTCTTATAACTGAAACGCTAAATAGTTTCTTTCACTTAAGAGATGAAATATATTTTTCTCTTTGTTTTATTGAGATAACGTTTCAGGGGGTTTTAAATTTAGGATTCAATAAAATACTCACCCTTATAGCGGCAGGACTATTTGAATAATCCACAGGTTGACATCTTAGACTATAATTCCTCCACGCTACCATACTCTGTAAATTAAAAAAAACAATAAAATCTGATCTAATAATAGTTTCTGTTAAATTAATATGCGCTATGGTTATTGTAAATAAGAATTTATAATAAAATAATGTTATTACCTCATTGAATAAATATGTGCTAAACAAAACTTGTGCCAAGTTGTAGATGATAAGTATTTTCTTGAGATTAAACGGTTTCCTATTCTCCATTAACTTTGGTCCAAGTACTTTGACGAAATATGCGTAAGATAAGCATATACATAAGGTAGGAAGTGGAGAACTCATTAACAACCAATCATTTACTCTTGGGTCTGAAAAAAATTACATAACAATTTATTTTACATATCTACGTAAAGTTTCCAGTAAATATCGTCAGAGAATTTAATTGACTAAGTAATAAAATTACAGGGCATTTATTTAACTACATAAATGTTCTAAAAATGTAAGGATAATTGATTCTGTACTTTACATGAACAATTTATGCAACGTACGAGGCCTCAGGCCGAGTTGGACTATTATACTTCGCGCCTAATAACAATGTTTACTAAATATTTTGCGAATTAATAATTACAGATTAAATTTAAAAAAACAGCTAAATTAAAGCAGTCATGGTTACCATAGCAACTATATAAAATTTCTGAAAAATGCAATAAAATGTAAATTTTTGTACTGAAAGTTAGTAAATAAAATCAAGCTCTCAATTTAAGGAAACCGCGGCATTTCCCATGGTACCGGGTGCGCGTCGACTGTTTTTTCTCAATCGGCAATTTATAACATAGCGCTTTTAAAACGCAAATAGTTTTCTTATGTGATTAAAAATAATAAGTCTTTTTAGTACTCACCGCTTTTATTTTCCATTAGATCATAGTATCCATCCATGATTATCCTTACTATGTGCGACATATTTTTATTATCTGTAATGAAAATTAATATTAGTCTGCGAACATTTACCTTATCATAATCTAATTTTTATCATTACAAATAAATAAACTGTAACATAATGGCAGATACGTATTATAAAACTGTTTGGAAATATAATCTGATAGCACTAGGTGCGCGACTTATTTTATCGTTTAAAATTTCCATAAATTCAAGTTCGCCAAAAATTACTATCAATTATAAATCACGTTTAAACAAATGCAAGTCTTAATTTAGATTCGTAACTCCTGACCTTTAATTATACATAACTAAATGCATTTTAATTTCTATTCATCCCAATGGTTTTCCTGTGTTCTATTAAAGCAATGCAATTATTATTGTTGGACATTACTGTTGAATTAAAAAAGTCATTTAAAAAGTCTTGCACTGGAAATGTTACTAACCTTGGTTAGTTGAAATTCAAGGATAATGTACCTGTAGTACTAGGTACTATATCAAAGAAATGCATCTTGGAAAAAAATTATTTAAATAATGATACCTACTTGTTCTTTTTTTTATAGAAAATGTAAAGAATTATTTTTTTTAATAGTAACTTCCGTTGAAATGTGACGTGACAAAGGCCAAAGGGTGCGCTATTGCCTTCGAACCACCCCGCAAATAAATGATTCTATACAAGTAAATAAAGCAAAAAGTTCCGGGTTCAATTCGCAACTTTTAATAGGATGTCGTTGTATTTTTTAAATTTCGGAGGAATAAATTGAGGCAGATAAGATAAGTATTTTCAGCCTATACTGAAAACTGGGCAAAATTTATTGAATTTGAATGATGGTCGTAGCAGTCCTCCTTTAACCGAATCTCTATCTTTTGCCGTTTACGAGATTCCCTTGGACACCCCGTATATTTTCAAATAAATACTTTATAACATAGACAATCTTAAATAAACATCCTATAGGTACCTGGATATTTTAAATTCCATGGAAATCAATCCTAATAATAATTCTTAAAATTTAAACAACGCGCACACACTCACTCACTCACATTTTATTTGTTTTGTGTTGTTCAAGGTTTCATCCAGAAGTTACAAGAATTCTTGTAGTTATAGGAGATGATGACATTGCAGTATCTATTTACGCTACTTAACTTAAACAAACTAGTTTACTGTACAGCATACATTGTTTGCTTATTACCTGATGCACCAGCTTCTAATGACAATTCTGCGGTTTTGTTTTATCTCTAAAAAGTACCCTGAAGTAGGTACATATTATTCTTGCTTAGTACTTTCAGATTATTATCCCTACTTTTTGTTTTCTTTTGTTTAATATTTAATAACTCGTAAATCTTGCAGGGAAAAAAAATTCGGTGCATGCAAATCCTATCCCTATCCCATATGAGGTTCTATTATGGAAAATAATCTTTACGTAGTTTGATGATAATTCAAATATTACACAACGTAGGTGTTTTATTAAATTAAAAGCTAAAATCTTTCATTATCAGTATACAAGTATGTGGTAGTACCTACCTACTAGTATAATAATTATTGTACATTCCTATTTTAGGTAATCGAAGGTTAAAAATTTAGAAATCCTAGGATAAGAGGTACTTATACTAGAATATTTGCATTGGTGCAAATCTTTTAAATATTAGAAGGTTAATTATGAACAAATTATGATAAGTGGTACTTAAATATAAAAATTAAAAAAATAATAAATCTAAGGACGGAAACTCAACGCCTATTATTGATTAATTTCTGTTTGTCTTTTCCGAATATGGTTTTAAGTTTACGCTTTCACTTTTAAAAGGTATGTTTGCAAACCCCGAAAATAATAATCATGAAATTAAAATCAATGTTAATTAACCACACGATAATTGTCATTAGGGTAAATAACATCAGCGCTCATTATATTCGAATTAGTTTCTATTTTATTCAAGAAGGTGATTTACTGACCAAACGCTTTTATTGATTAAACTTAATATATTTTTGAAATGTATATTTGTTTGGAGATATTGGAAATCACTTGAATGCGTAGCGAGAAACACCAGACTATACGGGTTCGATACGTACAGAAGAGAGACAGGCATCTAATTTACTAACGCAGCGGAAGTTCGCGATTTTCTCATCAACCGTACATTTTAGCTATACGACTACCTTATACTATGTGATAGACAATTAAATTTTGAATTCAATTATATAATAATATACAGGGTGTTTCATTTAAAATAACAAAGTTGCTTATTGTACTGTGAAAATCAAACACCCTGTACACGTGATATAAATTCAGAAGAATGCAGAGCTATATACTGAACAACTTTTATATTTAAACTTTTTTTATATTTTGATTAATAAAGGAGCTATAGGAGCATCAATTTCCGATTTTCAAAATCTCGTAGAGAGCGCCACAATGAAATTCTAGCATTTTCAAAAACCGAAAATGTACCTAACACCAAACTGCATAAGTGTAGAAAATTTAAACAAAGTCGTGTGTCCAGTTTTTTTGTAATAATTTTTCAAAAATTTCAAAATTTTTGAAAGAGCGCCGATGCGACCGTTTTTGGATTTATTAAATAAATTTTTCTTCATGGAAAAATCTTTAAATCTAGAATGTTATATCTTCTCATACCTACGACTAATTAGTTGCATAACTGTTTTTTTTAAATATGGCAAAATTATCTTGCAAAAAAAATTTATATCGGTTACTTTTACGTTTCAGTTGCTTTCAAATTGGAATTATTTCTCAATTAACTCAACCAAAAATAGAAGTCGTGTTAGAGATAGGATTGGTATGCAATTAAAATGTTAAAAGTCGGAATTAAGAAATAATATAATCATCCAAAGTGGGCTCTGGACGCGTAAATTGGTGCTGATGCGGCAAAAATGTTTTCAAAACTGTAAAAAAGCAACGAAAAAAATCCAAGTGTTGAAACATCCATGACTTTATGAAAACGCCGTGAATATGCAAAAACATGCACCTCCTACTCCTTAAACTTAAGTCTTTTTAATTTATATTGGTAACAGACATTTTTGTAAAACCAAAATTTAAAAAAAAACGGCAGCTCATAGCTCATGCAACATTTATAGCTGTTAACTAATTCAAAGCCAATAAAATTATCATAATGCAGAAAAAGCATGACGAATGTATGAGAAGAAAATATTTCCGAACTAGGTTTTCCAAGGGTATCTACTACTTTAACAAGCATCGTTTTTCTAAACATTCTCATTATCTTGATTGACGTCTAATCAGAAACTTATTAAAAGAAACTGTTTACGTATATAGTATACAAGTTGGTTAAAAAAAAATTTTTTTCATATATTCCGAAATGATTATTATTATTATTTTATAAATAATGTTCAAAATGACCGCCATTAGCTTCAAGACAAGCTTCTATTCTTCGAACAAAATTTTGAGGCTAAAGGCGGTCATTATTCAAAAAACGGATTTGCAGAGTTATTTTTTTATTCGCATTTTTCATCTTTGAAGTGTGATTTACACGAAAACGGTTAATGGTAGGAAAAAATCTCAAGAGACTGTTTCAACCGTAAATTAGTTGAGAAATTTGAAAATTGTGTCAAAAAAAATAAAACAGTGGCGTACCATTTTTTCCTCCAGAAATATCCACATACCCACCTGTAGCTACGCCACTGGAGAAGGAAAAAACTGACTAATATGGTCCACTTATAGCAAATGTACATAGAGACGTATTGATTACTTTTTAAAATTTAATTCCTAGTCATTTCCGAATAAATGAAAAAAAGATCGATATTTTTAACAACTTTCAACACCCTGTATATCTCGGTAACGAAGCATTTACGGACCCATGTTAATAGGAACTTTTCCTCTTATTTTCATGAAAGGAACATGCTCTTAACTGGATGCCGTTTCTTTTTGGGACACCCTGTATAATGCACTATTTTATGCACTCCTAGATAATAAACTTTACAAATAATTAGTATACTACCTACTACTTTGTCTCCGGGGGCATATCTAATTTTTTTTTGAAACGTAACACTCTGTATGTTTTAGCAGAATAATATTCTCAATTAATTGTTAAACATGCATCGTAAGCAACGTTTTGTTTTTAGATTATGTCTAATAATTTCAAAAATAAAATGATAATACTTGATGTTTAAACAAAAACTGTAGAGTAAAAAGTGGAATTATTTTGCATATTTTAATAAACAATACATTTTTGTCTAAATCATGTGAATAAAATTGCATATTCATAATTAATGTCGAAATGCACACTTTAGATGCTTTATGATGGGTCAAAGTCTCGTAGGCGAATCTCTGGCACCCTAAAGTAAATTTTAACTGAAAATTTCGCTTTAAAAGGCAAAATTCTAACCCCCCCCCCATTTAAATTTAATTTTAATAATTAAATTTAATAAAAAAATCTTACATGGTTACTTCCAGATCGCTTCCAGCAAGATGGTGCACAAATTCAACTCTGGTAACCACGTCTTACTTGTTGCTTCACCACACCAATTTTTTATACCATTAAATGACCAAATACCTTTCCAATTTTATGGGTTAATTAAATAAAATCTTATTATCATACAATCCCAGCAAACAATTCTAGATTCATCCTTCACAACATGTCATAGAATTTTATGTATAATAGTTGTGGGCAAAATAGCTTTTGTTAATGTAAAGAATCAAAATTAATTCCCTTCAATTTAAAAAACAAAATAATCGTAGGAAACAATATATAAAAAAATAATGAAGGTTGTTTTTCAATTTCCTTTGTTTTAAGTTCCATGACCATCTCCAGAGTGTAGATATTGAAAAGTTACATCACAGGTTTAAAAAGAAAATATAGCAAAATTCTTTTTACATAAATATCCATGAAAATGGATTTAAAAAACCACAATTTGAAATTATTGTTTTGTAATAATTTTATGACGTAAGCTCGTTACGGTTTTAAAAAGAATAGGAAATTAAATGTTTGGATGAGACAGGAAATGTGGTATTTTATGAAAAAAAGTCTTCCTTGTTCGCAAGACAAAAAATTATCGTACGTAATAGAAATTTAAAGAAAATTAAAGGAATTGTACACAGTGTTGCCTAGTTTTCAGTACTGGCTGAAAATTTAAGAATTTTCAGCCAGATAAATTTGCGTTTTATAATTATTACGTAGAACACAGTAAAAAGAAGTTTGCTAATACGTATTTGACTTGTATTAATACATAAAAACTTGCAATAACAAAATAACCAGTTTTAGAACAGTATATTGCACTTAGTTCATAATTAAAAAATTAATTTAGTCCATAAATAATAGTACAAGACAATACGGATGCGATTTGTATTTCTGGAAGTGCGACGAAATTTCAAGAAAAGGCACGGATATAAATGGTGCGCACTAGCAAAAAAGTAGGTGTTCAAATTCCTACGTACCCAGTAAACTTTATTAACGTAACAAGTTTTTTAATTTTTATTTAAATAGATTTAATTATTTCCTGTTTTTAATTACCAAATCTATGTTTCTGACTAAGTGTTAATTTTTTCAGGGTGACTTTACACATATTCGTGGGAGTTAAAAAACTGAATTTAATAACAAACGCCTGTTTCTGCACCTTTGTTAAAACGAATATGATTTCAATTCATTTTTTTATTTTTCAGAAAACCTAAAATGAAGTTAGGAGGTGGTGTAGTGGTTTAAGAAGATGTTTCTGAGAATTTTTTTTAGGTTTAGGTTCTTTTTACAACAAGTTTACATAATTTCGAAAAAAAAAACGTGAATTTACACAAATATTATGCATACGAAGGTCATGTTGTAATAATCGTCAACAACACTATATTACAACAAAGAATTTACTATACATCGCCTGCGGATTTGGACTTGGGTATTACCAACCTATTAGATGTTTTGCGCTATGAATCAAAATTTTTGAAGTAGAAATACAATGTATTTTTAAAATTAGTTATTGTGCAATGAGAGAACAATTAAGAGAAAACCAGAAGTTGATGTTTAAATTCCTTTAGAAAATTAAATCAAGCATGCCATGACTCCACCTTATCAAAATTTTTACACGTATCTACATTTTCGTGGATAATTCCGTTTGTAGCTATCCTAGAGAGAGACCCTTGGTGGGAATTTTTGTATTTTGATTAATGCCAAAATTTCACTTGGCGCCCTCTACGAGGTTTTGAAAATCGAAAATTGATGCTCCTATAGCTCCTTTATTAATCAAAATATGAAAAAAGTTTAAATATAAAACTTGTTCAGTATATAGCTCTGCATTCGTCTAAATTTAAATCACGTATACAGGGTGTTTGGTTTCCACAGTACAATAAGCAACTTTGTTATTTTAAATGAAACACCCTGTATATTATTATATAATTGAATGCAAAATTGAATTGTCTATCACATAGTATAAGGTAGTCATATAGCTAAAATGTACGGTTGATGAGAAAATCGCGAACTTCCGCTGCGTTAGTAAATTAGATGCCTGTCTCTCTTCTGTACGTATCGAACCCGTATAGTCTGGTGTTTCTCGCTACGCGTTCAAGTGATTTCCAATGCTGCCTCGCGAACTACTACTGTTTGATACCAAAAACGAAATGTGTATTTTTGGTATGGGAAAGTAATAAAATGGATGTGCCTTCCTTGCAGAAAATTGCGATTTTCTGAGTAAAAGTGAGAGTAAGAAATCAGATACAACATTACTATGGTATGATAATAAGTCCAACCTTTCTCTTTAAACAATAACTAATTAAAGATAAAAATGCCGATGCCGTATTATTCAAATTAGCAAAAGATCTTCACGATTTGCGAAATGTCATTCCAAGGTTTGGTAAGTAGTAATAACTTTAATGACCCATACAATTGATTTCACTTGCATTAAAGACAATTTGTACACGGTTTATGCTGTAGGATGTCATAACAGAATAATGGCATCGATGGCCGCACACATACCTACTATACTCTCTTATGTACAAGTACACAAGCCGGTATTTAGTTGTTAAATCGTCCTTCATCTATATTTCCTTGTTTATTATTTTTGAATAAATCATGTAAATTTTTTCGAAGTTCGAAGTTTAGGTACAATAAACATTATACTTTATTCTGTCTTGTAAATAAATCTATGCGCGTAGCGCCTCGGGTTATAACTATTTCTTAAATCACGATTCACCCTATATATTTATTATCTAATTGTTGTTGCGTTAATAAAAGAATATCCTCTACAAATTTAAAATTTAAATACTACATAGTACAACAAAGAGAGTGCCATTTATAAATTTTTGTTACGACAATATGTGGAAAGCAATAAATCAAGATTGGTTATTACTGTACAACACAATAAGCTTGCAAAGTAATACCTATTCAAAACCATGCGATATAACAATAATTGATTAGAACAACTGGTATTGTGATTCTGAATGTTACAATTATGCATTGTCTGTTGTACAAGGCGGCTATGGTGTAATGAGCGAAAACTTTATTTAAAAAAAATATTTACGTTAAAAATTAATAAAAATAAATATTTAATAAAAAATATCAATCATCAACCCCTACATTGTATTGTATTGTTATAAAAAAAAAGAATCGCAAACAAATGAATTATTAATTCTTGTTTCGAAATTAATTTAAAATTTATTGTTTAAAATATTTCCAATATAATACAAAAAAAGTGGAGTTGTGCACTTCCCCTGGACTTTGCCATACTAAAAATAAATATTTCGTTTTTGGTATTCAACAGTAGTTCGCGAGGCAGCATTGGAAATCACTTGAATGCGTAGCGAGAAACACCAGACTATACGGGTTCGATACGCACAGAAGAGAGACAGGCATCTAATTTACTAACGCAGCGGAAGTTCGCGATTTTCTCATCAACCGTACATTTTAGCTATATGACTACCTTATACTATGTGATAGACAATTCAATTTTGCATTCAATTATATAATAATATACAGGGTGTTTCATTTAAAATAACAAAGTTGCTTGTTGTACTGTGAAAAACAAACACCCTGTATACGTAAGATATATTTAGGAAAATGCAGAGCTATATACTGAACAACTTTTATATTTAAACTTTTTTCATATTTTGATTAATAAGGGAGATATAGGAGCATCAATTTGCGATTTTCAAAACCTCGTAGAGGGCGCCACAGTGAAATTCTAGCATTAATCAAAAAACGAAAATGTACCTAACACCATGCTGTATAAGTGCAGAAAATTTAAATAAAATTGTGTGGCAAGTTTTTTTGTAATAATTTTTCAAAAATTTCAAAATTTTTTGAAAAGCATAGTTGCGACCGTTTTTTGATTTACTAAATACTAGAGTACTAGACTAAACAAATTTTAAGTGCATAATAATCCGATCTCTATAGTAATCTGTAGTAAACTAACCCCATGTCAGGCAACAAAATTTCCATAATTTGCTGTCCCTTCAATGAAATATTAAAACCTTTCATGATTGCAAACAAAATTCTTGTATATCTAAACCTTTCACTTCTTTGATTAAATGCATTTTGCAGGAGAAATCATTCACGGTGACGATATTTTCAGTGCATGGCCTGCAGCAGTTATGTAATTATTCATAACTGTGTCGAGTATCCACTATTTTAATTCATTCTCTTTTAACGGCTTTAAGTTTATACGAAATGGAAAGTGCTATACGACTTGAAAAATCTTCTATGCGCTGGATGATTTTAGCACAAATAAAGTTTCACAACAGACAATTAAAAGTCTTTCGACAGCGGTACCATAGCTTATAGGTAACAGACTATTAAATGCATCGAAATTAAAATCTTCTTGATGCATAAGGAAAAGCATAAACATTTAAAATCGCAAAAGGTATAAAATATTAAATTACATAAGAAAAAAGTAAGAATCGCAATAAACTTTAAATTGCAAGGAGTGAAATGTTTGCTACGCAACTATTTTATATTAGACTATACGTGTGCCAGCTATAATGCAGTAATAATATTCAATGATCAATATGTATTCTGTTAAGGTACTGTAATGGATGAGTAAAAATTGTGGTAGTATAAATTTTGCATTATTTATCCTACAAGGTGCCTGTGTTTTCCTTTTCACCATATGCTGAAAGATTAAAAATACAAGAAAAACTTAAATAAAAGACTTGTCTAAGGAAACCTGATGCATAAAAGCGCAAAACAAATTTTTTCCACCACCTCCTTATTCCCCGGAAACATAGCCAACTCTGAAAAAGTTACATTTTTTGAATTATCAGACGTAATTTCAAATCAAAACGTTACATGTAATACATTTTTGTGAAGAGAAATTAATTTGGAATCTTATGTGGTAAAAATATACAGAGTGTTCCATTTAAAAAACCAAAGTTAGATATGTTTCCGGAGAATTAGTAGGCCATGGAAAAAAATTCTTTACGCTATTTTATACATCAAGTTCCATTAAACAAGTTTCATATTTAACTTTTTCTTTTATCTGTAATATTTCAGGAGATATTAAATGGACAATAAAAAATTAATCACCCTGTATAAAAATTTCTAACGCTTGTTTGTTTTACTGAAATGAATCAAGTGATTTAATTTTTAATATTTATCAACAAACATTACATTTCCCAAGAAAAAAATAGAATATTTAAAAAAAAGATTCGAAAACTGCACAACCTTGCCCAAAGGCTTATGATATAATAAATTATATGGATTGCGTTGGAATGCTAATGAAATCCGATTTCTAAATATTGTCGAGTGCAAAATTCTTAAGACAAATTATGGGTTAAGTGGAACTTCAATCAGAAAAGTATTTATTCACAAGTACCTACTTACAGAAAATACTTAATGAGCGACTATTATAAATCGATAAGAAAGTTTATTTAAAGTTTTAATTAATATTATAAGATCTCCAAAACAGTAGAGGGTGATTAGTGATATCAAGGGTTGTTTGATTAGGTTCAGGAGATCCCCAAGAAAACCCGAAATGTCGAATTTCGGATTTTTAATTAGAAATCTGAAATCTAGTAGCAAAGGAAAATAATTTACAGGTTCAAGAAAAAAATAATAACTGATGAAATACACAATGTCGATATACGAGGGGCGTCCACAAATTAATTTTCTATTCAAACATTAGCCAAAAATTACGTTCTGTTGTTATCGCGGGATTATGCTCTCGCGCAAAAGCGCTCCTACTTATTATTCGAAAATGCGCATTTCTGATTTGATGATTCATAACGGTTTTACGACTAAAACTTAATAATAATAATAATAATAATAATAATAATAATAATAATAATAATAATAATGTATAGTAATTACAATATTATAAATACCAAGTAAATCAGGAAATTACTAGAACGATTAATAGCCTAGAATAGTTGGTTCAAGGGTATCAAGTAGTGCAATTGCATCTCTTTTACTATACCACGTGTTCCTTATTACTCTCAGTTAAAGGGCATTTGTTTATCATACGTCAATACTCGCATAAATCTTAATAACAACCGGAAAATTTAATTATAAAGAAAATTCTGTAGAAGGCTTATCTTTATCCAAAGGTTAAACAGGTGTTAGTTTATTCAAGTTTGAAAAAAAAATAAAAATTCTGTTTTAGGATTTGCAAACAAAAAAAACCTGTTCTTTTTTTCAAAGCCAAAATTAAAACTTAGAAGTTTTTATATGCGAAATTCCTTAAAATTAATGTAAGCCACATGTCAATGTTGATAAATATTTAACAAAGAAAATTTGAAGCTAATTGCCAAATAGCTTTTGCTTTTAACAATTCAAAAATTTTTGCGAGGTCGTAAATATGTTAATTATCTTCATTGTGATAAGCTAATGAATAATTAATTACTTCTGCTAAGAAAATTATTTACCTTCACTTTATTACTTAGGTAAAGGATTTTTTTCTAATAATAACAATTTTAATTTTTTCATTCAAGAATTAAATATTCACCCTGTATAATACCAAAAGTAAGGAATTTAAATTTTCTTTACACTACGATCTTAGGATCTAAAAGTGAATTTAATTATAATAAAAAAAATTTGATATTTTCAATTGAAATGACAACCAAGAAAAGATTTGAAAAAAAGAATTTTCTTAAAAAAAAAATTACATAACATTTTTCTTATTTAATATAATTTTCCAAAAATAAATCTAAAAGCTTACCTTATAAAGATAAAATATAATAATCCAAACACTTTAAATCACAAAATCGGAACCAAGTCAACCAAACAAAAGGAGAGGTGCAATTATTACTTCTGATCGGCTCTACTCAATACAGGTGTGCTTAAATGCACATTAAAGCTCTCACTTATATGTGATCCCCACTTAAATTATGAATACGTGCTTTAAACCGGCCTAACCCGACTTTAAATACACATTACACACGTGCGTTTGTACCCAATTAAGAAATTTTGAAAAGTCGAAAATTAAGGGATTTTCCAAATTTATAAAAATTTTTAGATAATAGTGAAATGTTTGTACACTTAAGCAAAAATTAATTCTTAGAACGAATTTAACTTCCTTTCTAGGTAGATACTAATATTCGATTTTCAGGGAAATGACAGGAATTTCAGGATGTTTGAGATTATATTCGCAATAATTTTTTCTGTAAATATGGAATTGTCTTACGATTCCTTTTCTATTATTCGGAATTCCTATCCCAATCTGAATTGAAAGACATTGCAATTAAGAGAAAGTTAATGGGAAAATCACTTAATTTTCATTAAAATGCCAATACGTAATAAGTTTTCAGCATGGAAATTGAGATTTTCATTCCTAGGGACTAACAATTATTCGAAGTTCGCAAAGGAAAAAAATATTTATTTGGAGCCCAGAACGGTTTGAAAAAAATGAAGAAATACAAAAGTTGACTTTTAAATCTGAAGTATGCGAGTTCAAACCCGCCTCGGGTGGTTAATTTTTTTTCTCTCTAAATAATTAGAAAAATTTAGATTTGTTTACTTTACGCCTTTTCTTACTCTGATTTATTTTTCTACCACGCCCCCCTCCTCATTATTCGTCTCTTTTAATTTTTTTCTTCTCTTTTCTTCATTCCCATTGTCTCAATTACTGAATTTTTTACACCCTCTGTAAATATTAGTCGTATTATCTTCTGCCCTGTCCATTCCCACCCCTAGTTTCTTAATATTAATCAGAAGGCGTTCTAAAAATCTGCAAAGTCATGGTGGTGTGTATGACATTTCTTAGATTTTGCAATGTCTTAAACTAATCTCTGTTCCAAGACAATAATAAATCAGTCTAACGAAATTTCACATGTTTATCGCCAAAGGCAAACAAATACCGGTAATGGAAACGAATAAAAAAAGTTTTCTAAATGGGTAACTTATTTTATCTCTCATTGATTAAGACAGTTAAAAAAAGTAGAACAGAATGTTTATTGGAAAGCATATGGTTTGTTTGTGAGATTTTCATGTTTTTTTTTTGGACGCCAGGAAAGAAAAATAATATTTGGGTGACTAATTTTTCAATGAAAATTATATTAATAATTTTTAGAAAAAATAACCTTGAATGAAGGTTCATGGTAATTTTATTTTAATAATCGGATTTTTTTTGAAACAAATTAAATTTAAAATAAATTTGTTTTCTTCATTTGGGTTTTTCAGGAGCATAACTGTAAATTATTATCAGTAGATACCTACGTCAAAAGAATTTAAGGAAAATCCAAAAAAAATAATTATTGTTCCTTCCTGTTTCGATTTAAAAAAAAAAAGAAAATGCTAATTCAACAGAAATCTCTTTTTTACTGAATGAAATAATAGCAACATTATAAAATCTTGTGATTTTTTTAATTATAGCCTGTTTTTACCTGTTGTAACATTCGAACAGTCACTATAACGTTCGGTATTGCAATATCGTAGATTAGTACAAAGTTCATACAGAGAGGTTTGCAAACTGTACAATGATCTTAAAAAATGCATAGTCATTTCTCATTTCATATTAATACTCATTGATTGTCCACCTGTACGACAACGTCTTTTAAAAAATTAATTCCTATTACGACACTTGGGTTATTATAATTAACCTGAAGAATTATCAATAATAATTATTATTCAATAACTACTAACAACAAACGTTTAAACCAATTTGGAAATTTATTAATGACTTACAAAAATTCGTAAATCGGAAGGATCGTTATAATTTAAAATTTCCTAAGCAAAATTATATTGCTCTTATGTATAAATAAATTCTGCTAAACAAATCGATAATGATTTCTTCGACCCCATTCCTTTTCATTATTTATTTGTTTATGTTTGACATGAATCGTAATAATTTTTTAAACAATTAACAATTCAATAAAAACTATAAATTATTTGTTAATATAAGGTAAAAATAATATTTTATTTAATTTAATGCGCTTCTTATAATTAATAATAATAATTGTTTCAGAATAGTACTTATCCTCTCCAATCTGAAGTAATTAATTGCGTAATTTTCAGATGCATTTACATAATTGTTTAAGTTTTAAGTGTTTACATCAGAAGAAAAAATACACAGATATATCTAAAGTATACTTCATAGTTCACCTTGGCTTTTCATTAAAAATTATACATAATCAATGTTAATCAATGTTAATCAAATAAATCAGAAATATATTTCAAAGACGTTCATTTTTTTTTTAAAGTAAGTTCGGAAAAGGGGCAAACCAGAGCAGGAAGAAAAGGCAAAAATTCAGGGGTGAGGTAAACTAAAAATAAACATTTCGTTTTTGGTATTCAACAGTAGTTCGCGAGGCAGGATTGGAAATCACTTGAATGCGTGACGCGAGAAACACTAGACTATACGGGTTCGATACGTACAGAAGAGAGACAGGCATCTAATTTACTAACGCAGCGGAAGTTCGCGATTTTCTCATCAACCGTACATTTTAGCTATATGACTACCTTATACTATGTGATAGACAATTCAATTTTGCATTCAATTATATAATAGTATACAGGGTGTTTCATTTAAAATAACAAAGTTGCTTATTGTACTGTGAAAACCAAACACCCTGTATACGTGATATAAATTTAGAAGAATCCAGAACTATATACTGAACAACTTTTATATTTAAACTTTTTTCATATTTTGATTAATAAAGGAGCTACAGGAGGATCAATTTCCGATTTTCAAAACCTCGTAGAGGGCGCCACAGTGAAATTTTACAATTAATCAAAAAACCAAAGTACCTAACACCAACCTGTATAAGTGTAGAAAATTTAAACGAAATCCTGTGGCCAGTTTTCATGATATCAATACTTCCCATACACCAGTGGTGGTATGGGAAAGTAAAAAGGAAGACGAGCATTGAAAAAAAGGGACAGGAAAATGTATATAAAAAAAACTGTCTTCCTCCTGATTTAAGTGTTCAATGATGAAGCAACAATGTGATTGATGGTTGGCAAGTTTTAAATTTTCGTAATAGTTATGAATTAGAAAGTAACAACCGAACATAAATGATTCGAACTTAACGATTTGCAGAAATTATACCAACACGGAATGTATTACTATGGGGTGGTAACTAGCACGATTTTAACGGTTAATTATTAATATCCAGTTACAAACTCATCTAATAATTTTAAAACTAGGTTTTGTGTAGAGAAAAATCAGTAGTATATCCGCAGCACGTGGTTTCCTATTTTCTAAAACCAGAACAAAGAAATGTCGGTGTTAATACTTTTTCTTATTTTTTTTTGACCCACCTGATTAAGTTCAAGAACGACCAACAGGCCTATAATTAAATTTAAAAGATTTATGAGATTTTAATAATGTCTATTAAGACACGAATATGAGAATTACGTAATGAATACTCGTGTCTTAATAGCCATTAAAAATGTGAGTTGCATACAATATTTTTTCTATGACTAGTCATAAATAATGAAAAGCAAATACTTTATTTTCAAAATTCCTTCAGTTTTAGAATTGGTCATGGTAATAGTTGATAATGGGCACTCGAACAGGGGCACGTGATTCGAAACCGATTCGAGTATTGGTCGAGCCACGAGACCGCTGCTCATTCTGGGCGTAGGAATATTTAAGAGGTACTAACCGAGTATTGGCTATAAATTTGTATCGTAATGAAAAATTTATATCATAATAAATATCATTAAAGTACAGGAGGTAAATATTTAATATTCTAATACATCAATTAAAGTATGGGAGTAGAAAAAAGTAGGTACCATTCGTGGGGTTAACCCTCAAATTTGTAAAAACCTTCGCGTTCGCGTAGATTGTCCACGTTTTGCAAGAAACAAAACAAAAGAAGAATGCGATATATCCTTGAAACAAGGTCTTGTCCTATTAAAATGCATTCGTAATAAAAATTGAATGGAATTTATTTACTAATGTGCTGAATTAAATAGTAAATACTGTTAAAAATCAATGAACTTCCGAAAAATGTATTAGTTCAAGGCCAATGAATATGAAAACAATTTTTTACATGGCCTGCTTATTTTCGCCAAACATTATTAGACGTAATTCAAACGAAAAAAGCATCTCCTGATAAATTTTTAGACATAAAAATTAATTTAGAATTTTATTCTGCAAGAATATACAGAGTGTTCCATTTAAAAGGCCGAAGTTAGATCAGGAGAATAAGTAGGACATGGAAAAAAATTGTTTGCGCTATTTTATACATTAGGTTTCGTCTCTTTTATTTAAATTTTTCTTTTGTTTTTATTTTAGGAGACATAAGCCAGCAATCCTGTATACAGGGTGTCCAAGATAAGGAGCACATGCATTTGGGATGTCGTAAACGATAAGAGATATAGATTCGGTTACATAAGAAAATATGTTCAGCGTACTGAGGACTACTACGATCGCCATTCAAAGACAGACCAACAAAATAAAACAGTGGATGGCTCCATACATGCGCTCCTTATCCTGGACACCCTGTATAAAATTGCATTTCACATATAAAACAGTTTCTAAATATTAACCGTAAATAATAAAGAATAAAATAACATTCTATATTTATTTTTAGTTCATAAGTATTTAGAAAGACCAGTTCGACTCCTTTCTATACCCACTAGGTACCCTATAGGTTGATTTTTTTCTCGCTCCAAGTTATACCTAGATCTATATATGCTCTTAATTGAGAACATACGTGTTATACTTTTGCTTAAACATTTTCTTAACTTTCTTTATATTTTAACCTTGTATTAGGCGCCAACCTGTCTAATACCATTTAGAATTTATTAAAAAAAAATTAAACGCTTGAAGGTATGAACTAGTTTGGTAATGTTTATGAGAGGTGCCCGACGATTTTTTTTTTGTTTGTTACAAAACCTTCTGCAGGAAAAGAAACATGCATTTTGGTGTGTAAAAATAAATCAAATTCATAATTATAGCAAAAACCATGAATTTCTAACAACTTCCTTTGCTTGAAATCTTGTTTGAAAAATTTAGTGGTAAGGAAATAACAAACCTGCATTGATTTAATGCACCTATAGGTACCTAAAGTAAAGTCCTGTCGTGTAATTAAAGTAAATTTTATTACCCATCGGTTAGCAATTAATATTCACTAACAGACAATTACTCTCTTTTTATGTACTTTATGATGTATTTCTTTATTCTACTGTCAACCACTAACAGTACAAAGCGAAAATATCGTGGTTAACCATAAAAGATTTAACATTTACGGTTGTAAATCAAAATACCTACAAACCTCTGACCTTACATGTTAATTTTTTTTACCAAATTAAGAAACAAATAAAATTACCGTATCAAAACAAATGGACTCTGTAGAGGATGTGCATCTGATAACACCTCCTTGGAATCCGAAGCTGCGAAGAGGAAGGTTTCGATCGTTCGAACTGGACCATATCTCCCCGTTGCTCCTTTGATGTTGAGGGTGGATTTGATAACACCTCCTTGAAAAGAGGCAGGGTCTCGATCCTTTGCACAAAGGATTAAAGCCATGCTGGAAAGTTTATAAAGTATAGTTAGGGAAGTTGGAGAAAGAATCGGTTGCCATAAGGGCAGCCTTCTAAAAAAATAATCGTTGCCTTCTGTACTAGATGAAGGAGGCTAAGTTGAAATGCTAGAAGGAAAGAAAGATCATTACTTTCAGTAATGAAGTAAAATGCTTAGGGGAAACACACAAATAAGGGAATAATGCGGAAGCGTCAGCGGCGGAGGTAGGGGTGGTAAGCAAAAAAACATACCACAGACTTCTGGGAAAACATACCCTGTATATGAATAACTTAATCTAATTTAGAATGCGAGCGAAAAATATTGCTTACCTATCCAAATTTTCTGTATTTTGAAAAATTATCAAAATTTAAAATACGTAGCACAAAATGGCGGAGGGGACGCCTTCGTAGGCAACACAAACGACAAGGGGAAAATTCCCCCAGATTCCAGGAATTATTTAAAACAATTGTAGTGGTAAGTTGGTGAGTGGTGACACTGTAGGCGTGTTTACATTTTCGTTTGTGTCAATTTCCTCGTGTTTGATATCTAATAATTTGAATTTTTGTGTACAAATTAATTCAAAAAATGGTTAAATTAACTGCAGAATTAATTCAAAACTCAATGCAGTATATAAACCCAGTGAAAGATCGTGAATTGGATTTAAGAGGTTCGAGTTCAAATTTAAGGTTATGTTATTTCAAATTTATTTAATTTTAGGATATAAAATCCCAGAAATTGAAAATTTAGGGGCTACAGGAGATCAATTTGATACTATAGACTTTTCAGAAAATGATATTAGAAAGCTCGATGGTTTTCCATACTTAAAACGATTGAAATGTTTGATGATGAACAATAACCGGATTGTGTAAGATACCTGCATATTTCTTAATTTAAACCTCAACGAAACTTATATTATCTTATTATTTGTTCTAGACGAATTGGTCAGCACTTAGAAGATCATATTGCAAATTTAGAAAGTTTAATTTTAACGGGAAATCATATCGAAGAACTTGCGGATCTTGATCCTTTAATTACGCTTGAAAAATTATCTTCTATAAGTTTACTCCATAATCCTGTGACGGCAAAACCTCATTATAGACTGTATGTAATTTTTAAGTTTCCCCAATTACGTTTATTGGATTTCCGTAAAATAAAACAGAAGGAACGAGAAGAAGCTAAAACCCTTTTTAAAAGCAAGAAAGGCAAAGAAATTCAAATTGAGATTTCAAAAAGAGCCAAAACTTTTGTACCTGGTGGTATATTACCGAATGCACCAAAACGTGAATATTATTTTCTAAACTGATTTCCGTTTAATATTAATTTGAAATTTTTAGGACATTCTGAACAAGAAACAAGAAAAATAAGGGAAGCTATTGCAAAAGCAAGCTCGTTGGAGGAAGTGGAGAGACTTCAAAGGCTTCTACAGTCTGGACAAATCCCTGGTCAAGATATCCAGAATGGTGGATATGGTGGTACGTAGTTTTCTTTCTTCTAGAGAATCTAACAAAGATCTCAACTTTGTATTTTTACATGTGTCCAAAATTATGTCTTTTGTTTAATTTTCAGGTCAAAACGGAAGCGAAGCAATGGACGTTGGACTTGGACAGTAAAGAACTTCAAGGTTTGATAGGTCATTATTTTTAAGAATGCAAAGGTAAGATTTTTTTATAGGAAGTTTTTTTTGCTCGAGTTTTGTGTAAACATTTTTTTTTCAAGAGGTGTTCATAATTTGTACATTTCAAGGAGTTTTTTCAGTTTATTTTTGTATTAGTTTTAAGATGATAAGAAACACTTGTACTACATGTAAACAATAAAATGTTTATTTAAATGCCAAATTGGTTGCGAAGCGATTGTATAAGGGTATTAAAAAATTGGTAACAAAGAGGTAAAAAAATTTAAATTAATTCCTGGAAGGTAAAAGATGAACAATAGAACAAAGTTATAATGTGAAGTATTAACTGGTTTTTTTTCAGCGATTACACATTATTGGAAAATAACCAACAACAACGTTGTACTAATAATTTTTGTAATACGTTTTGAAAATATACTTGTGTATTTTCCGTTGTTGTCTTATTTATCCCATACTTCAAACTGCCTTCTATAGAGCTTGAAATTTAGCTTACAGATCAAATACAATAAAGTCGACCAAATCACTACAGAGACAGTTAGGGATCCTACCACAAGAATCGCCTTGGCAATAACAAAACGGGTCTAGACCTATACAAAGTCAAAAAGGAACAAGTTTTTCAAATTCATAATTAATTTAAACTTCTACAATAAATTAAAAATATGAACTACATTTTTTTATAAGATCTATCAGGTAATAGTAATTTACGTTATAAGTACGGTAAACTCAGTTTTACAGTAACGAGTCGAAATGTTTAAGGACGAGGCGACGAAGGAGCCGAGTCAGGAATTTTGAGACGAGTTACTGTAAGAGTTTACCGGACGTATGTCGTAACGCGTTTTATTTCATACTGCAGGCACTAAATCTGTTTAAAATTGAAAAAATTAAAAATAAAAATTTGAATTCATAATATGGACATCTATGGAAGTGTTTGTTTTTTGATTGTTTGCCTTGTCAAAACGGGAGAAAATTATAACATTTTTGACGAAGTTCTTCGTAAATCTATTGCACAATTAATGTCAATTTTAATATTTAGTTTCTTTTTAATTGTCATATTTATTAATTTTGTAGTTTTTTAGTAATAAATAGTTTGATTATCGATTTATTTCATTTGAATCCGGTAAAAGTTTTTACCGGACCTAATACCGTAAAGTCTTATTTACCGGACTCAAATCGTTAACTTAAACATGGGTGTTACGATGCAGTATGAAATAAAAAAATAAATTGGGTGTTCCATTTAAAAAACGGAAGTTGGAGAAAATTCCGTGAAAACCGGAAGTGCTCCAGGTGATACCTATAGCACATTTGTTAGCCCTTAACGAACCCTCTAACTTTTCCCAAAGAATTATTTTTTTATCTTTTCAAATAAACGCGCTAGACCCGGGAGAGACATAAAAAATTTGCATTAATTTTCTAGCGGGCTATAATTCTGGTAAGGGTGCGCTTTAGGGTAGTAGTTCTATTTGAGTTTTTGTGCAGAATTAGATTCTCTATTACATGGTAGAAAAATAAATTGGGTGTTCCATTTAAAAAACTGAAGTTAGGGAAACTTCCGGGAAAACCGGAAGTGCTCCAGGTGATACCTATAGCGCATTTGTTAGCCCTTAACGAACCTTCTAATTTTTCTCAAAGAATTGTTCCTCTATCTTTTCAAATAAACACGCTACATTCGGGAGAGACAGGAGTAATTTGTTTGGGGAAATTTTAAATTTTTTGCGGCTATAACTCTGGTAAGGGTGCAGGTGCTCCAGGTAAGCCCATCTGTTACCTTTAAACGAACCCTCTAGCTTTGCTCAAAGAATTACCCTTATATTTTTTTCAAATATACGCGTTACGCTGGGAGAGACCTTGGGGAGAGCCGGGAGAAGTCACAAGGTCAGAAAATTCATGAAAGATTCGTTAGTTTGTTTATGTGTAGAGGGTTAACGTAACTCGTCAGTTTTACTTTCCATTGCAAAGACTAAACTCGAATTTTAAAGTAATAAGGAATTTATTTGATTAATATTCCTAAAAGCGTTATTAATTATTATTTTCTATTTTATAGTTTTTGAGTCTTATCTTCCCTAAGGATTAGAATCAACCCCTGCCTTTCTACACATTAATTAAATTTAAAAAATGGATTTAAGAAATTAACGATCGCTAAGGGTAAGTTTGATTATACTTGCATCTTATATTTTAAAGTCTAAACCGTTCATCCCTTAACAATAAACAATTTTAACTTTCTTTTTATTACTAATCGAATTTTGGTGTTAAGCCTTAGTAGCAGGAAGTTTAATTCCCGCTACCTTAGGAGCCTTCTTATTTAAAACATCCCCCTGATTTTAAAAAAATTGAGTGTTAAGTGAGGGCGTTATTATTCCTTTTGGAAAAATGTGGCATAATTATAAAAGAATTTTTACGTGTTTTATATTTCTTGACAAACGAAAATCTGAATCATCCAAACTGAAAGAAGCGTTGCACAATAGATAAACAAGTCTAATCGCGCCTGTGAGTTAGTATTTCCATTTCTTTTGATAAACACATCTGCAAAAGAAATAATCTGGAATGTTTTGTTTTGAATACGAATGTAAGTTTTGATAATAAATATTTTAGACAGTTTCGAACAAAATTATCGAAATTAACTTTTATGCGCCAATATAAAAATTAAATAGAGAACGAAGAGCGTGTCATCCTAGTTTTAAGGTAACATGGTACATCTGTTTCTTTTTTATTTATCGGAATAAATAAATAATTTGTGAACAATTCATGTGGTGTGGTGGTAAAGTAGGTAGGTACCACGAACCGGCGATCTAGGTTCAGGTTCGATCCCTAATTGGAAATTTACTTCGAAAGGATTTTTTTTAAATTTCTTTACTTAGAAGTGTGGAAAACTAATCACATTTAATGATTCTTTTGCATTAAAAGGTCAAAAAAGTATTTTCTGAATAAACTTCTACTATTAAACTTTTTTTTGCAGAAATGATCGAGTAATTCAACTGTTACGAAGTTGAATGAGAGGGGGAAGACTGAAGTAGTCAAAAAGTGTAGTGTAATGTAGTGTAGTGTAGTGTAGTGTAGTGAACTGAACTTAAATGAGTGCGGAATGGGGTTCCAGGAATTCGACCACGGAAATGGAAATGGACACGTTTGCTTCAGAAGAGGACAACTCAGTTTTTTTAAAGTAGGTTCCTACGTCGGTGGTTCAAGGATGAAGTCAACGAAATTTAAGGTAGGAAAATCAATTTTACACATAGTAGTTAGTAGCGCGGCCCCCTTAAAATATTTCTAGGTATTAAACGAATTAGAGTGCAATTTATAAACTTTAGATGTTCGATGAATTTTTTTGCACTCCCTTGTTCGTGGTTTCGGAACACATAATATGGGCCTACATACTAATCAAATGTAAACCTTGTCTGCTATTGCAGACACGTCCTATTTAGTTCGCTCAATTAAGTCTGGATTTGCAGACGCAAGAAATGACCATCAATAATAATTATTGAAAAATTCAAAATATAGGGGTTCCTCAAAGTTTTATTCTACCATCACTCTCTTTTCAACATTTATTCTAGCATAAAAAATTTTAATTCTTGTGACGGAATTTGAAAAAATGTTTTTGCTAGGGAATTGTTTTGTAAAAAAAATGCACTTTGCTCTCCTTTACATAACACAAATTTTATTTAAAAATATTCAATGCGATCTACTTAAAATAATTTTTTAACATTCTTCTTTATTTAGTTTAACCGTAATCGGATTCAGATGCTGTAGGAGGGTGTCTTTTTCACAAAATTGCCAGCTGTAAAAAATTTCAAAATTAGAAAAATTTGGAATCAAATCCAGTACGCGCACACTAACCTACGTCCATACATATCTCTAACTTTTACACGATCTAAATATAAATCTTTTGAATTTGTTTGATTTCCTTCTTCGTCATCGGTGTGGATGTAAATTAAATTTGCGGACATTAATTTTAATTCGGGATCTACACTACTGTATTCAGTTGAAGCCAATCCATTCATTTCTCTTGCGGTTATTACAAAATCAGGTGCCCTATAATTGTTTTGGAATTAAAATTATAAATAAAATTTTTTTTAAAAATTTTACTCGCAAGGAACTTCAAAATCGGTTGCTCCTTTCTCATACTCTAAATGCATACGAATAACACCTTTGGTTGATTGTGGTTTCTGAGATAAAAGTACTGAAGTTTGTAGTTGTGTTCCTAAATCAAACAGGGAATTAATTAAAACGTAGCCATTATTAGGTACCTACCTGAATGACTTGGAACTCGAGGCGCTATGCGCTTTGAGTTATAATTTTATCACCATAACTAAAAAACTTACCACAAAATGGATAAGAACCCCTCGTTACCAAATACATAACTCCATCCCCTTTAACATCTTCCCCTAGTCTTCCTAAATCCGTTCTATAACTAGAATCCAAGGCAAGTTCACTTCCCGGGATGCTTATATGGGGAAAACAATTTCCTTTTTGAAAATCAGTTAAACCTCCTCTACATTTATAAGCAATTAGTTCGCAATCATGTGCCTTTAGGGCTTTTCTTTTTAATGTCTCTAAGAATAATTCCCATGCCCTAATATGACTGCAAGCAACTTCCCTTGTAAGACTCCCTTCTGTAATAAACAAACGAATTGTTTTACTTTGAATAAAAATATCACTCGGCTTCGCCTCGGCTGTTAATCGTACCAAAATGTGACATGACTACAGATGCTGTACCATCTACGCATCCTGGTTGTTCAAACCCACCATTTGGAAAAAAATCTACATGCCCTATTGGTTCGAGTAAACCAAATCCTTCTGTGAAAAACTGTAATCATAATAATCAGATTTGTTTATAAAAATAAATTAATTCCTTACTGGACTTGCATCGGTATGTACCGCGTCAACAAAAATAGCGTCTTCTTTGTCTAACTTTTTAGATTTTTCCTTAAAATTATTATGTCGAAATAATGGACTGGCTGCATCCAAACCTGTAATGTAACCATGTAATAATGGGTATATTATGTAGCAGGATGCGAGGTGTAAATGAGTTTCTTAAAAATCCCTAGTGAATAATAGCGATTACGTGCTCGAAAAATCCTTTATTATTAAATAACAATTTTTTATACTTCATTAGTCACTAGTGAATAATGATTATTATGCACTCGTGAATAATGGGTTATTATTCACTATAGTGAATAATGATTATTAACGGCAGGGACATGATTATCCTTGACCAAAACACATTTAAAATAATAATTAAGAGATTATTGACTAGTCGTGGATAAATTGGTTTTTATTTAATTAACCTGTGATTCTTCCTATAAGATGTCCCCTGATCTTAAGTGATTCTGAAGCACATCCAGCGACATGAGCTCCTAATGAAAACCCTATTAGATGTATGTTTTGGGGTTTTAATCCATAGTCAATCATGTGTAAAAGAAGAATTCCTAATTGTCGTCCTACAACTTCTGTGTTTGCTGCGGCGTTTGCATATTGTGGACCTTTTGCTCCTTTTTCCCAATCGGTTAATATTACATTGCAATTACACTACAAATATAATGTTTACATTAATTACGTTATACAGTGTGTCCACGATTTGAGTGCATATAAGGTGTAAATGACAATTTTTTTTAGAGTTGGATCTTCATGTTCTGAGGATCGCTCCTGCTTAGTCTCAAACTACGATATTGAAAAAATGAGCCAAATCAATTAATATACAGAGTGTTTTTTTGGCCGAAATCTAAAAATTAGTCAAGAGTAAACTGTCTTTATTTTAGCAGATATAACAAAAATGTATTAGAAAAAGTTGTTTAGAATTAAAAGTTATTGAAGGTTTTCAACTTTTATACAAATCAGCCTACTTTGATTTTTTTCATCAAAATCCAATACTTTTGAACTCATGTTTGTAACAAATAAGGTTTAGTATTTTTTTAATAAATAATTATTTGTTTTTCAAGTACTTTGTTTAATTACTCTTCATGCATGGGTCATTAAAACCATAAAAACCATAAAAAATCTCATGTTGATGAAAAATATCAAAGTAGGCTGATTTGTATAAAAATTGAAAATCTTCAATAACTTTTAATTCTAAACAACTTTTTCTAATACATTTTTGTTAAATCTGCTAAAATAAAGACAGTTTACTCTTGACTAATTTTTAGATTTCGGCCAAAACAACACCCTGTATATTAATTGATTTGGCTCATTTTCTCAATATCTTAGTTTGAGACTAAGCAGGAGCGATCCTGCGAACATGAAGATCCAAATCTAAAAAAATTTGTCATTTACACCTTATATGCACTCAATCCGTGGACACACTGTATGTATAAATTATAAAAAATAAGACAGTAAATAAAATTAATATCTTCGGGGGTATTAATAAAAAAAAGGATGCGTTGGTGTATTTTACAAAAAATCGTAATTCGAAATAATTAGTAGTCCGTAAAGTCACATAATACGTCCTGCATTATTATTATTATTATTGCATTTCGCACACTCTACTTAAAGAAAATAATTGTTTATTTTTTTATATACCTAATAAGCATTGTGTCTCAACTTGTAATTTATTGAGTTTCTCTTTCAAATAATTAGTGGGTAACGATAAGTCCCCAGGCCCATTATCTAAGGACGAAAACATTTTCCGTTATGGCCTGCTACCACCCTTCAGTTTTTCTCAAAAAAATCGCAATGAAAGATAATAATAAAACTTGCGTTATAGCATGGCACTGGGAGTGATATCTGGGACACCCGTTGTATTAAAGAATAAATCAAAATAGACTCAGGATAACCCTTACTATTTTCAAATAGGAATCGGCGCTTTCCAATCCTCCTTTTTGGTTCCATCTTCCCATATATCCGTGTATAATTATTTTCACCGTTTCTTTAGGATTAAAACTCGATTGATTAAGGGACAACCCTTTGTCTTGGTAATATAAAATTTCCGGATGTGAAAAATTTATATCTCTTCTAAAAAGGAAGAATTTTGTATCAATGGTATCTGGACTTTCAGGAATTTTCATTAAAGGTGATCTCTTGTGTGGCATTTCAAAACATCCTACCGTATCTGCAAAATAATTTTTAATTCAAAAACATAATCGGAAGACTTTTAATTATAATAATTGATCAGACAAAATTTTTTCAGTGCGTAGGTGATTACGGAAACGTGTTTGATATTGTTGCGTTGCGTCCTGAATTTATTTAATGCTCTGTTTCGTTACGTTTATTTATAGGACAGAAAAAATTCTAGTTTTCCACTCTAGTGGGTTTTTAGGTTTTTATTAATTTCTGTTATTACGGATTAGTAAAAAAAAACTTGCGTAATTATTTTCACCTTTAAAGAGCGTCTATTTTATTATTCACTAGTGAATCACGATAATTTAAGTGAATAGCATTATCCTTGACCAATCACATAAATAATTAATCGATTATTTATAACAAATAAAATATTAAATCTAATTATTTACCATAACAAACTTTATCCATTCTTCTACTACGATTTTGCATTAATCTCTGTTTCCATAAGGGTGGGTGCATTTGAAATCTTCTTAAACGTTTCATTGAATTAATTTGAGCGTAACAATTTGAAATTGTATAAATTATTATTATTATTTTTAACAACAACATATTTTTTTTAAATAAATTAATTTCTTAGTCTTGATGCACTTTTCAAATCAAACCAGGGCAATGTTTTACCCTTTTAGTAAAAACCAATTAAAGATTAGAACGTAAACTGGTAGGTACACCTGTTATAGAATTACTTTCAACAAATTAATTTTATAACACTTGAACTTCTGAAGTGTTCTCAATAACTGTTGCTTATTCGGTTTTATTTTTTTTGCGGTAATATTTTCTGTCTCAAAATCAGTGGTGTGGGATTATTATCGGTATAGGTACCAATTCCATTATACACAATAAAAAATTACTGTGTCAACTTTCACTTTTAGGAAAATAATATTGAAGCTTGGGAAGATTCCTTTTAAATTCGTTTTTGGTGTAGATTTCATCGATATTTGTTTCTTTTAATTCATTTTCAATTTTATCTTTAGAAAAATGTGTTTCCTAACATGGAATTGTGTAATTTTTCGTTTTCGTAGTTACTACCGTTTAAAGGTTGTTGACCAGTTTACCTCCTACAATTTCTTTTAAGTGCATACAAATCCGAACCCTAATTACAGCCAAAGTTATGTTAATAATTATTATGAGTAGGCCAGTCATACCTTCTTAATTGGTTAGGTAAACTGGGTATTGTAAACCCATCTGACCTCAAATTTATTCATAAATTGTATTGCATAAGTCTTTATTAAAGAAAATTGTTTATAGAATACTTGGATGGATTCAAAAAAAATTTAAACCTTTCGAACTCGGGATGTTTTACTTCTTTCTATTTTTTAATTACCGATTAAGATATCCTTCTTATCCTAGGACATGTAATAATAGATTAGTATGCGTCATTTTAAGTCGATGCACCGTAAGAGTAAGCGAGTACGAGCTATCTTGCTTGTCAATGCGCTAAATAGAGCGCAGATGTGTTTAGTCTGACGGTTCCCAGGCCCAAATTATCAACGTTAGGCAAAAACTGTTCTTAGGTTTCTTGTAGGAAATTTTCTTTTCTACAATTTTGCTCTTATAATATTTTGCGATATCTTGCTCAGTTTTTGCTAATTTCCATTATGTGTTTAGTCTGACGGTTCCCAGGCCCAAATTATGAACGTTAGGCACAAACTTTTCTTAGGTTTCTTGTAGGAAATTTTCTTTTCTATAACTTTGCTCTTATAATATTTTGCGATATCTTGCACAGTTTTTCCTAATTTCCATTATGTGTTTAGTCTGACGGTTCCCAGGCCCAAATTATCAGCGTTAGGCAAAAACGTTTATTAGGTTTCTTGTAGGAATTTTTCTTTTCTACAATTTTTCTCATATAATATTTTGCGATATCTTGCACAGTTTTTGCTAATTTCCATTGTGTTTAGTCTGACGGTTCCCAGGCCCAAATTATCAACGTTAGGCAAAAACTTTTCTTAGGTTTCTTGTAGGAAATTTTCTTTCCTACAATTTTTCTCATATAATATTTTGCGATATCTTGCACAGTTTTTCCTAATTTCCATTATGTGTTTAGTCTGACGGTTCCCAGGCCCAAATTATCAACGTTAGGCAAAAACTTTTCTTAGGTTTCTTGTAGGAAATTTTCTTTTCTACAAGTTTTCCCTTATAATATTTTGCGATATCTTGCACAGTTTTTGCTAATTTCCATTATGTGTTTAGCCTGACGGTTCCCAGGCCCAAATTATCAACATTAGGCAAAAACGTTTCTTAGGTTTCTTGTAGGAAATTTTCTTTTCTACAACTTTGCTCTTATAATATTTTGCGATATTTTGCACAGTTTTTGCTAATTTCCATTATGTGTTTAGTCTGACGGTTCCCAGGCCCAAATTATCAACATTAGGCAAAAACGTTTCTTAGGTTTCTTCTAGCAAATTTTCTTTTCTACAACTTTGCTTTTATAATATTTTGCGATATCTTGCACAGTTTTTGCTAATTTCCATTATGTGTTTAGTCTGACGGTTCCCAGGCCCAAATTATCAACGTTAGGCAAAAACTTTTCTTAGGTTTCTTGTAGGAAATTTTCTTTTCTACAACGTTGTTCTTATAATATTTTACGCTATCTTGCACAGTTTTCGTTACATTTCCATTTAAAAATATTAATGCTGATATTTTACTTGCGTCTTCCATTGTTGATGACGTCACACGCCACTAACCTCACACGGGGTATGTTTTTCTAGCCTCATTCGGGTGGAAAGTTCACTAGGTGTTTATTTCAATAAAAAAAATTGAACAAAACCACTTGTTTATATTGATCAACCAAATGTTTTATTTCGTTATATCGTAAGTACATCTTAGGAGGGTCTAGCCATTTGAAAAGCTATCGTAAATACTGATAATTTATAGTTTATTTTTAACATCTATGTTCACAGAAATATTCTGCCGGCTTACAACTACAAAATAACAAAACGCGTTATGTTTATTGCTTTTGTTTTTCCTAATTTTCCACCTTAATAATTAATTTTAATAAAGCCAATAAAATATATAAGTTTTTCCGAAAATTTATTGCTTGTTACCCCATAATCCAATAATTATACCCTAGGAAAAAAAATGAAAAATCCTGAAATACTGAAAGTTTTAGAGAAATGGGTCTACATAAAAATTGACACTTTTAAGAAAGCTATTGGTACGTGTGTAAGCATTAATTATCTAAGGTACAATTTGGCATTTAATGAAGAACATTGCTATTAATACTACACATCAATCATTCTCCATATTTTTTAAATTTTACTAAACAAGTTTTTATGTAGACCCGGAAATTAAAAAATAAAACACCGAATGAGCAATTTAGCGTTAAATATTTCTAACACAATTCGGGAGAATATTTCCGTAATTTTCTGTATACATAACAATTTAATAAAGTCTATGATGCAGGAAAGCCTTTACTGAACGTTGGTAAAACGATTTTTTTCTCGAGTACTAATACTTATGATCAGGATGAGTTTAAAAATTAAAAAAAAAACATGCTGTGCTTATTGAAGCATTTTACAAATCAGTGTGAAAAAAACTTATTTTTATCAACTTTCAGTAGAAGGCATGGTCGAGGCATGAGATTATTGTACACACACTGTTCGATCTATTCGTATAGGAAAGTATAAAGTGTATTAATGATATGTGCACACATTCATTCGTACTTACGCCTATCTATAACATTTAATCATTCCACAGTCTTATCTGATACAATGAAAGTATTCCAAAGTTACAGGAACAACAAGTGAATATAAAAACGTTAGATTATACCACGATTTTCTTAAAAAGCTGTAAGTGCAAACACCTGACATGCAAAATACACATACAAGTGGCTTTCAAATTTCAACAGACAAGCTTATACTCGTTACCCTCAAATCTAAATAAATCTTGATATAATATTTGATATTCTTTCTAACACGATATTAAATTAATTTTTTTATTGCTGTTACAAATATTAAATTATAAAGGATTAAAAAAAATTTAATTTCGTTTCTAGCGAATTTAATTAAAAAAATTACCTTTGTAATAAGATAAAGAAATTTTATATGTAATTATTTTTTTTTCCTTTAAATATGCAGATTTATTTTTTTTTTAAGAAACATTGGTTAGTAATTTTTCTTCACCCTGTATAATATATGGTAGTGATAAAAATTGTATGGGGGTGTTATTATTTAAATAATTCTGCATTTTAAAGTTAAAATGGATCAGTTTGATATATTTGAAATATTTCTGGGGGGGATTTTTTATTTCGTTTTATAGCATTTTATCACAAATTTTGCTAATGATATCATTTTATCAGATAGACTGAAAAGTGTTTATAGCCAGTGCAGTATTAAATATAACATTCTAATAAATTTAACTACTTCGTCTAAAATTGACCAAACTGAAAATTGACTAGAGTATTCTCACCATCGCACACCTCTAACACAAATTAGCCACACTTAGTATTAATGATAGGCTATTTAGGCAGAGTGTCGCAGTTGTTCTGATATGCCCTGCGCACCCTTACATATAATAATATGTATGTGCTAACACCAAAACCTATTTAGTTTACAATAGCATCTAGCACCGAAATAAGAAAGTATAAAAAAACAATGCAACAGAACTGTGCTCCGCTTATTTAGCTCCCTTATTGCTATACAAGCATTTATTGTAGTAGGTACAATTATTTATAATTAAAATTTTTCTTTACAGGGGGTTCGGATGTAGTAGTAGTAATCAGCGCTTTTTTTTTCAACCCCTGTATTAAACTGATAAATAAAAAAGTAATCCAAACACATCTAGCAACAACGTTATAAACGATTGTATGGCAATAAAACGTAACAAAACCTCTTAGAATTAACTGTACATTTATATAAATTACATGTGCCTGAACAACAATATTACGGTTTAAACAATCTTACGAAATCTACGAAAAAGTCACATAAACTATAAAAAAAAATCTTGATATATTTACATAATAATTATACGACTAGAAATTTACAAAACAAATATTTTTTATAGTATCAATTTTTAAATTTCAACCTTCACAATAATGATGTTTTTGGAAAAACCATCGAAAAAGTTGGTAAGTCGAAATTAAAAAATTTATGTGACAAATGTTTTTTTATGATTTTCACATTCAATTAGGGGTATGTAAATTCACACTATGATTTGACTAGAGAGTAGTTTATACAAACGGAAATCACAAGTCCGTTGCTAATATCGACCTAAGTAAGTCTAGATGGAATCTGCCTAATATTAAGATTCAATGGCAGTGTTCTTCAAGTATTTATTTGTGCAATTTATTTATTATTTAACGAAGGTAACTCAAATACACCGATTTATAATCATTGTTGATTAATAATAAAAAAAAATGTTTAAACGGAAGAAACGTTTCAAGGGAGGTTCGTCAGTATAAGAATTTGTGCAACACGTGCAACAATTATTTCCTAATTTCTATTATAAATACAGTTCTAGGTTTATTATAAATATTTTTATGTATATGTCAACTAAAGTCGTATAATAATTAATATAATTTATTTAATAGTTAACAATGATCCTAGCTATTAAATTTGATTCTAAAAAGCAGACAGGTAATTTATAGTTTTACCAACGTATTCGTAACATTATTCGTTTTACACGATACATAATATTGTGATAGGTAGTTTATGATACAATTTACATCGAATAGTGAATGGTACGAATGTATAAATGAAATTACCCTAAATTTTTTGTCTTTTTACGTGCTGCCACGTTTTCCACCCCAAAAATTTCACGCTTCTTAATAATTCTAAATTATTTAATCGCTTTGTTCTCCATCCCCTTCGACATCCTTTTCACCCACTTCTCTTGTATTACTATCTTCAGTTTCAATGCTGCTGGTAGGTGTCGGGGTGTCTTCGACACTCAACAACATAGAACTGCTACTTTGAGTTACATTTGGACTAGTATCATAACTGCTCCCGGATTTTCCATCCCTACTTCCAGGACTATATTTTAACTCCGTCCCATAACTAGTTCCCAAGTACCCTGATTTATCCTGATATTTACCTCCAATTGTATTGAATTTTGAATCACTCGACGAGTACATAGATTCAGTGTCATGACTTGTCTTTGTATTTAAGGTGCTATATTTTGTGCTATCCTGATAACTCGATTCAGAAAATGTAAATGGTTTTGAATGTTCCTTCGAAGAACCAATAGTATTATATTTATCTGCATAACTACTTTCTCCAGGGGTATAATTTAAATATGCTCCAGTTAGGAACGGATTTGTGCTAGCATACGTAGGAGGTTGAGTGTAACTTAAATTATATATATTATTGGCTGTGGTATTTATATTTGAAATAGTTGACTGCAAACTGGAAAACGTTGCAAAGGAAGGAGTTGTTGTATTCAAAGTAACATTAAGACCAGCAGAGCTAGCTTGCATAGCCGGAGAACTGGATCGAGTCGTAGAAATAAGCATCAGAGATGGAGAAGCACGGCTCAGGCTACTAACAGATGGCGAATGTTTGGTTATTGGAGAACCAACTGAGGACGGGGAATTACGAAGGCTAGAATTCGTCGAAGGTGAATTCCTAATACCTGGAGAACTAGTCACGGAAGGAGATTTTCGCATTGCAGGAGATGGAGAAGCTCTCATTGCGGGCGAATTAACGCGGCTTGGTAAACAGTGCTTAACGGAATCGGAACCGGATTGAGAATCGCTGCTACTGCTTGGCGAACCTGGCGAAGACACTATCACTTGTCGCGGCTTGAGGACGCCCCCCGCCGCTGGCAATGGTCCTACTCGAGGGGAGAGCGGACGGTAAGGACCTTTGCTTACTGATGATGGGCCCTGAAAAAAACATTATAGAGAATTAAAATTCAAACAAACCTAATCTTACTAAGCTAATATAATACAGTTTTCGAACTCATTATTTGGCATTGACCAAGGGCCAACTAACACCCTGTATAACGGATTGATTATGAACATGTGCGAAAAGCATTGCAAGCAGTGAATGGCGGTGAATGTGTAATCGTAGACGAAATTCCGAAAATATAGTACCCTTTAGTTGCAAAATGTGGGACTGACTCCATTGGCTGCGAATATAATATGAATGGTTGCCGGCAAATTTGGAACTGTGGCATTGTCGCACGGTTTCGAACGAAGCCTTTTTCTAACCTTTTCCACTATTCTCTGCTATGGGCTTCTAGATACCATGTTTGTCCAGCTGCGTCAACCAATCCTGGACGAAGGTTTCTTCCAACGTTTTCCACTCATCTCTGCCATGGGCTCCTTGATACATTTTTTTCCCAGCTGCTTCTTTATTGTCGTCCTCTTCCTGGACTCCACTTTTTTTATGTTTTTGACTCTGATACCATTTCGTCCAACCTGTCGTCTTTTGCAGCCCTCTCTTATCTAGTCCTCGTCTTAGACGATTTTAGACAGTCTTGGGTTCGTCGTCGATTCCATTTTCTGAGATCATCTACCCAACGTCGTCCTCTTCGGCCTTCGACTCCTTTAGATTTCTTGCAGCTACTTCTTTGATCCCGTCTACACAACGTCGTGTCTTTGTCATTTTCTCCCACCTGTTTTAGTGACTTTATCGTCTTTCCTTGTCTACTTCTGGGCATAAGCCTCTTTTATTCTTTTCTCTTTTGGGGCCCCTTATACCATTTCCTGTTTCTCTACCGATCGGCTCCCAGCAACCATTTATTTTGCCATCTATGGAGTCGGTCCCTTTTTATTTATTTTATTTTGGTTTTCGGATACGGTTGTCTTGATATTGTCAACACGGCTTTAACCAGGAAGCCAAGATTTATTGGTAACAAAATAAATTATTATTACGTTAACAATCATTTTCCTTGAGATAATTTTGGAACTGACCCTTATGTAAACCTAAATAATGTTATTTCCGTTCAATTGACTTGTTGAAAAGAATTCGTTAACAGTCAATGATTAACTTACGAGTATCTGGGGTGATGGGACCGGTGGCACAGGGCCTCGAGGTTCCGAGACTGCTGAGCGAGGAGGAGGAGGACACGGAGCCGCTGAGGGCCGAGACGGCCCTCGATATGCCACCCCCGGAGGATACACATTGCGACTGTCTCCACGCTGCTCGACTGGTCTGGCGCGCCGACCTGTCTGGAAAGGCCCCACTCTCAATACCAACAACACCCCAACACATAGAGAACAAACTATTTTTACGGATTGTGTTATCGCCAATAATTCTACTATGTATTTGCACTGTGCAAAATGATTTGTGCAATAAATATTGAATGTGATGATATGGTGCATAAAAACTAGCAAGCAAATTTGTTCTACTCTACCCTTTCTTTAGGTGTTGGAGTTATTAGTGATAGCGGTAAATAACACATTACCTCGATGTCTAGGTACAGGCCAAATCTGCAACAAATACTTTAACAGGCCAATAGGCTGAGCGTAGTCCAATTCTTGTCTATGCCCTGGGGTTAACGTATCAACGGAATGCAGCATTAAAGGAGGGGCGAGGGCCGTCGCCAAATTTTGCGCCGACATTTTATTTCGATCACTCGCAGATACCACTAACGCTAGATGATCCATAAGAAATATTAGCGTAGTCTGCAAAAAAAATTTACTTAGATACCATTGGAAAAAATTTGGGAAAAAACCACCTACCCTGTTTATTCTTGGCAAACAATCTAATATAGAGAACATTAATTTTGCATTGCCTTCTGGATCGTCAGGCAAACAAACACCTAAAGCGTCAACCATCATTTGATACAAACATTTTGTGAAGAGAGGCTCAGGTAATTCCCGTAAATAATCTTTCAATACACCAGTAATCACATTTATATCAGGGACATTCTCTGGAGTTAAATCCACTGATCTACTGTTACGCTCGAATGCTTCTCGGAGTATTCGCTTTTTTGTTGCCGACCCACACAATCGGTATAATCCTAGAAAAATGTCTTTTAAAAAAAATTCTTGTGAACGGCTGTTTTTTGGTCTCGGCGGTACCTCGACCAAAAAACTCGGACTCAGACACTTTTTGGCCTTGATACAAAAATAATTTATTCCAAATTTCGATTTTACCTATAATATCTAAACCTCGTCTTTCAATTTCCTCTACACATCTTTTTAAAATTAATGGAACTTGTAAACTGTTAGCAACTAAGCTAGTTGGAACTCCTCCCGGAATTGCAGCTTTACTTTCTCTATTTACCTGTAAGTTGATCAAAAAAAAATATGTATGAGAGTTTAAAAAAAGGTTTAGGTGGTGAATACTTACCACAGTCTCAAGATCTAC
Organism: Hemicrepidius hirtus; assembly: GCA_963082805.1. NCBI lineage: Eukaryota > Metazoa > Arthropoda > Insecta > Coleoptera > Elateridae > Hemicrepidius > Hemicrepidius hirtus. Next base: position 30,610,554 of record OY720166.1, read on the forward strand.
GCCAAAAAGCGGTGGATATGCCGTTCTGGATAATGATAAGCTCGAGACACATTTCCGTTTATACAGTGTATGTGAATCGTTGTATCTCAGTCTCAAATAGAGGGTTCCTTCAAGAAAACTCGTTAAATGAAATAAAATTTTATGTTTTATAGCTTTACCTCTAGGTTCAATTTTAAGCGCAAGTTGATGGAAAGGTCCCGTTTTTAATAGCGATGGTAAATGAACAGAGCCTTTATAACACAATTTATGACGATATTGAGGATCCCAAGAGTATATTAGAAGATCTAATTCTCGATTGTTAACTAAATCCAATTCGAAACTTTCGTCCCAGTCAAAAACTAAATCTCCCGTTCTTACCTAGAATTAATTTAATTACAAAATTGTTTCAAGGTAATTTAAAAAAAAAGAAGGAATAAATGCTTACCACCGTACGTGCTTTATGTACTCTATCACATTCTAACACACAATAAAGATCTCGCAGACCAGTTGAACCTGTAAAAAGAAATATTTTAGTTGGGGAAAATAATTTCGAGAAAATACCCCTAACCTATCGTTGGTACCCCACCGCTTGGGGTAACAGGCGTGGTAGCCGCAGAACTCCCAGTTGATGCTCTTAAACCTCTTCCGGCAAGTAAATGAACCCAAAGCATCCCACTAACAGGTTCATCACTTCCTGCACTTCCTGTGGTGGTGCTTCCCAAAGAAAATCCACCCATAGCGGCCGTCCCCGTTCCAGGTTTATCAATTTTATATTTCAAAAACTCTACAACACAAAACTTTTAATGCTTTTGAAAGTAATTTTTATTTTAAATCACCTGCAGGATTTATATCGAGCTGTCTTTGTCCTCTTGGTAAAGTACCACTTGGTGTTGGCACAGGACTTGGTGCCGCTGCTGCTCTTCCCGAATCAAAATCTAAAAGTTGTCTCATCCTTCTCATTGACGGAGAACGCGATGAACTTAAAGCTAAAACGAAAGTAAATTATTTGTTTAAAAAAAATGTTTGATTTAAAAAGAACCTGATGTCGAAGACGTAATGTGTTGCGTTGATAATGACCTAGCCGGCGCAACCGGATGTTGCGAACGAGTGAAATTTCTATCTAGAGTTGTGGTAGCCCCTGGACGTCCATATGAACTATAATATCCTCCTTCAGCCTGAAAAGACACCAGGTTTTATATTTTCCTCGTCACGTAAATATTTCTAACTTACATCTTTAAGCGCTGCATGGATGTTTTCAGCGCTGTATGTGAATCTAGCAGCCCTTTGTTGGTTTAGAACATCTCTGGAAGCTCTTATCTGCTCGTATATCGCCGAAGTTGATGGAGTTCGACTTAGCCACTGCCTGTATTCATCTGAAGTGAACACACTAGGTGACGAAGGTATCCTCCCTTCATGACAATGAAAGAAAGTGTGAAGGAGTGAAAGCAACTCATAGAAAAAACCATTTCTTGGAAAATAAATCAAGGAAAGCTGATGAAAAACTCATAACATAAAGATGAAGAAAACGTGTGGTGAGTGAAATTAATGGTCTTGTTGCTGCGTCTGATGTTTTAAGGGGGATGCCTGGATAGGGAATGTTCAGGATGATAATTTGGCTTATTTTTAATAAAGATACAGTGAGTGTTTAGAAGAGTATCTCAATTTAAAAAAGTTTTTATACCTCTGTCTCTTCGTATTGAAGGCATTTCAGGCGCCGATAACGCTCCATCGGATTCATCTTGTAAAAGCGAAACGCTTCTATCTCCAAATCTTTTATTCATACTCAATCTAAAAAGCGCCCGTTAGATATAAAAACCTCGATTTTTTTATGTCTATAACATAAACACTTTACCTTGTAGATCCTCTTGCATCACGAGGCAACGAATTAAATTTTGTTGTAATATCCGTCGAAGTTAAAGAATTGTTTCTTCCTAATGTAGGAATTGTGCTGTGAGGTACTACACTCTGGTTCCTATCGAAAACGAAAATTCAATTGTTTTTATATATTAATATTTTTTTTAATTTGTCAAACGTCCTTTAAAGTAACTCTGGGAATCATATCTAAATATTCGAACTTATTTGAGAATATTTGCATATTTGAGAATATTTGCATATTTGAGAATATTTGCATATTTGAGCATATTTGAGAATATTGGAATATTTGCATATTTGAAAATATTTGAGAATATTGGAATGTTTGAGAATATTTGAATATTTGAAAATATTTGGGAATATTTGCATATTTGAGAATATTGGAATATTTGAAATTATTTGAATATTTGGGAATATCTGCATATTTGAAAATATTTGAATAATTGGGAATATTTGCATATTTGACAATATTGGAATATTTGAAAATATTGGAATATTTGAGAATATTTGAATATTTGTGAATATTTGAATATTTGAGAATATTTGCATATTAGAGAATATTTGCATATTGGAATATTAAGAATATTAGAATTCGTACCTATAATAATAATAACTACTCCTAGGACCCGCTGTAGCTTCCGTGTCGCTTGAATAATCCAAGCTGCTTCTATTTCTTCTTGATAACGTTGCTCCAGCTGCATATTGTGAAACCGACGAAGCATATTTAGCTTGTGCTAATTGGGCTGCAATAGACGCTTGGTCCACGTATCTTTGATTATATCTGCTGAGCGTCGAACCAGATTTGAGACTGGATCTAAGAAGGCTGTGCCTTCCGGCAGGGGTTATACTGGTGTAATCGGCATATTCTGTATGAGGAAGGTGTTGATCGGAACCGGAACGTGGCATAATCCTTCGCGAGCCTGTGCTTGTGTGCTGAACGTAATAGTGTGGACTTTGCTGCGAAGACAACCTGCAACAAAAATTTCCTTTTGAGAGATTTTTTCTAATTTTCGCAAAAACACGAACCGAGATATAGGCTGCGTTCCAGCCGACATTCTCCTTCCCGGAAGAGCAAAAGAATGAACCTTTTCCGCCAAACTCTCTAGGGTATTGGGGTAGTTCCTTTCGTATGGTTGGAAGTGCTGCATACTCGATTTTGGCTGTTCAGTTATCACTGGTGGGGGCGGTTGATAACCCCACGAACTCGAATCAGGGGGTCTCGAATTGTAATAAAGATCTAAACCATTACTGGTGTCTTGAGCTACATGTCGGGAGTCTAAAGACGACAGGCCCAATCCCAAACGTGATCGAGATTCGCTCGTTTCTCGTCCATCACCTGTATGTCTCTGACGAATGGAATCTCTGCAAAAATTATTTCATTTTAACATTTCTATCCAATTTTCTTCAAAATTTAAAATTAATTCAAATCAATTTTATTTTTAACTACAGAGAATTTTCTGATGACGTCAAAGCAACAAAAATTTTGCATCCTTTGATGTTTCTTTACAAAGAACTTTGTAGAAAAGTAGTAGAGAACCTTAAAAGACGGGAGAACGCATACAAGGAATTATTTAATTTCCTGCTCCCTGAGTTTAAAGGCGAATCCGAATCCCAAAGAAGAGGAATTCATTTTGTCCTGTAATTTGGAGGTTCGAATCCCGGTACAATCTTTTTTTTTAATTTTAAAATTTTAATTTAAATAATTAAATGGTTGAATAAATAAAAAAAATTAAAAAAAAAAAGGAAAGTTACGAGGATTCGAACTCCTGAAAGTCGGTTTTCAAGGTATGACACGTATACGTAGGCGTACGAGCTCGTAACTTGGGGAGCAGGAAAGTTAGATAATATTTTCCCTTGAATCATAATTTAAAATAAAATACGTTCTGTATACATTTTTTTCCCTCATAATTAGAGAAAGTGTAAGAAGATTTTCAAAAAGTATTATTAATTTGTAACTTTTCAGAGCTTTAAAAGTTTTCCTTAAATTTTAACTGCTTTGTTATCTCGACGTTTCTCTTTGTTCGCGTGAAGTATTCCATTAGGTAATATTTAAAGTTTTTTCATTCGTAGAGGTGTCAATAAACGTGACAGATTCCTCCTGCGTCTTTGGAATATTAACTTGCACTCTAAATTACATGAAGCCCTGAGTTTTCCAGCAACGGACGCCTCTTGTTTTTAAAACAAGACTTTTTTTTAAACTAATATTCACTTCAAATAAAACAAAATTAAGGGATTTTTCATTAAATCACTCCTTCTGATTCTTCTTTTCTTTTAATATTTCTTTTTCACTTCGTTCATTCGTTTGCTACTTCCGAGGGATTAAATCTAAGGAGATTAAAATTATAATTACCTGTTTTGGCTAAGTTCACCATCATCGGTTTCATCTTCCCGCAAATCTCGTTTTATAACCACAACCGGGGGTGCTTTATGTTCTGATCTCGGTTGAACGCTAGGCGATCCTTGACCTCCTTTACTTCCTTTTCGCTGCCTTGTTGCAAGTACCAGTCTTCTGGGTATTGACATTATAATAACTACATCATCTAAGCTCATCCGAGTTACGTCTACTAGATTCACCGCCAGAATTTCATCCCCTACCTGAAATGTTAAAAATTCTTCCTTAACGCAAAAATGGAAGATACCTATAACAAATTGAATAGAACTTCAACAAAGTTTAAAACTTCATAAAGTTATAGAACTTTATAAGTCTGATAATACCTTTAACATTGTACAAGATACTTGCAAGTTTGAAAGTAGTAAAAAAAGTCAAATAACCTTTAAACATCCACTGTTATAAACGGCAGATTCGAGGGCTATCCTAGATATGAAAACACCATCGTTTCGATCTATCCCATTTCCTTCTCTGATGTATAGACCAAGGGTTTGTCCAGGTCTTTTCACAATTTCCACGAATTGGACTGTATGCTTTCCATCTTGCATTGACATAAAACGTTTTGCAGCATCTCCAGCACTTCTTCCCATGTGACGAGAATCCAAAATTCTAACTATCATTTCACCGCGTCTTTCCACCGCCTGTAAAAATTTGTATTAATAAAGACATCATATTATATTTCTAATAAAGTTTATGTGGCCCAAAAGATAGTACGCAGATTTTTAAGTCGCCGCCATGTAAGAGAGCGCGCGGATGGGTTCCCAGGCCCAAATTATCAATGTTAGGCAAAAACTTTTCCTAGGTTTCTTGTAGGAAATTTTATGTGCTACAACTTTGTTCTTATAATATTTTGCGATATTTTGCACAGTTTTTGCTACATTGCCGTTTAAAGTTATTTAGGCGTCAATGGACTTGATAGAGCACACGCATGTGTGTAGTCTGACGGTTCTCAGACCCAAATTATCAATGTTAGGCAAAAACTTGTCCTAGGTTTCTTGTAGGAAATTTTCTTTTCTACAATTTTTCTCTTATAATATTTTGCGATATCCTGCACAGTTTTTGCTAATTTCCATTATGTGTTTAGTCTGACGGTTCCCAGGCCCAAATTATCAACGTTAGGCAAAAACTTTTCTTAGGTTTCTTGTAGGAAATTTTCTTTTCTACAACTTTGCTCTTATAACATTTTGCGATATCTTGCACAGTTTTTGCTAATTTCCATTATGTGTTTAGTCTGACGGTTCCCAGGCCCAAATTATCAACGTTAGGCAAAAACTTTTCTTAGGTTTCTTGTAGGAAATTTTCTTCTCTACAACTTTGTTCTTATAATATTTTGCGATATCTTGCACAGTTTTTGCTAATTTCCATTATGTGTTTAGTCTGACGGTTCCCAGACACAAATTATTAACGCTAGCCTCACACACCGGGTACGTTTTTCTAGCCTCAATGCGTTTTATTTTTATTACATAAAAAGTAAAAAAATTATATCTTTATAAAATAGCAACAATTAAAATTTAGTATAAATCGCATTTAACATCCCCCCAAAGGTACTTTGTATTCTGAAAAAGTTCTTTGCATGAAACTTTTCCTCGTCGAAGCAAAGTGTTGACGTGCATGATTTATTGCTCGGGGTGGCCAAAACACTTGAAGTAAATTTGCAGTTTGGGAAACAAACGCAATTTCTGAAGTTGGTGTCTTAATGTTTACGTTTGTTAAGAACTCGGTGTCTTAATGAGACAAGCATTAGTCAAATTTGTAAAACGGAATAATAAAAAACGTTTTTAAGGGAATTGGTATATTAGGTTTAATTTGCAAATTATTTGTGCGCCTCCTGAAACTATTGTTCAGGAATCGAGTAAATCGGAATGGCACAGGAAGTAGGAAATAGTCTATCTGGGAGAAAATTAAACGCCGTAAAGTTTGTAGAATTGTAGTTTCAAATTAAATCGAAGATTGCTAATTTATTGGACTTTATATTTTCACATTTAATGGAGTAATTTGTTTTTTTTTAAGGAACTTTAATTTTGCAACCGATTTCTCCACACATTTTATTTTTAACACGTTACAAAACGTCCGATGTATTGGGAAGGGTTACACAATGCGTTTTAGAAATAGGACACAAAAATAAAACAATAAAGGAGGTTCCTTACAAAATCAGTTACGTATCAAGGATCAAAATTTAAAAAAAAATTAAAATTACGGTACATTAAGAAGCTTTTTTTAAATCCAAGTAGGGGCAGTTAACGTTTTATATGTAAAACTTTTAAAGGAAAACGTTTTAAAACTGCAAAGCTAAAATCGATTATTTGGCGATTAAGTTTAAACAGGAAGGAGAAGTCGTTTCTTTATACTCAATTACATCGATGTTGCTTGAATTACGTGGATAGGAGAAACTTTAAAAGTCTACAGTTTAAAATGGGAGAGAGAGAGATATACAGGATTTTTCATCCCCTAGGTTATATCTCCTGAAACATTAAAGAAAGAGTTGCGAAAGGAAAATTTTATTCTGCAAAAAATTAAAAGAAAAGAATGTTAGATATGTTTCCGGAGAATAAGTAGGCCAGGGAATAAATTTGTTTGCTCTATTTTATACAGGGTGTTTTGCGCAGATTTCAGTACAGGCTGAAAAATCTTAAATTTTCAGTTTTTTGTTTCCCTGTGTAATTTGATTTTTAATATTTCGGCAAAAATAAAAAATCCACCCTGTATATTAAGGGGAAGGTAATAAAATTTCCGTATTAAAATAAATTAATAATAAGCGGTGAGATAAAATAAATTTCATTAGCAGATGAGAAATGTTAACTTTTCCATCTTTGCGATTAAAATTTAATCATTCTGTTAGCTTTGAAGCTTTTACGTAAAATATCTATGAATAATTAAATAAAGCAAAACATTAATTAGTCAAACAAAGATAAATAAAAATGAAGGTAAATTATAATCCCTGAAAAGGATGTTTGATAAATGTATTTGCAACAAATGGGAAATACCTGAAAGCCTGAAAGTTTTCACTTCAAGAAGCACTAATTGGAACTCCTAAATTATATTAACGACATTTCTATGAATTATCTATGCGATTCATTTTAATTAATTTAAAGTTCTGTAATCTTCAAAGAAAGTTGGAAGTTCTTACCTCCAACGCCGCCGCTGTAGAAGCATCGTGGTCGTTTTCCACCGTTTCTATCTGTTTAAAAATTTCGCTGCTGATACCGGAAACCTAAAAAAAATAGAAAAGTTTACATTGGTATTTATGTGGGGGCATCCCTTGTCCGTTCCAATAATTAAGTTTCGTATTGAGATATCCCCCTGTAGTTTGTTTGTATCCCTTTCCCATGTGAAACCTAACTAGGGATTGCATGATGATGTTGTTTCGGCTTGTCTAACTTTCTTAATTGAGGAAACAAGCTTAGGCTTTGTTCTAAATAGTGTTGTAATCCAATTGAGTTGACAATTGGAAGTTTGTTTAGTTTATTACAGGATAACGAGGAGGGTAATTTTTTTTGGACAAGGAAGGGTTTGCTAAAATTCGTTTCGATTATTTGATGCTTTTCCAAGAGGTTAATAATAAAAAATCACACTTGGAATCCTTAAAGGGTCTTTCAAGTCTATTCAAGATGGCTTTAGCACGCCAGGAAAAACATAAAATTGCGATAGGACATTTCGAGGAGACGATCCCTGTCACATATTGAACAAAACTGGGTATTAGTTTTACTGCTATTTTTGATAGACTGTTTTTTTTTCTTCAGATATGTTTAAGATTGAGAAACATATTGTTTTTTTAATTCGAAAACTGTGAAATGTTTGTTTTATTTTTTTTAATATCCCTAAAGAATCGAAATTGATTGATCACGTCTGAATCCTCTGAAACATTTTGTACTTAGTATTATCTATATCGGACATCATTCTAAATGATTTTATTAACAAAAGGGATTATTACAATACATAGGAATAAAACTATTAGAGGGTTTGGAATAGTTAACGTAATGGCTTAACACGAAAGCAAAATTTAATTTAATGTTACATAATAAAAAAAAATATAAAAGAACCACTTCTACCATAATTATGCCAACTACGAAAAAAAAAAAGAAAAAAATATTGTTAAATGAATTTTTATTTTTCCCCTCGCCCCACAAAACTAGTTGACCCATGATTATTTAATTAAACAAAATAAAATACAGCAATAAACTAAATTCCCTTTTATTTTTATTACAATAATTTAAAAAAACCAAACACATCTAGCTTTAAAAAAAATACACATTGCAACATAAAACTTTAATAATTTCTATAAAGATACAAAAATATAAAAATAATAATAATATTTAAATAATGATAATGCACCTTTCTGAAATCACCCTGTATAACCATTGGCGGGGGATGGTTCGATCGTGTGTTAGGTGGCGGGCCCCGTAGGGGTGAGGCTGTGAGATCCAAAGCCTCTCGCCCATTTTCCTGAAACAAAACAAAAAGTATTAATTTATTTATTAAATCATTTTTACAACAATTACGGAATTTCCCAAATTAGTTTTTCCTGAAACGTACTTTTCAGGCCGAAACCAGTTCGCAAAAAATTTGGACATGTTCTGTTGAAAAATTCCTTGAACGGAATCTTTCAGTTTAAAACCGATTAATTTTTTTTTGATGGTTTATTTAATTATTTTTCAATCAGACATACGTTTTGAACTAATAGGGAACTCCAAACACCCTTCAGATAATAATATCAACCTAATGTTCCTTTTTCCGAAAAGGAAGTGTTATAAGCTTTAATATTTTTCGATAGATTAAACTTTAAATCCTTTACAAATCGAGTAAAGCATTTCTCGACAATTTTACAAGATATTTTATATCTTGAATGTTGGATCCTTAATGCATTTTATTGCCAACATTTTCTGATATTTATGCAAACCAGCTTATGTAGGTTAGCCCTTTAATATCAGGTCGTTTTCTCCTAACTCTTATACGACGATGTACAAACGAAAGAAGAAAAACTGTAGTTTAGACTACGCTTTCTGAATGATAATGTATATTTTGCAACCCTTCAGGAGGGGGCCTTAAAGTGATCGTATTATAATCGAACCGGAATTCTTCTTTAAAGAAATTGGAAATTGCAAAAGTTGTCTGTAACTTTCCTAATAAATACATAATAATAATAATTTCGCTCTTTTTTTATTGGAAATTTAATTTTTTGTAAAAAAATACGTAACACAAATTACAGTTCTGTATTTCAGACGAAAAAATTCAGAGTGCTCTGGTTTAATAAAAACAACGCATGCCTAAAGGGGTGAAAAAGATTACAAATGGATTATATAAATGTCTAATTTTGTTTGACAAATAAATGCTTTAGGGTAAAATCCATAACATTTTTTTTTGTTATCAACTCCCCCAGTTATACGAGGGTAGTATCCAGAGAATTCTGGAACGAATTAACTGTTGTTCAACAGGATGGAGTCCCTGATTAAGACCTTAAGGAACTTCAATCAAACTTTGTCCCGCTAACAAATCGTACCCGGTGCGAGGCTAGTGGCGCGTAATTTCATCAACCAGCGTTAGTAGTTTTAAGTGGAAATGTAGCGAAACCGCGTAAGATAGCGCAAAATAGTATTAGAGTAAAGTTGTAGAAAATAAAATTTCCTACAAAAAACTCCCGGAAAGTTTTTGCCTAAGGTTAATAATTTGGGCCTGAGAACCGTCAGACCAAACACATCTGGCGCTCTAGAAAGCCCATTGACCCCTAGTAACTTTAAATGGCAACGTAGCGAAAATCGTGCAAGATAGCAGAAAATACTATAAGAGCAAAGTTGTAGAAAATAAAATTTCCTACAAGAAACCTAAGAAAAGTTTTTGCCTAACGTTGATAATTTGGGCCTGGGAACCGTCAGACTAAACACATAATGGAAATTAGCAAAAACTGTGCAAGATATCGCAAAATATTATATGAGCAAAGTTGTAGAAAAGAAAATTTCCTACAAGAAACCTAAGAAAAGTTTTTGCCTAACGTTGATAATTTGGGCCTGGGAACCGTCAGACTAAACACATAATGGAAATTAGCAAAAACTGTGCAAGATATCGCAAAATATTATAAGAGCAAAGTTGTAGAAAAGAAAATTTCCTACAAGAAACCTAAGAAAAGGTTTTGCCTAACGTTGATAATTTGGGCCTGGGAACCGTCAGACTAAACACATAATGGAAATTAGCAAAAACTGTGCAAGATATCGTAAAATATTATAAGAGCAAAGTTGTAGAAAATAAAATTTCCTACAAAAAACTCCCGGAAAGTTTTTGCCTAACGTTAATAATTTGGGCCTGAGAACCGTCAGACCAAACACATCTGGGCGCTCTAGCAAACCCATTGACGCCCAGTAACTTTAAATGGCAACGTAGCGAAAACCGTGCAAGATAGCAGAAAATACTATAAGAGCAAAGTTGTAGAAAATAAAATTTCCTACAAGAAACCTAAGAAAAGTTTTTGCCTAACGTTGATAATTTGGGCCTGGGAACCGTCAGACTAAACACATAATGGAAATTAGCAAAAACTGTGCAAGATATCGCAAAATATTATATGAGCAAAGTTGTAGAAAAGAAAATTTCCTACAAGAAACCTAAGAAAAGTTTTTGCCTAACGTTGATAATTTGGGCCTGGGAACCGTCAGACTAAACACATAATGGAAATTAGCAAAAACTGTGCAAGATATCGCAAAATATTATAAGAGCAAAGTTGTAGAAAATAAAATTTCCTACAAAAAACTCCCGGAAAGTTTTTGCCTAACGTTAATAATTTGGGCCTGAGAACCGTCAGACCAACCACATCTGGGCGCTCTAGCAAACCCATTGACGCCCAGTAACTTTAAATGGCAACGTAGCGAAAACCGTGCAAGATAGCAGAAAATAATATAAGAGCAAAGTTGTAGAAAATAAAATTTCCTACAAAAAACTCCCGGAAAGTTTTTCCCTAACGTTAATAATTTGGGCCTGAGAACCCTCAGACGAAACTCATGCGCGCTCTATATCACTCACGCCTTACAAGAACATTAGCTCGTACTCTCTTACTCGCGAGAGTATATCGTTACAGTTTGACAGATTGCTTTCGAAACACCATGTATATAACGATAATCGATATTGCAACGAATATTTTTAGTCGTAAATTTTTGAAACTAGATCTGAAAATTTTTACGACACAGTAAATATAAATGAAGAAAAAAAAACAATATTTCTTTATATAGTTTGATATAAAACGATATAATATTGAATTGAGTTGAATAACATGACATATTTTACCGGAAACAGCCCTAAAAACTGTACGTGTTATATCACTTTTCCTGACAGCATGTCAACTCGCAACATTTTTTCAAACCACTAACGTTACCGAATCGGACATGATAGGAAAAACGTTGGTTAGACACAGGATTTGTTCTTTTCACCTGTTATACATGCTTCATCTGTAACGTAAAATAAATTTTTCACATTGAAAAAAAAATTATTAGGAAATCTTTACAAAAACTGTGTGTGCTCATACTTCATTTATTAATGTTGACTCATTTATTATTCATTTCTCTATTTTTCATTGACTACAAAAACCGAATTGTTTCCTGAACATGTGTGGGTGTGTGTAAGCGAAAGAAACATAGGATTTAGACAACTTTTTCAAATGTTTGACATCCTCCCGTCTTTATTGCATATTTTATGAATTGCTTGAAAATTTCCATACAATACTTTTTTTTAAGTAGAAATAATTGATCTACCTTGCGAAAAAAGCCACTGATATCTTTAAATAAAAGGGAGGAAAGACTTTACACCCCAAGGAATTAGCAGACAATTTTAAGTGTTGTCATAAATATTTCCACTTGTGAGCTCTTGGGATTTCAAAATTTAAGTCCTTAAAAATACAAAATAATCGTTTTTATTTGAAAATATATTTAAGATTTCCGTAAAGCTTCGTGGATAATTAAATAAGAAACCCTAGACCTGCATAAGCTTTTTTTTCAGTTCCTTATGTCTACGACTCTCATTTACAGCTCACGTAGAAACTGTTACTGTTAAGTATGTTCGGCTTTAGGTCTAATAACCTCGTTGCTTCTAACAGCACTAAAAGCTTTCATTTACACATCACATCAACTAAATATGTCAAAAATTGCTAATGATATTACTAAAACGTTTCAGTTTAATCAAAAATTCTAAACTTTCTAAACCACCTCCACTTTAATTAAAAAAGTTTAGTGACCAAAGTACTCTGACTTATTAAAATTAAAGCCCTAAAAACGAGAGATACAGGTGTTTATAATCATTTCTGGGTTTAAGTTGCAGGTTCTTAATTAAAATAGGATACATTTTAATTTTTAAATTAATTTCACGATTAAATAATTTTTTATTCAGAGATAATTTTCAAGCTTTAATTATCAGAGATTCAGAACTGGACAATATGACTCATTATCTTTATAGAATTCTATAGGAAATATTGAAATAAGGGTTTGTTAGTGGGTTCTAAAGGAGCCCAACGATTTCCTGCAAAAGGCTTTTCACCAACGTGTGCAATTTCGCAATGCAACCGTTTGGGGATTCATGTCTAATTCTTTTTGGGATCTTATTCTTCCTAGAATTCTACAAAAAAAAACATTCGACTAGGGCTTTCTTAGCGCGTTTTAAATGATCGCAACCGTTTCTCGTCGAAGGCTTTTCACCAACGTGTGCAATTCCGCCATGCAACTGTTTGGGGATTCATGTCTAATTCTTTTTGAAATGGCATTCTTCCTAGAATTCTACAAAAAAAAACATTCAAATAAGGCTTTCTTAGCGGGTTTTACATGGTCGCTGCAGTTTATTTTGGAAGGCTTGTCACCACAATGTGCAATTCGAACTATCTTCCAGTCTTTGCGAATTAATCATCAAAAACAAAAATTGTCGTCCCATGATTCAATTTTTAAAGTGATTCAGAATTATTTAATTTTTTCCAACTCTTATATCAAAAAATAAACCCTTAGAGACATTATTGGAAATATTGTGACAATTTTGTGTCGTGTTCAATTTGTTTGGAACCGACATTTAATTTTCTGTTTCATATCCACGTCCTGTTTCATATTACAATAGTTTTTTTTTTAGTGAAAAAACTACCCCAAGGAATTGAATAAAAATTAGTGCGTTTATTATAGGATTTTTATTCATTTTTGGTTTAGATATAAATCGTTTAGGTATTTAATTCCTTTTTAATAATTCAATTTTTTATCCGAGATTAATACCATAAGGCTTTAGTAATTTTTAAGCTTTAATGAGCAGATGTTCATGTATTGTATATTTGCATAAGCTTTAGAGCTCGAGGGTCTTAATGTAAAATAAAAGAGTTACGCTTGTAACCAGGTTTGAGGAATAATTTATTGCGTGAATTATTAGCAAGCTTTGGACAAATTTGTAATGTTGTTCCTAAAATAGTAATACGTGTAACATTACAAAAATTGAGTAGTTACATAGAGTACAAAAAATAGGATGCTGCGTTAAGGGACATTTTTAAAATGCCTATCTCCGTAACCAGACTATTTTCTGTATTTTTAATTACATCATAAACTCTACAAGAAAAAGTGCTACAACTTTGATTATTTAACCAAATTCTTCAGGTAACCAAAAAGGTTGGGTTAACAGGTCCGGATTTATAAATTCCTGACGCGATTTTAGAAAATATAGCAAATATGCGATCTTAAATTTTAAAAATCCATACAACTCGACAGGGTAGTACTACGGGTTTGGAAAATATACCAAATTATAGCCCTTAGTTTATTCTATCAGGTCACCAAAGTTCAAAAAGGTTGGGTTAGCAGGTCCGGATTTATAAATTTCTTAAAAGTATGACGCGATTTTGAAAAATACAGCAAATACGATCTCAAATTTTAAAAATTCATACAAGTGGACAGGGTAGTACTAGGGGTTTGGAAAATATACCAAATTATAGCCCTTAGTTTATTCTATCAGGTCACCAAAGTTAAAAAAGGTTGGGTTAGCAGGTCCGGATTTATAAATTTCTTAAAAGTATGACGCGATTTTAAAAAATATCGCAAATGCGAGCTTAAATTTTAAAAATTCATACAACTCGACAGGGTAGTACTAGGGGTTTTGGGAATATACCAAATTATAGCCCTTAGTTTATTCTATCAGGTCACCAAAGTTCAAAACGGTTGGGTTACCAGGTCCGGATTTATAAATTTTTTAAAAGTATAACGCGATTTTGGAAATATAGGAAATGCTAGTTCAAATTTTAAAAATTCATACAACTCGACAGGGTAGTACTAGGGGTTTGGGGAATATACCAAATTATAAGCCTTAGTTTATTCTATCAGGTTACCAAAATTCAAAAAGATTAGGTTAGCAGGTCCGAATTTATAAATTTTTTAAAAGTATGACGCGATTTTGAAAAATATAGCAAATGCGATCTCAAGTTTTAAAAATCCATACAACTCGACAGGGTAGTACTACGGGTTTGGAAAATATACCAAATTATAGCCCTTAGTTTATTCTATCAGGTCACCAAAGTTCAAAAAGGTTGGGTTAGCAGGTCCGGATTTATAAATTTCTTAAAAGTATGACGCGATTTTGAAAAATACAGCAAATACGATCTCAAATTTTAAAAATTCATACAAGTGGACAGGGTAGTACTAGGGGTTTGGAAAATATACCAAATTATAGCCCTTAGTTTATTCTATCAGGTCACCAAAGTTAAAAAAGGTTGGGTTAGCAGGTCCGGATTTATAAATTTCTTAAAAGTATGACGCGATTTTGAAAAATATCGCAAATGCGAGCTTAAATTTTAAAAATTCATACAACTCGACAGGGTAGTACTAGGGGTTTTGGGAATATACCAAATTATAGCCCTTAGTTTATTCTATCAGGTCACCAAAGTTCAAAACGGTTGGGTTACCAGGTCCGGATTTATAAATTTTTTAAAAGTATAACGCGATTTTGGAAATATAGGAAATGCTAGTTCAAATTTTAAAAATTCATACAACTCGACAGGGTAGTACTAGGGGTTTGGGGAATATACCAAATTATAAGCCTTAGTTTATTCTATCAGGTTACCAAAATTCAAAAAGATTAGGTTAGCAGGTCCGAATTTATAAATTTTTTAAAAGTATGACGCGATTTTGAAAAATATAGCAAATGCGATCTCAAGTTTTAAAAATTCATACAACTCGACAGGGTAGTACTAGGGGTTTTGGGAATATACCAAAGTATAGCCCTTAGTTTACTCTATTAGGTCACCAAAGTTCAAAAAGGTTGGGTTTGCAGGTCCGGATTTATAAATTTCTTAAAAGTATGACTCGATTTTGGAAAATATTGCAAATGTGATCTCAAATTTTAAAAATTCATACAACTCGGCAGGGTAGTACTACGGGTTTGAGGAATATATCAAATTATAGCCCTTAGTTTACTCTATTAGCTCACCAAAGTTCAAAAAGGTTAGGTTAGCAGGTCCGGATTTATAAATTTCTTAAAAGTATGACGCGATATTGGAAAATATAGTAAATGCGAGCTAAAATTTTAAAAATTCATACAACTCGACAGGGTAGTACTAGGGGTTTTGGGAATATACCAAATTATAGCACTTAGTTTATTGTATCAGGTCACCAAAGTTCAAAAAGGTTGGGTGAGCAGGTCCGGATTTATAAATTTCTTAAAAATATGACGCGATTTTGGAACTGTTTGTATGAGCATGGGGTTCCCCCAACCCCTGCTGGAAATTTAGATAAGTACATTATAATAAAAAAAATAATCATAGTCAATATTTACTGATTATTAAGAAAATTATTTTATTTTCCAAATACTTATAAAATAGGGGTAGAAAAAATTCCAATTGTTTTAAAAAAACATTCTTACCTCTTTATGTTTATTCCAAAATTGTTTAAACATTTTTGAAATATTTTCTGTAGTTTAATAAATGAAAAATAATCACTTTTCTGTTTGTACATGTATGATCGTGATGACTAATAGGAGTTCCCCCTGATTATCCTGAATTTAAAATTCCCCTCGCTTAACACAACATGAATTTTTTCCACTCAACTGAAACATGTTATCGCATTATTTTTGTGGATTTATTATAAAAAAGAGTATATTTTCCGGCGGTTTAATTAAAAAACAACTTGAGGTTACGTTACACAAACATTTTCCTTATTATAGCAATGAAGACGAGGTCTTCGGGGGTAACTTCACTAACTTGATAACTTTTAACCCAATATATAAATTGTCCTTGAACGGATATAACACTCAAATATCCGGTGCATTGCCCTGCACTCTACAAATTTTACGCTTGATTACTCAACACCGGCGGCAAATTTAAAAAACGGCACATTACACGCACCCACATATAAAATTAAGCACAGAATAATTTACCTTTCTTGTAAAAAAGCAGCCTTTGCCATTTTTATCACACATTAACTAAATCAACGGTCTCAACCACCAACTTGATTTTGGCCTCCCTTGCTATTGATTTCCCGGCTGTGACGTCATTTCTTGTAAGGGTGCTCGCGCAGTTTGAATTTTCAAATGCCATTGGTTTTTCCGTACTTGGCGCCAATTTTATATCTCTATTCATGACTGATATCACGTATCAGACATGCCATTTTAATGGATTAAACTTGCAATACATTCCCATACAATGGACTTATTGTACCATAAAATCAATATTTATCGATTTATAATTTTGATTTGTCATTTTTATTTCAGCGACTTTTATAGTTTTAAATTATTTTATACCCAAACTAAACAATTTATTCTTCTTTTAAACACTCCAGGTATTTACTCCTACATTCTCATCAAAAAAAAAAGTTTCCTCGACCAGGAATCGAACCCAGGCTTCCGACAAGGGCTACTGCAAAAAATTCCTTTGCTTCATAATGTTATTAGACAGAATTCGCTTAAGTACTTTATATACGATATATTTCTGAATTTAAATTTCCTACAAAAAACTCCGGGAAAGTTTTTGTCTAACCGTAATAGTTTGGGTCTGAGAACCGTCAGACTAACACATCTGTGTGCTCTATCAAGCCAATTGCCGCCTAATAGCTTTAAATGGTAACGTACCGGAAACCGGGCAAGATAGCCCAAAATAATATAAGACCAAAGTTGTAGAAAATAAAATTTCCTATAAAAAACTCCAGAAAAGTTTTTGTCTAACCGTAATAGTTTGGGCCTGAGAACCGTCAGACTAAATACATCTACGGGTGTATCAAAATCATTGACACCTAATAGCTTTAAATCGCAACGTAGCGAAAACCGTGCAAGATAGCCCAAAATAATATAAGACCAAAGTTGTAGAAAATAAAATTTCCTATAAAAAACTCCCGAAAAGTTTTTGTCTAACCGTAATAGTTTGGGCCTGAGAACCGTCAGACTAAACGGCTTCTGAAAGCGCCTACTGAAAAAAATTCCTTTGCTTCATAATATTCTGAGACAAAATTCGCTTACGTACTTTATACGATATATATTTCTGAATTTAAATTTTAAATGTCAGGCGATACAAAATTTTATATGTCAGGTGATTTAAATTTTATATCTCTATTTTTAAATCAATTCAAGCCAATATAAATATTATTAGCAACTTCAACGTTTCAGCAGTCTCCAGAGATCAAAGAAACTAAATAAATATAAAAAAATTTAATATAAACTACGGTTAGTCTTAAAAGTTAAATTTGAAACAGTTTTCATGTTTGCTAAAGTTTCCTTTTTTTATTTTAACTTGACATATTGGAATTACACAATAAATAAATTACTTTAGCGGGTTGTTTGTATAGAAGATATTAAAATGTCATTGCTGACATTTTCATTTAGGATATGACTTCTGTAAAAGGGAAGTATAGAAACAAAATGAACTGTAAAATATTGCGATGGTATTTCTTTTAATCGTCGTCTGATGGGAATGACAGATCAACTCAGGCGACGGTTTTAATTAGGGGTGGTTTATCAACTTTAAGTTACGAATTGTTACAAGAATCGTATCCATGCCAATTGACCGTTGGTTAGCTTAACAAGGGGTTAACTAGGGATTAATAAACGTAAAATTTTTCAGAGGTGGTATTTTATTGCAAATTTTTCAGTTAAAGATTTCTAATACAAAAATGGGGAACACAAACTGTATGAGACATGCAGCACATTATCAGTTGGCATCTTGCCCAACTGCGCTCCGTCTATTGCTTCCAATATACCTGATTTATCGTCCTTGCACTTATTTCATTTTAATACAAAATACTAAATTTTACAGAACAAGAGCAGAGATGAAATTTACTGGGTTAGGTCTGAGGAATAATTAGGCCAAAAGTTGTTATATAAAATTTCAGTTGATAGACGGTCAGGGGATCGGAGCACCGTCCTGCTGAAACCTCCTAAACTGATACCCTACATCAAACGAAGTTCTGAAAGATTATTTCATAAAAACTTTCCTGTATCGAACATTAATACCATAACATATCGATAATTTTCGGAGAACCTGTTTGCGTGATGCTTTTAACTTTTATTGCCATTTAATTGGAACCATAACTTCATAATGTGACATTTATCAATTTTTAATCTCCCCATGCTTCCTAGCTTAGTTGTTTTCGTCCATCGAGTTGTATTTAACAGAAAAAAAGGGAACCGAAATGAAAAAAAAATAGAAAATGCATGCAAATGCTTTGACACGAACGTTTCTAATTTATTATCGCATTAATATGCACACATTGAAGTAGAAGTTTGAAATATATGGGCCGAATAAGACCCAAAAGCTCCTCCCGCGTATCGATTAGGGTTGCAAGAACTTCTCGCAAATAAACCAGAAGACAAACGACCCTCGGCAAATATCTAAAAGTTGCCTGGCTGCGATTGCTTAAACCGCAAAGTCTTCGCTCTTTTTCTTTGCTTTGATATATTTGAGATCTTGGATACGAACTACTAACTGCTGATATTACCGTCCAACAACTTTTTACATGTTTGTATTTCCAACACTTTTATAAATGAAACTTAATACAAACTTAAATTCAAAAAACGCGAAATAATAAAAAAATATATACCGGATATCCACGAGACTTGAGAATCCTGATAATGACTCAAAAGTATTGCATAATTTTTTTTTATCTCGAAGATGGTAATAAAATTTTTTTCAGGATGTTTCAGAAATAAATTGCTGATCAATTGCGTGATGGCCATAGATATGTAAACAAAAATTTGTTTTTATAAATTTCCCAATTAACCTAAATTCCGTCACTTAAATTAAAAAGAAAAGTTGTTTAAAGAATATTAGCATACTTTTCAGTAAACAACATCAAAAACAAAAAATAATTACAAAGCTTAATCTTCTATGTAAGTTCATTTTCCGCTAGAGATTTGTAATCAAAGGTATGAAATTAACGTTTTCAAAAGGCTACGAAGGCAAATTATTCTCAGTTTATTCAATCTCGTAAACAAAATCGATAGAGAGGTCAAATGGTACAGAGATATAAATGAAACTCGTACTTCAAAGTCTGACATTTCCACTTTTTCACTTTTTTTTCTGTGTTATTTTAACGTAAAAAAATTTGTCATTGGTAGACAACCGAAAAATGTTTGCTTTTTGAATTCACACTTTAATATAACAGAAACTTCCCCCCTCCCCCATAAATTATAATTAAAAATGAATGTGTTTTAATATTTTCAAAACGACAAAACGACGTAGACCGAAGCTATCCATTCAATAAAAAAATAAACATGTAAAGCTCTAATACAAGACATTCATCCACATACAGAAAAACTTCGTGTGTATTATCAGCAAGACGGAGCATCCCTACTTTTTTTCAAAATTTGATGCGATTTTGGAAAATAAATGCGATCTCACATTTTAAAAATGCATACAACTCGACAGGGTGGTACTAGGGGTTTTGGGAATATACCAAATTATAGCCCTTAATTTACCCTATCGGGTCACCAAAGTTCAAAAAGGTTAGGTTAGCAGGTCCGGATTTATAAATTTTTTAAAAGTATGACGCGATTTTGGAAAATATAGCAAATGCGATCTAGAATTTTAAAAATTCATGCAACTCGACAGGGTAGTACTAGGGGTATGGGGAGTATTCTAAATTATAGCCCTTAGTTTACTCTATCAGGTCACCAAAGTTCAAAAAGGTTAGGTTAGCAGGTCCGGATTTATAAATTTTTTAAAAGTATGACGCGATTTTTGGAAAATATAACAAATGCGATCTCAAATTTTAAAAATTCATACAACTCGACAGGGTGGTACTAGGGGTTTGGGGAATATACCAAATTATAGCCCTTAGTTTACTCTATTAGGTCACCAAAGTTCAAAAAGGTTGGGTTAGCAGGTCCGGATTCATAAATTTCTTAAAAGTATGACGCGATTTTGGAAAAATGTCGCAGATGCGATCTCAAATTTTAAAAATGCATACAACTCGACAGGGTAGTACTAGGGGTTTGGGGGATATACCAAATTATAGCCCTTAGTTTACTCTATCAGGTCACCAAAGTTCAAAAAGGTTGGGGTAGCAGGTCCGGATTCATAAATTTCTTAAAAGTATGACGCGATTTTGGAAAAATGTCGCAGATGCGATCTCAAATTTTAAAAATGCATACAACTCGACAGGGTAGTACTAGGGGTTTGGGGATATACCAAATTATAGCCCTTAGTTTACTCTATCAGGTCACCAAAGTTCAAAAAGGTTGGGTTAGCAGGTCCGGATTCATAAATTTCTTAAAAGTATGACGCGATTTTGGAACCATGTCGCAGATGCGATCTCAAATTTTAAAAATGCATACAACTCGACAGGGTAGTACTAGGGGTTTGGGGGATATACCAAATTATAGCCCTTAGTTTACTCTATCAGGTCACCAAAGTTCAAAAAGGTTGGGTTAGCAGATCCGGATTTATAAATTTTTTAATAGTATGACGCGATTTTGGAAAATATCGCAAATGCGATCTCAAATTTTAAAAATTCATTCAACTCGGTAGGGTAATACTAGGGGTTTGGGAAATATACCAAATTATAGCCCTTAGTTTACTCTGTCAGGTCACGAAAGTTCAAAAAGGTTGGGTTAGCAGGTCCGGATTTATAATTTTTTTAAAAGTATGACACGATTTTGGAAAATATCGCAAATGCGAGCTCAAATTTTAAAAATTCATACAACTCGACAGGGTGGTACTAGGGGTTTGACGAATATGCCAAATTATAGCCCTTACCTTATTCTATAAGATCCCCAAATTTCAAAAACTGCAGACTTGCAGGCCCGGATTTATTATTTTTTAAAAATGAGTATCAATTTTGGAGAATTTCCCGCAAGTTTTAATTTTAAAAATTCCTACAGCTCGACAAGCATTTATTTTACTAAAATAAACTTCTGCTTTTCTTTAAATACCTACTTCAAAGTTAAAAAAAATAATAAATACATAAAAATGGTATGTGTAATGGGGCATGTCGTAATAAATAATGTATTAATCGATGTTCTTTAGAATGTCGAGCAAATAAATGTTTAATGAGGAAAAAACTTGATGATCAATTATTATTCATGTCTAACCGAATAACTATATTTCAGGTAAACCCTTTTATTACACGCCTTTAAAATATAGACAAATACAAACAAACTATCGAAAATTACATAGTACCGAGTTACTATTGTACCAAATAAAGTCATTATTGTGATGGAAAACTTTTAATGATATTTTACCAATTCCCTAAAATTGATTGTTAGTCGCATTTTATTTTGATCTTGGTAAACTTTATGACATAATTATAAAAAACAAAACCTCTTAACGAAATTAAAATCGTTTATAAAAATTAAGAATTTCCTTAAGAAAAATAAAAAGCTTAACCTTGATTATATCTTCTAAAATAATTTTTAAACCGTGAACCATTAAGGGTGACGAGTTTTAAGTCTTGTTTCGCGTGTCTGTTAACGCATTATTCGAATAAAAAATCGGCAAAATGAGGAGTATCAAGTATAAATCTACCATAAATTCTCAATAAAACACGTCCTCGGACAAATGAAATAATGTACCTGCTCGTATGACGGTATACCATTTATATTCACACCCTAACGTAAACCATTATGAATGTATAACACGTGATCACTACGAAATCGCGTACACACGCTAGTGTAATTAGAGTACGTAAAACGTAAATGTGTCAACCAATCACAGCACATTTTCGTTGAATTGTCATGAATGTAGTCCAATAGACGATTAACGGGGCAAACGAGTACAACCGATAAAAAATTGATCGAGCAACCCTGAATATAAGAGTTATTATTATCGTTACAAACGCTAACTAATACCTAATGATTTTTTTTTCTAAACGTAATAATAGAAACACTTACCTTTCTACGACCGCAGCAAAGCATACTGCGCGTACGCGATCGACCGGATGTTATCTTAGAGCGCGCCAATTTCCGCCACTGCATACCAGATTAGCTCTGGGATAACTTCCTGCAAAAAAGGATTTTACTATTTAGAAACATTACTCAATTATTTAAGGGCAATTACAAACACTAATTAATTATTAACAGCTTTCAGAACCATAATTTTCTCCTTACAGATTCTTTTAATTCATTAGAACCTGATTACATCATGATGGTACTTTGTTTAATAATTAATCGCAAATACATCCACCAGACTAATAGAATGAGGGTGGTTATTGTGCAACAGGCAAAGGTTGTACTTATAAAAATAAAAATATCTTAGGAAAAATAATAACAAAAGAGACCAGGAAATATTTAATTAAATAAAGAAAATAAACAGAAATTTACTGAATCTCATATATAGGGTGACTTTATTTTCATTCAATGGGGATTGCAAATGAAGCAATTTACCCCTAATTTGCGAAAGAAAAAATAAAAGGATTTCTAACTTTTATATAAGAACAATTCTTCGTTCAAACTGCTCTGCGTTTAAACGCCTCTGCAATCAAAAATGTTCCTGCTACCAAATAATTTCTGCGTCCAAACGTCCCTGCGTCCAAATAAATGAATGCGTTTAAACGTCCCTGCCACCAACCGAGTTTGTGTCCATTCGTTGTGCGTGCGTCCAAACTTCCCTGCGTACAAACGCCTCTGCGTCCAAATGCGATCTCAAACTTTAAAAATTCATACAACTCGACAGGGTAGTACTAGGAGTTTGACGAATATATCAAATTATAGCCCTTAGTTTACTCTATCAGGTCACCAAAGTTCAAAAAGGTTGGGTTAGCAGGTCCGGATTTATAAATTTTTTAAAAGTATGACGCGATTTTGGAAAATATAGCAAATGCGATCTCAAATTTTAAAAATTCATAAAATTCGACAGGGTAGTACTAGGGGTTTTGGGAATATACCAAATTATAGCCCTTAGTTTACTCTATCAGGTCACCAAAGTTCAAAAAGGTTGGGTTAGCAGGTCCGGATTTATAAATTTTTTAAAAATATGACGCGATTTTGGAAAATATCGCAAATGCGATCTCAAATTTTAAAAATTCATGGAACTCGACAGGGTAGTACTAGGGGTTTTGGGAATATACCAAATTATAGCCCTTAGTTTACTCTATCAGGTCACCAAAGTTCAAAAAGGTTGGGTTAGCAGGTCCGGATAAATAATTTTTTTAAAAGTATGACGCGATTTTGGAAAATATAGCAAATGCGATCTCAAATTTTAAAAATTCATTCAACTCGACAGGGTAGTACTAGGAGTTTGACGAATATATCAAATTATAGCCCTTAGTTTACTCTATCAGGTCACCAAAGTTCAAAAAGGTTGGGTTAGCAGGTCCGGATTTATAAATTTTTTAAAAGTATGACGCGATTTTGGAAAATATAGCAAATGCGATCTCAAATTTTAAAAATTCATTCAACTCGACAGGGTAGTACTAGGAGTTTGACGAATATATCAAATTATAGCCCTTAGTTTACTCTATCAGGTCACCAAAGTTCAAAAAGGTTGGGTTAGCAGGTCCGGATTTATAAATTTTTTAAAAGTATGACGCGATTTTGGAAAATATAGCAAATGCGATCTCAAATTTTAAAAATTCATAAAATTCGACAGGGTAGTACTAGGGGTTTTGGGAATATACCAAATTATAGCCCATAGTTTACTCTATCAGGTCACCAAAGTTCAAAAAGGTTGGGTTAGCAGGTCCGGATTTATAAATTTTTTAAAAGTATGACGCGATTTTGGAAAATATAGCAAATGCGATCTCAAATTTTAAAAATTCATAAAATTCGACAGGGTAGTACTAGGGGTTTTGGGAATATACCAAATTATAGCCCTTAGTTTACTCTATTAGGTCACCAAAGTTCAAAAAGGTTGGGTTAGCAGGTCCGGATTTATAAATTTTTTAAAAGTATCACGTGATTTTGAAAAATATAGCAAATGTGATCTCAAACTTTAAAAATTCATACAACTCGACAGGGTAGTACTAGGAGTTTGGCGAATATACCAAATTATAGCCCTTAGTTTACTCTATTAGGTCACCAAAGGTCAAAAAGGTTGGTTAGCAGGTCCGGATTTATAAATTTTTTAAAAGTACGACGCGATTTTGAAAAATATAGCAAATGCGATCTCAAATTTTAAAAATTCATACAACTCGACAGGGTAGTACTAGGAGTTTAGCGAATATACCAAATTATAGCCCTTAGTTTATTCTATCAGATCACCAAAGTTCAAAAAGGTTGGGCTAGCAGGTCCGGATTTATAAATTTCTTAAAAGTAGGACGCGATTTTGGAAAATATCGTAAATGAGATCTCAAACTCCAAAGCAACCAAACCAAACCAAACGTCCCTGAATTTAAATAACTCTGCGTACAAACGTTCTAGACAAAAAAAGACGCAGGGCGATTTTTTTTTCTGAGATTAGCACGAAACGAAATGATTGTGTCAGGGTTCAATTCCCATCATTTCTAGTACAACAAAATACTTTATTAAAATAAATATTGGAGCTCGATTGGATTAATATCTTACAAGACGTCTTTACAGATACTTTTTTCAAATAAAAAGCAACCCCTAAATTTTTTTTAATACATATTTATTTTTCCTACGCACAGGGCAAACATTTGGAGAAAAAATCCAATACTGTTAGTTATAATTTAGGCATTCGAGGTCTGTAAAAAATTTACGTACTCATGATATCGAATCAGCGAAGGGTGCTAAAATGGTAATGACAATCACTATCATATTCCCATTTTGTTCAGGTAGGTACTCTTCAAATACTAAAATAATGTTTGAACTTTTGTAAAATATTCAGAATAAATACAAAATGTAAATATTTATGTAAATGATTTCGCTTGGGGTGGGTTTGTATTTCGAAACAAATTAATTCAAAATTTTTTTGTAATTTAAAATAATAAACAAATATTGATGTGTAGGTAGGTAATACAAAATTTTAATTTTCTTCAACCTTTAAATTAAGTATTATACAATGGAGGTGGTGTAAGAATTATAAAATTTAACCGAACTGGTACGGAATCCATTCAAGGGGTTGTTACCAAATCTTACTTAGTTAACTTTTAATTGACTTCTTAAGGTATTTTTAGTTCGTTATGAAACAAATGGAATTTTAAAACTTTTCTTGAATAATACATTATGATTGTAATTTAACTGAATTTCAAAAATTAAGGGTTGGATATTTACAGGGCGTTATGTAAATATCTAAGTCAGTTATTTTGATTAAAATGTATTTTTTGAGGAACCAGCAAAATAATTTTTTTTTTTGGTCAAGACTGCTTTATTTTTAAAAACACCCTGTATATTCAGTTACCAGAGAAGCTTTTGTCCATTTTTATCACCACGTGGATAATTATTAATAATTAATAATTCGTTACAATAAAAAGTTGTTTTAATTAAAACTCTCCTCGATAGAAATTATAATCCTGAAATATTTTCAGTTTTACAAACTTTACAAAAAGCTTAACATAATTCCCAAGTTATTTTTTTTAATCCAATTATTTAGTTGCTGATGTCATGTTAACATTGATTATACTATAATATAATTTAAAAACTGTTTAACATTTACTCAACGATCGTATCGGTATTGCACCACATTTATTTATGTCAGTTGTTAAAATTTATTCATGGAAAAGTGTCACTGTAAGTTAAATGATGTTGAGCGATTTATTTGTACAAGAACAATGACAGTAAATATTAACGTGGTTTTTGTAGAAAATATTCAACTGAAGAAAACTTTAAAGGGGGTGGGAAATATCCAATAACAAAAATTGTAAGAATATTATGTTGGAGAAGTATTTTTAAAATTAAAATATTTTTTCATGAATATCTTGAATTGTATTCCAAACAGTTTTGAAGTACCTGTATAAGCATTATGGGTAGATATTCCAACCCCTGTTTAAATTCCAATAATTCAAACAATCAGCAAAATTTCCTAGAACAGGTAAATACCCCCAGGGATTAAATATTTACCGCAATAATTATCTAGGAAGACCTTACTGGAAACAATTTCCATCGATAAAGTTATTTTTAAATTTGCAAATAATTTTGGATTAATTGAAAATGTAACCCCCAGGGTTTGAACCCTTGAAAACTGTTCTCTTTTTTTTAATAGGGAAGAGGATAGAAAAAGGGAGAGAATGTAAAAAACCGCAGGTTTCTAGCATGAGTAGAAAGGGAGTTATGTAGGAAAGTGTTTCGAGTCATGGCTTGCTAGATTTAATTTTTTAAACGATCCTAAACGTTAAATTCTGATTGTACTTTGTTTGTTTTGTGGTTTTTACTGAATTTTTTTGTTAATAATTTGGATTTGATTTTAAAAAAAATTTTTTGATCCTGTTTTTTTTAGAATCGCGTAACTCCTTTTCTAGTCATGCTAGAAATTTCGTTTTTTTTACATTCTTTTTGTTTTTCTACCCCCTTCACGATTATAATAAAATATAACTACCTTTTTATTTAAAATTTTCAAGAAAATTGGGAATTTCCCCTAAAATGAATTAATTTCAATCTCTTCTTGAAAAGATAAATGGATTTATATTGTATAGCTGGTTTTTTTCAACAAACACTGTAGAGGACCATTTTAGTAAAGCACTTCTCATCTGTTGTTAACTTTAGCAATAACTCAGACATTTCCGTAGGTATTCTGAAAATTCGCACTTAAATTAAATGATCCTCGTTTTTTATATCCACACCAAACAATTTTTATTTTCGCAATTTTTTTCGACAAATGTTTTGTTTGGGAATTTTTAGCAAAAAATGTTGTTAACTTTGAAACAATACATTTTAAAATCTTGTAATGAGAGTAAATTAAATTTGTTCTTCCCTTAGTCATAAAAGATAAATTAATGACGCTGACGCTTTAAAAGTTAATGGTTGAATTTGCTTTTCGAAATGGTTTTTGTAATTTTATTACCTCTTTGTCAGAAAGTAGAAAACAAACACGAACGTTGCATTACTTTGCTTTTAAATTAAGTACTGAAATGTTTAGGTAGAAAAATTAAAAAGTATTTTCTTGTATAATTATTCTGAAACAAACGATTTGTTTGTTATTTTGTTTCAAAGCACTCAAGTTGCTCATTTATTTTTTTTAAGGTAAAACAAAACGTGTTTGGAAAAGAATATCAAAAAAAAAAAAGAAGGAAAACAATCGGGTAAATGAAAACTTTCTAATTTAATTAAACAAACGCTCACTTTTACGTAGCTGGAGGCTTTAAATAAAAAGTAGAGGTGCGCACCTCCCCTGGACTTTCCCTTAGTACTAAAAATAAACATTTCGTTTTTGGTATTCGACAATAGTTCGCGAGGCAGCATTGGAAATCACTTGAACGCGTAGCGAGAAACACCGGACTATACGGGTTCGATACGTACAGAAGAGAGACAGGCATCTAATTTACTAACGCAGCGGAAGTTCGCGATTTTCTCATCAACCGTACATTTTAGCTATATGACTACCTTATACTATGTGATAGACAATTCAATTTTGCATTCAATTATATAATAATATACAGGGTGTTTCATTTAAAATAACAAAGTTGCTTATTGTACTGTGAAAACCAAACACCCTGTATACGTGATATAAATTTAAAACAATGCAGAACTACACACTGAACAACTTTTATATTTAAACTTTTTTCATATTTTGATTAATAAAGGCGCTATAGGAGCATCAATTTCCGATTTTCAAAACCTCGTAGAGGGCGCCACAGTGAAATTTTAGCATTCATCAAAAAACGAAAATGTACCTAACACCAAACTGTATAAGTGTAGAAAATTTAAACAAAATCATGTGGCCAGTTTTTTTTGTAATAATTTTTCAAACATTTCAAAATTTTTGGAAGAGCGCCGTTGTGGCCGTTTTTGGATTTACTAAATTTTTTTTTCATGGTGTAGTACCACCAAAGGGCTTTCAAACAAGTTGTTGCGGAACCTGATCGGGTAACTGGTTTTTGAGTTGTGAGGCGTTAAAGTCAAAATTTTGAAAAATTCATAGCGGCCGCCATTTTGAAGTTAGAAAGTCCGGTAAAAAAACTGTTTTCCTTGAATTATGTTCTTCTTTCATATCCGGTACTCAGATTTTCAAAATTCTACTTCTGAAAAAAATGCTACCAAAAAAAATCAATCCGGATTTGACCCTAGGGTTAAAAACCGTGCTGGGGTCAATCCCGTTGCTGTAACACATTTGATAACGCTGATGATTAAATTTTCTATTAGTTATGTCTTTATTTTCTATAAAAACGTATTATTGCAGAAAGTATGAATAATTACAACAGCTATAAATTATTTTTAAATGTAAGTTATGCTACAGTTTTTGTTTTCTTAGTTTAATAAAAAAAATAAAATTACATGAAAGGAGTTAGCTACCAAAACGAAAGGTGATCGAATAGGTGTGATTTTATGAAAGAAAAATGTTTACTGAAAATTTGTGTTTGCCAAGAAACGCCTCAATATGAAACACGGGAGTGCTAACACCGGAGAATTGATTATCCCTCGTTCTCTTCTCGAGAACTAACCTATTCTATAGCACAGCAACCAATCTCAAATGGAAATTGAATTTTCAGCAAGCTGAAAAACTGTGGAAAATTAACCTTCCATATCCTGAATGTGTATGCATGATTCTCCTGTCAGATAAATATAGCACGTTCTTGGTATAACCCGACAATATTTACAGGATTTATTCTAAGGTAAGAAAAATCCATTATAAAAAAAATAAATATTTCATATACCTACATACAAAATTTCCATTTAATCAATTTTCCAACCCCTTTTTATTTCCTCCCTTCACTATTCTTCAAATCAGATCTGGCAGTTGAAATTAGCAATCATTTTTAATTGAAGGGAAAATTAAAAGGTAAAAGGGTTGGTTTAATTGGGCAATCTAAAAAAAAAACAGGACCGGGTAAAATTATTTTTCCCCTAAATTGTTGGAAAAGTTTCAAGATTAACTAAAAACCTGACGTGACCAAGAGTAATTAACTGAAAGATGGATAATTTTAATGAACTTGTTACTTTACCTCGTTATGTGTTTGTGTAGATTAGATTTTGTTTTAATTTATAAAACTACCCTTACAAACGACTTGATATTAGATTGTAATAATTTTACTTTGTAATTTAATTGGAAATTTTATCCAGTTATAAAGTTGATTAAAAAAAAAAATAACACCACGAAAATAGTCGTTTACAGAAAAATTTTACCAACTCTCGGTTTGAACTGGGGGAAACAAAATTGAAGAATGGAACAATTTTGAGATTTTCAACCCCAAATAAAAATAATTTCTTATGGTATAATTTTCATCTAGTGCAATCATATCTGGGGAGCTAGGTGGCCACTTGATTTTCTCTCTTTCTCTCTCTCGCTCTCTCCCTCCCCTTCCCCCCTCTCTCTCTCTTATAGGTAGTTATCATTAGTTCTAAATGCTCTGCCCTAACGAATTGAATTAATTGAGTGAAAGCGTTGGCTTTCAAATTAGTTTTCAATTTAAAATATCACTGAACAGTTACTGCGTCCTTAACGAAACAAAAGAGAGCCGAATAATCCTATAATTTCCGCCTACATGTTGACATTTTGAAAATATCGAATATGAGTAAGGAATTTTTCCATCTAGTGATCGTACAAGTCGCCAGGGCTGTACTAGGGGTTTGGGGGTTGTATTCAATTATAGCCCATAGTTTTGTCTATCAAATAACGATAAGGGAAGGAACTCGAGCTAAAAGCCTGGAATCTAGAAATTTTTAAAACTTAGACTCGTTTTGGAAATATTTTAAATCCTCCCCGAAATATTAAAAATTCGTACACCTCGCCAGGGTTGTACTAGGGGTTTGGGGGTTGTATTCAATTATAGCCCATAGTTTTGTCTATCAAATAACGATAAGGGAAGGAACTCGAGCTAAAAGCCTGGAATGTAGAAATTTTTAAAACTTAGACTCGTTTTGGAAATATTTTAAATCCTCCCCGAAATATTAAAAATTCGTACAAGTCGCCAGGGCTGTACTAGGGGTTTGAGGGTTGTATTCAATTATAGCCCATAGTTTTGTCTATCAAATAACGATAAGGGAAGGAACTCGAGCTAAAAGCCTGGAATCTAGAAATTTTTAAAACTTAGACTCGTTTTGGAAATATTTTAAATCCTCCCCGAAATATTAAAAATTCGTACACCTCGCCAGGGTTGTACTAGGGGTTTGGGGGTTGTATTAAATTATGGCCCATAGTTTTGTCTATCAAATAACGATAAGGGAAGGAACTCGAGCTAAAAGCCTGGAATCTAGAAATTTTTAAAACTTAGACTCGTTTTGGAAATATTTTAAATCCTCCCCGAAATATTAAAAATTCGTACAAGTCGCCAGGGCTGTACAAGAGATTTAAGGGTTACACCAAATTACGGCCCTTAATTTCTTCTATAAAAAGATATTTAAAGAAAATATGATCAACTTCAATCATAATCGGATATTCAAGATTTTAAGTACATAGTATAAAACCTCTCCTCTTTTTTTTATTCCTTATACATTTTTAAATGTTCTTTGATAAAAAGTTTATCAAAATCAGAAAATTAATTAACCCACCCATTCCAAATTGAATATTCAATAAAAAGCTTTTCATAAAATATTAATTCTTTTCAAGTAAACCTCGATTTAGAATAATAATGGGTGTATTCATGAATTAATGAGATATTGGATTTTTTTTAATACAGTACAGTTAACATTCATCACTTTTTTTTAACATAATACCCGAGTTTTTTTATCATTTTTTATTGTATTATATATTAAATCATACTTTGTATTATTTATTTATGAATTACGTAATTTTAATTTAATTCTGTCTAGTCCATGGGTGTTATTGTTTTTATTATGAGAATCTTAGATAAGGAAACGGGGTATGACCTTACTATACTTACAATTGTTTATGAAAGATTTTAACTTTGATTTCGCGTGTTTTTCCACATTTCCTGTAATAGTGGTATAATATAATCCTTAATGCATCCGGATAATTACTTAAATATCAACAAGTGACACATATTCGTGTTTGAATTTTCATTGCATGCAATCAAAGTAACTTCCTTGATTTGATAAAAATACGATGACTTCATTATTACATATTTTATTGAGAATCCATCAAAGTAATTCGAACCTATAAACATTACTAAGGAAAGTTAATCTTAATAAATAAAAAGTAACAAGTCTTTTTTACAATTTTTTGTTTAACTCGAGGACGTAACACTTTTAGATAGAGAACACTTGGATACATCCAATCATCAAAAATATATACAGGGCGTTACGAAAAAATAGAATAACAAAGGGTCAAAGGGCTGTAACTCCGAAACCAGTAATTTTTTCGAATTTCTATACGCGTCAATGAATCAGAAATTAAAAATACTACAATTTTGCTTATTTAATCGTATTCCTATCTTTACAAACAAAAAAGTTGGAGCCTGTAAATTTTCATTAATTTTTCAATGCTAGTTAAAACGTAAAATGTGAAAAGAGCGGATCTGGCCCAAAATGTCCCTTTAACTCGGTTATTTGTAATTATTTTGAAAGGGTCACATAAGAATTTTATATAGAGAACACTTGGATACATCCAATCATCACAAATATATACAGGGCGTTACGAAAAAATAAAAAAACAAAGGGTCAAAGGGCTGTAACTCCGAAACCAGTAATTTTTTCAAATTTCTATACGCGTCAATGATTTAGAAATTAAAAATACTACAATTTTGCTTATTTAATCGTATTCGTATCTTTACAAACAAAAAAGTTGGAGCCTGTAAATTTTCATTAATTTTTCAATGCTAGTTAAAACGTAAAATCTGAAAAGAGCGGATCTGGCCCAAAATGTCCCTTTAACTCGGTTAGTTGTAATTATTTTGAAAGGGTCACATAAGACTTTTAGATAGAGAACACTTGGATACATCCAATTATCACAAATATATACAGGGCGTTACGAAAAAATAAAAAAACAAAGGGTCAAAGGGCTGTAACTCCGAAACCAGTAATTTTTTCAAATTTCTATACGCGTCAATGAATCAGAAATTAAAAATACTACAATTTTGCTTATTTAATCGTATTCGTATCTTTACAAACAAAAAAGTTGGAGCCTGTAAATTTTCATTAATTTTTCAATGCTAGTTAAAACGTAAAATCTGAAAAGAGCGGATCTGGCCCAAAATGTCCCTTTAACTCGGTTAGTTGTAATTATTTTGAAAGGGTCACATAAGACTTTTAGATAGAGAACACTTGGATACATCCAATTATCACAAATATATACAGGGCGTTACGAAAAAATAAAAAAACAAAGGGTCAAAGGGCTGTAACTCCGAAACCAGTAATTTTTTCAAATTTCTATACGCGTCAATGAATCAGAAATTAAAAATACTACAATTTTGCTTATTTAATCGTATTCGTATCTTTACAAACAAAAAAGTTGGAGCCTGTAAATTTTCATTAATTTTTCAATGCTAGTTAAAACGTAAAATCTGAAAAGAGCGGATCTGGCCCAAAATGTCCCTTTAACTCGGTTATTTGTAATTATTTTGAAAGGGTCACCTAAGACTTTTAGATAGAGAACACTTGGATACATCCAATCATCACAAATATATACAGGGCGTTACGAAAACATAGAATAACAAAGGGTCAAAGGGCTGTAACTCCGAAACCAGTAATTTTTTCAAATTTCTATACGCGTCAATGAATCAGAAATTAAAAATACTACAATTTTGCTTATTTAATCGTATTCGTATCTTTACAAACAAAAAAGTTGGAGCCTGTAAATTTTCATTAATTTTTCAATGCTAGTTAAAACGTAAAATCTAAAAAAAGCGGATCTGGCCCAAAATGTCCCTTTAACTCGGGTATTTGTAATTATTTTGAAAGGGTCACATAAGACTTTTAGATAGAGAACACTTGGATACATCCAATCATCACAAATATATACAGGGCGTTACGAAAAAATAGAATAACAAAGGGTCAAAGGGCTGTAACTCCGAAACCAGTAATTTTTTCAAATTTCTATACGCGTCAATGAATCAGAAATTAAAAATACTACAATTTTGCTTATTTAATCGTATTCGTATCTTTACAAACAAAAAAGTTGGAGCCTGTAAATTTTCATTAATTTTTCAATGCAAGTTAAAACGTAAAATCTGAAAAGAGCGGATCTGGCCCAAAATGTCCCTTTAACTCGGTTATTTGTAATTATTTTGAAAGGGTCACATAAGACTTTTAGATAGAGAACACTTGGATACATCCAATCATCACAAATATATACAGGGCGTTACGAAAAAACAGAATAACAAAGGGTCAAAGGGCTGTAACTCCGAAACCAGTAATTTTTTCAAATTTCTATACGCGTCAATGAATCAGAAATTAAAAATACTACAATTTTGCTTATTTAATCGTATTCGTATCTTTACAAAGAAAAAAGTTGGAGCCTGTAAATTTTCATTAATTTTTCAATGCTAGTTAAAACGTAAAATCTGAAAAGAGCGGATCTGGCCCAAAATGTCCCTTTAACTCGGTTATTTGTAATTATTTTGAAAGGGTCACATAAGAATTTTAGATAGAGAACACTTGGATACATCCAATCATCACAAATATATACAGGGCGTTACGAAAAAATAGAATAAAAAAGGGTCAAAGGGCTGTAACTCCGAAACCAGTAATTTTTTCAAATTTCTATACGCGTCAATGAATCAGAAATTCAAAATACTACAATTTTGCTTATTTAATCGTATTCGTATCTTTACAAACAAAAAAGTTGGAGCCTGTAAATTTTCATTAATTTTTCAATGCAAGTTAAAACGTAAAATCTGAAAAGAGCGGATCTGGCCCAAAATGTCCCTTTAACTCGGTTATTTGTAATTATTTTGAAAGGGTCACATAAGAATTTTAGATAGAGAACACTTGGATACATCCAATCATCACAAATATATACAGGGCGTTACGAAAAAATAGAATAACAAAGGGTCAAAGGGCTGTAACTCCGAAACCAGTAATTTTTTCAAATTTCTATACGCGTCAATGAA
Organism: Hemicrepidius hirtus; assembly: GCA_963082805.1. Lineage (NCBI taxonomy): Eukaryota > Metazoa > Arthropoda > Insecta > Coleoptera > Elateridae > Hemicrepidius > Hemicrepidius hirtus. The sequence continues at coordinate 30,645,199 of OY720166.1, forward strand.
TCAGAAATTAAAAATACTACAATTTTGCTTATTTAATCGTATTCGTATCTTTACAAACAAAAAAGTTGGAGCCTGTAAATTTTCATTAATTTTTCAATGCAAGTTAAAACGTAAAATCTGAAAAGAGCGGATCTGGCCCAAAATGTCCCTTTAACTCGGTTATTTGTAATTATTTTGAAAGGGTCACATAAGAATTTTAGATAGAGAACACTTGGATACATCCAATCATCACAAATATATACAGGGCGTTACGAAAAAATAGAATAACAAAGGGTCAAAGGGCTGTAACTCCGAAACCAGTAATTTTTTCAAATTTCTATACGCGTCAATGAATCAGAAATTAAAAATACTACAATTTTGCTTATTTAATCGTATTCGTATCTTTACAAAGAAAAAAGTTGGAGCCTGTAAATTTTCATTAATTTTTCAATGCTAGTTAAAACGTAAAATCTGAAAAGAGCGGATCTGGCCCAAAATGTCCCTTTAACTCGGTTATTTGTAATTATTTTGAAAGGGTCACATAAGAATTTTAGATAGAGAACACTTGGATACATCCAATCATCACAAATATATACAGGGCGTTACGAAAAAATAGAATAAAAAAGGGTCAAAGGGCTGTAACTCCGAAACCAGTAATTTTTTCAAATTTCTATACGCGTCAATGAATCAGAAATTCAAAATACTACAATTTTGCTTATTTAATCGTATTCGTATCTTTACAAACAAAAAAGTTGGAGCCTGTAAATTTTCATTAATTTTTCAATGCTAGTTAAAACGTAAAATCTGAAAAGAGCGGATCTGGCCCAAAATGTCCCTTTAACTCGGTTATTTGTAATTATTTTGAAAGGGTCACATAAGAATTTTAGATAGAGAACACTTGGATACATCCAATCATCACAAATATATACAGGGCGTTACGAAAAAATAGAATAACAAAGGGTCAAAGGGCTGTAACTCCGAAACCAGTAATTTTTTCAAATTTCTATACGCGTCAATGAATCAGAAATTAAAAATACTACAATTTTGCTTATTTAATCGTATTCGTATCTTTACAAACAAAAAAGTTGGAGCCTGTAAATTTTCATTAATTTTTCAATGCAAGTTAAAACGTAAAATCTGAAAAGAGCGGATCTGGCCCAAAATGTCCCTTTAACTCGGTTATTTGTAATTATTTTGAAAGGGTCACATAAGAATTTTAGATAGAGAACACTTGGATACATCCAATCATCACAAATATATACAGGGCGTTACGAAAAAATAGAATAACAAAGGGTCAAAGGGCTGTAACTCCGAAACCAGTAATTTTTTCAAATTTCTATACGCGTCAATGAATCAGAAATTAAAAATACTACAATTTTGCTTATTTAATCGTATTCGTATCTTTACAAACAAAAAAGTTGGAGCCTGTAAATTTTCATTAATTTTTCAATGCTAGTTAAAACGTAAAATCTGAAAAGAGCGGATCTGGCCCAAAATGTCCCTTTAACTCGGTTATTTGTAATTATTTTGAAAGGGTCACATAAGACTTTTAGATAGAGAACACTTGGATACATCCAATCATCACAAATATATACAGGGCGTTACGAAAAAATAGAATAACAAAGGGTCAAAGGGCTGTAACTCCGAAACCAGTAATTTTTTCAAATTTCTATACGCGTCAATGAATCAGAAATTAAAAATACTACAATTTTGCTTATTTAATCGTATTCGTATCTTTACAAACAAAAAAGTTGGAGCCTGTAAATTTTCATTAATTTTTCAATGCTAGTTAAAACGTAAAATCTGAAAAGAGCAGATCTGGCCCAAAATGTCCCTTTAACTCGGTTATTTGTAATTATTTTGAAAGGGTCACATAAGACTTTTAGATAGAGAACACTTGGATACATCCAATCATCACAAATATATACAGGGCGTTACGAAAAAATAGAATAACAAAGGGTCAAAGGGCTGTAACTCCGAAACCAGTAATTTTTTCAAATTTCTATACGCGTCAATGAATCAGAAATTAAAAATACTACAATTTTGCTTATTTAATCGTATTCGTATCTTTACAAAGAAAAAAGTTGGAGCCTGTAAATTTTCATTAATTTTTCAATGCTAGTTAAAACGTAAAATCTGAAAAGAGCGGATCTGGCCCAAAATGTCCCTTTAACTCGGTTATTTGTAATTATTTTGAAAGGGTCACATAAGAATTTTAGATAGAGAACACTTGGATACATCCAATCATCACAAATATATACAGGGCGTTACGAAAAAATAGAATAACAAAGGGTCAAAGGGCTGTAACTCCGAAACCAGTAATTTTTTCAAATTTCTATACGCGTCAATGAATCAGAAATTAAAAATACTACAATTTTGCTTATTTAATCGTATTCGTATCTTTACAAAGAAAAAAGTTGGAGCCTGTAAATTTTCATTAATTTTTCAATGCTAGTTAAAACGTAAAATCTGAAAAGAGCGGATCTGGCCCAAAATGTCCCTTTAACTCGGTTATTTGTAATTATTTTGAAAGGGTCACATAAGAATTTTAGATAGAGAACACTTGGATACATCCAATCATCACAAATATATACAGGGCGTTACGAAAAAATAGAATAACAAAGGGTCAAAGGGCTGTAACTCCGAAACCAGTAATTTTTTCAAATTTCTATACGCGTCAATGAATCAGAAATTAAAAATACTACAATTTTGCTTATTTAATCGTATTCGTATCTTTACAAAGAAAAAAGTTGGAGCCTGTAAATTTTCATTAATTTTTCAATGCTAGTTAAAACGTAAAATCTGAAAAGAGCGGATCTGGCCCAAAATGTCCCTTTAACTCGGTTATTTGTAATTATTTTGAAAGGGTCACATAGGAATTTTAGATAGAGAACACTTGGATACATCCAATCATCACAAATATATACAGGGCGTTACGAAAAAATAGAATAACAAAGGGTCAAAGGGCTGTAACTCCGAAACCAGTAATTTTTTCAAATTTCTATACGCGCCAATGAATCAGAAATTAAAAATACTACAATTTTGCTTATTTAATCGTATTCGTATCTTTACAAAGAAAAAAGTTGGAGCCTGTAAATTTTCATTAATTTTTCAATGCTAGTTAAAACGTAAAATCTGAAAAGAGCGGATCTGGCCCAAAATGTCCCTTTAACTCGGTTAGTTGTAATTATTTTGAAAGGGTCACATAAGAATTTTAGATAGAGAACACTTGGATACATCCAATCATCACAAATATATACAGGGCGTTACGAAAAAATAGAATAACAAAGGGTCAAAGGGCTGTAACTCCGAAACCAGTAATTTTTTCAAATTTCTATACGCGTCAATGAATCAGAAATTAAAAATACTACAATTTTGCTTATTTAATCGTATTCGTATCTTTACAAACAAAAAAGTTGGAGCCTGTAAATTTTCATTAATTTTTCAATGCTAGTTAAAACGTAAAATCTGAAAAGAGCGGATCTGGCCCAAAATGTCCCTTTAACTCGGTTATTTGTAATTATTTTGAAAGGGTCACATAAGACTTTTAGATAGAGAACACTTGGATACATCCAATCATCACAAATATATACAGGGCGTTACGAAAAAATAGAATAAAAAAGGGTCAAAGGGCTGTAACTCCGAAACCAGTAATTTTTTCAAATTTCTATACGCGTCAATGAATCAGAAATTAAAAATACTACAATTTTGCTTATTTAATCGTATTCGTATCTTTACAAACAAAAAAGTTGGAGCCTGTAAATTTTCATTAATTTTTCAATGCTAGTTAAAACGTAAAATCTGAAAAGAGCAGATCTGGCCCAAAATGTCCCTTTAACTCGGTTATTTGTAATTATTTTGAAAGGGTCACATAAGACTTTTAGATAGAGAACACTTGGATACATCCAATCATCACAAATATATACAGGGCGTTACGAAAAAATAGAATAACAAAGGGTCAAAGGGCTGTAACTCCGAAACCAGTAATTTTTTCAAATTTCTATACGCGTCAATGAATCAGAAATTAAAAATACTACAATTTTGCTTATTTAATCGTATTCGTATCTTTACAAAGAAAAAAGTTGGAGCCTGTAAATTTTCATTAATTTTTCAATGCTAGTTAAAACGTAAAATCTGAAAAGAGCGGATCTGGCCCAAAATGTCCCTTTAACTCGGTTATTTGTAATTATTTTGAAAGGGTCACATAAGAATTTTAGATAGAGAACACTTGGATACATCCAATCATCACAAATATATACAGGGCGTTACGAAAAAATAGAATAACAAAGGGTCATAGGGCTGTAACTCCGAAACCAGTAATTTTTTCAAATTTCTATACGCGTCAATGAATCAGAAATTAAAAATACTACAATTTTGCTTATTTAATCGTATTCGTATCTTTACAAAGAAAAAAGTTGGAGCCTGTAAATTTTCATTAATTTTTCAATGCTAGTTAAAACGTAAAATCTGAAAAGAGCGGATCTGGCCCAAAATGTCCCTTTAACTCGGTTATTTGTAATTATTTTGAAAGGGTCACATAAGACTTTTAGATAGAGAACACTTGGATACATCCAATCATCACAAATATATACAGGGCGTTACGAAAAAACAGAATAACAAAGGGTCAAAGGGCTGTAACTCCGAAACCAGTAATTTTTTCAAATTTCTATACGCGTCAATGAATCAGAAATTAAAAATACTACAATTTTGCTTATTTAATCGTATTCGTATCTTTACAAACAAAAAAGTTGGAGCCTGTAAATTTTCATTAATTTTTCAATGCTAGTTAAAACGTAAAATCTGAAAAGAGCGGATCTGGCCCAAAATGTCCCTTTAACTCGGTTATTTGTAATTATTTTGAAAGGGTCACATAAGAATTTTAGATAGAGAACACTTGGATACATCCAATCATCACAAATATATACAGGGCGTTACGAAAAAATAGAATAACAAAGGGTCAAAGGGCTGTAACTCCGAAACCAGTAATTTTTTCAAATTTCTATACGCGTCAATGAATCAGAAATTAAAAATACTACAATTTTGCTTATTTAATCGTATTCGTATCTTTACAAACAAAAAAGTTGGAGCCTGTAAATTTTCATTAATTTTTCAATGCTAGTTAAAACGTAAAATCTGAAAAGAGCGGATCTGGCCCAAAATGTCCCTTTAACTCGGTTATTTGTAATTATTTTGAAAGGGTCACATAAGACTTTTAGATAGAGAACACTTGGATACATCCAATCATCACAAATATATACAGGGCGTTACGAAAAAATAGAATAACAAAGGGTCAAAGGGCTGTAACTCCGAAACCAGTAATTTTTTCAAATTTCTATACGCGTCAATGAATCAGAAATTAAAAATATTACAATTTTGCTTATTTAATCGTATTCGTATCTTTACAAAGAAAAAAGTTGGAGCCTGTAAATTTTCATTAATTTTTCAATGCTAGTTAAAACGTAAAATCTGAAAAGAGCGGATCTGGCCCAAAATGTCCCTTTAACTCGGTTATTTGTAATTATTTTGAAAGGGTCACATAAGAATTTTAGATAGAGAACACTTGGATACATCCAATCATCACAAATATATACAGGGCGTTACGAAAAAATAGAATAAAAAAGGGTCAAAGGGCTGTAACTCCGAAACCAGTAATTTTTTCAAATTTCTATACGCGTCAATGAATCAGAAATTCAAAATACTACAATTTTGCTTATTTAATCGTATTCGTATCTTTACAAACAAAAAAGTTGGAGCCTGTAAATTTTCATTAATTTTTCAATGCTAGTTAAAACGTAAAATCTGAAAAGAGCGGATCTGGCCCAAAATGTCCCTTTAACTCGGTTATTTGTAATTATTTTGAAAGGGTCACATAAGACTTTTAGATAGAGAACACTTGGATACATCCAATCATCACAAATATATACAGGGCGTTACGAAAAAATAGAATAACAAAGGGTCAAAGGGCTGTAACTCCGAAACCAGTAATTTTTTCAAATTTCTATACGCGTCAATGAATCAGAAATTAAAAATACTACAATTTTGCTTATTTAATCGTATTCGTATCTTTACAAAGAAAAAAGTTGGAGCCTGTAAATTTTCATTAATTTTTCAATGCTAGTTAAAACGTAAAATCTGAAAAGAGCGGATCTGGCCCAAAATGTCCCTTTAACTCGGTTAGTTGTAATTATTTTGAAAGGGTCACATAAGAATTTTAGATAGAGAACACTTGGATACATCCAATCATCACAAATATATACAGGGCGTTACGAAAAAATAGAATAACAAAGGGTCAAAGGGCTGTAACTCCGAAACCAGTAATTTTTTCAAATTTCTATACGCGTCAATGAATCAGAAATTAAAAATACTACAATTTTGCTTATTTAATCGTATTCGTATCTTTACAAACAAAAAAGTTGGAGCCTGTAAATTTTCATTAATTTTTCAATGCTAGTTAAAACGTAAAATCTGAAAAGAGCGGATCTGGCCCAAAATGTCCCTTTAACTCGGTTATTTGTAATTATTTTGAAAGGGTCACATAAGAATTTTAGATAGAGAACACTTGGATACATCCAATCATCACAAATATATACAGGGCGTTACGAAAAAATAGAATAACAAAGGGTCAAAGGGCTGTAACTCCGAAACCAGTAATTTTTTCAAATTTCTATACGCGTCAATGAATCAGAAATTAAAAATACTACAATTTTGCTTATTTAATCGTATTCGTATCTTTACAAAGAAAAAAGTTGGAGCCTGTAAATTTTCATTAATTTTTCAATGCTAGTTAAAACGTAAAATCTGAAAAGAGCGGATCTGGCCCAAAATGTCCCTTTAACTCGGTTATTTGTAATTATTTTGAAAGGGTCACATAAGACTTTTAGATAGAGAACACTTGGATACATCCAATCATCACAAATATATACAGGGCGTTACGAAAAAATAGAATAACAAAGGGTCAAAGGGCTGTAACTCCGAAACCAGTAATTTTTTCAAATTTCTATACGCGTCAATGAATCAGAAATTAAAAATACTACAATTTTGCTTATTTAATCGTATTCGTATCTTTACAAAGAAAAAAGTTGGAGCCTGTAAATTTTCATTAATTTTTCAATGCTAGTTAAAACGTAAAATCTGAAAAGAGCGGATCTGGCCCAAAATGTCCCTTTAACTCGGTTATTTGTAATTATTTTGAAAGGGTCACATAAGAATTTTAGATAGAGAACACTTGGATACATCCAATCATCACAAATATATACAGGGCGTTACGAAAAAATAGAATAACAAAGGGTCAAAGGGCTGTAACTCCGAAACCAGTAATTTTTTCAAATTTCTATACGCGTCAATGAATCAGAAATTAAAAATACTACAATTTTGCTTATTTAATCGTATTCGTATCTTTACAAACAAAAAAGTTGGAGCCTGTAAATTTTCATTAATTTTTCAATGCTAGTTAAAACGTAAAATCTGAAAAGAGCGGATTTGGCCCAAAATGTCCCTTTAACTCGGTTAGTTGTAATTATTTTGAAAGGCTCACATAAGACTTTTAGATAGAGAACACTTGGATACATCCAATTATCACAAATATATACAGGGCGTTACGAAAAAATAAAAAAACAAAGGGTCAAAGGGCTGTAACTCCGAAACCAGTAATTTTTTCAAATTTCTATACGCGTCAATGAATCAGAAATTAAAAATACTACAATTTTGCTTATTTAATCGTATTCGTATCTTTACAAACAAAAAAGTTGGAGCCTGTAAATTTTCATTAATTTTTCAATGCTAGTTAAAACGTAAAATCTGAAAAGAGCGGATCTGGCCCAAAATGTCCCTTTAACTCGGTTAGTTGTAATTATTTTGAAAGGGTCACATAAGACTTTTAGATAGAGAACACTTGGATACATCTAATCATCACAATTATATACAGGGCGTTACGAAAAAATAGAATAACAAAGGGTCAAAGGGTCAAAGGGCTGTAACTCCGAAACCAGTAATTTTTTCAAATTTCTATACGCGTCAATGAATCAGAAATTAAAAATACTACAATTTTGCTTATTTAATCGTATTCGTATCTTTACAAACAAAAAAGTTGGAGCCTGTAAATTTTCATTAATTTTTCAATGCTAGTTAAAACGTAAAATCTGAAAAGAGCGGATCTGGCCCAAAATGTCCCTTTAACTCGGTTATTTGTAATTATTTTGAAAGGGTCACATAAGAATTTTAGATAGAGAACACTTGGATACATCCAATCATCACAAATATATACAGGGCGTTACGAAAAAATAGAATAAAAAAGGGTCAAAGGGCTGTAACTCCGAAACCAGTAATTTTTTCAAATTTCTATACGCGTCAATGAATCAGAAATTCAAAATACTACAATTTTGCTTATTTAATCGTATTCGTATCTTTACAAACAAAAAAGTTGGAGCCTGTAAATTTTCATTAATTTTTCAATGCTAGTTAAAACGTAAAATCTGAAAAGAGCGGATCTGGCCCAAAATGTCCCTTTAACTCGGTTATTTGTAATTATTTTGAAAGGGTCACATAAGAATTTTAGATAGAGAACACTTGGATACATCCAATCATCACAAATATATACAGGGCGTTACGAAAAAATAGAATAACAAAGGGTCAAAGGGCTGTAACTCCGAAACCAGTAATTTTTTCAAATTTCTATACGCGTCAATGAATCAGAAATTAAAAATACTACAATTTTGCTTATTTAGTCGTATTCGTATCTTTACAAAGAAAAAAGTTGGAGCCTGTAAATTTTCATTAATTTTTCAATGCTAGTTAAAACGTAACATCTGAAAAGAGCGGATCTGGCCCAAAATGTCCCTTTAACTCGGTTATTTGTAATTATTTTGAAAGGGTCACATAAGAATTTTAGATAGAGAACACTTGGATACATCCAATCATCACAAATATATACAGGGCGTTACGAAAAAATAGAATAAAAAAGGGTCAAAGGGCTGTAACTCCGAAACCAGTAATTTTTTCAAATTTCTATACGCGTCAATGAATCAGAAATTCAAAATACTACAATTTTGCTTATTTAATCGTATTCGTATCTTTACAAACAAAAAAGTTGGAGCCTGTAAATTTTCATTAATTTTTCAATGCTAGTTAAAACGTAAAATCTGAAAAGAGCGGATCTGGCCCAAAATGTCCCTTTAACTCGGTTGTTTGTAATTATTTTGAAAGGGTCACATAAGACTTTTAGATAGAGAACACTTGGATACATCCAATCATCACAAATATATACAGGGCGTTACGAAAAAATAGAATAACAAAGGGTCAAAGGGCTGTAACTCCGAAACCAGTAATTTTTTCAAATTTCTATACGCGTCAATGAATCAGAAATTAAAAATACTACAATTTTGCTTATTTAATCGTATTCGTATCTTTACAAAGAAAAAAGTTGGAGCCTGTAAATTTTCATTAATTTTTCAATGCTAGTTAAAACGTAAAATCTGAAAAGAGCGGATCTGGCCCAAAATGTCCCTTTAACTCGGTTATTTGTAATTATTTTGAAAGGGTCACATAAGAATTTTAGATAGAGAACACTTGGATACATCCAATCATCACAAATATATACAGGGCGTTACGAAAAAATAGAATAACAAAGGGTCAAAGGGCTGTAACTCCGAAACCAGTAATTTTTTCAAATTTCTATACGCGTCAATGAATCAGAAATTAAAAATACTACAATTTTGCTTATTTAATCGTATTCGTATCTTTACAAACAAAAAAGTTGGAGCCTGTAAATTTTCATTAATTTTTCAATGCTAGTTAAAACGTAAAATCTGAAAAGAGCGGATCTGGCCCAAAATGTCCCTTTAACTCGGTTATTTGTAATTATTTTGAAAGGGTCACATAAGAATTTTAGATAGAGAACACTTGGATACATCCAATCATCACAAATATATACAGGGCGTTACGAAAAAATAGAATAAAAAAGGGTCAAAGGGCTGTAACTCCGAAACCAGTAATTTTTTCAAATTTCTATACGCGTCAATGAATCAGAAATTAAAAATACTACAATTTTGCTTATTTAATCGTATTCGTATCTTTACAAAGAAAAAAGTTGGAGCCTGTAAATTTTCATTAATTTTTCAATGCTAGTTAAAACGTAAAATCTGAAAAGAGCGGATCTGGCCCAAAATGTCCCTTTAACTCGGTTATTTGTAATTATTTTGAAAGGGTCACATAAGAATTTTAGATAGAGAACACTTGGATACATCCAATCATCACAAATATATACAGGGCGTTACGAAAAAATAGAATAACAAAGGGTCAAAGGGCTGTAACTCCGAAACCAGTAATTTTTTCAAATTTCTATACGCGTCAATGAATCAGAAATTAAAAATACTACAATTTTGCTTATTTAATCGTATTCGTATCTTTACAAAGAAAAAAGTTGGAGCCTGTAAATTTTCATTAATTTTTCAATGCTAGTTAAAACGTAAAATCTGAAAAGAGCGGATCTGGCCCAAAATGTCCCTTTAACTCGGTTATTTGTAATTATTTTGAAAGGGTCACATAAGAATTTTAGATAGAGAACACTTGGATACATCCAATCATCACAAATATATACAGGGCGTTACGAAAAAATAGAATAACAAAGGGTCAAAGGGCTGTAACTCCGAAACCAGTAATTTTTTCAAATTTCTATACGCGTCAATGAATCAGAAATTAAAAATACTACAATTTTGCTTATTTAATCGTATTCGTATCTTTACAAAGAAAAAAGTTGGAGCCTGTAAATTTTCATTAATTTTTCAATGCTAGTTAAAACGTAAAATCTGAAAAGAGCGGATCTGGCCCAAAATGTCCCTTTAACTCGGTTATTTGTAATTATTTTGAAAGGGTCACATAGGAATTTTAGATAGAGAACACTTGGATACATCCAATCATCACAAATATATACAGGGCGTTACGAAAAAATAGAATAAAAAAGGGTCAAAGGGCTGTAACTCCGAAACCAGTAATTTTTTCAAATTTCTATACGCGTCAATGAATCAGAAATTCAAAATACTACAATTTTGCTTATTTAATCGTATTCGTATCTTTACAAACAAAAAAGTTGGAGCCTGTAAATTTTCATTAATTTTTCAATGCTAGTTAAAACGTAAAATCTGAAAAGAGCGGATCTGGCCCAAAATGTCCCTTTAACTCGGTTATTTGTAATTATTTTGAAAGGGTCACATAAGACTTTTAGATAGAGAACACTTGGATACATCCAATCATCACAAATATATACAGGGCGTTACGAAAAAATAGAATAACAAAGGGTCAAAGGGCTGTAACTCCGAAACCAGTAATTTTTTCAAATTTCTATACGCGTCAATGAATCAGAAATTAAAAATACTACAATTTTGCTTATTTAATCGTATTCGTATCTTTACAAAGAAAAAAGTTGGAGCCTGTAAATTTTCATTAATTTTTCAATGCTAGTTAAAACGTAAAATCTGAAAAGAGCGGATCTGGCCCAAAATGTCCCTTTAACTCGGTTATTTGTAATTATTTTGAAAGGGTCACATAAGAATTTTAGATAGAGAACACTTGGATACATCCAATCATCACAAATATATACAGGGCGTTACGAAAAAATAGAATAACAAAGGGTCAAAGGGCTGTAACTCCGAAACCAGTAATTTTTTCAAATTTCTATACGCGTCAATGAATCAGAAATTAAAAATACTACAATTTTGCTTATTTAATCGTATTCGTATCTTTACAAACAAAAAAGTTGGAGCCTGTAAATTTTCATTAATTTTTCAATGCTAGTTAAAACGTAAAATCTGAAAAGAGCGGATCTGGCCCAAAATGTCCCTTTAACTCGGTTATTTGTAATTATTTTGAAAGGGTCACATAAGAATTTTAGATAGAGAACACTTGGATACATCCAATCATCACAAATATATACAGGGCGTTACGAAAAAATAGAATAAAAAAGGGTCAAAGGGCTGTAACTCCGAAACCAGTAATTTTTTCAAATTTCTATACGCGTCAATGAATCAGAAATTAAAAATACTACAATTTTGCTTATTTAATCGTATTCGTATCTTTACAAAGAAAAAAGTTGGAGCCTGTAAATTTTCATTAATTTTTCAATGCTAGTTAAAACGTAAAATCTGAAAAGAGCGGATCTGGCCCAAAATGTCCCTTTAACTCGGTTATTTGTAATTATTTTGAAAGGGTCACATAGGAATTTTAGATAGAGAACACTTGGATACATCCAATCATCACAAATATATACAGGGCGTTACGAAAAAATAGAATAAAAAAGGGTCAAAGGGCTGTAACTCCGAAACCAGTAATTTTTTCAAATTTCTATACGCGTCAATGAATCAGAAATTCAAAATACTACAATTTTGCTTATTTAATCGTATTCGTATCTTTACAAACAAAAAAGTTGGAGCCTGTAAATTTTCATTAATTTTTCAATGCTAGTTAAAACGTAAAATCTGAAAAGAGCGGATCTGGCCCAAAATGTCCCTTTAACTCGGTTATTTGTAATTATTTTGAAAGGGTCACATAAGAATTTTAGATAGAGAACACTTGGATACATCCAATCATCACAAATATATACAGGGCGTTACGAAAAAATAGAATAAAAAAGGGTCAAAGGGCTGTAACTCCGAAACCAGTAATTTTTTCAAATTTCTATACGCGTCAATGAATCAGAAATTAAAAATACTACAATTTTGCTTATTTAATCGTATTCGTATCTTTACAAAGAAAAAAGTTGGAGCCTGTAAATTTTCATTAATTTTTCAATGCTAGTTAAAACGTAAAATCTGAAAAGAGCGGATCTGGCCCAAAATGTCCCTTTAACTCGGTTATTTGTAATTATTTTGAAAGGGTCACATAGGAATTTTAGATAGAGAACACTTGGATACATCCAATCATCACAAATATATACAGGGCGTTACGAAAAAATAGAATAAAAAAGGGTCAAAGGGCTGTAACTCCGAAACCAGTAATTTTTTCAAATTTCTATACGCGTCAATGAATCAGAAATTCAAAATACTACAATTTTGCTTATTTAATCGTATTCGTATCTTTACAAACAAAAAAGTTGGAGCCTGTAAATTTTCATTAATTTTTCAATGCTAGTTAAAACGTAAAATCTGAAAAGAGCGGATCTGGCCCAAAATGTCCCTTTAACTCGGTTATTTGTAATTATTTTGAAAGGGTCACATAAGAATTTTAGATAGAGAACACTTGGATACATCCAATCATCACAAATATATACAGGGCGTTACGAAAAAATAGAATAACAAAGGGTCAAAGGGCTGTAACTCCGAAACCAGTAATTTTTTCAAATTTCTATACGCGTCAATGAATCAGAAATTAAAAATACTACAATTTTGCTTATTTAATCGTATTCGTATCTTTACAAAGAAAAAAGTTGGAGCCTGTAAATTTTCATTAATTTTTCAATGCTAGTTAAAACGTAAAATCTGAAAAGAGCGGATCTGGCCCAAAATGTCCCTTTAACTCGGTTATTTGTAATTATTTTGAAAGGGTCACATAGGAATTTTAGATAGAGAACACTTGGATACATCCAATCATCACAAATATATACAGGGCGTTACGAAAAAATAGAATAACAAAGGGTCAAAGGGCTGTAACTCCGAAACCAGTAATTTTTTCAAATTTCTATACGCGTCAATGAATCAGAAATTAAAAATACTACAATTTTGCTTATTTAATCGTATTCGTATCTTTACAAAGAAAAAAGTTGGAGCCTGTAAATTTTCATTAATTTTTCAATGCTAGTTAAAACGTAAAATCTGAAAAGAGCGGATCTGGCCCAAAATGTCCCTTTAACTCGGTTATTTGTAATTATTTTGAAAGGGTCACATAAGAATTTTAGATAGAGAACACTTGGATACATCCAATCATCACAAATATATACAGGGCGTTACGAAAAAATAGAATAACAAAGGGTCAAAGGGCTGTAACTCCGAAACCAGTAATTTTTTCAAATTTCTATACGCGTCAATGAATCAGAAATTAAAAATACTACAATTTTGCTTATTTAATCGTATTCGTATCTTTACAAAGAAAAAAGTTGGAGCCTGTAAATTTTCATTAATTTTTCAATGCTAGTTAAAACGTAAAATCTGAAAAGAGCGGATCTGGCCCAAAATGTCCCTTTAACTCGGTTATTTGTAATTATTTTGAAAGGGTCACATAGGAATTTTAGATAGAGAACACTTGGATACATCCAATCATCACAAATATATACAGGGCGTTACGAAAAAATAGAATAAAAAAGGGTCAAAGGGCTGTAACTCCGAAACCAGTAATTTTTTCAAATTTCTATACGCGTCAATGAATCAGAAATTCAAAATACTACAATTTTGCTTATTTAATCGTATTCGTATCTTTACAAACAAAAAAGTTGGAGCCTGTAAATTTTCATTAATTTTTCAATGCTAGTTAAAACGTAAAATCTGAAAAGAGCGGATCTGGCCCAAAATGTCCCTTTAACTCGGTTATTTGTAATTATTTTGAAAGGGTCACATAAGAATTTTAGATAGAGAACACTTGGATACATCCAATCATCACAAATATATACAGGGCGTTACGAAAAAATAGAATAACAAAGGGTCAAAGGGCTGTAACTCCGAAACCAGTAATTTTTTCAAATTTCTATACGCGTCAATGAATCAGAAATTAAAAATACTACAATTTTGCTTATTTAATCGTATTCGTATCTTTACAAACAAAAAAGTTGGAGCCTGTAAATTTTCATTAATTTTTCAATGCTAGTTAAAACGTAAAATCTGAAAAGAGCGGATCTGGCCCAAAATGTCCCTTTAACTCGGTTATTTGTAATTATTTTGAAAGGGTCACATAGGAATTTTAGATAGAGAACACTTGGATACATCCAATCATCACAAATATATACAGGGCGTTACGAAAAAATAGAATAACAAAGGGTCAAAGGGCTGTAACTCCGAAACCAGTAATTTTTTCAAATTTCTATACGCGTCAATGAATCAGAAATTAAAAATACTACAATTTTGCTTATTTAATCGTATTCGTATCTTTACAAACAAAAAAGTTGGAGCCTGTAAATTTTCATTAATTTTTCAATGCTAGTTAAAACGTAAAATCTGAAAAGAGCGGATCTGGCCCAAAATGTCCCTTTAACTCGGTTATTTGTAATTATTTTGAAAGGGTCACATAAGACTTTTAGATAGAGAACACTTGGATACATCCAATCATCACAAATATATACAGGGCGTTACGAAAAAATAGAATAACAAAGGGTCAAAGGGCTGTAACTCCGAAACCAGTAATTTTTTCAAATTTCTATACGCGTCAATGAATCAGAAATTAAAAATACTACAATTTTGCTTATTTAATCGTATTCGTATCTTTACAAACAAAAAAGTTGGAGCCTGTAAATTTTCATTAATTTTTCAATGCTAGTTAAAACGTAAAATCTGAAAAGAGCGGATCTGGCCCAAAATGTCCCTTTAACTCGGTTATTTGTAATTATTTTGAAAGGGTCACATAGGAATTTTAGATAGAGAACACTTGGATACATCCAATCATCACAAATATATACAGGGCGTTACGAAAAAATAGAATAACAAAGGGTCAAAGGGCTGTAACTCCGAAACCAGTAATTTTTTCAAATTTCTATACGCGTCAATGAATCAGAAATTAAAAATACTACAATTTTGCTTATTTAATCGTATTCGTATCTTTACAAACAAAAAAGTTGGAGCCTGTAAATTTTCATTAATTTTTCAATGCTAGTTAAAACGTAAAATCTGAAAAGAGCGGATCTGGCCCAAAATGTCCCTTTAACTCGGTTATTTGTAATTATTTTGAAAGGGTCACATAAGAATTTTAGATAGAGAACACTTGGATACATCCAATCATCACAAATATATACAGGGCGTTACGAAAAAATAGAATAACAAAGGGTCAAAGGGCTGTAACTCCGAAACCAGTAATTTTTTCAAATTTCTATACGCGTCAATGAATCAGAAATTAAAAATACTACAATTTTGCTTATTTAATCGTATTCGTATCTTTACAAACAAAAAAGTTGGAGCCTGTAAATTTTCATTAATTTTTCAATGCTAGTTAAAACGTAAAATCTGAAAAGAGCGGATCTGGCCCAAAATGTCCCTTTAACTCGGTTATTTGTAATTATTTTGAAAGGGTCACATAGGAATTTTAGATAGAGAACACTTGGATACATCCAATCATCACAAATATATACAGGGCGTTACGAAAAAATAGAATGACAAAGGGTCTCAAAGGGCTGTAACTCCGAAACCAGTAATTTTTTCAAATTTCTATACGCGTCAATGAATCAGAAATTAAAAATACTACAATTTTGCTTATTTAATCGTATTCGTATCTTTACAAACAAAAAAGTTGGAGCCTGTAAATTTTCATTAATTTTTCAATGCTAGTTAAAACGTAAAATCTGAAAAGAGCGGATCTGGCCCAAAATGTCCCTTTAACTCGGTTATTTGTAATTATTTTGAAAGGGTCACATAGGAATTTTAGATAGAGAACACTTGGATACATCCAATCATCACAAATATATACAGGGCGTTACGAAAAAATAGAATAACAAAGGGTCAAAGGGCTGTAACTCCGAAACCAGTAATTTTTTCAAATTTCTATACGCGTCAATGAATCAGAAATTAAAAATACTACAATTTTGCTTATTTAATCGTATTCGTATCTTTACAAACAAAAAAGTTGGAGCCTGTAAATTTTCATTAATTTTTCAATGCTAGTTAAAACGTAAAATCTGAAAAGAGCGGATCTGGCCCAAAATGTCCCTTTAACTCGGTTATTTGTAATTATTTTGAAAGGGTCACATAGGAATTTTAGATAGAGAACACTTGGATACATCCAATCATCACAAATATATACAGGGCGTTACGAAAAAATAGAATGACAAAGGGTCTCAAAGGGCTGTAACTCCGAAACCAGTAATTTTTTCAAATTTCTATACGCGTCAATGAATCAGAAATTAAAAATACTACAATTTTGCTTATTTAATCGTATTCGTATCTTTACAAACAAAAAAGTTGGAGCCTGTAAATTTTCATTAATTTTTCAATGCTAGTTAAAACGTAAAATCTGAAAAGAGCGGATCTGGCCCAAAATGTCCCTTTAACTCGGTTATTTGTAATTATTTTGAAAGGGTCACATAGGAATTTTAGATAGAGAACACTTGGATACATCCAATCATCACAAATATATACAGGGCGTTACGAAAAAATAAAAAACAAAGGGTCAAAGGGCTGTAACTCCGAAACCAGTAATTTTTTCAAATTTCTATACGCGTCAATGAATCAGAAATTAAAAATACTACAATTTTGCTTATTTAATCGTATCCGTATCTTTACAAACAAAAAAGTTGCAGCCTGTAAATTTTCATAAAATTTTCAATGCGATTTAAAACGTAAAATCTGAAAAGAGCCACCTGAGGGCGGAGCTGGCCCAAAATGTCCTTTTACTCGGTTATTTGTAATTATTTTGAAAGGGTTGTTAAACAATTTTAGATAGAGGAGAATTAGATACATCCAAATATCAACAGATATACAGGGTGTTGCGGGAAAGATAAAGTTTTAAACTGCTGTACCTCCGTAACCAGACGATTTTGTAAATTTCTGTTTGCGTCATTAATTCGGAAATAAAAAATACTACAAGTTTGCCTCTGTAATGATATTCGTATCTTTAAAAACAAAAAAGCGACAGGCTGTTAATGTTCAAGGGATGGGGCTCCTCCACCAAATGTGTTGTAATCGCACATTTGCAGACTAAACCTTAATTATCTCGACAACAGATACTTCCACAAGAAAAATACAAGAGTACTTTTATTTTCTAAATTGAATTTTAAATAAAAATTTTGTCAGTGGCGTAACGTACATTTTTTAAAAAGGGGGATATCCCGCTCGAACTTCAACGCCCAATATTTAAGAAACTTTGAGATTGCAGAATGAAAAAAGTGGTACTTTCCTACGAACTATTTCCTGTACGTAATTTCGAATCACCTTGTATAACATCGGTATTGTAAAATGTTGTTTATTTACGACATGCTTCGCGTTTAATTAAATTTATGAAAGTAAAGGATATATTTCATGCATAATTTTAAAAGGTAGTATGCGTGTTAGTTTTTTGTAGATTAGAGTTTGATACACACAATTAAGAAGCATTAAAAATTGTATAAAATGGGTAGTTTATGTTTTTATCGTTCCTACCTGTTTGAAATCATTATCACCTATTTTCATACTTTTCATTTAGAGTCTTTCTGTGTCGTTTCGTGAGGAAAATCCTGTGCATTTTCGGTCACTGATGATTTATATTAGAGCCGAACCGAACGGTCTTTTAAATGTACGGTGTTTGTAGAGCTTAATCAATATTACAGTCTGGGCGAATGCTTTGCACTTTTCAGGAAAACATTAATTTACCCGCGCAAATGTAGCAAAATTTGTTAAAAGGAAATAAAAGCACTAGATAAGGTGGCTCTGTTTGATATAATCTTCGACCATAATCAGTTTAATTCAAAAGCTAATCCGATTTTGCAGAAGCAACAAGAAAATGTCGGCAGCACGTAAACAGCACTGAAATTGAATAAACACTCGCTGAAAACGACTACAACACACTTAGCCCGAGTTAACGAAGCAAATTAACACTTATGACATTGTAATCAACCCCTAATTATTTGATAATTAAGTGAAATGTGTTTAAAACGGGTTGATTTAAATTTAGAACGACCCCGTCTTACGCGCTCGGCCCCCTCCCAGTTCGAGCTTTTCCGAACTTTTCCGAGCTTTCCTACACCCCCATAAAACATTCGCGATGCGCCATTATCTTTTAGATTATTTCTTACTAAAAATTTTATTTTCCTACAGCGCTACTTTTTTTTACATCTTCTACAATCTCTTAAGTCTCCCAACTCGTTTATTATTTATCATTGCAATTTATTTACCTACAAGCACTAAGAAATTTTACATTACCTTCTCTCTTGTATAACTTTCCCAAGTAAGCTACAAAATTCAGTTTAAAATAATAGAACACAAAACAGTTTGGAAATTTATTTTTATTTTTCTACCTACAACGCATTAAAAGCTAATTATTACCTAATCTGAAAAAAAATCTGTAATAATAATTCTGAATAATTTCATGAGGAATGTCTATTATATGTTATGAGATACATAAACACAATGTAATCGCTTCAAGATTTTTATTTGCTATTACAATATGTCAGTATGGAGGAAAAAAATCAAATTTAGTAGACCAAGAACGATGGAATTTCTAGATAGTGAGAGAGTTATTTTTCAGGACCAGAAAACTCCAGGCCGTGAACCATAAATTGTTCGGTGTTGGAAGGAATTGACTGCTCAGCATAATCCTCTGACCGGAATCCCTATGGTAAGTTATTTCTAATGTGCGTCATTGTTTTCTTCTGCAGTTTCATAATGTGTGACTACATAAACTTCTGGTATGTGTAGGTGCCCCTAATATTAAATAAGAAATATTGGGTTAAGATAGGAATTGAAAGATTTAATACCGATTTTATTCATTCATTAATGAATACCCCTTGGTTAAATTTGAATTTGACGCCAAATGTAACCAATGGGAACAAAGCGGCTGCTCGATGCTGCCAAGGTTCCCCCTTATAGCAGCTTGTATCCACATGAAAAATACGGATACAGACTGCGATCAGGGGGAACCTTTAGATGCATCGAGCAGCCGCCTTGTTTTTATTGGTTACATTATTTGGCGGCAAATTCAAAGCGACTGCTCGATGCATCCCAAGGTTCCCCCTTATCGCAGTTTCTATCCAAATGGAAAATACGGATACAGATCACGATCAGGGGGAACCTAGAGATGCATCGAGCAGCCGCTTTGTTTTTATTGGTTACATTATTTGGCGGAAAAATTCATATTTAACCAATGAAGGAATACCTATTATATGTTATGAGTTACATAAACACAATGTTATAATCTTTCAGGTCTTTTATTTGCTATTTTCAAGTCCTCAAGAGCTACAATTTGTCATTATGGAGGAAAAAAACAAATTTATCGGACCAAGAACGATGGAATTTCTAGATAGTGAGAGAGTTATTTTTCAGGACCAAAAAACTCCACGCCGTGAAGCAAAAATTGGAAGGAATTGACTGCCCAGCATAATCCTCTGACCGGAATCCCTATGGTAAGTCATTTCTAATGGGCTTAAGGCTTCTACCATTGTTTTCTTCTGCAGTTTCCTAATGTGTGACTACATAAACTTCTGGTGTGTGTAGGTGCCTCTAATATTAAATAAGAAATATTCGGTTACAATAGGAATTGAAAGATTTAATACCGATTTTATTCATTCATTAATGAATACCCTTTATACGCCTTCATAGCGCACGGTTTTCATTACTTAAATTTAAATTTGACGCCAAATGTAACCAATGGGAACAAAGCGGCTGCTCGATGCTTCCCAAGATTCCCCCGTATCGCTGTTTCTATCCACATGAAAAATACGGCTACAAACTGCGATCAGGGGGAACCTTGAGATGCATCGAGCAGCCGCTTTGTTTTTATTGGTTACATTATTTGGCGGCAAATTCAAAGCGGCTGCTCGATGAATCCCAAGGTTCCCGCTTACAGCAGTGTCTATCCTCATTCAAAATTTTTGTTATAATACCGTCCTTAGGTTTTTTTAAAGGGGGATTTATTAATAAATGAATACAATCTATATGAAATTTTCATTTTCTATTGTAACCCATTTAATATTAGGGGGCACTAAGCAAAACTTTGCAAACGGATACAAAGTGAGACCAGGGGGAACATTGTGTTGCATCGAGCAGCTGCTTTGTTTTCATTGGTTACGTTTGGCAGCAAATTCAAATTTAACCAATGAAAATTGTCCGCCATGAAGGCGCATCGCGTAGGCATATTTCAATGCTGGTGTGTACGATGTGTTGCCTAGCTTTTATGCTGTTGGATTCATCCTAAGATTCCCACGGATCGCAGTTTATATCCGCTTGTGTAATGGACGATTTAAAAACGTAAACAAGAAATGGCGTCGAGTGTATCAGACGACAGTTTAGATTCTGAAGTTTTTAATCTAGAAAACTCTGTGAAAATTAATGATAGGTTTTTTATTAATTGTGAAGATGAAAACGTAAACGTAGAAGATTCTAAAAGTAACTTAAATATAGTCCATAAAATTACAAATAGGCAGGTTAGTTTAAAGAGCTAATATTAACCTTACTTTTTCTCCTGTCTAATTTTCACATTATTTTATTTAATAATACTTTTCCTTTTTAGATATATGGAAGGTTTACTAGACATCCTAAAGCCAGTACTGAACGAATTTTTAATGATATTTATTATAAGTGTCGATACAGATTAGATCAAATAATTCCAAAATGTGATGCTTTGTAAGTGCTCCTGTACAAAATCAAGGTTTTTAAATTATTTAGCTATTTTATTTTAGAAGCCACGTTTTCATGGGTTTTACATTATGTGGAAAATTTTTTGTAAGCTATACGACAAGACTAGGAGAGCCGTCTTCTAGTACTTCGAATTTTTTCCCGACTGTCGAGTATGAATTACATATTTGGAGGTTTGTACCTGGTCAGCACTTACAGTATGTAGCCAAACATCGAATTTTTAAACTATTTAAGAGCTCTCTAATGTTGGATGAAGTTACATTTATGCAGTTTCCGCTTGATCCGTATAAGATTATTTGTTATGCAATTGCGTAAGTATAACTTTTTAATTACGTTGGCGATTTCTAATACATTTCTTTATGTTTTGTTTAGGTCTGGAAGTCCCCCAATGACTTTTCTAACCATTTTAACATTACCTACACGAAATTGCAGAAACTGTAAAGAAAAATACACACAATCCAGCCAGACGGATGGTTAGTATCAAATATTTATTATATAATTACGCTTAATAATTTTTATTGTTAGTATTATTATCCATTAAGAGCTATTCGTACTTACCGTGCAATGTTTTATGGGCTACTGAACACTACAAACCCGTCGGACAGTGGTGTCTCTGATATTTTATCACCCTGGCTTGGGTTTCAAACGTTCTGTTGCCCCACCGTGCAGTGATAGTCTTATGGGCTACTAAACGCTACACAATCCCGTGAAACAGTGGTGGCTCTGATGATTTATCACCCTGTCCTCGGTTTCAAACGTTATGTTACCCACAAACCACCTCACTTCAACGGTTTTTGTCCATTATAGTGGTATTCACTTTCATTTTTGAAACATTTACTTAATGCTGTACTGTTTTTAGAATAAATATAGTAAATTTGAAATATATTGTAAAATTACGTTTTTATTAGAAACTAACGCATGGGCGGAGAGAAAATGTGAGCGTGTGTAACTTAGAATGTGACCGAAGCAAAATGTAAATTAGAATCTGAATATGTCGGCGGTTTCGTGGGGAGCGTTTAGACTGTGACCAAGTTGGCGGACCGAAAATGTACATTAGACTGACCGTGTGGGCGGTTTCATGGGGAGCGTTTAGACTGTGACCAAATTGGCGGACCGAAAATGT